>CM063440.1:9944166-11307083 GCA_032191425.1 Lymantria dispar
CCCGCACAAACCACTGGCGTTTAATTCTATAACAATCTAAACAAACTTCTATCTCGTCTGATATTCGTCACACTACTGGGTACGAGCCTCTTCTATAATGGTTGGGAAATTAACCTAATACCACGCTGGTCAGACGGTTTTTATTTCAAGTTTTCCCTTTCGTGTACAGATGTTATATGTATATTATGTTCTTGATGTTATATGTATATTTGTCTTTTACAACACCTTTAAGAAATTGGGTTGGTTAAATGTATTCTTACTTCATCACCCCACGGTTGCTTGATTGAACCATCAGTATCGAGCCCTTATTTTCAAATGTCTTACTGTCTTACCGTGTGATTAAATTCTACAAATTAATCAACTTTGTTACATAATGATACCTTTTTTTAGAGGTGGGCCATGGTTAGTGCATCCGCTGCCTAACTCTATCCAGGGCGATGGAGGGGCGGCACGCGGCCTCGTGACCAACCCGTGACATATCACCTTCGTCGTTGGGCCGACCACCGGTGCAGAGTAACTTATCTTCAGTGGCCGGCCCGACGGAACACCCCGGTCGGGGGTACCCTCTTCTCTCGACGTAAAAAATAATATAATACCTAAATTTAGATAATTAACTAAACCTTCATAAAGGTATGAAACTGAGAATAAAATATATACACTACTATATTTACACCCAAAAAGCAATTTGCTTACATTTAAAAAGTTATATTACCTTCCCATATATCTAAAAGAGTTTTTTTGCTAACAGTGATTTAAATTACAAAAGCATAAAAAAAATATGTTGTCATCTTGTGTCAAAGGATGGAGCTACGTCATTTATTTATGAAAGAGTCTACACATAGGTACAAAGTAATATTTAGTGTACCATTACATATTAACATCGTCTTGTATATTTTTACATATAAATTTCTTGTGTACGGCTGTATGTCACTGAACTCCTCCTAAACGGCTGGACCGATGTTGATGAAATTATTTATGCACGTTCAAGGGCGTTTGAGAATTATTTAGATTCATTGGACCCGGTAGGTGGTGTTGTTTGAGCAGGACAATAACATAACTTGAGAACGACTTTACTGATTTACTGAAAAAAAAAAGATGGATGACCTTTTTTTTTAAGTTTTCTAATACTTTGAAAATGACTTTTACGGGAAAAAAAATAAGAAAGCTGCGCAGAAAATTGGAAAATTTAAGAAGACTTAATAACTATATAAACTTTTCTAATGTAACCTTTTCTTCGACTATATAAACTTTTCTATCTTTCTATACAGGCTGTATCAGGTTATGGGGCAACTGGTCAAAAGGGAGCTACGCAATGGTGGTAGGAACCCATGAAAAAAATTTGAACGAAAAATATTGATTCGTTATGGAATTAGAGACATGTAAAGTTTTCAATTTTGTCATCGCTTTTTCGTGTAAATCTAATTGGAATGTATAAAGTCAATGATACTTAATACGCAACATACTTATACTTTTTTAAATGTTCATTAGAAATTGAATAAATCCATGATTACATTCACATAAGCAAGACAAACTTCGATTGCTGACAGCTCGACAGCTGATCGGCCTATGACTGTTGACCGCTCGCCGTTGTACCTACGATGTCATTGAAACGTTTGCGCAATTCTAGGTATGAATGAATGAAATTATACTATCGAAGCTTTATATGCCTACATGTATTCTGTCAGTACATGCCTACATAATACGTAACATTTAAGGCATAGACTCTAAGACACATTTTTTTGAAATCACTATAACCTTATGTTATATTGTTTTTTGTGTAATATACATTCTAATTACGATCTATGACCGTTAGACTACAACATACCCGAACAGTTGCCCCATAACCTGATACAGCCTGTATAGAAATCTTCTGTTCGTATGTTTGTAAATGAACTCCTTCTAAGCGGCTGGACCGATTTTGATGTTTATTTAGCTATTCTGATGGATATGAGAATAGTTTAGATTAATAATTCGACCCGATAGGTGGCGCTGCTGTCGATTTCAAGGAGAATTCCTTTTATTTTATTTGAACAGAGCTACGTCTGTTTGGTCAGCTAGTAAGTATATATATACCGACGCTAGGCTTGGTCTTTCTTCACCACACCTAGATCAAGCCGTAGGTATAGGGTTTTATTATGACATGCCTTCACTTACATAGTTGTCTGCATATTAATTACTAGCAACCCGCCCGCGCTTCGCTTCGGTTTTAGTGGTTTTACCCGCTTAGTTCCCGTTCCCGTGGGAATACCGGGATAAAATATAGCCTATGTTACTCCCTGATATTATAGCTTTCCATTGGTGAAAGAATTTTTGAAATCGGTGCAACCGTTTTGAAGATTACTCGGAACAAACAGACAGACAGACAAAAAAATATAAAGTGATTTTTAGGCATATGTATAGGGTAAATAACCGTGTGAGCATGAAAAAAGCCTATTATTTTGACATTACAAACAGACACTCCAATTTTATTTATTGGTATAGATATCCTTTAGATGTCTTTTACAGTAGCCATGAGCAAAGAAATGAGTTGGTGAATTGTATTCTTAATTATAATAAAAATCGCCCAAGTGCGGGTCGGACTCGCGCACGAAGGGTTCCGTACAATTGACTAGGTAAACAAGTGCCCAACTGTTGCATTGAAGCCTAAAAAAAACAAGACCACAATGATATGACACTTAAATTTTATCAAAGAATTTGAAATCTGCCTTTACTATTAGAAATGAACTTTGTTGGCAACATCATTAAGACGAGAACATTTAGATTGTCCATATTTGTATTAAAACATATTTTCATTAACATAAAATATCTGACATATCCGTTCCATTTTAACTCATTTTACAAATGTTATGTACAAAACCGGTTGGACAACAATGACGTCAGCATGTGGGACGACACCAAGTTCGTTTTCCAGCTACGGCACTGTGTCAGTCATTTACAGATATTGCACGACACTGTCCGGCACAATATTAATTCAAAATGGTTGCCGTTTGTAATATTTTACATAGTTGCTGTTTTAATAAGGTGAAGGGGCAAAATCGGTCACGGCGGCCAGCTCTATTGGTGTTGTAGGATAATATGATAGGATGCCACCGTTCTGACACCTGGATGCTTTTTTTTAGCACCTAGATGATGGAATTCATCGCTTTTTTGTAATATATAGGGTATTAAAGGATTTTAAGAAATTTCGGATTATAATATATTATGTTTAGCTACAAATTATACACTAATCATATAATAATAATAATCTCCATTTATTAGAGTAACCAAGACTCATTATTGTTAGTAATACTTAAAGTTGTTAGTTAATTAAAATCACAAAAAACAAATGTGCATAACTTCCTATCCTGTTGACATAAGAAAATCAATTGATTATTTAGACTAGTTTTTATATTAGATGAATAAAAATAATGAAAATTAAAAAGGGGGGCAATAATTAATAAAGGATTAAGGGACTCCTCGGTTGTACAAATGAGCTATTTTTGTTCTTGATGGCAATGGCTAAAATTATACATAGTTACTAGTTGACCCAACAGACGTTGATATGTTCGAATAAAAGGAATTCTCCTTGAATTCGACAGCAGCGCCACCTACCGGGTCTAATTGCGAATCTAAACCATTTTCGAATAACCTTGAACACACACAAAAAATTTCATCATCAGTCCAGCCGTTTACACGGAGTTCAGTAACATACACACGTACGCTACAAATTTATATATATAAACATAAAGAATATATTTCGCCCATTGTCCAAAAACATCGATAAAAAATAAACCTCCTTAGGCAACTAAGAAGCAACATCATACACACCTATGGCAAGCGTAAAAACTTGCTGAGCGATCGTCAAGGTTTATGGCAATAAGATGATTTGAACATAAGGAAGAAGCCTTAACATAAATACCTTAGTGCATACCTATATGCATTATAAATGCAAGGGAAAGATCATATCATATTTTTCTATATCCAATTGGTGATATACTAAAAAATCATATTTAGGGTACCCGTAAAAATAACGAATGAAGCAAGAGATACCTCTCTTGGGTAAGTAAATAACTTGTGGAAATCATTAGTCTATAACCTATCTCTCTGGGAACAAGCATGAATCTATGTAGGCAGTAAGCTATAGCTACAAAGCCATGTGAAGCAATAAGCGCAAATATTTGTTAACAGTATTTCAGGTACATCATTTCTTTCAACTCCTACTTGCTCAAAGGTGTCGTAAGAGACAACTAAGAGCTTTAACATTGACCTTGGCCAACTCTATCTGGTGTGGTCAGATCGACACTTACATTTCCAAGGAAATCTTTGATAATATGTACGATGGAAATAGAGAACATATTACGTCATAATTTAGGATAATGACCAGGATAATGACCAGGATAATGGTGTCATTTCCTCTAAATATATCCACCTGCGGTGAAGACCAAAAGTTGATATACGTGTTTGAGCCGTAACTTCGTCGATCCAGTCCGCTTACAACTACTTAACGGCACAGTAAATTTGTGAAAGAAGAAATGATACGTCATTAATTCGTCCTAATGATGTCACGAGGTATATATCTAAAATGTCCTTGATTGTCTTCAAATCAGGACTAGAAGAGCTCTTCTCGTACGATTAGCAACGAGTTGGTGGTAGGTATTAGAGGACTTAGCCGAGGCCGCAGGTGACAGGACCGGGGATTTAGTTCGTCACCCGCCGAAAGGCTGACCGCGCGAATGCAACCGGGTACGACGAGGGTACTCCGCGATTGGGTATTCCGTCGGGCCGACCATTGAAGACAAGAAACTCTGCAAGGTGGTCGGCCCAACGACGAAGGCGACGTACCATGGGTGGGTCGTTGGGCCGCGCGGCGCCCCTCTGTCGCCCCGGAAGGAGCCGGGCGACGAGTGAGCTGATCATAAGCCTAACCCCATAAAAGAAAACTAAAAAAAAGGTATTAGAGGACTTCCCATGGGTGGGCTGCATGCTTGTCGGCCACAATATGTTGCTATGGCAATTGGCAATAACAAAAAGAAAACATATCATTCATGAGATCTGCTGCTAGAAGTGAAAACTTAAAACTATGAACAAACAGTTGTTATTTTGGTTTAACTTGTTTGATATTAAATTAAAATATGAAAATTAATATTTTTTACATTTATCTTGATTTTGATCATATTAAACATAAAACTTTTTACAATTGCCCTGTTTTAATATATATCCACACAGATATATAATCACATTGACTAGCTAAAGATGTAGTATTAGTAATATGTAAGGTGACCAAGTCTGTACATGATTTTGAGATGAATTAATACCATTTTTAAAAGCACTTAATACTACTTGTATCCAAATAAGGCGCTTTAAAAGTTATTAAAAAGCGAAATATAAAGATGTATTCTATAATTTGTTTCTGCACAGCTTTTGAAATTTTTTTTTATTGAAAATTGTTTTAATATTTTATAAAAAGTTATAACTTAACATTACTTGGAAAAACAATAGAAAACGCTAATTGTAATTATGTTATTCAAGAAGGAAAATACGTTTTCTTATTATGTAACAGAATCCACTACTAACTAAATTTATTTCAAAGAAGTAACAGGTAGGCATTTTATAAAGATTAATTAAGCAGTAAAAAGATAACCTTTGATTTTTTAGCTTCAGCATAATAATTACCTAAAACTAGAATGAAATCCATGAGAATTTATAGTATTGTTCGATCCTTCACCAAAATAATACCTTTATTAAAAATTTTCATTAGCTCTTATATTTGGACAAATATGAAGTAAAGCTTTTCTTGTGGTGGCAAAGTAAAAGTACACTTCACCACCCTTTTCTAGCCGTAATCGTTGTTGAAGACGACCAAGTGTCAAGCCCAGCAGTAATGTTGCCTTTAGTATCAACGCAACTCATTGCACCCATATATATAATACTAGCATCCGCCCTCGCTTCGCTTCGGTTTCAGCCTTACTCGCGTAGTTCCCGTTCCCGTCAGAATATCGGGATAAAATATAGCCTATGTTACTCCCTGTTATTATAGCTTTCCATTGGTGAAAGAATTTTTGAAATCGGTTCGGTGGTTTAAGCGTGAAAGCGTAACAAACAAATAAACAAACATCCTTACTTTCGCATTTATAATATTAGTATGGATTTTAATTTTTCTTCTGAGTGGTGACGGGGTCACTTAGTATTCCCCACCCCATTTCTTGCCCGTGGGTGTCGTAAAAGACGACTAAGGGATTATAATATGCAATAAAAACTGTGCAAGAGAAGGAAAACTTGTAATAAAAGGCTTTACTAACATGTTTGACCTACGTGGTATAATAAGTCCAATTGTGAATCTAAACCATTCACGAATCCCCTTGAACACACACAAACAATTTCGTCAACATCGGTCCAGCCGTTTAGGAGGAGTTCAGTGACATACACCCGTACGCAAGAAATTTATATATAAAGATATATAAAGGTAGATCAAGCTAATAGGATGAAGTTTATACATTTTATACGAAGCGCGAATGGATCCTTACAAACATGCAGTATTATGTCATAGTTTAATAAAAGTTTAGTATGCAAAACACTGTTCTATGTACCAAAGTTGCACAAGAATCGGTGGTCAGTAGCTCATTGTGGATATAATAGATACGGAACTTTCTCTCACACACATAATGGCAATTTATAAGGCTGTGACGCTATCTAAAGAGCTAGCGAGCGAGTGGAAATTATAATAAAAAACTAACCATACCTGGATTTTTACTAGATTGTAGTAAACTATAATTTACGAGATCGTAACTAATAATTTATTACATTTTTTTTGGGGGGGGGGGGGGGTCGTGGTCGGCGCGCCTCCGCACCACTCCGTCCGGGGCGACAGAGGAGCTTAAGCACGCAACTCCCGCAACCCACCCGAAAACCACCTCGCCTTCGTCGTTGGGCCGACCACCGGAGCAGGTTTACTTGTCGTCAGTGGTCGGCCCGACGGAATACCCCCTACGTGGGGTACCCTCCCATCGACCAACGTCCCCCCCTCGAGGAGGACGTCGGTCTTTCCTCACGCGGTCGGTACTACATATTTGAAATAATACTATTTTTTGGATTATATCCCGATATGATATATATCGTTTTTCTATTTGATTTTTGATTTGCCGCAGTTTCAAACACTTTATAGCGTTTATGGTTATGGAAGGAATGACATATACAAACGCGATAAAATCTCTTTTTTTCCATCCGGGGCGACGAAAGGATGGCGTGCGGACCCATAGGCCACCCACCCACGTCGCCTTCGTCGTTAGGCTGACCACCATTGCTGAGTGCCTTGTCCTCAGTGGTCGGCCCGACGGAATACCCTTTCGGGTACACTCACCTCTCGACGTCCCTGTCCCGGGATGTCTGTCACCGTCGCAACGTTAAAATCCCTAAAAATAGTTTTATTTTAAACACTTAGTTTTTTTTATTACCGTTGTTAGCAACCAACAATTAGCACACTTGATGGCAAGTGATACTGTCGCTCAAAGAATTTTTCTAGGTGAAGGAAGTGTGAACACATTCAATAACGTTCGGTGATACTAAAGGTCTCAACAAAACTCATCATCATCACCATCATGATGATGATGAGTTTTGTTCATCATCGCAGCCCACATACGTCCCACTGCTTGGCTCGGGCCTCCTCCACAATGGGAGGGAATTTGATCTACTATACCATGCTGGTCAGACATGTTGATATAGAGTTTTATTTCGAGTTTTCCTTCTCTTGCACAGATGTTATGTGCATATTATCGCCCATAGTCGTCTTTTACGACATCCACGGGCAAGATAGGGAGTGGTGAATTGTATTCTTACTTCGTCACCACACGGAAAACAACAAAACTCACCACATACAAAACCTCAGAAAGTTGGTATGGCGCTCTCGCTTACCGAACTAAATGCAGTAACAAATTACTACTATTCAGATGTCGATTTTTTGCGAAAGTGTTACTACTCCAGATGGACAGGCCCACGGCTATAGACAGACGACTGTGCATAACGTGATCCTACCAAATATATCCATTACAATATTGACTAAATTAATTATTTACCCAAAAAAATTGGGCAACTATAAGATACAGGCGGTACATTACCATTTTAAATGGAATTCACGTGAAGATGTCTTTTCTGTATTAATGAGCTGTTTGATGGAAATTATTAGAACATTACTATATATATGTATAATTATAAATATGGTCAAAACATTTAACTAGCATGATTTAGAAAGGTTGAAGTCCTACACTAGAACATATATGAGCTGAAATTATGAATAAAATGTTTGTATAATTCACAAGTATGAAGATACCCAATTTTATTATCCCATAAGTTGAGACGAAAATATAATCACGCACATTGAGATACCTCAGATTAAGATAAATGACATCGTGCGATGATGTTGGAGATGCTATCGAGGGAGAGCTACCTCTTTCTCAAGTGACTATTTTACAAGCATCACCGCCACCGTGTACATAACAGGCAGATAAAATTATGCGTGATGTTGAGATATGGCACGTTTAGTGGCAATATTTCGTCGTACACGTTGCATCTTCACGGATATATATCATTTGAATCTCGGAAACGGCTCCAACGATTTTCATGAAATTTAGCATACTAGAGGCTTCGGGGCCAAAACATCGATCTAGCTAGGTTTTATTTATAGAAAATGTTGTTTTATCGGTGTTTTTAGCTAATCAATACAATGATATAAAATGTCATTAGAATAGGAATATAAATTTAGCCGTCGCCGTCAAGTGTGACAATAGCTCAATTGGGAAGTTGTCCAGTGGCATTCAAACAGCGTGTGATCGAATCTCGTTGTTATTATTATTCTGTTTTGTAATTTTTGATACTTTTTTTCATTATTTTGTCATTTTTAGTTTTTATTAATATATATAATAATAATATATAGTAATAATACCATACACTTACAAAAAAAAATTATACCAGTCCACCAGATATTACATACAGCGTGGTATAATAGGTCGAATTCCCTCCTACTGCCGAGGAGGCTGGTGCCCAACAGTGGGAAGCATATGAGCTGAAATGATGATGATGGTAATATCTATTATACATAATTCCCGTGTCACTATGTTGGTCCGGAATGAACGACGAAACTAACAATCCGTTTTAACTTATTGTTTTTAAATGTGTGTTTTGTTCCAATTTGAGAGATAGGATAGTTTTTATTCGGATTTATTTTTATTTTATTGCAAAATCGACGATTTTCATATTTCGTGTAGTGCAGTAAAATAGTACGGTTTTGTATTCCAAAACCGAGTCGTTACCGAGATTCTGAAAATATATATACCTATACAAGAATTGCTTGTTTAAAGATATAAGATATTGCCACAATTAATACAGAAAAATAAGTAAAATTAATAAAACTTGAATAAATATATCTGACGTTATTTTTTGGAAATATAAAATGAAAGTAACGATGATCATTAAAAGTTATAATTGTTAATTTAAATACCGTTATAATAAAATAACCTTTAAACTCATTAAAAAATTTTGCCATGATCATTAAAAGTTATAACTTAAGTATACATATGTGTTAACTAATTTAATACCGGCAATATGTAATGTAAGAATACGGTCTTATAATTTTTAATCTGTGATTATTTAACTTCAGATATCGATACTGCTTCGCACCTAAAATGTAGCTTTTAAGATAATATAATCATAATCTTAATATATATAAATTACGTGTCACGTTGTTTGTCCGCGATGGATTCCTGAACTACTTAACCGATTTTAATCAAATTTGCACACCGTGTGCAGTTTGATCCAACTTGAAAGATAGGCTAGCTTACATCTTAATTTATAGTCGCAATATTATTTTATTGAAAATTATTTGTATTACCTATATATACCTATTATTTAACATTCACAATTATCTCTTAACTCCAAACGATTTTTACAGATGGCGATATCTGTTGACTGGATTGAGTAATTAATTAATAGATGGCGCTGCTATGTTGACATAGCAGCGCCATCTATTAATTAATCGTATATGACACTAATCACACACATTAATCGTATATGATATGGTTTGAACCTACAAACGTGTCATATACGATTTTAACTTGCTTTTTTACATAGATGCCATTTGTAAAAAAATATGACAACCTCCATGATAGAAGTTCCCCTACAGTTCCACTTAAATAGTTTAATAAAATGTAATATAACAAAAACAATAGCCATAGCAACGCGTGGCCGGGTCTGCTAGTATAAGATAATTTTAATCTGTCTGGTGACGGAATAAGAATACAATTTACCACCCTCTGTCTTGTCCTTGTCATAAAAGACGACTAAGAGATAAAATATTCATATAACATCTATGCAAGGGAAGGAAAACTCGAAACAAAACCCTATACATCTGACCAGCGTAATATAGTAGGTCAATTTCCTTCCCCGAAATTTTTATAATGAAATGAACGATATTTGATATACAGAAATCAAACATTTTATTGTAAAAAAAAAAAAAATTGCAGCTCACCCTCGCTTCGCTTCGGTATGTCGCCTTACCCGCATAGTTCCCGTTCCCGTGGCAAAACCGAGATAAAATATAGTCCAAGATACTCCTTATAAAAACGGCTACCTGATAGTAAAATATTATCAAAGTCGGTCCAACCGTTTTGAAGATTACCCTAAATAAACGGACAGATAGACAAACAAAAAAATTGTAAACTGGTTTTTAGGCATAGGTATCGTACAAATAACCGTGTGAGCATGAATAAAGCCCAGTATTTTGACATTATATACAGACACTTTAATTTTATTTGTATAGATTAAAACAACATTGTAATATATTAGACTAGCAACCTGCCCTCGCTTCGCTTCGGTTTCAGACGCCTTACCGCGTAGTTCCTGTTCCCGTGGGAATACCGGGCTAAAATATAGCCTATGTACTATACTCCCTGATACTAAATACTCCCTGATATTATAGCTTTCCATTTGTGAAAGAATTTTTGAAATCGGTTCGGTGGTTTAAGCGTGAAAGCGTAGCAAACAAACAAATAAACAAACAAACTTACTTTCTCATTTATAATAAAATATTATAGTAAGGATGTATGGAACTACGAAAATTTTCTTTGGTGATATTGTGTATTATGAGCATTAATAATTTTAAATATGATGTCATTGAGATTTAACGCACCTACTAATAAGATGCGTTTAAATTTTATAAACTAAAATAAAATAAGGGTTATGGTAATAAACTTCTTAACAGTTTAAATTATAGTATTTAACTAGCAACCCGCCCTCACTTCGCTTCGGTTTTAGCCGTTTTACCCGTGTAGTTACCGTGGGAATACCAGGATAAAATATAGCCTAGTTTACGCCCTGATATTATAGCTTTCCATTGGTGAAAGAATTTTTGAAATCGGTCCAGCCGTTTTGAAGATTACACGGAACAAACAGACAGACAGACAAAAATTTTTTAATCTGTATTTTAGGCATAGGTGTCGTGCAAATAACCGTGTGAGCATGATTTTTCATGCTGTTTGTAATGTCAAAATAATAGGCTTTTTAGCCTATTATTTTGATATTATAAACAGACACTCCAATTTTATTTATTGGTATAGATTTAAGATATTATTTGCTTAAACCAACAAATTATTTAACTTTTATTATAGGTAACAAAGAGTATCATAATTTTTTTTGTTGTAGAGAATTTACTTTTCACTATTAGTAATTATACACCTTAGAATAATAGCGTATAGAAGGTAAGTTCGCGCACAAAAAGTGAAGCATTTCAATTGGAGCCTAATGGAGCTTACGCCGGAACTGTTCCGTAATGTACAAGGTCACTGAACTGCATGTACGTATGCAACTCTTAAAAAATAAATAGGTAATTTATGACGGTTTGTGCATTCAAATGGTGTCATAACATATTTGAAAAACTTAAAAAGGTTTTTAACATTACTTTTTAAAGTATTTCGACGATTATGTTAATATAAACAAAATTTGATTTCATAATTTGCATAGTGGTGTGCGTGTGTACGTGTTTAATCGTCTGCGCGCATGTAGTATTTTTAGATTCGTGTTTCGAACGTTCGAAGTACCGACACTATCCTTCTATACGTTATTATTCTAAGTCATACACCTTATGATGAATAACTACCAATTTCTCTGTATAAAGAGACAGTAAACGGTTTTGCTCGTCTTCATATACAAGGCATGTTTGAAAAGTCTTTCGCTGTATATACACTTCAGTATGATGCTGAAAGCAAACATTCTTAACTTTACGTTTTGTGCAACATTAGCTGACCACCATATAAGAATCATGATCGCTACCAATGTGCTCTGAATTTAAATAAGAATCAATTGCAATCACTTTCATTCAATCGTAATATTGATTTGTGTCCTTATCCATCGCTACCTTGTCCGAAGGAATGGCATAGAGTTATATTTCAAGTTCTTCTTCTAAAGCACCCGTATATGTTATTATATCGCCCTTCTATCAGCTTCGATCATTATCCACACAGCACTCACGTGATATTCCGCCGTAGTAGCCGTCAAAGAATTTTCTTCTCGCGTAACATTAGTGAGTTTGCTTAGGACACGTTTAAACTTATTAAAACAGTTATAAATTATGCCACGGAGTAAGGCTGCGTCATAAAATATTGATGACCTCCATCGAAATATTATTGTTAAATAATACCGCAATAAAAGTAGTGTAATAAATGATTACCTACGTGAAAATTGTCTCTAGTCAAATCGATTTAGACCCACGATGGTCACTTTTTAAATAGCCACCAACAAATACTCTTTATTCACACAGCAACACTCAACAAAAACACTATGTTTATAAAAAAAGAATTACGTTGGCCACCATTTTGATAAACAATTGGCATGTACTGTAACACATTATACGAGTACGTCTAGAAATTCCCAAAGAATCCATAATTCGAAATTTAAATGGATTTATTATTGGCATATTCAAAATATTACTGTGACACACTTCCTTATTTAATAGTTTACTAGATAGTTTTCTAGAATAAAACTATATTATAATGTAATCAGCATAAAATTGAACTAATTTGACCATATATAATAAGGTAACCATACCTGCTTAGCGTATTTTGTTTGAGAACTGTTATTTAAACAAAGAAGTAAGAAAACTATTCATTAATCTTTCTATGTCGATCCATAAAGCGATATTATTAACCAACACCAATGCAGGAAAATTCGAATTAAAAACCTACAACAATCCAAATCCATCAGGTTAGTAGAATACTTTCTTTCCCTCAGACTAAATAGATGCTTTAAGATAAATGTGAGATGTATATGTTCTGATGAGGATATAAAAAAAATCAACGATATAATTAAAAAAATATTAATTCAATATTCAAATGCCAAAACTAATAACGAGACATTGAGTGTCTAGTTTTGTGTGTGGAGACGGAATTGAGAACACAATTCACCACAACTTACTCATGGGTATCCTAAAAAATTACTAAGAGATATAATATGCCTGTAAAATCTATGCAAGAGAAAGAAAACTCAAAATAAAACCCTATAAAAAATACCACCACTAGACTGCAAGACACCGGGAGCGCTTATTATAAATCTCTACAAAACCTTTTAGCAAGATAAAGTAAGCCATCTTTTAAAAATTAATAATTATTTAGCATGATCCCTTAGAATAATAACGTATAGAAGGATAGTGTCAATACTTCGAAGGTTCGAAATTAGAATCTAAAAACACTAATGGCGCGCAGACGATTACACACGTACACACGCACACCACTATACAAATGAAATCAAATTTAATGAAATCAAATTTTGTTTTTATTAACATAAATCGTCGAAACACTTTTAAAAGTGACGTTAAAAACCTTTTTAAGTTTTACAAATGTGTTATGACATCATTGGAATGCACAAACCGTCATAATTACCTATTTATTTTTTAAGAGTTGCGTACGTACGTGCAGTACAATGACCGGTACATTTCAGAACGGTTCCGGCGTAAGGTCCATTAGGCTTCAATTGAAATGCTTCACTTTTTGTACGTGAACTTACCTTCTATATGTTGTTATTCTAAGCATGATCCTTTCTGAGTTTTCTTATCTTTCTCTGTGTAGCCGCGTTCCAATTCGATGGTAGTATATTGTGGTGGTAGATTTTTCATATAGAATCATTTTCTTCTACTGGCAACAAATTTGTACAACAATGTGGGTCAAAATTTAAGAACTAATTTCTGTAAGAGATAGATAAAAATCTCTGTAATAACGGTGACTTGTAGGACGTGGAACAACTTAGTCCGCCCGTGAACGCTGTAAAGTATTCGAAAGGTTGGACAACTAAAAATAAAATACAAAAGCGATAAAATCTGTAAGATATTTTTATATACAATTAAGGTTTCCTCACTCACCAAACGAACATCTGCATAGTAACTATTTGCTTATAGTAGTATTAATTATAATTGAGACATCGATTTTTGCAATTGTATGTTATTACCATTGACGAGCAGATTTGACAGAAGGTTGTTAATAGCATGGGCCTATTATCTTTGTCCTCGTATCATAGAAAATGGTTTATGATATGTAAAATTCAAGAGTCGTGTAGAACAGTGTAATTATGAGCTCAGAAGGTGTATATTTAAAGTATATGATTATTTTACTAGTGAAGACAAGTGTCGCCCTGAATGACGACAGGATGTGGCTTGATGGCCATGCGTTAGGGTGTCGGGAATCTAATATCATCAGACGATCTCTCCGGCCCCCCGTAAAAGCACGGTAGAGGCCGCTGTGGTTTTAGTGGGTACTCCGGCCGCGAATATGGCCGGCGAGTCCCACACTCCCCCTCCCCGTCTGTCACTGGCGGGGGATAGTGCGTAAATGCATTTCCACAGCGTGAACAAAAAAAGGCGTGTGTGGAGAGACATTGTTATCTTATTATACTGTCTCACCACAATGACGGTTCGCAGAATTTCCCTGAGAAACATTTTCGTTTTTTTTTTTAATCTTTATTTAAGGACTTGTTACACAAAAGCAAGCGATCATGTTGTCCCTGTAAGTTTACATATAATAAAATGTAAAATTACTTCTTAATCGCAACTCACATAAATCCTACTGTTGGGCTTGAGTCTCTTCTACAATGAGAGAGAAATTGACCTACTATACCACGCTGGTCAGAGGGATAGGTATATGGGCTTCTTTTGCATAGATGTTATCTGGAATAATCCCTTAGTCGTCTTTTACGACACTCACGGACAAGAAAGGGTGTGGTAAATTGTATTCTTACTACGTCACCACACGGAAAATTACTTCTTAAATACGACTTAATTGCAATTTAGATGTTGCTGCAATTCACTATAAACATACAAACACCTCTTATTTCATTCGTAACAATTCATTTTGCGATTTATATCTTTATATAATTATTAATAAATTTAATGATTGCGACCGTGGCAAATGTCATTGTATTATATTACGGTAATGATATTTTGTAACAATCGTTCAATAGAGTATTAAAATAGTTTGGACATGTTTTTACGTAACAAAACTAAACTCTAAGATCTCGTATTTTATATTAGTGATTGATTGTTGCAAAATCATACGAAAGATTGAATGACCTTTTTTAATGCAGGTTATACTCGCTAAATATACTTATACAAAAATGAATATATTGGTTGGTTCAGAGATAAAAGAACAAAAAGTCGAGAGGAACAATCATGCAAAAGTGTTATTGGCTTTTCTTGATAAAGGATGAAACCTGCTTTGTGTATATGCAATATGAAATACAATCAACTTCAGTGGAAAATGAAATTCTAATGTCGCGATATTATAATATATTAGCTATTTTAATATTGTAGTCATTCCGTATGGTAACGGAGTAAGAACCACCACCCCTTCTCTTACCCGTGGGTGTCGTAAAACACGACTAAGGAATGAAGATAACATCTATACAAGAGAAGGAAAACTCGACATTAAACCCTATTTTTTTTTTTTTTTGTGGTTGGGTCGTGGTCGGCGTGCCTCCGCACCACTCCGTCCGGGGCGACAGAGGGGCTTAAGCACGCAACTCCAGCGACCCATCCAAAAACCACGTCGCCTTCGTCGTTGGGCCGACCACTGGAGCAGCGTTAACTTGTCGTCAGTGGTCGGCCCGACGGAATACCCCCTATTGGGGTACCCTCCCATCGACCGACGTCCCCCCCTCGGGGAGGACGTCGGTCTTTCCTCTTTGGACGTTGGTCTTATTACCATTACTTGCAAAAATTTCTTAAAAAAATCAAAAATTGAAGTAATATAAATATAATCTATATTATTACTAAGGCAAGACAAGTCGTTTTGATTTAATAAAACAATAGGTTGGACTTTAGAGGCTTTAAGCAATTAGTGTTAAAATTTGTTTGTCAAAGGCACTAACAAATAAACTATACATTGTAAAATAAAGCTTGTTATATTCTCTATTTATCTGAATATCAAACGGTTTTAATTTGCGTTAACAGATCTGGTGGCGCAATTATAATACTATTCAATACCCCCTATCTGCCACGGTTGTCGTAAAAGACGACTAAGCGTTACAACACGCATATTATATCTATGCAAGAAAAGAAAAACTCGAAATAAAACTCTATACCAACCCGTCTGACCAGCGGAGGCGGAGGCTCGAGCCCAACATTGAGCTACATATATGATCTAAAATGCTGATGATGGATAGATGAAAATATGTTAGTGCGAAGTCACTTACTTTATCACCTTAAAGATTTACTACTAATCAGTCATGTTAGAGTGACAGCCATTTCGAATTTAATATGAATTCAGTCGTTTTCGTTTCTTAAAACCCCTTTCGTTTGATACTCACGTTAAAAGTGTTGAAAACTAAAATGTAATTCATGCCTTGTAACGGCGACCAAATCATTACGATATTGAATATTGCATAAGCGTATACAAAGTTTCAGCTCAATCCAATACTTTTTGGCGGCAGTCCATGATGCGAGCACAATGCGAGACTAGATTTGATTACAAACAGGCACAGACTAAAACCAAATAGAATCTATAAATAACATTATAATCCAATATATAAGTTTAGAAAGTTACATTTGTAGTGAATATATCGGTGTACCTGTATATGTATAATATGATGGAATAATGGTTGTAGATAGATACTTAGATGTAATTATGTACCAAAGTAACTTGTAAAATGATTAATCAACGAAATGAAAAAGCAAAAATGGACATGTCTTATAAAGTTATACCAGAATCTCCTAAAGTATTAAGTAGATTAAATTGCCCGAAATTGACATGAAAGAACCCTAAAAATCATAAGGCCCGGTTTCCACCAAAGTAGCGAGATGTGTTTGAATAAACTAATCATATGTCGTTATTTCCACATAGCTTCCTCGCTTAGCTTCAGTGTAAATTCGGACCTACGACTGAATAATGCGCTGATGGATATTGGTTCTGCAGTATTTATATCCGGTCCAGCTTATACAAGTTTGAGCGGCTTACATCCAATTAATATCGACTTTGGAAGTATTAAAGCGCAGGAATCCTTAATTTGTGAATGCAATAAACAAAGAGGTATTTAACATCCATACTTGACAACATTCTTAACATCACAGCCTCCCATAAAATTTCATAGAGTCAGGGAGTGAGTTTTGAAAGAAAACTGCAGATGAAGCTCAAAAAGTACCGGAGAAGAAAAAGAATAGGACTACCTAATAAAATAAGAAAAGGACATAACATAGAGAAAATCCATTGTTGGGATTCAAAAAATAAAAAGTATTGGAAAGGAAAAATCTAGAATTATTTGCAAAAAGAAACTGAACGAACTGAGTTACGAAATTTGGTTGTTTTACAAAATATGGTTCTTTTGATTGCATATATAAATAAAATTCAACGTAGATATTTATTCAACACAAATCCATGTATCGCACATCCGACCGAGTGGAAACTTTACTCAATTGTTCCTGGCACTTGAGTAAACCTTTGTATCAAGGAAAATAATGCCTGTAAAATGAATTGTAAATTTATTATGAATAAATCGTATTACTAACATCTAGGTACTTGTTATTTCAATTTAAAATTATAAATTATTTTAGTGGGTTATAACACAGATGTACGCTGATTGAGTAATTATAATTAAAAACAGTAAAATTATTGAATATCATTGATACTCTTTTCTTCAAACGAGACGCAATGATCCGTTGCACCATGGTATATTTAAATTCAAATCATTTATTATGCATAAACCCTGAGAGGGCACTTACATATTGTCAAGTTTACAAAATTTAATTAAATTATCTAAAAAGAAACTACCACCGGATCGGAACGCGACCGCTACTGAGAAGTTCCGGCAAGAAACTCAGCGGGCTTGTCTATTATTTTTAATTATTTTTTTCTTCTTATTAGATATAAAATTGTGTACATGTTTTGTAAGAACTAGCTCCAGTGTGATGCCCTTCGAACCGCAAGATACTTAATATAATTCAAACGATTATGGCTGGACCAGATCCCACTAACGGCACTCGATCACGAGATAACTACTAGAGCAGCCATCACTCTCCTTAACCACTATGGAGGGAAGGGAGAGACCCGCTCCACGCAGCTACCGCAAGCTGACGCAACAGACGTTGTTCTGTTCAAATAATAACACCGCTTTTTTTTTTTTTGTAACGCTGTGGAAATGCAATTTACGCACTACCCCTCGCCGGTAACAGACGAGGGGGGTGTGTGGGACTCACCGGTCGCCTATGCAACCGGAATACCCACTAAAACCAACAGCGGTCCCTTCCGCGCTTTTACGGAGTGCCGGAGAGATCGTCTAATGACATTCGATCCCCGACACTCCTATGCAAGGCCGTCGGGCCACGACCTGTCGTCACTCAAGGCGGTGGGAGGAGACGCGCATATCGGCGCCTCCCCCTCCCTGGCCGCCGCCTACGGAGCGAGTTAGCGGACGCAAGTGCCTCGTGTTCCCGCTCCGCGGCCTCCTTCCGGGCGATGACCTCCTCGCAGAAAGAGGCCATCGCCGACCAGCACCTGTCGCTGTCGAGCATCTTTGTTATGATGGTCAACAACGACAGGCCTGTTCCTATGACCGCCGACAGGTCGCGGCGCTGAGGCCCCCAGGCGGGACATACCTCCAGGGTAAATAATAACGCAGTTGCGCCACCTAACGGGTCCAGTTGTGAATCTAAACCATTCCCGAATCTCCTTAAATACATACAATAAATTTCATCAACATCGGTCCAGCCGTTTAGGAGGAGTTCAGTGACATACACACGTCCACAATAAATTTACCTATATATATAATATCAACACTTGCTTTGCTTATGGGTGTTGTAAAATACGGCTACTAGGGGCGCTATATCAATCTGGGCGAACTCCATTTGATGCAGTCTGGTCAACAATTAAATTCTTAAGGTAGGTTGACGTCAGATCCATGGCCAATCCTAAAACTATTGACAAAACGTTTGTAATATGTCGGTATCACGAAAGAGGAGTACATATTGAGTCGACCCCAAATAAGGGCAGGAGCGTGATAAATATATACATAGAATTTGCGGCAACCCTATAATAATAGATAATACTAGCAACCCGCCCTCGCTTCGCTTCGGTTTCTGTCGCCTTCTCCCCGTAGTTCCCGTTCCCGTGGGAATACAGAGATAAAATATAGCCTAGTTTACTCCCTGATATTATAACTTTCCATCGGTGAAAGAATTTTTTTAAATCGGGCCAGCCCATTTGAAGTTTAGCCGATACAAACAGAAAGACAGGCAAAAAAAATATAAAGTGACTTTTAGGCATATGTATAGTGCAAATAACCATGTGAATGCTCACTTTTCATGCGAAAAGGGCCTATTATTTTGACATTACAAACAGACACTCCAATTTTATTTATTGGTATAGATGTAAACATATTTTATTTATCAGATAAACCCATGTGGAATGAAGATCAATCTTACTTCGAAACTTAAATCAATAGAATTATTTTTCAAAATTTCCTTCATCTTGATTTTGGGATTGCACTCCTAAGTTAAAGTAGGTTTAGTTGGCACATATATGTCTGATTTTGTGCTTGCATAAAGTAGGGCTGGTTGTTTTGTCCTCACCACAAGAAAAACGAAACTCATCGTGACGATTATCGAATGGAATTGGAACTTATGTTTAATATGAGCATTCCAGTGAAAATTTCTGCAATAAAACCTCGAGTTATGAAATGGAGTGAAAATATTATGCGGTTGTAGGTACTTAGTGACCGCGTAAATACAGGCCGAGTCGTTTATAATAAATAAGGCACTAGAGAGACGACAGTCTGACACCGTTCATTCGAAAATAATAAGAAAACGCGATTCATATTTAATCCTAATAGGATTAGATTAGAACATTGATTTTAACATTTTTTAAATTTTAGTTAACAGCGATATCTGATAACATATATTTACAGATTTCTACTCTGATTGATGTTGAGTTCAAGCCCCATGGCAGTTCTTATTTTTCGAAATGAATATCAAATTATTATACACAAACACTGTGGTGGCACTTACATACCATCGATGTTTACATTTTATATTAAATTAAATCAAACAATTACTATCGGCTCGGAATACTACCGTCCTGAAAAGATTCGGCAAGTAACACGGCATCATTTCTTTTTTTTGCCGACTTATTTTTAATAAAATATGGCTAGTAATAGCTCCGGAGTGATGCCCTGAAGACCATGACATAATATAATTTTCAAATATAATGTAAAAGATTATGGCTGTACTACATCCCACAAACGACAACCGCTCACTAAGTAATTGCTAGAGCAGTCATCACTCCCCCTTTTAATTGTGTTATCCATCTGTTCATCAACGTATCGGCGTCGATTGTTGCATGTCCATGGATGTCCCACAGAACGATGAACATCAGTATTCCTCTTTTATATAGTCATCAATATACACGGTACTACACTGTGCCATCTGTTTCGTTATTGCCACTTGAAAACCTTTCTTTGTTATAGATTCGACGTAGGATGCGGTCTACAGCTTGCCATTTCAGCGTGCTAATTATTCAATCTATGACGGTTACAACCATTCGGCTACGGAGTGCAGTATACAGATATATCCTAAATATAGATCTCTCCATAGTACGCCGCGCAACTATGAGCTTTATTATGAAGGCTATATTGAATAGTAAATGTATAGTAAAAAGTGAATTTTCAATTACTTGTTTCATGAAGATGAAAATAAATATCGCGAGAAAACCCAGGATAATCGTATTCAATCACATATGTATTTGAATTTTCGACGTTACCTCTGTCCGTATGGTGATGGAATAAAAATACAATTCCTCACTCCTTATCTTGCCCGTGGATGTCGTAAAAGACGACTGAGGGATATAATACGTATATAACATCTATACAAGAAAAGGAAAATACCAACCTGTCTGGCCAGCGGTGGGACCTATATATATATATGAGCCGAGATGGTTATGAAGACATTATCTCGGCGTTCACGTTAAGCTCCAAGTTTCAGCTGCCATAAGCATATATTATTTTGTATGTAAATCGATATGGTAGTTAATAACTCAAATTTCTTGGTGTCTGGTCTAATATTAAATATTAGTATTTGACTAAGGAGTAAGTAAGTTAGGGGTGCTGGGTTTTTTTGGTTTGGGGTGGATGAATCAGGGATTAATCCGCCACAGAAAGGCCGAGACGTGGGGGCGACGCTCCGGCAACACTATCTTATTGCTGGGGTGTCGAAGGGGACCGACGAAGGTAACCCGCCGGGCTAGTGACGGTAGACAAGGACTTAGTACCAGTGGCCCAATAGCGACGAGCATGGAATACGGTAGGTTATGAGGAAGCAAGCCGCTCATTCGTCGCCCCGGACAGATTAGGCGGGCCATTGTTCAGACTACAGCGCACAATAAAAAAAATAAAAATCAGTGGTGCTGGGATTAAATGCTATTTACTCCGTAGAAAAATTCCATTCCATTGATAACAATTAAACCAGCCCCAATGCATTTGTAAATAATATAGGCTCTAAAACATGATGACATATTTTAATTTTAAAGGTCAATATTCAACCTTCAGGTGTAATTGAGGTATCTATATGGAGCGACTGTGAAACTTCCGTAACCAATAGAAATACTAGAACTCGTTTCAAGATTACAATCTAAGGTCAGGATAATTCTCAGTACAGTTTTTAAAGAATATATACCTACATATATAGGGAGGCTTAATGGTTGGTAGACACGACATGCTATTGACAGTAAAATGTTTTAAAAGTGGATTCAGTATTATAATCTAATCATCCATACTTCAACCAACCATCCTTGTTCTAACTTTTACGTGTGGTGACAGAGTAAGAATACAATTCACCACCTCCTCTTGCCCCAAGATATCGTAAAAGACGACTAAGGATTATGCAGATAACATTCATATAAGAAAAGAATAACTCAATATAAAACCGGCACGTTAGACCAACGCGGTACTTATATATACATATATAGTAAGTCAATTTGCCTCCCATTGTGGGGGAGCGCCATACTCCAACAGTGGCACTTATGTAGCTTGAGTTGATAATCATGATAATTTATGCTCATTAATTTCTTGTTATTAACTAACTTCTACTATTGGATATAGTTTCTTCAAGGAGGTAATACTAGAATCGCTACGCTTGACAGGCAGGTTGTCGATTACAGTTGGTGTTATGAGTTATTAGATTAATGCTATGGGAATGGGCTTTTCATTCTCATAGTATCCTTCAATCGATTTTTATTACTCCCACGAGCAAGATAGAGGTGAACATTAATATATTCTTAAAAGATCACGACACGAAAACTAAAACTACAGAAAATAATTAGAGAAAGCCGGTCAAACAAATGTGTATAATATTGTAGCTGACAACAAAACAACTCGCATAAAATGACTTTACCCGAAGGTCAACGATTGCGTTACGATAAATGACACTATGATAGGCTAAAGTTCAACTGCTTGTTACCAACAAGTCTAATAATATTTTGACTTGAAATACAAAATAATTGCTTTCAGTTTTTAATGAGAAAGTTTAAAAAAGGCATCGAATTATATCGTAGTTTTTAGTCTAAAGAAAGCCTCTGTTTGATCTAGGCCTTCTCCTTGCAAAGGGATACAACACCATAATAGCTATGCGGTTTTAGGGCGATTGTATTTTTCTTTTGTATTCTCATTGAGAGCGCTGCTAGCCACTTCTCTGATGCTCCTTTATTTTTCGCGATTACTATGGGAAAACAAGGCGTTGTTATATATTAACAAATTTGCGCGGATTCAGAGGTAATAATAGCATAACGTTACTCGCTGATTTTTCTATTGGTGAAAGGATTTTTAAAAGGATTTTCACGAGGAAGGTTGCAGGAACTCTCTTCTGGGAATTGTACAACAAAAGAATGTAATCGTCTATTTGACAGGCAAGCATTGCAATGTTATTTGTGCCACCATACTGTACGTCCAGTAGGTACTCATTTAGATGACGGCAAAACACTTCATAACGATGATAGTGAAATATATAATCGCATGTATGTTCTAATTCTTACTAATATTATAAATGTGAAAGGAATTATATTTGTTTGTTAGGTACGCTTTCACGCTTGAACCACCGAACCGATTTCAAAAATTCTTTCACCAATGGAAAGCTATAATATCAGGAAGTAACATAGGCTATATTTTATCCCGGTATTCCCACGGGAATGGGCACTACAAGGATAAGGTGACTGAAAACGAACCGAAGCGAGGGTGGGTTGCTAGTAAGGAAATAAATGCCTTGCATAAGCTGACTAGAACAGTAGATAGTGGGTTGGAAAACCTTGAAATGTATCCTTATGCCAAACCGTATGGCCTACGTTAGTACTCAGCATTAAGTAAGTCTTTTTTTTTACTTTGTTTCCGTTAAATCTAATTTAAAAAACACAAATGTGACTAAAGAAAAGAACTTCTTACATAAAATAATTTAATATGAACGAGGTATAAAAAGACTAGTGGCTCAGCTCGTGCTACTTCTCTTTAAAGAAACAGAGCTGGTATTCTGCCAACACCTGGTATAAACAGATAATTATCAAAATTCAGATAATTATCAAAATTAAACTAGTATATAAATGTGAATGCGTGTAAAAGTGTGAGTATTTTTATGTGTGTATTTTTGTGAGAATGTAATTCATCTATACCAATAAATACAATTGGAGTGTCTGTTTGTAATGTCAAAATAATAGGCTTTTTTCATGCTCACATGGTTATTTGCATGACACCTATGCCTAAAATAGCAATTAAAAAATTTTTGTCTGTCTGTCTGTCTGTCTGTCTGTTTGTTCCGGGTAATCTTCAAAACGGCTGGACCGATTTCAAAAATTCTTTCACCAGTGGAAAGCTATAATATCAGGGCGTAAACTAGGCTATATTTTATCCCGGTATTCCCACGGGAACGGGAACTACGCGGGTAAAACGACTATAACCTATAACCTATAACCGAAGCGAAGCGAGGGCGGATTGCTAGTTTTTAATATTTTGCATATATATATATATATATATATATATTTATGTATATATATACATGATATAGATAAAATGTGTATTACTTAATAAAATATATATGTTATTGTTATTGCATTAAGCTACTCACTCTTGCTTTTTAAGTTAGGTTTCTCTTTTGTTAGACAAACTGATTTACATTTATGTTTTTGATGAAATATTATTACTTTATCATAAATAGAAGCAGCATTTTTGTTAAATAAATTTACTATTATATTATATCTATGAGTATAATCCTAGACAAATCATACAGCGTTATTTTGCGTTCATATTTTGGTATTATTTACTGTCACGTTTTCACTATTCCCTTTGCATACTTTCCCTCTTTTACTCTACATTTACGGCATAATTTTTCTTTTCAGTTTTTCGGAGTGAGATACAAAATGTAAAAATTGCAAGTGTGTCGGTTAGATTTTAAGTCACTGGAGAGAGTCTAAAGCCTAAAAGAGTTCATATTAAAATATTGATATTAAAATGTTCAGTAAGGTGACGGAATATGAATATAATTCACCACCCCCACCCATGAGTGTCATAAAAGACGGCTAAGAGATGAAACACACATATGACATTTATGTGTGGTAAACTCAAAATGAAATCTGAAACCGATACACCGACCAGTGTGTTATAGTAGGCCAATTTCTCTCCTATTATGGAGAAGGCTGGAACACAGCAGTGGAATTTACGAAAAGATAAAAAAAAATCTCAAATATAATCTTTTTTTTTTTTTTATTGCCAACGGTGGCAAACGAGCAATACCAGGGGCACAGCCAGGCCGCTGCCTACCGTGAAGGAAATACTCTTCTTAAACCTCGTTTAAAGAAGGACATGTCATAGCGCTCGGGAAACACAGCAGCAGGTAGTTCATTCCAGAGCTTGCACGTACGTGGGTATTCTGAATTAGTATTATTAGAATTAAGTATTCTGAATTAATGTTAATCTAGTCCAAAACAGTAGTAGGACCACACCGTCCGAGGCAGTACCACACTCTCGCAGAAAATCGACGTCTGAGTAGTAGCAATTTGTTGCTGCGCTTCGTTCGGTGAGCGAGAGATCCGGAAGCCCAACTTTTTGGGTGTGTCTGTGTGTGGTGGGTTTTAGTAACGCCTGAAACTTGCGGTGGTGAGGTCGTGGTTGGGGCATTGAGCGTGAGGGGCTGACATGGGGTACAGGGAGACCCGATGGGAATGGTCACCGCCGGGCACCTGCCGGTCAGTAGGGGACCCGAACCCAGGATCATCCCCCCTGGGAGGCTGTCCCACCAACTGGCGAAAATCCCGTTGGGTAGTCGTCATGCTGGTGTGGGAAACCAGAGTGGACCTCGGCGGCTACGCACGGGGGCGCATCGGGGGCCCTTCCGTGCTTCGTATCAGCTCCTCACAAAACTCACCCCTCAACCATGCACTATGCCCTGGCGCTTTTTTTTGGTATCACCGAACCCCATTATACATATTCACACTCCCTTCCTTCTCTTCTTAAAAACCCTATGAAAAGGACAAATAAAAAGTGGTGGTTCTTGGAGACTTCGACGCTCATCATAAAGAGTGGCTGGGGTCCCGATCCACTGACCACCAGGGTCGACATCTCTTCAATATGGTTACGGCCTATGGTCTCTCACAACTGGTGACACAACCCACCCGTGTCGCAGATATTGAGAGATTTTGTTGACTACACATCAGCACGGATACCGGGTAGTGGTTGAAGCCCCACTTGGGTCTTCTGGCCACTGCTTGATTCGTAGCAGAGCCCCTGTTGTAAGGCCAAGTCGCTCTACGGCGACTGGGACTCGCAGAGTCTAGCAATATAAGTCAGCAGATTGGGATGAACTTCGCGAGTTTTACGCATCCTACCCATGGAAGCGGCTTTGCTTCGTCTCTGGGGACCCTGACGTCTGTGCGGACTGCATTACCGATGTGGTTATTACGGGGATGGAATTATTTATCCCCCACAACAAAATACCCGTCGGTGGCCGCAGTCGACCTGGTCGACTGCGGTCACCTGTCTGAGGTTAACAATACCTGCAGGCTGAACCAAAGCCAAAAAAGCCAATTTTCTTTGTGGTTTATCGTTTAAATGTATCAATTTAATCAACTTTAAGAATTACAATTAGTTTGTTAGAAAATCTCCATAATAATGACATATAAATTATTTATATAAAAATATAATAGAATTAACGTGCCAGTAGTGTGGCAGTAAGGAGTATACATATCATTCACCCCCTCTACATTTTATTCGTAGATAGGTATTTATGTGACGTAATCATTTAGACGCCGAGGCGGTATTCTTGGTCTTTATGACCTTCTTGGTACAGCGACTTCAATCTCAACTGAATTCTCTTGCTGAGACTCTCCGACTGGCTCTAAATTTGATTCTTCAGAAGTGCTTTGATCTGTAAGAATAGGTGGAGTAGAAGTTTCACTATCTAGAACATTCTCTAGGTCAGGAAGCGGTGCCAGTTTTCTATTCGAGACTGTAGACTCTCGACCATCACTATGTTTAATAAATGAGTAATATGGATTACTCTGTAAAAGTTCTACCTCTTCCACGTACGGATCGTTTTTATTACGCACATTCTTTCTACATAAAATTGTTCCTGGAACTAACCAAGAGGGCACAGAGTTACCGTTCGTGGATAGTCACACACATAGTCACACACATAGTCACACCGTTGGGCAGAGGCGTTGGAGAGCAAGGGTGAGGCGCTAGTATTCAGCCTAGACATCGCAAAGGCGTTCGATAGGGTTTGGCACAGGGCAATTCTATCGAAACTACCATCATACGGAATCCCCGAGGGACTCTGTAATTGGATCGCCAGCTTTCTGGATGGTCGGAGTATTAAAGTCGTCGTAGATGACTCCTGCTCCGATACCATGACCACTAATGCTGATGTACCACAAAGCTCGGTGCTCTCCTCAACGTTGTTTATCCTGCATATCAACGACATGCTCTCCATCGAGAATATGTGTTGCTATGCGGATGATAGCACGGGTGACGAGCGGTATACTGAGCAACGAAATGTCCCTCGGAGTACACAGGAAAGAAGAGTTCAACTTATGTCTGAAGTCGAGCGCTCTCTGGGGCGGGCCTCGGAATGGGGTGAACGAAGCTTAGCCCAGTTCAACCCCACAGAGACACAAGTTTGCGCTTTCACTGCAAAGAAGGACCCGTTTGTCATGGCGCCTAAGTTCCAAGGAGTAACTCTCCAAATCTCCGACAGTATTGCTATCCTCGGCGTCGAAATATCGAACAAAGTTCAGTTTGGGAGTCATTTGGAGGAAAAAGCCAAATTGGCTAGCAAAAAGCTGGGTGTCCTGAACAGAGCCAGGCGGTACTTCACACCGAGACAGCGCCTTTTA
The DNA here is from genome assembly GCA_032191425.1 of Lymantria dispar. NCBI lineage: Eukaryota > Metazoa > Arthropoda > Insecta > Lepidoptera > Erebidae > Lymantria > Lymantria dispar. The sequence continues at coordinate 9,972,024 of CM063440.1, forward strand.
CTATACAAAACGCACGTTCGTCCTCATGTGGAGTCCTACTGCTCACATCTCTGAGCAGGCACGCCTAAATATCAGCTAGACCCACTTGACTCCCTCCAAAGGCATGCTGTTCGAATCGTCGGGGACCCCAATCTTACGTACAGATTGGAGTCACTGGAGCGGCGGAGAGACTTTGGGTCACTCTGTGTACTCTATCGGCTCTTTCATGGAGAGTGCTCTGAGGAACTGTTTGGCTTGGTACCACCGTCACCGTTTTACCAACGTACCACTCGACACCGCAGCAGGGTTCATCCATTTCACCTGGAAACGATATGGTCTTCAACTGTACGATTACCGCGATTATTTCTCCCACGTACGCGCAGGCTCTGGAATGAACTACCTGCTGCTGTATTTCCCGAGCGCTATGACATGTCCTTCTTTAAACGAGGTTTAAAAAGAGTATTTTCTTCACGGTAGGCAATGGCCTGACTGTGCCCCTGGTATTGCAAAGGTCCATGTGCAGCAGCGTCACTTACCATCAGGTGTGCTGCATGCTCGTTTGCCACCACCGGCAATAAAAAAAAAAACAAAAAAAAAACTAGGTTACATAATACATTTTATTCACCAAAATTAAGACAAGTGAAAGTATCTTTATATAAATATTCATAGGATCGCTCCACTAGAATTCATATTTTTATATAGAACGCCTGATCGTTACACTTTGCATATGCAGATAAAGGCTAGATGCAATATTCAAATCGATTCTGTGACGATCGTTTTATGCTTCGCTTTACTTCAATAAAACTGTCCTATAAAATATCATTAAACTGTCTCAATTTCAATCAAATTTTATAGTTTTATTTATTGTAAATTTTCATCGTCATCATTATCCTACTTTTATCTTAATAACTTCTAACATATACTCTTCTTCTGTCATATATATTGCAAATTTATTGCCTACCTTTTTTGGATTACGGTCGGCGCACTCCTCGCTCCACTCCGCCCGGGACAGAGGGGCGTAAGCACGGACATCCGTACCAGAGCAGATTGACTTATCGCCAGTGGTCGGTCCAACGGAATACCCTTTGAGGAGTATCCTCTCCGACTGACGTTCCCCCCTCGGGAAGGACGTCAGTCTTTCCTCACGCGTTCGACTTCTCGGCGGGTGACGAACTAATTCCCCAGTCACCCGAAATTTTTTGCCTACCTAACATCAGTCCTCCCTAGGAATGTTATTTTTGATAGCACGCCATTAGATACAGTTGGACAAGGTCAATCTAGAACTCTTAGTCGTTTTTTACGACAGCCAAAAGCAATATAAGGGTTGGTAGAATTCGCCGCCATCATACACCAAATGACTGGCATTCTCGTACGCCTACATATCTTGAGACCGTTCAATATTGCTTGAACAATGGATAAATAAAATAATAACGCATAAGTTAGACAAATGTTTAATTAAAAAACAAGTTAATAAATCTTGCTCTTGTGAACTTTGCTTTATTGAATTATTCATAAATCTATATTACTTTAATAAAGCTGTAGAATTTGTTCGTTTGAACGCGGTGATCTTAGGTAAAATGTTATTGCGTGAGATAACTATATGTTGAAAAAGATTTAAGACATGCTACCATTGATGTAACAAAAAACCCATGCGTGCTACGCTCCGATAAATTGGAGCTGAACGGTAGGTATTTAAAAATGTTAGTTATTCGAATCAATAATTCTATTAAGTCGCGGTTGTCATGTCAACTGGTGGGATAACAAAAATGTTAAATTGATTGTAAGCTCTAGTTATCTAGCTTAATCCATGCAAGCGAAGCTGCTGGCTAAGTTAATATATTAACATTAAATATCGTTTATACACTCGAACGATTTACTACTATTCATTATTGTTCAAAAATACTTCTACAAGGTTCTGTCTGTCTATGGTTCCGCTTGGGTGAGCGTAGTTTTAAGCAAAACTCGTTCCACCTTTGTGTAGAATGACCATGTCTGAAATTACTATAGAATTTTAAATATGAACAAAATGTTCCTTATACACACATGTATACTTGCATAAATAATTACAGAAGTAATATTTTTCAATTTTGTTATAAATTCAAGGTTATCCAGCTGTTTATTCTACGTGTTTGCTTACCTATAAATATAATGCTTATTATAAAAATTATGTCAACAAATTATCATAGCATTTCAATTATATAACATAGTTATTTTTAAAAAGTTAATACTCAATATGAGTTTTGAAGTCCAGTTAACTGAAACTTATAACGCTTGATGTTAAAAAACTTAAAAAAAGAAGCGCTTTTGTAGATAAGTGAACAAAAAACTTTGCTGCAGAGTATAGGGATTGAGGATGTTAAGGATATGAAGTTTCGAATCTGGAAACGATTAGGGATGTTAGAATAATTTTATATCAGTTACGGTTACGGATATATAATTACTTCGGATTATTCGACAATTTCGCACAGTTTCGGTAACAGATATTGATTTTTAGGGAATTTAAAAAAATGCTATTTGTGGTGATTATTATTTCCCTTTGAAGGGACTTATGTTTAATCTATCAGGTTAGCTGATAGATAACTAACGAAGACATCAATACAAGAGAAAATTTCTTTTAATGTCCTTTTATAGAGGAAAACTATATATCAATTTCCATCTGATGATAAAGATGATATTTTTATGATTACTTAATGATTGTACTTAATGATGACCGCACTACTTAATATAGCTTTTATATATCTTATATAGCTTTTATAGATGGATAGCTTTTATTTATTACTAGTAGCCCACCCTCGCTTCGCTTCGGTTTCAATCGCCTTACCCGCGTAGTGCTGGTTCCCGTGTGAATACCGAGATGATACTAGTATATAGCCTAACATAGGCTTCTTGATATTATAGATTTCCATTGATGAAAGAATTTTTGAAATCGGTTCGGTGGTTTGAGCGTGAAAGCGTAACAAACAAACAAATAAACTTACTTTCACACTATAATATTAGTAAGGACGTTACGACCGGGATACCAATATAGGTTTTATAAAAATAATTAAAAGAATTTATTTTTATTTAAATCATTATTAATTTAGAGTTTAATTATATTTAAAGATGGGTCAGCGATACCAGGTTAGTAAGTCGTCGAAACTGACTAACATTAGCTGTTTCTATGTAAAATCTCTTATAATATTAACGATGCGGTACAGTTTATCTGACTATGTCGAAGCGAAAGGGAGGGTTACATTTTGACCGATATATGTATGTAAATGCATGTTGATCTGTTCCCTCATAACTTCTAAACTACTTATCATAATTTGAAAAATGGAGAGATATTGGAACCGTTTATTTGACTGGTTATAGCCCTTATGACGTTACATTAAATTGAATATCCCTGAACACCACTATAAATATGCATTAAATATAATAAAAGATTTATAACGTGTGATTTGTTTATTAAATTCGTGTGGTGACGGAGTAAGAATATAATTCACCACCCTCTTTCACGGCTATGGGTGTGGTAACAACTAAGGAATTAAATATGCATATAACATCTATGTAAGAGGAAAAAATAAAACCCTATACCAACACATCTGTATCTGCGCCTAATGCTGCCCTAGCCGAGGCCGCGGGTGATCGGACCGGGGAATTGTCCGTCACCCGCAGAGAGGCTGACCGCGCGACGGCAACCGACGTCCCAGTTCGTCGAGAGGTGAGGTTACCCGAAAGGGTATTCCCTCGGGCCGACCACTGACGACAAGTCACATCTGCTCCGGTGGTCGGCCACGAGGTGACGTGGGTACGGGTGGGTTATGGGCCCGCGCGCCGTCCTTTCATCGCCCCGGACGGACAGGACCGCGCGTGCGCTTACCATAGCCCACCCATAAAAAAAAAATACCTACACATCTGACCAGCATGGTATAGTAGTTCCATTACCCTTTTATTGTGGAGCAGGCTCTACTCCAACATTGCGATGTACATATATGAGCAGAAATAATGATGAAATTATGAATATGTTTATTGAATACACGAGTTTGAACATAACAATTTCATATAATAATATTTTCTTGTTTGATATTCTTCGGTAGTCGAGTTATATGTTTCTGAATATTATCTTTTATAACTTAAATTAAAATAAAATCCTAATCTGCACCCATCTTTTTCTAATTCTCAGTACGCATATGTTCTGTTGTTGGGTGTCTTGTCCATATGAAAGAAATCAGCTATTTTACGCTAGCTAGATGTTTTGTTGTATAGTTATAATTATTGAACTGATACTACATAGTTTTTTACTGAATCCTTTTCTTTCTTACAGCCAGTGAATTTGTATAAAGAATTTAGCACAAAATAACTAAATACTGTTACGGGTAATTAAACCGCTGTCATAACTATGGCTGAAACACCTTAGTATTGCGATGACCATTAGCACTGAAAAGTATTGGAAGCATCGCGTCGGGTAAGTAAAAACCAAATAAATACAAACGCAATAAAATTATCATCATCATCCCCTACTACTGGGCTTGAGCTTCATCTACATTAGAAGGCAAATTGACCTACTGTACCACGCTGATCAAACGGATTAATATAGGGTTTTATTCCTTGTTAAGTGTATATTATTCCTTAATCGGTTTTCACTAGTGGTGAATTGTTTTCCTACTCCGTAACCACACACATATACAGACATAGGAATGTCAAAACCGTAACGTAATCCCGTAATCACGTCGTACTTACTTTGCGTGTTTCTAACTCAATCGAAAGCTCATAATTTATTCGGTCAGATTGATCACGAGCTCTTATCGTGATCTGTGCTCCTGGTCTTACTACCGGTATATCACAGAGACACAAACAACAAAACTTATAATATACATTCATACGCACACAAACATGTATATATTAAGGATAAGTGAAAGTAATCTGCCATTGCACGCGATTCTCGCATACTCAATCGGAGTTTTTGTGATGCTATTGTTGTTTATAGTTCTTACAAACAAAATGATATTAATTATGCATTGTTTATTTTAATAGCGTGTTCTATGAATGTAGATGGACTGATTGTGGTTGACACTTTTCTTATTCCTTCTATTTTGTAAGGCTATGGTTCAACTATTTAGCATGTATCTTCTCCATAATAACAATACTATTGGCTTATAATAACATGCTGATCAAACGGGTTAATCAATGGTTTTGTATAAAAATTTCTTCTTCTACAAAGAAGTAAAAATTATGTTCCAAAAAATAAAAAAATGTTGGACTAAACGATTTACATAATGATAATAATGAAATGGCTTTTAAAATTGATATATTAATGTTAAATATTTAATAAATATAATAGAAATAGAAGATACATAAACTTAAAAGTTGCCGATTCAGTTTTTGTGGAGAATGGATGCAAACCAAATAGAAAAAAGCTCGACGAATTAAGGATCGGACCTTACAAAAAATCGTAAAAAAATATCTAACTCAATATACAAAATAAACACTGGACATGAGAAATTTGAGCCAAACTTTTTCCACATCTCGAAATTAACTTCAGTCCCTGCATTTGACATAGCATGAAGTGGATGCGTGAGAAGTTTTATTATTATATATTCTCTGGGAGGGGGAGATGTAAAGAAAAATATATTTTCCCTTTATTTAAATTGCCCGCGCATGAAGCGCTAGCAGATTGATTTTGTAGTCTGTGGCAGAATGGGGGTTTTGTTCATTAATGGCTACGCGCTTTACATACAGTTGTTAAAAATATTTAATAAAAAGTGATTTAGGAATCAACATCAATAATTAACTTTGAATGTGGCTACATTTGTTTACAGAGAGAAATCATTGTTTTTTTTTTTAATTTTTTAATTAATATTTTTTTTAATTTATATATTACGTCGATCTATCTATACCTATCACAAGAATAATATTATTATAAATATATATTCATAAACAAAATGTAGAATGTATAACAATGTTTTAACCCAACCTGTCAAGCGTGGCCATTACGACATTTTTTCCTCATACCAGTGAGAAAAGCTTCCAAGCGTAGGTGCGGCATAAGACCGCACTTTGTAGCGAAGCATGAGGAGAACCCGCTGTATTCCCTCCCCTTCGCTATTGGGCTAGCCTCTGGTACTGAATGCTCGACCTGCATGGCCAGCACAGCGGGATACCCGTTCCAGTAAGACGATGCCTACCAAAGCTTTGCCCGCAAGAGTATTATTTAAATTTTAAATAATTTCTTTGCCTTCATCAATTGTTATATCGATTTCTTAACGACAGTAGTTCGCCTAAAACTCGCTATGCTTAGTAAACATCTTTGATAAATAATATTTTATATATGGCCTTGAACGTTCGAGCGTTGTTACCTCGATGCTTGGGTTCGATGATAGCAATTATAGACATCAATTAACCAGGGTTTCTGTCCTCGATCCACATCATAGATTAAGTTACCAGGATAATTTCAGTAGCTACACTAATTAATTTTGAAGCGTTATATGAGATCAATACTTTGAAGATTGCTTGTACAAATATATACCTAGTCGATAAATTATTTTCATTAAAGATCATGTAATAACAATAAAAAAGTGTGTCTAGTTACGTACGCACGTAAGAAATTATACTTCTTTAGCGTAACAAGATAAAAATCTTTCTAAAAATGTTATCCTTCGCGTTATCGGTAGAAAAAAAAACAACACTAATAATACGAGTAGAAATGAGTTTTCGTGCATTTATCGCGCAAAAACTTAATGCAATTGCAATATTGCAATGCAATTTAAGACTTATATGGTTTTCTCATGGATGGCATTATTGATACTGGACTAAATTGAAATGGGACTACACGGGAAGCACTAGCTTTCAAATAAAGTGATTCATCATCATTATTTGAATCATCAAAATCGGTTCACCCAGTCGAAAGTTCTGAGGTAAGAAACATAAAAAAATACAATCCAATTGAGAACCTCCTCCTTTTTTAAGTCGGTTAAAAGGTATTTAATGACCCAATTGATACTTGTGACAGTGTGCGCGAACATCGTAAGAAAAGTCAACTAGCTAACTTCAGGCTGTAGGTTTTTAGTGATGTATACGCACACATCGTAAAGCGCCCTCCACATGTTGGCCGAGCCTAAGCTAACGCGAGCGTCGGCAAATAGGTACAAAACAAGTGCTAGCGTCCACACGTTGGCCAAGTGCGTCGAACTCCAACGCGAGTGGCCAACGTAGACGAGTATTTGTAGAGCTGTCCACACATTGGCCTCAGTCAGTGTTCATTGTGCACTGAAACACTATGAACGTTGACATTGACGCTGCTGCAGCTTCGGCTATTTATTTAATGAGCGTATATAACTATTATCTCAGTGTATACCGCAGTAAAGTGGTAAAAAAGAAGGTGGTTGATACCGAGTATTCACAAAAATAGAACAATTTAAGATATATCCGTGTGGTGACGGTGTAAGAATACAATTTACCACTCTCTATCTTGGCCGTGGATGTCATAAAAGACGACTAAGGAATATAATACATAATACGTATATAACATCTATGCAAGAAAAGGAAAAGTCGAAATAAAGCCCTATACCAACCTGTCTGACTGGCATGGAATAGTAAGGTCAGTTTCTCTCCTATTGTGGAGGAGGCTCGAGCCCAACAGTAGGACGTATATGAGCTGAAATGATGATGAATGATGAAGATACTTTTTGATACAATAGGTAACATATAGGGTGACTGGGATCTAATTATTTATAGTAGGGGAGCCCAAGATGCTAAATGGGGATTTACTCGAGCGTCATAGAGACCTATTGAGTTGCAAAGCTTAGATGATAAGAAGAAAAAAATGTTATATAGTGTATACCTTTTCATCGGTGGGGGGAGCGGCTATAGATTTTCAAATATGTACAAAAATACTGTTGCATGGACATACTCGAGCGCGTCAGATGTTGATAGCATCGATGTCCGACGTATTTTTAATATTGTACGTATGTTAATCTGATCGTTTGCATGATGCAGGTGGTTGTACGAAAGGGTTGAAAATGAAAAAAAAAAATAATCGAGCGCGTCAGATTTTTAAGGGAATGTTAGGTGAACCTAAAAAAGCTCTCATTCAATAATCTGACGATTTCGATGGGACGCAAACTCGCGGCCGTTATTATAATGTGCAAAAAAAAATTGCCATTTTGAAATACTCAAGCGCGTCAGATTAAGATATATATGGTCCATCTTTATGTCCTAGACGCGCTGTCTCATAATCTGATGATTATCTAGAGGGATTCGCCTAATCTGACAAAAAATCTTTTTTTATGAATAACGTGTTTTTTTAATTATTGGAGAAAACATATACCTAATTCTGGAGTATCATCAAGATTATCAGATGTTATGACTACATCGTCATATGCTTTCGGAAATTGGTCATCTGCAAACCAGACCATTTTGAGCTTTCCGTCGACAACTTTCCATCCATAGTCCGTTGGTAAAACATCAATAATTTTTGCATTATGGGCATTACTCCACAAGAATGCAATGAATTTTGTGCGTAACACTTGCTGGAGTAACTCCGATTGACAGGGTGGCAAGTTGCACGCATCGTAATTCCAGACACTCAAGGAGAAGGGTTGTGATTTATCTTTTACCTTGTATGTCTTATTGAAGATGACACTCCTGGCTTGATTGACATCGTCTAATTTTTTCAACCCATACAAGTGGCAAGTAAAACACTTTATGATGTTAAAAGACTCCTGCACATTATGCTCCTCTGATCCCAAATCCAGAAATGCTTTTTAGAAAATTTCTGAATTCATGATAAATTGCAAAGGTTTCTTTTTCCCTCGTCGGTACAACGCCGGGGTGAAGTCGCAACCAGTGAATGCATGCAAAGCTGGGAGCGCCTTCGAAATTTTTGGGCCAGGGAGAGGTTGGCCAACGCTCGCATACGCTCGGCCAACATGTGGATGGGGCATATAATTTACTCGCATTATTTTTCTCTAACGTGTCAAAAAAGTATAGCTTCAATAAAGAAATTGACCTTTAACAAAATACAGCAAATACGAGTGAGATTTCAATAAAGTGCTTATTCTCTGTTTATGCTTAGCGATTGTATGTGCAGCTAGTAAGGATAGCAAAAAATACTATAATATGGACAGTTTAAATAATTTAACAAACGCTCACCGACTAGACCCTAGGCAAATCTATACGTTTTCGTCATCGTCGTCGAGGTCGGTAATCGTTTCGTGTTAAAATCCTAGTCTTATTAAAATCCTAGTCGTGTGAAAACCCCACATTGCCAGCGACCCTCTAAGGCTGAGGTTCGTACATTTCAGGAGGTGCCCTCGATTCAGCACTTTATCGACAAGAGCTCGCAGGGCTCACTTAACAGTCCGGGGAAAGTTGTCTGTAGTTAAAAACTATAGTCGCATAAAAAATATATAAAATATATACTCATTCCTCCATTTAAAAGACTATATGTAGTAGAATTTTAGGGCTCTGAAGAGCTTCAATTGAAGCTTGGACATATTTTGACGACTTGAAAGGTCATATTTTATCAAATAATTGCAATTTAACACACCCACGTACAATTTATGTAGTACTGAAGCAGGATTGTCTTCCTACGATGATTGCCTATTTTGAGCACGAATTTTTTGGTTATGAAAAAATAACTAGGGAAGCAACGTTAATATTAAGTCAAAAGACATTTCCAACTTCTTCTATTTTTCAGCACACTATTAGGATTTTATTTCGAGTTTGCCTTCCCTTGCATAGAAATATTATGTGCATATTATATCCCTTAAATGTCTTTCACGATACTCACTGACGAGATAGGTGGTAGGGAATTGCTTTTTAATCCGACACAACATCTAAGAAAAAAAAAATATATCAATGGCATATTGATAATTTTATGCATTTGCTATATTTTTATTACTAATTTACTTCACGCGTAAGAGGTGGATGGGTTACTGAAAAATATCTGCTGCAGAAATGGCTTTGACCTACTATACCACACATTGTTTTTGTTTTTTTTTTTTGGGTGGGTTGCGGTCGGCGCGCTCCTCGTACCACTCCGTCCGGGGCGACAGAAGGACGTAAGCACGCACACCCACAACCCACCCACGATCCACGTCGCCTTCGTCGTTGGGCCGACTACCGGAGCAGGGTGACTTGACGTCAGTGCTCGGCCCGACGGAATTTCCCTTATTTGGAGTACCCTCCCATCGACCGACGTCCCCCCTCTCGGGGAGGACGTCGGTCTTTCCTCACGCGGTCGGCCTCTCGGCGGGTGACGGACTAATTCCCCGGTCACGTCACCCGCGGCCTCGGCTAGGGCGGCATGAGGCGCAGGTACTATACCCCGCTGGTCAGACGGATTGGTATACGGCTATTCGAGTTTTCCTTCTTTTGCATAGACGTTATATGCGTATTATATTGCTTAGTCGTCTTTTACGATACCGACTGGCAAGATAGGGGGTTGTGAATTATATTCTTAACTAGCAACCCGCCCTCGCTTCGCTTCGGTTATAGGTTATAGTCGTTTTACCCGCGTAGTTCCCGTTCCCGTGGGAATACCGGGATAAAATATAGCCTAGTTTACGCCCTGATATTATAGCTTTCCATTGGTGAAAGAATTTTTTAAATCGGTCCAGCCGTTTTGAAGATTACCCGGAACAGACAGACACAAAAAATTTTTAATTGCTATTTCAGGCATAGGTGTCGTGCAAATAACCGTGTGAGCATGAAAAAAGCCTATTATCTTGACATTACAAACAGACACTCCAATTTTATTTATTGGTATAGATCTCCGCACGAAATAAAGCAAGTGTGGTACGCTAAACTAAAATTAAAACGAGTTAAAATTGTTGTCAGTCTAATGCACTAAACACGCGTAGCAATTTCCACTATGATAGGAAAGTATCGAGCAATGTTTAACTAGCTCTTTCAACAACTTTGAAGTAGTTTGTTAATTAAGTAACCGTCGCTAGTGCACTCTAGTCTGGCATCGCCGTGTTATGAACATTTAATTGCAAATGATACACGAGATATATGCAATATTAGTGGTTTTTAAATCAATATCGTTTGCTTTAATATTACCGCTAAATGATTCGTAGCTGTATATTAATAAGTCTAGAAAAACTGTGTACTTACTGCGGATGGCCAAATATAAAATTTAGCACAGTTGAGGTAAATATCGAAGAGAAATGTAGAAAACTAAAATTTGATATAATAATGCATTATAAATATATTAAATAATAGATACGCATATTACCATGCAATCAACACACACATATTATACTCTTTTGTTTATGGTTGAAGTCTATGATCAAATTGAATGTCAAAAAATGGGTAATTATGATGAGTGTTTAATAGATAGTTACTTATATATTAGTTATTAGTACAGCTTGCTCCTTACTAATATTATAAATACAAAAGTAAATTTGTTTGTTTGTTACGCTTTCGCGCTTAAACCACCAAACCGATTTCACGAATTCTTTCACCAATGGAAAGCTAAAATATCAGGGAGTAACATAGACTATATTTTATCCCGATATTTTGATGGGAACTTGAACTACGTGGGTAAGGCGACTGAAACCGAAGCGAAGCGAGGGCGGGTTGCTAGTATAATTATACATAGAAACTTATAATAAAAAAGAAATTTGTCAAGCAGAAAAATAAAATGACGATATACTTATGAACTGTAGTCGAATTTCGACCACTTGGCAACTACTAGTATTATAAAATATTCAATGACATTAATTATTAAAATTAACTAGTAGTCCACCAACCTTGTAATCGAAATTTGAAAATAATTAGCCACATTGAAGTGATAAAGGTTAAACCTTGTGACTTTATTGTGCCTGTTTTTGGGCTTTGTTATCTACTCCCATTTTTCTTACTATGTACTGTTCTTACACTACCAAGTCACCTTGAGCTTAGTTATAAGGTAAAATTTTTTATATCACGTTTCTGTATCACAATTTATCAATCACTAAACAATAGTACATATTCACATACAAGAATAGTAATTAATGAAATATATAATAATAATATAACTACGCGGATATGGCAACTGAAACCGAAACGAAGCGAGGGCGGGTTGCTACCCTCTGGGCCAGTCGTTATCTCACCATGAGACTAACGCGAACCTCGGAGGAACATTATATGGCTCTCTAAGTCCTTTTGATATAAAAGAAAAAATGTATCACAAGATTTATAGGCAAGCCAATAAACCGCAGGGCAGCTTGTAGCGTGCTGAATGTGAGTGGCGACACTGCGATCCTGAATGCCCCAGAGAGTCGGCCAGGGCCTCGTATCTAGCTCGCCTTTATTGACTGGCTGGAATAAAAACCGAAGAGTGGCCATAGGATTCTCAACTCTGGCTTTCCTTAAACGGCTGGTCAGAGAGGGGTCGCCGGAGTTATATGCTCGGGGGTGGCAGTGTCATCAAAGGTCGAGTAGCGACCACGTATCGGACGACGCAGTGTAGGACGCCCCCTCACTAGGTGGACCTGGGGAAAGTTGCTGGGCGTCGTTGAATTAAAGTGGCACAGGACCGCACTCTGTGGCGTAACATGAGAGTGGCCTACGTCCAGCAGTGGACGTTAATTTGCCGTTGTGACCAGAATATGGTTAGATGATTTTTAGAAATATAAATACATATTAAATTTCTTTACTTTTTACATTCTTTCGAGTGTAGCATCATCCATCTCGTGTAAGGCCCACTTCTGCTAAAGCACTCTCCACTATAACAGAGAAATTGACCTACTATACCACGACGGTCACAGGGGTTATTATAGCATTGATATTATATCATTTGGTCGTCTTTTACGACACCCATTGACAAGATCGTGTCGGGGGTTCGAATCCCACGCGGGACAACACTTTTTGTGATCCACAACTTGTTGTTCTGAGTTTGGATGTAATTTGTGTCCATTAATTATATGTTTGTAAAGTTCCCAGCAATACAAGGATTATTTCCTTAGTGCATGGTGTTGTCTTAAAAATTAAAAAAAAATAAAAAAAAATTGACAAGATAAGGAGTGGTGAATTGTATTCTTACTCGGTGTTAAACATTTTGTTCTACATACGCCAGTAAACAAAATATATCTACGGATAAACCAATCTATGGATAAGAATAAAAAATGTACTATATTATTATAACAGCTAAACAAGATAGATAAACATTTAGTTTTGAAACGGCTCTAAGCTGCTTTGAACATCAAAGTATCAAAATTAATCTCGTAACATCACTTGTCCGTGACTTACATTTGCGCCAATACTTTTTACGCCAGAACTATTTTCAGAAAATATCTGTTATAAAAAATGAGAGTAATCAGTAATAAGCCTCACTGATCTTGGTGAAAGTATAAACGCTTCAATGAGACCTCGAATGTGGTACACTTACTCGGACGTCTTATTGTGGTGTAATGGCTTCTGGAAATTATAAAATCTTTATAGATATAAAGTCTTTATCTGGCCTTATTAAATTATAAGCAAACAAATTATAATAAATGTTGGCACTTTATTTTAAATATGACAAGTGATAAGATAGGATAAAAGTTCGGCTAATATTCTTAAGATCTTTCACAAACTCTTTCAATTCATTTACAAAGACCCACGCATAAAAAGTCCCTAACAAATAGGGATAAATTACATTCTTTATAGAAGCGGGCAAGAATTATCGCTACTGAATAGAATTAGTCACTAATTTACTCTACAGTCTAAATTCTGTACCATCATTATTCTACTGCCTTTTTACATAATGAGTCTTGTTTTATTGCAATTGCTTGACGTCAACCCTTCATGGGAATTTAACTGTCGACCAAATGGCATTATATAGAGTTGATCTAGAATAATATAAAGCTTTTAGTTGTCTCTATAATACCTATGACCAATACACCCACGCGTATTGGTTCTAATCGTAGCCATTACCACACAGTATACAATCTAAGTTATAAATAACTTGGGGTTAGTTGTCTGAAGAGAAGCCAATCTAAGCCAAGCTGGTTTAAGTTAGCCGTCATTTAGATGTACCTGCCGAGTTGAAAGCGTAGTAAAAACAAGTTTGGGACAAGATGACTGTTAAACTCTAATAATATTTCTTTAAATTCTATATTAAATGAATTATTTCGAAATAATAAATATCGACAACTTAGATACATCTATACGAATACTTATGTTAATAGAATATAGAGGAAATTTTCACTGAATACAAAGCCACGTACATAATCTTAAAATAACCGTGTTCTCATGGAACTCTAACCTCATAAAACGTAGCATTTCAAGCAAAGTTCACTACAAACTTCACTAATGGAAGAAATGTGCCTCGGCATGCATTTTCCAGCTCGTCTACTCTTAGTTTTCAGACGTAAATAAATGTGTTTATATCCTGCATCTACGGTAAACTTACGTAGAACAAATATGGAATAGATGTTGACACTAAGTATATACATATATTTGATGTGATTACGCTCGTAGGTAAGAATTTTAAAGGTCTCTTTCATTATAGTATTATTATTTTTTCTTTTTTCACAATTAAATTATAAAAGGTATTTGTTATAGTCCAGGGTCGATAATTTTTGAAACCAAAAAAAAAATAACAGTAGGATGAAACCCATTAGAAAAGGAAGAGAATATGATAAAAATGAAAGGAAAAATAAATTACGGGCGATCCGAGTTCGGGAAGTGGAAGGGGGTGAGTTTTTTAGTATTTTTTTTGACTTTTTACATTCACATCACATTTTTGAAGGCTTTGGCACTGGTCTATTAGAGGAATGTGTAATTATGAATTTATGAACTTTGAATCTACATACACATGGGAATGATTTGATTGTGTGAAATATTAAATCGTTGTAGGAAAATTTATAAAAATAAAATATATAAATTGCAGTTATCTAATCATCATCTCAGTTTATATACGCGCCACTAGTGTACAACGATACATCGATGTTTTTTCGATGCTTCACATCGATGTTCAACTATTGTAAAAAAAATTGTTATTATTTTATGCAATGTTTTGACATCGATGTTTTACCGACATGATTTAAAATGTATGGTACTTTTAGCAGTATCTGCGTAAAAGTTTAAGTACTCTATTTCTAAATAACTAAAATAAAAGCTCATTACATTACAAAAATATTGGTCGGTAAAAACATGCTTTGATTATAAGTTAATAGTCCTAGAAATTAACTAAAAAAAAGCTCAGCGCAATCCCGCAAGGAAAGTAAAAAAACATCAATGTTTTTAGTGCGATGTTTTTTGTACATGTTTGTTTTGAAACGTCGATGTATCAATACATCGATGTTCTTGGTTTCGATATTTGCATCCCCAATCATGCTGGTTAAACGTGTTAATAATAATATCTTGTGTAATTGCTAATACCTATTATTTATCCCTTAGTCGTCCTTTAAGACACCCGTGGGTAAGGTAGGGAGTGGTGACTTGTATTCTTACTCTAATCACCACACGGAATAATTACAGTACTATAGTTACAGAGTTTTGGTATGGACATATAGGAGGGATGAAAGCCATATGATAAGAAGGGTTTTCAATATGTATAAACGTAAGAATCATGAGAGACTCAAAAAGAGATGTATAGATTTTGTGAATGAGGGTATGCGTATGAAAGTAGTGAAGTAGATACGACGGGCAATAGGAGGCTGTGGAAGGTAAGAACATGTTGTGACTACTCCACTTAGCGGTGGATGGGGCAAGCTGTTGTTTTATAGAAATATTTATACACTAGCTCTACTAGCAGCTACACTTACCTGGACTATTATTTACTTTTGTTTCTTTACCGCTATCATTCTGCGGCATTAGCAATATCATCAACATCCATAATAACTATAACGCATCAATCACAATTCTTGTTATTTCAATAGTTGTCGAGATAACTATGACAGCGTAGAACGCTTGACGTCCATTGTTACCCTATTTTACTCGATTTGCTAACATTCATAGACAATACTCCACTACTAATTGTTGCAGTGTTATATATAGCCTTTATAACCTTTCTCAATAAATATTCAGTAAGATTAGACCGTTCAAACAAACAAAATTATCAGCTTTATATTAGTAACTAGCAGCCCGCCCTCGCTTCGCTTCGGTTTCCCCGCGTCATCTTACCCGCGTAGTTCCCGTTCTCGTAGTAATACTGGGATAAAATATAGCCTATGTTATTCCCTGATATTATAGCTTTCCATTGGTGAAAGAAGTTTTGAAATCGGTTCGGTGGTTTAAGCGTGAAAACGTAGCAAACAAACAAACTTACTTTCGCATTTATAATATTAGTAAGAATATAGATTGATATGGCAGCCTGTCTCACCAGCGTCGTTATAGTAGGTAGTCTTGTTTCCCATAGTGAATGATATCGATAAATTGTTTTAGAGTAAAAAGGCATAAGCCGAGGCCATAGGTGACTGGACCAGGGGACAGTCCGTCACCGTACACGAAAGGGTTCTCCGTCGGGCTGACACGAACGACAAGGAACTCGCTACCAGTTGTCGGTCCGATAATGGCAAAGTAGTGGGAATACGGTGGAATACTTCAAATGAAATGGACAGCGTGTGTGCTGACGTAGCACACCAAATAAAAATCTACCGGATTCTACCGAATTTGCTCAACTCATATACGTCCAGCTGCTGGGCTCGAGCCTTCTCCGAAGTAAGAAGGAAAGAGATATACTATGCCACATTTGTTACAGGTCGTTATAGGAATGTATTTGTAGTTTTGCATATTATATCCCCTAGTCGATATGACTACATCTATGTCCAGAAAGAGGATGGTGAATTGAATTCTTACACAGTCACCATACGGAAATTTTACTTTATTACAATATTTTGAATTGGTTTTACTAACTTATTTGTTATGTCTATAGTTCTAAAAGTAAATAAGTAAATTTCCATGTGGTGACGGAGTACGAATACAATTCACTACTCTTTATCTTGCCTGTGGATGTCGTAAAAGACGACTAAGGGATATAATATGCATAAAATATTTATACAAGAGAAGGTAAACTCGAAATAGAACCCTATACTAACCTGTCTGACCAGCATGTTATAGTAAGGTCAATTTCCCTCCTATTGTGGAGGCGTTATGATTGCTGATGTTTACGCGAGTATTACCTACATATTATAAATAAAACTATTTTTACGGATTTTATCGCGTTTGTATTTGATTTTTGATTGGCCGACGTTTCGAAAATGCGTTCATGGTAAAGAGCGGACCGAACGCTGTAAACTGTTCGAAGCGTCAGGCTATCATAAATCAAATACCAACAAGAGAAAATCCCTAAAAATAGTTTAATATAAATAAATGTTGTAATTTTATGTTGTTGGCGATATCAACAGATTAAATAACATTCAACAAATGTCAACAAGCCCAAACGATTGGTAAAGACGAGCTAAGTTAATTTGTGTAATAGTCTATTACTTATCGAACTAATGGTTTTCGGCTAATAAATACATATGTACAATTTTAGCACTTTCGTTATTAAATTCACTTTAGCCTTGAGTATTATGTATAATATATAGAAATTTCATCACATAAGTCTCTAGTTGTGCCTCCTAGGGATTGCGTATGTTTATTGACCATTCACAATTCGTAGTGGTAATTTTCTCACGAATATTTAAAGGTAATATATATATTCTTATAATGTACTGCAGTCTTGGTTATGAAGATAAATTTACTCAATGTCGTCTACTATGTCAAAATTTTCCATGTAATGTCGAAGTAGAAATACAATTAACCACCTCTTGTCCGGGGGAGATTTCGTGTGCATATAACAACTATGCAAGAGAAAGAAAACTCGAAATAAAACCTTATACTTAAATAAAATGTTAATTTTAATAATAAAGGGCAATTAAATATGTCTGGACCAGATTCCATAAAAGGCAATTGATTACGCGTTAACTACTACAGCAGCCATCACTCTGCGTCTTATTAAATTGATTCAAGTAGCTAAGTCTGCGCAGTGATTGTCATCATATAGCGTTATCTACGAAAACTTTACGTACACTCAAATATATTTCAAAACTAGCTAAATAAAAATATTTTAAGCAACATATTAATTTCTAAATTTATTACAAATATAAAAATAATTATAATTTAAAATTTAAAACTATGTATATACTAGCAAAATTTGCAAAGTTACAAACCACCTTTACGCTATACGTCATCATGACCGACTCTGGCCTTGAGCGTTCAACCGTAATGAAAGTTTGGAAAGGGGAATTCGAGGACAGCAGGTGTTTGCAAATTGCACTCACTCTCTCAGGCAGTTATGATAACAAACTTCAACCAATTGATATCATTTATCATTTAATATATTTTCCGTCTCTCAAACCCTTATCCCACAGTGAATGATTTAAATAAGAAGTATGAAAATACCTAAGGAGTATCATTACCGTTAAAAACATAAAATGCATATTCTATCCGGTCGCTGACCGAATATACCATGTATCCATTTTCATGCGTCTACGGAAAGAAAATATCCAACATGACGTCACGAACAACTAAAACTAAGCCAACTATACTAACTAGTTTTGGGATATAGTTTAACATGCGGACCTAAGTTCATTGGCAAACTTTATATACCGAGCATAACTCTGGAGCGAGGTGGTTGCCTGCGTCTCCAAAGTTCTACCACTCTATGAAACCGTATTAATAATGTACAATATCCGGCTATATACAAATATGACACATGGATCCTTGGAAAGAGACAATCAAATAATTTCGGCTTCTAAGAACATTGTACACATTAACTATGTAATATTGCGCGAAGGAATAACTGACTAACTATGATTATTACAATAAAATACATCCTATTTATATAGAGAGTCGCTATACCATATATATATATATATATATATATACTGACAAACATCAGACGCGCATAGACAGTGTGCGACCGAGACGAGCGAAATTAATCGATTGCTTCTTTCTAAGAATCGATGTGCAATATGTAGTATCGATTTTTTTAGGGGTGGGCCATGGTCATGACCATGACGGTCATGGCGCGCGGCGGGACGGCACGCGGCCCTAAGACCCACCCGTAGCCACGTCGCCTTCGTCGGTGACCCGACCACCGTGGCAGGGTGACTTGTTGTCAGTGGTCAGCCCGACGGAATACCCCGGTCGCAGGGTACCCTCTCCATTCGACGTTCCCCTCGGGAACATCGATCGCCGTCGCGCGGTCAGACTCTCTGCGGGTGATGGACTAAATCACCGGTGCAGTCACCCACGGCCTCAGCTAGGGCGAATATATAGTATCTGTCTAGGTATTTTTGACATATAAGCAGTCATCATCATCTCAGCTCATATACGTCCCACTGTTGGACTCGAGCCTCCTCCACAATAGGAGGGAAATTAACCTTACTATACCATGCTGGTCCGACAGATAGGTATAGGGTTTTATTTTGATATTTCCTTCTCTTGCGTATGCGTATTATATCCCTCAGCCGTCTTTTACAATATCCACGGGCAAGATAGGGAGTAGTGATTTGTATTCTTACTCCGTCACCACACGGACGTCGACATAATATAAGCAATAAAGCAGCAATAACCGAGTGTGAGAACAATATACTGCCACGAATAGGTCTTCAGTTCAATACTCATGACACTAAACTATGGTTCTCGGCGTTACGTGTTTATTAAATCGTGATTAGTTGGATATCACTTGCAAAAATAAAATGTTCTGTTAGATATATTAAATCGTTACGCATAAACTATAATCCCAGCTGTTATGAACATCTGTAATATTCATATGTTTAGTCAACTAACCTGGTATGTAATTAAAAAAAATTAGGTAAGTCAACTAAGCCGGAGCCCAGCAGTGGGACGTATATGATGATGATATAATTAATGGTTATATTTTGTGCAATAAAGGCTTATTAGTTAGTATTTAAAATGCAGTTTCAAGTAAAAAATAAAATGCTTCTGTAAAAACATGTTATCGCTGGTTTGCGAGAATATCGACGTAATTCAAAATTATATCAAATTAAATATTGTATGCCAAATTTAATGATCCTTGATATCTAAAATCCTTGATATTTTACAAAGAAATTTACCTTTAATTAGTACAGTCACACCCTCAATAAATATTTTAAATATTATAGTATGCACTAAAATATACATAAAAATATTTCAAAATGCCCTTCTCTAAAATCAGTCATTTTTATTTGCGTCGCTATTCTCGTAAACCAGCGATATATTTCCTACTTAATATTTAATATTAATTAATGCTTAATCACTATTATAATAATTTATTAAATTAACAAAAATCTAATTTAATATATGTGTTAGTAATATAGAATGCATTTTTCTAGTTCTTGACTTTATTAGAATAGATTTAACGTGAATAAGATATTTTAACTTTCAACTGTTGCTGTTGGATCAGAATTGCATAATAAACACACAAAGACTTACAGTCTCGTCGTGTCTGCTTAGTATTGCCCAATATTTCTTTTTCAGATCGCCTCGGATAACAGTACCATACTGTCGCTCGGAGCGATCTGAAAAAGAATACCCTCAAAAGTCTACTTTTAACCATTGAAGCAAAGTGTAATTGTCATCACCTATCTATTTAACTATTCTAACTCAATTATATCCTTACACAGATACACACATACACATAAACACACATGTACATTTACATACTAGTTAAGTTTTGATAATTATTTTTAAAATGTATATTGTATCAGGTGTTGGCAGAATACCAGCGCAGTTTCTTTAAGGATAAGTAACACGAACTGAGCCAATAGCCTTTTTTGAGCCTCGTTAATATTAAAAATTATTTTATGTAAAAAGTTCTTTACTTTAGTTAAGTTTGTATTTTTTATTAGATTTAACGAAAACAGAATAAATATTTTTCTTTTGTTCTTCCTTTTCCATCTATTTTTCTTAACAAAGACTGTGATATCGATAGATATTGTTTTTCAATGAAGAATTTCAGTCAATGAGCAAAATCCAGTTTATATTTTGGGTCATAAATTAATTCATATATTGCTGTATAGAATTTGCCAAAGTCTCAATCTTGGTAACATTGTTTTAACAATCCTTCGCCTTACTACTAGGTTAAACAGCTTTTCCGGTGTTAACAAAATATTATAATTTCATTTCCCGACAAATTTATTTCTGGGTTAGTTTTTATAGCGGAATTTAATTATTACTGTCGAACCTTGTTATATTTTATTATATAATTCTATTAATTTCAAAGTTATCAATTAACAGCCGACCAACCAGGGCATTTGAGCTGGAATAAACGATTCTTTTCTTAATCTTCTACTATACTCTGAGTTAAGTTGAGTTAGTTAAAGTTTAAGCATATTTAAACTTTATTTTTTTATTAATGTGCATAATTTTAGGAAGAATTTAGGGAGAAATACAGATTTTTAAACTTACTTACATCTTTATATTTATCGAAATATGCATAAATGACACATATAATTTTCACTTTCATGCAGTAGAGTAAGCCACTTACTGAGTATAATTATTCTACCTACATTTTCGTACTTTTTTAAGAAAGCTGTGGAAAATCCTATTAATTTTTTGTTGACCAAGAATACGATTCCTTCGCGATTAGCAGGTCCATTTTAGATCAACAAAGACTATTTTTTATTATTTGTCTTACATTTTTAAACTGTCGACCACAAAGCTGACTGGAGAATTATATTTCAACATTTCTTTCTCTGGCAGTCATGTTATCCGAATCTTATCGTGTAATCTATAAAACGGCTGGACAGATTTTGATAATATATATTTTACTATCAGGTATACTACCTATATAACGAGTTACTTAGGCTATATTTTATCCCGGTATTCACAAGAAAAGGAACTACGTTTGTAAAACCACAGAAATTTGCTAGTACGGTATAGAAATGTAGTACAAATCCTATATCTATTACCTGATCATTTTATTTTGCAATAAAACTTTATATAGTTGACTGAGTGGAATATTTATCACCTATCGTCGATGTTGTATCGAGGACAGCCTGTAAACACTAATACAAGCATACTTTAAATAGGTTCTCGGCAAACTATAATAATGTCAGGCGGTAATAGGCAAAGTGAGTTTGCCACTTGCTGCCGACGACAATATCAGGCGCTGTATTGGAAATTAATTAATGTTATTAGTTCGATGTTACATTTTCCAATAATTCGTCTTCACGAATACCTAATATTATTTAAGGTATATTATATTTTCTTATTATTTAGCGCTGTTTCATTTCTTATTTTTGTATTTTTATCAAGTGTGCCTCTTGTGGTGTGTGTGTGTGTGTGTGTGACCACAGAGGGTCATGGCCATCAGGGCCATACGCGGTTACCGTACGGTGGCGACAGAGGCAGCGTGCCTCCTGGCCGGAACCCAAGTGGGTCCTGGAGGCGGAGATGCTCGCCGGTATTTATCGGCGGGTGACAGAGACGCGCGCCCGCGGCGGTATGGTCTTCATCAAAGAGATCACCGCCTGGCGGGTCGACGCCCGCCGAGAAGTCATTGCCCGTTGGTCAATCCGGCTGGAGAGTCCTCGATACAGTGTCAGGACCGTCGAGGCCCTCCGACCGGTGCTGATGGAGTGGTTGGAGCGGACGCACGGGGTGCTTTCCTTCCGACTGGTGCAGGTGCTGACGAGGCACGGTTGCTTCGGGAAGTACCTGCACAATATTGTCAGGAGGGAGAGCACACCGTCCTGCCACCACTGCAGTTGCGACGAGGATACGGTGCAGCACACGCTCGAGGAGTGTGCTGCGTGGGAGGGGGAGCGCCGTGAACTCGTCGCGATTATCGGTGCCGAACTGGCGCTGCCGACCATCACCAGGGAGATGCTCGACAGCACCAGGAACTAGGACGCGGTCGCCGCCTTCTATGAGGCCGTAATCTCACGGAAGGAGGCGGCGGATCGTGTGCGAGTAGAGTTTCTATTCGGCAACACGTTCTGCCGCCGGTGACTCGGGCGGCGCAGGCGCGAGTATCTGCGCCTAATGCCGCCCTAGTCGAGGCCGCGGGTGATCGGACCGGGGAATTGTCCGTCACCCGCAGAGAGGCTGACCGCGCGACGGCGACCGACGTCCCAAGACATCGAGAGGTGAGGTTACCCGAAAGGGTATTCCGTCGGGCCGACCACTGACGACAAGTCACATCTGCTCCGGTGGTCGGCCCAACAACGAAGTGACGTGGATACGGGTGGGTTATGTTCCCGCGCGTCGTCCTTTCATCGCCCCGGACGGACTGGACCGTGCGTGCGCTTACCATAGCCCACCCATAAAAAAAAAAATGTCTGTTGGGCGCGAGCTTTCACAATAGGCAGGCAATTGACTTACAATACTACACTTGTCAAACAAATTGGTACAGGGTTTTATGCCAATTTTGCTTCTCGCATGGATGTTATGTGCATGTTGTATCCCTTTATCGCCTTTTACTACGACAACGAATGGGGAATTGTATTCTGACCCAGTTATCACGCGGCATACTTTTCTTAAGAGGTTTGATTTCTCTGACAATGATATTATCGATGTACGTATTTTACTCATACGATATTTATGAGAAACGTTACAGTAGTACATAAATACATGAGCTGACCATTAGACCGTCACTATAAACAAATTATACCTTTATAAATAAATTTCTTGTGTACGTGTGTATGTCACTGAACTCCTCCTAAACGGTTGGACCGATGTTGATAAAATTTTTTGTGCATGTTCAAAGGGATTCAAGAATGATTTAGATTCACAATTGGACCCGGTACGTGGCGCTTATTTGAACAGAACATCTTCTGTTGGTTCAGTTAGTGATATATAAGATAATAAAAAAACAAAGCAAAAGAAAACAAAAATATACTTAAAGGAAAAAAAATCTACTCAAAAAAAAAGTACCTACTATATATCTTTATATATATGTATATATATTTCTTGTGTACGTGTGTATGTCACTGTCTTAGTCGTCTTTTACGACACCTAGGTACACTACAGGTAAAAGAGTTGGTAAATTGTATTCTTACTCTGTCACCACACAGATGTGGGATTTAATACCATTAAGAATTAAACATTTCACTAATACATTATCAATTATTACTTAATATTAAATGCATTGCAATACATAAAAATAAAACTACAGCCAACTCGTGTCGAGCACTCTAATATTACTCAATCATTCAAAAAGTACTGAACGTATTTTAATGAAAGATACCGAAGTTTCGAAGGCTTGGATATCTTTGTAGGGTTTATCTTAGATTGTATTCCCGATATAAAACGGCACAAAAGTACGATTTCACTGCAAAGATTAGAGTTGGAAGGTGATACTTGAGCGACGTTTTAAAATTTCAAGGAACATTATCTATACCAATAAATAAAATTGGAGTGTCTGTTTGTAATGTCAAAATAATAGGCTTTTTTCATGCTCACACGGTTATTTGCACGACACCTATGCCGAAAATAGCAATTAAAAATTTTTGTGTCTGTCTGTCTGTCTGTTTGTTCCGGGTAATCTTCAAAACGGCTGGACGGATTCAAAAATTCTTTCACCAATGGGAAGCTATAATATCAGGGCGTAAACTAGGCTATATTTTATCCCGGTATTCCCACGGGAACGGGAACTACGCGAATAAAACGACTATAACCTATAACCGAAGCGAAGCGAGGGCGGATTGCTAGTCTTTATATATAAACTAACCCGCCCTCGCTTCGCTTCGGTTTTAGTCGTTATACCCGCGTAGTTCCCGTTCCCGTGGGAATACCGGGCTAAAATATAGCCTAGTTTACTCCCTGATATTATAGATTTCCATTGGTGCAAAAATTTTTGAAATCGGTCCAGCCGTTTTGAAGATTACCCGGAACAAACAGACAGACAGACAAAAAAAATATAAAGTGATTTTTAGGCATGTGTATAGTGCAAATCACCGTGTGAACAAGGAAAAAGCCTATTCTTTTGACATTACAAACAGACGGCTGGACCGACCGATGTTGATGAATTTTTTGTATGTGTTCAAGGGGATTCGAGAATAGTTTAAATTTACAATTGGACCCGGTAGGTGGCGTTATTTTATTTGAATAGAACAAAGTTTGTTGGCTCAGCTAGTTATGGACCGACCACTGACGTCAAGTCACCCTGTTCCGGTGGTCGCGCCAACGACGAAGGCGACGTGTCACGGGTGGGTTGAGAGTGTGCGTGCTTACGCCCCTCTGTCACCCCGAACGGAGTGGAGCGAAGAGTGCGCCGACTATAAAAAAAAGCTAGTTATTTATAATATTATCATCAATTTTATCCTTGGGGTTATTCTACGTCTGTAGAAAAAAACGACATTAATAATATTAGCAAAAAAAAGGTAATTAATACATTGAAAGTTTTATTATAACACTTTATCTAGTTGGCATTTGTGACGGCGCATCATAGGGTGTCAATTTTTCGTGAGGGAGTGCGCGCGCATTGTAAAAAAATTCCTAAATCACCATAAGAATTATAACTTCAAAAATGACTGGTTACTTTACAATAGGTTACTCAACGTGTGCATTATACATTTAGTTCCACCTACACGCTGCAATGACATAGAAAGTCAATTGACGACAAAGCGAGTATTGGCATGTCTTGCAACTTGATTGTTACAACAGGTGTTTTATTTTCAGTGATATATAAATACGAAGTTCCAATCTACTTAAGACTTTCTATCACATCCGCATTTTGTGATCCGGGTTGAGAGCCCTCAGCGCTCACCCATAGTCCGCGTCAAGCTGTCAAGGCCATCTGCGGCCAACAGCTGTACACACACAAAAAAAAAAAAAAAAAAAAAATCCGCACTTTGTGGCTTCGCATAATAGGAAAATAGAAAATTCAAAGTTAAAATGAACCTTATTGACAATTGTTAATGTAAGTCAAAGGATTATGCAATGATCTTATTTTAGATTTTAGTTCAACCTTACTGTTTTAATTTTACGATACTTACCAAAATGCTATTGATGTGATTATTCTGCTTGTCAAATACTACAAGTATTGGACAAGCGGAATAATTTACCGTTACTTGTTTCGTGCGAACATACTGTTATAATATTTGTCCTTCCCTTACTTATGTAAATTAGCTCAGTTTACAATTACAAAGCTTTTGTAAAAATGATTACGTCTATTAGGATTTGTTAACAGATAGCGCAATTTATTTTTCTGAATGTTATTTTACTTTTTACAGTAAATAAATAAAGTCCGCTTTAAATTGCAATTTGCTATGAAAGCATTTATTTTCATTAATCAACCTTATTATTCGTCATTAAAAAGAAACAATCTTAAAAATTGTGTATCAAACTTGATGTTTATTATAAAAGTAATTTCATAAACACAAGTAATATATAGAGACTATGCTTAGAAAGAACATATGTTTGAATCAATTAAAAAAAAATTCAAGCAACTATGCTTAGAAATATATCTTTATATATAAATTTCTTGCGTACGTGTGTATGTCACTGAACTCCTCCTAAACAGCTGGACCGATATCGAGGAATTTTTTGTGTGCGTTCAAGGAGATTCGAGAATGATTTAGATTCACAATTGGACGCGGTAGGTGGCGCTGAAATACTTTTATTTTAATTGAACAGAACAATGTCTTGGGTCAGCTAATAGGTATACATTTTTTTTTTAAATTAAAGAGAATTATTGGTACGTTTATCTCCCGTCGATTTATTAATGGTATAAAAACCAGCCTACCACTACCAACCAGACCCATCAAATGGTTTCATTTACAATTTGCTTTCCTCGCACAGAAATTTTATCGAATTATTGGCTTGGTGTTTATGCGAGTGTTACACATATGAAATAATATATTTTTTACGAATTTTAATCGTATTTGTATTTGATTTACACTTTAACAATATTCGAAACACTTTTCAACGTTTATGGTCATGGCAGGTCGATACACGATAAAATCTATAACAATAATTTTATTTGACCTGTCATTTTGTAAATTAACAACCCTTGGTATTTTTTTTGAAAACCTGAGCAGAACGAAGCGATGATGACATGTGTATCATATAAAAAACATAAAAGGATATGAGCGGATTACAAATTTAGAAAGTAAAAAAACTTCAAATAATACTGGATCATCTGACCAGCGTAATATCAATTTCAATTTACTCCCCGATGTAACTTAGGACCTACTTCAATAGCTGGATAGAATTTAGTATACAGGAGCCAGTCAACTATGTGATGAACTATTGTTAGACTTATCAGATGAAAGCTATACAGCACCTAAGAGAAGTCCAACTATTGGCTACGCTTCACGCTCCACGCTTCAGATTCACGCAATTCTCAACAAAATTATCATAATCATTAATAATAATAGCGTTGCGACTAATTAGCTGTATCTATTTAGTTTACGTCACCTCTGTAGCTTTGTAGAAATTACACATCTAATGTGGGTAATTTTTAATTGTATCTGTGTGATTTTTTTTTTATAATGTTATATTGTGGCCAATTGTTTCTATAAAAAGTTGAATAACATAACCCCGGAAATACTTTTAATGTAAAAATATATAGTTTTATCTGATACTCAAATAATAAAGTGAAAGTATGTTTATTTATATACATATATATATATCCTGCTTAAATGTAATTTTTTAATTATATAATAATAGTTTTCCTTGTGATAAATAGGCAAGAATACAAAGTATGCAGCGGCATTCTTTTCTCACAAATAAAAGAGAAAATCTGTATAAAAATATCTATATTAAATCGTCTTGGCATTTAGTTTTAAAATGATTGATTATTTTCGCTCTTATTTATAGGGCAGGATAGGCATTTAAATTTATTTTATGTTTACATATAATAAATATGTTTTTTGCTGTGTAGTAGCGGCTTAGTATCAACTCTAACATGGGTGTTATAAAGGACATTTTATATTCACCATGGGGATTGATATTAGGCAAGCGGTAAGAGCGGTAGGACCACACTGTCGACAGTTATCTGTCTACAGCCGCGGGCCGGTCCGTCCGGGGCAGTACCATGCTCTCGCAGAAAATCGGCGTTTGAGTAGTAGCAATTTGTTACTGTGCTTCGTTCGGTGAGCGAGAGAGCCGAAAGCCCAACTTTCTGAGGGTGATTGCGTATGGAGGGTTTAGGTGGTGCCCTTGGTATCAACGAGCCTCAATGCACGCATTCACACTCCCTTCGCTTTCTTCGCGGTAGGCAACGGCCTTGTAAAGGTCCATGAGCGGCAGCAACACTTACCATCAGGTGTACTGTTTGCTCGATTGCCACCGTTTGCAATAAAAAAAAAAGCGGCCGGTTATAGAACTACTGTTAATACTTTTTGCAATATATATATAACTAAAGAAAATATTAATTGCGTCGACCCCCATGTAATTGCAATGAGAGCAGGGTGATGTTGATGATGATGACGCAAATAATATACTTTTAATTAATTTTTTATCAGTGAAATGTGTAATTAAAGAGCGTAATTTTTTTTGCATGTGGATATCGCAAAAATCGATTAGGGGATGCATTCAGTTAACAACATTACATGAAAAGGATCAGTTAAAATTCCATTTCACTATCGTGGTATTAGTAGGCTCACTGCCTTCCCATTACGAAGTAAGCTTGTACACATGATTTTGTGAGCAATAGTGAAATATACCGGCGACTGGGGCGGCGCAGGCGCAACTATCTGCGCCTCATGCCGCCTTAGCCGAGGCCGCGGGTGACGTGACCGGGGATTAGTCCGTCACCCGCCGAGAGGCCGACCGCGTGAGGAAAGACCGACGTCCTACCCGAGGGGGGGACGTCGGTCGATGGGAGGGTACCCCAATAGGGGGTATTCCGTCGGGCCGACCACTGACGACAAGTTAACGCTGCTCCAGTGGTCGGCCCAACGACGAAGGCGACGTGGTTTTCGGGTGGGTCGCGGGAGTTGCGTGCTTAAGCCCCTCTGTCGCCCCGGACGGAGTGGTGCGGAGGCGCGCCGACCGCGGCCCACCCACAAAAAAAAAAAAAAAAAACTGAAATATAAGAAAAAGAGTTTTATTTTCACTATTTAATATTCGGCCTATAATTACAATTTATAAAGTGATATTGATGGAGTTTCGTGTTGAAACTAATTTATTCCATAAAATATTAATGCGATAAAATCTGAAAAAGCGATTAGATTTATTTTATTTCGAAATAACATATGATTTGCCTTATTAGTAGTCAAACCCTTAGAATAATAACGTATAGAAGGATAGTGTCGGTACTTAAGCGATCAAAAACATGAAGCCAAATATACTACATGCGCACAGGCAATAACACACGTACACACGCACACCACTATACAAATTATGAAATCAAATTTAATTTTTATTAACATAAATCATCGAAATACTTTTAAATGTAATGTTAATACACTTTTTATGTTTTTCAAATGTGTTGTGACACCATTTGAATGTACAAAACGTCATAATTACCTATTTATTTTTTAAGAGTTGTATATGTACGTGCAGTACAGTGACTTGTACACTACGGAGCGGTCCGGCGTAAGCTCCATTAGGCTCCAATTTAAATACTTCATTTTTTTGTGCGCGGATTTACCTTCTATACGTTATTATTCTACGAGTCAAACCTTTCTTTTCTATCTCAACTGATAGGAAACTTTTATAACTATTACATAAGGGAAAGTTTGGATAGATGCCTGTTTCTAGGTCAATCACGCCGAAATGGGCAAACGAATTTGGATGGTATTTAGCACAATGATAATAGTTTGGTATGTCACACATGTCAATAATGCACAGATGGAGTAGTTGTTAAAATACCGACCTACCGTACCGGTGTCGCGAGTTCAAATCTCACGCAGGACAATGCTTTGTGCAATCCACAAATTGTTGTTCCAAGTCTGGACGTAATTTGTGTCTGTTAATTATGTTTGAAAAGTCCCTCGCAATACAAGGATCATTTCCGTAGTGCAGTGCGTTGGTGTATAAAAAAAATATCCCGCCAAATATTTATGGTTCTCGTGTAATGAAATAAAAAATTCCGTTGACAAAATCTACTTTAAGGCATGCGAAAATTATTCCTATAGGATATTTCAAGTCATTTTCAGACTTCAGTCAACTAACATTTTTAGGTATTTTAATTTTTTTGATGAAATGATAAAAAATAACCTTATCTATCAATCTCGGTCATAAAAATTATAAATTTTTCACCTGTAGAAGGTCATTACACCCTCAAAAATATAAATCGCAAATACATATCTGGATGGATCCTTGTCGTGTCCTAAGATGTTTGACCTCTATAAAGAATGGTTTGAACCCGTTAACTATTTAAATGTCCAATGAATCACGTCGTAATCAATACAAAAACTTAAAAATCCTAGAACAAGAATTTAAAAAATGTAAACAATTTATATTTTTATTTTTTTTATTTATTTTATTTTTAGTATTTATTTAAGACAACACCATGCACTAAGGAAATAATCCTTGTATTGCGGGGGACTTTACAAACATACAATTAACGGACACAAATTACATCCAGACTCAGAACAACAATTTGTGAATCGCACAAAGTGTTGTCCCGCGTGGGATTCGAACCCCCGACACTGGCGCTGTAGGTCGCTTTGACACGCTCCCCTGTAAAATTGGATTTTTTCAGATGACCCACTATTCGTAGGTGCCATCGATTTATTCCATTGACAAAATCTACATTAAGGTATACAAAATTGCGGGCACGGCTAGTTGAAAACAAATGCACTAAATCGGTATCTACGAGTCTTATAAACGACCAAGAAAATTGTTATAACAACTCCGTTCAAGCTAATCTCGTCGCGTCGATGCCAGTCGGTTGTGACTTAATAAGTACTATTGACCTGGTTGTTGATTAAAAGCACTTTCTAAGTCTTTATATAGTGACCATGTTAGAAACGCCACAGACTTAGAAGTACTATGAATTATTTTAGTATTTTTAAGCAGACTATTCGAAGATAATTATAATCATCTTCATCTAGGCTCTTATAAGTCCCATAGTTGGGATCGAGCCTTCTACTTATCATTATCATCCTTTTTTGTGTGTGTGTGTGTGTGTGTGTGTGTGTGTGTGTGTATAGCTATTAGCCGCAGATGGCTTTCACAGCTTAATCCGGACTATGAGGGAATTTAAACTACTATACCACGCTGGACAAGCGTAGTCGTTTCTTACAACAACCACGGGAGTGATGATGAATTGTATTCCTACTCTATCACCAAGCGACAACTTAAAAAAAAATCATATTTTTCTTACATCAGATTTCAATGAAGGCTACATTCTACTTCAAACTGAGCTAAATCTAATAATATATAAAGCGAAAAATTGGTTAATTAGTTTCAGATATTAGCGTGTTCATGCAGATTTGGCGAATGGTGACGAAGTAAAAGTATTTTAAAAGCCGACTACGGAATATAATAAGAAATATAAAACCATATACTAATCCGTTTGTCCAACGACGGTCTTTTCAATCAATCAATTTCCTATTGTAGTGGAAGGCTTGGATCTAACAGTATGACGTATATGAGCAGAAATGATCATGATTATCTTAGATCACATAACTTCTCAATATTTATATGACAGGTATATAACATATTATACAAACGTGTTATATGCATTTTATATGTAAATTGTTATTACTTAATAAAATTTAAATTTTGTGTATTAAACTAAATGTCTGTAATTTTAAATATATAGTATTTGTTTATATTTTTTTATTTTTAGAGCTGAGATGTGATGATGAACATTTTTGATGGATGCTTAAATTGGAATTCAAGTTGAATAAGCCTGTAAATTAAATTACTAATATTATTAATACGAATGTTTGTGATGCTTTTACGTCTACACCATTAAAACGATTTCAAAAAGTCGATCACCAATGGAAACCTATATCATCCAGCTAGTTACATACGCTATATTGTGTCCCCGCATTCCCACGGCGATGGGAACTACGCGGGTGAAACCGCGGGAATTTGCTAATATACAATATACCTAATAGCATAGATGTAAGAACGAACAATCTATTACGAAATTATATCTCTACTCTTAATTGTTATTGTAGAGAATTACAATATCATTAGTTTTATTGATAGTGAAAGTGAATTCTTCAAATGATATTGGCTTCTAAAGAGATAATTTATTCGTGATTATTTATAAAGAATTTTAAACCGTTATCTTTGCCAATAATACAAAATTTTTTAACTTTATGGTATAATAACATAATTATAAGCTATTATTTTTAAAATACATCACTACGTAAGAATACGTTCTAACATGTCCCTGTAATAAATTAATCAGAATATATTTTTGCGCATGCGTATGCAAAAATGCTTTGTTCACTGAGTCATAACTGGTCGAAATATCAAGTGCAGTATCCTTATATTTATAGTACCACTCCTTAGATATTTAAAAATCCCTCCGATTCAATATAAATTGTTGGTACGTTTCCGCATATTAATTTTGAACATAGTTTCGCAAAAAGCTACACAACTGTCGGCGCTATCTTATATCAGCCTGCTGTTTTTTCGATTAATATAGCAACTGCATTGTTCACTTACCTTGGGCCAGCGCCGGCGAAAGAACGCTCCAAATAATAATACCAACACACAAAAACATATTGCAGCTTCGGTGGTACATCACTATTTCATGACGTCACAAACACATGCACTTAGATCTAAATTCAAATGTTGGCGCGTGTATTAAAAATATATTAACACTTCGTCTCGAGGTATTTTTATGCAAAGGCAACGTGCATACAGCCTTGTCGAGTATTCGCGTTGAACTGAACGGCGTCAGCGCAGCCAGTTGATCCCCTCCATGGACCTCCTTTCACCGTTACAATTCGTAGTTGGAAAGACTGTTGGGCAAGGCTGTATGACGATTGACATTCAACAAAAACGGCTCGTTTGGTACACGGAAACTGTGTTCGCACCTCTATTCTAAATTTGGTTTGATTGGAACACAGTCTAAGTAATCGAAATTTCAAACTAATCGCTAGTTTATAGCAATTTAAAAATAAAAACTGGTTAATAACATCTCCTCTCACCACGGAATAATAGGTAGATATTTTATTGCTTTCCCTTATCTGTATCAGAAGAGCTCGGCAATACCAATCCGTCAGATATGCGGTTAACCTATTTAATTACATAGCAGCTTTATTTCAATGTAGGCGACTTCAGTATGTAAAACAGTTTCTATTAGCACCTATATGATAAATTTACATTAAATTAAATAGTAATAAACGGTACTTATCCTAGAAGCAGAAGCAGTCTTAATGGCAACACTGTTACAAAATTTTATTTGCTTCTAAAATTTCTATTTTATTTTCACATTTTATAGAATACTAGCAACCCGCCCTCGCTTCGCTTCGGTTATAGGTTATAGTCGTTTTACCCGCGTAGTTCCCGTTCCCGTGTGAATACCGGGATAAAATATAGCCTAGTTTACGCCCTGATATTATAGCTTTCCATTGGTGAAAGAATTTTTGAAATCGGTCCAACCGTTTTGAAGATTATCCGGAACAAACAAACAGACAAACAGACAGACAGACAGACAAAAATTTTTTAATTGCTATTTTAGGCATAGGTGTCGTGCAAATAACCGTGTGAGCATGAAAAAAGCCTATTATTTTGACATTACAAACAGACACTCCAATTTTATTTATTCATATAGATGTATAGTATAAATTAAATATAGAGTAACTTAGAATGAATAGAGAGCAGAAGAGTAAGAAATTGGGTTGTTGGAGGACGCCGTTATAATTTTTTGGTTCGTGTTTTTGATTTCAGTAATTAGCAGGGCTATTATTACTTTCGGCCTTAGTAATTAGCAGGGCTGATCTATAATAAACACATTCCATACCTACTGACATCACTCAGATAATTAAGCTCAAGTGAACAAGGTTTCTAAATTAAGAATAACTATGATAACCAAGATTTTAAGTATCATTTTTAGACCGTCAATTTTCCTGGCAGCCCTATAAATTGACATCTCCCCATGGATTTGGCTGTCAATATGCGTAATTATTATTCTTACGATTAGCCATACACCTACTCAAACGAGCCTGAATTTGAGAAACAACTATATTATTACCCTTGAACAGGTTCAAATTATAAGTAAATGTTATGATAAATCGCAGAAATATGTAGGAACTAGAAGATTCATATCTCCACCGGTCGGTACGTGGCTCCTATTCTCATATATTATTTAAAAGAGAAGATTACTGTTCGTAAAATCCTGAGCTCGAATCGCACTAGTGAAAGATTGGAATCACTGGAGTCACGAAAAGACTGGGTCACTCGGTGTACTCTACCGGATCTTTCATGGGTACTGCTCCGAGGAACTGTTTGACTTGGTACCACCGTCAACGTTTACCAAAGTACCTCACGATACCGTAGCAGGGCTCATCCATTTCACCTGGAAACATTATGATCTTCAACTGTACCTTTCCAACGATCGTTTCTCCTACGGACAAGGAACTGTTGTTGTGTTTTTGAGTGTTAAGTCATGTCCTATTTTAAACGAGGTTCAAAAAGAGCATTTTCTTCACGGTAGGTAATGGCCTAGCTGTGCCCCTGGTATTACAAAGGTCCATGTGTGGCAGTATCACATATCATCAGGTGTGCTGCTTGCTTGATGGTCACCATCAGATAATGTAAATACTAATAATTTCTTAGAAATTCGCAATTACATAGAACGCTCAAAGCCAAAGTTAGTGAGAGAAATGAAAAGGAGATTTGATTTATTGTAAAACACATGTAGGTACATTCTTCTCCTCAGTTTTCGTAGTTGATTTTCAGCGCTCTCCAAATTGATAGGGGAATTGGTATAACATACTAACAGAAATTTTTTTTTTATCCTATGTATCAGATTAAATTGTTTGTCCATCACCTACATAAACACGATTGGGGTAATTATAACTAGATTATTCAATTTTAAAATAAATTATTAAATGTGTTTCGTCCGTGTAATCTATACCAATAAATAAATTGGAGTGTCTGTTTGTAATGTCAAAATAATAGGCTTTTTTCATGCTCACACGGTTATTTGTACGACACCTATGCCTAAAATAGCAATTAAAAATTTTTTGTCTATCTGTCTGTCTGTTTGTTCCGGGTAATCTTCAAAACGGCTGGACCGATTTTAAAAATTCTTTCACCAATGGAAAGCTATAATATCAGGGCGTAAATTAGGCTATATTTTATCCCGGTATTCTCACGGGAACGGGAACTACGTGGGTAAAACGACTATAACCTATAACCGAAGCGAAGCGAGGGCGGGTTGCTAGTGATGTAATAAGAATACAATTCACCGCCACCTGTCTTGCTATTGGGTGTTTTAAAATATGACTAAAAGATTATAAGTTACAGACATCCTTTGCAAGAGAAGGAAAACTTAAAATATAACCGTATATCAACCCATTTGACCTGCGTGGTATAGCAAGTCAATTTCTCACTTCAATATGAAGACGGCTCCATTCCAATAGTACAACTTATACGATAATAATGAAATGTTTGAGATTTGAGTAGTTATAATTAACTACATACATGATATACTATCGGCTGCATAGATAGCGTAATGGTTAAGGTAATGGCCTACACTGTCAATGGTCAGGGGTTCGATACCCACGCAGGACAATACTTTGTTCGGTCCATATATTGTTATTCTGTGTCCAGGTGTAATTTGTGTTCGTTAAATTATATGTTTGTAAAGTACCTAGAATTTGTAAAGTCTCCACAGGGATTATTTTCTTAGTGCAGGATATTGTATTTTCAAAAGAAAACAAAGAAAAACCTTATTGGTACTATATGAAATTATTCTACAAATTGAATTTTTGGTTTAACTAACCAAAAATTTTTTTTATTGTATAAAAAATACCTCGAAATTCGACACATTTTTTTCCTTTTGGTAAGGAAACTTGAACCCGTTTTTAGTGTTAGAATTTATTCTTAACGATTTATGACTTAATTTTTTCAATTGTTATTACAGAAACCATGTTTTATTAATAGCATACTAGAAAATCAACTAACCGCCATATTTTGGGATCATATAATTAATGTGTTGGTGAACAATAAAGAAAATCATGTCTTTTTTTATTATAGGCAACTTTTTTTTTATATAAATGTAGCATTTAGTTCAACACTCAGCGCGTTATCGGGGATAGAATGTTACCAGATGATCTCTCCGGCACCCCATAAAAGCGCGGAAGAGGCCGCTGTGGTTTTAGTGGGTATTTCGGTCACTTTTGTGGCCGACGAGTCCCACACACACTCCTCTGTCTATAACCGGCGGGGGATAGTGCGTAATTGCATTTCCACAGCGTGAAAAAGAAAATTAAAAGTTATTAAATCATTCAATTAACTGTCACACATACCCAAATATTGCATACTCTTTTTTTTAAAACAATACTCTGCACTAAGGCGTTAATGCTTGTGTTGCGGGAAACTTTACAAACATACTAATATAATTAACAGACACAAAATACATCCAGATTCAGAACAAAACAATTGATCGCACAAAGTGTTGCCCTACGTGGGATTAGAATCCCGACACTGGCACGGTATGTATCCCTACCACTTCGCCATATGTTCAGTCGAATTAATCTTAATTCTACCTTTAATATCAAGGTGAAAGCGATGTAGGGGACTCGACGCTTTAAATCTAAAACTCGTTCAACAGAAATTTAACATTTTTTAAAGTCACATTTAAATACATATGTCACAAAATACAAGTGGTATTCGATGACAGTGAACTTACACAAAATATTAATGTATGGAAAAAAGAACATAGAAAACTCAGCATTACCTGTAACTTTTGTGTCAGTTGAATTGCTAAATTCTACTACAGTCCAACCTCGATATAACAAATCAGCAACAGCAGCAACAAACAGCAACTAGAATCTTCAACAATAGTGACGAGCAGTACTTTACTTACTTAATGTAAAGGTATTATTTACACAGACTCTTATGGACAATTCAAGGGGATTACGAAAAATTTGTTAAATCGAGGAAGTCGTTAAATTAAGGTTCGTTATATTAAGGTTGCACTGTAATATTATAAACACGAAAGTTTGTGAGTATGTGAGGATGTTTGTTGCTCTTTCACGCAAAAACTACTGAATGTATGTTTGATGAAATTTCACAATAATACAGCTTATATATCAGAATAACACATAGGCTATAATATATCCCGATAGCCCCACCGGTAGGAGAACTATGCGGGTAAAGTCGCACGGCGCTGCTAGTAAATAATTATTTATCATCAAGTCGTTATGATCGTGAACATCACAGCAAAAATACAATTTTAGTTGATTGTACGATTGTAAAGACCATGTTAGAATTATCCCACGCGTTTTACTTATACAAGGTTTCAACAAAGGATAAAAAAGCTAAAACTCATACCACGTTCTGTCGCCGTTTTAAATTTGTTGAAGAATCATATCGTTAACATAGAGCGATACTATAAAAAAGCGAACTGCTACAAAAGCACCGGACAATCAATGCGTTTTTTTTTTTTTTTTTATTGCATGCATTTGCAAACGAGCAAACAGTACACCTGATGATAAGCGTTGCTGCCGCTCATGGACCTTTACAAGGCCGCTGCCTACCGCGAAGAAAGTGAAGGGAGTGTGAATGCGTGCATTGAGGCTCGGTGATACTAAAGGCACCATCAAAACCCTCCACACGCAAACACCCTCAAAAAGTTGGGCTTCCGGCTCTCTCGCTCACCGAACGAAGCGCAGTAACAAATTGCTACTACTCAGACGTCGATTTTCTGCGAGAGCGTGGTACTGCCCCGGACGGACCGGCCCGTGGCTGTAGACAGATAACTGTCGACAGTGTGGTCCTACCACTCCAAAGTTTCTGAAAGGACACATAAACCCTTCGATAGAAACTGATGAACTTTAGTAAAATTTTTAAAGTTAATACCTTTATAGGCATAACGTGCCGCGATAACTGCACAGATGGCGTAGTGATTAAGATACCGGCCTACCGCGCCAGTGTCGGGGGTTCGAATCCTATGCTGGACAACACTGTGCGATCCACAAATTTAGCATACTAC
Organism: Lymantria dispar; assembly: GCA_032191425.1. NCBI lineage: Eukaryota > Metazoa > Arthropoda > Insecta > Lepidoptera > Erebidae > Lymantria > Lymantria dispar. The sequence continues at coordinate 10,009,969 of CM063440.1, forward strand.
AAGTTTTAGGCCAAAAAATCGATCTAGCTAGGTTTTATTTATAGAAAATGTTGTTTTGTCTGTGTTTTTAGCTAATCAATACAATGACAAAAAATGCCAATAGAATAGGAATTTAAATTTAGCCGTCGCCGTCAAGAATAACAATAGCTCAGTTGGGAAGTTGTCCAGGCGAATTCAAACAGCGTGAGATCGAATCTCGATGTTATTATTATGCTATTTTTGTTAATATATATCTAAATAAGTTCGTCAAAACTACAATTTACGAAAAAAAATTATACCGAGCAAAGCTCACTCAGGTCAACCAGATATTATCCCTTATTCGTCTTTTATATCACCCACTAGAGGGTGCTGAATACATTCTTACTCCGTCACCACACGGTGAAAGAAAGAAAAAGTATACTTTTAAATTTTAATATTTTGTTTGAACACGCCCATCGAACAGTGGCATTAATTATGAAATAATATCAATATTAATAACATCCTCAATAGGTCAATCATGTTTCAGTTATCTGAGCGATTGCCATGACAACGGCGATTGCGCAGTACCTTTGATGAGCAATGTACCATTACTATCAAATTTTAGCCAATTTACTAACATTTGCTCCCCTCTTATTTGTAGCAGTGTTCGTTATTTATTATAGCTCTATATAACATTTCTCGATAAACAGGTTTGCTTAAACAAATTTATATATTCCTTTTCCTTTTAAAGAACACCCTGCTCTAAGGAAATTAATTCTTGTATTGCGGGCGGGGGGCTTTCTCGGGGACGGCTGGACCGCTTTTGTTGAATTTCTTTGTCTGCGTTCAAGGGTTCGAGAATGGTTTAAATTAATATTTAGACCCGGTAGGTGAAGCTGCAATCGATTTTAATAAGATTTTTTTTTTAAATTTGAACAGAATAATCTATTCCGAATGATAGAGATAGAGTCTTGTAATCTATTCTGAATGATAGAATAGATCTACTAAAAATTATTTTGATTTAGAATTTTCAAAATAAAATACGAATACACAAGAACTGCATATACCCAAACACATATATTATCTCATCTCACAATAGTTTCACAGTTCGGCTCGAGCCTCCTCCCTCCATAGGAGGGCAATTGACCTACCATGCTGGTCAGACGTATTGGTATAGAGTTCTCCTTGTCTTGGTTAAATGTTATTATCATTCATCATCATCCATTCAGCTCATATATGTCCCACTGTTGGGCTCAGGCTTCCTCCACAATAGGAGGGCAATTGACCTTACTATACCATGCTGATCAGACAGGTATGTATAGGGTTTTATTTCGAGTTTTCCTTCTCTTGCATAGATGTTATACGCGTATTATATCCTTTAGTCGTTGTTTACGACATCCACGGGCAAGAAAGGCAGTGGTGAATTGTATTCTTACCTGGTGTAATCTTACCTGGTGGTGGTTACCACTACAGGGATGATTAAATTTCAAATGCATATTTAATCCCTCAGTTGTCTTTTTCAATCCCCACAGGTGAGACAGGGGGTGGTGAACAGTATTCTTACTCTGTCAGCACACAAAGAAATCATATGTACAAGTGTACCCGCCAGGCTTCATCTTGCCCTTGGGTGCCGATGGTTTTTGCCTGCAGTTATAAATGTGCTAACTCGTCCGTTTTACTTCCACATTCACACTGAAAATAGATAACATAGTAGAAGCAATATGCTACTACGCTTCGTTCGATGAGCGAGAGAGACCCTTTTCCTATCACAATAGAAAGCTACGTACATGTATTCCTAATATCGTTGAAATTAATTAATGGCAGTTACCACTTACCATCAGGTCCTTGTTACTCTGTTACTAAAGACAATAGAACCCAAAAATACATTACTCAATATATCTATTTATTTCAAATATATCTCGATAAATATGTCGTAGCATATTGGGAAAAGCTTCCATTCATTGCCCGTCTAGCCGGCAAATTCAATGTAAAAGGACAAAATACGGTCCAATAAATAACAGATATTTACCGTACAATTTCACAACTTGGAGTAAGCTATTCCTGTAAACTGAATAGAGTATTTTTCCTTTCAAATACGAATCGGTACAGTCGACAAATACTGCAGTGAATTTGAAGGGGATAGTTTAAGTATCGATTTCACAAGCCGAGTAATTTCAATTCCTATGCAATAAACGATGAACTAGGAAATCTAGGAATACAATTCACTACCGCCTTTCTTGCCTGTGCCTGTGCCTAAAAGTTGACTAAGGGATTTAATATGTAAATGCAATCTATGCAAAGGAAGGATAACTTGAAACAAAACCCTATACCAACCCGATTGGCAACCGCTACATAGTAGATCAATTTCCCTCCTATTTGGGACTATGCTCGAGTGAATAATGAACATCATGAAGACCCCAAAGATGTTTCCGAATCTTTTTTTAGAGACAGATCGATCCGCCTCATCCGTTTGGGGCAACTGAGAGAATGACGGGCGTGCGATCCCAAAAGCATCTTTCTCTAGCGCCATATGGTCGAGTCGCTGGTACCTCACCAGTGGAGAACCAGAATTAACTGTTTAGTGCAGGTTGCGGTCTTTTATCGCCCATGTTAAGGAATCAGTAACAGTGATCCGTCCAATTTATGATAGGAAGGTAATAAAGCAGGGTATAGGACCGTGGATGGCTCGGGCGGGATGTGTATTTAGCTTATCAAACCTACCTCTATGTCGCAGTTGTTTGGTCTGACCAATAAGCTATTACTTTTCACAATATTATTATCATCATCATATTGCCCACTGCTAGGCTCCGGCCTATGGAAGATTATTGGCCTGCTATAACGCAGTGCTCAGACGTGTTGGAATATGATTTTAAATCGTCTCTTTGTATTTCCTTGTTATCTGCATATGATAACCCTTAGTCGTATTTTACGACACCCACAGGCAAGAGAGGGAATGGTGAATTGTATTCCTATTGCATCAACATAGAAAATTTGGGTAGATATTATATGCATATTATAATCCCTTTGTTATCTTTTATATAATACCCTCGGGCAAGGAGAGGTCGATCGAAAGAGGTGGTCGATTATAATCTTACACACGCAATTACGGTCTCTGGTTAGGTATCACATTTACTCTGTCAAACGAGACTTTTAACACATGTTTCCTACCATCATTCTATTTATTTTAAGTTTCATGTAGGTTTATTAGTTTAGTCATACATTGATAAAATTGTGTTATAGGTATACCCATTGTTTATTCCCGGCTTTATTATTTACAAAACTTTGTAACCTTCCAAAGTTAAAAAATTTTTCATAAGAGACTCAAATGAGAACGTGGTTGAACGGACCTGGGAACAGAGCGTTACCTGTGATGATATCTACCGCTATATTACAATAAGTTTATGCTCAAGGGAATGGGCATCTTCTTTTGAAAATATGATTGGTCACATTCCACCCAAACCGTTCCGATCGATGGTCTATCCCATAACCTACCGTACACATGCCTCTCTATTGCCATAATGACGGGTCACCGATATCTCTCCATGTCTTCGATCTGACAAGGAAGCGAATGCCCTAAAAGTAAGCTATTAGCGGGAAACTAAAATCAATCTGTCAAGCGCAGCAATGTACTTGTATGTTTTCCTGCCAATAAGCAGGCTAGGATAAATTGTAAATCTTTCTTTATCACAGTCATCCCTTTTCTTATAGATATCGTTAAAGATGAAAGGATATGTATAAGGATTTATATCCTTTATCTGTTATATCTTACCTGTTATATCATCCGTGTGGTGACGAAATATGAATTCAATTCACCACTCCCTATTTTAGTCCGTGGATGTCGTAAAAGACGACTAAGGGATTAAATACTCATATAACACCTTAGACATAGACTGCAAAGATGGCAAAGTGGTTAAAATATCAACCTATCATGCCAGTGTCTTAGGTTCGAATCCCATCCAGGACCACATTTTGTGCGATCCACAAATTGTTCTGAGTCTGGATGTAATTTGTATCCATTAATCATGTGTTTGTAAAGTCTTCCGAAAGCGCAGGGTGTTGTCTTAAAAAAAAACAACTATTCAAGAGAAGAAAAACTTGAAATAGAACCCTATACCAACTCATCTAACCAGCGTGGTACAGTGGGTCAATTTCATTCCTATCCAAAAGGAGGCTCAAGGCCAGGAGTGAGACATATATGAACTAAAATGATGAATGATGATCTATTTATATATAGATAATGAACACGAAATAAAATTCTATACTAACCCATCTGACCAGTTTAGTATAGTAGGTCAATTTTCCTCGCATTTTGGAGGATATTCGAGCCCAGCAGTGGGACAATGAGGTGATGACAACCATAGCAATTTTTTATTGGGCTCGAGCCTCCTTCAAAATAGATGGGGAATTTACCTACTTCACTGATCTACACTGGTTACATGTATTGCTATAGGGTTTTATTTTCCAGTTTTTCTTCTCTTGTATTGATGTTACATGCATATTATATCCCTTAGTCGTCTCGGTTGATGAATTGTCATTCTTACTCCGTCACACGTATATACTATAGCGACCTGAAAACGACGTAAAAAAAACCCACTAAGTATATTAATAAACGTGCGAATAATTGTTTTTAGTTTTAATCTATTATAGATAAGAAAGTGTCACGTAATGTCATATAAGCATAATAGTAACGATATGTGAAAATATTCAATATAATTAAAATAAAAAGATCAGTGTTATAACTAATATTCAAAAATATGTACAACTATGCAAAGTAGGTACGTGACAATATACGCTTCCGCGTATACTAAATGTGCAAGGCTATTAAAATGCTACGTGGGATGAAATATCAACTGTAACTCTATTTGACTGAATTAATCTATACCAATAAATAAAATTAGAGTGTCTGTTTGTAGTGTCAAAATAATAGGCTTTTTTCATGCTCAGAGGGTTATTTGCATTATTTATATACCTAAAATATACTTTATATTTTTTTTGTCTGTCTGTCCGTTTGTTCCGGGTAATCTTCAAAACAACTGCACCGATTTCAAGAATTCTTTCACTAATGGAAAGCTATAATATCAGGAATTAACATAGGCTATATTTTATCTCGGTATTCCCACGGAAACGAGAACTACGCAGGAAAGACGACTGAAACTGAAGCGAAGCGAGGTTTCTAGTCTACACTAATATTATAAAGAGGAAAGATTTGTTTATTTGTTTGTATTGTATAGGCTCCGAAACTGCTGGACCGATTTCAAAAATTCTTTCACCAATGGAAAGCGTATCAGGGAGTAACATAGGCAATATTTTATCCCGGTATTCACACGGAATTGGCGACTGAAATCGAATTGAAGCGAGGGCGGGTTTAATATACGAGTAAATATAAAACTATTTTTATGGATTTTATAGCGTTTGCATTTCATATTTGGTTTGCCAGCGTTTCGAACACTTCAGCGTTCATGGTAATGGGAGAAGCATTTTATTCCTATATTATACAATAATAGTTTTATTTATAATACTTTTTTTGGGGTGGGTTATGGTCAGCGCACCCGCCGCCCCCTTCGTCCGGGGCGATAAAAAGGCGGCGCGCGGCTAGGGATGCAAATATCGAAACCAAAAGCATCGATATATCGATACATCGATGTATCAGAACAAATATCGATGTACAAAAAACATCGGCCTAAAAACATCGATGTATTGAAAAATCGATGTTTTTTTTAACGATCGTGCAAATATCTTTTATTTTAATTGCAAGCTGTATTTATTATCTGTAACAATATTATCACTGAATAGGTGAGTCTTTATAACAAGGAAAATGTAGAGTTGAAGAAATAAGGTTATGTTTAACAGATATTTCTCTATTTAGTTATAGTTACAAGCTTAACTGCAGCAAGTTACTTATTTAGAAACAGAGTTTAATAATAACAATTTTGACGAAAACCCACATACGCAAGTTATTTACTCTGGTAACTAAACTGTCACGTAGGTTTTGCTATATTTCAGCATACATTTCAAACAGATTTCAGGCAAAACATCGATGTTAAAACATCGTAGAAAATAACATCGATGTATCGATGTTTCGCAATAATGAACATCATTTTTACTGAAGCATCGATGGTTCAGAAACATTGATGTATCGTTTGCATCCCTACACGCGGCCCCATAACCGACCGTAGCTCGTCGTCTTCGTCGTTGGGCCAACCACCGGTACTGAGTTATTCCTTGGTCGATCCGACATAATGTATAATACTTGCGTAAACATCATAGATCATTATAAATTAATATAATTATATTTTTTTTTGCAATATATCCCTTGTGGTGATGGAGTAAGAATACAATTCACCACCCCTCTCTTCCCCGTCTTAAAAGACGACTAAGGGATATAATGTGTATTTAATATCTGTAAGAGAGAGGAAAATCTCGAAACAATACCAACACTTCTGACCAGCGGGCTAGAGCTCAATTTCCCTCCATAGTGAAGGAGACCCGAGTCCAAAAGTACGACGATCGAGACGTATGTGGGCTGAGATGATGATGATGACTATATGTAAATCCTTATACTACGGAGGTCCATCTATACATCTTAATATATATAAATTACGTGTCACGTTGTTTGTCCGCGATGGACTCCTTAACTGCTTAACCGATTTTAATCAAATTTGCACACCGTGTGCAGTTTGATCCAACTTGAAAGATAGGATAGCATACATCTTAATTTATAGTCGCAATATTATTTTATTGCAAATTGTTTTATTGCAAATTATTTGTCTATTATCTGTTAACTCCAAACGATTTTAACAGATGGCGATATCTGTTAACTGGGTTGAGTAATTAATTAATAGATGGCGCTGCTATGTCAAACCTACGAACGTATCATATACGATTTCAACTTGCTTTTGTACATAGATGCCGTTTGTAAAAAAATATGACGACTTCCATGACAGATGTTCTCCTACAGTTTCACTTAAATAGTTTAACAAAATGTAATATGACAAAAACATTAGCCACAGCAACGCGTGGCCGGGTCTGCTAGTACACATATACAATATATATATATATATATATATATATATATATATATATATATATATAATAACGTCACATACACAAAATAAACACAAATATATATGTTTTTAATTTGTTTTTTTTTGTGTCGAGAGCGAGCAACGGCATGGCGTGCGACCTTATAAGCTGTTATGCATGTACCTCACTAAGCGCCATGTGAGCAGGCCACCCGTACCCGGTCTTTGTCATCTGTCACCCCGTACCAATAATACTTAGACTCTAAACAATCATTGGCGAATCACGTAATCAAATATTCTGCCTAAAGACCAAACCCATAACATTTAATAAGGCAGGTGGCTACTTAGATTACTACGTGATTCGAACAGTCAATCTTAATACCATCAAAAACAATACTTGTAAAAAAAAGCCAAGCCTCGCAACTGAATTCTACTACCATAAAAATTTGTGAGATCCATGTATACCAAGTCGGTTAACTCATTCAGTCCCTGCTTAAGGCACCTTTCTTCTTAAGTTATTACGTAAATAGCTAACCTAACAACTTCTTATAGTGACTATATCAATATTAAAGATCTTTTATGTTTTAAATAAATAGATTGACTTGGCAGTCGCACTATGTTTAGTACAATTTAATGTAATATGTATTCATTGTGAGGTGTGTTTTCATGCAATTTTTTACAAGTATTGTTTTTGATGGTATCTCATTTCTTTTTGTAGATAGACCTACTTATTTGCCTTTTCGATACCTTCTACTTCTTGAATACCAACAAAGGATTTTCTTAGAGCACACTCTCTGAAAAATGAGACATCTCTCCTTTCCGCTTGAGTCAATTCTATCTAAACTAAGCGGAGAGATGTGGAAATTTGATTGGTTTTTCGAAACACATCTCCTCTAGTCTCCTCTCCGCTTTGATGGCAATCGAGCCTAATGATGGCGTTCTTTCTTTCAGATAAATTTGAGACAATTTAGTTTGCTTAATACTTTGGGAGATTTTGGTACAATTTCATAAGACACGTCCCACTGTTGCATTTTCATTAAGCTGGTTGACCATTTTACAAGTTATCTTTGAACATAATTATATCTGAGTATCTGTCTACACCTATTATGCCAATCATCATTCAGCCTATCGCCGCCCACTGTGGAACATAGACCCCCCTCATGCTTCACCATAAAGTGCGGTACTGTGGCACCTGCGTCCAACGACGCTAAAGGGTTGCCATGACTAGAGCTCATTTTTCTTCGCCTTATGAGGAATAATGACGTAGTCGCCACGTTTGGTAGGCGGGTTGGTTTCGCAGTGAAATATCATACATTTCCCCAGCGAGAGCTGCTACCCACTCTTCTTCCTGTTTAATCTTTTTTTTTTAAATGACAACGCCTTGCACTAAGGGAATAATAATCCTTATATTGTGGGGACTTTACAAACATATAACTCAACATCGCATCATCATCGCAGCCCTCATATGTCCCACTGTTGGGCTCGGGTCTCCTCCACAATACCATGCTGGTCAGACATGTTGATATGGGGTTTCATTTCGAGTTTGCCTTCTCTTGCACAGATGGTATGTGCATATTATATCCCATAGTCGTCTTATACGATATCCACGGGCAAGATAGAGAGTGGTGAATTGCGGAAAGAACATATAATTGGCCGACACAAATTACATTCACACTCAGAACAACAATTTGTGGATCGTACAAGGTGTTGTCTTGCATGGGATTCGAACCCGCGACACTAGCGCGGTACGTTGGTGTCTTAACCACTACGGCATCTGCTCAGTTTTTGGAAGTTATTACGTCATATGCCAACAACGAATTAACAAAATATATAGATAGATATCGATTTTACAAATGGTATTTAGTTCCGCTGCCAATTTTTAGCCTTTCAAGTTATGTATTTCGCAACTATTAGATTTTTATTGGTGAATGGATATTAACATGAGTATGTCCAATTATTCGCTTTCAGTGTGAAAAATATCCATAAAACCAACCAACGTATAATCGTGAAATATATAAAGAAACTGGTTAGCTTATCAATATCCTGCCGAAACTATAGAAATTTGAATTTTATAAATCCGTTCTTAAACGTATACACTCCTCTCTAGGGGAGTAAAAGAGGTGTAACCCGTCGAGCTGGCCACGGACGATAGGGAACTTGATGCCGGTGGTCGGTCCAATGGCCAAGAGGAAGGAATACTGTAGATAATGGGCTGCGCGTTGTCATTACGTCCTACAGTGTTACCGACCTATAGTGCCAGTATCGTGGATTCGAATCCGAAGCAGGACCACACTTTGTACGAACTATAAATTGTTGTTCTGTGCCTGAACGTTATTTATGTCCGTTAATTATATGTTTGTAAACTGCCCCGCAATACAAGAATAATTTCCTTAGTGCAGTGTTATCTTTTTAATAAAAAAAAGCAAACAATTTATAAATCACTAACGTTTTACAAAAAGCTTTGCTTTTATTAGTTGGAATATCAATGAATCAATCGGTTAAGCATTTTTGATGACCCTTCGTCAACAACGTATCGCGAATATTTTTCCCTCTTCGAATAACAATTATTGAAAACTCGGGGATTATGTTTTTTTTTTATTTTGCTGGGATTATTAATTCTGTTTTGAAATGTATCTAGTGTAAGCTATTTCTTATAATAAACTCATTTGCAAAAAAAACGGGCGGTTTTGATTTTCATTCATATTTAAAAAGATACAATACCAAAAAGGTTTCAATCGTTTGTACACGTTACTGGCCGGTTTTAAAAATGCTGTGGTATTTAAAAAAGTACGTTCTAAATTCAATTTTTCATTTGATGTTCATTTTTACAGAAAACCCCTTTTTATCCTACATTTTTGGCGCGAAGTTCCAGAAGTTAACATCGACTTTCATAACTTTTATTCAATTTTTATCGATTAATTTCATATCCTTGACTGTCAAAGCTTTATTTAATGCTGTTTGGCTGTATCAAAAATGGTAGATAAAGTGGTAAAAGCTACCAAAATTATCGCGCTGCTTGAAGAGGGTTGCAGCCAATGTTTCGTGGCTAGGAGGCTAAATGTTAGTCGCTCGACAGTCCAAAGGACCTGGCAGCGATATCAGGAGACTGGTTCCGTCGAGAGAAGGCCTGGTTCTGGAAGAAAACCATGTACCCAACCACGGGATGATCGTTTTCTTGTGAGTCGCGCATTGAGAAATCGCAAATCTTCATATGTGGATCTTAAGAACAACCTCCAAGAAGTAAGAAATGTGCATATTAGTCTATGGACGGTCAGGAGGAGGCTTCTCGCTGCCAATATACGCAGTCACCGCCCGGCCCGCGGCCCCAAATTACTCCGTGAGCACAGAGTTCACAGGCTTAGGTTCGCTAGAAATTGTGAATCATGGACTCAAGACGATTGGAATAGGGTTTTGTTCTCTGATGAAGCCAGGATATCTCTGTTCGGTGAAGATCGACGTCGGCGAGTGCTAAGAAGACAAGGAGAACGCTTTGCAGAGGCATGTTTCGAAGAAATCACACCTTATGGTGGGGGCTCTGTTATGTTTTGGGCAGGAATAAATTCAATGGATCGTACAGAGTTAGTCTTCATTGAAAACGGCTCACTGACTGGGCATCGATACATAACGGAAGTTCTAATTTCTCATGCACAACCCGCATTGGCCGCTCTAGGTGAAGACTTGATTTTTATGGACGACAATGCTCGCGCCCACCGATCCCGCGATGTTAATGCGTATGTGCAAGAGGTCGGCATTCGTCGTTTGGATTGGCCAGCTCGAAGTCCCGACCTCAATCCCATAGAGCATGTCTGGGACGTTCTGAAACGGCGTGTGAGATCAGTACACCCGGCTCCGCAGACCATCAGAGAGCTGAAGAATGTGATTACTGCGGAGTGGGAACGTATTCCGCAAGCAAGTATCCGGGATATACTCGCTAGCATGCCCAGACGAATTCAAGCTGTGATTTTAGCTAGAGGGGGTCACACTCGATACTAAACATTTATCTGCTTTTACTTTATTAAAGAAAAACAAACAAAAAAACTTTTTTATTTTTACTTCATGAGCATATGCACTACTAGCGAATATACACTACTAGCGAGGTTTAGCATTATTTCCCATAAATTGTGTCTAAATTTTATGAAATACTGATGAAAACGATTATTTTCTTATTAATTTAGCAAATTGTGTGGATAAAACTACCTATAATTATCAAACAAAGAAATATTAACATTTGAAATGGTTCATTGCTTAGGTGCCCGTTTTTTTTGCAAATGAGTGTATTAGATATATGGGAAAAAACATCTCAGTCGACAGCGAACATCATAAACAAATACGTGCATGGGCCGCCGAGCCACCTCTCTCGCCTATGTCTGACCTTCCATCTCTTGCCGAGTTTATGAATACCGTTAGAACTCTTCCCCTCAACAAGGCTGCTGGCGAAGATAAAATATCAAATAAAATGATCAAAGAAGCTAGTCGAGCATCGGGCGACTCAATGTTAATAATTTTTAATCGTTGCATAACTGAAGGCATTTTTCCTCGTATATGGTGGCGCGGTTATATACGTATAATTCCTAAAGGCGGTGATAAGCCACCAGACGACCCGAAGTCATATCGACCAATCACCTTACTGCCTTCATTAGGCAAGCTCTTAGAACGTCTCATTGTTCCTCGTTTATTGCCGGGTGGACCAACGTTCAATCATAAACAATTCGGCTTCACTCACGGCAAATCAACTATCGACGCGGCCGTTGCGGTAAGACGTGTCATTAGCGCATCCGTTTTTAAATACGTACTGGGTGTCTTCCTGGATATCTCAGGTGCTTTCGATAACGCCTGGTGGCCAATGCTACTTCTTAAATTAAAGGCTCGTGGTTGCTATAGAAATATCTACCAAATCATACAGTCGTACTTTTTAAATGGCTCGACTAAATTGAAACTTGGTCACCATGCTGTGTCGAAACCACTGACGATGGGCTGCCCTCAAGGTTCGGTATTAAGTCCATATCTATGGAATTTAGGTTTTGACGATTTTCTCGAGTTACCTCTACCGAAAAATTGTCTACTGATCGGCTATGCAGACGACGGACTTTTACTTATACAATCGAACACAAGGGATGGTTTAGAGAAATTAGCGGAAACATGCCTCAATGATATATTCGATTGGGGTACACGAAACCGGCTTGCCTTCGCAACACAAAAAACATATCATCTTTTATTAAAAGGACATTTACAATCAGCGCCGCGTATAAAATTCAATAATATGACTGTCAAAAAGAAAGAATCAGTTTGCTATCTCGGCCTAGTCTTAGAAAAAAAAATTTCATTTATTGAACATATTAAAACTGTAGGCGAAAAAGCGAAACGGAATTTCTACGCGCTTACTAGAATATCCACATCTACTTGGGGCCTTCGTTTTAATACACTTAAAACCATATACATGGCCACATATTTGGGGTGTATTTGTTACGCTGCACCTGTATGGGCCGATAGGGCCACCATAGGGGCGGCTCGCCTTAAATTACTACAGAGCCAACGATTGGCCCTAATATTCTTATGTAAAGCCTATAGAACGGTTAGTACCGAGGCCTTACCAGTACTCGCGGGTGTACTTCCGGTTGATTTGGAGATTCAGAGACGAGCGTCAATGTATTACACCACAAAGGAAACTATGAATACAGATTTCCTTCTACCGCGCGACCGAAATAAAATTGCTAGATTGTTTGCACCACAATCCATTGTTTATGAGGAACTTTTAACTGAATGGCAAGAAAGATGGGATTCATCATCGAAAGGTCGTCATCTTTATCTATTTTTCCATGCATCCGGGAGCGCCTGGAGAAGGTGTGGTTGGAGGTTGACTACTTCGTGGCCCAAATTTTAACTGGCCATGGCAACTTTAGAAGTAAATTATTTTCTTTTAAACTCGTACCATCACCATTATGTCAATGTTCCACATCTGACCACGAGTATGAACAATCAGCACATCACATTCTCTGGGAGTGCGATCTCTGGCGAAACGAGCGTAACCTTATGTTAAACAGTTTGCAAGTCACCTGTGGGGTAGTATACTATACGGACCTTGTAGCAACTCGAGAAAATTTCCGTGCGTTCATGCGTTTCTGCCATACCTACTGTAGCAATCAATCTTAACGCTCACATATAGGCCCCGTTAAGCTCTTCCGTATCCGTGGTGCCGTACTGCTGCGCTATCGTAGCTGTACTCCTGTTTACTTATTGGCTGACTAGTCATTTTGTTTTCCTGTCTCCCGCTTTGCCTGGGAGGGAAGTGGAATCTCTCTTTCCAACTCCTCCTCTTTAATCTTTTCTAATTAAATTTGTTGCGGGTCCCAAGACAATTAAAATCATATCCCGGGACTGCCTGAGGGTCAAACCTTGGTGTCATTTATGGAGACCATTGTGGATCCTGGCTTACAGGAGTTACAATGGTGGGAATGTGTGGTGGGATTAGTCCCAACCAATTTACAATATGGCAAAAAACGATTCAGTAGTTGGACAGATAAATATTCATCATTTTCATATTTTTAATATGTCCCACTGCTGGGCTCGAGCCTCCTATATAATAATAGGAGGGAAATTGACCTTACTATATCATACTGGTCAAACAGGTTGATTTAGAGTTTAATTTCGAGTTTACTTACTCTTACATAGATGGTATATGCGGATTATATCTCTTAGTCGTCTTTTACGACATACAAGACTACAATTCCGTATCCCCTTTCTTGCCCATAGGTGTAGTGTAAAAGGCGACCAAGGGATAATTCGTCCTATGCAGGAGAAAAAAAAACCCGAAATATAACCCAATACCAACCTGTCTGACCAGCGAGGTTATATTAGATCAATTTCCCTCCTATTAATGACGATGACGTCACCTCCGAAATGGATAATACCTAACGCTCTCCTGATAGACTTATAACGAAAACTACAACCTTCAACCTGCTCATCAATCTTTATGGCCTTAAACCCTTGCTGTACTGAGGTTTAAATCTGATAGAAGAGGTTGCTGGACTGATGATGATGCCGAAATAATAATTCATATGCCAAGTTTACTTTGATGAGTATAACGTATATTGCCCTGGCCGATCCAACACTATCTCCTGTAATTTTAGTTATTAGTTATAAATGTGTATAGATTTCATTGTTTTTATTATAGATAGATAATTTGGTTAGGTATTTGTACAATTACCGCGATGATAATCGTAATAAGTTCTAATAAATAAGTTATTTCCTCATTTATAAAAAACAATCCATTCATCAGCGAACTGTCGCCGACGAGAACGGTTGCCATTAATCCCAAATTGGGTTAGGTGTTTGGCGAATGCAGTTAGTATTATATTTCCTATTCTACAGATCACTCTCCTTGGGAATCTTGAAATGTAAATAAAACTATTTTTACCGATTTTATGGCGTTTAAATTTACTTTTTGATTGCCCAATGTTTCGAATACGTAAAAATAGGTAATATAAATTATTTGCATCAGTGATCCTGAAATGCATTTTATGACTACCATTTGGTTTTCAAGCGAAAACGGCATCATAATCGGTCGATTCGTTTAGAAGCTAGGATACTATAGACAGATATACAGACATGTCAAACTTATAACACTTTTTAGGTCTGGTGATAATAAAGATGTTATATCTTAAAAATACCGTATTTCTCGAGAGTATCTTAGAGTATCATCAGAAAAAAGACGGTGGTAAATAGAGAACTAAAACTAATGTAAATTCTGTAACTTGAAATATCGATATTTATTTATGAATATCGATTTTAATAATTGTAAAAATCGATACCAAATTAGCTTCTTTTTATATTTTCATATACATCGACTTTAATTTATTAATATAACGTTGACTTTTCTCATTTAAATTACGTCATAACAAATTATGGGTATAATGTCCTTAATTCGGAGATTAATTTAAATTATGCAATAAGACAATTCATTTATTGCATTATTGAATATTTAATTATACAATAAGGCATTTCTTCCGCATGGAGACGGAGTAAGAATGTAATTCACCACATCTGCCTGCCTGTGGGTGTAAAAGACGTCTAAGGCGTATTACCGCCAAGGACGTCAGTCGGCAGGTGATACTGGACGGTCTCGACCGTGACCCCTGGGGACGCCCCTATCGCGCGGTGCTGAATAGGCTACGCGCGCAGGGCCCTCCCCTCACCGAGACTCTCCAGCCCGGCCTTCTCACCCGGGTCATCGAGGACCTGTTCCCGCGGCGGGCGGAACACACGCCCCTGGTCATGGCTCTGCCAGACACTGACCGGGAGGCCGATGACGACAGTGTTCCGCCCATCACGGAACCCGAGATGGGGTGGCGGTGACGCGCATGCGCGCAAAGTCTACCGCCCCCGGGCCCGACGGTGTTCCTAACCGTGTGCTGGCCCTGGTCCTCGAATACCTGAGACCCCGCCTCAGGGGGCTGTTCGACGCGAGTTTAGCGTCCGGACGGTTCCCTGGGTGCTGAAAGGAGGGAAGGCTGGTGCTCCTGCCGAAGCCGGGACGGTCTCCGGAGTCGCCTTCGGCCTACAGGCCTATCGTGCTGCTCGATGACACGGGCAAGCTACTGGAGAGGGTGGTAGCTGCCCGCATCGAGCGGCACCTCGTCGGCACGGGGCCCGATCTGTCGGACGCCCAGTTTGGGTTTAGGAGGGGTCGTTCTACGATCGCGGCTCTGTTGCGCCTGAGGGCCGTGGCGACTGAGGCCGTCACCGGCGGGGAAGTGCTGTTGGTGGTGTCCCTAGACATCGCCAACGCATTCAATAGTCTGCCATTCAGCTGCATCAGGGAGGCGCTCCGGTATCACGGGGTGCCAGTTTACCTGAGGCGGCTAGTGGCAGACTATTTGGAGGGGCGCAGCGTCCTCTGCACCGACCGAGCAGGGGACGTTGTGCGAACGCCCATGACGTGCGGGTGTCCCACAGGGGTCGGTCCTCGGACCCACCCTGTGGAACATCGGCTACGACTGGGCGTTGAGGGGGAGCCTCCCGCCCGGGCTGGGCGTGATTTGTTACGTCGACGACACACTGGTCACAGCCCGCGGTGGGACGCTAGAAGAGGCGGTAAGCCTGGCGCAGGCTCGTCGGCGCGGCGTCCGCCCTATCGTGGCTTATGCCGAACGTGGGCGGACCGAGCGCTGCGTGCCGACGGTTGTACGCGGGGGTCATTCGGTCGATGGCTCTGTACGGCGCACCGGTGTGGGCGGGGTCCATGACCGTCTGACTTAGGGCCTTTCTGTGGCGACCACAGAGGGTCATGGCGGTCAGGGCCATCCGCGGATACCGCACGGTGGCGACGGAGGCAGCGTGCCTATTGGCCGGGACTCCGCCGTGGGACCTGGAGGCGGAGATGCTCGCCGGACTATATCGGCGGGTGACCCCCGTCACCCGCCGATATAGCGAGTGGAGGGCGGTGTGGTCTCGTTAAGGGATCTCACCGCCTGGCGCATCGACGCCCGCCGAGACGTCATTGCCCGTTGGGCAGTCCGGCTGGAGAGGCCTCGGTTCGGGGTGCGAACCGTGGAGGCCTTCCGGCCGGTGCTGATGCAGTGGTTGGAAAGGCAGCACGGGGTGCTCTCCTTCCGACTGGTGCAGGTTTTGACGGGGCATGGGTGCTTCGCCAAATACCTGCACAAGGTCGTTAGGAGGAAGAGTACACCATCCTGCCACCACTACGATTGCGGCGAGGACACGGCGCGCCATACGCTCGAGGCCTGCGGGGCTTGCGCAGTGCAGCGCTGTGAACTCGTTGCAATCATCGGTACGGACCTGACGCTGCCGGCTATCGCTAGGGCAATGGTCGACAGCGTCGGGAATTGGGACGCGGTCGCAGCCTTCTGCGAAACGGTGATCTCGCGGAAGGAGGCGGCGGATCGCCTACGCGAGGAGCGCAGCCTCGATGAGGAGATCCGCCGCCGGCGACTGGGGCGGCGTAGGCGCAACTATCTGCGCCTCATGCCGCCCTAGCCGAGGCCGCGGGTGACGTGACCGGGGATTAGTCCGTCACCCGCAGAGAGGCCGACCGCGTGAGGAAAGACTGACGTCCTCCCCGAGGGGGGGACGTCGGTCGATGGGAGGGTACCCCAATTAGGGGTATTCCGTCGGGCCGACCACTGACGACAAGTTAACGCTGCTCCGGTGGTCGGCCCAGCGACGAAGGCGACGTGGTTTTTGGGTGGGTTGCGGGAGTTGCGTGCTTAAGCCCCTCTGTCGCCCCGGACGGAGTGGTGCGGGGGCGCGCCGACCGCGACGTACCCACAAAAAAAAAAGGCGTATTATATACAGATAACTTAGATGCAAAAAAGGAAAACTTGACATAAAATCTCATACCAACAGGTCTGACCAACGAGGCATAGTAGGTCAATTTTTGTTCTAAAGTGCAGGGGGTCCACGCCCAAAACAAGTACGTATATGGGCTGAGATGAATAAGAAAAGTAAGAATACAATTAACCACCCCCTCTTCTACTCGTGGGTATCGTAAAAGATAACTAAGGAAAATGCAGGTAACATCGATGCAAGAGAAGGAAAGCTCGATATAAAACCTTATTCCAACACATCTGATCAACGTGAAATAGTAGGTCAATTCCCCTCCCATTGTGGAGGAGGCCTGAGCCCAACAGTGCGATATATATAGGCTGGAATGAATGAATGAATAAGACAATAGCGAGTTCCTTTTGCATTACAAATAGCTTGGAATTATTTCATTCAGCAGATGAAAATATTCATAGCATTTTATGTAAAGATTTGGATATTAAATTATTTTTGAATGGTTGCCAGGAAGATATTCACTGCATATTGAACACACCAATAAAATTAATATCAATTTTTTTATTAACCAGGTTTCTAGAGCGTTTGAAAAAAGTCAATATAATACGAGTTGGCACGTTGATATAATTATAAAGAATATGATTAAATTTAAAGAAAGAAATGATATTATGAGCCCCTTTGTTGATCGTGTTATTGAAATTGCCTGTATTGACTCTGAGCAGTTCATTGTTGTGTGCATATATAGATCTCCATATTCACCACATAATGACTTTTGCGAGATTCCTCGAAAATATTATATTACAAAGCCCATGCAAAATAAAAATCTAAATTTATATTGTTCACATCTCTCTGCTATTTAAAATCTAAGTTACTAATAGCTTGCGAATAACTGTGAAAAAGTAAACAATGCAATCTCGTTGTATAATCGTTCAATATGATTAATACTCAATAAAAAACAGAATACTTTATGACATATACATATTTATAAAATACTAGCTCACCCGGCGAACTTCGTACCGCCTTTTTTTTGAAATCTGGACCGTCTTGAACGTGACTCCTGGGGTCGCCTCTATCGCGCGGCGTTAAGACAGCTACGTCCTCCCCCGCAGACCGAAATTTTCCAATCCGGCCTCCTCATCAGGGTTGTCGAGGACCTATTCCCACCGTAAAAAATTCCCCAATCATTGCTTTGCTGGATAGTAACCGGGAACTGCCCCGCCACGGACACGGATGGGGCGGCAGTGGCACATATACGTGTTAAATCTATCACTCTCCGGCCAGACGGTTTACTCTAATGTGTGCTGGGGCACTGGTTCTTGAGCACCTGGTACTACATCTCGCGGGTCTGTACAACGCTTGAATAGCGTTTGGCCAATTCCCTGGATGGCTCCTGCCGAAGGCGAGACGGTCTCCGGCATCGGCCACAAACATGTCAATATAATGGATTTATTGATAATAATCTAACTGGATTGAATTTACGAAAAGTGTTATATTTCCTTAATCCGTAACTTTACGCAATTTTTAGGAGGCTGATAAATCGTCTCCATCGGCTCAACCCATACACGTCCCACTGTTGGGCTCGGGCCTCTTCCACTATGGGAGGGAGAACGACCTATTATACCACGCTGGACAGACGTGTTGGTACAGGGTTTTGTTCCGAGTTTTCCTTCTCTTTCATAGATATTATATTCATATTTTATCCCTTAGTCGTCTTTTACGACACCCACGAGCAAGAGAGTGGGGTGATGAATTGTATTCTTCCTCCATCACCGCACGAATAATACTAAAACAAAGCTGATAAATATTAAAACAAAATAATTACGAAAAAAAGGTGGTACGTAGTTCGCCGGGTCAGCTAAGTAACAAGCAGTAACAATAAATAAATAAAACAAGAATTTATGATAGACACATAATTAGTATACTTTATTTTGACATACAGATAGTAAACAGACAAAAAACGTATAGATAATATTATTTTAAAATGGATACATATGTGTTTAATTTTAAACATTTCTTATTGTATATAAATACACATTGATGACATTCAAACATTAATTTTGAATAAAAATTAGTTCTAGTCTATTATAATTTTTAGTAAACATGTATAATTATTAAAATATATACATTGATATACTAAAGACATTGAAATTATAAAATACACAATGCAACTACAAACAATAAATACAATATTGATCTTATAATATTAGACATCAAAAAGAGAATACACACTTAATTATTTTTCTATGACTATATATGCGTTACTTAATAATTTGAAATAATTTATTAAGTCCACTATCCTTTTGATTTGAAATTAAAATATTTTTTTATGGTGCTATTTCGAGATGAAACGGTAAACTAGAATCTCATCGTATATTGGCTATAGTTTAATAATTTTAATACACATATTCAATTTATATTAGAATTTTAGAATGGTTACAAGAAAGTAATATTGTTCCATGTTTGTTAGAAAATCTATTAATTAATAGTGAAACTTTTTTTAAATTCTAATATGACATACATAAAAAGAAAATTGTATAGTTAAAATAAAAGACCCAACTCAAGGCAAGTTATTGAAAATTGAATAAAAATTTTAAATATTGCTCCCTATGCTTTCATTTTTTTTATATTCCCAAAAAACTCGGGCCATTTTTAACTTTAATTTTTTTATTTGTACGTTTTCAGTACAGAAATAATTCAAATATTTTTTGATTTTTCTAGCTATTCTAAATTTAATTAGTTGCCATACATATTTTTCAGTGGAATATATATTATATTATATTAGCGAAAATTAAGTAGTTTTGCAAGATGCTGACTAAATTAATGTAATTGAGAGGGCTTAAATAATACAATTAGAATTAGGAATTAGAAAGAAATACGTAAATATTAGATGAAGATCTAGAGATAAACCTATAAAGCATTATAGATAGAAAACTAGTAAAATATCGAAAGAAGGATTGACACGAGGCAAAAAAATAATAGAAACAATATTCTGTGCTGAAACAATTGCTAAAAAATCGGTCAAAATGTCAAATGGTATATCAAATATCTAATAATATAATGCCTTCACAATAGTTAGATAGAAAAGACCGTATTTTGATACTACAAGTAATGAAATCCATTCACTTAGATCAAATGAAAGATTGCTACTCTCATAGAAAGGCTAGAGGCAAACCAAAAATTCCTTCAATCCCTCTCATACGGTGAAACCGAAGCATAGGAAAAAGCTTGAAACATATAGGTTCATACTCCTATTTAAATGTCGTGAATCATTCAGCACACTTCTTATAGAACACAATACAAGCTCTACATAAAGCACAAAACAAACATACATTGGTAATCAATAAATTTTATAGTATAAAAAGGATAAATAAATAATGGAGGATAAGTAAAAAGGAAAACAAAAACGCAACCTAATGAAAAAGAGACCCGGTGTTCAAAAATTCAGACCCCAGAGCCTGGTTTAGGCACCAGGTCATTCTATATTCACCTATGTGAATAGCAGCTGTAATCTATACTAATATTATAAAGAAGAAAGATTTGTTTGTTTGTACTGAATAGGCTCCGAAACTACTGGACCGATTTCAAAAATTCTTTCACCAATGGACTATAATATCAGGGAGTAACATAGGTAATGTTTTATTCCACGGTATTCCCACGGGAACTACGTGGGTAAGACTACTGAAACCGAAGAGAAGCGAGGGCAGGTTGCTAGTATAAACTAAAAAGGATATTACTCCTGTTAAAGAAACTCTAAGGTCATATATAAGCAACAACGATCTTGTTCATAAAATTATATATCAATGCTTATAGGCAACATATCAATTGAAATAGCGGCGTTGTTTTTCCTGAATGATTTTCTTAAGTAAATTTTATTTCAAATTTCAGTGATGTTTGGTTTTAGTATTAAATACTAGCAACCCGCCTTCACTTCGCTTCGGTTTCAGACGCTTTACCCGCGTAGTTTCTGTTGCTGAGGGAATAACGGGATCAAATATAGCCTTGTTACTCCCTGATATTATAGCTTTGCATAGGTGAAAGAATTTTTGGAATCGATTCAGTGGTTTAAGTGTGAAAGCGTAACAAGCAAACAAACAATCTTACTTTCACATTTATAATAGTAATAGTAGTAAGGATTAGTTTTAGGGTTACAAATAAAAAAAAAATGTGAGTTTACAAGTTTGATATTTAATACTCGATTGATTTATGTTAAAGTACCTTTCGATTGAGGTCAGAAATATTGGTATCGGTGGTCACCCTAAAGGACCATGGTGAGTAGGTTATGGGCTCTGTTACACTGTACAGTAGGAACGGGATGTGACCAAACGAGTCCGCCACAAAATAAGCTACATGTTCCTTGCCTTGAAATAATAGGTAAGGTACTTTTTATCTCACTAATAATGACTATTTCTTTAGGATGTAATAAGTATTAAAATAAAAATAAATAACGTTTATATATGTTAGATTTTTCTCAATATAAAATTAATTAAAATAATCTGCAACGCAAATAAATTAATTTCTTTAAATGACATAATTTTCTATATCAGTCACAAATATGATAATTGAGAACAAAAATTAAGACTGTTTTAAAAATGGAATGTATAATGTTTTATTTTCGAGATACTATACGATGATATTATAAAGTACATATACGCATATTGTGGTTATTATAAAAATCGGTTTAAATGAGAAGCCCAAGCCCAACAAAGGGCTAAAAAGAAGAAATATTATTTATATATATAAGGTTCCAAAAACAGTCTTCCATTAGATTTAAGCCCTAGTCAATTCAGATTTTGATAAGTCAATAACAAGGTTCTTAATTAAGAAAATAGATTTGGTTTAACACTATTTACAATATTTAGACCAATAACAAGTGGGCACTGTAAAAAAATATTGTGGTCCTCATAGAATTAATTATTCGTTAATTTTATAGAAGTTTCTAGTATCATTAATCAACAAAATCTATAGAATTCTATAGAATATGATATGATTCTGTAGAATCACCTCTCACACCTGCAATACAATAGCATAGTGTTATTTCAAATGATAAAAGTTGTGTCAATATTTAAAAGTATTTTATCCTTAGAATAATAACATATAGAAGGTAAGTCCACGCACAAAAAGTGAGGCATTTCAATTGGAGCCTAATGGAGCTTACGCCGGCACAGTCCCGTAATGTACAAGTCATTGCACTGCACGAACGTACGCAACTCTTAAAAAATAAATAGGTAATTATGACGGCTTGTGCATTCAAATGGTGCCACAACACATTTGAAAAACATAAAAAGATTTTTAACATTACTTTTAAAAGTATTTCGACGATTTATATTAATAAAAACAAAATTTGATTTCATAATTTGTATAGTGGTTTCCGTGTGTACGTGTGTAATCGTCTGCCCGCCATTAGTATTTTTAGATTCAAATTTTTAAAGTTTGAAGTACTGACACTATCCTTCTATACGTTATTATTCTAAAATTTTATCATTAAAAGAACAGATTTCACATACCTCTCAGGACATTATTTTTTAGTATTCTAAATTATGAATTAACCACACAACCTAGTTAAATTAAGCTTTCATGAGGACATAAGTCCATTCACCGTATATCAGAGCTCCGCATCCGGGATTATCTTAATTCCACCTGAATGGCAGTCTATTGCCTAGTAAGCTCTTAAATACGATACTATTTATGTATATCAATATTTTACAACAGTTTGCAATTTTTGACTTTGAGTCTCTTGAAGACAATATGCCATGACGTATTTTTGAATATTTAACTGGAAATGTAGTAAAATGTACATTTTTTTGTCGCTATGTGTTTGATTTCCAGATTTGTTTGACGATATATTGGGGTAAGACGTTCGTTTACTAAAGAAGCGTACACATTAATATCAAAATTCGAATCTTTGTAACTCACTGCATTTTACATTGTAATTATTTCCATTACATACATAAATACCTATTTACCTTAGCAATAGACGTTTATATATTTGATTATCTATTATAAATGTATAATACTTGTAATTTAATAAAATATCTTATATTTAAACAATAATTTGCTTCACACTACCATACACGCATAACTTAAAGTTATAATATAGAATACATAAATTAAGTATTAAACCTAAGTTAAACGCATGCCTTGTGCGAATCGAATAGTCAAAAACATCTATAACATCGATTAAGATAATACTAAGATAAAATGTGTTTATATAATCTAATTTTATCAAATTTACATATCTATAATAAGATATAGACAATAAAACTATTTTGAAGTTAAAGAACGTAACCTAACCAAAATGAAAACAGTTTCAATGCTATCAAATAATTATTTAGCTGAAGGTAGCTTCAAAAGATTCAGAGAAGGTATGGGTTTCATATATAATCAAATACACACACACGTATATATATATGTATATTAATCAATGCCATATATAAGCGCACTTTTACGATTATAAAAACTCACTATACTGTCATTGAATATCTATAAATATCAATATAATATTAATAAAATACGTATAGAACTTAATATTTTTCAGAGGACGGAAGTATATTCAAGTGCGACAAATGTTTAATATATTAGGAAAAAATATATATATAACAAAAAATACAAATATTTTGTTTGATATGATGCTATTAATATTGTACCTATTAATTGTAAAATACGAGACACGATATTAATAATAATTTATATTTAGCAATAATCGCGACAATCTATTGTCAGCGTTGGCAGCGAATAGACCTTTGAGGGTATTAATATAATTTGCGGTGTCGCGTAAAGTTGTCTTTTCGAAATTCCTGGTATCTTCAAAGGCCAAATGTTAGTGAGATTAACTCGAAGGCATATGAAATCTATTAAACCATATTGGACGGTAACGAACAAAGAAATAAAATCATTATATTTTAAAACAATATCCTTTGCCCAATAGTGGGATAAAAGAGATTTGACGATGTCTATTGTAAAATAATGAATACGGTTTCATGCGACGAAACAATGACCATTCTACTAACATGGAATGGAATGCCAGAGACAATAAGAGAAATAATTTTATCTGATAACGAACTACGACAAAAATTCTAACGATATTGGCGAATTATATAAATACGTTTACTATCTACTTAAGACTTATTTATATGTACGTGACACTATTTATTAACTACATATTCTAAACAATTCAATATCCTTGTGCTTGCAGATTTATTTCATATACAATAATAAATAGACACCAACAACATTTAAAGTGCATGATTATTGTGCGTGAGAATTTACACATATTATTATAACATATTTTTATTTAACAACATGTATACAATATAGGTGATATTCGGTATATAACAGAGATTGATTAAGATTATCTAATAATAAATAAATTTATTTCCACATTTGTAATTAAACATTACAACCATTTTTCATTAACAAAAAATACTCAGGGTATATAGGTTTACTGCCACTAATTATTTGCCCGTGGGAGTAGTAAAAATCGACTGATTGATCAATCAGGAGATTGGCTAGCGCTCTTCTAAAAAACGTATAACATACTGCGATTGCTAGATTTGGCGATTATTGCTATAAATCCTCCAAAGAATGACCACGCCATGGCGTTTTATGAAAAGGCCTATAATGAAAAGGGGTATAGACGTAAATGGAGAAAGCAAAAGTTTCAATTAGCCGATGTAGACAACTAAAAATTAATGTAAAATAATTTTACCAGAATTTTTAATTGGTTTATGTTGGACTTTCTGTTCAATATTCTTCAAACAATAGATTTCAATAGAGTTGAAATTTTACATAATTATACAAATTTTCCTTGAAACGGTAGAGTAAGAATACAATACACCAGCCCTTCTCACGCCCTAGGATATCTTAAAAGACAAAACCATATATCAACACGTCTAATCAGTGTGGTATTATAGATCTTTTCCCCTCCCGTAGGGCAGGCAGCTCAAGTCCAATTGTGTGATATGTATGAGCTGAGCTGAATGTATGAATGAAAGATAAATTCTGAAAATATAATATCTCATCATCATCATCATCACGTCAGAGTCGTCTGCATGTGGTAAAAAATACAGAAAATGATGCATAAATCTATTAATAAAAGACATAAATTTGTGCCAGTGACGGCATAGTTATGGAACATTCACCTGTGATTTAGTTAAGATGAAGGATATGTAATTCACGGGAATAAAAGTAATCTTAACAGTAGATTTGTTTTACGTGGGATGACGGTGTAAGAATATACGAGTAATTCACCACCCCGTCGTCTACACGTGTCGTAAAAGATGACTAAACGATATGATACGTATGTAACGTCTATGCAAGAGAAAGAAAACTCGAAACAACACTATGCCAACACCGGATCGGAAGGGGTGTGACGATACCTTAGCCTGTTGCCAAAAAAGGAGGGTAAAAAACCCAGAATGACAGGCGTAGAAAAAAGTGGAATATATGAATAAAAATAATAATAGAAGTGTGTAGAAGAAGAACACGCCAATGATGACAATAAGATTGAATCTGATATTGCTTTAGCAATATTTGAAGAAAATTACATGGTGTAAGTTATGTACTAAATAAGCATAAGGTGATCAATCACGTCAGAAACACTATCTGTGGCTAATACTTATTGAATCTTAATGGAGGCAACGAATACTAATAATGTTTTTTTTTGGGTGGTCTGCGGTCGGCGCGCTTCCGCACCACACCGTCCGGGGCGACAGAGGGGCTTAAGCACGCAACACCCGTAACCCACCCGAACACCAATACTAATAATGATTAACATTGCATGAATTTCCCATAGTGTTGTCTTGTAAATGACTGCGTTCTTAAGGAGGGTTGACGTTAGACTAGCTAGTCATAATATTAAACCAGAGAGTTACACATACAAGGAAGAATTACAAGGAAGATGCTATAATGAAGCATTTTAGAAAAAACAGAATAAATATGCAATTACACTGATAGATATTTTTTAAATACATTCGCATATTAATTAGAATGTCCCTTTTTTACATTATTTTTATATACAAGAACTAGCAACCCAACACACGCTGTTGATATTATAAATATCTTACCCAGGACAAACATGTAAACAGAAAAAAACAGGGAGACAGACAGATAGATAGACAAGACATTTTTGGTTAGGGTAGTTTTTAGGTTAGGGTAGGTTTTTAAGTTTCGTGTTCTAGGATTTTTTTATATTTACACAGAACTATGTTTATTAAGTCAGCAGTTAGTAAAAATAAAATTGTTGTTACCTAAGTAAATCTTTAATCAAGAGGGAGGCCTACATCCAGCAGTGGACGGCAATAGGCTGAAATGATGATGATGATGATGAAATCTTTAATGTTTCACAATAGCAATATTAAGACAGATTATTAAAAAAAAAACCGTTACTTTTCTACACACACCCTACATAATCACGCATCCTTCATTTGATTAGCGTGTACCTAAAGATAAGGAAACATGTGCACTATTGCCTGAGCCTACATATATAAATAATAACAAGATTAAAAAACCTAATAAAACTTTATTTGTAGATTCCTTCGTTTTCTATTTGTAGAATCTGGGTACAATAGCAATTTGTTCTTGAGCTAGGCAAGTATTAAATAAATGATTGATGAAAAATGATTACGTATATTTTTATGTTTTATTTTATTAGACCTCATATAAAAAATCTTATTGCGTGTGTGAAAGAGAGACAGAGAGCGACGCCTATTGTATTTTATTGGGCACTAAGTTAATGTCCCTTCGAATATGCGCGAGGAACATGAATGAACACTCGATGGTCTGGATAGCGTTCAGTATTCGGATATCGCTCACGATTCAATCTACTTGCAGCATGATCATTGCATCTGTACTCTCCATAGATCAAGTGCATATTAGGGGATTCTAACATTGTATAAGAAGACGGCATCGTAATCACACAAGTCAATTTTTATTTTTAATGTCACTCTTTCTATACTAGTACCAACTACTTTTTGCGGGTGACTGGACCGGGGATTTAGTCCGGGCACCCGCGGAGAGGCTAGCCTCGCAACGGCGTTCGACGCGAGAGGGTACTCCCTTGGGGTATGCCGTCGGGTCGACCACTGAAGTCAAGGAAATCTGCACCTGTGGTCGACCCAACGACGAAGGCGACGTGCTATACGGGTGGGTTATGGGTGTACGTGCTTATGCCACTCTGTCGCCCCGGACGGAGTAAAGCGAGGAGTGCGCCGACTGTAACCCACCCCCAAAAAACATGCAAATAAATGGCGTAGAACATAAATCCTTTTCTTAAAAAACAATAAATTACAATAAACTTCGTTGTCTTTAACAAAAACATTTTTGTTTTCTAAAATTTACGATAACACGTAAAAGGTATTATACCATTATGGAATACCAAGGGAGTACCCTCTCCCGTCGACGTCCCCTACTGGGACGCCGAACGCCGTCGCCAGGCTAGCCTCTCCGCGGGTGCCCGGACTAAATCCCCGGTCCGATCACCCGCTGCCACGCCATTTATTTGCATAAAGTAGATAGTACTAGTATAAAAAGAGTGACATTAAAAATAAAAAGTGACTTGTGATTACGATGCCGTCTTCTTATACAATGTTAGAATCCCCTAATATGCATTTGATCTATGGAGAGTACAGATGCAATGATCATGCTGCAAGTAGATTGTATCGTGAGCGATATCCGAATACTAAACGCTATCCAGACCATCGAGTGTTCATTCATGTTCCTCGAGCACATTCGGAGGGACATTTACTTAGTGCCCAATAAAATACAATAGGCGTCACTCTCTGTCTCGCTTTCACACACGCAATAAGATTTTTTATATGAGGTCTAATAAAATAAAACATAAAAATATACCTAATCGTTTTTCATAAACTTCGTTGTCTATCACAAAAATATTTTTTTTTTTCTAAAAGTTATGATAACATCTAAAATATATTATACCATTTTAGAATAATGAATAATTTGGCCATCTTTTGAAATTACTCACCACCATGGTTACGGTATATTTTTTTTACAGGGTGGTGTGTTAAAGTCAAATGATTAACGTTTTCTTCGAAAAAATTAAGGAATAGCCATAACAAATGTATATTTTTTATGTTATTGTAACATGTTTAGTTTTAATTGTATTTGTGGTGGATAGTGCAGTTATCTGCGCTTCCAATAAGAAATATCCGATGCCAAAACTTGTCATTATTGTACTTGAAAATATCGTACAAGGTCTGATTTTTCACCGTTTTTAGTAATATGCTCATATCAAAAGAAAAAGTGACATGTATTTTTTTTTTCATAGTTGTCATAAAGTCATCTACCATCCACTTACCGTTGGACGTTTAATTTAGGGACAATCTGTATATTTATGTTCATTTTTATTTGGCATATGGTGTTGGAGTAAAGATTGTATCATAATAGATGATTAAGAAGTATTAAAAATAGATAATATCATTACAAGAGAAAAAAACTCGAAATAAAACCTTAAGCGATAACGTTTGATCGGCGTCGTATAGTATGTCAATTCTACTTTTATTGTGGAAGTGGCTCAAGCCCAATAGTGGCTATATGAGCTGAGAAAATGATGATGATAAGGTGTTTATCCTTTTTAACTTTTGTTTTAAAAAGAAAAGTATAAAATTTAATAAAATTTAAATTTTTAATATTGTTACCCTGTAGGTAACAATATTAAAAATAAATACAAATGTGGTGTTAAGTAGGTTATGTTTAAATGAAGAAGATTGAAGGTTTTAAATGTGGTCATTGAAAAAGGTAATCTATATATTTGTATAGTTTGTCATTTATACCGAAATACCACCTTATATTTCTAACTACAGTGACTATAACAGTTATATAATTACAAATTTTATGTAGAAATACTTCATTACAGTTCTTTAAGTTAATACACATATCAAATCATTAAACTACAATAATATATGCCATAAATTCGATTTTTATTAATAATTTGGTTTTTTTTTATAAAAGTAAAATAAATATTTCACAAAAATAATGATCACAGTCTTTCCACAAACTGAATAAAATTTTTATTTAAAATGGGTAGAATTTATATAACTACCATTAATATCTAACATTTAATATAATAATCATTATTTTAATCATTCGTATCGTATAGTATTTATTGTTTAACGATAATGTACCAGACATTTAATAGGGTCCAAGTTAATTTTCCACATGATAAATTTATATTGAAATGAATACATTTTTGAAACATTTAGGTACACAACATTTAGTTTGAAGTAATTTGTTACTCTACGTATAATGAACCACAAAAGCTATTAAATATTATGCACATATTTAATAAAACAATTAAATCGTGGAATATATCTAAAACACGAAAAAAATTGCCTGCTCTATATTATAAAGTCTAAAGGCCTTAATTTTTTTATTTTTTGATAAATAACGCACATATTTGCGGTTTCAATTCCTTGTTATTATATACTAACATCCAACACATATATTAGCTAACAATTATTTTTTTATTATATTTTAAATTAATACGCCAAATTTACTTCATATATTATTAAACTACAACATTTAAATAAGATAAACATAGTAAGCCGTTGAGAACATAATGGAGCGCGCGCAAAACTACAAAAATTTGATTCCAAACAATTCATTTATGTCAATTATTTTAAATTCCATTCTTTCCACTATATGTAAACGGTCAAAAAACTTTACTTTGACTAGAACGTTGTTAATATTATCAGTCATCATTCCTTTATTAATATAGATGTTCAAAACAACTCCCATTTAATAAAAGACACCAAAATTGTTCAAATTATAGATAATCTCTTAGAGAAATCATAACTCTTGTGTTTCGCGAGACGAAGATGCAGCTCTTTGTGGACTGTTAATATGCACCACCTGATGCATAATGTGGACCCTAACATCACCTGTCGCAGGTTTGTATTCCAGTGCGCGCCTATGACGACTATTAAACGAACCAGTCAAGGAACTCTTGCAACAGCAGTAATAGAAAAGGTGCGCAAAAGCACGCCTAAAGTTCCTATTCATGGTACTATATATCATACCGCTTATAACAGAACGACAGATGCCAATCCAGACGCAGTGATAGTATTTAGAATCAGATGCATTCGGATACTCGTGAACGATAACGAGATATGGTGTCCAAGCGACAACATAGAAAATATAAGCCGTGATATTTAAATTAGTCGTAGAGAAGTCTCTTTCGTACTGTTGTGATCGCTTATAATGTATTTGTTCACGAGCGCGGCGACGTATTTGGAAGGAGGCGATGAGTAGAGTGAAAGTGGTGATGAGGAATGGTATGACATGGAATATTGCGGAAGTAGCGGATCTAAAGTAAAAGTCACCGAAGTGCTTGCGTTGACAGTAATCGTAATCCAAACCAAGGTAAACTCCCACACCAGCGGTCACGAAGCTAATAGTGAATATTAAAAATGCGACGATTCCAACTCTCATTGACATGAATACTGCATATTCACCAGATGTACGACACAGCCTGTAGTATGTTTCGGCTGAAACCAACTGTGAAAGAAATTGGAAAATAACTAGTAACTACCTCGCTAATTCGATTCACGTTTTTAATTATCTGAATGTAAATTATGAATACAGTTCATCGAAGCTAAAAGTCAATGACATAAAACGCTAATTAAGAATCCAAATTACTAAATTTAGTATAATACCGTGATTATTCTCCGCATACATAAGGCACTGACCTCTTAAAGATGACGGCAATTATTCTACTACACAGCGCTGAATAGACGACCCCTTCTTCTCTTACAGTACTTATTTCTTTATATTATTTAATCAATTGTTCCTCTTATTATGTTCATTAAAGTCCTATACAAATATGTCGCTTTTTAAATGATAATTAATGAAGATACTTTTTGATTAAGTAATTTATTACGTATTTCATTTTTTTAAAAATAATAATAGCTAAGCATAAATAATAAGATATCAACAAGATCGACTTTCTTAAAATAATATTTATTTTTATTTTACTGGCAAGACACTAATGTACATACCACCTACCTAGTTAATAGGCAAACACACTCATTGACCTACTGTATTCAACATAAGATTACGTAGGTAATAATAAAATGCTCTCAATGCTTCCAAGAATGATCGTTTTGTTTCGTAAATATTTAAGGGGAAAGCTTTAGCTTCATTAATATAAGCTTATATATAAAAATATAAACCATATAAATATAATATAACTAGTCTGGCCATAGATATTGTTACAATTCTTTTTTATTAATATTGAGAAGACTTATTAATTAGGTTAGAAATTGCCATCATTGCCCACTACTCCATATATTTTTTGAAGTAAATATTAAATCACAACAATGGAAAGATGTGTTGAACAAAGGATTTCAGTAGTTGCCTTGAACACAATGGGTATAAAGCCGTGGGTCATTTTCAAGACAATTATTTAGCTAGGTATAATGTGACTATATTTTTTACGCCAAAACGAGACAGTAGACAGTCTAGTATATATAGATAAAAGTATAAAATCAAAAAATACAAGGTCATATGAAAAAAAAATTGTAGGAATAGCAAAAAGTATGTACTGGAGACCTAAAAATCAATATAAAAATTACCATTTATGCTGTTTGAAAAAATGGGATATTTTTATAGGTGTAATGGGACTGACAACCTGGAAACGGGACTGTCTCGATAAAAACGGAACATATAGTAGTTAACTAGGTACCAGTTGTATGGTCACTTCTTGTACTTTCGATAGATATACCAACACAATCTTTGTCGAAGACTATAAACCTCGTAGCGAGCGTGTGCTAATAAAACTAAAAAAACTGTTACTGCTGTTAAAGCCAGAATTCGCTGAATCTTAATAAGGAAACAAAAAAAAATTATCGCAAGAAATGAATATTTCCGCTAGAACTTTTTACGTATCTACAAACAAGAACTCCTTCAAGCTTGGTGCTTATCGTCGATATACAGGACATGCTCTAAATGAATCGATACATTCGAGAGAGTGATTTCATCAAAATGGTTGCTGTCATTATTTAGGGTGAAAAGCACAGAAATATATGTTTATACAGATAAACAACTTTCACAATGGCATATTTTATGAAGGAGTCACAAGACATCATTTTTATGAATAAGTAATGAAAGCTTCAGCCAAAGAGTTTCAAGAGATTGTCTATAATAAGAACGAAAGACTAATGCGCATCTAGATGCGCCAGATCTTCCCTTGGAGCAAGGTGTTCAGGTCTTATCGCTAAGGGTCAGTTTTAGAAGAGCCTTGATGTAAACGAAACTTCGATATCAAGTTGTTATAACTCGCAGTGACTGAATTTATTATGGAAACAGTATCAAACAACAACACAAATCTGTAGTTTCGTGGCCAGACAGATTAAAGGCCTGCATTGCATGCATGTAGCTAAAGGTAGTCAGTCATTTTGAATAGATTTATTTTTATTTATTGCTAAGTACACATAAATTTTATTACGATTACATAACTTCATAAAAAAGCATCTTTATTTATAACAGAATTTATGGCCAGACTAAATATTGAAGTACTTTATTTTGTTTGTTTAAAGCAATTAAAAATATTTGCCAGATCGTTTATACAAATCAGCTACCAGGACTTAAATTTTATTTTTTTAAAATGAATGTTCCTTCCACAGAAAATCTTAACAGTAACATTAACAACATATATTATTTCCAACTAAGGTAACAAAAGGAATTGCGTTTCTAACATGGGTAGAACGTATCGTATTCTGTAGTCGTATACAGTCAATAGAATGGAGTCCCCATTTCATTAATCTCGAACAGCAGTGAAAATGATAGACATATCTAAATTAATAGGTCGAGGAAAAAGTCTTTTCGGATATAGTATGTATAAACTTTTAATAAAATTTTTTTGGCTGTACTAGTTGTATCAGGCTGGTTTAGATATAATTAAAAAGGTTATATTTCGAAATAAGAAACAATTTAGTAAAATGTTGTTTTTACTGCCGTTTAAGAAGTAACTAAGAAAGAAAAACTAATGAATAGTTTTTCTTTCTGTCAAAATTATTGAATCTAAGGAATAAATTCAATAAAATTTGAAATTTTATTACAAAATGGGAAAATGTAACGCCTACCGCAAAAATAAATATGACAATTATGGACCTAATGCAGTATCAGTAAGAGTAGAACAAAATTGGTTTTAATGTTTTCAATAGTCTTGTTGCCCTGTCACTGATAAAAAAGGCGCCATTTTTAAAAAAGTGGGGCAAGATCAGCATATCAGTAGTCACGACATAGTTGATGATCTGGTAATTGACCATAACACAGTTTTGTACCATTTGAAGAAAGCGGAGTATACCAAAAGAATGGATATTTGGGTGCCAGAAGAGCTCACTGCAAGAAATGTAATAAACTACGTGCTTATTTACGATTCTTTATTGAAACGTAATGAAACTGTTTTTAAAGATATTGATAACTGGTGATTAAAAGTGGATCACGTACGATAAGAACGTGTGAAAAAGGTCGTGATCAAAGGTCGTTCAGGCTTTACAGACTGTGGCAAAAGCAGGGCTAACTTGCAATAAGGTAATGCCCTGCCTGTATTGTGGGATTGGAAACGTATGGTTCATTATGAGCTAACAACTAATGATATTAAAGCAAGAAATTGAGCGAAAGCAGCCGCAATTAATC
The DNA here is from genome assembly GCA_032191425.1 of Lymantria dispar. NCBI lineage: Eukaryota > Metazoa > Arthropoda > Insecta > Lepidoptera > Erebidae > Lymantria > Lymantria dispar. Next base: position 10,043,892 of record CM063440.1, read on the forward strand.
AAAAGAAATGGTGTGGTCTTTCATCACGATAACGCTAGCATACACACATTTTTAGTCACTCAGCAAAACTTAAAAGAGTTTGGCTGGAAGGTATAATGCATACGCCATATAATCCTGACCTTGCACATTTCGACCTTGCACATTGCCTGTTTCGGTCTCTTCAGAATTCTTTAGATAGTATCAGGTTAATATTAAGAGAGGACTGCTAAAAGAGAAGTCCAAAAATTTCAACAGCAACTGGATCATGTCACTATTTACACGATGGCAGACAGTCATCGAACAAAATAGCATACCTATATATAGGTATTGTCATTAAATATAAATAATCTTTGAAAAGAAAATGTCTTGAATTTTCTTATAGAATGTGAAGAAACTTATTCCCCGACTTATTATTATCTAAACGCAGCCAGTAATAGATTCTTAAGCCGATTAATAAATAACCTCGATACTAAAATAGATTATGATTAGAAAATGTCAAGTTAGCTTCATCAGAAAAAGCTTTCGCGTCTGAGTCTGATATCTCACCTGACAAATTCCTAAGAGGCTATTGGAGTTACAAAATGGATAGAACATCATTCGTAACAAAGTATTATTTAGTATTTATTATGCTATTGTGCTTCTGGTGTCTAGCTAAGAAAAGTATCCTATTTTTTGCCATGTGAAATATATTCAGGAACTAGACGGATTCATGATGGAAAGCTGGAAATAAAAATATATGAAGCTGCTTGACTATTAAAATCAATTGCCTCTCTTTTTTCAGAATGCTTGGCCTGACGTTACACGTATAAGACCTGAATTAATGATGATGATTATAAGTATCACACTAACCCTTAACAGGCTATAAATTCTATAATATACTTACAGTGAAAAATAGACTGAAGCTGTACGTGGAAGTCTCGGTGAGGAACTGCAATGCATGGCACACGGGTAGTATATCCCATTCTCCCGACAGTAGAACCACAGCAGACACTGGCATAACTGCTGTAGTCAGAATTAAATCTGACAAGCCAACACATGCCAGAAAAACATTACCTGGTAGAAAACAAAATTAATCGAATTATTGTATTAATCACGTGTATAACGAAATTTAATCATCTTCGCCCTTTATTTTAGTAAGGCTTAAAATTATATGAAAAATACCAAATACAAAATTTCACAGATACCGATATGCAATCCCTATTTTATAGCCTTAAGAAAAAAATTGCCAAAAATCCTTCCTTAACGAGTGCCTACAACATATAAGGCGTGAACCACCAAAGTATCATGTTGGTACTCACAGCGGTTTAGGCTGTGTGATGATTAATCAGTTAAAATATAATTATATAAGACTATAGATAAATAAAAGAAAGGAAGCATATGATATAGCTAAAAGTTTATGTAATGTGTAAATATTACTACACTCACCGACTCTTTTCAAAGTACGTTCCACAAAAAATGCCGCAACGAAGAATCCATTGATAGTAGTGCCGAAGCACGAGCATATTACCATGAACAGGAGCCGTCCAAGAGTTGGCCACTCCTTGCTTAACGTCACTGGAGAGTATACTGCTGTGGCGTTAGCGACGGTAAAGTATAGTTGCCCAGCGTCATACATGAGGACTTCTTCTGTGGAATAATGGTGATTGTTAATAATCTTCTTATTTTTATTGTGTTGGCAATCAGCTACTAATGCCAGCCATTTTTGCCAGTGTCTAGTTAAAGTTTTCTTTACAAATTATCAGTTTATTCAAGTTAGTTATTGTCCGTTAGTAAGTCAAATTTTCGTCTTCAACAGTGTTATGGCCAGTGTTAACGTTATCTTCTGAGATTTTTGGTGGAAACAAAAACGTATGTGAAGCACTTTTATAAACTCATTTGCAAAAAAATCGGGCACCTAAGCAATGAACCATTTCAAATGTTAATATTTCTTTGTTTGATAATTATAGGTAGTTTTATCCACACAATTTGCTAAATTAATAAGAAAATAATCGTTTTCATCAGTATTTCATAAAATTGAGATACAATTTATGGGAAATAATGCTAAACCTCGCTAGTAGTGTATATTCGCTAGTAGTGCATATGCTCATGAAGTAAAAATAAAAAAGTTTTTTTGTTTGTTTTTCTTTAATAAAATAAAAGCAGATAAATGTTTAGTATCGAGTGTGACCCCCTCTAGCTAAAATCACAGCTTGAATTCGTCTGGGCATGCTAGCGAGTATATCCCGGATACTTGCTTGCGGAATACGTTCCCACTCCGCAGTAATCACATTCTTCAGCTCTCTGATGGTCTGCGGAGCCGGGTGTACTGATCTCACACGCCGTTTCAGAACGTCCCAGACATGCTCTATGGGATTGAGGTCGGGACTTCGAGCTGGCCAATCCAAACGACGAATGCCGACCTCTTGCACATACGCATTAACATCGCGGGATCAGTGGGCGCGAGCATTGTCGTCCATAAAAATCGTGTCTTCACCTAGAGCGGCCAATGCGGGTTGTGCATGAGAAATTAGAACTTCCGTTATGTATCGATGCCCAGTCAGTGAGCCGTTTTCAATGAAGACTAACTCTGTACGATCCATTGAATTTATTCCTGCCCAAAACATAACAGAGCCCCCACCATAAGGTGTGATTTCTTCGAAACATGCCTCTGCAAAGCGTTCTCCTTGTCTTCTTAGCACTCGCCGACGTCGATCTTCACCGAACAGAGATATCCTGGCTTCATCAGAGAACAAAACCCTATTCCAATCGTCTTGAGTCCATGATTCACAATTTCTAGCGAACCTAAGCCTGTGAACTCTATGCTCACGGAGTAATTTGGGGCCGCGGGCCGGGCGGTGACTGCGTATATTGGCAGCGAGAAGCCTCCTCCTGACCGTCCATAGACTAATATGCACATTTCTTACTTCTTGGAGGTTGTTCTTAAGATCCACATACGAAGATTTGCGATTTCTCAATGCGCGACTCACAAGAAAACGATCATCCCGTGGTTGGGTACATGGTTTTCTTCCAGAACCAGGCCTTCTCTCGACGGAACCAGTCTCCTGATATCGCTGCCAGGTCCTTTGGACTGTCGAGCGACTAACATTTAGCCTCCTAGCCACGAAACATTGGCTGCAACCCTCTTCAAGCAGCGCGATAATTTTGGTAGCTTTTACCACTTTATCTACCATTTTTGATACAGCCAAACAGCATTAAATAAAGCTTTGACAGTCAAGGATATGAAATTAATCGATAAAAATTGAATAAAAGTTATGAAAGTCGATGTTAACTTCTGGAACTTCGCGCCAAAAATGTAGGATAAAAAGGGGTTTTCTGTAAAAATGAACATCAAATGAAAAATTGAATTTAGAACGTACTTTTTTAAATACCACAGCATTTTTAAAACCGGCCAGTAACGTGTACAAACGATTGAAACCTTTTTGGTATTGTATCTTTTTAAATATGAATGAAAATCAAAACCGCCCGTTTTTTTTGCAAATGAGTGTATCATTTGGATCAACAGTTCCTCCATCACATATTACATAAAATGTGTTCAAAATATAAAACACTAAACTACTAAGATGTTGAATAAAGTACAAGACCCTTCCATATTTCCGCCAAAATACCTATTTTGAGCATTCCCATAGTTCAGCGAAAAATAAAACTCGGGTTAGTTAATTTTTACAGCTTCTTTTTTACAGCTTCATTTTTACAGGCTTCTGACCGCACCTTAGCGATGCCTTAAGTGGGATAGCAGAGCAGAATAGAAGCCTGTAATCTATCGTGATCGCCCTACGTTTTGAGAAACCGAACCGCCATACTGGATTACTGGCAGGTACACGTTGCGATTGTGTTTTACAGAAAAAAAAACATAGGGGAACTTTCATCAGAAAAAGTAACGATTCCAAGGAAAAGAAAATATCTTTTATGCGGTAGTTAATTATAACAGCTCGAAATGGGATATCCTATAATATATTCATAGTGTATATACATACATCCGTATAGGTATGGATATCGTGGATGTGTATAGACTTATACAGTGCATGGTGTGGCGCGATCTTATATATATCTTGAGACAGAATCTACATAATAACTCGAAAATCGATCGAAATCTCTCTCTCTCTCTCTCGACCGAAATCGTATAAACAACTAGTTTATAATAATGAAACTCCTAAGCCCAACGTAATGGTTCTTCATTCTAGCCGAGATTGTGGGACGACATATCGGGCATTATCTACAACCGACAGAGATGCTGACCGCAAGGCCGCGACATTTTAGCAGGTCTATCGATAAGAAATCGTCCAACGACGAAGGCGACTTGGGTACGGGTGGTACGGGTCCGTGCGCCGTCCATTCGTCGCCCCGGACGGAATGGACCGCGTGTGCGCTTCTCAGAGCCCACCCATAAAAAAAGGGTTAAAAAGTTAACCCTCTGGGAAGACTACCAATGTCAAATCGAAACCAGTCATCATCCCAAATAATTATGAGGAGGCAGCATCACACGTTATGAAGCCGCACGTCACCCTGAATAAATCGAACCGATATCCCATTCCAAGTAGTCGGCAAAATACATCCTCCATATTATTATTTTCATAATTTTCTCTTAAAGTACGTCAACGAGTATAATTTTAAATGAAGTACAGAAAAGTTGTTTCTTTATTGAATGAAATTAAACAGGATATTGCAGTTACCGTCTTGAAATATAAAAGAAGCTTTAAAAATAAGAATTTTATTTCTCTCATAGCTCCGTTTCCTGTTTATAAAGGAACAGATTGGATCTTTGAAGTACCAATATCAAGAAACTTATTGCATGAGTACCTTTGAAAGAACTGCATGACGTTTTACTGTAAACTTTTCTTAAACAAGAAAATTGCAGTATGTAACACCGTTAGTCTTTGAAAATTTTGATTTATTATTAAAGTTACACACAAACTATAATATATATATATATATATATAAACAACGATCAAGAAATAAGTTCTTATTTAGAGGCTGAAAAAATTATATGAATACTGTATTTTTTTTAATTTTGTTTTTTTAACCAGCGTGGTATTGTAGGTCCATCTCCCTTTTATTTCGGCAAATACTCGAGCCCAACAATAGAACGTATATAAACTGAAATGATGATACACAATATAAAAACGGCGTTGTACACAGTCCTACTAATCCTACTAATATTATAAACGCGAAAGTTTGTGATATGTGAGTATGTTTGTTGCTCTTTCACGCAAAAATTACTAAATGGATTTCGATGAAACTTCACAATAATATAGCTTACATATCAGAATAACACATAGGCTACAATTTATCCCGATATTCCCACGGAAAGGGGAACTATGCGCGTAAAACCGGGCGTTGCTAAATTTACACAAAAGAAGTCTGTAAAAAAAGCGTTTATCTTTAGTTGCTAACCTTGGCCACTGTAAAGTATGTAGGCCTTTTTTCTGGTAGACTATGTTCTGCACAAATCCCACCAAATCTGTCTGAGGCAAGGGATGGGCGGCGTGCGACCCCATAACCCACCGTGTTATCTCCCTATCGCCATTGGACTGCCTACTGGTACCAATTGCTTGACATTCGTAGCCAACTGGGCGGATTATCTTCTCTTCCCTTTCGACCCAAAACCGGGGCATCGCCCTCGTGTGGTAGGCCTCTCTGCGGGTGGCGAACTGATCGCCAATCCGTCCGCCACCTGCCGACTGCCGCGCAGAAGGTGGCGACCGCGTCTCAGTCGAGCATCGTGCTAACGATGGCCGGCAGTGTCAGGTCGGTACCGATGGTTGCGACGAGTTCACGGCTCTGCTCTGCATAGGTGTCGTGTCCTCGTCGCAATCGCAGTGGTGGCAGTGTGGTATCTTTTCCCTCCTCACGACCTTTTGCAGGTACTTGCCAAAGCATCCATCCCCCGTCAAGAGCAGCATTCGCAAGGAGAGGACTCCTTGCTGCCGATCGAACCATTCCAGCAGCACCGGCCGGAAGGCTTCGACAATTCGAATACCAAACTCAGGCCTTTCCAGCAGGACTACCTAACGAACAATAGGACCTCGGAAGTATGTTGTCGAGCTCGAAGTCGTATCGCCCCTGCACATTGAAACAAATGCGGCCCCATTACTGATATTTAGCAAAATAAATTGTTTTTATATTTTAGATAAAATTAAAAATTGCGATAACTTACATTCCATTTCAAAGAAAATTTCAAAAATGGTTTCATAATGTTTTTGATTATTATTTTTTGGCAATTCCAAAGATATTTACGCATTTTTAATTATTCGAAGAATATCCGTTACACGTTACAAGGTTTTTTAGTAATTACTAGTATTTTTCGAGAAATAATGTTTATTACGCGAAGAAAGTTTTTTTTAAGGCGGCATTTTGCGGCTTGCGAAAATATGTTACCATGACTGCACTATCCCTGAGTGTCTCTCATATAAATTCAGCACTTTTTTTTTGTGGGTGGGTCGCGGTCGGCGCGCCTCCGCACCACTCCGTCCGGGGCGACAGAGGGGCTTAAGCACGCAACTCCCGCGACCCACCCAAAAACCACGTCGCCTTCGTCGTTGGGCCGACCACTGGGGCAGCGTTAACTTATCGTCTGTGGTCGGCCCGACGGAATACCCCTAATTGGGGTATCCTCCCATCGACCGACGTCCCCCCTCGGGGAAGACGTCGGTCTTTCCTCACGCGGTCGGCCTCTCAGCGGGTGACGAACTAATCCCCGGTCACGTCACCCGCGGCCTCGGCTAGGGCGGCATGAGGCGCAGATAGTTGCGCCTACGCCACCCCAGTTGCCGGCGGCGGATCTCCTCATCGAGGCTGCGCTCCTCGCGTAGGTGATCCGCCGCCTCCTTCCGCGAGATCACTGTCTCGCAGAAGGCTGCGACCGCGTCCCAATTCCCGACGCTGTCGACCATCGCCCTAGCGATAGCCGGCAGCGTCAGGTCCGTACCGATGATTGCGACGAGTTCACAGCGCTGCACTGCCCAAGCCGCGCAGGCCTCGAGCTTATGGCGCGCCGTGTCTTCATCGTAATCGCAGTGGTGGCAGGACGGTGTACTCTCCCTCCTAACGACCTTGTGCAGGTATTTGGCGAAGCACCCATGCCCCGTCAAAACCTGCACCAGCCGGAAGGAGAGCACCCCGTGCCGCCTTTCCAACCACTGCATATATAAATTCAGCACTGTCGAAGTTATATACTAATTAAAAAATTTCGTTAAAAACAACGCATTCCCTTCCTTTGAATTAAAATAGATAATATAAGATGACTCAAAGTCTAACGGTAAACAAAAAAATTACAAATAAATACAATATTACCTTCTAAATGTGCAAAATAGGTGTTTAAATTTTGCGGTGATACTTTACTCGGTTTCTTATTAAATTAAAAAAAGAATCTTCAAATCTTGGCCTCAGAGATTTGTCTACATAGGGATGTAATATTATGTTATTATAATTTTGTTTAGATATTTTTTACCGTATACCTAATAGAAATAAATTTTCCGTTTGGTGACGGAGTAAGACTAAGAATACACTTCACCACCCCTTTTTTTCTGTCCATGGCTGTCATAAAAATCTACTAAGGGATTACAATGCAGATAACATCTAATCAAGAGAAGGGAAACTTGAAATAAAACCTTATACCAAACCGCATGACAAGCCTGGTGGTAAGTCAGTTTTCCTTCCATTATGGATATTTTTGGAGACATAATGTTTATTACGCGAAGAAAGTTTTTCTTAATGGCGGTATTTTACGGCTTTCGAAAATATGTTACCATGACTACACTAGCCCTGAGTGTCTCTCATATAAATTCAGCACTGTTGTAGTGATATACTAATTAAAAATTTTCGTACAAAAACAACGCATTCCCTTCTTTTGAATTAAAATAGACAATATAAGATGACTCATAAAGCCTAACGGCAAACTTTCTCTAGCAAACATACATTACAAATAAATACAATTGTTGTACTTACTTTATTTATTACTACGATTGAAGATACGTCAGCAACACGCCGGGATTAATCTTTCAACTCGCGTAAAAACTATAACAATACAAAATAATTAAACAACAATAATAAATTACATACTTTTATCATGTCTGAAAATACCACACCGATTTCATGGTCTTCTAAATTTAAATGCAAGTAAAACATCATCAATGCGTTCTATATTACATTCGAAATTCAAATGTTTTTTTTTTTTAATATCGGGGAGTAACTATCGCTTTAATATTGTGATCCCATACTGGTATTAGCGAAACAAAGTCAACGAAAATCTATGCTGTGAAAGAAACCAATCAAGTTCCTTATTTTTGTGATAATAAAGTCTATTTCTATCTGCGTATTATGTGATTAAAGACGTAATTGATTCTAGTCTTCATATAATGTCCGGTTTTATAGCAGTTTGACGTTAGTACGTAAACTGCCAGATGTACGCCGTTTGTCGAATACTATTGGGTCATATAATAAGGTAAAGAAATTGGATAAAATCCGTTAACTATGTCGTACAATATAATTATCCGTGCGGTAACAGAATAAGAATACATTTGTATTCTTATCTCCACAACTTTTTCCCGCGGGTTTTCGTAAAAGGTGACGAAGAATCTCTATTTGCAAGAGAAGGTACAATCGAAATAAAACCCTATAGACTAATAGGTATTCTTTTTTCGGCTATTAATATGTGTCTGTAGTTGCCAATGTCGAGTTACAATTTCACAAATCATCAGATTTTTATTGTTGCATAAGCTTTAGTTTCTTCATATCAGTCATCTTTCGTTAATAGTCACCTTCAATAGTGCTACTGCCACTCTATTATAGATCTTCTGGTAATTTTGACGGAAAATGAAAACATTCGTGAAGCACTTTTATACCACAGTAGTTCAACCTCTCTAAATGTATAGAAGTCAACCAACATAAGTCTCACTATTGGGCTCGGGCCAGGAGGCCCGTGAAGGATCACAATGAGATGAAAATTTACCTATTATACCACGCTAATCAGCCATGTTGGCATAGGGCTTTATATCGAGGTTTCCTCCTCTTACTTAAATATTAGCATATCCCTTATTCGTTATTTACGACACCCACGAATAAGAAACCGTCACCACACGGAGAGTGAACGAATTAATGAACGAAAAATAGAAATTTTATTGTGAAAAATGGATGAGGCGCTTTTCGCTATATTTTTCGTACGATTTTTGAAATTGTTCCGATCGAATATTTTCTATAAGCGATATATCGAGCACCCAACGCTCACCCATGACAGTCACGTAATATGAAGAGATTGCCCTGAACTATTTCTGACATCTTAGTCTATTCCTAAATGATTATTATTGTAATTAGCTATCGTTAGTCACTCAAATACATTCAATGATCGCACAGATGGCGTAGTGATTAAAATACCAACCTATCGTGCCAGTGTCGTGAGTTCGAATCCCACGCAAGAGGACACTTTGGGTGATCCACAAATTGTTGTTCTGAGTTTGGATGTAATTTGTGTCCGTTAATTAAGTAACTATATGTTTGTAAATTCCCACGCAACACAAGGATTATTATATTATTTCCTTAGTGTAGGATATGGAATGTCTTCAAAAAAAAGAAAACTAATAATGCTGTGTTGATATTATGTACATCTATATATTTTATGCCAGAAATGGGAGCTTATCGTTTAACTAATGATCTGTGGAGTGAACTCTCAAGCTATCCGTGAAACCGCTAAAAATCAATGAAATATCGTTCCTAGCGAAAAGGGAGGCGTGGGTGAGTGAAATTAATTCCCCCCGTAAGCACGTATAAAATAAGTTTTCATAACGCTGCGGTGGTTGCAATTCACTAAAAGAAACATTAATAAAAAATATACATTGTAAGGGGATAAAGTTCACATTTAAGGTAGTATCTGCGGATGAGTGGCTTTATTATAAATAAGGTGAGTACAGGCTAAAACACCATTATCAATATTGTAAAATTTATTATTATTATGTATGTCTGAGTTTCACGGATATCTTCCAAGGCAAGATACCCGATTTCTGAAAAGCTTACATGGGGATATGTATCCATCACGCAAAGGCCTTTGAAGAAATTTAATCTAAAAATGGGTTGGGACGTCTACCGATGACACTCCACGTGTGCATATAAAACTCGTGGAGTTGCAACGATAGGTGTAAACCTATAGCGTGATGATGGTAATATTTGTTTATGGGATTGGAGGTTTGATGGACTGGTTTAACTAAAAACTATTGAAATCAAATCAAATCATTTATTCTGCATAAGCCCCTTAAGGGCACTTACATATTGTCAAATTTACACAACACAATACCTCTCTACCACCGGCTCGGAAGGCGGCCACAAGCTGAGAAAATCCGGCAAGAAACTCAGCGGGCTGTCATTTTTAATCTTTTGAATATACCTACATATTTTTATACTTCGTACAACATATATGGTATTAGCTCCAGTGTGATGCCCTTCGAAATTGTATACATGTATAAATTGTCAAAATTTAGTACAAAACAAAAAAGAATTAAAGAAAAGAAAGAAAATATGGCTGGACCAGATCCCACAAGCAGCACCCGATCATGAGTTAACTACTAGAGCAGCCATCACTCCTCTCAACCAAATTAGAGGGAAGGGAGCGACCCGCCTCACGTAGTTTGCACGTTATTGATTTTAAAACTGTCGTCTGGCTTCAATACTTTAATACGTCTTGAACTTTGACAGACGGTGACTCGCCAACTCACTGAATGGGCCCCCCTAAACAGTGGCCACAAACACGCATGCCATACGGGCAACAGGGGAGAAATATTGGTGCAAGTGGCTACACCCTTGCAAGTCCCCGATAAACAGAGATCCGCAATGGTTTCCCCGTAGTTATGCCCTTGAAATTGACACTTCCACCCCCGAGCATATAGCTCTGGCGACCCCTCTCTAATCAGCCGTTTAAGGCAAGCTCTGGCTTGCAAGTTGAGAATCCTAAGGGTACTCTTCAGTTTTCACTCCAGCCAGCTAGTGAAGGTGAGCTGGTTACAAGGCCCTGGCCGACTCTCGGGGGCATTCAGGATCGCAGCCACTCACATTTAGCATGACACAAGCTGCCCTGCGGTTTATTGGCCTATAAATCTTGTGATACATTTTTTCTTTTACTAGTGATCGCCGTGTGGTCGAAATTCGACCATAATTCATTTTAGTTAATTTTTCTGCTACACAATTTTCTTTTAATATTATATATGTATTATTGTAAATTTAACAAGCTGTATTTCACTGATAACTAATATACTTCTTCTTCTTCTTATCTAATGGCAATGAGCTACAATAATATGGGCTATTGGTGCCAGTGTCGAGTTATTATATTGATTATTCACGTCTTTAGTCTTAGTCTTTCAGTGAGTCGTTAGCATGATTTGGTGCTGATATTTAGAGTGTCAAAATGCACGCAATTCATTATTATATCATATTCACTACATTTCAGAATTTTATCTGCATTATCTATATATATAAAAGAAAGTCGTGTTAGTTACAGTATTTATAACTCAAGAACAGCCCTACCAATTTGACTGAAAATTGGTGGGGAGGTAGCTTAGAGCCAGGAGACGGACATAGGATACTTTTTATCCTGTTTTTTTCCTAATGGTGTTTACAAGATTTCTCTAATAACTCTTTTATCCCGTGCGATCGCGTTCCCGTGTGACGTGACACAAAATGTCAAAGAGAATACAAGTCACTATGAAACGTAGTATAAAAAAACGCATTTCTTATGTCTTTAAACGAGCAATTCTTGTATATATATATATATATATATATATATATATATTCAGGATCTCGGAAACGGCTGCAACGATTTTGTTGAAACTTGGCATACTAGAGAATTCGGGTCCAAAAAATCGATCTAGCTAGGTTTTATTTATAGAAAATGTTCTTTTGTCGGTGTTTTTAGCATAACAATAAATGACATTAAATTTTAAAAGAATATGAATTCAAATTTCGTTGCAAACGTCAAGAGTTCCGGTAGCTCAGTTGGGGGACGGCCGGTTTTAATTTTGAGTTTTGTAGCAGCCAAACAGCGTCGGTTCGAATCTCGGTGTTATTATTATTCTCTTTTTGTATTTTTTTTATATAATTTTTAGTTTTTATTAATATATCTAAATAAATTCTATAAAAATATTCCGAGCGAAGCTCGGTCAACCAGATATTGATATGTAATAACAAAACGCAAATGAACGTAATTTTGTCTATAGTGAAGTATGATTGAACATTTGATAATTATAATTTTGTCAGAAATCAATAATGAGTAATTAGTATTCTCTTTGAATCATCATTAACAATGCCGCAACCAAAACGATCGAATCTTTCTCGACAAAGCTGTAATGGTTCTTCCATAGAGACTATATTTTCGGAAATTTAGAAAATATATTTACGAAAAAATTATGGCGTTACGAAGTTCGCCGGGTCAGCTAGTATTACATAAAATATCAGCAAAATTATTCAATACTAACAACCCGCCCTCGCTTCGCTTCGGTTTTATTCGTTTTACCCGCGTAGTTCCCGTTCCCGTGGGAATACCGGGATAAAATATAGCCTAGTTTACGTCCTGATATTATAGCTTTCCATTGGTGAAAGAATTTTTGAAATCGGTCCAGCCGTTTTGAAGATTACCCGGAACAAACAGACAGACAGACAAAATTTTTTTAATCTGTATTTTAGGCATAGGTGTCGTGCAAATAACCGTGTGAGCATGAAGAAAGCCTATTATTTTGACATTACAAACAGACACTCCAATTTTATTTATTGGTATAGATAACAATTCAAAACACTAAAATAATGAAAACATAAAAGCGCTACGTGACATTTGACATTCGCGTCAAAACTCCTTATACATTTTTGTTTACGATTAAAATCTGTGGTCAAACCGAATGTCAAATAATCATAATTATGATGACAATCTCTAATAGACATTTGTACTTAGTACTTCATATTATATTAGTTATGGATTTTAGTGTTTTAAAGTGTTATATTGCTTGCCTGCTATTTTATGTAATATAATGCAGATAAAATTCTGAAATGTATTGAATATGATATAACAGTGAATTGCGTGTATTTTGATATTCTGCCAAAATTCCCAGAGAAGGCATGACTTGGATATCAGCACCAAATCATGCTAACGACTGACTGAAAGACTTAAGACATGAAAAATGAATATTATAACTCGACACTGGCACCAATAGCTCATATTATTGTAGCTAATTGCCATTAAATAAGAAGAAGAAAAGTGTATAAGAGCGCGCATGTGTGCGTGTGTGTGTAGCGATTGCGTTGTAGTGTGCGTAATGCCTTTTTTTAATGAATTTAATGTATTTTAATCCATTATTATATGAAATATCAGTGTTATGCACTTCTCCTCATTATATACTTCAACTGTTCCAAATTTCATACTTGTCCATTCACCCAATTTTTTTAAAAAGGGGTAGAAAGTTTTTAATTCACGTATATATAGATATCAAAATAACTTAGAGAGCCATATTCCTCTGAGATTTGCGTTAGTCCCACAGTGAGATAACAACAAGCTCAGACGGTGTTGATTATATGATTATCTAATATTTAATAAATAAACTCATTTGCAAAAAAAACGGGCGGTTTTGATTTTCATTCATATTTAAAAAGATACAATACCAAAAAGGTTTCAATCGTTTGTACACGTTACTGGCCGGTTTTAAAAATGCTGTGGTATTTAAAAAAGTACGTTCTAAATTCAATTTTTCATTTGATGTTCATTTTTACAGAAAACCCCTTTTTATCCTACATTTTTGGCGGAAGTTCCAGAAGTTAACATCGACTTTCATAACTTTTATTCAATTTTTATCGATTAATTTCATATCCTTGACTGTCAAAGCTTTATTTAATGCTGTTTGGCTGTATCAAAAATGGTAGATAAAGTGGTAAAAGCTACCAAAATTATCGCGCTGCTTGAAGAGGGTTGCAGCCAATGTTTCGTGGCTAGGAGGCTAAATGTTAGTCGCTCGACAGTCCAAAGGACCTGGCAGCGATATCAGGAGACTGGTTCCGTCGAGAGAAGGCCTGGTTCTGGAAGAAAACCATGTACCCAACCACGGGATGATCGTTTTCTTGTGAGTCGCGCATTGAGAAATCGCAAATCTTCGTATGTGGATCTTAAGAACAACCTCCAAGAAGTAAGAAATGTGCATATTAGTCTATGGACGGTCAGGAGGAGGCTTCTCGCTGCCAATATACGCAGTCACCGCCCGGCCCGCGGCCCCAAATTACTCCGTGAGCACAGAGTTCACAGGCTTAGGTTCGCTAGAAATTGTGAATCATGGACTCAAGACGATTGGAATAGGGTTTTGTTCTCTGATGAAGCCAGGATATCTCTGTTCGGTGAAGATCGACGTCGGCGAGTGCTAAGAAGACAAGGAGAACGCTTTGCAGAGGCATGTTTCGAAGAAATCACACCTTATGGTGGGGGCTCTGTTATGTTTTGGGCAGGAATAAATTCAATGGATCGTACAGAGTTAGTCTTCATTGAAAACGGCTCACTGACTGGGCATCGATACATAACGGAAGTTCTAATTTCTCATGCACAACCCGCATTGGCCGCTCTAGGTGAAGACTCGATTTTTATGGACGACAATGCTCGCGCCCACCGATCCCGCGATGTTAATGCGTATGTGCAAGAGGTCGGCATTCGTCGTTTGGATTGGCCAGCTCGAAGTCCCGACCTCAATCCCATAGAGCATGTCTGGGACGTTCTGAAACGGCGTGTGAGATCAGTACACCCGGCTCCGCAGACCATCAGAGAGCTGAAGAATGTGATTACTGCGGAGTGGGAACGTATTCCGCAAGCAAGTATCCGGGATATACTCGCTAGCATGCCCAGACGAATTCAAGCTGTGATTTTAGCTAGAGGGGGTCACACTCGATACTAAACATTTATCTGCTTTTACTTTATTAAAGAAAAACAAACAAAAAAACTTTTTTATTTTTACTTCATGAGCATATGCACTACTAGCGAATATACACTACTAGCGAGGTTTAGCATTATTTCCCATAAATTGTATCTAAATTTTATGAAATACTGATGAAAACGATTATTTTCTTATTAATTTAGCAAATTGTGTGGATAAAACTACCTATAATTATCAAACAAAGAAATATTAACATTTGAAATGGTTCATTGCTTAGGTGCCCGTTTTTTTTGCAAATGAGTGTATATTTCGAGCACTTTAGGGTGTTCAAAACGTCGGGCAATCAAAAACCAGATACAAACGCGATCAAACTCGTAAAAATAGTTTAATTTGCAATGTGTAATTATCAATATTTACATAAAATTCGTTAAAATAATGTTGCTATTTAAAAGTTTAAAGCATTATCGTAAGTCATTAGCTTTTGCACGCATAATAGGTGTGCTCGTTAGAGTAAAAAACTGATTCAAAACGATTCCAAACAAATCACCTTGTGAAATAAGTTATAACAAAAATACTTTTAATATATCAGATATTTCAGATATTATCAGAAGCCGGAAGTGTTATTCAGAACTGGGGTAATATTGGTAAGTATGTCAATATACTATATATATTTAAAACATGTTACGAACGTATGTTACATTCGTCAAATAACCCTAACATTGCAGGATCGGAAGTATTTTCACTATATATTTATATTGTAAGCTTTAAATCTAAGATAATGCTTTTACATTCGAAGAAATTTTTTATCTATATCAACTAAGGCATATGTTATGCAGATTATATATTTAATAAGTAATCTATATATTTTGCCGTGTTTCGACGGAGTAAGAATTCACAACTCCCTCACTCGCCCATGGTTGTCGTAAAAGACGACTGTGGGATTCAATATACTTATACATATAACGTCTATGCAAGAGAAAGAAAATTCGAAATAAAACCCTGTACCAACACGTATTATCAACGCGTTATAGGGAGTCGATTGCCCGATATAGGAGGCTCAAGCCCAACAACGGGAGGAATATGTGCTGAAATGAAGGAATTACTGAAATATTTATACCTAAGTAGTTAATAAAAATAACTTTAATGAAAAATGTTCTTCAGTAAAGATAAATAAATATTACCTTCTAAATGTGCAAAATAGGTGTTTAATTTTTGGGGTGATACTTTACTCGGTTTCTTATTAAATTAAAAAAAGAATCTGCTAATAAATAAATAAAGATGTAATATTATGAGGTAAATTTCGTTTTGATATTTTCACCATAAAATAGAAATAAATTTTTCGTTTGGTGACGGAGTAAGAATTCACTTCACCACCCCCTTTCCTGCCCGTGGGTTTCGTAAAACCAAGGGATTACAATATGCAGATAACATATATGCAAGAGAAGGAAAACTCGAAATAAAACCTTTTTTTTTTTTTTTTTGTGGGTGGGCTGCGGTCGGCGCGCCTCCACACCACTCCGTCCGGGGCGACAGAGGGGCTTAACCACGCAACTCCCGCAACCCACCCAAAAACCACCTCGCCTTCGTCATTGGGCCGACCACCGGAGCGGGAGCGGGTTTACTTGTCGTCAATGGTCGGCCCGACGGAACACCCCCTACGTGGGGTACCCTCCCATCGACCGACGATACGCCGACATACGCCGCCCCAGTCGCCGGCGGCGGATCTCCTCATCGAGGCTGCGCTCCACGCGCAGACGATCCGCCGCCTCCTTCTGCGAGATCACTGTCTCGCAGAAGGCTGCGACCGCGTCCCAATTCCCGACGCTGTCCACCATCGCCCTAGCGATGGCCGGCAGCGTCAGGTCGGCACCGATGATTGCGACGAGTTCACGGCGCTGCACTGCCCAAGCCGCGCAGGCCTCGAGCGTGTGGCGCGCCGTGTCCTCGTCGCAATCGCAGTGGTGGCAGGACGGTGTACTCTCCCTCCTTACGACCTTGTGCAGGTATTTGGCGAAGCTCCCGTGCCCCGTCAACACCTGCACTAGTCGGAAGGAGAGCACCCCGTGCCGCCTTTCCAACCACTGCATCAGCACCGGCCGGAAGGCCTCCACGGTTCGCACCCCGAACCGAGGCCTCTCCAGCCGGACTGCCCAACGGGCAATGACGTCTCGGCGGGCGTCGACGCGCCAGGCGGTGAGCTCCCTTAACGAGATCTCACCGCCCTCCGCTCGCACCCCCGTCACCCGCCAATACAATCCGGCGAGCATCTCCGCCTCCAGGTCCCACGGGGGAGTCCCGGCCAATTGGCACGCTGCCTCCGTCGCCACCGTGCGGTATCCGCGGATGGCCCTGACCGCCATGACCCTCTGTGGTCGCCACAGAAGGGCCCTAAGACGGACGGTCAAGGACCCCGCCCACACCGGTGCGCCGTACAGGGCCATCGACCGGATGACCCCCGTGTACAGCCGTCGGCACGTAGCGCTCGGTCCGCCCACGTTCGGCATAAGCCACGATAGGGCGGACGCCGCGCCGACGAGCCGCGGAGCGAGCCTGCGGAAATGCTCCCGGAACCACCATCGCCCGTCGAGCACCAGGCCCAAGTACCTCATATGGGCCCGGATGCTGATGTCAACCGATCGGACGATGATCGAGACGCCGATGGGAGGGCTCATAAGGCGCCCATGGAACAAGAGGGCCTCCGTCTTGTCCAGGGCGACCCTCAACCCCAGCGCCTCGATCCGCCTGACGACCTCTTCGGTGCCATAGGTCGCCAGGCTTACCGCCTCTTCTAGCGTCCCACCGCGGGCTCGAAATAAAACCTTATACCTAACTGCATAACCAGCGTGGTGGTAAGTGAATTTCCCTTCCATTGTGGAGGAGACTAGAGCCCAGCGGTGGTATGTATATGAGCCTTGAGGAGGAGGAACAGAAATAATGAAAATCGAAACTCGAGACAGAAGTTATTAATTAATAAAAGGAAAGAACCGTTTAATAAATTTGACAACGATCCTAATTCCAATTGTATTATAGATGTATTTTGTTTAAAAAATATAAATCTCATTGCTTATCACAGTTTTCTGAATGAATAAACTCAAAAACTACTGCGCCGATTTGAAAACTTCTTTCACCAATGGAAAGCTACATTATCCCCGAGTAACGTAGGCTATATTTTATACCGATATTCCCACGGGAACGGGAACTACGCAGGTAAGACGACTGTAACCGAAGCGAAGCGAGGACAGGTTGCTAGTGATAGATAAAATGAATAGCATTTAATATTATCCAAATACTGAAGTAATCAATGAGGTAAATATTGTATATGTATAATTATTTTGTATCGGTTTTCTGTCCAATTGTAATTTCAAATTGATATTTCCAAATTAAATTCTGAATGTATGTTCCGAGCTAATAGTATTATTTCATGGCCGCTGTCAGAACGATACATTTCATTTGCAGATTAATATATTGTCAATTTCATACTATTGAAAATAAAGAAAATATTGTGATCGTAGTATTAGTTTTTATTTCTTCTTCTTCTTAGTTAATGGCAATGAGCTACAATAATATGAGCTATTGGTGCCAGTGTCGAGTATATTGATTATTATTCACGTCTTTAGTCTTAGTCTTTCAGTCAGTCGTTAGCATGACTTGGTGCTGATACAAGTCATGCGTCTCAGGAAATTTGAGCAGAATGTCAAAATGCACGTAATTCACTATTATATCATTTTCACTACATTTCAGAATTTTATCTGCATTATATTACATAAAATATCAGCAAAATTATTGAATATAACACGTTAAAACACTAAAATAATGAAAAGAATATAAAAGCGCTACATGACATTTGACATTCGCGTCAAAAGACCCTAGTTTTTATTTTAATAATCATTTTGAAATATATAAATGTCATGAAAAGTCATCATTATCATTATTTATAGGCAGAAATTGACCTACTATACCACGCAGGTCAGACGATATCTTGTGTTGGTATAGTGTTAATATTTCATATTTACCTTATCTCGTTTAGCATCCGTTATCCTGCCCGTGGATGTCGTCTTCACACGGAGCAAATTATATTAAGATACCATTACTAAAATGTATGAAAAAGTATATTTAATAATTCGACACTTGGAATTTACTAAAGAATAATTCGTCGAATCGTTTTCCATGTGGTGACAGAGAAAGAAAACAATTCACCACCTCCATTCTTCAAGAAAACAATCCACTTTCCTATCCGTGGATGTCGTAAAAGATTACCAAGGGGTTACAATACACAGATAATATATATGTATGCAAGAGAAGGAAAACTTGAATTAAAACCCCTATGGCAACCCGCCTGACCAGCGTGGTATAGCAGGTCAATTACACTGCCATTGTGGAGGAGACACGAACCCAGTGGGAGTGGGAACTCTTATAAGAACTGTGAGGAGGAGGTTCCTCTACGAGTATTGGCATGACATGAAATCTGTCACATGATATTTGCTAGATTTTACCACTTTCTCTACATTACATAAAAAATCAACAACATTATATTATATTATTACTATTCAATACAAACACACTAAGTATAATCATAATATAGACAATACTACAAAACAATAAAATGTGGAACACGTTTTAAAAGATGACATGACATTTTCAGTTTCCTGCCAAAACTATACCCGATTGTGGGCGTTCTCATTTGTGTTGCTGTGGTCAGTTTATTACGCAGGGCTTTATTATCAATAGCGCGACAGTCTGGCTACACTAGGGAGACGGGTCTTTCAAGTAACATGTAAACTAGATCGTCCAAAGTATAATTGAATCAACAATACCCTTAGAAATATTACCAAACAACTATATAAACTGCGTGACAATTTTCGTAGCAAGATTTAACTACGTATAATAGCGAGATTGTTAATAAAGATAATTATAATGTAAACATAATAATTAATTTTCCGTGTGGTGACGGAGTAAGAATGCAATTCACCACTCCCTATCTTGCCCGTGGATGTCGTAAAAGATGACTATGGGATATAATATGCACATAACATCTGTGCAAGAGAGGGCAAACTCGAAATGAAACCCTATACCAACATGTCTGACCAGCATGGTATAGTAGGTCAAACTCCCTCCCATTGTGGAGGAGGCCCGAGCCCAACAGTATGACGTATGTGGGCTGCGATGATGATGATGGTGATGAATCATAATAATCTTTATATCCCTATAATCATTCTATATTTTGGTTAGGAATAAATTATGGCATAAGGCTTGCTATCGAATTTTGTTAATCACAATATTATCATAACTGTAGTTGTTACTTCAAAAAATGAGACGTCGTATTGTGTCTAGCATATATGAAGCAACGACATTGTTTGTGGTCAATATTATTACAGGATTACGTCAGCACAAGGTGAACTTTGATGAGCTGTCGAAAACTATTTATATGGCGAATAAAAGTGAACGTATTTGGTCAGAGGAAGAGGGAGCGAGAGTTAATAAAGGAATTACTTCATTGAGCCTTTTGGCATCTACTTCTGGACATAAATCTACCTCATTTTAGCCATATAGTACGACTCCGGGCCGCCCGCACCGAATGTCTCCTAACAACTTTCACTTTGCGGTCCTACTATATGTGGTTGCCACTAGAGAACCTTTGTTCCCAGCGGTTATCGGTTCGTAGAGCCTACCCATTGCCGCTTCAGCGTGCTATTTTTACGTACGTGCTTAGCAAAGATTTGTGCTTCCTTACACTTTAGGTATGAATAATGAAAATCTTGTCTAATAAAACCTATGATAGACATTGCTACACTTCTGAATTGTAACAAAACTTTCTGAATAAATAGACTATCAAACGTATTAGTTTTTCCATGGAGTTTCACTGATAGTTCCAGAGATAAGTGCGGTCTAATAAATATATAACCAGTTCTGGTTTGTTGAAGTAAAAACTTGAATAATTAGATGGTGGTTTTGATGGTAAATAAATTCATATAAGTCATCATCGATATGGTGACCTAATGTTTTAACGCTAACACTATATCTGTCAATATCACTAAATCTTTGGCGATAGATGTCAAGTTTTAATTTCCAAATTTACTTTTAGATCATACAATAAAATATTATTAGATGATATATATGATATCATATGTTATCTATCTTTCTATTCTTCTATCTTTTCTAAGTTCGTGTATATAAATTACGGAGCTGTATATTAAATAACTTTTTCTAAGCGTTTAAAAATTACTTGAACATCAAAGCTTGACAGAATGCATCTTCACCCTTTTTATAATAGACAATAATTAAATTTAATAATGAAGTAAATAAATAGAGCTAATCATTTCTGATGTTTACGCGAGTATTAGACATTTTAAATAAAACTACTTTACGGAGTAAAGTTGTTTTATTTATTTATATATTTACGCCCAACTTTCTGAGGGTGATTGCGTGTGGAGGGTTTTGGTGGTGCCCTTGGTATCACCGAGCATCAATGCACGCATTCACACTCCCTTCGCTTTCTTCGCGGTAGGCAACGGCCTTGTAAAGGTCCATGAGCGGCAGCAATACTTACCATCAGGTGTACTGTTTGCTCGTTTGCCACCGTTAGCAAAAAAAAAAAAAAAAAACGGATTTTATCGCATTTATATTTGATTTTTGATTACCCGACGTTTGGAACACTTTGCAGCGTTCATGGTCTGTCCTAGTCATAGTCTGCCCGTGACCCCACCCCTTTACTTGCCTGTGGATCTCGTAAAAAAGGACTAAGGGTTATACATAATGTGCAGATAGTTACTGCAAGAAAATATTCAAAATGCTCCTTAAGATTAATTTCAATAGAAGCAGTTCCATCTGGTGCGACGAAAGGGCAGTGCGAAATATACTGTATTACCTCTCCATCGCCATTGGGCCGACCACTGATACAGATTCATATTATTTACTATATATGCTTTTGTGTATCACCACCTTCGATGTCTCAGCAACAACAATAGTACTGCTGGGGCATCGCCCTCACGCGATCGTCCTCTCTGCGAGTGGCGGCCTAATCACCAGGCTGTCCACTGGCGATCCGATCCGATCCTTGCGGATCTTCGCAACGACACGCCTGATATCGAAGACGTTTAGCTCCTATCAGAATGTCCTCAGAGACTGCCTCATAGCTGTTATTCTTCTCAGCTGCCTCAGGCAATACGGAGATGACCACTGCGGCTGACTTCAGCAGGCGGAGCTTCTTAAGCGGCCTCTTCGTATCTCTTACGATTCCTGCTTAGGGAGCTATGGCCTCAGTGGTGCGTTCGACTGCCACCCTCTATACCTCTATCTGCAGCGAGCGTCAGCCAAAGACATGGTTCCAGGATCAAGTTCCTTTTTGTCAACGAACTCCGTCCACCGCAAACTGTAGAGGCAGCAGAGGAGTCGCCGTAGATGGATAGGCCCTCAGCGCACTTCGCATAGTGAGCTGACGCAGTAGTAGTGGTGATGGGCTGGCACTCGCCAGCGGTGGAGTCAACGCCAGCTTAGTGTACTGGGCCTGCAAGTCAGCCATAACCCTGCCAAGCTTGTAGTTGGCCTTCAGCACCGCCGCCAACTCTTTTTGCAATCTGCAATTTTGTCCCGCAGTCTTGATACCTTCTCGCTAAGGCGAGCCTTTTGTGTTTACATTTCCCATGGCCGCTCACAGTAACCTCAACTACCGGGCCGCCTCTTCGGTGTTAAATATGTCAGCTAGCACCCTCATCCTCCTCGCAGCGACTGCATCATTTTCCGCCCGCTTGCAAGCCTTGGTCTCCCAAACTTGGCCAATTGCTGACGGAGTCACCGATCTTACGACCACCGCAGCCCCTCACTGCCTCCCTAACCGCCGCCAGGGCCAATGCCTCAGAGCACAATAATGACCCGGGGTGGTCTTGGTAGCCGACATGCTGCCCTCCGTGTTAAACGGCTCTGCGACAGAATTGCCACCCTCGTCCTTCAACGGTTGTGCGGCAGAAATGCCACCCTCATCCTTCGACAGCTCTGCGACACAACTGCCATCTTCGACGCTCAGTGCAACGGTAACGGCAGTAGTGCACGCTCGTCGTTCTCGCCACTATGCCTGGCGTCTTTTTGCGGTGGAAGCTTTGCTGCGAAATAATTTTGGATATCTGCCTCTACTCTTCTTTGGAGCCTCATGTTTCACCGGGTCCTCGGCTGTGGCGTCAATTTATCCTCTCTCACACTGACGCTGTCAACCATCGCCAAA
Organism: Lymantria dispar; assembly: GCA_032191425.1. Lineage (NCBI taxonomy): Eukaryota > Metazoa > Arthropoda > Insecta > Lepidoptera > Erebidae > Lymantria > Lymantria dispar. Next base: position 10,066,962 of record CM063440.1, read on the forward strand.
ACGATGCTGGACAGTGTCAGGAACTAGGACGCGGTCGCCGCCTTCTGCGAGGCGCCTCATGCCGCCCTAGCCGAGGCCGTGGGTGGATGGGCCGGCGATTAGTTCACCACCCACAGAGAGGTGGACCGCGTGAGGGCGATGCTCCAGTAACATTGTCTTATTACCGGGGCGTCGAATGGGTTACCCTTTCACCCTTTCGGGTGAAAGCCGGGCCGGCCACGGAAGTCAAGGAATCGGTACCAGAGGTCGGTCCACTAGCGTTGGGTAGGGAATAAGGTAGGTTATGGGGTCGGACGCTACCTATCCGTCACCCGTCTGAAGTTAGTGGAGAATATAAAATTACAATACGGTAGGTTATGAGGCTGTACGAGGAAAGGTAAGAAATATGTTCACTGCCTTAAGTGGTTTGGACAGAATGTGTTCATTGTGTAACAGAAATACTGTTTCTTTCATTTCTGTGCCCCATCATCCATAATAATAATTAACCTTTCACTAGCCATCCGGCCTCGATCATCTTCGATTTCGGCAGCAATACCTCGAGTTTCTATCTTTGATAACTCCAAGGATATTATGATAACACCTAATATATTACTTTGATTAAGTTCTATAAAATCAATTCTGATCTACATTAAATGCACTAATTATCTAATGTATTTAAGTGGGTACCTAATGAATAATACTGTATTATTTAAAATAGTTTTGTAAATTATTTGCATTATGTTTTAGCAATATGTAAAAGATGAACATGATTACTGTGGTTTAATCATGTATGTACCATCGACAAATAAATATACAGGCTGTCCCGTAAGTAGTGACCAACGGGCTGTAAGGGGTAGTGAGACGTATTATCTAACAAAAATATTCAAATTTACACGTGTGTTTTACTCGATCCCGTTGCTTTGTTAATATTTACAGTCTCTGTAACGGGAAATCTCGGCAAGCAGCACGTACGTATCGTAAATGATATCCTAATCGGCAACGCTATCCCTATCACCGAATTATCATATAAAAAAACCATTTCTGCATATTGACTGGCTTTAAAGATTTATTTGATCGAGTCCATTTCTGCTTTTCTTTGAGAATCTATCTATATATATTCGTATAAGCAAAATGTTTATTTTCCACCGCGATAAACTTGGAAACTACTGGATCGATCGGCATGAGACTATGACTATTCGACGTGGCATTATTTATAGGTGGCTTTAGGCAATTTTTTTTGTCACGGGTGAACGGATCGGGGATTAGTCCGCCACCTATAGGGAGGCTGACCGTGTGAAGGCGACGCCCGGACCATAACACTGCATTGTTGCCGGGGCGTCAAAGGAGAGGGCACCAGAAAGGGTAACCCACCGGGCCGGCCACGGATGTCAAGAAATCGGTACCAGCGGTCGACCCAATGACGATGGGGAGGGAATACGACAGATTATGGGGTCGCATGCTGCTCATCTGTAGTGTGCCCAGACAAAAAAGAATGGCTATTTATTTTGTTAATTCCATCAGCTCTGCCATTTTTTTTATTTTATCTGGTTAACCTTTGATATTGATCATTACAGATTGTAGAGGTATGAGCCGGTGATGAGAGAGCCGATGAGAGGTGTGCTTTAATGGATCATTTTTTCAAAGAAGCGGAAAGTTTTCCAATTTACGTTCCGTTCAATAACTAATACTACCTTTCACGTTACCAGTCTGTTTTATATACTTGAAGTTGAAAGCATCGAACGGAGGGTCATCGAATTCCCATTCGATGGAGTTCGATGACAAATATTACAAGTTTATGTTTGAAGTCGTTGAAGATTATTTAAATGTAATTAATTACGTTTATTATCTTTTCATAGGTTCTTTAATATTATAAAAATGTATAATTTTATTTATTATTTATTAAATAAAAAGATAAATAAATTTTATTTCACAATTAAAAAAATTATTTAATGGAAAACAAAATAAAAACGAAAAATAAAATTAAAAAAATAAAAGCTCATATGAAAATATAAAGAATAACAAATTAATTGCCATGTGATTCGCCCAGCGAAGCGGGCGGGAGTCAGTTAGTACCTATATAAAATTATTTCTTAAGAAGAACGAATAGAAATAAATTTCCATTCGAAACATAGTGAATAGATTTATGCTTGTCATAGTTCAACTTTGAAGAATGGAATAATAGTGTTGGCGCATCTTCTGTCGTACGAGATATACCTATGCATATGTTCATCGACTGACCTTGCACCGAAGTGGAAGGACGGCAATGCCAGCGCCGTCACAAGAAGACAGAATTAAAATTATTATACGCACACCTACAATTATATCCGACGTATTTATCAGTAATAACAATAACTTCTGCACTATAATTACTATATTCAGAAAACGCTATAAAAAAGTAAACGACCTTTTCTCCAATCCAAGTTAATATTTTGCAATAAATACTTAGATATATATTATTTTTATAAAAGAATTCGTTAGTGAAAACGAACGGCTTAGTTAAAGCATGCGCTACACGGTTTCAAATAGTGGTTTGAAACAAAAAAAGCAGAAAAGCACTTTGCTGGCTACATGGTTTTTAAGTTAGTTTGAAACCAACAGTGTTCAAAGAACGTGGTTATTACTCAACTTCTCCAGTTATACAAAGTGTTGCCCTGCTTTTGGGACTTAAATTGGGACTTAAAAATAAAACAAAATTTGGGACTTAAAAATAAAACACAAAGAAGAAATGCGTGGGATATTTTAATTTTTTCCTTCAATTGCACACAAAAGTGCAAGACTTACTCCAACTTTTTGTTGTTTTGATAGGTAAGGCGCCATGAAGACGACGACGTTGTAGTGAATATACGGTACGCGAGCGGAAAGACGTCCTATCCGCGCCACGTTCTCTGAACACTGTTGGTTTCAAACTAGCTTAAAAACCATGTAGCCAGCAGAGTGCTTTTCTGCTTTTTTTGTTTCAAAACATTGTTTGAAACCGTGTAGCGTATGCTTACAACATGCGCTACACGGTTTCAAACAGTGGTTTGAAACAGATGTTTGAAACAGTGTAGATAGATGTTTTATGCCAAATTTCGTATGACCTTTAAACGCCCTTGGTAGCGAGGCTTGTGTTTCAAACCACTGGCCCAGCGTTGGTTTTTGTCTTGTTTGAAACCATCTAGCCGCTTGCTTCAAACCAAGCGAACGACAGTCACGCTGCAGAGGTCAGCGCAGACGCACGCGACGACGTTCTGTGCACAAAATGGCGCGTGGGCAGACAGAACGCAATCACGATGTTATTACTCAACTTCTCGAGTTATACAAAGAGTTGCCCTGCCTTTGGGACTTAAATTGTGAAGGGTATAAAAATAAAACACAAAGAAGAAATGCGTGGGATATTTTAATTTTTTCCTTCAATTGCACATAAAAGTGCAAGACTTACTCCAACTTTTTGTTGTATTGATAGGTAAGGCGCCATGACGTCGTTGTACTGAACATACGGTACGCGAGCGTAAAGACGTCCTATCCGCGCCACGTTTTCTAAATACTGTTGGTTTCAAACTAACTTAAAAACCATGTAGCCGGAAAAGTGCTTTTCTGCTTTTTCTGTTTCAAACCATTGTTTGAAACCGTGTAGCGCATGTTTAAGGTCCATGAGTCGTACAACCTACCTAAGGTTTGTTGTTTGCTCGTTTGTCACCAACAACAATAAAAAAACACATTTGGTTCCAATAGGCGGCGCTGCTATCAATATGTGTCCTAATTAGATTTTTTATCCTGGTAATCCCATGGAAACGTTTTACCCGGATGAAACAGCTGGACGTACACGCACACGCATACGCACACGCCACTTACCCACACACGCGAACACACAAATGCACACACACGCACGCACACAATAAATACATATTGCGCGTGTGTGCGAGTACGCGTGCGCGTGCGTATGCGTTTGTGTATGAGTGTGTATTTGCGCGGGCGCATGTGTTTGAGTGTGTACGGGGACGTGTGCGTGCGTGTGCGTGTGCGTGTGTGTGCGTATGCGCGGGCACATGCGAGGGCTCGCGCGCGTGCACGTGCGCGTGCACGTACGCGGGAGCGTGCGCGTGCGTGTGGGTCTATGTGCATAAGCGCGGGCGAGTGCGCGTGCATGCGCGTGTACGTGCGTGTTTTTGGGCGTGTGCATGTGCATGATTGTGTGCGTGTGCCTGTTCGTGTACGTGTGAGTTGCGCGCTCGCGTGCGTGCGTGCGTACGAGCATGCGTGCGTGCGAGCTGGCATGCGTGCGAGCTGGCGTCCGTGTGTGTTGGGTGGTATAATTAAAATATTGTTTTAAGTTTTTAAGTAGGTACATATGTGTCAGATTTTCACTAGCAAGTTGGCGTTTTAGTATAGCAGAAAACAAGGTCGTTAGGTAGGGAGCCAGTCATAAAATAATTAGAATATCTATAATATTGCGCCGACGCCAAGTAATTAGGATAAAAGCACTTTGGTGATGGTATGTAGGCCATATATGCTATATGTTTTTCACCTTCCTGGGGTTGAATTGACAAAAAGTCTTTCTTAGTGCTAGCTTACCCCGAAAAATAAATCTTGAATGAAATTTAACATTACTAGGAACAGCTAGCGTCAGCCACGAGGTCTTTTTATCCCCATAGGAGACAAATTTACAAAAATTTCTCTTATTGCTTACTTGTCCCAAAAATGAAATTCGTGTACAAAATTTTACGTTACTAGGCTGAGTAATTTTGGCTATATGACTTTAATCCTCTACTATAATGTATGCGTATGCCTATATGGTTTTCTGTTCAGTTTGATAAATACTTTCATAGTGCTCGCTTACTCTGAAAAGATAACCGTATACAAAATTTCACGTTCCTAATGCCAGTGGTTTTAGCTATAGACTTTTCATTCCCTTAGGAGTTGAGTTTCCAAAAATTATTTCTTAGTGCTTGCTTATCCGGCAAAAGTGAATCGTGCACAGGATTTTACATTCCTAGGCCCAGTTATTTCAGCTATATTCTTTTTATCCCCTTAGGAGTACAAAATTTCGTGGTCCACAACCCAGTGTTTGTGGCTATACGTATTTCAATCCTTTAGGGTTTTTTAGTACTGGCTCACTCCAGAATAGGGAACTGTATACAAAATTTCACGTTCCTAGACCCATTGATTTCTGCTACAAGCTTTTCACTCAACGGATTGAATTACCAAAAATTCTCTCTAATCGAAGCGAACACGCTTTCTTTAAAAAAGACAGCAGTGTACAAAATCGCATACACAGAAGAGGAGCAGTGTCTTGACATTTTACCACCCAAAGTGTGGTAATAATGACGGTCAATAATTTACTCAGTAACCGTTGTCATGTCAATTGCTATGATAACAAAAGTGGCGATTAATGTGTTAAGGTAAGGTTGAGGTCATTACTCATATCGACCGTGGGTGTTGCATAAATATTAAATACGTAAGTATTCCATGCAAGACTAGTATATGTAGTGATTATTACAACTTATATACGTCCAAGTACGGAACTAGAGTCTTCTCCACAGCACGCAAGAAATTAATACCTAATAATACCTGACCTACCTGCCTGGTTTTATTTCAAAACTAGCAACCCGCCTTCGCTTCGCTTCGGTTTTAGTCGTTTTACCCGCATAGTTCTCGTTCCCGTGTGAACAGCGGGATAAAATATAGCCTAGGTTACTCCCTGATATTATAGCTTTCCATTGGTGAAAGAATTTTTTAAATCGGTCCAGCCGTTTTGAAGATTACCCGGAACAAACAGACAGACAGACAAAAAATATAAAGTGATTTTAGGCATGTGTATAGTGCAAATAACCGTGTAAGCATGAAAAAAGACTATTATTTTGATATTACAAACAGACACTCCAATTTTATTTATTGGTATAGATTTGCTTTTCTTGCATAAATGTATGTATGTTATATCCCTTATAGCTAGCCCACCTTATAGCCCCGACAGCTACAGGTAAGTAGTAAATTATTAATCAGATACCTAATACAAATACTACCAAATTAATAAGGGAGTGTGCGTATTCTACGTCACTCGTTTTTTAAATATCCGTAGTACAAAATTACACCCAATTTTGCTCGAGCATAATATTTTTTAAGATCATTACATTACTCCTTGTAAAAAAGCAACTGAGATATTAGCATCGATTTTATTTTGGATGGCCTATGCTCAGCGCATACGCCGTCCGTTCCATCCGGGTGACGAAAGGGCTGCGCGGCCCCAGAAGCCACCGTATTCCCTCTCCAACGTCATTAGGCCGACCACCGGTATCGAGTTCCTAGTCATCCGTGCCCAGCCCGTCGTGATACCCTTTTGGGTACTCTCGCTCCCTAACGCTCCTCCCAGGACATCGGTCGCCCTCGCATGGTCCGCCTCTCTGTAGGTGACGGAATATTCCCCGGTCCAGTCACCCGGCCTCGGCTAGGGCGGCGTCAGGCGTAGGTACTCGCGCGTGCGCTGCCCAAGTCGCCGACCGCGGACCGTGGCGTCGTAGAGAAGTTTTTCACGCGCACGCGCCGCCACCTCTTTCCGTGAGATGACTGCCTCACAGAAGGCAGCGATAGCGTCCCGGTTCAGGGGGACCCCCACTATCATCATCAGCCAAGAAAGGGCGAACGCCGAACCGACAAGCTGCGGAGCAAGTTGGCGAAAATGCTCGCGGAACCACCGTCGCTAGTCAAGCACCAGACCCAGATTTTCATCTGGGCCTGGATGCTGATAGTAATCGATTTCATAGTGACCGACAAGGGCAACAGGGCCTCCGTCTTGTTTAGGGCCACTCTAAACCCCATCGCCTCGACCTGCCCAACAATCTCCTCGGTGTCGAGGGTTGCCATGAATACTGCCTCCTCTAGCACCCCACCCCGGGGCTTAACATGGACCTAGGCCAATTCCATCTGATGCCATCTGGTCTACAATTATACTCCCAAGGAGGGTTGACGGAAGGCAGGCGGCTGGTCATAAAACTATGTAATGCCAAAACTTTTGCAATACATACATACATATAAAAAAGCGTACATTTTGAGTCTACTGAAGTGATCGGAACAAGAGCATAATGATGATTTTTTTTACTATTGTACTTAGAACTTTGCTATAGTACAATGTCGATAAAAATATTATCTATTAGAAAGCCGCCCTCGCTTCGCTTCGGTTTCAGTCGCTTTACCCGCGGCGTAGTGACCGTTCCTGTGGGAATACCGGGATAAAATATAGCCTATGTTACTCCCTGATATTATAGCTTTCCATTGGTGAAATAATTTTTTAAATCGGTTCGGTAGTTTAAGCGTGAAAGTGTTACAAACAAACAAACATCCTTACTTTCCCATTTATAATATTAGTATGGATTAAATAAATAAAATTGAAGTGTCTGTTTGTAATGTCAATAGGTTTTTCCATACTCACGCGGTTATTTCTACGATACCTATGCCTTTAAACCAGTTTAACCTTTTTGTCTGTCTATTCTGGGTAATCTTCAAAGCGGCTGGACCGATTTTGATAATTTTTTACCACCAGGATGCTGTCATTATAAGAAATAACATTGATTATTTTTCCTCTCAGAATAATCCTATAGAATTTTACCCGGTCTGGGACTCGAATCCGAGGCCAAATCTTAAGAGATATTGCAGTCTTAAAATTCAGATTTAAAGGGGCTGGAACCGTAGCGAAGCAAGGGCAGATCGCTAGTCAAAAATAGATCAAGTAATCATTTTATCACTATGGGAACCCATTGAATACTGGTGGCATAAAATCATTCTAAGTGATATTCCCATTGGCAAACCTATGTCCAACAATGAAAATTAATAAGCTGATAGATGAATGAATTTATTAATGATAATGAGCTAAGAATAAAATGTCCCAGCACCTTCTTCTTTAAATATAAAAGCAGTGCTAGACAAAAAATTTTTTTAAGGAATAATGAATGTATACAAATTTCCGTGTGGTGACGGAGTAAGAATACAATTCACCACTCCCAATCTTGCCCGTGGATCTCGTAAAAGATGATTATTTGATATAATATACACATAACATCTGTGCAAGAAAAGGAAAACTCGAAATGAAACCCTATACCAACATGTCGCCGACGTCCCGGGATAGGGACGTCGAGAGGTGAGGGTACCCGAAGGGATATTTCGTCGGGCCGACCACTGACGACAAGTCACTCTGCTCCGGTGGTCGGCCCAACGAGGTATATGACGTGGGTACAGGTGGGTTATGGGCCCGCGCGCCGTCCTTTCGTCGCCCCGGACGGAATGGATCGCGTGTGCGCTTACCATAGCCCACCCATAAAAAAAACCAATGTCTAACCAGCATGGTATAGTAGGTCAAATTCCCTTCCATTGTGGAGGAGGCCCGAGCCCAACAGTGGGACGTTTGTGGGCTGCGATGGTGATGATGATTAAGAAAATCTTTGTTGATGATCAATCCTTTTGTTGATGGACCTTTACAAACATACAATTAACGAACACAAATAACACTTAGCCTTAAAAATGTAATCCCTCAGAAATCGAACCCTAGAATAATATTAGCACAGTGGATCGATATTTTAAACACTACACCATATATGTAATCTTGGATAGATCTTTAATAACATTTAAGTTTATGCGCACAATAACTGGTACGTAACTCTGCTATGAAGCTTATTATTTACTTAATCTTCATGCACAAAAATAAAAATAAATGGGCGGACTTAATGCCATAGGTATTTTCTTCCAGTCAACCTTAGGGTGATGATGAAATAATATAGTAGGTGCAAGTATTTGAAAACTGTTTAGGAACTATTTATGTTAATAACTAAATAACAATAAAATGAAAATATTAAATCCATTACATATAATACATACTCATAGAAAAGTATATACTATATTATATCAATCAACTCATCAAGTCTCTTAACCTAATTTATCTCAAAATTCAAAGTTATCAATTTATCACATCAAGAAGAAAATTGTAAAAAAGATGAAAGGCAAAAACAGAAATTTATGTGACAGAAAAAAATCTAAGTAAAATTGACATTAACGCCTACGTCGAGAAAATATAATGTTATTAGGAAAATTTATACGAAATATAAACGGAAAATATGAGTATGACGGGATCGCACTCTCATATTGATGAACCTTTCTGTCAAGAAGCAATTAAGTTCAAATGAATAAACGAAATCCGTGCTGTAATGTAAAAGAAAATAACATAAAACTCGAGACACCTACGTAACACATTTACGAGGTACTGAATTAATAATCATATTTTTTAATGCTCCATCTATCATTAATATTAAATCAAAAGAAAAATAATTTTACACAGCACATTCGTACATATTTAAATATTAATATTAAGTTAAAAACTATCCGCATCTATATTCATAAAAAAATGTAACACTAAGAAAAATAAGTTATTCATGCTTAACATAACCTTCACGAATATAATTGCAAAATAAAGATAAGAAATACTCAAATAAATAATAAAACACATCACATTTTCAACAATGTTAATAAACAAAAAAATAAATAAAATCTAAAAAAGTATCTTAACATCAATAACAAAGATATTAAAATAAATTCGTTCACTTACTTGTAAACACCGAACCGCAGTTATTAAACTATAAACACAATATAAAGAATAAATATTTATAATTTACAAAACCAGACAAATATTTTCTTATAAGATTTATTGAAAATTTTATTTACAGCAATAAAGTATACTAAGATGACTCATTCATCGACATTTAATTTTATCGTAAAAGTGCGGGTAAGGTACTCTAGAACGCGGCTACCCTTGCCTGCCGCTTACGTTGGAATATGAAATGTTGGGGGATATATATACGGTTTGGTTACTAGGTGTGGTAGGGTAGTCGAGGGGTGACGCTGCGTGATGGGATAGTTTCGGCTATCTGCGCAGGTTTCCGCGCGAATTTTATAGCATTAAGGGCGACAAGAAGACGGATGACGACTGATGGTTTGAACATAAAATTGAGACAGTTGTATGACAAGTTCCTTTGTACAATACGTAGGTAGATGAATAGAATCTGTGCAGGGTCCATTATCAGCGTCTATTTACACAAACAAAGTTGTATTCACAATGAAAGTAACGTTTGAAGATAAACTTTCTCTAGTTATGTTTGATAAGTTCGTTTTGACGTTTGACTGTGTATTAACATATTCGTATTTCGCGCGTGTAGAACGACACTAGTAAAATATATGTATATGGTAGTTCTAAAATTAAATTTAAAGTTTCTGAACACTTATTCGAGGGCTTTTGCTTGGACATTAGCAAAATTGCTCCTACGGTGCAGCAAGAGTCACAATGAAAACTAAAAAACAAAGGAATTTGAACTATTGGAATTAATTTTGTGTAATAAATTAATAGAGTTTTAGTGAAGAAACAATTATTGTTGAGCTCAGGCTTCCTCCATTGTGGAAGGTGGAAGGGAACTTGACCTATTATGCACGCTGGTCAGACGTGTTGGTTGAGGCTTTTATTTCAAGTTTTCCTTTCTTGCATCGATGTTATTTGCATATATTATCCCTTAGTCGTCTTTTACGACACCTACGGACAAGAGAATGCGAATTGTATTCTTACTCTGTCAGCCTAGGGAAATGTGTGTAGCTATAGGTTACACATATTACATCTATATGAGACTAAAGCAACTCGAAATAAAATCCTATGCCGACCCGTTTGACCAGTGTGGTATAGTAGGTCGATTTCGTTCTCATTGAAGAGGAGTCCCGGGTGCAGTAGTGAGACGTAGATATACTATTATATTAGTATTATGGGAAGCCTTTCAATATCTCTCATGACTTTTAATTTCAACGCCGAGAAGAAACTACTAGTTATTCTAGTTTTCTTTTCACAAGGCACGAGCCTCCTCCACAATAGAAGGACAATTGACCTACTATACCGCGATGGTCAGTTGGGTTGGTATAGTGTTATTTCGAGTTTCCTTTTGATGTGAAACATTTATAGGCGAGGGTAAATCTGATCGTTGGCGTGGCGTTAACTGGCGTTAACGCCACGCTTGGATGTGTACATTTGTGTAACAAAATCATAACCTGTTTTAGAATTCTATACAACGCCATCTAGGAAGCTCAAAATAAATTATTAATCTAAACACATACCTACCTATAGTGTATACTAATGAAATTAAATGTTTATTGAATAAAAATCATTATTTTCTTGATGTCCTGAGCGACAGCTGCCTTTTTAATTTTTTTACATAGATGTTAACATATCCCTTAATCGTCTCTTACGGCAGCCACGGGCAAGATTAGAGTAGATAGTGAATTGTATTGCTACTCTGTCATCACAGTGAAATTGGCAATGTTTGTATGAGAGGAATGAAAAACCATATTCCATTTACCTATTAAGCACAAATATTCTTCAGTAAATATTAAATAAAATGTGTTTTATCTTCGGCATCATCGCATCCCACATACGTCCCAGTCCCACTGTTGGGATCGGGCCTCCTCATGGGAGGGAATTTGACCTACTATAACATGCTAGTCAGACATGTTGATATTTTTTTTATGGGTGGGCTATGGTAAGCGCACGCGCGGTCCAGTCCGTCCGGGGCGATGAAAGGACGGCGCGCGGGCCCATAACCCACCCGTACCCACGTCACCTCGTTGTTGGGCCGACCACCGGAGCAGATGTGACTTGTCGTCAGTGGTCGGCCTGACGGAATACCCTTTCGGGTAACCTCACAGACATATTGATATAGGGTTTCATTTCGAGTTTTACTCCCCATGCACAGATATTATGTGCATATTATATCCCATAGTCGCCTTTTACGACCTCCACGGCTAAGATTGGGAGTGGTGAATTGTATTCTTACTCCGTCATCAAACTGCAAAAGTGTTTCGACATATGTTAATTTGTCGCTTTTAAAGGTGTAAATTCGTGAATTTTACCGTAATTCACTTTAATGAAGATTTTTCTTAGATTTTTTTATTGAATTAAGAATTAGCACAAGAATTAGTACTGATGTACGTGATATTTTCGTGTGGTAACGGAGTAAGAATACAATTCACCCCCTTTTCTTGCCCGTGGGCGTTGTAAAAGACGACTAAGGGATTAAAAATGCATATAACATCCATGCAAGAGAAGCAGAACCGGGTTATCCATAAGGCGGATTAGGCAAGTGCCTAGGGGCCCTGCATTACCACTGACGTTAAGTCACCTGCGCCGGTGGTCGGCCCAACGACGAAGGCGACATGTCGCGCTGGTGGCACAAAAAGAAGGGGCCCTGCATTGATAAGGGGCCCTGGATTGATTAGGGACCCCTAATAGGAAAACAATTTTTTTTTTCATTAATTGCATTGATTAATTTTAAATAACCGCATCGTGTCTCATTTTTCTTGCCTACTCCATCATGAGACCTGGACCATCACTTAACCTATTCATTAAGATAATTTTAATGAAAGTAAGACGAAATGAGTCAGGCGATAATCTGTAGCATTAAGTCAAGGTACCGAGGTAAATTATTGCAATAAGCGATTGAAGTAACAGAATACCAAAGGAGTCAATCTGATCGACTGGACTTTTGTAATAGAAGATATATTTTTTAAAAAGTAAGAATAAAGGTAAAGGGGCCCTGATAATTGCATTGCCTAGGGACCCTGACAGGGTTAAGCCGGCCCTGAAGATAAGGAAAGCTTGAAATGAAACCGTATACCAACACGTCTGACCAGTGATGCCTAGTACCTGAATTTCCCTTCTATTGTGGAGTAGCTTGAGCCCAACAGTGGAGCATATATGAGCTGAAATGAATACGTGACAATGTTTAAATTTTGGTATGTGTGTCACCAGATAAGAATATTCTGCAGAAGCTGCGAGTGACCGGACCGGGGATTTAGTCCGGGCACCCGCGGAGGGGTTAGCCTCGCGACGGCGATCGGCGTCACGATAGAGGACGTCGCCGGGGAGGGTACTCCCTCGGGGTATTCCGTCGGGTCGACCACTGAAGTCAAGGAACACTGCACCGGTGGTCGGCCCAACGACGAAGGCGACGTGCTATAGAGTGGGTTCCAGGTGAGCGTGCTTACGCCCCTCTGTCGCCCCGGACGGGACCGGGCAAGGAGTGCGTCGATCGTAACCAACCCTCAAAAAAAAAAGATGACAATATTCTGAAAATGCTTGCTGTAAAATGGAGGGAATAAAATGAGGGGTATAAAATAAGAGACGAAATTTTTCCAACACAAATAATAAAATTGATATTAAAAAGGAAATTCAAATATGATTTCTAAGCGAACGTAATCACCGGCAAAAGCTACTCCTTAGTGAAACTAATCAAGTAACAACTAGGACTACCAATGGAACTTATTTAACTTGGGGTTAGGACTCATTAAATTTTCATCAAAAGTTTGACACAAACTCGTACGAGTTATTATCGATTGCCGCGCTCCTGTTAAATTAAGTTATAGGTATATAGCTTTTAACAATATTATCAGTAGAGATGTAGAAACATTTTATATCCAAAGTATTTAGAAAAGATTTCTTCTATAGTAATAGGACCACACTGCTGACTGTTGTCTGTCTACCTATACAGCCGCGAGCCGGTCGTCCGGGGTAGTACCACAGTCTCGCAGAAAATCGACGTCCGAGTAGTAGCAATTTGTAACTGCGCTTCGTTCAGTGAGCGAGAGAGTTGGAAGTCCAACTTTCTGAGGGTGTTTGCGTGTGTTGGGTTTTAATAATGCCTTTAGTATCACCGAACCTCATTGCACGCATTTATACTCCTTTCACTTTCTTCAGGGTAGGCAGTGGCCTTGCAAAGGTCCATGAGCGGCAGCAACACTTACCATCAGGTGTACTGTTTCCTCGTTTGCCACCGTTTGCAATAAAAAGACTATATTCAATACCAGCCCTTAACATGCTTTGACACAGTAAAACAAGATTGTATTTAACCTCCTTCACTTTGGAAGAGTAATTGATCTCTACTATACCATGCTAGTCAGGCGCCTTGGCGTAGGAAATGCATATTAGGCATATCCCATAGTCATTATATACGACACCTAAGGGCAAGAGGATGGTGAATTGTCTTCTTACTCCGTCACTACGCAGAAATTTGTGTCCGTTAATTATATGTTTGTAAAGTCCTCCGCAATACAAGGATTATTTCCTTAGTGCAGGGTGTTGTCTTAAATAAAAAAAAATAAATAAATAAATAAAATAAATGATTTCAAATGTAATCAATTCTCTAACCAAACAAACAGATGCAATATTCTATTGCGACATCTTTATTTAATGTTAATATCTGGTTGACCGGAATATTTTTGTTGTATTTCTGTCGAATTTATTTAGATATATTTTAATAAAAAATAAATATTAAATACCTAATGAATAAAATATAAAAAAATACAAAAAGAGAATAATAATAACACCGAGATTCGATCCGACGCTGTTTGAATGCCAAAACAAAACAAAAAGAAAACTGGACAACTTCCCAACTGAGCTATTGTAACTCTTGGCATTGACGGCGACATTTGAATTCATATTCTTTTAAAATAAATGTAAAATTTATATGTATGTAATATATATATATACAAGAATTGCTCGTTTAAAGATATAAGATATAACCGTATAGACTCAAAGTCTAACACTAATGATTCCTGTGTCGCGGAGGCAAAAGTACAAATAAATTTTCACAAATTACAGCCAATTTCAGCAGGACCATTTCAGATTTGTACAAAGAATTGTCCCGAGATCGAACCTACGACATTTTACCTTGAGAGTTTATCAATTGGACCATTCCGCTCTCTGTGCAGTCATATTAAAAAAATAAATATGTGTGTGCTTAGGACCGCACGGTGGTATAAATATAGGTATATACATTATGTAGTACCATTATGGATAGTATTAGAAGGATAAATGGGACACAAGTCAGAAATTCACTAACCTCACAATTTAAACCAAAATGTAAACCAAATGATTGTTAAAATAATTATGTATTATTAGAAATCCATAATCTATTTCTATACTAATATATAAAGCAGAAAGAGTTTATTTGTTTGAAAGCGTTGTCAGGAACTACGGGTCCGATTTCAAAAATTCATTCAGTGTTAGACAGCCCATTTATCGAGGAAGGCTATTGCTATATATCATCACGCTCAGACCAATAGGAGCAGAGTAACAATGAAAAATATTTCAGAATCAATAATTTGCCCTTTTGAGAGCTTCCACTGTGTGCACTAAATAAACGGTTGGGTTTTGCAAAAATCGTGTGACAGAATTGTATTATTTAAAAATATTTTCACCTTCTACGTAAACAAAGTCGCGGGTTAAAGTTAGCACTAGCCCAAAGTAACTGTTCCATGCTGGCATAAGCTAGTAGCTATTAAAAACTATTGCATAATTAATAATAACAATTATTACATATAAATTGAATAGTAAACACAGCGACGCAGCTGTGAGAAGCAGCTGACTGTATATTTCTCACTCGGGTACACTCGACGATCTTGAGTTCACCCGATCGAACCTTTCACCTCAGAGCGTGACGGATAAAGCTCACTTACAGCCTACAAAAATATAACTTTGCGGTGCGCATGCCAAAAGAAGTTTCCATTTCAAAAATACATTGTATAAACAGCAACACCGACTATCTATTCTATCAGACAAATAAGTCTTATATTAATTTCTACAATTTAATACATAATCATCATCATCATTTCAGCGCACATAAGTCCCACTGTTGAGCTCAGGCCTCCTCCCCAATGGGAGGGAAACTGACCTACAATACCGCACTGGTCAAACGTGTTGCTATAGGTTGTATGTCAAGTTTTCCTTCTCTTGCCACTCGCCGAGACGGAGGCATACACAGCCCCCGCGGCCCTGACAAATAACTATCCACGATTGCGACCCGAGGCCGGAAATCGTGTCGCGGTAGAATCCTAAATGTGGGAATGCCCACTACGCCAGCAACCCCCCGAGCCGAGGTTCATACCCCACAGGGGGTGCCCTCAGGATCGGTCATTTAACTTTAAACGGGCTGAGAGCCCTCAACGCTCACCCAACAGTCTGGGTAAAGTCATCACAGCCATCTGCGGCTAACAACTAAGTCAAACACAAAAAAAAATCCTTCTCTGTCACTGATATTGTCTACATACATATATCCCTTAGTCGTCTTTTACTACACCCACAGGCAAGAGAGAGGGGTGATGAATTGTATTCTTACTCCATCACCACATGGATATTAATTCACTAAAATATTTTAGGATACCCCAATGAGGCGGCGGACCGTGTGCGGGAGGAACAACTCTACGCGGACACGGTCCTACACCGAGTACCTTCTAGCGCGAGTACCTTCGCCTGATGCCGCTCCAGCAGAAGCTGCGGGTGACCGGACCGGAGATTTAGTCCAGTACCCGCGGAGAGGTCAGCCTCGCGATGGCGGTCGACGTCCCGAGGGGACGTCGAGGGGAGAGGGTACTGCCTCGGGGTATACCGTCGGGTCGACCACTGAAGTCAAGGAACTCTGCACCGATGGTCGGCCCAACGACGAAAGCGACGTGCTTTATGGGTGGATTACGAGGCCGCGCGCCGCGGCGGGTCCCTTCGTCGAGGCTGCGCTCCTCGCGCGCGCGACCCGCCGTAATCATGCCCCTAGTTAATCGCCTGAATCGTTCTAAGTTTCATTTGCTGGCTGTCGTTTTAAGTAGAGGCGGAGCTACCAATGCTGATACCAGGCCCCTAGACTGTGGGGGCTCCGAATAATCTATATGTAAGCAAAAATTCCTAAAATGTTATAATAATTAATAACATTTTTGAGACTAATTGCTAAATGCTTATTATATGCTTCAATAAAATGCTCGCCCATTTTTTTTTTTGGTGGGCCATTTTTATCCTAACAAGCATTTTATTTAAAAATCCCATTACTACTTCTTTCTTATTTTTTAAAAATGTAACCTTTCTTTTGAATCCTCCCGCACATTTTGATACAGGGGCCCGTCTAACGCAAGCTACGCCACTGGTTTTAAGTATGTAACTATAAGACCTATGAGACCTTGAATGTTAGTAAAAAATGGTGTGTAGACAAATTCTTTACGTTCAAACGTAACTATTGCTGTGTCTTAAAACTAGATGGCTCGATATCGCGACATACTGATCGTAGTTTCGAAATTTTAATCTAATTGTAAGTACCTTTTATTTTCCACTGGCCTTTAAATAGGTGTACCTATTTAATTGGAAAATATACTCTGAAAAATAATTGCTGCCTGAATTTTCACGGCATAAAATAATGAAATAATTGGTTATTGTATTATATACATGGAAACATTTCTTTAAAATGAACAAATATTATATTCCTACCTAATTTCTTTTCATTAATGTGTAGTTTCAGGTAACAATTCTAGTAACTAAAATCAATATTGGGGGTTTAGATATACGTTCCAATGTTGAATGCAGGCCTCGTCTATTGTGGGACAGAAATTGACCCTTATGCTACTTAACACATTGGTCAGACGTTAGCATAATGTTTAGAATTTTCCTTCACTTGCAGCGTTATTATATGCATTTTATACCCCTTAGTCGCCTTATACGACATACACGGGCAAGAAAGGTGGTGGTGAATTGCATTCTTACCAAGGAGTAAGTACTTTGTATATGCTCCGTGATTCTTACTTCGTCACACGATAATTACTAGGTGTATTGTGTATGAGTACGGACAAATAAATATTCTTTTATTACAACTGTCGCCATCTAGTAACAATTTGAAACAAGGTATCATTAACGCTGAAATAAATATAATGTGTAGAGAGAGA
Source organism: Lymantria dispar (assembly GCA_032191425.1). NCBI lineage: Eukaryota > Metazoa > Arthropoda > Insecta > Lepidoptera > Erebidae > Lymantria > Lymantria dispar. The sequence goes on from CM063440.1 coordinate 10,084,692, forward strand.
CACGAAGGAAAATCTCTTACGAACGTCTAAGTCAAAATTATGCGTAAAGTATCAAATTATAGTTCTGAAATACATATAATCATCATAATATACAAAATAATCTTTATTATATTAGGCGCCATCTAGTATAAATTTTAGAACTAGATAGTTCTAATTTAGACCGTTCACCATTAGATGCTCCTGCCTTAACAATTGACAGCACTGTTTACGGTGTTGCCAACAATATATGTACCTTTTTCGCCCCATGACCAACACGTTATTATACCACATATTAATATTTTAGTTGCTTATTTTTAAATAATATACAGTTATAAGACTAGGAAGGTTGTAAATGATGAAACAATTTAAATTTTAAATTATTTATTGATTTTATTTTATCTGACAGTAATTATGGTCGAAAGGTACGATTCCAGATATATCACTGTCACTTTCACTATCAACATCTGTTGTAACCGAATCGGTGCTGCTGTCATTGCCTAGTTCAATTATGAATTTATCAGTAAGTAATATTATCCATGCAGCCATCACGTTCATAAAATTTGCCTTCTAAAGTTCCGCGACGACCCTGCGGTGGCTGCGGTTGCACCGCCCTCGTCGCATGCGGCAGCGGCGACAGCCTTAAGCGCCTTCCACTCTGCCACCCGCTTGGCGATCACGTTGAGCTTGTATCTCAACGTGATCGTCTTCGGTTTCATCCTCCTCTTTTTTATTCTTTTCACCTCCGTAATATTAAACACATGCCTAAATTTTTATTTTATCCCTATTTACACAGATAGAACAATTTAATTTGGATATTTCAAATATCTTTAATTTGGAAAGTCAAATTATATATTGTGACTCCAGTGATTTTTGTATTAAATTTTATGCTTCAAATCTAAACGGTAAGAAACGAATTTAGATGTTTTAGGGTGAGATATCGATTCATCAATGAATTGATTCGGTACGTATTCGATTTAAAAATTGATATTTTCGGTCCAAAAGATCGATTTTTCAATTAATCGTTTTCAGATCGCCATCCCTCTTAACATTATTATCTATAGTTATATAGTTAGTAGACATGGCAATGATTACTACATCTATTTTATTTTGATGAAAATTTTTCTACAGGTGAAATTTCGCAGCCAATGATTCTTTGCGCAATGCTTACGATTTGACGGAGTGTTTTTTTTCGCAAACTTACAACATGAAAATAATATCCTAACAAACCTACGTATCGCACTTAAAAATATCACGCGACAAGTGAAATTTAATTCATAATTTCATTCACTTCATAAACAAACAAATAATTTTGTGATCTGCTATAAATTATCGCATAGATAGAAACTAATACTTTGAGGAACTAATCTTATAGTTAAATTTTAAAATTCTCGTATAAGCTAATCAAGGACGATGTTTAAATTATGTTACACGTGCGACCCGTTCGTGTTGCGACGAATCAGTGAAAATTTGCTCTTTCTAACATAACTGGATTTAGACATTCTAATAATCGCCCTTACTCGTTCGCTTTTTCTAACATTACCATCGTGAGTAGACGATGTTATACAAATATGTATATCCGAATGATTTGCGACATGCATTATACATAAGGTAGGTAAGGAGGTTGATTCATCACGTTCTGAGGTGAAAGGCTCAATCGAGTGAACTTGGGACCGCCGAGTGTACCCGAGCGAGAACAATACAGTCAGCTGCTCTTCACTACTGTTAGCTGTGTTTACTATAATAAGACTGTATAATTATAATAATTATTATTTTAAGAATAATTTAGTTTACATTTTTGGTTTACATTGCAGGGTTAGTGTATGTAATCGGTGGTTTAACGTGTTAATGCTAGTGAAAAAACATTAAATATCTAAAATGTAAACATAATTATTGTTATTATAAAGAGTGATTCTGTCGTATGTGTAAGTCACTTCATGTTTATATATACACGTATGCATGCATGCATATAAATATATGTAGATATAAAATAATTAATAGTTAACTTCATTTTTATTATTTATCAGCTTTCACTTTTCCATATTAAAGAGTAAATATAATTATTATAGATAGCGATTTAATCGTATATATAAATTTAAAAAAATCGTGTATATAAATTAAAGTTTTGATTTCTGCTGCCTGATCTTAAGCACACACATATTAATTTCTTCTTTTTTTTGTCTTGGCAATCAATAATTATTAATACGAGTCATTTTTGCCCGTGTCGAGTTATAATTTTCTTTACAAATTATCAGTTTCTTTTAATTAGTCATTGTTGGTCAGTTAGTCAAGTTGTCGCCTCCAACAGTGGTATGGCCACTGTTAATGGCATCTTCTGAGATTTTTGGGGGAAATGAAAAAGTATGTAAATCACTTTCATATCATATTCATTATACTCCAGCAGTCCCCCCAGCAGTCACATCCTTACTAATATTATAAATGCGAAAGTAAGGTTGTTTGTTTGTTTGTTTATTTGTTTGTTTGTTACGCTTTCAAGCTTGAACTACCGAACCGATTTCAAAAATTCTTTCACCAATGGAAAGCTATAATATCAGGGAGTAACATAGGCTATATGTATTTTATCCCGGTATTCCCACAGGATCGGGAACTACGCGAGTAAAGCGACTCAAACCGAAGCGAAATGAGGGCGGATTACTAGTATTACATAAAATGTCATCAAAATTATCTAATATAACACGTTAAATAAATTTTTTATGTATGTATGTATACTTATGTATATATGTATTTTTATAGTATATATGTATTTATACAGTGTATATGTATTCATATTTATATATTTGTATCATTTGGTAATTATATATAAATTCTGATCTTCAACTATCTCTATTGCACCTGCCTTGTATTATTTCTGCTCCACCCTCGGTCGACTGGTAGAGAATGCCTAAGGCATTAAGTCCGCCGTGTACCTTTGTTTGTGCAAAAGCTTTAAAATAAATAAATAATAAATAAATAAATCACTAAGATATTCATTGAAATACAAAACCACCAACCATATACCACTTCCACGTGACACTTCCACATTCTCGCCAAAAAAAGAAAACGCATGATTTTTGAAAGTTAAGTAGCAGGTATCACATGTGAACAATTTTTTGATATGATTTTTCACATGCTACTTGTGTATCATGGCAAGCGTAATATTTTTAGTTTAATTTAGGGATGCGCGATCTTTCTGAAAAAGATCGATTCTTGAATCGATTTGAATTGTCGTCCAAAGAATCGATTAACAAGAAAATCGAGATCTGCAAGATCGATTTCCAATTAACTGATCTATCGATCTTTTTTTGATATTTCTTCCAATTCATTACGAGTTTATTTCCTGGTTATGTTCCTGGTGGGATTGTGATGAGTTTTTTTTTAGCAAATCTTGAGAGTAATATTTTAAAATAATATAGACATGAATCGATTGGAAACCGAACACTATTCTCCTGGGAGGATTGTAATGAGCGTTTTTTTTAAGGCAATTGAGTGCTCTAGAAAAAAATCGAATGACGATTTTCTAGGATAAAGTATCGATTTACTGAATCGATTCAGTACTTCGTGTCGATTTATAAGATCGATTTTTTGGGCCTGAAAAATTGATTCGTCGATTAATCGATCTCAGATCGCCATCCCTAGTATAATTCTCTATTATTCTATGAAAAATAACTAAAATACCTAATTGTTTTGTACAGGTTCCCCGTTGCGATTAATATCCACGTATTAGTTGTGAATATAAATATTGAGTTCTGAATTTAATAGTTATTATTTAAAATTAAAATGGTATTAACTAATCAAATTGTTGAATGCGAACATGATAATTAATCAATCCAAATAATGTGTGAACGGTAGTCGGTTGATAGATAAGAAAATCGATTCGCCCTTGGCATTAAATTAGTGTAAAGCAGCGGTTGATTTGATTGTGTGCGGACTACCGCAGGGGGCAGGGAGTAACCAGATCTTTGTCCAGCCAGCACAGGTAAGTTATCTTATTGAGCGTTATAAAGGTGTACGTACTTCAGTACTTCCATTTTTCCGTGTTATCCGAAAGCAGGTACGTGCGGCTGCGTGCCGTCTTGTAATATTTTTATTTTAAATGAAATAAAATGGTTGGGATTCGGTAAATATTTAAGCAAATCTCTCAAATAACTCTCGATTTTTAATATTCTCATACATAAATATGTAAAAAGATTTTAGCATCTCTACATTTTTTAGGTTTTATAGATCGCTTGAAATTAATAATAATGTTTATTGCTTTTAGAATGAACATGGAAACCGTTCTATACTCATTAACAATCAGTTTTAATATGTATTTAGTTCAATTTCATAAGCATTAGCTTAATTACTTTAATTAAACTATCTACAGTTAATTAAAATCTAATTTATTTAGATAAATTAACTTTTTTTTTGTTTTAGCCTAAGATAGTCTATTTTATTTTAGATGATCCTCAACTTTGAGTGATTAATTTAACCCCTTAATTTAAGTAAATTAATAAATATGTTTTCTCATTATATTTAAGTAGACAATTAAATGTGGTCTTTTGTTCTGTATGTGCAAATAGCTATTATTTTTCTTAAGACAACAGAGTAATGCTTTATCTTCCTCAACTTATATCCATTATATTAGTCGGATCTTAGGTTGAACTATCCATTTGATTTTGACCCTGGCCTTTTTTATGTGACGGGTCTTTGCCTGTGGTGATGGAATAAGAATTCACCACCCTTTATCTTACCTACTCTATACCAACCTGCAGCATGGTATAGTAAGGTTAATTTTTCCTCTTATTGTAGAGGAGGCTTGAGCCCATCACTAGGACATGTATGAGTCGAGATGATGATATAACTGGCCGCCTGCCCAATGTCATCCCTTCCTGACAATGTAGTTGTTGACTAGACGGCATCTTTGTGGATATCATATCATATATATGGATTATTACATATAATATTTTGTAAAGTAATTTTGTTTTTCTTAACATGCCATGGGGGACACATTTTGGGCGATATTTATATAGTACTAGCAACCTGCTCTCTCTTCGCTTCGGTATCAGTCGCCTTCCCGCATAGTTCCCATTGCCGTAGGTATACGGGGATAAAATATAGCCTATATTACTCCCTGATATTACAGCTTTCCATTGTGAAAGAATTTTTGAAATGGGTTCTGTGGTTTAAGCGTGAAAGGGTATCAAACAGACTTACTTTCGTGTTTATAACATTAGTAAGGATTTAGATTAGAAGGATTTAGATTAGAAGTATTAGAAGTAAGTAAGATAAGTATTAGAAGGCTTTCAACATGTTATTGTTTTCTATTTCTGCATACATAAATTCATTTATTTTAATATTTGATATCCTGGATTTCATTGTAATGGGCTGTGAGAATATCTGTACTTTAGTATTGTATTTGCTATATCAGGGGTGGCCAACTGGTCGATCGCGACTATTAGTCCTGTCGATCGTAGTAAGGCAAAAAATGTAAATACATACTACGTAGAAGGCACACAGTAATCAGCAACTGCTGCACCCATCAATTCCAATTATGAACATTTCAAGAAGTATGTAAATGGTAGATCGCACAGGGTTTCGTGAGTAAACAGTAGATCTTGGGGCTAATGAAGTTGGCCACCCCTGTGCTATATCATAAGCTGAGATGGATACCATTCTTTTGCATAGTGCATTTGTCATATTTTTTAGCTGGTGTTATTTTTTATTTCTGTGATCTAAATCCATGTGGTGACGGAGTAAGAATACAATTCACCACTCCCTATCTTGCCCGTGGATGTTGTAAAAGGCGTATATATTATGCACAGAACATCTGTGCAAGAGAAGGAAAACTCGAAATTAAACCCTATAACAACATGTTTGACCATCATTGTATAGTAGGTCAAATTCCCTCTCCTTATGGAGGAGGCCCGAACCCAACAGTGGGATGTGATGATGATGATATAAATTAATGTGTGAGGTTTAAAAAATAAAATATTTTCTTTCTTCTTTCTTTCTATATGTCCCACTGTTGATGCCTTTTCTACAATGTAAATGAAATTAATCTACTATACCGATTTGGTCAGAAGGATACAAGGTTGTATTTCGTGATTCCTTCTCTTGAAGTATGTATGTTATCTACTTACAGTTCTTCATTGTCTTTTACAGTCACCCATACATACGAAAGAAAAAGATTGGTCAATTGTATTCTTAATCCATCACCACGCAGACAGCTACAATTTAGACATCCAAAAAGTAAATATGCTTTTGTTTTTGGTATATTGTATGCACCATTTAAGTGTTACACTAACCTTGTGTTGTAGAACTTTGTACAATTCAAGTTTTTATATTGGTAAGTCTATAGATTAATTATTTTAATACTGTATGATAAAGGAAGTTATTCATCATCCTTTCCTATGCATAGAAGACAGCCAAGGGTTGCAAGCATATGAAAGTATTCTCTGCAAGAGAGGAAAAACTTGAAGCAGTGCTTTATACCAGGGCTGGATTAACCTTATCAGGGTCCCCTAGGCAATGCAATTCTCGGGGCCCCCTAGGTAATCCTCGAGGGCCCTTTCCCTTACCCGTTTCTTACTTTTTAAAATATATATTTACTATTACAAAAGTCCAGTAGATCAGATCGACTTCTTTAATATTTGGTTACTTCAATCGCTTATTGCAACAACATACCTTATCACCTTGACTCTATGCTGTAGCAACACATCACATGCCTGACTCATTTCTTTTTACCTTTATTGAAATTATCTTTATGAATAGATTATAGTTGTAAATAAATGATGATCCAGGTCTCATGATGGCATAGGTAAGAAAAATGAGATTAAAAAAATTGTTCGATGAAATGAATTGTTTTCTTCGTGCTTGCTCGGGGCCCCTAGGCAGTTGCCTAATCCGCCTTATGGATAATATGGCCCTGCTTTATACTATTCAATCTCTATGGCATCATATAGTATGCCAGAGCTTCTCTCATTGTGAACATGGTCAATGCCATATAGTAGGGGTGTTTAAGCTAAAGAAGAAATTACTATAAAAATATCCATATTATAATCAGAAGGATTACTAAACACACTCAAAGCAAATCAAATGTTGTACTGTGGGATTGCATTTAGAAGGAATCCATAGAATATTTTTTTGTATAATAATTTACACTTTATCTTTTGCCTGCAGATTCCCGAATACTGATTCAAGATGAGCAGTGCATTTGTACAGAACTTAGCAAACGCTTTGAGCACAATAACTATTCTATCATGTATGTTTCTGAAAATACCGCAAATCATCAACGTGAATGCAAAGAAGTCCGCGGATGGAATTTTTGTTGAAGCTCTATTGATGGAAATAACTGGGTAAACATTTCTTTTAGCTATTTTATTTAGTGGTAATATTTCTGGATTGTTGCCCCTTCTAGTAGCTGATATAATCCTAAGTGGTAAATCATATTTGACTGCACATGTCGAGTGTTCTGAGTACCGATCTCTAGGCCGAATGTTGTGGTTTTGACCACCACACAGGATTATTACAGGATCTCTACATGTTCCATGAATATTCGCTCTGAAGGAGTGAGTCTGAAGGATGAATTCCAACAATATTCAAGTAAAAATCATAAATGCAAACACATAAAAAATTTCTAAATAGAATAGGAAGTTAAAGTAACCGAACTTAAAAGTGGGATGAAGAAAATAGGTGACAGTTTCATTCACAGACTACAGATAAAGAAAACGCTATTCTTCCAAGATTAAAGGGACAAACTATTTAAATTATTGCAATGTTGGCATTTAAATGATTGCATTTGTACTAGCAAAGCCTGTTAAAAAGAGAAAAATGTTGGTCTCTTCTATATTAATGCTGTCAATTATAGAATCTCATAATGAAATAAAAAAATTCAATCTATTTCAATCGCTAAGTATATGCAAGATAAGGAAAACTCGAAACAAAACCCTATACCAACCTGTCTGACCAGCATGGTATAGTATGGTCACTATCCCTCCTATTACGGAGGAAGCTCGAGCTCCAGCAGTGGGACGTATATGAGCGGAAATCAATGAACTTGATGTTTGTAGTTATTGCTTATTCAGAACACTGAAAAATTATCTTATAATTCTTGTTTACTTCATCATTGCAAGTAACATCATAAATATATGCAAATATTTACCAGTAATAACGTCATAATAACCGTGTCACTGCTTAGATAACGGAAGTTTCTACAAATTTTTGAATGCGATAGGTATCCAGTGCTCATATAGGTTACCTGAGTAATTACTAGTGTACTTTTTTAATCGCTTTGGACATAGAGCCAAAACCGTCTTAAAGAGACGTGCCGGCTCGTATTACCTCTCTATTGGGCCATTGGTCTGAACAAATGTGAAATGACGTAGTCTTACAGTTAATACAGTTCACCACCCTTTTCATGCACGTGGTTGTCGTAAAAAGCGACTAAGAGATATAATATGTAGATAATATTTATGCAAGAGAAGGAAAATTCGATATGAAACCCTATACCGACACGTCTGACCAGCGTGGGATAGTAGTTAAATTTTCCCTTCCTATTGTAGCGGAGACGTGAGCCCAGCAGTGGAACATATACTGATATGATAATGATATTTTTGATACTTAAACCCGGTATATATTCATTAGTAGTGACCATGAGAAGCTATCGTTGTATTATAAAAACTAATTGCCGCTAGATGTTTATTTATCGCGATGAATAACCGGTTACAAGTTATTTATGATCTCCTGTTATTATTTTTATTCTCATGTACATTTCGTACTTTATTATTAGGCTCGGTCTAAAGTTTTATGACTTATCTATATTCGTGTTCGTTTGAATGTCATCATCGCCATCATCATTAATCTGCCTAGCGCTGTACACTGCTGCAAGTAGACCTCCTTGTGCAATTTTGTAGCCACATCCAACGTTTTCAAGCAACTTTTGCCAAGTCGTCGCTCCATCTTGGTCGTTCTACACTGTGAACTCTGATACGTGGTCGCCACTCTTCCCCAGTGGCTGTCGGTTCGTAGAGCAATGTGGCTTGTCCATTTCTTCTTACTATGTCGATCAAACCGGTTAAAATGTGTAATTTGGAAATCATCCATCAGCGTATCAATCTAAACTGTTAGATACACCAATGAGATAAGTGATCTAATCGTCTCGCTTGGCAGGCGGATAGGCAAACACAGTAGGCATTATAATTTCCTAGAAGAGCGTAATTGCATTATGTTGGTGATCTTTCAGCCGTTTTTCAGGACTCTAACAGGAAAACAATTTAGGCTTCATTATAAGACATGCGTGCAACTCCATAATCTGCCATTAATGCACTTCCCCTTCGCCGTGTGGGCGGGCCACTAGTATCAGATCTTTGGTGGACTGAAATGTAATTGCTACCGACACTTCGTATACTTAATCCGTCAGTCCTCAGAATGAGCAGTGAATTCCAGAACAACTTATAACATCTACTGCGCTGATGGTCAACCATGTTGACAATGGCATTCTATCCCTTTTTTGGAGCCCTGTCTACAACCGTGAATAAGCTGATGGATTAATATTATCATCATCAGCATTCAGCTTTTACTATATCTTGCTGGACGTAGGCCTCCCCCATCACTGAGGGGTGCCATAGTCACCGCGCTTAGCAGGAGGTTTTCCAGAAGAGAGCTGCTGCCCACTCTCTTGGTGACCTTAACTCATTCTTACGACTCCCACTTCTGCAAGTTACGGGCGACTACAATTGTGTTCTTGTTTTTATATCTGTTGTGTTAATATATTTTTTATGTTTCAGGTTCTCAATTATGGTTTTATACAATTTCACAAATCGCTACAGCATGCTTACGTACTTGGAATATCCAATCATACTGGTGCAAGTCTACATATTGTTCTATTATGTGTTGAAATATAAGAACTTGTTACAACTACCCATCGTACCAGTGGCTACCGTCGCGTACACTGTGACATTCATTGGCTTCATGTTTGGCTGCTTGCCGAAGAGTATCTTGACATATTTAGTGGTAAGTTTTTATATTTTAACTTAGAATTTTTTCATCATGATATTTAAGATTAATATATGTCGGAGTATAATCTATAAAAGTCTTGTAAAGCCTATTTTATTGTACGGGTCAGAATGTTGGGCTACAAAATGACGAATGAGAGACGACTGTATGTAAGAGATGCGAATGTTAAGATGTATTGATGATTTGGCCTTGACGAGAATGGATAAAATAAAGAATGAACCTATAAGAGGAAGGTTGCGTCAGTGACGGTAAAGTTAAGAGTGAACGCCGGACATGGTATAGACATGTGATGAGATGGAATAAAAATAATAGTATGAAGAATGTTTTGAATATGTTTGTAAGGTTTTAATGGTAAGGGAAAAAAGATAGATTGCGTGAAGCATGGCGTGGGTAGAATAGGAATGAACGCAGAGATAACATCTGATATGAGTTTGTGGAAGAAGAGTACATATTGCGTCGATCCCAAGGAATTAGAATAAGAGCAGGTTGATGATACTTTACACATAGGAGGGTGAATTTATATTACTGTTCTCATCATCATTCACAATCTCGCCTCAAATATGTCCCACTACTGGGCTTAAGCCCCTTCGCAATAGGAAGGAAATTGACCTTACTATACCATGCTGGTCAGGCGGGCTGGTATAGGGTCTTGTTTAGAGTTTTCCTTCTCTTGCATAAATGTTATTATATGTTGAGGAGTCTCTGGGAAGCAGGCGTGAGGCTATGTATGTATGTCATAAAGAATATGTAAAACTAACGTTCCATTCTCATTCCTGTTTGTTTTTCGATCGCTTAATGTTAAACAGGAATGGTTTTATATAATATTAATTCAAAGTATTACACTCGAGCCATATACATGTTTGTCTTGACCCCGTACCGCATAAGCAGATGAACTTTGTAATGAAGTGTCAAATGACTTATACAATTACTGCAAGCTATGAAATGATATTATTAATTAAATTTGAAAGATCATATTTATTTGATACAATAACAAGAGATGAAATGAAAAATTCAATAAATATGAAAATTTTAGTTCGGCAATATAAGTAAGTATATCTATCTTCATCGCTCGTTCGTAGTCTACCTATATACGTCTTCATTATCATCTATATATGCCCCACTGTTGGGCTCAATCTCCTACATAATGTGACAGGAATTCACCTATTATTCCACGCTGGTCAGACGTGTTGGTATAGGGTTTTGTTTCGAGTTTTCCTTCTCTTGCAGAGATGTTATATGCTTATTAATAATAATAATAATAGTTTAATTCAGACATAAAAACATCCATAATTCACATAATACATTTATTTGTTAGTTTGTTAGTACATATATATATGAAATAATAACCATTTAAATTGTTAGTATTGTTAGTAATTTACTCTAGCTGAAACTGTACATATTGGTGGGTGAGGACAGCCACAGGCTCAGCTTAAGCTAAACCTATGGCCAACCTCATCCACCAATTTTGAAATGGGCAGTCAAAGCGTGCTGCAATTGCACTCAGAATGCTGCTGTCGCTACTCCGCAGTCGATGTAGCAGTGAGGATGCTTTTTGCGCATGATTGCCCGAAAGCCGTCTGTACGCGCTTTTACAAATATCCCCGACGCACTACACCGCCACGGAAGGCCCAACAGCATTCTAAAGCCGTTATTATATTGGGTACGCAGGCCCCTGTAAGCTCACTGTGTGTAATTTACCCACAGGCCGCTCGAATAGAAAGACTGGCAGTAGGCTTTAAAAAGTGTAATTTTCACGTCTCTACTGCATCGTACAAACCTGCGGGCTAGCATATTAGTCCTCACAGCCAGGGCCCTGCGCTCCCTCTCAATGTCTTTATCGTCCCTGAGGTCACTAGTTACTATATGGCCTAAATATTTAAATGATTCTACTTTCTTCAAGGCTAATCCATTAAGATACACAGGAGGAACATGAGTAGGTTGGTATTTACCTGATTTAAAAACTAGAATTTCACTCTTTTTCGAGTTATACAATAATCCATGGGACGCCGCGTATTCCTCACATATAGACAGCAACCTTCTTAAGCCACGAATTGTGGGGCTCAGCAGTACCATGTCGTCTGCATAGCTAATGTTATTAAAACAAACTCCATCGATATATCAGCCGACATGTGTACTGCTAAGCCTCTCCACAAGTTGGTTGACATATAGGTTGAACAGTAAGGGTGAGCTTAACCCACCTTGCCTAACACCGCATTCCAACTTGTACTCGTCTGAGAGCGCACCAGCCCATCTCACATGGTTTTTCTGATTGGCATACCAGTACTTGACAAGAGAGACGGCCTCCGCCGGTATACCCGCACTACCTAGTTTGTTCCATAAAAGGTTATATGCTACTAAATCAAAAGCTTTTGATAAATCTAGGAAGCACGCATACACCGGTGTCCTCCTAGCTGTGTAGTACCCGACAGCATGCTTTAAGCTCAAAATAGCACTTTCAGTTGAAAGCCCTGCCTTAAAACCGAATTGGGCATCATGTATATCCACTATTTTTGTGTATTCCGCATTTAACAGGCTGTCAAGAACCTTGGCCACAGTGGTAGCCAGTGATATGGGTCGGTAGTTAGACCTGTCAGACGAGTCCCCGTTTTATTTTTTAAAACAGGTACAACAATAGTACGCATAAGAGGCTCAGGTAGATATGAATGCGATATACATAGATTAAACAATATAGACAACATATTAGGCAAATTCTCTCCAGCATATTTGAAATGTTCGATACTGAGGCCGTCATAACCAGGCGATTTGCCACGTTGCATATTTTTAATAACATTAGCGACAGATTCTGAAGAAAAATAGACACTGCGCTTCGATATGGCGGCCCCCGCATCGCAAACATTCATTGTCCTAGGACTCAAGGACGATCGGACCGTAAAATGTTCTCTAAACATATTTGCAATGGTTTTGTGGTTATTATATCTCTTAGTCGTCTTTTACGACATTCACGTGTAAGATATGGAGTGGTGAATAGTATTTTTACTCCGTCGCCACACGGACTACGTCCGTCATATGTCTTCACTGTGACGAAAAATGGTTTATTTATGGCTTTAATGTAATTAATAAACGCTCATAAACTATCAGAAAAGAAAATTAAAAAATAAGCAGATAAATTTAATATGTTTAATTTGGTAGTAAGGGTTCGTAGTTCCTCAACTTGTTAATCTAAATTGGGTTTTTGACAAAATCTTGTAAGTGTAACACAAAAAAAAATTAGTCTCAGGCAAGAGTATTAGGCACTCTTCTGAAACGTATATCTCAAAATGTATGTAAAACAATCAATTTTCGGAACTAAGTTTAAGACATAAAACATTTAGTGAGCTGAACACAAATCGTGTGCAAATTCGAAAAAAAAATTATAATCGACCTTTGTTTGCTATATAATAATTTGGAAAACAGATTAGTTGTAATTTCCATGTTGTATTTTCGCAAGAAAGTTGATTATTATCATCATTATCAATTTTTTGCCGTCCATCATCATTTCAGCCTATTGCCGTCCACTGCTGGACGTAGGCCTCCCTCATATTGCGCCACAATGTGCGGTCCTGTGCCGCCTGCATCCAACGACGCCCAGCAACTTTCACTAGGTCGTCGGTCCACCTAGTGGGGGGGCGTCCTACACTGCGTCGTCCGATGCGTGGTCGCCACTCGAGAACCTTTCTTCCCCAGCGGTTGTCGGTTCGTCGAGCGATGTGGCCTGCCCATTGCCACTTCAGCGTGCTGATTCTTCGTGCTATGTCGGTTACACCCGTTCTTCTGCGGATTTCTGTATTCCGGATTCTATCTCGCAGAGAAATCCCGAGCATAGCCCGTTCCATAGCACGCTGAGCGACTTTGAGCCTTGATATGAGGCCTACATTTGCCGTCCATCGCTGGACGTAAAGTTGCCTCCTATTTTATTTATATGAAGTAGTAAGTAGTAATAAATATATACAGGGTGTATCAGGTTATGGGACAACTGTTCGAGTATGTTGTAGTTTAACGGTCATAGATCGTAATTAGAATGTACATTACTCAAAAAACAATATAACATCAAAAATTATAGTGATTTCAAAAAAATGTGTCTAATTGTCTATGCCTTAAATGTTACGTATTATGTAGGCATGTACAGACAGAATACATGTAGGCATGTAAAGCTTCGACAGTAAAAGGGACACTGCTGAAAATCAGCGTTGTGGTGTTACATTAACATCACAACAATTGCTGAGCAGTTATCCTTTTTTATGCCGCAGCTGAGACGTTCATTCTATCACAATTATTATGTCTCTTTATTTAGTTTATTGATTTTATGTGTGTTTCATTTTGTAAGGTTTTTTTTATGTGTTACTAACGTCTCTACTCTGTGGCACAAAATAAATACTTTTCTTTCCTTCTTTCTTTCTATAATTTCATTTATTTATACCCAGAATTGCGTAAACGCTTCAATGACATGTACGTACAACGGCAAGTGGTCAACGGCCATAGGCCGATCAGCTGTTTTAAAGCGAAGTTTGTCTTGCTTATGTGAACGTAATCATTGATTTATTCAATTTCTAATGAATATTTAACAAAGTATGAATATGTTGCGTATTAAGTATCATTGACTTTATACATTTCAATCAGACTTACACGAAAAAGCGATGACAAAATTGAAAACTTTACATGTCTCTAATTTCTTAACGAATCGATATTTTTCGTTCAAATTTTTTTTATGGGTTCCTACCACCATTGCCTAGCTCCCTTTTGACTAGTTGCCCCATAACCTGATACATCCTGTATTTTATACCTCATGTATCGCCGTGTGGTAACAGATTAACAACACAATTCATCAAGCCCTTACAAGCCCATGAGTGTCGTAAAACACGTCTATGGGATATAAAAATGCAAATAACATGCTATACTGACCCGTCTGACCAGCGTGATATAGTAAGGTCAATTTCCCTCCTATTGTGCAGGAAACTCAAACTCCGCAGTGGACGTTTATGATCCGAGATGAATTAGGTGTATTTTAAAATGCGATGACCCTTTTCCCTTCTTATCTTTAACGTTCCAAAATAGAACATTGGTGATTTGTAATGAATCTAATAATAATGTAGTTCAGCGTTCTTATCAGTAACGTGTTCCGGCATTACGTTCACGTCTTTATATTTTCAAACCATTTAGGTCGGAGACTTGTTTAGCGTAACCGTCCGACTTTTGTGTGGATATTCAATGTGCCTCGTACTATGCAGTGATCGCTTGTATGTAGTTTTAACTCTGCTGAACATTTTTCTGTGTGGTAGCGGAATGGGAATGCAAAATGCCTTATAATTTTTGAAAAAAGCCGAAATATAATTATGGATTGATTTTTAACCAAACATAGCTAGGAACAACCGTGAGGTAATTCGCTTTCCTCGCCAAACTCACATCGAAATTGGTCCATTCGTTTGAGAGCTGCGATACCATGCAGACATTAACATCAAATTTGTAATACTTTCCTACTATCAAGGTTTAAAAAATATAGTTCACAAAGATATTTTCGGCATGTATGTATGTATGAATGTAAACATGAATTCGTTTTATTCGTTATTTTCAATAAATACACAGGACCACAATTTGTGCCAAACATGAGTGAGGCCAGCAATGGATGGCGAAGAGCTGTTATTCAAATATATCACCACTCCATCTTTGCGGAGAATGCCGTATGATATGACTTAAGGAATGTCACCAAATAAAATTGAAAAAGAAATATATTATTTATTAATTAACCCTTCCACTCCTTATCTTGTCAGTGGATGTTGTAAAAGATGACTTAGGGATATAATATACATACAGGAGAAGGAAAACTCGAAGCAAAACCCTATACCAACCTATCTGACTAGCATTGTACAATAAGGTCAATTTCCCTCCTCTTATGGAGGAGACTCGACCCCAGCATTGTGCCTAGTATGACCCGAGATGATGCACCCTATAGGGCACACATTCATATCTTAGTAATATAAATATTCTATCTAAGTAGTTTTATTACAAGTGACTGTACAAAATGCATTCTTATCGCGCGGGACATCCTCAACTACCGCACTACATTGCATGTAGGCAAAGTGAGACAGATAATAATAAACTATAGAGGTTGTTAAAGACAAAGAAGGACATCTACATATCTGAAAAGTGAAATAATATAAATTAGAAATGTATTTTGAACAGTTTTTGTTAGAAATGCGTTCTTTTAATCCAAAAAATATTTTAAAAAGTCACAATAATCATGTCAGCTCATATATGTGCCATGGCTGAACTTGAATCTATTCTATAAGAATAAGGAAATTGACCATTATCATGCTGGTCAGATCGGTATTCTACAAGATTCGGTTAATTTGGATTCGTTGTCGATTCGTTGATTCGGATGGTTCGGGTTTTCCTTCTCTGGCATACATGTTATATAGGTATTATGACCCTTAGACATCTTTTATGACACCCAAAGGGAAGATAAATGCTAGTGAGTGGTATTGTTACCTCGTCTGCTGTAGATTTGTTATGTTATTAAATCATTTTAAATATAGAAACAAAGAAAAAGGGAGAAACCTTATCTATTAAAGTTATTCGATTAATAGTTCAGTTAACACACTACTCCTACATATAAAAGTTAGCCTTTCACAGTATACTGCATTATCATCATTAGTCTGTCCTCATATAACGCTAAATGGGTTCGCCACATGTCCTTATCTTCCATAGCCTATCAGCCGTCATATCTATACTTCAACTCCTTTCCTACAAATATCCTCACTCACACAATCCATACATCTTTTTTTGGTTTTCCCACGATTCTTATGTCGATCCACAATCATATTGATAACACTTCATATCACATGCCTTTCATCTCTCCTAATCACATGTCCATACCAAGACAATCTCGCGTTCCTAATTTTCTCTATCACAGGCTTCCTCTAATATATACTGACGGACTCATAAACTACATCAAACTTCAGGATTACTTTGAAATGATTTTTTTAATAAGTATGCAAACTTTTTAGATTAAATTATATAAATATGGAGAGACTGACCCTTAATCTTAAAAAAAAGCAATATTTAAAAATAGAACTGCAGTAAAACAAATGAATATAGCCGGAAAAGAAAATTTACTCGTAGTATCAGATTTGCGTGTTATTTATAGCAAAGTTTTAAAATTGATTCTTATTGATTTTTTATTCTTTTGTCAATTGAATTATTGTTACCAGCAGAATTGTTGGGTTAGCTTTTTAATTCATCGAGAGTTTCTGAACCATAATATGTATACTTCGTCTGAACAAGCTGCTCAAATTGTAGCATTTGTGCGGGAGGGCTTGGATCAGCGAACGATTGGTAGAAATTTAAATTTAAACCAGTCTACGGTTTCTAGAATATATAGGAGGTTTGTGGAGACAGGTTCTTACAAAAGGAGATGTGGTACAGGCAGAACTCGAGCAACCACCGGTCGTGATGACCGATTTATTGTTACAACTTCTCTGCGAAATCGTTTCCTCACGTCAGTTAACATCAAAACAGAGCTTAATGAAGTGCGTGAAGTAAACGTTAGTGCACGAACAATAAGAAGAAGGTTAAAGGAAGCGGATATCACCCCTTTTAGACCAGCAAATGGTCCAAAGTTGTCTGTAGCTCACAGACAAGCTCGCTTAAGATTTGCGCGTGATCACCTAAATTGGACAGATGAGCAATGGGCCTCCGTATTGTTCACAGATGAGTGTAGGACATGTTTATATGGTGCAGATGGTCGCAGAAGAGTCTATCGTCGACGTGGGGAGCGATATGCTCAAAGTTGCATTGAGGAGCGTGTTCCTTTTGGAGGCAGTTCGTGCATGGTCTGGGGTGGCATATCGATGAACGGGCGAACAGAACTTGTGTTCATAGACATGCTCCGTCAAAACGGTAGTAGAGGGGATTTGACTGCACATCGCTACATAACAGAGATTTTAGAAGATCACGTGATGCCTTACATGGGATTTATAGGCGAAAGTTTTACTTTAATGCAGGATAATGCCCGGCCGCACGCTGCTGCACATATTCGACAATATTGCGAAGAGGTTGGGATACGTACAATAAATTGGCCAGCACGCAGCCCGGATCTTAATCCCATTGAGCATCTTTGGGACAATTTAAAAAGAGCTGTATATGCGAGAAATCCTGTGCCTACGACAGTGGCACAACTAAGAACAGCACTTTCAGAAGAATGGGACAATATTCCGCAAGATCTTTTAATAACCCTAATCAAATCTATGCGGAACCGATTAGAATCCGTAATAAGGGCACGTGGAGGTAATTTATTAAAACATAAAAAAACCCTTGCATAAAGTTTGTGTCTATTGTTAAAACCAATTTTCTTTAAATTTCTGTTTTTTCTTCAAAAAAGTTTTAAGGTCCTTTCCAGTACACAAACTTAAACTTAAGGATATGACCCTACGCTGTTTTAAAGTTAACGAACCAATCTAGACGTTTCAATTTAAATCTGTGTAGAAAGTTTGCATACTTGGTTAAAATATTTATTTCAAAGTCGTTTTTTACTTTGATGCAGTTTATGAGTCCGTCAGTGTAGTTTTTATTTCACAATATACACTATATCTAGCATAATAAGTACTAATATGTACTAACTATATTTTAGATATTTTGAACTTCCTATTATTTAATGCAAAACTGTCCAATTCCACGGACAGTTTTGCATGGTTGTGCTGACTTATGAGATCCTTCTTATAGCCACGAAGTAAACAAAATGTGGAGTTTTTGTGCCTGTCTATATTAGTATTTAGATTGACAGCCATTCGCGCTTTGTGTGCTACGGTGGTGGCTTATATTTGCACTAAATACTAACCATATAATAATTGGATGGAAGGAAAAATAATTAATGCAACATTATTTACAATTTCAGCCATTCTGTACACCGGTCAGTGGATTCGCTAAAATTGTTTATATTTATGGCATTGTAAAGGCAGAGAACGCGGATGCTGTTGCTCTTTCCACCTGGATTATATCCATGGCAACTAATTTAGGTAAGTTTAATATGTATTAGGTGGATTTCAACTTTTGGTACGTCAAAGACTCGTTTACAAAACTGTCTATTCTTATTTTCAATTTATTTATAAATAAATAAAATTGAAGTTTTTTGTAATGTCAAAATGATAGGCCTTTTTTCATGCTCATACGGTTATTTGCTTGGTGCCTATATCTACCGAAAAACCAATTTAAAAGATGTTTGTCTGTCTGTTTGTTCTGGGTAATCTTCAAAACGTTTGAACTGATATTGATATTATTTTACCATCATGTCTATATAAGAAATCATTTAGGCTATATATGATCCCGGGTTTCCTACGGGAACAGGCACTACGTGAGTGAAACCGCGGGCAGTTGCTAATTAGTAAATAAATAAATTTTGCGACTGATGCCGCCCTAGCAGAGGCTGCGGGTGACCAGACCGGCGATTTTGTTGCACCCGTGGTGAGGTTAGCCTCGCGACGGCGATCAGCGTTCCGGGGGGACGTAGATGGGAAAGGGTACTCCCTCGGGGTATTCCGTCGGGTTGACCACTGAAGTCAAGGAACTCTGCACTGGTGGTCGGCCCAACGACGAAGGTGACGTGCTATATGGGTGGGTCACGGGGCCGCGTGTCACCCCTCTGTCGCCCTAGAAGGAGCCGGGCGGAGGAGGCGCTGACCGTAAGCCCACCCCAAAAAAAAACATTAGTAAATAAATCTAATTTATCTCTAACGTTTAACGACTGTTCTATCATTACAATCAGAGTATAATATATAAAAAGCTTTAAAAGTATAAAAGCTTTATGGAGTCGATTTTCAGTTGGAGATTTTTTGTATTGTCCACAAAAATGATACCAACTTCGTTATTTTAAGCATGTTTGTGTTTTTGTTCGTTTCGTGTTTTGCTTAGGCATATAATATGAATTTAATATCCACGCAAATAAAGGATCAGTGTGGTATAGTAAATTTCCCTTCTATTGTAGAGGAGGCTGGAGCCCAGTAATGGGACCTATGAGAACTATTATGATGCATGTTTTTTATTTTTAAGTATTTCTCTCATCGTGTAGTAAGCCTTTGGCCGTTGTCTAATAGTGAGAAGTATGTGGGCAGAAAAGCATAAAAAAATAAATAGATAGATAAAGCATATATTAAGTCGCCACCACTGAAGGGAAAACAAAATTAAGAAGAAATCAAATTGAAGCTTATCACAATATAGTCCAATTCTCGCTTTCTTTAGGATAATCTCTAAATATAGTTATTATAGTTAGTGTGAAGGAGTAAGAATACGATTCACCACCTTCTTGCACGTGGGTGTCGTGAAAGGCGACTAAGGGATTATAATACAACATCTATGCATGAGAAGGAAATCTTGAAATAAAACGGTGTTACTGTTGTGGTATAGTAGGTCAATTTACCTCCCATTGTGGAGGCAGTTCGAACCTAGCAGCGGGACGATAGGTGGTGGACGATAGTTAATTGTATTCTTACTCCGTCACCACACGGACATTTAAATTTACGATTTTGAAAAGTTGCAATTCCATTCTTTTTCTCGATTAATTAATATGAATGAGAGTTGCCCCCCACATAATGATACAAATATCTGTAGGCAATACTTTGCTATCGTTCGATATTACTTTTCTGCCACAATACTTAATAATTATTCCCCTTCTCTTGCGACTGATTAAGATATGATAAGGACAATTCACCACCCCCCTTTCTTGCTTGGATATCGTAAAATACGACTAAAGGATGGAATATCCAGGTAACATCTATGCAAGAAAAGGCAAACTCGAAGTAAAAACCTATACCAATCGAGTTGACCAGCACGGTATTATAGGTCACAATTTCACTACTATTATGGAGAAGGCTCGAGTTAAACAATGGGATGCATACAAACTGAGATGATAAGTCATACCCAGATAATCGTATTTACTTTATTTTTCATTTACAGCCAGAATCTTCACTGTGTACGTCGACTCGGCAGATGTAAACCTGATGATAAATTTCTTCGTATCTACATTGCTCAGTACTGGTGTTTTAATGACAGCATTATACTATCAAAACAGATGTGACGGAATCCATGCAGTCCCCCGAAGGGTGAAACGAAAGTTTTCAGACACACGTTAGATGTTGAAACATTAAAAATTGACTTATCAAGCATTGTATGCCTGATTATTTCAGTATTTGAATTTATAAAAAAAAAATAGCCATAAATGAATGTAGCACCTATTCGCTACTACAAGTCATTGTAATTGTTACCAGGTATAAATTGTTTTTAATTAAAATAAAAAGCACTCCAGATTTTTTAATATTGTACACAGAAAATTATCCTTGCGATATAAAATAAAAAGCTATAAGTTAGCAGAAAAGCTATGCTTATAATATTTTTACATGGATATATTTCCAATTAGCATTGGTGATTTTAGTTGATAAAAACACAGAAGTCGCGTCTATTACCCGTCTGAAATTAAAATAAACTATTTTTTGGGGACTTCTTTTTACTTTATACGCACTATATATGTAGGACTTACTATTACAACAATTTTTATTAATCCATATTTGACTGTAAACATAATTTTATTTTGCCAAGATGCGCTATTTGAAAATAAAGTTTTGTGAAACATGCGTGTACAAAGTTACATTAGCTTACGGGTATAATGGTCATAACGAAGATATGTTTTGGCATATCAGGGACAAATAGTATTATTTACTAGGCTTAATAATTTTTAAAATTTAACACCTTTCCAAATGGAAAATAAATATATAAAATGCTTATATTAACTTGCGTTTGATATGTAAGGGAATCTTTCAACGCGATTGTCAGTTCCTTCCACACTTCGGATTAATTTGAAACTTTGCACACTTATCAAGGCAATAATCTAAATAGTTTATTCCATTATCCTAAAAAGCATTATCGTTTTTTATATCTCTGGCTTAGAGTTTGACCGGACTCGATAGATGTCGCTATTCCTATTTGCTGCATCGCAATCTGTTCTGTTATCCACATAAGCGTATTTTTAATCTTTTTAATGTATGTACATACATATTATGTATTTATTTTTTAAAATAAATAATAGAAAAACATAGCCATTTTAATAAATATGTGGATTCTAATTACATTGTACATGTACTAAAAATAAGCAATTGCTTATAACATAAATCGTCACAACTTTTGACGTTACATTTTTTAATTTTTTTTTTTTATATTAAAGAGCTCATCTTCATTATTAATATATTATATAGTAATGATATTATATTAATGATATACTAAACGTTGTTATTAATTAATATTAAATGTAGCCTAATTAGAGGCCAATGCACTATTGTTATTTTAAGAATCTCTTAAGTAAAATCCTAATGTTTATGTTGTTGCTATCACTTCCCAAATTGAGTTGACGTAGTTTTGTTGTGCGTAATTGAAAGTGGAGAAGAACGTACAAAGAGTATTGGCCAGATTTTACGACCACATTAATCTTCCTTGAAAATATAGATTTTTAATCGTCAATTTGTCTTTGTGTAATGGTTGTGTCATCGTAAGATTTTAATCTTGTGTCAGATATTAGGCTTCGTTACCTTATTAAGCTATTTAGGATTCTTTGCTTATCAAGGGTCTCTTTATAAATCTACTGTAGGTATCAGTTCAATAAAATGCAATTATTAAAAGAATTTTATTAAAATATGTTCAATAAAAATATTTTTGTTTTTACTAACTTTATTCTAGTCATATACATTTTCTGGATTGTCTAAAATTTTTAAATCTATGTATACATCATTCTTAAATTGTACACCATATTTCTACAATGTCAGTAGGTCCAATCCACACGGTAGATAATATTGCCTCTATCTAGTTATTGTGACTTTGGTCAGACCAGAAAATGCATTTCTTTTATATATTTTTTTATACATCCCTATTATATTTTTTCAGTAAGTATATGCCTAAAATTTTGTTCTTATACTAGTCTCACTTCAAATTTTTTGGTAAATCCTATTAAAATATTTAGTGGCATAAGTTTCTAAAAAAAAATTCTTATAGTTATAGTACGTATGTTCCATGCGAATGTTTAGAGTAATGCAATTATAAAATTATGTAGTTTCAGAAGCTTTTTGTAGAACAATATAAGGGTGCCATGAGGTAACATCATATAATTTTCTCAAAAGTGATCAAAATAAAAGACATTAAATTGAACTTTCTTAATTAATTTTGTGATTTTTCATACATATCGATTTGTTTTAACGTATCTAATAAAGTTTTCTTTTTATATTTTCAATTTATATTTTTATCATATTTTACTATTTAATGTTGGTGATCGCCAAATATAGTCGTTTATATTTAAATTGTCATTGATAATAATCTAAATAAATTATATAAAATAACTTTAAGATGTTTTATTAATAGACTAAGAGCCTGTGAACCCCAGACCTTCGTGATTTTACTAAAGCTGAAAGTTTATCAACACATGCTCCCAACACAGGTAAGAACGGTGATCTATTATGAAGTTTGGGTTACAGTGGCTTTGGCAGATAAAAGGTACTAAGGGTGTGTAAAATACCGATCTATTTTCGTCAAATCATTAAGCGTGATTTTTCGATATTACTTTCAGAACGTTAAAAATCACGATATTCATTGCCAGACAATTAACATCGTTGCAACCCCTTGCCAGAAACCATTAACGTTCATGAAATTATAATTCTACTTACGTTATAGTATAAAAGCCGATTTTTATGTATAATACTTGGGTAATGAGTAGATGATGCTTCCTCAGTAGCCAGACATTTTTCATAGTTCCAACCCCTTGCCAGACAAACATGTAGGGTAGCTGTAGGAGCGAGCGCGTACCAGCACATATTTGCATGGGTGGCTGCGAGTGAGATGCGCTTATATTCTTTAGTATTTAGTACATGCTTATAGCAGCTAAAATAATATTATATGCTATTTTCAAATATTATTAATTTAATATTCATTATTAATTATAAGAATAATAATACCTACTATTACTTACGTTATAATGTAATAGCTGATTTTGTATATAATACTCGGGTAATAATTAAATGATGTTTCCTCAGTAACCAGACGTTTTTCATAGTTCCAACCACTTGGCAGAAAGGCTCCGTCCGGGGCGACAGAGGGGCGGTGCGCGACCCCATATAACCCACCTGTAGCACGTCGCCTTCGTCGTTGGGCCGACCACCGGTTCCTTGTCTTCAGTGGTCAGCCCGACGAAATATCCTAGGGGGGGGGTAGCCTCTTCTCAACGTGTATACACCCTGCCCGGAGGTCCGACAGTTCCTGGGACCACCAGTGAACTCTCTTCTTCGGAGGTGGACGCCGTACACCGGGCATGGCCTGGATTTGCGCTAACGCAAAGTGGATGCGGCCAGCCTCGACATCCACCCCGTCTGCCGGAGGTTATAAGGACAACCACGTTTGCATGATGGCTGTCTCCGCTAGTAGGTCCTGATCTAGCCGACCCATAGTCCACCGCGGAAATGCAGGGCTCCGTCTGCCGTGTGACCCCTGCTGAGATGCTGGGGGGTCCGGGCCTCTATTCGAATGCACCTATGATTCGATAGAGTCTCAACTTCCTCCAGGACGTATCATCTCCGCACATCTGCTGCGACAATGGGGTTAGCAAACGGCAAGTCTCCTATCGGTCCGCGCCTGATGCCGCACGCATGTATTCACTAAGCTCTTGTTCAGCAAACAGGCCCAGTAACAACGCCACCCACACTTCGACCGCCCGCCCGCGATCATTCATCCTGGGGACCGTTTATGCCACCCTACCACTACCTATTTTGAATTTTGTTAAAAAAAGGATAATTAAAGTTTTTTCGTTATGGTGAGAACAGAGAAGAACATACACAAAGAAGTTCAAACATTTATTTTAATTAGTTTTATTTTTAGTAAAGACAAGTTTTGTTGACTGAAACGTATCCGTCAGCCGCAGAGAGGCTGACCGCGCGACGGTGTTCGACGTCTTTGACGTTGAGGGGAAAGGGTTTCTCACAAGGTATTACGTCAGGCCGACCACGGAGAACAAGGAACTCGGTACCGGTGGTTGGCCCAACGACGAAAGCGGCGTGCTACGGTGGGTTATGGAGCCGCGCGCCGCCCCTCTGTCGCCCCAGACGTAGCCGGGCGGCGGGTGCACTGACCATAGCCCACTCAAAAAAAAAGATGTATACGCACTCGGAGGACCTTCACTCGCAGTCGGTGACATCACCACCATGTCCCACGGGAGGGTCAGCTGGGCAAGGCTTACCGCAATGCGCGGTCTACCTTACCTAACCAACCCACTGAGAAAGAAGCTCAGTGGAAATTCCACTTACTGTCAGTCCTGCTTTTCAATGGGTGATAATTGGGGTGCCACCAAACAGGGGCGGGTGGTTCAACCTGCTGACAGACGAACGTTCACTCAATTTGCCGCCCCCCTGGACGTGTCACCCGCGTACGGCGCACGCGTTGCACGCCCGCTTACGGCGGGCCTGGTTGCGTCTAGTCAAAAATATACATACATATAGTTGTTAAACCCGCAACTATTTAGAAAAAAGCTTGTAGAATAGGTGTATTTTATTTAATAACAAAAATCGTACCAGTTTTAACTGCTGTTCATCAGGCCCACCGCTAGCTATTTCGTCGCCCGCGTGCAGTACCGATTATGCCTCCCCTTTTTTTGGTAGGTTATGGTCTGGGCACATCCCACACAATGCGCCTGGGGCGATGGATGAGCGTCGTGCGATCCCATAATGCACCCCCTCCCTGTCGCCAGCGGGGCGAGCCTAGTGGAATCGTTAGATTCCTTAATCCGAGTGCCGGCCCTTTGATGCTCCGGCAACATTGCAGTGTTGTCGGCCGAGGAGTAGCCCTCACGCGGTCGGCCTCTCTGCGGGTGGCGGACTAATCCCCAGTCCATCCACGCGCGACCTCAGCTCGGGCGGCATCAGGCGCAAATACTCACGCCTGCGTCGCCCAACCTGCCAGTGGCGAAGCATGTCGTAGGTTGAGCTCTTCGTAGAGAAACGCCTGCTGGACCCGCTCCGCCGCCTCCCTCTGCGAAACAACTGCCTTGCAGAAGGTAGCAACCACGATCCAGTTCACCACCACCATCGCTAGTACAATGCTCGACAGCGTCAGGTCGACACCGATGACTGCGACGAGTTCAAGGTGCTGCTCTGCCCAGGCCACGCAAACCTCAAGCGTGTGCTGAGCTGTGTCCTCATTGAAATCGCAGTGGTGGCAGGATGGCCTCCTCTCCCTCTTCGGAAGCTTGTGCAGGTACTTGCCGAAACAACAATGCCCCAACAAGACAGTCAGTGATACTGGAGCGCCTTCCCGACGCAGTTGAATGGCAGACTATGAAATGCGTTAGCGATGTCCAAAGAGCGACCGACAACAGCACCCCTGCACCGGTGCCCCTATCGCAGAGGTCACGCTTGAGACTGTCCAGCATCTCATGCCAACTGACGTCTTTGGCGAGACGGACGGCATATATAACCTAAAGACGTACCATGCACTGCGGTAATCCTCCTACAGCTGACCCTCCCGCTCCGCGTCGCGATGGTGCCGTCGTCTGCAGGTGTCGGACCTGCACACGGCCTGAAGATCTGCCAACTCTCGGGACCACCAGGGGACCACACTGTTCGGGGGGCAGACATCGCACGCGGGGCATAGCCGCAACGCAAATCTGTGTTAACGCACAACGAATGCGACCAGCTTCGGCGACCACCCCATCTGCCTGGGGCTTTGAGGACAGCCACGAGTAAACGATAGCTACCTCCGCCAATAGGTCCCGATCCAGTCGACCCACAGGCCACCGCAGAAATCCGGTAATTGCGTCCGCCATGTTCGCATCTATCCGAATGTACCTGTGGATAGGGTCTCGACCCACTCCTGGACGCACCAGCTCCTCACGTGTGCAGCAACATTAGGGTTAGCGAACGACAATCGACGATCCGCGACCAATTTACCGCCCTCGTCCCTTCTCCGGCTGCCCCGCGACCCCTGGTCGTCGGACGGCTCTGTGGCACTACCGCCCTCGTCCGTTGAAATTTCCAAGGCCACATCAGTCCCTGAACTCTCCGAAAGCCCTGTAGCACCGCCGCCCTCATCCTCTAACGGCGCGGTAGTGCTGCCGTCCCCGTCCTGCGACGCCTCTGCAGCAGAAGTGTTGCCGCCCTTGTCGCTGGGGGGAATGACAGCAGCCTCTATTGCCTGTCGTTCCGCCGCTCGTCTCCACGCAGCGCGTTCTGTTTTACACTGACGGATGTTGGAAGTATAATCACACAAGTTTAAATATCAATCATTATGCCAAAACTATTAACAAAATAATTATCAAAAGAACTATTAACAAAATAATTGCAATTCAATGTGCCATCGTTATATTTTATCCACTATAATGCTCTTTGAATGTGTACAAGTACCTAGGTACCTGACCTACCCACTGAGAAGGAAGCTCAGAAGGAATCGCCCTAACTTCCAGCACTGTTTTTCAATGGGGTGATACTTGGGGTGCCACCAGGCGAAGGGCGGGTCGTTCAACCTGCTGACAGATGAACGTTTGGTATTGCATCTTAGATTTAACGGATGCCAATTGATGGCGGTGTTAACGCCAATCGGTCGGTTTTTTCCATGCGATGGAATTTATTATACTTATGGTAGGATGAATATTATGACATGAATTACGTGATGAGTCGCTCGATTTGCCGCCCCCCTGGACGTGCCACCCGCGTGCGGTGCACGCCTTGCACGCCCGCTTACGGCGGGCCTGCTGTTCATACCTACCAGGCTGTTAGTGCTTCGTACGACATCACAGACGTAGTATACGACATGGGAAATACTCTATGAAAATTGTCGATTGTCTCTTAACTTTCTGTGTGTGTTGTGGGTTTTTTGCTAATGCCTGTAACTTACGATGGTGTGGTCCTGGTCGAACCATTGAGTGTGAAGAGTTGACATGGGATACAGGAAGACTCGATGGGAATGGTCACTGCCAGCCGTACGTATATGTACGTACATTTGTACAGATGTACATATTATATACGTATCCGATATGTGAATTGAAAATAAATGTGTATTTTGAAGCCCTTGCCCTTAAAGAATTTATTGCCGTTTCTCAGTACGGGCTATTAATAAATAAGTACAGCATAATATGGCCCAAGAGGTTTTTAGTGCCATGAGTATAGCTGTGGATGATAAATGCATTAACAGTGTGCTCTGACCACTGATTTTATGTCATTGTCTAAGTGGGTAATTGAAGTTTAGTATGATAATCATATTAAACTTAATACGAAGCTATTATAATAAACGTAGCATTGTTTCCGTGTGGTGACGGAGTAAGAATACAAATCACCAACCTGTGGGTATTGTAGAAAACGACTATATAATATGCATATAACGTCTATGCAAGAGAAGGAGAACTCGAAACAAAATGCCAAACTGTTTGACCAGCGTGGTTATAGTAGGTGAATTTCTCCTCCCAATAGGGCTTATATGGATTCAGATGAAATGAGCATATATGTAAAAATATCAACGCAAACGCAATGGCGTTAGTAGGAGGCAATAGTTTGTATCCAACAAACGATACGACGTGGCATTTTCCTTAGGTTTTTCAAGCAGCCGATATGGACAATGGTGGATTGATAATAAAATAGCGAAACCTGACATCTGCTTCAAAGTTATAATCACCTTTTTTTTTGGGCTGGGCCATAATCATCGCACTCGTCGCCCGGCTCCATCCGGGGAGACAGAGGGGCGCCGCACGGCCCCATGACCCACCCGTAGCACGTCGCCTTCGTCGTTGGGCCGACCACCGGTGCAGATTTCCTTATCTTCAGTGGTCGGCCCGTTAAAGTTATAATCACCTAAAGTGCTTGCTATAATGATAATTCTTACTTTATCATCTTTATTCTCGCAAAGTGCTTATATTTTGTTTGATTAACTCCTATAAGCGTCATTTAAGGTGTGAGTAGTTTCAATAAACTTTTACGTTTTTAGTCTACAAAGACATGATATAATAAACATACATATAAAGTCAAAATTACATAGTTTTAGCTTAAGATTAAAGTTGGAGTCATTACTCGTCGAAATTATAGGTGTACTACCTATATACTCCTCGGTTCTGATGTTTAACTTCACTTCAAATGACGACTTGAAATTTATCTCTACATGTCATCACCTTTTAAATCACGAAATTTCTGTAAAATTTTCTGTCCCGGCGTAAAATTCACGCAACTGGAAGATTTGATTGTTGTGAGAGTAGAACGTTGCCCATGTACCCATAGACGACCTATTTCCTTTTTTTTCGAAGGTATACATTCTCTAGAAGAGCGCAACGCTTTTGACATTAACAATTTAGAGCACAACACTCTAGGTGATACCAGGTCAAAAGATGATGATGATGTCATTCTTGTGTTGGGTGTTGTGAGTGATCCATGACGCGGTGAACTTATGTAACACGGCTCAAATCTATATACATCGTGGTCCGTTTCCACATCCAAACTTCTTATTTCCGGTAAAGCTGGCAATTCTTCCTGTTTACTGGCACTTACTAGCTGTTCTTCCGAATCGATGTTTTCCATCATTAAACCAAGTGGTTCTTGAGCGGCAAAATCGGATCGACTTGCTGCTAATCGTCTTGCTTTTCGCCTTGCTTTTGCTTTCGCTAATTGAGCAAGGCTTTTGGACCCTATTAAATGCATATTCTGGTCAATATACTTACACACCGCATCGGCTTCCTCTTCGGGTGACAAATGCGCATCTCTAAAAAAGCCGTAGCCATTGCGAAGGTCATGAATACCTTCAATGAACAACCACATTAGAGTCCCCAAAACAAGAGTTAATGTAGTCAGAACTGCAAACGCTGTAGTCTTATCTGGGCCATGCAATTTGTATTGAATTTTTCCTAGTACTCCGTATGTAACGATATTACGAGTACGCCTATTATTATGGGCTCGACAGGTATAGAATCCTCTTAAGTCATTATCGGCTGTCGCTATAAGTCTTAAAACTATACCATCATCAACTGATCTCAATGCTTTATCTCCTGAAGCGCTTGTTACTGTTGTGTCCAAAAATAGCCAACTGGCTGCATTAGGTGTTCTAGTTGTTCTAGCATGTAAGCAGGTCAAATTGAGACGATTAGACTTGCCCCAAGCCGTTTCATGATATGAGCCAGATACACTGGCAGTCCTTGACGAGACTTGAATTTTGTTGTCTTTGTACCGCTCTAGACTATAGTCATGTAGGTCTATTAAAATGTTGTTAAGCTTAACAGACGCTATAACCCCTGAGAAAGCAATGAAGTCTTCGAGAATAGTCTTTTGCTTTATTTCATTAGGAACCCCTCCAATGAAAAATTCGTCTGTGCATACATTTATATTACGCTGAACTTTATTAATGCTACTAACGTTGCCATAATTACGACGCCCTCGTGCCATTTCTGCTTCAAATAAAACATGTAAACGTTCACCTGCATTAATAGAAGCTTCTATCGCATTTGTTTCTTGCTTTTTTGTAATTTTTACGTCTAACCAACTATCAGGTAGATATTCGGTCGTACTGATACTTTCCGACTTCAAATCATTCAGTACTAATTTCAATTTAATTCTGGAGTTTTGTAAATCAACATGTAGCCAATTATCGTTTTGATCATTTCTCAGAAATAAAATAGTCCCTGTTTCTTTCTTAGGTTTTAAAGTTAACTCTAATTGCCAGTCATCCTGATTTTGGAAACATGGTAAACGTAAATAATTCTCATTCTTTATTCTTAAATAGGCTTCTACAGAGTCAGCTTTTTCATAAGCAATATTTGACGCTTCAGTAGGACTAAAATCTGATTGTAGAGTCCTTATATTTCGGTTTCGAATCATTTTCAGTGGTATGAAATTTAGTACAATTTCTTGAATT
Source organism: Lymantria dispar (assembly GCA_032191425.1). NCBI lineage: Eukaryota > Metazoa > Arthropoda > Insecta > Lepidoptera > Erebidae > Lymantria > Lymantria dispar. The sequence continues at coordinate 10,115,553 of CM063440.1, forward strand.
TGACCTTGAAATTTTTCACCAACATATATATTTAATTTATCATCGGGTAATTCTGGATTGCATGACCAAGTACTTCTTAAAACAGTAGGTGTATCATCTAATCTTAGTACAGCGCCTTCATTTGTAACACTGACAAGAACGGAGTGCCAAACTGCTGCGTCTACATTTGAATGAGAACAACTTCGTGGTAAGCAGCAAGAGTGACTGGCACCACAGGCATCTAAACATACATGCCACTTCTGTAAACTAAGACGAACATATGAGCCTTCACCTGTCTGCCTACGTACTAAAGTACCATGTGGGGACAGCGGCATGAATCTCATATAAAAATGATATAGAGCAGCGCGTTTGTTTGTGAAATCATAATGTAGCAAAGATTCGCCATGAAATATAGCGACAGTGTGTGAGAATACTTCACAAGGAGTTAAATGACAAGAACCAATTTCTGTTCTAGGACCAACACAAGGCTTTCCATTTCCTGCCGGTATCGGTCTAGTACATGATCTAGTTCTCGATCGTTTACCCGCACCACAAACCTGAGAACACGGTCCCCATCCACCCCAACCTGACCATCCTCCATTTAAATTACACATGGAGTTTTCACATACTTCTAGTTGGTCATGTTGACCTCTGCAATGAGTTCCCCAAGTACCAGTAGCATACGGTGTGTTCGTTTCGCGGCAAATTCTTCTTCTGCGCTTAACTCCTGGTCCACATTTTTCTGAACAAGTTGACCACAAAGTCCATTCTCCCCAACTTCCCTTGGCATCATAGCTATTGAGTGCGCACTGATCTCCTATACAGCTGTCTGTTTCTAATGGGGTACCTGAACATATAAGACTTGCATCCGAGGGTGGCGGCGTATCACATCTTCTGAGTCTCCATTTTAAACCTCGCCCACAGCGAGCACCACAGGCCGACCAAGCTCCCCATGTACCCCATTCGCCAGCTACAGAACAGCCAAGATTACGCTTTACACATTGTAGCGCATTCCATATTGATTCTGGATTCAGCTGCCATGTATTGTCCAAAGATAAAGCAGCCTCTATGGCTTCGAAGGGGCATTCCATTTCTAAACATCGTTCCATTATGGCAGGAACCGCTTCTAAATGATGCAGAGCTTTCATTCGGGCAGTGTCACCAGATATCAACTTTCTGTAATCATTTACAGTACAATTCGAAAGGTAGCATACCTCAGTTTGCTCATCAGAACCACTGCATGGAGTGCCATCTTTAGAAGGCGCGGGATTTGTGCATTCTCTTGTTCTGTGACGATGGCCTATGTCGTCACAGGACCCTTGACAGGGGGACCAAGGACTCCATGTTGACCAAACACCATCCACGGGACAATCAGGATCATTGATCGTACCTAATTCACATTCAAGTTGCCATATAGATATTTGACGTTTGCTAGTAGGTCTCTTTGCATTTATGACCACAACAGGGAACGTGAAGATAATTATGAACTTGCTAATGTTAAAACGCATTGTTAATCTAATTTATGCATATAATTTTTCAGTATGTTATTTAATTCTGCACCTATGATGAACCATATCTAACACATTTAAATAGTTGTCGATTATGACAATTTTTCGAAAGACTTTTTTAAAGTCAATCTATTTAACGACATTATACCATAAACTGTCTATAAAATAGTGACTTATTTGATCTGTGCTAAATATAATGTTTGACTTTATGTTTTGATCATGGAAGTAATAAGTACTACGTACAACAGGAATGAGCTGTTGTTGCAAAATTGAAGCCGAGCGAGAGCTCAATAACTGTACCTTTTATCCCTCTCTGACGATGGTGACCATATTGAAATATGATTTAAGGACAATAATTATAAAAAATGATTTATAATCTGACATCAGCAGATCATTGCTTCAGATGGAGTTTAATCAAAGATGCTAATGATAAATTTGCCCTTTGCGCCACTATACATTTGCTGTTTTTGCTTGCTTTTCACACTCGCGTCCTATAGGTAGGTACTTACCGACTGGTGCTTGTGGGACACGACACGACATGTAGCTGGACTGAGATAAAATTACGATAAACTAAGGCAGCACAACAGGCTGTTATTTTGGAACAGTTTTTTGAAACTGTTATTTCGCTATAACTGAAACAGGTGAAACAGGTTTCACAATTTAGCTGTTGTAGAGCACCCCTACTAAGTTAGGGCCCTGAATATCGTGTAGTATAATAAGCCTTTTACTGAGCTCTCGCTCGGATTCAATTTTTCAAATTCAAATCATTTATTATGTATAAACCCAGCGGGGGTACTTACATGTTGTCTTTTTTTTACATTTTTCTTAAAATTACCGCCGGATCGGAACGCGACTGCACTGAGAAGACCCGGCAAGAAAATTAGTGGAATTGTCTATTTTTTAATAATTTTTCTAATTTCACTTAAAAAAAATTACATCTTACAACATGCTTTTTAATAGTTCCAGTGTGATGCCATTCGAAATATTATACAATACAATGGTATATACAGAGGTGGGCATTAACTCGTTAATCCGTTAATCGTTAATTAACGAATTTTGGTTAACGGATTAACTTTTAAGTTAACTTCAAAAAATGTTAACGGTCTTGTTAACTTCTGTTAAACTGAACTGTTCTGTTTGACTGAACATAGGTATTTAAGTTATTTATTCTTGAACTAGAACTAGGATAGCATGGTCACCGTAATTCTTCATTTACAAATTATGTTTAAAAATTTCATGTGAAGTTTTCAGGTCAGGTGTCCGTATTTTATACAAATAAAAGAAAACCTATACGCCAATCGCAACATTTTTGCGTTAATAAGGTTTTGCACGTAGCAACAAATAATATTGGTTTAACATGTCGGTAATAAATTATTATTTATATTTAGAAACATTTTAGAAGTAAATGTTTTTACTTCATTACATTACATAAATCGCCTATTTTTCTACCAACAACGAAATAATTGAAATCAACTTGACTCTGGCAACTCTAAGTCACTGTTAGAAAGGGACACGGTACAGTGGTTGCCTTCTCACTTGGCTTCATTTGTATTTTGCGCGCGACAAGACTCTTACGTCCTTGACATAAGGTATTATTTTCTTTGTTTTAGTTACAAGATGCACAGACAGAGCTCATTCCTCTTGTACGTAGTACTTATTACTTCCATGGTTGTACGTAGGACTTATTACTTCCATGGTTTTGATAATCTTTCAAAGAATTCATAGAGATATAGAATATTAAAAATCTAACTTTTAATCTGTGGCTCTAATATTATAATCAGGAGCGTCTGTTAGGCTACCTAAGGTTCTATCTACGTGTACACGTGTGTACACAAGTGTATCTATACTTCGTGGTTCTACCAAGGCTATCTTAAGTTGGCGGGTGAAAATTAATTGTTTATTAATTTTTTTAAGTTATTCAATTGTTCGTCAATAGGGAATATGTATGATATTTTTTATTTTTTTAAACGTTTCGCGCGCGTTTTCTGTGACGTCAGAGTACTCGACACTCGTACAAGTTGCTAGGGCTGCTAACTAGGGCTGTTGATATTTTTATAAATATCGTTTTTCGACATATCGATATTTTACAATGTATCAATATCGGGGTTCGCTATATCAGAAAAATATCGATATATCGATAAAAATATCGATTTTTTTATTATTATTACGATTATTAAATACCTATATTACATCTTATTTACCTTGCAGCTTTTACTCCTCCGAGTTTAACAGACATTAAATCTGAATTAGACGCTAAATATGTTGTCATCATATACACGTCTATTTTAGGAAGATTATCCGACTATACTTTGACGAAACCGGTTTCAGTCATTGTAATAAGACTTATACACAAGATTAATACTTGAACACAGAAAACTAATAACTTATTATGAAATAACTGGGTAGCAATACAAAATAATTAGGGATGTGACTTGGAGGGAAAAAATCGATTTTGTAATTATCGATTTTTTGTTCTTTAAAATAAATCGATTATAAAATAATTGATTAATTTTAAAAAATCGATTGTAAAATAATCGATTAATTAAAAAAAAAACGATTTTCAAATACTCGATTTTTTGTTCATTAAAATAAATCGATGATAAAATAATCGATTAATTAAAAAAAGCTATTAATAAAAAAACGATTATAAAATAATCAATTAATTTAAAAAAAATCATATCTTTTAATAATCGATTAATTTAAAAAAAATCAATTCTAATATAATCGATTTTTCTCCCAACACGATTATGATGACTTTTTTTTTAGGAAATGTGGTCTTTATTTTCTAACATAGTATGATGAATTTCGATCGAATTTCGAATAATAAAAAATCGATTAATAATCGACTCTTATTATTTTGATAATCGATTGTGAAAATCGATTTTTATAAAAATCGATTATTTTTTCACATCCCTAAAAATAATCACTAGAAACATACAAACAGCAACTTGATATCACAAGGTTCTCCTCCTATCCAAGGTTCAAGGATAAAATATCGATATGTCAAAATATAGATATTATTATTTAAAGATATCGATACTTAATACTGAACTTTTTTTGGACGAATAAAAAGTAGATATCGAGGGTCGATATTTATTTGCATAAATTTGGTGTTTTATCTTTTCTTCTAAGGTATTTATTCTACAAAATCACCGTAAACTTAATCTACTGTAGAAGCGCTGGCATGAAACTGATGATCAGTTGTCACTTACTCCTAGAATTTGATAAAAAAAAAGCTCGGCACGGCAACCCCGCAATGAACGAAGTTAAAGAGTGGTCATGGAAAAATATCGCAATATCGATATTTTTTCGTTATATCGAACTTTGATATTGATATATTTAAAAATATCGATATATCGAAAAACTATTTTATTTAAATATAGACAGCCCTAACTAGAAGACTCGGGTGTCACGTGTTCAAAACGTGACATCATAGTACTCCAACCAATGCGGTGCGTTTCAGAAATTTTGCGCGTGAATCTCAAAAAAGGCACTTTTTGATAATTAAATTTAATTATTAAATAATGATAAAATTAAAAAATAATTGTATAGGTACGTTTTTTAAGCAATAAAGATTACAAATAATAATAATTTGTTCATTTTGGAGTTTCGTGCATATTCCCTATTGTGCTTCAGTGTGCGATAAAAAATATTAATTGTTTGCGTGTTGTTTTTTTTTTACAATTATACATAATTTCAATCTAAAGTTAGCCCCAACTATGGAATTTAAGAATTTTTGTTTGTTTTTCTAATACTTCTGCACTAGTTATTCTTTGTTCGATCAATAAATTAAACCATCTACATAGTGGTAGGACCACACTGTTGACAGTTATCTGTCTACAGTCGCGGGCCGGTCCGCCGGGGTAGTACCACTCTCGCAGAAAATCGACGTCCGAGTAGTAGCAAATTGTTAGTGCGCTTCGTTCGGTGAGCGATAGAGGCGGGAGCCTGTTTGCGTGTCTTGGTGATGTATAACGTCTTTAGTATAACCGAACCTCATTTTCACGCATTCACACTCCCTTCACTCTCTTCGCGATAGGCAGCGGCCTTAGAAAGGTCCATGAGCGGTAGCAACACTTACCACCAGGTGTACTCAGTGGCGGCCTTAAGGGGTGGCGAACAGGGCAATCGCCCGGGGCCTCGCGCTTACAGCGGCCTCACGCAACAACCCAAGCAAATTTTAAAAAATATAGATTTTAAATTACATTTTTATTTATGAATTATATTTTTCACTTTGTTTTCAATATTATAAAATTTAAATTTTATTTATTTGTACAACTTTAGTATTTTTCATCAATCATGACAAATCCCTAAACCAAACAACCAGACCTACTTTCGTATCTCATACTTTTCACGAAGGACAAAGGGCCTCGCAAAGACCTGCCGCCCGGGGCCTCGCTAAGACCTGCCGCCCGGAGCCTCGCAATCGGTAAGGCCGCCGCTGGGTGTACTGTTTGCTCGTTTGCCACTGTATGAAATAAAAAGAAATATTCGATCTTCCTTAACTTTTAATTTAATAAATAAATTACTTTCCAAAGATAATTATTTTTTTTACTGCGCATTAGCAGTATTTTTCTGACTGACCACAGTTGGTAACCATTATAAAATTATACAACATGGACTACTCTATTTGTTAGAAAACTCACACATCTGATGATTTGTTATTTTTTTTTATAATGATAAAGAGTTTTATATATATATATATGTTTCATTTCGTATATTTTATTTTAATAAAAAAAATATTTGATTATTTGTTAGTAGTGACGTGTTTTTTTCACAATTTTAACACATCTGATACTTTTAATGCAGATATTTCATAAACAGCATGCTTGCTTAAAATTGTAATTTAAGTATTTTATGTTACAGGTATTTGAAAATGGCCATTGGGTCCTTCAATTCACACACGTGATGATTCTACTAGTTGTAAATAAATAAAACTACTATCGTTCAACGTCTTTATTGCTCTTATAGAGACATAATACTGTTAGTGGACAAAAACATTAACACAGCGTAATCAAATTGCACTAAATTAAAATACGATAACAATCGTTAAAACGTCAATATCGTAGCGAATCTATCATATTATAAGATTTTTAAAGAATTAAATTGGGTTGCGGTCGGCGCGCTCCTCGCACCACTCCGTCCGGGGCGACAGAGGAGCGTAAGCACGCACACCCGCAATGGGGTGTCCCACGTGCACGTCGCCTTCGACGTTGGGCCGACCACCGGAGCAGGGTTACTTGTCATCAGTGGTCGGCCCGACGGAATACCCCCTATTTGGGGTACCCTCCCATCGACCTACATCCCCCCCTCGGGGAGGACGTCGGTCTTTATATAAATAAACAGTAACAATTTTTCGAAGTTTGACAATTAAAAAAAAAAAAAACCTAAATAATAATAAATTAATTAACAATTCCTTTATATAACAAAACCAGCAATTATTTTTAAAATTTTCATATATATATATATATGTAAATCAACTAAGAAATAGTTGGCAATGCCAACCTATTTTGGTTCAAAATAAAACAATAAAACTGGTAACTAGATAATAAATTTAAATATAAAGTGCTCTATTAGTCCAGCAATGATATATATGAGCCGAGATGATAATATACAATATATATTTCATAGAAGGCAATGGAAGCAAAACAGCTCTGTACATTGTGCAAAACGGCCATAACTATTAAGTCAACAGCAGTAGAGATTATAAAATATTGCTTTATAATCACTGAAACGGAATCATATTCTGTATTAGTAATAAGACGTGAATTTTGATGGTTGTTTGGTATAAACCTATAAAATAGGCACTTCAATCTGACCGTTTATCACATTCCATTTATCAAATTACATTTTTTTATTTTGTTTTTAATTATACTTATACACTTCTCTATTAGTTTGATCAGATCCATTAATTTTCTACTTGTTACTAGGGACACCAAAAAAGTATCGATACTTTTAGATATCGAGTACTTTACTTTTGTACTCGATACTTTGGATACGACACTTTTTTTTAATGAGTACTTTATGGCAGGTATCATATCGAATAAATTGTAGAAATTATCCATGTTAAACTTGACCTTATGACTCATGTTTATGGTATCGCCATCTAGTTCAAACGTAATGAACCTTCTAAAACGTGCCTCGAAATATTTTAATCCTTTTACAGATGGTCAAATTCCTAAAAAAAAGCTCATCACGACATAGATTCTAGGAAAAGTACTCAGTACTCGATACTTTGCAGTATCGACACTTTAATGAGTACGATACTTTTCCTTCGATACTACTCGTGAGTACAGTATCGATACTTTCTTTTCGATATCGTGTCCCTACTTGTTACATTACGAAATATATTATTACAAATACACCTTTGACCTTCAAAAGCAATTTAGGCAATAGACAACATTATTGTATTAAATACAGTTAAATATAAGAACACGATTGTTATTGTACAATTTGTTATGACTAGTAAATTAACACCCAATTTTGAGGATGATTGTATGCTAAAAATATAGGGCTATGTAACAAAAGTGAATATGATGATTTGTCTATGTGTTCTGAAACTTTCAGCCATTTTACAAGCCAATTTTTCATTTCTTGGTTTGTAAGATGGCTGCCATTTAAACCTCTTATATGACAGGCGTATCTTAAAGCCTCAGTGCTAAGATTGTCTACTCCTCCTTCCCTAACAATGGCTTTGTCCATTTCTATGAGTAAATATGCTCGATATTTTAATTTGTTCATTCTAAATATTGATTTTTTCAAACCATGCATTTTTAAAAGGTAACCCTGAAAATATAAAGTAAATTAATCACAGATTTAAATACATAACAACTCTAATTTGTCTGCCAGTTAGGGTTGCCAATGTTGGCTTGGCAAATAAAGTATTTTCACATACTTTATTGGTACGAAAAAGGATAATTATCAAAAATAAAGTAGGATACTTTATTATGAAGTATGGTTGGCAACCCTACAGCCAGTATTTGTTATTAAAATAAAACTATACTTATTCATTTTATTAAAATGTTATATTATACTTTGTAACCTAACTCCTTTCTTGTCACCTTGTTGGGTGCTTACAAAATAATCGAATTCTAATTTCTCTCTCATTATGAAGGCATATCAACTTGCTGGGTGGTAGCTGCTACAAATATTACCAGCCCTTGATTGTGCCGTAAACGACGCCTAAAAGTTCTATGTCAACTTGGGCCAACTCCATTTGATGCCGTCTTATCATAAATTAAATGCCCATGAGGCTTGACATCAGGCGGGCTCCCAGTTGTAAAACTATTGCAATATGTACCATGAAAGAAGAGAAGATACTGAGTCGACCCCAAATAACTGCGATACGAGTTGAATGATGATGTTAAATTACGAAAGGATATCAACTAACACATATCTATACCAATAAATAAAATTGGAGTGTCTGTTTGTAATGTCAAAATAATAGGCTTTTTTCATGCTCACACGATTATTTGCACGACACCTATGCCTAAAATACAGATAAAAAAAAAATTGTCTGTCTGTCTGTTTGTTCTGGGTAATCTTCAAAACGGCTGGACCGATTTCAAAAATTCTTTCTCCAATGAAAAACTATAACAACAGGGCGTAAACTAGGCTATATTTTATCCCGGTATTCCCACGGGAACGGGAACTACGCGGGTAAAACGACTATAACCTATAACCGAAGCGAAGCGAGGGCGGATTGCTAGTATATATATATAACACTAGCAACCCGCCCTCGCTTCGCTTCGGTTTCAGTCGTCTTTCCTGAATAGTTCCCGTTCCCGTGGGAATACCGAGATAAACTATAGCCTAGTTTACGCCCTGATATTAGCCCTTATAGCTTTCCATTGGTGAAAGAATTTTTGAAATCGGGTCAGCCGTTTTGAAGATTACCCGGAACAAACAGACAGAGAGACAAAAAAAATATAAAGTGTATTTTAGGCATATGTATAGTGCAAATAACCGTGTGAGCATGAAAAAAGCCTATTATTTTGACATTACAAACATACACTCCAATTTTATTTATTGGTATAGATATACATATATACAGGTTGTATCAGGTTATAGGACAACTGTTCCAGTATGTTGTAGTTTAACGGTCATAGATCATAATTAGAATGTATAGGGGAGAAGTGGCATGAAGGAGCCAGGTTTTGAAAGAGCCACTTGAGTTATTTCGGTAGTTTACGAACGAATTTGGTAGGTGATTTTATTTTTAAGTGGCAATACTGATTTCCCGCTACCCATAAACATTTCACAGTTCGCCGACATCAACGGCCGCCGGTACATCGACTCAAAGTTTTTGGCACTAAAAAGTAAGTATTTTGCTTCATTTAAGTTGTTTTTTGGTATTTTATTGTAAACAAATATAGGTACATGGATTGTAGATTGAGGTAGTGCATATACTTGGCCTTACAGCTGCGTAATAAATATCCCGAAGAAGTTTTATTAATGTTGTTATTTTGAAGGTTATATTTTTTTAAAGAATAAGCTATGAAAGAGCCGGTGAATTTGTCTTAAAAGAGCTCTTTCATAACCGGCTCTTTCATAGCCGTGCATTTGAACTTTGTAAATAATGTATAAAAATAATAAATATATATATTTTTCGTGTATTATAAAATTATTTGTTTCAGATATTGCATAATGGAGAAGCCTTGTCCAAAAAAAGAAAATGACCTGAAAAATCGGTAATTGAAGAAACGGTCAATGAAGTTTTGCAGAAAGGTCAGTCCATAAACAAAACTGCACTTGCCTTAAATATATCGAGGGCTTACTTAGCTAAAATAATTAAAAAAGTAAAGGCTTCCGGTGAATCCTCTTATAAACACTGTCTTAATATAGGAAATAAGCGTATTTTCACAACAGACCAGGAGAATATGGTGGCGGATTATTTAAAGACTGCTTCTAAAATGTGCTATGGCCTAACAAGACATCAAGCTAAAAAGCTGGCATTTGATTATGCCATGGCTAATGATATCTGCCCAGATAAATGGAAGGAAATTACAACTGCGAGTAATAATTGGTTAAAAGGGTTTATGAGCAGACACAGAGATTTGGCTGTGAGAAAACCCGAAAACACTTCTCTATCACGTGCAACAAGTTTTAATAAACATAATGTAAACACATTTTTTGAGAAACTAAGCAATGTTTTACGCAAATACAATTTTTCTCCTCATATGATTTTTAACGCCGATGAAACAGGCTGCAGCACTGTCAACAATCCTCCTAAAGTCATAGCTAAAAAAGGTTCAAAACAAATTGGGCAAGTTACCTCAGCTGAACGAGGAACTCTGGTGACAACTCTGTTCTTTATTAATGCAGCTGGTGGGTTTTTTACCGCCTATTTTTGTGTTTCCTAGAGTAAATTACAAAGATATTATGTTAAATAATGGTCCGCCTGGAGCTTTAGGGTTGGCTCAAACTTCTGGATGGATGACTGAAGACTGTTTTCTTAAAGCGCTTGAACACTTTGTGATGCATGTTAAGCCATCAAAGGAGAATCCTACATTGATATTAATGGATAATCACAGCTCTCATGTGAATCTCAGAGTAGTTGAATTTGCCAGACAAAACTCAATCATAATAGTTACATTCCCACCGCACTGCAGTCATAAACTGCAACCACTCGATGTCACAGTTTATGGGCCTTTTAAAACGAGATACCGCGTTGCCATGAATGAATGGATGTTGTCGAACCATGGTAAAATGGTGACTATATATCAGGTTGCGCAATTTGTAAAAGAAGCATATCTGTCAGCTTTTAGTCCTCAGAATATAACGCAAGGATTTTTGAAAACAGGGATTTACCCTTTAAATTCTAATATATTTAATGAGGAAGAATTTTTGTCTTCATATGTGAGTGATAGACCTTATCCATCACATTTAAACGATGGTAATGAGTTGAACTTGGATAGGGACAATATTGAAACTAGCATAAGATCAACACTTTCGCCTATTACAAAACCACTTGAAGCTCGCGAAGAAAGTGATGACGTTGTAACAGACCAAAACATCAGACCTTCTCCCCATTTGACCTCTACTCCTATGGTTGCGATTCCGAGTACTTCTAGGCAACAAATTATATCACCGGAAATGATAAGACCATTTTCTAAAGCGGGGCTAAGACAAAACCTGACACGCAATAATAGAAAAATGTCGTCTGCCATCATAACTGACACTCCCGAAAAGGATAAATTAGAAGAGAAAGAGGTTAATGCAAAGAAACCAAGGATTATCATTAATAAAATGGCTACAAAGCAGTCGATAAAAACCCTCAATAGAAAACCAAAAATAAATGAAGAAAATTCCGTAGTTAAAGATGACTCTGATTCTTCTGACTCTATCATATTGGCTGAAATAAAGAAAAAGGATGTTCGCGGCAAAACAAACTGCAAGACAAATAAAAATACAGATGATTGCGTAGTTTGTAGTAAAACATATGAAAACAGTGATCAAGATTGGTTTCAGTGCAAAATTTATTCTAGGTGGGCTCATGAATCCTGTGGCATTAAGGGAAAATATAATTTGTTTTGCAAGACATGTTTCTAATTTTAAGAAAATTACATTATCTATATTACATTACCTAAAGTCTGAATCTTAAACTTAAGCAAATAGATCGTTATGATTTTGAAGCTTAAAGTAGGCAATATATTTTTTAAAGTTCTTAAAGATTTAATAATGTTGTTTTTGATAGGTGATAATATTTTTTATTTTGTTTATATTTCGAGATTTTTATTAATAAACAATAATTCGTCACTAATAAATAGGTATGACTGAATAATGTATTAAGATTAAAGCGTTTGTTAGAATGACTCAAAATGATATAGTATTAAAAAATTGTTAAAAAAGTCATTAGTTAAAAAAAAAATTGTTAGAATTATCTTTTTGGTATTTTTAATAAGGCAATGATTATTATTAAGCATAAATATTGCAATCACATTTTATAATACAGACTGGCTCTTTCATAACATTTAGTGGCTGTTTCAATACCTGAATGTTATGAAAGAGCCAAAAGACACATTTTTTTTAAATTAATATTTCACTGATTTCTGTGTTGCGTTTAAGGTTTTTTCGTATGAAATTACCTACTTTAATAAATAAATAATAATAAGAGAAAAAAAAATGTCATTTCTTCAATTAAAAGTTGTTTTTTTCGCTCCGTTCAGTAAACTGGCTCTTTCATGCCACTTCTCCCCTATTACACAAAAAAACAATATAGCATAAAAGTTAAAGTGATTTCAAAAATGTGTGTCTAAGAATCTATGCCTTAAATGTTACGTATTATGTAGGCATGTACAGACAGGATACATGTAGGCATGTAAAGCTTCGACAATATAAATAGGTATGAATTGCGCAAACGCTTCAATGGTAACGTAAGTACAAAGGCGCCTTGTCAACGGTCATCGGCCGATCAGTTGATTTAAAGCGAATTTTGTCTTGCTTATGTGAACGTAATCATTGATTTATTCAATTTCTAATGAACATTTAACAAAGTGCGAATATGTTGCAGATTAAGTATCACTGAGTCTATACATTTCAATCAGATCTACACGAAAAAGCGATGACAAAACTGAAAACTTTACACGTCTCTAATTCATTAACGAATCGATTTTTCCTTCAAATTTTTTTCATAGGTGCCTACCACCATTGCCTAACTCCCGTTTGACCTGTTGCCCCATAACCTGATACACTCTGTATAAGAGTTGTAAAGAAAAAAACAAGACTCACCATATGTGCATAGGTTAAGCTAGTTAATTGGTAAGGTTCACTGGCAAACAGTTCTTTACATGCTAATATATCTTCTATTTTTGGATGTACACCTGAACCTAGTAATGCAATAACTTTCTTCCATGTATATTTAGTTTCACTATTTGGTATAGAGTGTACTTTTGCCTGCAGTGCTCTTAAAACGGGCTTGTTACATCTCAATCGCTCTACTAGATCTTGCGTGGTAAATTCAACTTTCTGTTGTATTGACCAAAAATGAGAACAAAGCAGTTTTCGTGGTTTCAAGAATCTGAAAAAAATCAAAATATTATGAATTTCAATGTTATTTTATGGATATTACGGTAGCCGAAAGTGTAGGGTCACGCTGCTTAGAATCTCGGAAACAGCACCAACGATTTTGATGAAACTTGGCATACTAGAGGTTTCAAGGCCAAAAAATCTATCTAGCTAGGTTTTATTTATAGAAAATGTTGTTTTGTCGGTGTTTTTACCAAAACATTAAAAATTACATTAAATTTTAAAAGAATATTCAAATTTCGCCGTCAACGTCATGAATTACGATAGCTCAGTTGGGAAGTTGACCAGTTTTCTTTTTGTTCTGTTTTGGCATTCAAACAGCGTCGGATCGAATCTCAGTGTTATTATTATTCTCTTGTAAAAATGTAGGTAAATGATGACAACAATAATGATTGTTACAGTGAAACTAATTCTGAAGTATATATACTTACTTTTTGTCGTATTACTACGACTTTTCCATGAGGTAACAGCATAAGAATACAATTCACCACCTCCTTTTTTGCCTGTGGGTGTCATAAAAGACAACTAAAGGCTGTAAGTACGCTGATAATATTGCTGCAGGAAATGAAACACTCGAAGTTCCTTTTTTTTTTATTTAATGAAGCTTTGGCAACAAAGCCATCAGCTTAAACCAAATTACAAAATTAATTATAAGTTCTCAAATTATTTACTTCTTCATATTGTATAACTTATTTATAGTCATTGTCCGTCAGTTAGTCAAGTCGTTATCATTAATTAGGCGCTGAAAACCTAACTAGATAATTTCTCTGGGAATTCCGGTTGAATATGAAAATGCACGTAAACTACTCTTATATCACATTCACCACACTTCAGCACCTTAATTATATTATTATATTATATTACATAAAATATCAGCAAAATTATTCAATATAACACTATAAAACACTAAAAAAATGAATATAATACAAGAGCTTAACATGACATTTCCAAATTCGCGCCGAAACTCGTCTCTTAAAGAAGGAGACCCGAACCGAGCAGTGGGACAAATATGGTCTGATATGGAGTATACTTACGCTAATGGAAAAATAACATAATTCCCAAAAGGTATTGCTGATAATATTAGAACTGGAGCTATCCTCCACATGTCCGAAGGCATTTTTTGGTACAATTCAATATCCTGTCTACTCATCTTGCTAAAACCTTCATCTGTAGCTAATTTAATACGCAGAGATATATACTTTTTTAAATCTGTTAGAAACTCTTTGATCCCTGTACTGAAAACTCTGTACATTTTCATAGCAGTCGGGAATCTATCTTCTAAAACCTTTGTATAATTCTTCACATATTCTATGTATCTCTGGATGACATATGTTCGAAACTTTTCTTTTTCTGTTTTTAGTACCTTGGTGTGTTTCATTCTGTTTATTGTGAGACATCTGAAAGTGATTTATAGAAAAATATTAATTATTTATTAATTAGAGATGATTTAGTAGTAGTCATAATTGAAAGAATATTATGTTCTGTATTTTTCCTACAGGTATAGGTTATTCTTGATATTAAGCATTTGCAGCTCATGCCATTTATTGCATTACCTGCTGGTAAGCCACGATTGTAAGAATTATTTACACATAATAAATAGGTTCCTCTATGTCATGGTCTATTAAGAATATGTACATCATCTATACCAATAAATAAAATTGGAGTGTCTGTTTGTAATGTCAAAATAATAGGCCTTTTTCATGCTCACACGGTTATTTGCACTATCCATATGCCTAAAAATCACTTTATATTTTTTCTTGTCTGTCTGTCTATTTGTTCCGGGTAATCTTCAAAACGTCTGAACCGATTTAAAAACATTCTTTCACCAATTGAAAGCTATAATATCAAGGAGTAAAGTAGGCTATATTTTATCCCGGTATTCCCACGGGAACGGGAACTACGGGGATAAGGCGACAGGAACCGAAGCGAAGGCGGGTTGCTAGTACTTTTATAATGAGTCTCATAAGTAAACAAAAGTGACTAATGCTAGTTATATCTAAGGTAAACGACACATAAAATTAATGGCAATTAAATATTTTGTTCACCACTCCCCTCTCTCTTGCCCGTGGGTGTCGTAAAAGACGACTAAGGAATA
The DNA here is from genome assembly GCA_032191425.1 of Lymantria dispar. NCBI lineage: Eukaryota > Metazoa > Arthropoda > Insecta > Lepidoptera > Erebidae > Lymantria > Lymantria dispar. The sequence continues at coordinate 10,131,162 of CM063440.1, forward strand.
TAATATGCATATAATATCTATGCAAGAGAAGGAAAACTTGAAACTATCAAATACTTGAAAAACCCTATACCAACACGTCTGACTAGCGTGGTAAAGTAGATAGGTCAATTTCTGTCTCATAGTGGAGGAAGCCCAAACCCAGCAGTGGGACGTATATGGCCTGAGATGATGATGATGAAATATTTTGTTATTGATAATATCATATTTCAATATCACTATGTATACATATACAGTGGATTTCATTAATAACGTCCTCGATTGTAACGACTTTTCGGTTATAGCGACGTCGAACTTGCGTGCCTAGAATTTAAAGCATACTTTCGTCGGCAATTCATTCGGTAATAGTGACTCCGGATATAACGTCTAATTCGGGTATACCGACTTATTTTATGAACTATTTGGGACAGATTCCTAGAAATTCCTTGCGGATGTTGCGACTGAGTGGGCAAAGGCACAAAGTCTCATTCATAAGCTTTAACTATTAAGCTTTCTTATCCTTTGTTTTTATTCGCAGATGGTCAAATGCTTTGTTTGTGTGTAGCGTTACTTAGCATGTGCGCGAAGTTAAAATTATGAATCAGTTGCGTAGCTATTTCCAGTGAGTGAACAGTGTTTCTTAAACTTGTGAACATGGCTTCTAGACGTACATTTACTGTTAAAGAAAACCTGATTTTGGATATAGAGACCTCCGGATATAGCGTCGACATTAAAGTGGTCCCTCCGCCGTCGTTATAACCGAAATACACTGTATTATATGTATACATGAAATATATATAACATTGATGTTCTGTGTCACTGTCATGCCTGCATTTTTGCTTGTATAAATGTACATTTTACTAATTGATTTTCTAACACTCGGGCACTTTACTATTTTTATAATTAATGGAGGAAAAAATTCAATAAAGTACTTTACTACTCCTTTTGACAATCTGAACATTTCTTAAAATTCCTGTCAAAATCATTACGGCTGTTTTGGATTACATAGGGTACATATAATATGTGCACACACACACATTAATTTTTATATACAGAAAAGTTTGGGAATTATTTATGAATAGGGGCCATAGTCGAAGACCATATATATGCCAACATCCCTCCTCTGAGAGAAGATATTATCATAACCATTATTTGCAGACAGGCTATTTGGCAATTGCAGTTGGTGAAATAAATTTCCTAGGACAGAGCTGATGCTCTTTCTGCCATTGATCACTCAGCCAGCCTTCGTAATCCCAACGGAAAGTAAGTGTTAATGAGACATTATGTTCTTAACCTGCTACACAAAGAATGGGACAAAAATATATAAGACTGTATAAATATTTCCACAAGTCATCCACATCATTCCGAGTTTGGGAATTATCCACATTCAATTGTAGCCTTTACAACTAAATTTTACTTTCTTTGTGTTATCAGTATTTTTGGAACATTGAACTAATTGTCATTTTTTCACTTACATATACAGTGTAATCTCACTAATCCGGCACTATTAAAAACCAGAGGGTACCGGATTATTGGAATGTTCGGATTACTGGATAGTTTTTTTTTTTTTTTTATAGACAACACCCTGCACTAAGGAAATAATCCTTGTATTGCGGGGGACTTTACAAACATATAATTAACGGACACAAATTACATCCAGACTCAGAACAACAATTTGTGGATCGCACAAAGTGTTGTCCCGCGTGGGATTCGAACCCCCGACACTGGCGCTGTAGGTCGCTATATTAACAACTACGCCATCTGTGCAGTCAAATAATAATAAAATAGTGAAAAAGTCATAGGTAATGAATAAAATAAAGCATTTCATAGAGGAAATAAATGTATGTAATGTATTAAATTAACATATAGGTACATATGTAATTAACTAGTTTTAAAATAATCCTTAATTGAGTTTTGAGGTTAGACTACTAGTCGACGACGCAGCAAGGAACGAAGCGCACAGGTATAGAGGGGCGAGGGAGGTGTGGCGGAGGGTGCTGGATTATTGGACGTGCCGATCTATCAAAGTGCCGGATTAATGAAATTATACTGTACATTCTTTTGTCAGAGTAAGAATACAATTTCACACATCAGTGGGTATCGGTAAAGATGATTGAGGGGTGTGATATGTGTATTCATCATTTCCAACCAACCCACAAAGTCCCACTGTTGGGCACGGGCCTCTTCCACAATGAAAGAGAAATTAACCAACTATGCCATGCTGGTCAAATATGTTGGCATAGGGTTTTGTATCGAGTTTTCCTTCTCTCTTGCATAGATGTTGTTCATATATCATAACCTTAAGTTGTCTCTTGCGACACCCATGGGCGAAAGAGGGGGTGGTGAATGTATTCTTACTTCATCAGCATATAGAAAAGGACATTCATGGAGAAGGATATGTATATTCTACACAAGGCAAATTCGCATAAAAACCCTAGTTTGGTATAGTAGGTCAGTTTCCCTTCTAGGAGTCTCATGTCTAGGAGTAGGACTCCAAACCACCCCGTCTGACCAGAGGTTCATCAATTTCCTTCTTATTGCAAATGAAGCCCACAGTGGGGAGGGATATGTAAGCCGAGATGTTCCTTCTCATTCAGTCATTTTATCTGCTTATATAACTCAGGTGTCTATTACAGCCCTAAGAGAATAAAAATAATGATGATACATTATATATTTCAATTTTCTTCATATAGTTTTTATTGCTATTAAGTATTTGATATTTATAACAATAGCAGCCAAATTGCAAAATTAATAACACATTTTAACACGACATTGAAAGAAAAAAATAGATTAAATCATGAACACATTTAGAGTTCAATGTTACATTTTAGTAATAATAATGTATCTAAATGTTTAGGTAAGAAATTTGTTGTAATATCTTGGATATTAATCATTTACAAATTACACAGCTTTCAATTATTATTTTTTTTAACAAATTGTGTACTTATTGTAAGTGGAATAGTTATCATTTCAGCTCATAACAAATATTACGCATTTTAAAAACACTTACCTGTATTTATTAAACTGTTGACACTTAGTATTCATTAATAAATTAGAGCGATTCGCCTGTATCATTAAATTAGATAACGTTATAATCCTTTGCAAAGGCATTTCGATTAAATATTTTTTAATAACTAGGCAAAATACACACTATAGTTGTCACAAAACAAGAGTCCCGTTTTGCTTTTGACATTTGGTCTTACTGGTCTTACTTTAGTGATGAACCATACGACTCGGTACTCGATACTCACGATAAATCGATTCAAGTTTGCATGAGTATATAATCGATCTGAATCTGTATCTGTATTGTAAAGTGCATTGGATTAAAGTTCAGATTTGAAAATTTTACTTAAACTGTGATATTATTGATATTTTGAAATGATGCAATGTTACGAATGGTAATTTTTCTATCATTTAAAATTTTTGTTACAATAACATTCACTCAATCACAAAAATATCGAAAAAAGTGAATCTTCAGTCAATCATTTTCTTAAGATCATGAGCCAAAATTGTCAGTTGAGCTATCGTCACCCATATATATTATTTCATTTTCATATTGTCAATATTGGCGTCTCAAATTTTCAGTAAAAATCACTACACAACTGGTAAAATTCTGTAATTAGTTGGTCTAAATATTAGTATTAAAATTAATAACACCGGCCAAGTATGAGTCCACCTTAAAAAAATATATTATCTTGATTGATTTATTTTTCCTTAACCGATTATTAATAGTCTGTGGACAATATGAAAAAATCGTTATGCCACAGCACTTAGCCCAGTGGGCGGTACCCACCAATGAAAAATGTAATTACCTTCAAAACATTTCGATCGGTAAAAAATAGAAAACTTCTTGGGCGTGAATTGTCAAAACGGGCGTTTTATTTTGTGACTACTATAAAAAGTAGTAGTTTTTATACTCTTTGACACTTAACTTTTGCCTAAACATAGTCTGACACATATAACCAACAGTAGTGATGATCGACTCGAGTAACTAACTCGAGTTAACTCTGGTTGGGCTTAACTCGGACCAACTCGAGTTGAATTCTCAGGCTCGAGTTCGAAAACCGAATGGGACCGATATGGAGCGAAGTTTGCCGACCATTGAGACTATATTCATTTGAGACTATATTTATTCATAACAAACAAGTGTCACATTATTACTATGTGGATTTGTGTTTAACTTCAAAATGCAACAAGTAACCCTGCTCTGGTGGTCGGCCCAACGACGAAGGCGACGTGCGTGGGTGGGTTGAGCGTGTGCGTGCTTACGCCCCTCTGTTGCCTCGGACGGAGTAGTGCGAGGAGCGCGCCTACCGCTACCCACCTTAAAAAAAAAAAACTTTAAAATGCCGATTATTGTTGTAGATTTTCGCGTTTTACGTTCTATTTTTGAAAAATGCCGGTGTTTTGGGATGTATTTGAATCGTCATTGAGTCGATATGTTACATATATACGGGATTCAGATTCGTTCAAATAATAATAAAAATACGACCACATCATTAAACCACATTAAATAATAATAATAAGCATCCAAGTGTTGCCGTCATTAAATAATAATAATAAGCATCCAAGTGTTGCCGTCGAAGAAAGAAACTCCGACTTCATCATCCACCATTAGAAATTATACGTGTGCTTTAGTCGATTCATCGCACTCACTGGACATCGCTCCACAACCACACTTGTTGAGTCGCCTCAAAAAAGGGGCACACCTAAACCCGTCTTACCAAATTCTGGTAATAACTTTAATTCATTTAGTGTAAATATGTGCAATGTAAAAATCATTAGTCATGTGTGACAAACGCCATGTCTCACTCTGTGACAACCGAAATAATAAATGATTTAGGGTTTTCCAAACTATATAACTTTTTTATTTTTTTAAGAGCTTGCTGCATAGATTATCAAAAATGATAATTTGTTTTCAACAAAAAATATCCTTTAGATATTGCAATATTAAAAATCAAGCCAATATAGGGTTAAAATTCAAACTAAAAATTCATAAATAAAGGATTCTATTTCAAACAATAATTTTCATTTTTACTCAGTGTAACTCGCTCAATACATTATCAATAGCTAATATAAAAAATGAAAGAATTAAAACAGATAAAAATATCATTAGCCTGATCCAATTCTTTTTTTTACCATTAATGCGAAGCTGAGGTAATATATTGGTAAAAATTGTAAAAATCATTCAATCTTCGATCAAGTTAACTCGAGTTACGTACTTGAGTTGAACCAGAGTTACGTAAATTTTGACTCGGGTTAAATCGAGTTTTGTTTTTCCCGAGTTGGCACATCACTAACCAAAAGACTAAAAGGTAGGGATGATCGATGAACATCGTTGATCGTTGTTGGGCTTTCGAATATGATCTCGATGTTTTTATAACATCGATCATCCCTACTAAAAGGTTATTTATTTGTAACCAAAGAGTTTTCTGTAGGGATGTAAAAAATAATCGATTTTTATAATAATCGATTATTAATCGATTATTTTTTTGTTAAAATCGATTTTTAAATTCGATTATCAAAATAATAAAAAAAATCGATTATTTTTATATCAAAATTAATCGATTATTTCACTGCCAGATTTCCTAAAAAAATGGTCATCACGATACTGCGTGCAGTGTTTCATTCTATATTAGAAAATAAAGCTCACATTACCTAAATAAAAAAGGGGCGTCATAATCCTGTTGGGAGACAAAATCGATTATTTTAAATCGATTATTTATTTTTAATTAATCGATTATTGTAAATAAATTTTTTAAAAGAAAAAAAAATCGTTGTTTTAATGAATCGATTAATTTCCCTCCAAGTCACATCCCTAGTTTTCTGTTTGTTCCGAATCGCCCTTGAGAGTTTTTGGCGGGAATCTGAAGTGTCATGTGGTGTTCTTGTATTATATTCAATATCTTTGTGTTTTAACGTGTTATGTTAAATAATCTTGATGGCATTTTATGTAATATATAGCGACAGAACTGCTGAGGTGTAGTGAATATGATATAAAACTGCTATACATACCTTTGTATTTCCACCAAAATTCTCAGAAGATACCCTTAACAGTGGCCATTACACTATTGAGAGCGACACTTTGACTTACTGACAGATCATTACTGACATGAAGAAACTGAGATCTTGAAAAGATAATTATAACTCGACACTGGCAAAAATGGCTCGTATTTGTAGCTGATTGCCAAGACAAAAAAGAAGAAGAAGAAGAATCGCCCTTTAGGTTTTTGGCGGGAATCTGAAGTGTCATGTGGTGTTCTTGTATTATATTCAATATCTTCGTGTTTTAACGTGTTATATTAAATAATTTTGATGGCATTTTATGTAATATATAGTGGCAAAACTGCTGAGGTGTAGTGAATATGATATAAAATTGCTATACATACCTTTTGTTTCCACCAAAATTCTCAGAAGATACCCTTAACAGTGGCCATTACACTGTTGAAGGCGACACTTTGACTTACTGACAGACCATTACTGACATGAAGAAACTGAGAACTTGAAAAGATAATTATAACTCGACACTGGCAAAAATGGCTCGTATTTGTAGCTGATTGCCAAGACACAAAAAAAGAAGAAGAAGAATCGCCCTTTAATTTTGGCGTAAATCTGGAAGTGTCATGTGGTGTTCTTGTATTATATTCAATATCTTAGTGTTTTAACGTGTTATATTAAATAATTTTGATGGCATTTTATGTAATATACAGTGGCAAAACTGCTGAGGTGTAGTGAATTTGATATAAAACTGCTATACATACCTTTTTGTTGCCACCAAAATTCTCAGAAGATACCCCTAACAGTGGCCATTATACTGTTGGAGGCGACACTTTGACTTACTGACGGACCATTACTGAGTACTGACATGAAGAAATTGATAATTTGAAAAGTAAATTATAACTCGACACTGGCAAAAATGGCTTGTATTAATAGCCGATTGCCAAGACAAAAAGAAGAAGAAGAAGAATCGCCCTTTTGCAATAGAAAAGACTGTATGAATGTTAGTGATGTCATTTAAGCCAAAAAAGGGGCTATTTCGAAATGAGAGTTATTAAGTTATTTATAAAATTATTGAGTTATTTATAAAATTATCTTCAGTTATTATTATTGTGGGTCAAATCTATACAAATAATTACTAACCATAAACAATATAATTTTTTCATATAGAATCATTTTTTTCTTACACTGGCAATAAATTTGTATTAAAATGTGGGTCAATATTTAATAACTAATTTCTGTATCGGGTAGATACCTAATTATAAATTTTCTGCAGTAACGATAACTTGTTAGACGTGAGACATCTTAGTCTGCCCGTGACCATGAACGCTGCAAAGTGTTCGAAACGTCGGGTAATCCTTACTAATATTATAAATGCGAAAGTAACTCTGTCTGTCTGTCTGTCTGTCTGTCTGTCTGTCTGTCTGTCTGCTACGCTTTCACGTCTAAACCACTGGACCGATTTTGATGAAATTTGGTACAGAGATGGACTAAAGCTTGAGAAAGGACATAGGCTACTTTTTATCGCGAAAAAATGGGTATAAGGGGTTGAAATAGGGGATGACATTTTGTATGGAAATTCGTCATTTTCGATGATAGAACCACGAATCTTTGTATTAAGGCACCTGACAATAAATAAATAAATATTCGTTCAAGCGTTTTGGAAATTTCATTTACATGGGGATGAAATTCAACCCCTAAAATATCAAAAAGCATACAGCCGAAACCACTGGGCCTAGAAACGTATTTCTTTTTTACACCATCGTATTTCTTGGGGTACACGAGCACTAGCACAGGATTTTTGGAAATTCACCCCCTTAAGGGGGTGAAAACATATAGTCTTTCACGTCTAAACCGATTTTGATGAAATTTGGTACAGAGATGGACTAAAGCTTGAGAAAGGACATAGGCTACTTTTTATCGCGAAAAAATGGGTATAAGGGGTTGAAATAGGGGATGATATTTTGTATGGAAATTCGTAATTTTTGATGATAGAACCGTGAATCTTTGTATTAAGGCACCTGATAATAAATAAATATTCGTTCTAGCGTTTTGGTAGTTTCACTTACATGGGGATGAAATTCAACCCCTAAAATACCAAAAGCATACAGCCGAAACCACTGGGCCTAGAAACGTATTTTTTTTTACACCATCGTATTTCTTGGGGTGCACGAGTACTAGCAAAGGATTTTTGGAAATTCACCCCTTTAAGGGGTTGAAAAGCAAATAGCCTTTCACGTCGAAACCGATTTTGATGAACTTTGGTACAGAGATGGACTAAAGCTTGAGAAAGGACATGGGCTACTTTTTATCGTGAAAAAATGGGTATAAGGGGTTGAAATAGGGGATGACATTTTGTATGGAAATTCGTCATTTTCGATGATAGAACCACGAATCTTTGTATTAAGGCACCTGACAATAAATAAATAAATATTCGTTCAAGCGTTTTGGAAATTTCATTTACATGGGGATGAAATTCAACCCCTAAAATACCAAAAAGCATACAGCCGAAACCACTATGCCTAGAAACGTATTTTTTTTACACCATTGTATTTCTTGGGGTGCACGAGTACTAGCAAAGGATTTTTGGAAATTCACCCCTTTAAGGGGTTGAAAAGCATATAGCCTTTCACGTCGAAACCGATTTTGATGAAATTTGGTACAAAGATGGACTAAAGCTTGAGAAAGGATATAGGCTACTTTTTATCGCAAAAAAATGGGTATAAGGGGTTGAAATAGGGGATGACATTTTGTATGGAAATTCGTCATTTTCGATGATCGAACCACGAATCTTTGTATTGAGGCACCTAATAATAAATAAATAAATATTCGTTCTAGCGTTTTGGTAGTTTCACTTACATGGGGATGAAATTCAACCCCTAAAATACCAAAAGCATACAGCCGAAACCACTGGGCCTAGAAACGTACTTTTTTTACACCATCGTATTTCTTGGGGTGCACTATTACTAGCAAAGGATTTTTGGTAATTCACCTCCTTAAGGGGTTGAAAAGCACAAGTAACCCTGCTCCGGTGGTCGGTCCAACGACGAAGGCGACATGGTGTTCGGGTGGGTTGCGGGTGTTGCGTGCTTACGCCCCTCTGTCGCCCCGGACGGAGTGGTGCGAGGAACGCGCTGACCGCAGTTCACCCTAAAAAAAGGGGATTGAAAAGCATATAGTCTTTCACGTCGAAACCACTTAACCGATTTTGATGAAATTTGGTACAGAGATGAACTAAAACTTGAGAAAGTATATAAGGCTACTTTTTATTGCGAAAAAATAGGTATAAGTGGTTGAAATAGGGGAAAGTATTTTCTTTTTACGTCGTCTTATTTCTTGGGGTACACGAGCACTAGCAAAGGATTTTTGGAAAATCACCCCCTTAAGTGAGTGAAAAGCGTATAGACGAAACTCTTGGAGCTAGGAACGTAAAACTTTCTATGCAATTCTCTTTCCTTTGTTTTAAGTGAGCTCTAAGAAATTATTTTATTAAAATCAACTCCTAAAGGGGTGCAAAATATATAGCCGAAATCATTAGGCCTAGAAACATGGAATTTTGTATAAAGTTGGCTTTCTTGGGGGAAGAGAGATTTTTGATATTTTAGCCCTAAGGGGGTGAAAAGCGTTTAACCGAAATCACTGAGCCTAGGAAGGATCATTTTAGTACACGGTTGGCTTTCTTGGATTACCCCCAGATTTTCTTAGTGCTCACTTACCAAGCACTATGAAAAAATTTTTGGCAAGGATAAGCGAGCTCTAACAAAGAATTTTTGGCAATTCAACCCCTAAGAGGTTGAAAGCGTATAGCCAAAGATACCGGGCCTAAGAATGTGAAATTTTGTATACCGATTTCGGTTATTTGGGTTAAGCACGCACTAAGAAACAATTTTGGGCTGCCCCAAAAGGATAAAACGCATATAGTCGAAGACACCCAGCCAATGATATATCATCATTATCTTGCTCTTATCCTAATTACTTTGGATCGACGCGATATGTAGGTAGGGTACCTACTACTGCCATCGTAGATATATTGCAAAGGTTCTAGCAACATTTTATGACCTGGCCGACATTGTTGGCCAGACGGCATCACCAATTGGTCCAGGTCGATGTAAATCTTTGTCTTAGTAGAATTTTTTGCGACACCCACGAACAATGAAAACGTGGTAATATTTCTAGCAGCTACCAGACAGTAAGTTACAATCAAAATATTATTACAATTTTCTATCTCTACAAATAAATAAATTTGAAGCGTCTGTTTGTCTATCAAAATAATAGGTTTTATTTATGCTCACACAATACGGTCCAAATTTTTTTGTCTGTCTGTCTATTCGTTACAGGTAATCTTCAAAATGGCTGGACCGATATTGATTATATTTTACCATCAGGTCTACCAGTCGTACATAAGGAATAACTTAGACTATTTTATCTCAGGCTATATTTTATCCCGGTGGGGATGAATTAAGTCGATTTTAAAATTATTTCACTAATGGAAAGCTATTTTTAAGCGAGTAACATATTTAAGCTATTTTTATCCCGATATTCCTACGGGATCGGGTACAATGCCGGTGAAATCACGGGAATATAATGGTTTAAAAAATTAATTCACTAATGAAAAGCTATATTATCAGTGAATACCATATAAAGGCTATTTTCATCCCTAGTGCTAGTGCTCGTGTACCCCAAGAAATAAGACGACGTAAAAAGAAAATACTTTCCCCTATTTCAACCACTTATACCTATTTTTTCGCAATAAAAAGTAGCCTTATATACTTTCTCAAGTTTTAGTTCATCTCTGTACCAAATTTCATCAAAATCGGTTAAGTGGTTTCGACGTGAAAGACTATATGCTTTTCAATCCCCTTTTTTTGGGGTGAACTGCGGTCAGCGCGTTCCTCGCACCACTCCGTCCGGGGCGACAGAGGGGCGTAAGCACGCAACACCCGCAACCCACCCGAACACCATGTCGCCTTCGTCGTTGGACCGACCACCGGAGCAGGGTTACTTGTGCTTTTGAACCCCTTAAGGAGGTGAATTACCAAAAATCCTTTGCTAGTAATAGTGCACCCCAAGAAATACGATGGTGTAAAAAAAGTACGTTTCTAGGCCCAGTGGTTTCGGCTGTATGCTTTTTGGTATTTTAGGGGTTGACTTTCATCCCTATGTAAGTGAAACTACCAAAACGCTAGAACGAATATTTATTTATTTATTATCAGGTGCCTTCATACAAAGATTCACGGTTCTATCATCGAAAATGATGAATTTCCATACAAAATATCATCCCCTATTTCAACCCCTTATACCCATTTTTCGCAATAAAAAGTAGCCTATATCCTTTCTCAAGCTTCAGTCCATCTCTGTATCAAATTTCATCAAAATCGGCTTAGACGTGAGAGGCTATATGCTTTTCACCCCCTTAAGGGGGTGAATTTCCAAAAATCCTTTGCTAGTGCTCGTGCACCCCAAGAAATACGATGGTGTAAAAAAAATACGTTTCTAGGCCCAGTGGTTTCGGCTGTATGCTTTTGGTATTTTAGGGGTTGAATTTCATCCCCATGTAAGTGAAACTACCAAAACGCTAGAACGAATATTTATTTATTTATTATTAGGTGCCTCAATACAAAGATTCGTGGTTCGATCATCGAAAATGACGAATTTCCATACAAAATGTCATCCACTATTTCAACCCCTTATACCCATTTTTTTGCGATAAAAAGTAGCCTATATCCTTTCTCAAGCTTTAGTCCATCTTTGTACCAAATTTCATCAAAATCGGTTTCGACGTGAAAGGCTATATGCTTTTCAACCCCTTAAAGGGGTGAATTTCCAAAAATCCTTTGCTAGTACTCGTGCACCCCAAGAAATACAATGGTGTAAAAAAAATACGTTTCTAGGCATAGTGGTTTCGGCTGTATGCTTTTTGGTATTTTAGGGGTTGAATTTCATCCCCATGTAAATGAAATTTCCAAAACGCTTGAACGAATATTTATTTATTTGTTGTCAGGTGCCTTAATACAAAGATTCGTGGTTCTATCATCGAAAATGACGAATTTCCATACAAAATGTCATCCCCTATTTCAACCCCTTATACCCATTTTTTCACGATAAAAAGTAGCCCATGTCCTTTCTCAAGCTTTAGTCCATCTCTGTACCAAAGTTCATCAAAATCGGTTTCGACGTGAAAGGCTATTTGCTTTTCAACCCCTTAAAGGGGTGAATTTCCAAAAATCCTTTGCTAGTACTCGTGCACCCCAAGAAATACGATGGTGTAAAAAAAAATACGTTTCTAGGCCCAGTGGTTTCGGCTGTATGCTTTTGGTATTTTAGGGGTTGAATTTCATCCCCATGTAAGTGAAACTACCAAAACGCTAGAACGAATATTTATTTATTATCAGGTGCCTTAATACAAAGATTCACGGTTCTATCATCAAAAATTACGAATTTCCATACAAAATATCATCCCCTATTTCAACCCCTTATACCCATTTTTTCGCGATAAAAAGTAGCCTATGTCCTTTCTCAAGCTTTAGTCCATCTCTGTACCAAATTTCATCAAAATCGGTTTAGACGTGAAAGACTATATGTTTTCACCCCCTTAAGGGGGTGAATTTCCAAAAATCCTTTGCTAGTGCTCGTGTACCCCAAGAAATACGATGGTGTAATAAAGAAATACGTTTCTAGGCCCAGTGGTTTCGGCTGTATGCTTTTTGATATTTTAGGGGTTGAATTTCATCCCCATGTAAATGAAATTTCCAAAACGCTTGAACGAATATTTATTTATTTATTGTCAGGTGCCTTAATACAAAGATTCGTGGTTCTATCATCGAAAATGACGAATTTCCATACAAAATGTCATCCCCTATTTCAACCCCTTATACCCATTTTTTCGCGATAAAAAGTAGCCTATGTCCTTTCTCAAGCTTTAGTCCATCTCTGTACCAAATTACATCAAAATCGGTCCAGTGGTTTAGACGTGAAAGCGTAGCAGACAGACAGACAGACAGACAGACAGACAGACAGACAGACAGACAGAGTTACTTTCGCATTTATAATATTAGTAAGGATGGTGTAACAACATGTTTGTAATGTCAAAATATAAAATATAGTAGGTCTTTTTTATGTTCATATGGTTATTTGCATGACACCTATGCCTAATAGGGAAAAAAAAAATCTATACCAATAAATAAAATTGGAGTGTCTGTTTGTAATGTCAAAATAATAGACTTTTTTCATGCTCACACGGTTATTTGCACGACACGTATGCCTTAAATGTAGATTAAAAAATTTTTGTCTGTCTGTCTGTCTGTTTGTTCCGTGTAATCTTCAAAACATCTGGACCGATTTCAAAAATTCTTTCACCAATGGAAAGCTATAATATCAGGGCGTAAACTAGGCTATATTTTATCCCGGTATTCCCACGGGAACGGGAACTACGCGGGTAAAACGACTAAAACCGAAGCGAAGCGAGGGCGGGTTGCTAGTCTATACCAATAAATAAAATTGGAGTGTCTGTTTGTAATGTCAAAATAATAGGCTTTTTTCATGTTCAATCGGTTATTTGCACGACACCTATGCCTAAAATACAGATTAAAAAAATTTTGTCTATCTGTCTGTTTGTTCCGGGTAATCTTCAAAACGGCTGGACCGATTTCAAAAATTCTTTCACCAATGGAAAGCTATACTATCAGGGCGTAAGCTAGGTTATATTTTATCCCGGTATTCCCACGGGAACGGACACTACGCGGGTAAAACGACTAAAACCGAAGCGAAGCGAGGGCGGGTTGCTAGTCTATACCAATAAATAAAATTGGAGTGTCTGTTTGTAATGTCAAAATAATAGGCTTTTTTCATGCTCACACGGTTATTTGCACGACACCTATGCCTAAAATAGCAATTAAAAATTTTTGACTGTCTGTCTGTCTGTCTGTCTGTTTGTTCCGGGTAATCTTCAAAGCGGCTGGACCGATTTCAAAAATTCTTTCACCAATGGAAAGCTATAATATCAGGGCGTAAACTAGGCTATATTTTATCCCGGTATTCCCACGGGAACGGGAACTACGCGGGTAATACGACTATAACCTATAACCGAAGCGAAGCGAGGGCGGATTGCTAGTATGAAATAAAATGACAAAAATACTTGGGAGAAATACAATTAATTTCTTACAATGATCTATTACGACGCCATAATATTCTAAGCTTTAGAATCTTAGCGATAACTTCTTGAAACTATGATAAGTTCATTGTTACAAAATGTTTATATAACAGATTGAATGGAGATTAATAATAGATTATATTATATACTTTGTTGAGTACGGTTATGCGACGGCAAGCTCGTGTACCTTGTTTATTCTATAAACAATGTGTATCAATGTAAACATTGTTAAACACGTGAGCCACTTGCCATTATCGCAGCCCATATACGTAGGGAACTTGACCTATATAGGGGAAAGATGACCTGCTGTACCAAGCTGGCCAAGCTGAACAGACTGTTCATTTTTATTTTTTTTTTTTTTTTTTTTTTTATATATTCACGCCTTTTTCCCATAGGGGTAGACAGAGTCCACTGCCCTCCACCTGCTACGATCTTTGACATATTCAGCGTAGCAAAGCGGTTCTCTGTGGGCCACTTTTCGCCCCCGACGGAAACGAGACGTGACGTGTCGCGAGCCACATCGCCGCCATTCGTACAGTTTTTTAATTTTTGAAACTCATTGCGTTTCCGCGAGAAATACATACACATATAATTAAACGGACACAAATTACATCCAGACTCAGAACAACAATTTGTGGATCGCACAAAGTGTTGTCCTGCGTGGGATTCGAACCCCCGACACTGGCGCTGTAGGTCACTAGCATTAACCACTACGCCATCTGTGCAGTCATTTTTATTCTTAAGTAAATATTATATTTTAATATTATTAACACAGATTTCAAAGGAATATGCGAAGTAGATTGAAGTATTATATGTATGAATTGAACGTATGAATTATTAAATACCATATGCTGAAGTTATGTAGATATGTATTTGTAAGATTTTTTTTCAATTTGCTAAGTAGAATATCTTTACATATAAATTTCTTGTGTATGTGTGCATGTCACTGAGTTCCTCCTAAACGGCTGGACCGATGTTGATAATTTTTTTTGTGTGTGTCCAAGGGGATTCGAGGATGGTTTAGATTCACATTTGGACCCGGTAGGTGGCGCTGCTGTGTTATTTGAACAGAACAACGTCGGTTGGGTCAGCTAGAATAATATATTCTTGTTGCCTATTATTGTAATATTTTTCACACAGCACTATTCAGAATCATTCTTGTGATTTTCAATTTAAACATATTTACCATTACGTATTGGAGTTATACAATAATTATTATTTCATTACGCTTGCAATAAATAATTATTGTTGTTTATGTACCTAATGTTTTATTATTAACGTTTTTCCATGATATATTAAAACAAACACAATCATGTATTATTATTTCTATAAACACACACGGATGAGCTGAGCCAATAGATCTTCTTGTTCCTCGTTAAAATTAAATTATTTTATATAAGATGTTATTTTCTTTAGTTATGTTTGTGTTTTTTTTATTAAAGTTAACAATAAGAAAAATATGTATTCCCTTTTTTCTCTCTTTCGTATTACATAAAAAGCATTCGTAATAGTAAATTAAAAAAAAAAATACTGTAAAATGAAATAGCACTGGCCGTTAATTAGTGCAGGTGACTAGAACGGGAATTAGTCCCTCACCCACAGAGAGGCTGACCGCGTAACCGACCCAGGGGGGCCTCTTGCTCGTTTACCACTTCCTGACGGACGGACGGCGCGTGTCCGCACAAATAGGATTTTAAAATACAGCTCCCAAGATAAATACTAGGCTAGGAATATTCATGAGTTAATCATTAGTCATTATTACATGAATGAATGAGTAATTACTGTTAGCACCAACGCTTGAGGAAGGGGTCCACCCATAGTGCGTCAACAGACAAATAATTGTTGGCCACAACACAAATCTTATTAGTAACGGCTGATCTTGTATATTACTCTTTCTTATAAATTTGTTCATAACCATGGATACAAAGTCCTTTAATCGAATATATTGTTAGCATTCTGAATAACAGATTTAACCGACGTAGCATGGAGAATTAGTACGTTGAAGTGGTAATGGGCAGGCCACATCGCAACAACCGTTGGTAAACAAAGGTTCTCTAGTGGCGACCACAAATCGGACGACGCGGTGTAGGAAAACCCCCTACTAAGTGGATTGACTACATCTTGAATGTCGCAGGTAACCGTTGGATGCAAGTGGGGCAGGACCTTGCGGACGTCTATTAGCTGATAGTAATTTTTAATACGGCTAACCGATATTGATATTATTTTACTACAAGGTAGATGTCTATTTATACTCGTTCCAACCATTTATTTTACTTTTGGCAGGTCGAATTCTGATCAATTAGTGTTGTACTAATGTATTACGGATACTATGTTTTGTAATAATCGATTTTAGTCAGGAAGAACTTTTAATCGATTTAACACGGATATTTTATTTTTGCTTAAATACATATTTCATATTATTTAAAAACATCACTTCTGTAAATATATTTGTTATTTGGGCACATTAATTTTTGCATACCCACTAATTCAGTCCTCCCAAAATATTTTACTTTGTACTTTGCAAAATAAAAAATAACTACTTTATGAAGCATTTTTCCATTAAGCGGGGTCCGCTGCTCCAAACTTTACTTAGAGACAATGGCGCCCTCGTCTGCGGTAGTAAATCACTAATTTTCTCATCCAGCCTACCCCTTTTTTTTTAAGTAATTGGCAACACTGAACGGCGCGCCGGCGACGCCATTTTGTTGTGTTGTCTGTCACTCGCAACAAGACTCCCGTGCTAGTCACATTTCTGTTCGCTGAATGCTCTTTCATATTTTTCATACGCTGTGTTGAGTATTTATATTCCACCGTATTGATTTCATTGTTCTTACTTTGATTGAGTTGAGCGTATCGTTCCTCCCAGTAAGATTTTACTTGCAAAATGCCGAAAGGTATGGTGCTTAAAGGACAATCCAGAGAGTTAGTGCTGCGGCTTCGTGAATTTTTTGAAAAGGAAAGCCGCAATGGCGGATTCCTTATACCAGTAACCCAAGTTAGAGACCGTGTTGCAGCAGCATTAGGTATTAGTGCTCCAACGGTGGCGAAAATCACTAAAGAAGCCTATGGTAGTAGTGGTATTGAACAGAACAAGCTATCTACGCCTAAGAAAAAACGTCAGCCCCGTAAAGTGACAGCAATTGACAGTTTTGATACTGATGCTATTCGTCGTCATATATACAATTATTACACAAGCAAAGAGATTCCTACTTTGAAAAAATTAGAAGCGTCTCTACGAAATTGTGGCTTGTTTCGTGGTCAAAAATCTTCTTTGTCAAAGATGCTGCACCAAATCGGGTTCTTGTATAAGAAATCCGACAAAAGAAAAATTTTAATGGAACGTCGTGATATAGCCTTGTCTCGCTGTGAAGTTTTAAGACAAGCGAAGAAAATAGAAGACTGGTCGAATGTCGTTTTCACAGATGAAACTTGGCTCAATGCCAATCATTCCATACCAAAAGGTTGGACTGACGATACTGCTGCTTCTACTTCTGCAGTGCCAATGGGGAAAGGTGAACGCCTCATCATTTGCCATGCGGGAACTACAAAGGGATTTGTACCAGACGCTCTGTTAGCGTTCAAATAAAAAAAAACAGGAGACTATTATGAGGAGATGAATGCGGACGTGTATGAAAAGTGGTTCAGAGAAATGCTTACATCACTTGAAGAGCCATCAACAATATTTATTGATAATGCACCCTATCACTCTCGCCAAATTAATAAAATGCCAACACAGGCCAACAAAAAACACGAGATTATAAACTGGCTTCGTGATAATGGGGAAGATGTGGACGAATCCCTACTAAAAGTAGAATTACTTAAAATATTAAAAAGTAAAAAGCAGCCAAAACGATATGTCATCGACGAAATGGCAGCAGAATATGGGCATGTTGTAATCGGAATTCCTCCGTACCACTGTCAATATAATCCAATTGAAATGATCTGGGCACAAATCAAAGGACACGCCGCAAGAAACAATATAACTCCTCCTTTCACAGCAAATAAAATGCTTGAACTTTTAAAAAACGCATGTGCTAGTGTGACGCCTGAAAACTGGGCGAGTGTCGTCAACAAGACAAAAAATATAATATTCTCTGATTGGGATCGGGAAATTGAATTTGACAACATATCTACACAAGAGTTAATAATAAACACTGCAGATGATTCAAGCGACGATTCGAGTTCGTATGAAGAATCCGACGATTCGTTATAATAAAATAATATTAAAATATTTTGGTTGTTTTATTTCATGTTATAGGTATGATGAGAAGATTTTTATATCTCCCTGATACAATTTTAACGTGTTGTCTATTACAACAATTCAAAACTCAGTTGTCAGCTGACTTAACTGCAAATAAGTGTAATCGATTATTTGCGATTCATTAGTTTGCACCGAATACTTTTGATCCTGTCACTAGATGCGATAGAACGTAACTTTTTTTATAACGGAAATGAATTATCACTTAAATTTTATGAATAGAGCTATTTACGGCATATTAATGTATTTAGTGGGTAATAATTAAGATATATAAATATTATTGGGCAGTTTATATATTTCTCTGTTCACTCGTTTCAAAGTTAATAATTGCGTATAATGAAACAGTTACGTCCTAAAGCATGTGTCAAAAGTAAAATAAATGGTTGGAACGAGTTTAAGGAATAAAGCTATATTTAATTCTAGTATTCTCACGTGAACAAGATCTAAGCGGGTGAAACCGAAGGTATTTGCTAGTATCAAATATGTATAAAAGGTCCAGTGTGGTGACGGAGTAAGAATACAATTCACCACTCCCTATCTTGCCCGTGGATGTCGTAAAAGACGACTATGGGATATAATATGCGCATCTGTGCAAGAGAAGGAACACTTGTAATGAAACCCTATACCAACATGTCTGACCAGCATGGTATAGTAGGTCAAATTCCCTCACATTGTGGAGGAGGTTCGAGCCCAATAGAGGGACGTATGTGCGCTGAGATGATGAAAGTGATACGCAATTCAAGGATTTTCTTAGTGCAGAATGTTCATTTTTAGGAAAATAATATTAAACTATGGAAATATTTAAGACTTTTTATATACCCATTTAATTATTTTATAAATTATTTACCGTGTTGACTACCTTCTCAACAGTGTGAGTTAATTTATAATTTTAATTTTTTCGGTACTGTAGAGAAAGCATGAACCAATTGGGGTGATTCAACAAAGCTAAATGAATGAATAACTTATCTGGTGACAAATAATAACTAACACTAATTAAAATTACATTCTATTAAACATCCTTCCATTCATTTATCAGACAAATATCAAGAAGGATCCGATAGATCTTCCCAAAGGAATGCTGCTGCCTGATCTCCTGGAAACATCCTTATTTGATTCTTACGACATTCGCAGGCAAGTACACATTATATTTTTAGTTCGACACCATAGAGAACCCACTAAGATTGTGATAATTTCAGGAGGCATTAGTTTGAGGTTTTTTAGATTTCTTTCTAAGTGGTCTGACAAAGATGGCAAATAGAAGCCTACGTTTAACACTAAACGTCGTTTGAACAATACATGAATAGCAATATAACTTTGAAACCTTAAAATGCACACCGTAAGAATCGAACTTGATTGATTTAAATATATGTTTGCTAGAGTATATCGAGGTTAAACTTAAAAGACCTACGTTTACATTTTATAAAGAAATATAAGATTTGACGTTATTATTACATAGAGTTCAACCTTTTATAATATGTCAATCCCATTCCTTAATAATATTATATACCTACATTTGCCCATTAAGCTCTGTGGAATGGCTTACACGGAAATAACCGATAAAATATTAATAATCGAACTGTTTATTGATTAATTTTGGTTTGCTGAATTATAATGTTATTTTAGCGTCATAGTTATCATGATAACTCATACAGGTCTCACTGCTGAGTTCGAGCTAGTCCCTTCACAATGAGAGGCTAAATTTAAATATTACGCTTGTCAAACGGATTGGTATAGGATTTTATCTTGAGTTTTTCTTCTTTTGCCTATGCCAAATGTTATCGACATATTATATCTACTTGGTCCTCTTTTATGTTATCATAACAATTTTCAAGAAAGTGATAAATTTTACTTTTACTCCGTTATCACACAGAAAATATGATTATTTATGAAAACAATTGTTTTTCTTACCAAATATCTTTTGCTTATATGTAACAATATAAATGGTTAAACATGCGGCGCTACAGCTCAAGTGTTTCCCGTCTTCCGAGTGGAGCAACCTATTTATGCTTGTAAACTATAATAGCCACTACGACGGTTTCCTTTTAACCACTTTAGGGTCGCCCAACCGCCCGAGGCAAATGTGCAGCATGAAGGTCCTATTATTGCACCTAGTTTTAGACTTCAGATTAGCGGCTGGGGCCATTTCCTGTCCTATAACCCTCTATACTGGACAAAGTTTTGATGTATTTTTTAGCATCGAATTTATACGATAGATCTTGTTACTGAAGTATTTATGTCTACCACTTGAAGTACTTGTGATGAGTTACTAAATAAATCCAAGGTTTTGTTTCAGTTAGAGGATTTACGTTTCAAGTTGACCCTCTTCCTTTGACCGTACACTGGTGTGTTCGTCGAAACTATTATAAAGTCAAAGGATACATTTTATTTTGCAGTTGTTAGTGTATCACATATTTTAGAGATTTTTAATATGTTTGTATTTTTTTTTATTTGTTTGAATATTCATATACGTTTCCGCATTCACCATCATAGAAGGAGTTGACTGAATAAAGAAAATAGTCGTGTAGGTAAACATGGGTAACAATTATATATTAACAATTACATATATATGAAACAAGAAAATAGTCGTGTAAACATGAGTAACAATTATATTATCATTGAACTATGAAACAATACTATCAAATAAGTAAATGAACTAAACATGTGTAGCCATGCACAAAATGATGGGGGTCAGACAACTAATCTTGCTAGACTATTATGCTGAATGGTCATTTAAGAATTGTAATCTATTTTTTTGGTGGACTAATTACTATTAAACGAAACATATACAGTGAATTTCTATAATTCGAATTCGTGGTTTCTGGACACACGCGCTCAGTTACGTCCGGGGTGACGATAGAACGGCGCGCTGTCTCACAACCCACAGCTTCTCCCCTTCGGCGATGGGCCCACTACTGATATCGAGTCCTTGATGTCCCTGGTAAAATCGGCGGTTTACCCTTACTGGTACCGTCTTAATCCCGTTAAGTCCCTAAATAATTCGAATAAATATTTAACAAATATCACAACAAATATCCAAATACTCGGCATGTCGAATTATTTAGACTTTGTAACTCGAAGTTTAAAAAAACGGATTACAACGGAGAGTTGTAATTAGTATAATCCATACTAATATTATAAATGCGAAAGTAAGGATGTTTGTTTGTTTGTTTGTAACGCTTTCGCGTTTTAACCACCGAGCCGATTTCAAAAATTCTTTCACCAATGGAAAGCTATAATATCAGGGAGTAACATAGGCTATATTTTATCCCGGTATTCCCACAGGAACGGGCACTACGCCGCGGGTAAAGCGACTGAAACCGAAGCGAAGCGACGGCGGGTTGCTAGTATATTATAATTCTGCTCGACTTTTGTTGCTCGACTTGGTGAGCGAGATGACATCTCATTAGGAATTCTCATTAAGTATTAGGTCGTCTAACAGTATCGTCGCATATAGTACAATCGTCTTTTACGACATCCATTTTGCCCTTCCATTGTGGTGAAGACTGCCCAACAGTTAGGACATATATAAGCTGTGATGATGAGAATAGAAATTAGTATGTAATCATCGTGAGTTATTTTTTATTGACCTCTATAATGTTTTTTAAAATTAATTGTAGGAATTAGTCTACTCTTGTTATAAAACAATATCTGGTCGACCGAGCTTCGCTCGGAATATTTTTATCGAATTTATTTAAATATATATTAATAAAAAATAAATAATGAAAAATATATAAAAAAATACAAAAATAGAATAATAATAACACCAAGATTCGAACCGACGCTGTTTGAATTCTAAAATACCAAAATTAGAACCTGTCAACTTCCCATCTGAGCTATCGTAACTCATGACGTTGGCCACGAAATTTGAATTCATTATCTTGTAATATTTAATGTCATAAAACAACATTTTCTATAAATAAAACCTAGCTAGATCGATTTTTTGGACCCGAAACCTCTAGTATGCCAAGTTTCAACAAAATCGTTGGAGCCATTTCCGAGATCCTGAATATATATATATATATATATATATATATACAAGAATTGCTCGTTTAAAGATATAAGATAAAATGTAAAAGCTAATACAGCACATAAGTATATGCACATATATCAGTTATTGATTTATGAGTGTACATGTCCTACCTACCTTGTCTTACCAATTAGTTGGCGAGTATGAACTACATTACAAACGTTTGTCACACGAATAAACTAAAATCATAAATATATTTCACAAATCATTAAACTAGTTCTAAAAAACGGCAATAAAGTAGTAGTAAAATAGATAAAAAAAAGTTGCCTGTATAGATTTGCACATTCAAGTACAATGAGTTTCAAAAAGGGAAAGTGTCAAATACCGTGAATTTAATGCTCATGTTGTGACGGAGTTAGAATACAATTCACCACCCCCTATCTTGCCTGTGGGTGTCGTAAAAGACGACTAAGGGATATAAAATACATATAACATCTGTGCGAGAGAAGGAAAACTCGGAGTAACTGAAGTGACGGTGTGCGATTCTATAACCTACGGTACACGGATCACACTATCGCCATCACAGAAATATCTTATTAATTTTTCTGTGATCGCCATGTGGGCGGACCACTATTACCTGCCGTTGTCATCACTGGCCCATCCAGCGGGTTACTCTTTGAGTACTTTTCCTGGTCGACGTCGCCCTCATGCGAACTCTGTCTTCTCGAATGAAACATACATTTTTTTTTGGTAGGGGTCTGGACACATCCCGCCCAATCTGTCCGGGGAGATGCAGCAGATGAGTGGCGTGCGACCCCACTACCTACCGTATTCCCTCTCTGTCGCCATTGGGTCGACCACTGGTATCGATTTGTTGGCATCCGTGGCCGGCCCGGTGGGTTTACCTTTCGGGTACCGTCTCCCTTGACGGCATGGCAATATATTCAGAGCATCGCCTTCAGTCGGACGGCCTCTCTGCGGGTGGCAAACTAATCCCCGGTCCGTCCACCCGCAAAACATGTCACCCTTTTTATGGATATGATAAGCTGTGCGCTTATCATATGGGTCGCGGTCCATTCCGCCCGGGGCGACGAAAAGACAGCGCGCGGGCCCATAACCCACCCGTTCTCACGTCGCCTTCGTCGTTGGGCCGACCATCAGTGCAGAGTTCCTTGCCGTCGGTGGTCGGCCCGATGGAATACCCTTTCGGGTACCCTCACCTCTCGACGTCCCTGTCCCGGGACGTCGGTCGCCGTCGCGCGGTCAGCCTCTCTGCGGGTGCCGGACTAGAAACATGTCACCCTAAGCTATATTTTGTATAATTGAAAATTTAGCTCATCAGTGAACATTAATAATAATAGTATAATAATTATAACTAATATATCTTCTTTATATATAAATTTCTTGTGTATGTGTGTGTCTCTGAACTCCTCCTAAACGGCTGGATATTGATGAAATTTTTTGTGTGTATTCAAGGGGATTTGAGAATGGTTTAGATTTACAATTGGACCCGGTAGGTGGCGCCTGCTGTCGATTTAAAGTAGAATTTCTTTTATTTTATTTGAACAGAATAACGCCTGTTGGGAGAGCTAGTATTATTTATTATTATTGTATCTCCTTTAGATTCACGGGATCTTCCCTGGAGAAGATACCCAGTCCTTTGAAAGGCTTACATGGGGATATGGATCCAACATGCAGAGGCCTTTGGAGAAATTTAATGTTAAAATGGGATGGGACATCTACCGATGACACTTCACGTTTGCACATAACACTCGTGGACTGCCGACGGTAGGTGTAAAACTATTGTGCGATTATGATATCTAAAACCTGATTATGTAAGGTTGTAAGGTTTGATGGACTGGATTAACTGAAAACTATGGATTTAAAACTGTCGTCTGCCTTCAATACCTTTATTGTCTTGAACTTTGGCAGATTTTTATTATTATACTATTAATAGAATAATTATTATAATTCAGTTTCAAGGTCATCACTAGGGGGAAACCACTGTGGGTCTCTGTTCATCGGGGACTTGCGATAGTAAAACCGGCGTTGCACCGCTCGACATCCAAGTCACTTGCACCAATGTTGCCCCCTGTTGCCCGTATGGCCTGTGGGTCTGTGGTGACCATCTAGGGGGGGTACTCAGTGAGTTGGCAGGTCACCGTCTGTCAAAGTTCAAGACGTATAAGGTATTGAAGGCAGCCGACAGAATAAAAATCAATAATTCAAGTAAAATAGTCCACCAAACATCTGTGCAAGAGAAGGAAAACTCGAAATGAAACCCTATACCAACATGTCTGACCAGCATGGTATAGTAGGTCAAATTCCCTCCCATTGTGGAGGAGGCCCGAGCCCAACAGTGGGACGTATGCGGGCTGCGATGATGATGATGATGATGAGTCCACCAAATCTCATTTGGTTCACTGGCATTTTTTATGTTTTTGAGGAGATTTTCCTTGTTTACCTATAACATATTTATGTATGATACTTTTACGAGTACTACCAACTATCACATTGTTTGTGGGCTTTGTAAAAATCACTAGGAGCTTGAAATAGATCTGAACCAACGAGGGTTGAGGTAAAGCAGGTTGCCGGTCATAAGATTATTGCTAAAACCCTTTGTATAATGGAATCAGAGTGCATGTAATGATTATGACCTAAGACATCTACGGACGAGATATATGACCATTTTGTACATGTAAAATAGATATTATGTTGGTGCTTTAGGTACAACCTTTTAGAATCACATAGTGTGTAAAGAAACATATTCTTATATAGTTATAATGTTAGCAAGTGTATATTTTCCCACGTTACCTTTAATCTATGGATAATTAATCGAAAACGACGTAGCACTGTGGACAAAACTGTATACATATAAAATGAAATAATATTCATATTTACACGACAATTACAATCAATCAAAAATCTTTTGGAATTAAAAGGCAACAAAGTTGTATTTTTATATCTAGAACGAACAACACTACAGTTCAAAGGGTTCTGTTATTACTCGTATTATTGAAATGAAGTTTCTAATCTCACGTACGGCCTTGGCGGCCGGAGGCTAAGAGAAAATAAGTGTGAGATTTTTTCGTCACGACCGTTTCTATGTGTAACAACAAACAGTTTGGTTAAGGGTTTGGTTTCGTGTTCCCTTACCCGTATTTTACGACACTCACAGGTAAAACAGGGGTGACTTGTATTTTTACACTGTCGCCAGATGGAATATTATTGATCATTTACCAACCGCAAAAATTAATACTGTTTAAAATGTAAATTATACAATTTCACTACATTTAGGCGACTAAAAAAAACGCTGTAAAAATTATTTTTCGTGAGGTGACGGCATAAGAATTCAATTCAGCACTATCCTGCCCGGGGTGTCGTAAAAGACGACTAAACGATTTGTTAGCTATATAATAATCATACAAGAGAAGAAAAACTCGAAATAAAACGCTATACTAACATGTCTGACTAGCATGAGTAGAGTAGGTCTATATCAAATTGTGGAGGCTCTAGCCCAGCAGTGGGACTTATATGAGCTGTAATTATGATGATACTAAAGAATAACGTAGTAAAATATATTTATTCATTAGAGGATAAATGTGTCATAGTATAAACTGCAACCTTGACTGGCACTCCCAATCTATTCAATTAACTGCAGTCACAAATGATGTCACTTTTCAACCGTCATAGCCCAATAACCTCAAAAACTTGTGACTGCTTAGCTACAAATTACTTTTATGTTTAAATTATTTAATAATTGAAATATATAATAGGCACCTTCACTAGTCCATTAGGCTAAAGAACAATATAATTAATGGAATTAGACCATTGATACATGATCGAAGTCTATTATTATTTTGAATTTATACTAATGAAGAAGGAAACTAAGTACTTTTAAATGATGTGACAATACAGTACCTATACTTTTGAATAGGAAGAGAAGTGAATAGAAATAGATTTTCTTAGGGCGAGATTGAAAATAAGAGGCGAATATAAAATAGAAATAGTAGTGCATCATCATCTTATCGTCATGTCAGGCGGTATAAGTCCCACTGTTGAGCTCGGGCCTCCTCCACAATGACACCCAAGGTTGGTGAAGAAATGGTGGGGTGGTCAATGGTATTTTTACTCCATCACTACACGGAAGATTATATATTTACTAGTTTTTGCCCGCGGCTTCGCCCGCGTAAAAATTTACTGGCATATTGAATTATTATTGCAAAGAATATTATCGACATAAAAAGTATTACATTTCTTAATTTAAGAAATACTCTATCTACGTGTCAATTTTCATCCAAATCTGCTCAACAGTTTACGCGTGATTGAGTAATAAACATCCAGCATCTTCACAAACTTTTTTCCATTGGTGAAAAAAAAAATATCAATCAAACACCCGCAGTTTCATTCACGTAGTAGACCCCATTCCCATGCCAATGCTGACATAAAAAAATGCCTGTGTTACTCGCTGATATTATAAATTTACATGGCTGAAAAATAAAAAATAAATCCCAGAAATATCAGAGATAAAAATTGCCTTTTTTTTTTTTGTGGGTGGGCCGCGGTCGGCGCGCCTCCGCACCACTCCGTCCGGGGCGACAGAGGGGCTTAAGCACGCAACTCCCGCGACCCACCCGAAAACCACGTCGCCTTCGACGTTGGGCCGACCAGTGGAGCAGCGTTAACTTGTCGTCAGTGGTCGGCCCGACGGAATACCCCCTATTGGGGTACCCTCCCATCGACCGACGTCCCCCCCTCCGTGAGGACGTCGGTCTTTCCTCACGCGGTCGGCCTCTCGGCGGGTGACGGACTAATCCCCGGTCATGTCACCCGCGGCCTCGGCTAGGGCGGCATGAGGCGCAGATAGTTGCGCCTGCGCCGCCCCAGTCGCCGGCGGCGGATCTCCTCATCGAGGCTGCGCTCCACGCGCAGACGATCCGCCGCCTCCTTCTGCGAGATCACTGTCTCGCAGAAGGCTGCGACCGCGTCCCAATTCCCGACGCTGTCGACCATCGCCCTAGCGATGGCCGGCAGCGTCAGGTCGGCACCGAAGATAAAAATTGCCTATGTTACTCACTGATTACATAGGTAGCTTTCCATTGGTGAAAGAATTTTAAAAATTGGTCGACATCCCCCGGTTTAGTTCTCGTTCCTGGGCAAATACCGGGATGAAAACAGCCTTTATATGTTATTCACTGATAATATAGCTTTTTATTAGTGAATTAATTTTTAAAACCATTAAATTCCCGTGATTTCACCGGCATTGTACCCAGTCCCGTAGGAATATCGGGATAAAAATAGCTTAAATATGTCACTCGCTTAAAAATAGCTTTCCATTAGTGAAATAATTTTAAAATCGACTTAATTCTCAAGGTTGCTCCAGCCACACCGGGATAAAATATAGCATGGGATAAAATATAGTCTAAGTTATTCCTTATGTACGCCTGATAGACCTGATGGTAAAATATAATCAATATCGGTCCAGTCGTTTTGAAGATTACCTGTAACGAATAGACAGACAGACAAAAAAATTTGGACCGTATTGTGTGAGCATAAACAAAACCTATTATTTTGATAGACAAACAGACGCTTCAAATTTATTTATTTGTAGAGATAGAAAATTGAAATAATATCTTGGAATAATAATAATAATATTGTAACTTACTATCTGGTAGCTGCTAGAAATATTACTACGCTTTCAATAAATACGCTTTTAATAAAATATTTTTCTTTCTTTCTTTCTTTTCTCTTTCTTTCATTGTTCGTGGGTGTCGCAAAATACTACTAAGATAAAGATTTACATCGACCTGTACCAATTGGTGATGCTGTCTCGCCAACAATGTCGTCCGCCAGGCAGCCGGTCATAAAATGTTGCTAGAACCAAAATATCTACGATGGCAGAAGAGTACCTACATATCGCGTCGATCCAAAGTAATTAGGATAAGAGCAAGATAATGATGATATATCATTGGCTGGGTGTCTTCGATTATATGCGTTTTACTTTTTTGGGGCAGCCCAAAATTGTTTCTTAGTGTGTGCTTACCCCAAATAACCGATCGGTATACAAAATTTCACATTCTTAGGCCCGGTATCTTTGGCTATATACTTTTACCCTCTTAGGGGTTGAATTTCCAAAAATTCTTTGTTAGAGCTCGCTTATCCTTAATCCAAGAAAGCCGACTGTGTATTAAAATTATCCTTCCTAGGCTCAGTGATTTCGGTTAAATGCTTTTCACCCCCTTAGGGCTAAAATTGCAAAAAAGCTCTTTTTTAGTGAGCACTTTTCCCAAGAAAGGCAACTTTATACAAAATTTCATGTTTCTAAGCCTAATGATTTCGGCTATATATTTTGCACCCCTTTAGGAGTTGATTTTAATAAAATAATTTCTTAGAGCTCACTTACAATAAAAGAAAGAGAATTGCATAGAAAGTTTTACGTTCCTAGCCCCAACAGTTTCGTCTATACGCTTTTCACCCCCTTCCAAAAATCCTTTGCTAGTGCTCGTGTACCCCAAGAAATAAGACGATGTAAAAAAAATACTTTCCCCTATTTCAACCCCTTATACCCATTTTTTCGCGATAAAAAGATGCCTATGTCCTTTTTAAAGTTGTAGTCCATCTCTGTACCAAATTTCATCAAAATCGGTTAAGTAGTTTAGACGTGGAAGGCTATATGCTTTTCACCCCCTTCATCATCTCAGCCCCTATACGTCCCACTGCTGGGCTCGGGCCTCCTCCACAATGGAAGGGTAATTGACCTACTATACCACGCTGGTCAGACGTGTTGGTATAGGGTTTTATTTCGAGTTTTCCTTCTCTCGCATAGATGTTATATGCGTTTTATATCCCTTAGTCGTCTCGTACGATCACCCACGGGTAAGATAGGGGGTGGTGAATTGTATTCTTACTCCGTCACCACACGGAAAAGGGGTGATTTAAGGGGGTGATTTTCCAATAATCCTTTCCTAGTGCTCGTGTACCCCAAGAAATACGACGATGTAAAAAAATACGTTTCTAGGCCCAGTGGTTTTGGCTGTATGCTTTTTGGTATTTTAGGGGTTGAATTTCATCTCAATGTAAGTGAAACTATCAAAACGCTAGAACGAATATTTATATATTTATTATCAGGTGTCTTAATACAAAGATTCATGGTTCTATCATCGAAAATGACGAATTTCCATACAAAATATCATCGCCTATTTCAACCCCTTACACGAATTTTTTCGCAATAAAAAGTAGCCTATGTCCTTTCTCAAGATTTAGTCTATCTTTGTACCAAATTTTATCAAAATCGGTTAAGTGGTTTATACGTGAAAGGCTATATGCTTTTCACTCCCTTACGGGGGTGATTTTCCAAAAATCCTTTCCTATTGCTCGTGTACCCCAAGAAATACGATGATGTAAAAAAAATACGTTTCTAGGCCCAGTGGTTTCAGCTGTATGCTTTGTGGTATTTTAGGGGTTGAATTTCATCCCTATGTAAGTGAAACTACCAAAACGCTAGAACGAATATTTATTTATTTATTATCAGGTGCCTTAATACAAAGATTCATGGTTCTATCATCGAAAGTGACGAATTTCCATACAAAATATCTTCCCCTATCTCAAACCCTTATACCCATTTTTTCGCAATAAAAAGTAGCCTATATCTTTTCTCAAGTTTTAGTCCATCTCTGTACCAAATTTCATCAAAATCGGTTTAGACGTGAAAGGCTATATGCTTTTCATCCCCTTAAGGGGGTGAATTTCCAAAAATCCTTTGCTAGTGCTCGTGCACCCCAGGAAATACGATGGTGTAAAAAAAAATACGTTTCTAGGCCCAGTGGTTTCGGCTGTATGCTTTTTGGTATTTTAGGGGTTGAATTTCATCCCCATGTAAATGAAATTTCCAAAACGCTTGAACGAATATTTATTTATTTATTATCAGGTGCCTTAATACAAAGATTCGTGGTTCTATCATCGAAAATGACGAATTTTCATACAAAATGTCATCCCCTATTTCAACCCCTTATACCCATTTTTTCGCGATAAAAAGTATCCTATGTCCTTTCTCAAGCTTTAGTCCATCTCTGTACCTAATTTCATCAAAATTGGTCTAGTGGTTTAGACGTGAAAGCGTAGTAGACAGACAGACAGAGTTACTTTCGCATTTATAATATTAGTAAGGATATATAGTTTTACAATTTTTATATTATTTCAGTACATGTAATCGTACTAATATTAAAATGAAATTACCAATAAATACTGAAAAAACAATAGACATAGTCTTAATCTTTATATTCTTTATATATAAATTTCTTGTGTACGTGTGTATGTCTATGTGTGTATGTCGGGACGCGGTCGTCGCTTTCTACGAGGCAGTAGTCTCGTGAAAAGTGGCGGCTGTGTTGTTTAGGACCAAATTTGACCACGCTGATTACGCATGGCATAAGGAAATGTCTGCGCCTAATGCCACTATAACTGAGGTTGAAGGCGACTGGACACCCGACCCGTAATTCATCATCCGCAGAGAGGCTAACCGCGTTAGGGGGACGCCTTGAGGGACTTCGGTACAGATATAGTATTAGCATTAAAACGTCATGTAGGTAATCATGCTGATAACGACTTATATGAATATACTCCCAATCCAAACCTGCCTATAGAAGTATTCACTTCCAGAAAAGAAACAGAGTAATTTTCTAAACAGTATAAAACCTTGGTACGAAGTTTTATATGATCATTCCATTCTAACAGACTAGATAAATTACTTTACGGATTTGATCGCGATTTAGTTTGATTTATGATTGCCCGACGTTTCAAACACTTTACAGCATTCGTGATCACGGGCGGACTCATGGTCCACTCATCATGGTCCGCCCGTGGCCATGAAGGTAAAATAGTTATATTTAGAATGTATAATACTCGCGTAAACATCAGAAATCATTAGATACAACTTTTCCCACTTCAGCTCATATCTACGACTCACTGTTAAGCTCGAGTCTCCTCCGCCATAAGAGGGCAATTAACCTACAATACGAAGCTGGTCAGACGAGTTGCTATAGGGTTTTTTTTATAGATTTCCTTCTCTTGCATAGATGTCATATGCATACTTAATCTCTTAGTTGTCTTTTACGACATGTACCTACAGGTAAGAGACTCAGCGTAACTCAGTGTTAGCTGCTGATGAGGATAGAAGATGGAGACACATGAGAAATTCAATAATGTGACTTTAACTAACTTGAAAGAAGTAATGAATTACGACCGAATTTTAGACCATTTCATTCAATTAATCTGCCCATCCGTAAGATTTCGTTTACTTTTAAAAAACAATTTAGGTTACACCTAAATCGTTATGGCGGATCGAAGCTGAACATGGAACTCGTGATGTGCAAGGAGTTAAGATTCTAATTCTTTAGTTCACTAAGGCATAATACATAGAATAAATATATGCAAAAGACAGGGTGGGGAGAGAATATATTGGATTTTTAATCTGTCACCGTATCTCTAGTCTTTATTCATCAATGAACAGCAAGGTTTTTGCCAAAACCTAGTGTAGGTCTACACAAGATAAAAGCAAAAACTAAACGACTACTACGACAAAAAACGAGTTATCGGATAAATACGGATAAAGTCACGAGCAAATGCAAATATATATATTATATATTTGAAATGTATAAGAAACTTCCTTCCCAATAATATGAAACACGGCATATTTGTCTCAATTTTATTTTTTAACACAGTACTTTAAAACCTTTGGAGGGCGCCACATTAGATTCAGCGATACAGCATGTAACCTATAACCAGCGGACGATCAAGACACTTCCAACGATACTTCATTTGTCCGGTTCTAATAAGTAGTTGAGGAGCTATGAGGGAACAGATGAACATACATATATACATAGCCTGTCAAAATCATAACCCTTCGTAGTCGGGTAAAATAGACACGACTGTTAAAAAAACAAATGCAAATAGGTAAGCGTGAAGTTTAATGTGTAATTTATTCTTCTAATTCTCTGTGAAATTTACTCTGGGTTTTATTTCAACATTTAATTCTGGCATTCGAAGGCAATAGTCCGATACACGTAATGTGTTGTCAAGAATGCCACACGTGGCTGGTTCATGTACGACGGAAAATCTGCGGCTAAATACCAATACATTAAACTGAGGTGAAGAATTTTCAATTCTATTTTCTGAAGGTAAATAATTGGAATTAGAGATTTCAGGAAATTGGATATTTTTACACAGTAGTAGATTTTTCTATATACTTTTTTATTTTATCATCATCATCTCAGTCCATATACGTCCCTGTTAGACTCCGGCCTCATCCATTATAGAAGAAAAATTGTCTTACTATCCCACGCTGGTCAGATGTGTTGGTATAGAATTATATTTCAAATTTCCTTCTCTTACATTATGCACGCAAATACATATTTATATTATATCCCTTAGTGGTCTTTTACTACACCCACGGGCAAGAAAGGGAGTGATGAATTATGTTCTTAGTCCGTCACCACACGGAAGGACTGTTTTTTATTATTATTTTATTATAAGCTAGACTTTGCACTAAGATAATCTTTGTATTGCGGGGGACTTAAAACATGTAACTAACAGATACAAATTACATCCAGAATCAGAACAACAATTTATGAATCGCATAAAGTTTTGTCCCGAACCCGCGACATTACGATTAGTCGTCTTATCCATTATGCCCTCTTTGCAATACTTAATTATTACAATAGTAATAAATATACTTAGTACAA
Organism: Lymantria dispar; assembly: GCA_032191425.1. NCBI lineage: Eukaryota > Metazoa > Arthropoda > Insecta > Lepidoptera > Erebidae > Lymantria > Lymantria dispar. The sequence goes on from CM063440.1 coordinate 10,164,248, forward strand.
TAGATACAATACAATATTAATATAATAATAGCTGTTATAAAATTAATATTTAATCAAATACTTCAATATTGGTAAGGTAATGTCTTTTTATTGAACTTTTGGTGATATCAATGTTTGGTTCGTTTCTTAAAAGTGGACTAAGAGATCTAAGCCAATTCTAGAGGTAACTAGATTAAAAAAACTGGCAGGCGCATTGTGGGTTGAGGGTTCTCTCACCACCCATTTATCGCTTTGGCTGCATCCCAATCAGAATATAGAAGTCCTCCGATCCGAAGAATAAGTCCTCCGATTAGCGTGGGCTAGAACATCATTTTCCATAAGCGAGACATGAAGGATATATTCCAAAAGCAACACAAGAAGGATATATTGTTTTAGTGGTAAAATTTTTTTAGGTAGTCTGGAAGATTGGTGTGAGTTCCATCCGGGACGACCGAAGGGTAGCGCGCGGCCCTAAGCTCAAGGTGTTCCTTGCATCATACCGATTCTATGAGATGGCAAAAGTGCATAGATAACAACGGTGCATACTTTGATTAATTAATTATATTTTACAAAAAAAGAACGACTTTATATTCCTCCCGTATAAAACGCCAATTTCGTATGTAAGGGCCTAATAATAACATGTACCTAGTATATTATGATCCATTTTATACATCCTTACTAATATTATAAATGAGAAAGTAAGGATGTTTGTTTGTTTGTTTGTAACGCTTTCACGCTTAAACCACGAAACCGATTTCAAAAATTCTTTCACCAATGGAAAGCTATAATATCAGGGAGTAACATAGGCTATATTTTATCCCGATATTCCCTCAGAAACGGGAACTACTCGGGTTTAAGCGACTGAAACCGAAGCGAAGCGAGGGCGGGTTGCTAGTTATTTATAAATGCAGGAAGAGGGCGACGGTGTGCCGCCTATTGTTGACGGTGTTCGCCTGGCGCGAGGACGATCGCCATGATATCATTGCCCTTTGGGTAGCACTACTGAAGAGCCTTGAGTTTAGTGTTCGGACTATGGAGACCCTCCGGCTAGTGCTGAAAGAGCGTACCTAGCGGCGGCACGTAGTCTTTTCTTTCCGACAGATGCAGGTGTTGTCCGGGCATACTTGCTGCCGCAGGTACCTGCATATGGTCAGTAGGAGGGAGACTAATCTACGCTGCACACACATTTGAGATCGCCGTGACCAGGACTTCCCTTCCCAGGCTACCATGATGGCCAACAGCGTTAGGAACTGGGTCGTGATTTGCGTCTAACTTAAGGGTGGACTTTCATGATGGTGTGCGGAAAATTTACTCTCATATTTTCCCTAACGCGCCAAAAAGTAGATTGTTATCAGTATGGTAGTATATTTAAACATCTTAATTCGTTTTGTGAAATTAATTTTATGTCTTCTATAATCTTTCGTTCCAAACGTAATTAGCATATGGGCGAAGTAAAGAAGTTGCAAGATGGTACCCGAAAGGGTAGTCCGCCTGGACGATGACAAGAGCGAGTACCGATGGGCTGTCCACTTGGCGATAGACAGGCTATGGTCCTGCCGCCTCGGACGGATCGGTCGGTGTGCGACTGCACTATAACCTGCTGCCAAAAAACTACACCGACCGCCTTTTCATTCTTTATTTTTTACTGTGGAATTTCTTAAGATGGAAGAAGTTTTATTTATTTTATTATTATATACGTATATAGCGATGGAAATTATAAACGAACCGTCTCGAGAATTCAATTGACAGCTGCGTGTTAAAGCTATTAAAATTCTCTGACATAATAATATAAGATTCTGAATAAAAATTTCTATTTAAATACGAGTGCGGTTATTATAGAGACTAATAATGATGAGAAAACTAATATCCAGATGTTTAATTAATAAACTTCCAATGGCTGTTATCCTTGAGCTACGATTTGATATATAATATTAAATTTATTAGAAACTAGCAGCCCGCCCCGGCTTCGCATGGGTTAGGTTATTAAACAAATATTTCAAAAGTAATAAATTTTTACACACACACTCCCATTGTGACATAACTATAATAGTAGACATATGCTGTCGCGATATTTTTTGAAGATAATTATATGTTCTGCAAAGTCGTAGTACATTATTTTATTCTATAATCAATAGTTTTCGCAGCGCACGCGATGTAAGGAAGTTTTTTGTAATTTTTTTACACCTTGGGTTGCATTATTGGAGTTTTAGTATGGGTCCCTAGCTTTTTTGAGAATTTAATCTAACCTATGTTCACCGGGGATAGTGTAGCTTCCCAACAGTAAAAGAATTTTTCAAATCAGTCAAGTAGTTTCGGAGCCTATTCATTTCAAACAAACAAACAATCAAATTTTTCCTCTTTATAATATTAGTATAGACATGATTCAATTCATAAGGCTTTTATTAAACTTTATATTAATCGGCGATCAGTTCAGTGAATTATACGAATTGCAAGTGTAATTAATATATGGTGGTTATATGTTTTTTACGAAGAATTAGCAGCAATAGCTGAAGTGGGCAGAACACATTGCTCGACGAACTCGTTTCAGGACTCACCCCTACTACCTTGGTAATCGGGTTGGTATCGAGTTTTATTTCGAGTTTTTCTTTTCTTGCTTGATATTACCTGTACATTATATCCCTTTGTTGTATTTTACGACACCCACGAGAGAGGAAAGGGGTAGTATTTTTTCTTATTACGTCACCGTAGGGAAAATTACACTGATATGTAAATGTATACATATTTTCTAAGACAACTTGCTGCATAAGGAAGTCTTTGTTCTAAGTTTTTTGTATTGCGTGGGACTTTACAAGCAGTCAATTAACGAACAAGCTTGGTAAGCTTCCTAGCCGAGCTCGCGGCTGACTGGACCGGGGAATAGACCGTCACCCGCAGAGAGGCTGACCGCGTGAGAGCGACGTCCTTTGTGCATATGGGTGGGGTGATCGGTACCTGAAGGGGTATCCCGTCAGGCTGGCCACGGACATCAACTAACTCGGTACTAGGTCGGCCCTATACAGAAGGTTATGGGGCCGCCCGCCACCCTATTCATCTCGGACGAAACGGACGGCGTGCGTCCAAAACACAGCCCGCCCAAAAAAAGGAAGGGTATCTTAACCACTGCGCAATTTGTGCAATAATAATAAAAACTAAATAAAAATAATACTGTTATCGAAAATCGTTAAAGTTAGACGGAATTACGACTCGCTGTACTTTCTGTCCTATAATTTGAACGGTGCCCACCTTTAGATCTATATTTTTATCACGCTTGCATTAACTAGTTTTGTATGTAACGGAATCTTTGAACGTGATTTTCATACCCTTCCAAAGATACGATTAATTTGACATTTTGCACACTTATCAAACATCGATGATAATGAAATAATTGACTGATTTAATAGTTTATTCCGCTATCCTTCTAGGATTAGCATTTTTTTATAAACGTGACTGCGATTTTTGCTTGACTCGGTAGATGTCACGGTTCATATTTCCTGCATCGCATCTTTTGTGTTCATTTATTTACAAAAGCGAGCTTTTTGTTTTTTGTTACTACTTATTTTTGACTAGCGACCCGCCCACACTTTGTTTTAGTTTCAGTTGCATTGCATTTTAAATCGTCAATAGCCACTTGATACGCGGCTGCAGTCTATAAATCCTCGGGGTCGATTTTTTAGGTTTTTTCTCGGGAGGAAAAATAGATTAAGTTTCTCCTTAAGTTGCAATGAGTTTTTGTTTACTTCTTATTGAATAATACTTTCTTATTGAATAATCTCAGTGCGGTCGCGTTTCAATCCGGTTCTTTCGATTTGAATCAATTTAAGATAAAATGCAAAAAAAAAAATACAATATAAGTATACATTTTTTTAATATAACTATCCCTGCGGGGTTTACGCGTAATATTTGAGTGGCATTATATTAAACCTATCTTAATCGTCCCTAAAATCTCCTGCATACTAAATTTCATAGAAATCATTGCAGCCGTTTTTGAGAATCAGAATATAGAGTAATATATATGAATTGCTCGCTTAATGATATTACATAGATGTATTTGTGTCAATAACTGTAGACATAATAATGACCATAGGTCGAGGGGTGTTTGTGGGAATATCACCCCGTGACCTTAGCGTTTGTACATTGAATCCAAAAACACGTACGAGCTATTATCATATTATATAGTATTAATTAAACATGTATTATAACCAGTTTTTAGTATCCATTAGTGATAGAATAATTACAAGTATTTGTATAGTGTGGTAGTTAAGATACCGACTTACCATGCCAGTGTCATAAGGTCCATTCACACCGTTGTTCTGAGTCTGGATGCAATTTGTATCCCTTAAATGTATGTGTAGAGTCATCCATAATACAAGGGTTATTTTCTCAGTGCAGGTTGTTTTTTAAAGAAGACAGTGAATACTTATATTGTTATTAAAAAGTTGTCAAGACTAACCCTATCACACTTGCCCATTATTGTAACTCCTGTAAAGGAAAACCTTTTCACTGTCTTGATACCCGCAACAAATTTAATTGGAAAGTTAAATGTTAACAAATATTTATTTCACTTCCTTCATGGTCAACGCAGGCGATTTTTTTATTACACACGAGCAAACAGTACATCTGATGGTAAGTGTTGCTGCCGCTCATGGACCTTTGCAAGGCCACTGCCTACCGTGAAGAAGGTGAAAGGAGTGTGAATGCGTGCAATGAGGTTTAGTGATACTAAAAGCATCACTAAAACCCACCATACGCAAACACCCTTGGAAAGTTGGGCTTCCGCCTCTCTCGCTCACTGAACGAAGCGCAGTAACAAATTGCTACTATTCGGATGTCGATTTTCTGCAAGAGTGTGGTACTGCCCCGGACGGATCGCTCCGAGGCTGTAGACTGTAGACATTGCGGTCATACCACTAAAAGATAAGAAGCAAATTTGACTAATCATTTAATAAATAGAAGGAAAGCATAGCTACGATCTTTGTGTGTTGCTCTGCTGCGCTTACGGAAGGCATAAACGCTTTTTTTTTTTATATTCTATGTTGATAAATTTGTGTTATATCTATCTCGGCAATATTAACATGATTATGTTATGGTTCTTGACATCACCGATAAAAGACTTGTTATATAAATGAGTGCACAGTTCTAGAGACGATCCTGTAATTTATTTTTTAGAGGAACGTAGAACATTCTTAGGTAAATTTAAAACGCAATTTCGTGTTTTTGTAACAGAACAATAATCTGCTACAAAAATGTTTTTATAAATATGACTTTTTTAAATTCCAATAGTGGAATTATCTACGGGTTCGGGCCTCTTCCATAATAGGAGGGCTGAACTAACCTACGCTAATGAGATGTATTGGTATCTGGGGGCACGGCAGTGCTCCCGCCAAGTCGAGCAAAAAAAAGTCGGGCAAAACGCAAAACTGCCGTATACACCGACATACTTTTCTCGAAGCCATTCAGACCATTCACGAGCCCCTATAACTTCGTTGTTAATAAAACTAGAAACCTGAATTTTTAGTAACCTAGCAGACCTTGTATACACATTGTGTATTTAAAATTTTATTCAATTTGAACCAATAGTTTAAGAATTATAACTAGTCAAAATTTCGTAATTTTGTCACTCACTGACTGACTGACCGATCATCAATATTAAAGTGGCACTTCTAGCCGACATAGAAGCTTCCAATTTAGAATACAATTAGTGTTTAGTGTATAAATGAAGGAAAAATTATGAAACATTATAATTATCATCCAGTTTCCGAGATGAAATAATTGCATAAATAGTTTTTTAAACTTATATAAATATATAGGATTGCAAAGTTACATTTGCAATTAATGAAATGTAACTTTGTAAAAAATAAGAATACATTTGTCGCCATCATTGCTTCTCTATGGGAATCGTAACAAGCGGCTAAAGACTGCGCAGATGACGTAGTGGTTAAGACACCAACGTACCGCGCTAGTGTCGCGGGTTTGAATCCCATGCAAGACAACACCTTGTACGATCCACAAATTGTTGTTCTGAGTCTGAATGTAATTTGTGTCGGTTAATTATATTATGTTCTTTCCGCAATTCACCACTCTCTATCTTGCCCGTGGATATCGTATAAGACGACTATGGGATATAATATGCACATACCATCTGTGCAAGAGAAGGTAAACTCGAAATGAAACCCTATATCAACATGACTGACCAGCATGGTATAGTGGGTTAAATTCCCTCCCATTGTGGAGGAGGCCCGAGCCCAACAGTGAGACATATGAGGGTTGCGATGATGATGCGATGTTGAATTATATTTTTGTGAATTCCCCCACAATATAAGGATTATCATTCCCTTAGTACAAGGCGTTGTCATTTAAAAAAAAGTTTCAACAGGAAGAAGAGTGGGCAGCAGCTCTCGCCGGGGAAATGTATGATATCTCACTGCGAAACCAACCCGCCTACCAAATGTGGCGACTACGTCATTATTCCTCATAAGGCGAAGAAAAATGAGCTCTAGTCATGGCAACCCTTTAGCGTCCTTGGATGCAAGTGCCACAGTACCGCACTTTATGGTGAAGCATGAGGGGGGTTTATGTTCCACAGTGGACGGCGATAGGCTGAATGATGATTGGCATAATAGGTGTAGATAGATACCTAGATATAATTATCTTCAAAGATAACTTGTAAAATGGTCAACCAACTTAATGAAAAAGCAACAGTGGGACGTGTCTTATGAAATTGTACCAAAATCTCCCAAAGTATTAAGCAAACTAAATTGCCTCAAATTTATCTGAAAGAAAGAATGCCATCATTAGGCTCGATTGCCATCAAAGCGGAGAGGAGACTAGAGGAGATGTGTTTCGAAAAACTAATAAAATTTCTTTATTTCCACATCTCTCCGCTTGGTTTAGAAAGAATTGACTCAAGCGGAAAGGAGAGATGTCTCATTTTTCAGAGAGTGTGCGCTCTAAGAAAATCCTTTGTTGGTATTCAAGAAGTAGAAGGTACCGAAAAGGCAAATAAGTAGGTCTATCTACAAAAAGAAATGAGATACCATCAAAAACAAGACTTGTAAAAAAAAGCCAAGCCTCGCAACTGAATTCTTCTACCATAAAAATTTGTGAGATTCACATTATACCAAATCGGTTAACTCATTCAGTCCCTGCTTAAGGCACCTTTCTTCTTAAGTTATAACGTAAATAGCTAACCTAACAACTTCTTATAGTGACTATATCAATATTAAAGATCTTTTATGTTTTAAATAAATAGATTGACTTGGCAATTTCGCTAAGAAATTGCCAACGTTTCATTCAATTCATTAGTTATTTCTACATTTCATTTAATTGCTCTCAGACGCCAGTAATATACCGTTTTTAATATTTGTCTAATACATCATTCATCATCATCATTTCAGCTCATATACGTACCAATGTTGGGCTCGAGCCTCCTCCACAATAGGAGGGAAATTTACCTTACTATACCATGCTAGTCGGACAGTTTGATGTAGGGTTTTATTTTGAATTTTCCTTCTCTTATATAGATGTTATATGCGTATTATATCCCTTAGTCGTCCTTCACGATATCTACGAGCAAGATGCAGCAAGCAGTGGTTTTTTTTCGCGTATGGTGGCGGAGTAAGAATATAATTGACCACCGATTGACGATTAAGGAATTAAATATGTATGGAATATCCACGCAAGAGAAGGAAAATACGTAATAAAACCCTATTCATTTTTTCTTTCTGTCAACTTCTCTCCTATCATGAAGGAGGCTCGGGTTCAACAGTAGGGCGCATATGAGCAGAGATAATGATAATGATGATTGGCACATAGATAATTTATTAGGCCATACATAAAATACTTTTAATCCCGGTAATATGTTCCTTTGGTTGGAACTATTTGTTCAACTTTGGCAAGTTAATTTTCACGCAGTCGAAACGGAGGACACAAGTTAGTAGAGTATAATCTTTATTAAATTAATAGTAACTACTTCTATTTACTTCATTACATCATACTAACTAAAAGTAACACGCTAATCACTTGGGACATATGTTGCCTAGCCTAACGTATAAATTAAATAGACGTTTATAATTTTGGCAGTATTGATGACGAAGTACGAGTATAAAGAAAATAAAATAGATTTAACTTCGCTTTGCTTCGGGTACCGAGAAAAAAGATACTACTATCACTGTTAGAAAAGTGAACTCAAAGAAGAAAATCCATACCAAAGTGTTTGAGTCCCAGAGATATTTGGCAAGAGCCTAGCCAAATTTTAGGTAGTCACTCCTTGCATGCGTCCAAAGTACACTTTCTGCTCTAAGTACCACAGGCAAGTTCCAGCTAACGCTCGCCCCGTTTATATAATCATTGTATGGCACTAAGTTTTGCTCTTTAGTCTTCACAAACCTCTGTTAAGGGCGATTAGGAATGTCGCTTGCATTAGTGTACCATTTCGGACTATAGACCGGCCACTTAAAGTCACAGCGCCCGATTTAGAAACTTATCGAACTGAAAATTTACAGAATCTTTTAAAACTATGAATAAAACAACAACAAATAGGGTTTCAAAGCGGTTTATTTCTATTGATATTATTAATACTATTTGTATACTCTAAGAGTATTAATTTTAAGACATATCGCAGTCATTTAAAATATAACAAAATAATATGTGTTATATAAAAATAATATATCATATACAATGTATTATATAAAAATATATGAATTGTAATATATTGAAGATGTTTGGTCTATGATTTTATCTCACTAATATTACGTTGACTCCTTAGATAATCTACGATCATTTTCTCTGATAATATATTCAGAATCTACGTAGGTCGTAACATATAGTGTAAAGTACAGTCCGAGTTACGCTGCGCTAGTATGTAAAGCGCGAGTGCCTGACAATGTAAGTACTGAGATTGATAGCCACTTAGTTTGTAAAGATATGCAACGACCTTTTTCTTTCTCGGAACATACTGCAAAGTTTCTGTTTAAGTTTTATGATCAGCTTTTGCAATTTGCGTTCCAATAAGTTCGTAATATACACGAATAACGTTTGATTTGGTGATATTAATGACCGTCGTTCGTAGTCATTACTATGGAGAAACTTTTTATACTGCATACAAATTGTATGGAGTATATTTTTTTTTAAATAAACAAATTAAATAGATATTTCAAAATTTCCATGAAATAAATAGATAAATATAACTTGTAAGCGAAAAATATTTTTTTACTAATACTACTTCTCTAAAATTTAAAAACATCTAAACATTTAGAAATTGGAATATAATTCTAATTTTAAAAGTTAAATTGTAGGTCAAATTGTATGTATTATACTGGTTATACCTACATAATATGATTTTAAATAAGAATTGTTCTAAGTTAGAAATTGGAATAAGTACCTTCTACAAATGAATTAGTGTAAGATCACTTTCAACCCACTGCCGTCGGACATAAAATTTTAGCTGCCGTAATAAATATTTTGAGAAGAATATAACCATACATTGACATGGAATGGTTTTATGCTATCGAAGATATTAAGATCGTGCCAAATAATCCATTAATAACAAAAGCAGTAATAGTAATTGTACAAAATAGAAATTAACATCAATAAATTCTCAAACAATAAAATAATTTAAAATACATTAACAAATCAATGAACTACTCGGTGAAATATTATAATTCTACTATTATAACAATACATTTATATCTCTACTAAACTAATTATTATTGATCGATGTCACAATATGCTGCAGCGCTACAAGGTCGTAAGTTCATATGACTCTACATTATTCAGATTTTCTCAAGAATAAACCTTAAGCACTATTTTGATATGTGCTATTCTTATAACCATCGTCTCAGTGCATACATATCCCAATGCTGGGCTTGAAACGCCTACAAAATAGAAGCTAATTTCATCTAATACATCGCGCTAATTAGACAGTAAATAATAAAAAAAAATACGTGACTAGATCTCTATTCCTATAGCGTCTATTCGATATTGTTTTGTTATCAATCTAGTACCGCACAGCCACTGATGAGCTTCCTAATCTTTATAATATAAATATCATCTACAATATTCTCTACATTATATATATCATCGTCATCATCATCCTCTTATCCCAATTACTTGAGGTCGACTTAAAAGGTATTTTTCTTTCATAGTACTCATTGCAAAAGTTATTCGCAATAGTTTTATGATTAGCCGCTGGTCTGATTCAACCCTTCTTGGGTATATAATTGTTGACCTCAAAGCATCAGATGGAGTTGGCCCAGTCCAATGTAAAACTCTTATTCGTCTTTTACGACACCCACAAGCAATGTAAGGGTTGGTAGTATTCGTAGCCTCCACCATACAGCTTTGCTCTTTTTTTGCTCGTTAATTGCGAATAGATATTTTAATACCAGTATTTATATTTGATTTAAAAAGCTAAAATTCGATTACCTTGACATTTTTCATCATATTAGGTATTAGTTAGAATATAAAAAACTCAAGAAATTCCCACTTCATAATATGCACAGGTCGAAGTTGATCATATTTTGTAAACGACTTTGATGGGTGCTTATTATCATATATCTTTAAACGAGCAGTTCTTGTATATATACATATACATATACATATATATATATATGTATATGTATATATATATAATTATCTTAATATATATAAATTACGTGTCACGTTGTTTGTCCGCGATGGACTCCTAAACTACTTAACCGATTTTAATCAAATTTGCACACCGTGTGCAGTTTGATCCAACTTGAAAGATAGGATAGCTTACATCTTAGTCACAATATTATTTTATTGCAAATTATTTGTTTATTATTTGACATTCACAATTATCTGTTAACTTCAAACGATTTTAATAGATGGCGATGTCTGTTGACTAGATTGAGTAATTAATTAATAGATGGCGCTGCTCTGTCAAACCTATAAACGTGTCATATACGATTTTAACTTGCTTTTTTACATAGATGCCATTTGTAAAATAATATGACGACCTCCATGACAGATGTTCTCCTGCACTTTCACTTAAATAGTTTAATAAAATGTAATATAATAAAAACGTTAGCCACACGCGTGGCCGGGTCTGCTAGTATATATATATATATATATTTTGGATCTCGGAAACGGCTCCAACGATTTTGATGAAACTTGGCATACTAGAGGTTTCGGGGCCAAAAAATCGATCTAGCTATTTATAAAAAATGTTGATTTGTCGGTGTTTTTAGCTAATCAATACAATGAGATAAAATGTCAATAGAATATGGATTCAAATTTCGCCGTCAACGTCAAGAGTGGTGATAGCTCAGTTGGGAAGTTGTTCAGTTTACTTTTTATTTTGTTTTGGCATTCAAACAGCGTGGAATCGAATCTCGGTGTTATTATTATTCTCTATTTATAATTTTTGATATTTTTTTCATTATTTAATTTTAATTTTTATTAATATATATCTATATATAAATACGTGAACTAAAAACTTTGTACCCCTTTTTACGAAAATTACGTGGACGGACAAGTATGAAATTTGGCACACCTGATGTATATAATGAGGAGAAGTGCATAAAACTGAAATTTCATATAATAATGGATTAGAAATGCATTAAATTCATTAAAAAAGGCATTACGCGCACACACACACAAACACATGTTTGTGTGAGTGTGTTGCGTAGCAACGCTTATACACTTTTGTTTACGGTTAAAATCTCTGGTCGAACTGACTGTCAAACAATCATAATTATGATGACAATGTCTAATAGAGATTTGTACTTATATATTAGTTATTAGTGAAATACAGCTTGCTCAATTTATAATTATACATAAATAAAATTAAAGAAAATTGTGTAGCAGGTAAATTAATTAAAATGAATTATGGTCGAATTTCGACCACACGGCGACCACTAGTCTAAATAACTAGACAAAAATACAACAAAAATATACCGAGTGAAGCTCCGTCAATCTGATATTGTTCTTTATATGACTAAAACCTGAACATTTTAATTAAAAAATACGCTGTATTATACACGTAGGGAAGTTTGTAACATATACATAAATGATTACCTAATAAGTAAAACTACGTCAAAGAAACTACATAAATTTTGCTACTTGGATAAAGTAACTATAAATTTGGCGAAATTAATTATTTGACAAAACATTGTTGCTGTAATTTTTAAAGATGTTTTAGCGGAACTTAGCCTTTTAAAATCGCCCTGTATCATTCACTATCATCTGGCATTGTGTATATTATGAATGAAATGTCCGTTTACAAGATTCTTTGCTTTGATTTTATTCTTTCATTCATTGTCTATTTTTTTCTTCAAAAACTTATGTTTTAACCATTATTACTGAAGATCTTGAGCTGTTTAAACGCCTTAAAAATAATGATATAGAGACCCGTCAAAGTTTTATAATGTTTATGTTTGAATAAGTAGAGTAACATCGTTTGTCTAAAAAGTTAAATTATATATAAGCTAATTATAATTTAAGTAAATAAATTGCGATAAATCAATAGGTCGACAATTTTTTTAATATTAAGATGGAAAAATTAGAAAAATTAATAAAGTCTCGGATGTACTATATCCTATGTGCATAGATTTCATGTCTGTTTGCGCCAAAGGGTTGGCAAAGACTGCAGTTTTTCTCAAGCCTCAATGTTACTATTTGAATCTTTTATATTTTTATCACACATACCTCAACAAATTTTCATTTCTATAGCTTTTATTCTACTTTAATGTCTTCGTTGCCAAATATAAATTTTAATGTCCTACAGTGTATTTAGTACCTTTTAGACAAATTTGCCCTGGCGCTCATAAATATGTGCAGCTTTCCATTCACTTTATAATCAGTATTAATACTAATTCTTTCGACATCATCATCATTTTTACTATCTTTAGTAAAAAATACAACTATTCATACAAACTCTTTCGCCTATTCCAATATATCATTAAATTTATATTCCGTTAACGTCTTAGCTCATACATGTTCAATTGTTGGGCTCGAGTCTCCTCCCCAATAGAAGGGAAATTGACCTACTATACCATGCTGGTTAGACATGTTGGTATAGGGTTTTCTTTCGAGCATTCTCTCTCTTCCGTAATTCAAAAAACTTTTCATTTTAGATTAATTTACTTTGCCTTTTCCAAGAATTAAAATTATTTAACGTGAAATTTCAAAATTCCCGAATGACGGTTTTGCGTTAGCTTAATTACAGGCTGTGGCAGCATAGTTATATATTTATATAGTAGATGTAAAATATGATGACAGATTACGCAGTGACGAAGAACGACCACTTATTAGGTGGATTGACGACATCTTGCCATCGAGCACGTATCTAGATTTCATTTTACAAATTGTAGAGAGCTGTTGGATGCAATTGGTACAAGACCGTTCTGAATATTCTCCACGTGAAGCTTATGTTAAATTGTACACGTAATCGGGCTGAGATTGGATGGTTATGGATGACTATATGAAGTAGTAAATATAGATATGTTGTAATATATCATTCCTTAAATTTTCTGCGGCTTGTTTCTACGGTATCAGATTAGATATCAAAGCAACTTATACAAAAACTTAAAACTACACTACTGTATTTATCAAACTACCTTTGAATATTGGTGACTTATAGTAAATAATTAACACCAAAAATAATAAACTTAGTTTTTTTAACAATTTCTTAACAAGTTCTTAGTGCTTTCACGTGCATGTCTGGTAATCGTAGGTATTAAATTATTTTGATTTAATTTTCATCAATTTTTAAATAGTTTCGTAGTTGTATATTTTAATTGGCATAAGCCAATAAAATACAATTATTTAGAGCAATTTATTGTATTTTTTTTTTGTTATTTTGTTAATATTTTTTTATATTATATATTTTTAATTAGCAATAAAATCGCTACGATCATATCCAAACATGTCCATGCAAATATTATATTTATATTTAAATGCTGCAAATTACGTCGAGTAAATAGTGAATTATAATCTATTGAATAATAATTATTTTTACATGTCATTTTCCTCCTTAGCCTTCATGAAGTATGTAATCATGTCGATAGGCAGCGGAAATACAATCGTCGAATTTTTCTCAGCTGATATGGTGTTCAATGTCTGTAAAAAGTTCTATGTTATTTTATTTGTATTTAATTAAATTTAGTGTATTTTAATAATAAAATTACATTAACCTTTACACTAAAGTAGTTAATCAAACTTATTTATTTTCATGAATATTTAAGGCTACATCCTTACTTCTTTATCCTTATTAATATTATAAATGCGAAAGTAAGTTTGCTTGTTACGCTTTCACGCTTAAACCACCGAACCGATGTCAAAAAGCAAATTGTCTTTCTCCAATGGAAAGCTATAATATCAGGGAGTAACATAGGCTCTATTTTGTCCCGGTATTCCCATGGGAACGAGAACTACGCGGGTAAGGTGACTGGAACCGAAGCGAAGTGAGGCCGGGTTGCTAGTGATTATATACACTCGTATATTATATTAGGTCTTTACCTATGAAATTGACGTTATGTATGAAAAAAATTAAATGATTTTTTTTCATCTATTTTTTATTTGTATTAATCGAAGTAATCACCCATGCAATCAATGCATCTTTGCCAACGCAGCGGCAGTTTATTCATGTCCTTCTTAAAGAAATCAGCTGGACGGGAGGCAACAAATTCTTCAAAGGCATTTTGTACTGCCTTTCGGGTATTGAATTTCTTTCCCGCCAAAAAGTTATCCAAATTCTGGAAAAAGAAGTAGTCTGTAGGCGCAAGGTCTGGTGAGTATGGCGGATGACGGAGAGCTTTCAACCCCAGTTCTTGCAACTTGGAGACCGTCTGCTGTGCAGTATGAGGTCGCGCATTGTCGTACAGGAGCAGCGGAGACGAGCGATTGACCAATGCTGATTGGAGATGTGCCAGCTTCTCCATCATTGTGTTCAGTTCTTCACAGTACACATCTGCAGTAATGCTCACCCCGTTTGATAAGAAGCTGTGATGAATCACACCGGCGCTAGACCACCAAACAGTGACCATCACTTTTCTAGGGGTAAGTTTTCGTTTAGGGCATTGTTTAGGTGCTGAACCAGGATCCAACCAACTTGCTGAGTGCTAGCTATCATCACCTTTTTTTATCAAATAGAATCCATTTTTCATCGCAAGTAACAATGCGTTTCAAAATTTCTTCATTTGTGTGTCTGTTGAGCAATGCAAGGCATGTCTCGATGCGTACTTCGCGCTGGCGATCATTGAGTTCATGGGGCACCCATTTGTCAAGCTTTCGTACCTTGCCAATTTGACGCAAATGGACCAAAATTGTTTTAACGCTAACGTCGTAAGCTGCTGCTAATTCAGCCGTAGATTGTGTATCATCGGCTTCCACAATCGGCTTTAATTCGTCATTGTCGACCAAAGTCTTCGGATGACCGCGAGGTTCATTTTTCAGGTCGAAATTTCCAGAACGGAAGCGAGCAAACCAATAACAGGCGGTGCGTTGGTTTGTAGTGTTAGCTCTGTAAACGTCGTTGATGTTGCGTGCCGTTTGTGCCGCGTTGCTGCTACGACGATACTCATATTCCATAATCACTCGAATTTTTAATGTATCCATGATGACGAAAAAGATTGAAATGCGATGAAAACGTAACATTAATCAATAAACAAATGACTACTTATGGAAAATGAATTCCATGTTTTAAAATAAAATTAATTAATTTGAAATTAGAATTCTTAGCCAAACAAAAATTATTTTGATTTGAAATGGCCAGTACTGCAGAACGGCAATTACATAGGTAAAGTGTTAAAGACCTATTATTATTATACAAACAAATATATATATATATATATATATATATATATATATATATATATATATATATATATATATATATATATATATATATATATATATAAGAATTGCTGTTGGTTAGTCTCGCTAAAACTCGAGAACAGCTAGACTGATTTGGCTAATTTTGGTCTTGAATTATTTGTGGAAGTCCAGGGAAGGTTTATACGGTGAGAAAATATGGAAAACTGCGAGGAAAATACTAAAATCGATAAGAAAAGGCGGTATATCCCTTAGTCGTCTTTAACGACACACACGGGTTGTGAATTGTATTCTTTCTCTGTCACCGCACGGATAATACTAAAACCAAACTGATAAATACTAAATAATAAAAAAAAATATTTACGAAAAAGGCGGTGCGAAGTTCGCCGGGTCAGCTAGTAAAATAATAATATTCGTCATTTGTTCATCTCGGCTCACATAATTCTCTCTTGGGCTTGAGACTTAATAAGAAGGGAATTGTTCTATTATACCACGCTTTTCAGACGGGTTGGTATAGACTTTTATTTTGAGTTTTCTTTCTCTTGCATAGATGTTATCTATATATTATATCGTTTGGTCGTCTTTTACGATACTCTGTATTGGTAGGACCACACCGCGGGCCGGTCCGTCCGGGGTAGTACTCTCGCAGAAAATTGACGACTGAATATTTTTTTTTTTTAATTATGATATAACTTAACAGTTGTCTCATAATAATTACAATGTAGCCATGAGGCTAATAAGTAATTTAAATCTAACTTAATTTGCTAAGATTTACAGAGTTAGAATGTGTCCATTGGCACTTTTCTTATAGTCTCTAGTAATAATAAAAAACACTTTGTTTTTGTATTCTTCAAAGATAGCACTACTTATCACTAATTTCACTAAGGCTTACTAGGTAGTTGTGTGGCACTATCTTCTAATTTTTTCAATCTTTGATCAAAGGCAGTTAAAATATTTAATATTTTAATTATATTGTTACTTAAATCGGAGTCTCCCATCTTGGGTGATTGTGCATCGTGTACCAGTGTTTGTATATGTGGCCGCTATGCTTTCGTGGCTTGGGCATATGACACATTTGTATGTGTAAGACGTATCGAATGATTTTTATTAACTCTAGGCGCCTACCACCCGGTATGCGTAGTAACTTTTTTTAGCCGTCCGAGTAGTAGCAATTTGTTACTGCGCTTAGTTAGGTGCGCGAGAGAGCTGGAAGCCCAACTTTCTGAGAGTGTTTGCATGTGGTGGATTTTACTATCATCGAATCTCACTGCACGCATTAAAACCTCCTTCTCTTACTTCGCGGTAGGCCTTGCAAATGTCTATGAGCGGCAGCAACACTCACCATCAGGTGTACTGTTTGCCACCGTTTGCTTTAAAGAAAAACTCACTGTTAAGAAGGTGGTAGCTATAGTAAGAA
This sequence comes from Lymantria dispar, assembly GCA_032191425.1. NCBI lineage: Eukaryota > Metazoa > Arthropoda > Insecta > Lepidoptera > Erebidae > Lymantria > Lymantria dispar. Next base: position 10,181,439 of record CM063440.1, read on the forward strand.
GATAATTGACCTACTATATCATACTGGTCAGACGTGTTAGTATAGGATTCTATTTCGAGTTTTCCTTCTCTCGCATCTGCATATTATATCTCTTAGTCGTCTTATACACCTATAGGTAAGACAGGGGTAATGAATTGTAGTCTTACTCATCATTATCACCTATAAAAATATTCATAAGTTGGCTTAGCTCATAAATGTCCCACTGCTGGGCTTGCGCATCCGCCCCAATAGGAAGGAAATTGCCTTACCATGCTGGTCAGACAGGTTGGTGTAGGCTTTTATTTCGAGTACTCCTTCTCGTGCATATTTTTTTTATGCATATTATATCCCTTAGACGTCTTTTACGACATCCACGACAAGATAAAGAATGGTGAGTTGTATTCTTACTGCGTTATCACACGCGATATACTTTTTGCATTAATTGAAGTGATAATGATTAACAACATCACAATACCCTTTATCTTACCTTGGGTGTAGTGACTAAGTGATATAATATGCATATAACATCTATGCAAGAAAATACTCGAAATAAAACACACGTTACGTAAACGAGACCAACATTGGGCCTTATGTGGGCTAAGATGAATTTTTTTTTATTGCAAACGGTGGCAAACGAGCAAACAGTACACCTGATGGTAAGTGTTGCTGCCGCTCATGGATCATTACAAGGCCGTTGCCTACCGCGAAGAAAGTGAAGGGAGTGTGAATGCGTGCATTGAGGCTCGGTGATACCAAGGGCACCACCAAAACCCTCCACACCCATACACCCTCAGAAAGTTGGGCTTCCGGCTCTCTCGCTCACCGAACGAAGCGCAGTAACAAATCGCTACTACTCAGACGTCGATTTTCTGCGAGAGTGTGGTACTGCCCCGGACGGATCGGCCCGCGGCTGTAGACAGATAACTGTCGACAGTGTGGTCCTACCACTCTGCTGAATGTATGAGATGAACGATCTAACAACTGTACACTTCTTTTGTGAAGTTACAAACAAGTGAGATTTAATCCAAGACATTTGCTGTTGCTTTTCTATCTAACCTATCATTATATGAATAGATAATATTGATGATTTATTGTTAAATTGTGACATATATTAATGGATTAATATACGCCTCTTTTTTTGTTTTAAATTGGTAGGTGATATTTATTTATGGAGACAGTAGAGCTGGCCAGCGAGGTCAACGAATCAATATCAATAGTCCAATGGCAATGTGGTGGGGAGGGATAGGTTATGAGGCCGCGCGCCGATTTACCGTCGCCCCAGATGGATTAGTCACGATTTGTCCAGACCATAGTCTGCTATAAAAATGCAATATATCTATTTAGAGTATTGTCCAAGGCTTTGGCTAGCGTGGTAAGCTAAAGTTATGATATCAGTAACGGCCGCAGTGCGATTTTTTTTTAAAGACATCGCCCTGTTATTCAATAATCCTTGTATTGCGGAGGGCTTTACAAACATATAACTAACGGACACAAATTATATCCAGACTCAGAATAACAAGTTGTGGATCGCACAAAGTATTGTCCTACGTGGGATTCGAACCCCTGATACTGGCACTGTAGGTCTTAACCTCTATGCCATCTGTGCAGTTAAAGTCAAGTTGGCAATGAGGAGTTGTTACACCGGCACGCTGGCCTTCCATCGTGTACCATGCCACGAATGTCGCATGAACCACAAATCGCCATTAGGCGCATATGCGTTATTTTACACAGACCAGTGGGCCTACTCTTGAAATCAACTCTAATTTCAAATCCGATTCAATTCCAATCTCACTAAACTTACATTTGGTACTCTTAAACAAAATCGAGAATGAATTTTTCGAGTTTTCCGTTGTTATTTTGACCAAATGTTTATTACTTTAAATTAATAACGTTGCCGAACTTGATCACCACAAAAACGCTTTCTTGAAATTGTGCAACATTAACGATTTTAAACTACATCCAAATCACGTCGGGAGTAGCAAATATTTGACTTAATCGACGAAAGTCGAATTCATTTAGATTAAAAAAATGCCACGAAATTTGATTCCAATCATGCGCTAGTGTCGCCTCAAGAGTACCAATCGAGATTCAAGAGTAGGCACACTGGTCAGGCCAAAGATTTCCTAACCTCTCCATCGCAATATTCCGCAAGATTAATAGCTCGAAGTGGCGATTTTCATTCAATTCCTGATGGTAGGATTGATACAAACCTGCAAGTAACGGAGTTGTAGGGCAGCTGGGCTATCACCAATCACTTCAGAGGCTTCCCGCAAAGCCCGTGAGGCCTTTTGCTCTCCTTCAGCAGCTATTACCTTGGCCCTTGCTTCCCTTGCTGCCTCAGCTTCAGCAGCCATTGCGCGTTGCAATTGAACTGGCAGACGTACATCCTTGCTGTTTAGATGACATAAGAAGATCCAATTTATAGTGGAATTGTAGTTAGTGTTATGAGCTACCCAGACGACTGGGGCTCATTCACTTGGTGATCGCACAGCCGACCACCCCAGTTTTTACGACACCCTAAGAAAGGCACGGTGGTGACGCATTGTATTTTTAATTCAACACACGCAAATAGAATCTTTCTTTAAATTTTTTAGCCTAGAATAATGGTATAAGACATCGATAGTCACGGTTAACGCTATTATTAGGGAATTATAGAAATAATGATGTCCACGTCATTCCTATTACTTATCCATCGAATACTATACCCGTATATCTATATGTAATAATATGTTGGGCACCTAGTTTTATTATGGCTTTATAGTTTCAAATGTGTTGGACTTATTGATTTTTAAATTGCTTTACCTACCAATGTATACATATGAACCTCGCTTATGATTATTTTAGGACGCAACTCCCTTTTTCCTTCAAGAATGTTTTGTTTTCGTGTAGTTACTAAGTAAAACAATTTACCACCCCCTTATTATACCCTTATGTGTCCTTAAAGATAACTAAGTGATATAATACACAAGAAAAATCTATGCTAGAAGAGGAACATTTAAAATAAAACCTAATATCAACCCGTCTTACCGACATGGTTATTGTAGGTAAATCTTGTGTTTGTTATGAAGGTGGCTCGAGCCCAATAATGGGACATATATCAGCTGATATGATGCTTCATATCTTTTAAGCTGTATGATGACAAGTTAAAAGTACAATATTACTTTAACTCCCCTTTTATCTTCCTCTGTTACTCATTAAAACCCGCCAAAAACAACTAGGAGAATAGAGAGCAGCATTCGTTTGGGAAAAGTAGAACACCAATTTCAATCGCCAATTAGCCTGCGAAGCAAGGTGACTATCGCCTATAATATGACTATAACTATAAATTAATATTATTTCTGTTTGTTTGACTGTTTTCTATTTCGATTTATCTACTAAACAACCTGTAATATTTGTACACCGGAAACGGTAGAATATTTGAAACTTTATTTAAGATAACACTAACTAATATGACAATTTTCTGACAAATAAATTATTTTAATTTAATTGATTAAATTGATCGTCTTTTATACCATTGGGAAGTCCTATATCTAACAGTGTACGTCGATAGCCTGGTGGATGAATAGATGAAAATTTTAAAAATCTAGGAGACAAATTATAGAAACTTTAATTACAGCTCACCTTTTGTGTTATTGTCTGCCTGCATGCCATAATAGTTTCTTATAATATATCTTATGTTTATTAAATATTAGTGAACCGCACAATCTGGTGGACTATGGACAAATCCTTTTTGTTTCTCAATCATAAACATGGGTGCCAGTAAATCAAACTTAGAATTGTAATATTTTTTACTACTAATTTTATTTGTGTCGTGACAGAGTCAGAATACTATTCTCCACTACATTTCACGCCCGTACGAGCGGGTGACGTGCCCGTGGATTAGTCCATCACCCGCAGAGGGGCTGACCGCGCGACGGCGACCGACGTCCCGGGAAGGGGATTTCGAGAGGAGAGGATACTCTCCGGGGTATTTCGTCGGGTCGACCACCGAAGACAAGAAACTGAGCTGCGGTGGTCGGCCCACCGACGAAGGCGACATGCTATGGGTGGGTTACGGAGTCGCGTGCCACCCCTCTGTCGCCCCGGCCGGAGCCGGGCGGCGGGTGCGCTGACGTAGACCAAAAAAATTGCCCGTACGTGTCGTAAAAGACTACCACGGGATTACAATACGCTGATAAAATCTTTGCAAGAAAGGGAAAATTCGAAATAAAACCCTATACTTAACACGTTTGCCGGCTGGAGAGGCTCCGGTACGGTGTCAGGACCGTCGAGGCCTTCCGGTCGGTGCTGATGGAGTGGTTGGAGCGGACGCACGGAGTGCTTTACTTCCGACTGGTGTAGGTGCTGACGGGGCACGGTTGCTTCGCCAAGTACCTGCACAAGATTGTCAGGAGGGAGAGCACACCGTCCTGCCACCATTGCGATTGCGACGAGGACACGGCGCAGCACACGCTCGAGGTGTGTGCCGCGTGGGCGGGTAAGCGCCGTGAATTCGTCGCGATCATCTGTGCCGACCTGACGCTGCCGACCATCGCCAGAGAGATTCTCGACAGCGTCAGGAAATGGGACACGGTCGCCGCCTTCTGTGAGGCCGTTATCTCACGGAAGGAGGCGGTGGATTGTGTGCGAGAGGAGCTCCTCTTCGGCGAGACGTTCTGCTGGCGACTCGGGCGGCGCAGGCGCGAGTACTTGTGCCTGATGCCGCCCTAGCCGAGTCCGCGGGTGATCGGACCGGGAAATTTAGTCCGTCACCCGCGGAGAGGCTGACCACGCGACGACGACCGACGTCCCAGGACAGGGACGTCGGGCTGACCACTGACGACAAGTCACCCTGCTCCGGTGGTTGGCCCAACGACGGAGGCGACATGAGTACGGGTGGGTTATGTTCCCGCGCGCCGCTGAATGGATCGCGTGCGCGCTTACCATAGCCCACCCATAAAAAAAATGCTTAACACGTTTGAGCAACATGATATAGTTGGTTAATTTCCCTGCTACTGTGGAGGAAGCTCGAGCCCAGGAGTGGGTCGTATATAAGTTGTGATGATGATGACTATTTTATTTCTCCTGCTACAGGATTTTTCAAACATGATATAAAGAATACTCAGACTAAAAAATTTGAGGACTTCACAAGATATTGTCCTACTTGGTGATCGAACCTATGACGCACAGTAGGTCTTTAAAATCTCAATCACTACACCATATGTGCAATAATAATTATTACCTAGAACAATACTGATATGAAATTTTTCTTATACAATAGGTTTATACTGACATTTCAACTCTTTCCACTTTTATACCCCAAGCTTCTGTAGCTTCATCCAAGGATAATTGCATGTTCCCAGAAATTGTCTCTCGTTCACTTAGTATCTCATGCAGTGGACGAGTGCCCATAGTGTTTCTTAAGGTAGTTTGGGCAAGGAGCCTGGTGGAATGATGAGCGTTTTCTACATTGGCAATGGATATGGTAGCATTGTGTACACGGTAATAAACCACAGCATCTACGGAGACTGTTACTGAATCCTTGGTGAGAACCTGAAAAGATACTCATTTACAGTTTAGGAGTTAAAATATATTTTTAAAGGGTTTGCCTTTTCTTTTGTTACTGTTAATGGTCCGTCCTTCTAAGGTAAATACAAATATATCATTATAATGAGGTACACATATATGTACTCATAATAATGAGGGGTCCAAGTTGTCACTGAAAGCCATTACATGCCGCGGTCATTCTTTAATGGGGTTATTGCTACAATCGCCAAACTTGACAACCGTGTTTCCAATCGCAGCAAGGCGTACTAGATTTTTCAGTGGAGAACTTCCACTCATTCTCCTTGATTGTCTAGCAGAATTTTACAACTCCACAATCAGTACAGATCAAAAAGAATAACAACCGTATTATTATTCCATCACTTAGCGGGATCCTTTCAATAACTTTAGAGTGAAAATCGATTCGCCGATGCGAGTTTTCTGGAATTTTCAGAGGAATCCAACTAAGCTTATGGCTGTTATGAAGTTATGTTTTTTCTTATTTATAGAAATATAACTTACCTCTTGTGGTGGGACGTCGTATGTGCGTGTTCGCAGGTCGACGCGTGCGTAAGAATCTATGCATGGAAGGATGAAGAAAATACCTTTGGACAAAAAGTATAATATTGAAATGCATATGAAAAGTGTTTTCATTTTGCTAATTATCGGACCAACTTTGAAGGGTTATGTTTTCTAAGGTGTGTCCATATTTCTCTCTTCTCTCTTGTTATTTATACAAAATTTTACTATCTGTTGCATTTCAGAATGTAAAATGTCATTAGATTGATCTCAGTTGTTACTGTAATATCTTCTTTTTACTCCATTTATGGTGTATAATGTTCTCCGCGGTGGAAGGGAAATTGACCTATACTGATGCCATAAGGGAATATTTTGAGACCATTATTATACTTAGTGTGTATTAATAATTTTCTAAAAAAAAACAGCACATGCTATGATTTTATTTGCTAACAATGCGCTGTAATTGTAAAACGCAATCGCAAAGAAAATATTCAAAACGATATAAAGAAATATATATAAATAAAAGTAAAATAAGTAGATTTACTAGGTTTAAATTAATAAATTGTCATAATAATAACTACAAATTTAATGTTTAATAATTGCTCACCATAAAAAATATTGTATTTTTTCATTTACTTAAGTCTGGGCATAAATACTGTTACAATTAAAAATAAACAAAGTATTACATTTGAATTTGAAATTTGTTACTTTTGTATGATTGTTCATTGTGTTTTCTCATTTTGGCGCCAATACATTGTACAATATTTTGCGATATTAAAATAGAGTGGGTGATAAAGAGAACCAAATCGCTGTGATTGCATTACACAAAGTAGGTATGGAGTCAAATGCAATTTTTTTAACACTCCATACGCTTGGTATTAGTAAAATGTTTGTGTACTGGGCTATTAATAGGTACAATAAGACCTCCTCTATTTGTGACAGAAAGAGATCTGGCCGTCCACGTAGTGTTCGTACAAAAAAGGTGGTCAAAGCAGTAAAGGAAAGAATTCGAAGAAATCCAGTCCGAAAGCAAAAGATTTTATCTCGGGCGATTGAGATAGCACCTATAACCATGTCGCATATTTCAAAAGATGAATTGCAGCCTATAAGAGACGTACTGGTCATTTCTTAACTGATAATTTAAAAAAGAATAACGTGGTGAAATCAAAATAACTACTAAAACGGTATGCAAAGGCAGTTCACAGAAAAATTTTGTTTATGGATGAGAAAATTTTTACAATTGAGCAACATTTTAACAAATAAAATGACTAGTTTTATGCCCAAAGCTCTGACGAAGCTTCCCAATTAGTAAACAGAGTGCAACGTGGGCTTTATCCGACTTCAGTGATGGTTTGGTGGAGTTATTAGGTATGAAGGAGTGACTGAGTCATACTTTTGGTAAAAAGGTATCAAAACATCGGCACAAGTGTATCGAGATACCATTTTTGGGAAAGTAGTGAAGTCCCTTAACAACACCATGTTCAATAACTAAGAATGGTCCTTCCAGCAAGACTCAGCGCTGGGCCATAAAGCTCGGTCTACGCAGTCTTCTTTGGAAACGAATGTTACGGACTTCATCAGACCTGAAGACTGGCCGTCGTCTGGTCCTGTTCTTAATCCGCTGGTTTATGATTTATGACAGTTTTAGAGAGCACGGCTTGCACTAAACGGCATGATAATGTGGCGTCTATACTGATTGGTGTAAAGTTACTAACTTTCGGTTTCGTCCAGCAAATGGTGGCAATTTTTGAAGGGTTATAGTTATTCACCCCAACCGCTAGGGGTTGGTCATGGCAGAGTTAAAGCAGCTGAGAGCACAGTTTCTTGTATTACCTGATGGTCAGCAATTCAAAGTCAATATGAAGATTGACAATGCGAATGAACCGTGGTGCTTCCATAGCTCGTCGCATAAAACGGTTCTACAGCATCCATAGGTCTATCGTGCGTAGACACTATGCTAGTGTAAGTCATGGTAAGCCATATGCAGGCAGTGTATAGTCTGACCATGTTTTTCAAGGATATATTTGACTTTGAATTTAATAGGTAATACAGGTCCTCCATCACAATGACCTTATGTTACATCGCATTAAAAATGTCAGTTTTTTAAACAATCTATAATATCGTCTTCAACCTCATTAACCAAGCTGTAGTACGAGTGTTTCTATTTTAAATAAACAACCAGATAGAGATACTCTAATTACAATTTTTGTTATTTAGCCAGAAAAATAATATTCCCATACAAATTTTGAATTTCTACTTTTCCCATTTAAGAAATCAATTCTTAAATGGGAAAAGTTCCAGAAATGCTGAAACACGTATTTATTTATTGAAATTTCACAGTACTAAAAATAAAACTGACTGAGTTTCACACAAACTTCCAACCCTTATCGTTAGGAGAGAAATTGCCAGAAATCTTTTATAAAACATAAAAAACGTCAACTGTAAAAAATATCATGTTAGTAGTCCCAGTGGATTGAGCTATGCGGTGATGAATCAGTCAACCGGGACAAGTGATTGTATTAGTATAAAAGATAGATTTCGTTGTTTCATTGTTCTGGTAATATTTTAACCTTGTAGCTTTTTTAAATTTGAGATATGGAAAAATATTTAATTCAGATTATTACAGTAATAAGGATTCAATACTTTATTATTTATTCATAACTTGTCGAAACATAGGTAACAATATATTAATTATGTGTATAATACATTTGTTTTAACTTATGTTGTTTATATTTTTCGTGTGGTGATGGAATAAGAATACAATTCACCACCCTCAATCTTCCCGTAGGTGTCATAATAGCCTAGCTGAGGCCGCGTTTTCGTGCTCCGTTGCTAGCGCAAGGAGATGTTATTACAACGTTAAAATTATATCTAAAGAATGAAATGACATAAGATAATAATAATAATTTTTAAGTATTTAAAAAATTGCAAATAGTAGAAGATTTTCCATGACAATAAGAATACACACAGAATGTATAATGAGGGACTGGATACAAGACATCGATTCTGAACAATCGCTCGCCAATCAATCTGACCTGCTTGAGGTTCGAACAATCGTACTTAAAATATTACATCATATTCCCTTTTTTATTAGCAATCAGCTATTAATAAGAGGCCATTGTTGCTAGTGTTGAGTTACAATCTTCTTCATAAGTTATCAGTTTCTTCATATTAGTTATTGTCCGTCAGTATATCAAATGCTACGGCCACACTGTTAACCATTCCTCTAGTAATTTTGGTAGAAACCATTTGGGACATATTTTATGTCATATTTATTACACTCTTCACTTCATTACTCCAGAGATTCTTTGCATTTTATTAAATCTGGACTCAAAATTATTTAATATAATACGTTAAAACATTGCGATCATAGCGTCATATAGTGGTTTTGTATTATATTCAATATATAATACAAAACCACTATATGACGCTTTCAAGTTCCCGCCGAAGTTTTCAGCCATTACGGCAACGGCGCAGTGAAATCCTCCTTACAATTTCTTATCTTGTTGATAATATGAGAATAGTATTATAAATAAAACTAAATTTACGGATTTTATCGCGTTTGTATTTGAATATGTCTGGCTGTGACCATAGACGCTGTAAAGTGTTCGAAACGTCGGACAATCAAAAACCAAATACAAATACGATAATATCCAGAAAAATAGTTTTAATTATAATATGTAATACTCGAGTCAACATCAAAAATTCTTATGAGAATAGTATTTGTATGAGGCTAATCAGTATTAGTAATGTATGTAACATTGGTAATATTGATATAGCACTTAAAATATTTTGTCGTATGGTAACGGAGTGAGAATAAAATATACCACTCACAATCTTACCTGTAGAAGTCGTAAAAGACGACTAAGGTATAATGTATAAAAATACCTGTGCAAGAGAAGCAAATTTTGCAATAAAAATATTTTATAGCAAACTGTCTGACTTGCACCCGCAAGTAATCGAGTAGTAGGTCGATTTCCTTCTTATTGTGGAATGGGCTCAACAGTGGGACGTATATGGGTTGAAATGATGACAATTTAAATGAAGATCGATGCCCTTATTCTCAGTGTTCTGTGACAATATAGATAATCATAAATACTGCTTTACGTACCAGGACCTTTAGCACCTCCTGATAGAAGACGTCCAAGCCGAAATATTACAGCACGCTCATATTCCTGGACCACCTAGAAAAATACATCAATGTAAGTCCATCTGAATCTAAAACATAATCCACCAGGACACTTAAAATGCTTTTTTTTTTAATCAAAATCGATCCAGGTGTTTCAATATTCAGTCACATTTTCACCTTATTAACACGACTGTAAATATACACACCCATATACACATATTTATTTTTATCCAAGTTATCATTAGGGCTTTCTCTGACATAGTCTAGTCAATACCTGCACTTTGTAAAAAATTCATTTATTACCACTCACCTATTACAAAACGCCGTGAGATAGCTGATTACATATTTTTACTAAAGATCATACAGAATCATATAGATAGTCCTGAGCTCCTATACAAAATTAATTTTAATGTACCATTTAAATCTAGTCGTTTTGCAGCAACAAATTATAGGCAAAACAGTGTTATGATACGCGCAAGCAGAGGCTTTAATAATTTGAGTAAACAGCATGATTTTGATCCATTTATGACAAATATAAATGTAGCACGTAGGCTTTTAAGTCTAAATTTTTTAATTAGTCTAACATAAGTAAAAGTTATCTAAAGCGAATGTATTTTATGTATATTGCGTACAGTCAAAATGCTCTCATTTAATTATAAAATAACTATAAGTGACGACTTGTAATTAGCTAACAGAGTTATTAACTACTAGCAACCCGCCCTCGCTTCGTTCGGTTTCAGTCGCTTTACCTGCGGCGTAGTTCCCGTTCCTGTGGGAATACCGGGATAAAATATAGCCTATGTTACTCCCTGATATTATAGCTTTCCATTGGTGAAAGAATTTTTGAAATCGGTTCGATGGTTTAAGCGTGAAAGAGTTACAAACAAACAAACAAACAAACTTCCTTACTTTCGCATTTATAATATTAGTATGGATTAGCCTATTTAGATATAACTAGCTGTAAGTCTTCCATACTGTACAAAAAAAAAAAAATAAAAAAAAAATCTTAATTAAGAAATCTCATTATAAATGTAGTTATAGGTATATCCAATTGATGTAAAAATTATAAGAAAATTTAGACAATAAATTAAACTAGTGATCGCCGAGTGGTCGAAATTCAGCCATAATTCATTTAAATTAATTTTACTGCTACATAAATTTCTTTTATTTATATTTATGTAAAATCGTAGATTGAGCAAGCTGTATTTCACTATTTTTTTAACCTAGATTGTAACCGTAAACAAAAGTGTATAAGCATATGTGTGTGTATTTCGATTGCATGGTAGTGTGCGTAATGCCTTTTTTAATGAATTTAATGTATTTCTAATCCATTATTATATCAAATTTTAGTTTATTGCACTTTGCCTCAATATATTCTTCAACTATTTCATATTTGTCCATTTGCATGATTTTCGTAAAAAGGTGTACAAAGTTTTTGCTTCACGTATTAATATATAAAGGACTATGCCCAAAAACAGGCCATTTTCATTTGGCAATGGACCTAAACCAAATACTATCCTAAATTCACATCTTATTTTTATACTTTTTCAGAATTAATTTTAGGGTAATTTATACCCTAGTATTAAATATAATAATAAATAGTCATACAATTGAACTTAGGTATAAGTGAGGTCCTATGCTACTTGAATCCAACGTCGCCTAGCAATTTTCAGTAGGCCGTCGGTCTACCTAATTCGTCCGACAGTCACTGAGGTATGTTGAATAAGAAGATCCAGTTAAGTTTTTCGAAGGCTGTCTAGGCGAGTTGGATTTCTCATCGAAGCTCTTCTTGAAATTGGATTGGATACCTGTTTGTCCTAGGTAAAAAAACTTCGAGAGTTGGCAAAGAGTGCCAACTAGGACCGGTACCGGTGGAATGACTGGGCAATTGACACAACTTTCATCTTATCCATGTTCATTCCTAAACCCACTTTTGGTTGGGTTATCCTGCTGAGATCTTTGAGCTAAGATTTAGTGAATAAAAATAATATAAAGAATATGTGTTTTTTTTTGTCATGATAAATCGAATTTTGCAGTTATGTAATTTGCAAAAGTAATGTGTATTTCTTATATTACAAGCAATGAACCGATAATAACATTATACCAAAACTTAATACATATTTTTTATTTTTTTAAATCGATTATCAATAAATCGATTCAACAAAATAAATTATTAAAGGTATTTAGTTCTGGTAACACAAAACACTATGGCGCACTGTCGTTTACGATTTCGTATTTACGATATACGTTAAGTTGAATGAAAGGATAAAAAAAGACAAAACTATCCGGGCAAGAGCGTTTTAATTGAACTTCGACACGTTCTATGTTTGAATTTAGGAATTTATCTTATGCTTTACTTTAAGTCTATTTTTTATAGTTTCTATTAAATAAATTCAATCCACCTATTGTAGACAAGTAGTGTTTTATTACATTTAAATACTTTTATACAATTAAAATACAGTTAATTATTTAGCAATAGGACCAAAAACTATTCATTTACGAAGCTTTACATATAGTAATCTCGATAACTCGTTAAGTATATCTCCTAGACGGTTGCCTAGGCACACGAATTGTACAGGAACCAATAATAAATAATAAAAAATATTGTTGTGAGATTTCTCCATCGGGTCTTTCATAAAGGAAGAACTAAAACGGGTTTCTCCGTAAAGTTCCATTGAAAGTGATCTCCAACCTCAGGCTTCGGCGAAACCTCTCTTATTCGGTGTTTAAGGGCAGCCAGAATTAACGGTTTGGAGGCACTCTTTGGTTTCCACTTTAAACGGCTAAAGAAGGTGAGTTGAAAACGAAACCCTGACTGGGGCATCCAATATGCTACAAATTACCTTAAAGCTTATTGATTTTCCTATATACAATTATTGTTAATGAACTTAATAAGTCATATAATATCGCTATGAGACTTGAATAAATGGTTAAGTAAAGACAAAACAACTTAAGAAGCTTTATAATATACCTCTAAGATTTGAGTAAATCATATAGTGAATTAATTACTAGCCTAGAGTGTTTATTCTGTGTGGTGACGGAGTAAGGCTACAAATCACCACTCCTTATCTTACCCGTGGATGTCGTAAAAGACGACTAAGGGATATAATACGCATAAAACATCTATGCAAGTGTTAGGAAAACTCGAAATAAAACCCAATAGCAACCTGTCTGACCATTATTAAGGTCAAGTTCCCTCCTACTGTGGAGGAGGCTCGAGCCCAACAGTGGGACATATATGAGCTGTAATGATGAATGAAGATGATGAGAGTGTTTAGTTATTATTATGATTATTAAGTATTAAAAATGTAAGCACTTAGTTTACCTTTCTACAAATACTTATAGATTTTCTATTTCGAGTTTCATAAGTGGTTATTGAAAACTGGCACATTTCTATTCAAGTGTGGGAAATATGACACTTGGCTTATAATATTAATATTTAAACGTTAAGGTAACTTTAATGAACATAAATTGTATGGTAATAAACTTTCCTTGTTGTTATACAGTCGTGATGTTTGTTGCATGAGGGACTTGCCTTTTAATTTTTAATGACTTAGTGAAATATATATATATGGACGATGGACGTTGGCCTCCCACATGTTACGCCATAGAGTGCGGTCCTGTGCTGCCTACGTCCAACGACGTCCAGCAACTTTCACCGGGTCATCCGTCCACCTAGTTTCGTCCTACACTGTGTCGTCCGACGCAGAGAGTATATCGAAATAATCGAGTATATCGAATTAAAAATGAAATATCTGGTTGACCGAGCTTCGCTCGGAATATTTTTATCGAATTTATTTAGATATATATTAATAAAAATAAAAAATAAATAATGAAAAATATATAAAAAATTACAAAAAGAGAATAATAATAACACCGAGATTCGAACCGACGCTGTTTGAATGTCAACAAAACCAAAATTAGAACCAGCCAACTTCGCATCTGAGCTATCGTAACTCATGACGTTGATAACGAAATTTGAATTCATATTCTTTTAAAATTTAATGTCATTGTTTGTTTTGCTAAAAACACGAACAAAACAACATTTTCTATAAATAAAACCTAGCTAGATCGATTTTTTGGACCCGAAACCTCTAGTATGCCAAGTTTCAACAAAATCGTTGGAGCCGTTTCCGAGATCCTGAATATATATATATATATATACAAGAAATAAAAATGTAAAAGAATCAATTATTATCGATACAATATCCTGCCCGTGTCAAACAATTTGCTTAGTATAATATAGTAGATCAAAGTCCATTCTACTATTTTACACCCTTTTTTTTTTTTGTGTGTGGGTCGCGGTCGGCGCGCCTCCGCACCACTCCGTCCGGGGCAACAGAGGGGCTTAAGCACGCAACTCCCGCGACCCACCCAAAAATCACGTCGCCTTCGTCGTTGGGCCGACCACTGGAGCAGCGTTAACTTGTCGTCAGTGGTCGGCCCGACGGAATACCCCTAATTGGGGTACCCTTCCATCGACCGACGTCCCCCCCTCGGGGAGGACGTCGGTCTTTCCTCACGCGGTCGGCCTCTCAGCGGGTGACGGACTAATCCCCGGTCACGTCACCCGCGGCCTCGGCTAGGGCGGCATGAGGCGCAACTATTTTACACCCTGAGCTTACAGCAAAAGATTAAATTAAATTCTCCGTGATAAAATGGAAGTCTCTTGAAATTAGTTCGCCTAGAAAACCAACCTCTATACGATTGAAAAAATAGAGGTTGGAAGGATTCTTTTTATTTTCATTAGATATTTTTAGTTCATCGATGTTTTCATCGTCAACATAATTTCAGGCAATATACGTTCCAACTACTGGCCTTTAGTATTTTTCGCAATTGCAGACAAATATACTATACTGGTCAGACTGTATGGATTTTTATTTAGAGTTTTACATCTCTTGCTTAGGATATATATATACATATATATATATATATATTATCTCTTAGTCTTTTTTAAATACACCAATGGGCAAAGGGGGTGAATCGTATTTTCAATCCGTTACGACATGCAAAATATAATATGGTATTAAAGTTTTACATCGGCATTATATTTAAATATTTTTGTTTCTTAATCTTTTTCTTATATCTGGTGGTAGCAAACTAGCAAACATCACCTGATGGTAAGTGACACTGTGAACTTCTTAAACCTCGTTTAAGGTAGGAAATTATCTTATATCTTTAAACGAGCAATTCTTGTATATATATATATTCAGGATCTCGGAAACGGCTTCAACGATTTTGTTGAAACTTGGCATACTAGAGGATTCGGGCCCAAAAATCGATCTAGCTAGGTTTTATGTATATAAAATGTTGTTTTGTCAGTGTTTTTGGCAGACAATATAATGACATTAAATTTTAAAAGAATATGAATTCAAATTTTGCCGTCAATGTCGTGAGTTACGATAGCTCAGTGGCGAAATAGTCAGGTTTCATTTTATTTTTGACATCGGCGACAAACGGCGTCGGATCGAATGTCGGTAGTATTATTATTCTCTTTTTGTAATTTTTATATAATTTTCATTATTTATTTTTTATTAATATATATCTGAATAAATGCTATAAAAATACTCCGAGCGAAGCTCGGTCAACCTGATATTTTTAATAAATTGAAATATATTATATTCCAAATGAAATTTAAAAAACATTTGTACACCTAGTAGAAGTTTTAAAATAGATACTTCGTAAAATATTGAATGATACTAAATTAAATAGAATAAATACACTAAGTTTATTCATGCGCTCAGCTACTGTGTACATTATAATTATAGCTATCAAGACTTACAACTAACAAACTTATAACTATCAAGTTCTTATAGTGAAAGAATATATATATATTGCTATCTTGTAACTTAATAACAAAAACTAACCTTAAAGCAGACGAATAGCGAGAACGGCATAGTTACTACCACGAGAATCCAGGACAAAACGACGAGAATCTTGCCACAAGTTTTTGATTCTGAATCCACATCTTCGTTTACTGAAAATTGTACATTTTTTTTAATAAAATCAAATCAACTTCACGTATATTATATATAGAAAAGGACTTCCATAGTATATGGGACCATAAATAGGACTGGCAAAACTAAAGTATATTAAATATAAAAAGCGTGAGTCTACATACATATTATACTAATACTAGCATTAAAAGAGATACAATTTTAAATACTATGTTTTTTCAAACGCTATAAATAATAATTACATATATCTTATTTGATTTTGAGGAGCTCTCTAGTATATCTTTGAAGTTTAATCTACAACGCCAATGAAAAAAATAGACAATACCCCAAACCTAAAATGATTTCCTTATTATCAAGAAAATAAAAGTTTAAACTGATTCATAAACCATGAAGACATTTTCAAATATTTATAAAATTCACATATTTATACAAACGCATTAAGAACCTTCTTTTCTGAAGTTGGTAAAAAGGAAATTTTATATATCTTTTATTTGTTTCTTAAACTAAATATATACTAAATTGTTAATACACGAAAAAGGTACATTTAAAATTAATATTAGTTTTTAAAAGATAAACTAAACTTTTTTATAATTAATTTTTACTTCATTGAATAACTATATTTACAAAGTTTAGACAATAAACTCACTGTTAACTATAGTGGGATAAAGTTGTTGTCTACTAGACATTTCAATATTTGTAGTCATAGCCAGGCAGTTTAAATGAGAACTATGCCATGCGACCTATTCGGCCGCCCGCTGTTTACTAACGGTAATGGTGCCCCATCTAACATCGCTCGTATATTATTTACGTGAGAAACAAAGTATGGTAATTACTAATACTTCAGAATAAATAATAATAATTATAAGTTTTATTAGATTACCCGATGACTCGGTGACTACCATTGTCGTTGATTCTGAATAACGCGCCATTTTGGAGAGATTTGTTAACGTGTGTTCGAATCGAATGTCGTATTTAAACTGAACGTTGATACCAAAACTACTTTCGTTGATGAGCTACGCTCCCAATGTTTGCGTGGGTGTTTTAAAGGTAAAATATAATCAACAGTAGTATTTAATAACTAAATGTAATAATTTACTACTACGAAAAGCTTTTTGTTTGTTTGAATACGCTAAGCTTTAACTATATGAATCCAAAGGAATCTTCTTGTGATAAATATATCAAGAAAGCTGTGGTGAATAGGATTGGAGCAGTATATATGGTAAAATTTGATAACCATTGGATGGCATTTAGTGTTCTGTACAGTCACCGTTTCATAACGCCTGCTGAGATAGCAAAATTGTGGAATGATGTATTGTAGATGTTATTATCTTGGATATTATTATTAATTCCACAGGTCACTGTGTTTAAACAAAGTATGTGTTTTTCAGTGATGGATAACCCTATTTATCGAGGAAGGCTGTATGAAATCACGCTACTGCTAACAGAAAGAAAGAAAGAAAAACATTTATTCTGTTCTCCTTAAATCTTATAAAAATACAACTGAATATAATCGATAAAATTGAAAATTTTGAATAACCCCCGTAACAAACTAAAATAATAAAAAAAGGGTTTCATTTCCAGTTTTCCTTTTCTAACATCGATCACCTCACCTCAGCCCCTATATGTCCCACTGCTGGGCTCGGGCCTCCTCCATAATGGAAGGGTAATTGACTTACTATACTACGCTGGTCAGACGTGTTGGTATAGGGTTTTATTTCGAGTTTTCCTTCTCTCGCATAGATGGTATATGCGTTTTATATCCCTTAGTCGTCTCGTAGGATCACCCACGGGTAAGATAGGGGGTGGTGAATTGTATTCTTACTCCGTCACCACACGGAAAACATTCTAACATCGATACTATCTGAATATTAGTCGCCTTAATCGTCTTTTACGACACCCACGGGTAAGAGAGGGGGTGGTGAACTGTATTATATACTTATTAAAACTAATCTATTAAACTCACAAATACGATATGTCTGGTGTGAATTTTCGAAGAGTTAGGGTCTCCGTAGACTATTCTGGTTGCAGAATCAAGTCGAAGTTATTAATTAATTGTCATTTGACGATTATACTGGCATGCGTGAAGCAGTTAACCGAAAAATCATACGCCATTATATCATTTTGGATACTCTTACACTACTAGACCGATATTAACCAAACATAGCTCAGAACCACCGCCAGAAAACTGGCTTACAAATGACAAAACGCGCATCGAAATCGGTCCATCCGTTTGAGAGCTACGATCCCATAGACAGACACAGACACACCACACACACACAGACAGACAGACAGACATCGATGGTAAACTTATAGCACCCCTCTTTTACGTTGGAGGTTAAAAAGAGCTTCTTACATAAAATAATTAAATTTTAATGATGAACAAAAAAGGCTAATAGGGGCGCTGCATTAATGAAAATGTTGCAAAAACAGAAAAAAATATCCTTTTGGACCTTATTATGCGTTATCTGTGCGTTATAGGCGCTTACAACTCATTTTATCATTCTATCTAGCTCCCTCTCTTTTGTATATGATGCGGACGGAGTTGCGTGAAAAAAATATGTGTGTCTCGCTTCGTATATATTAAGAATACAGACCTTCGCCGTTAATGGTAATGAATAAATTAATGTATAATTATTTCTTTCGTAGTAGCTGAATAACAAATGAGAATGGACTTAAAAAAAGGAAATTTTATCATTTGAATTAATATTCTTTATGAAATTATTCCCGTGTGGTGACGGAGTAAGAATACAAGTCCCCACCTTTTATCATGCCCGTGGGAAGAAAACCTATGCAAGAGAAGGAAAACTCGAAATAAAACCCTATAGCAATCCGTCTGACAAGTATGATCAGTATGTCAATTTCCCTCCATTCCTACCATTTCGGGGGAGGTTCGAGCCTAACAGTGGGACGTATATGAGCCGAGATGATGATGATGATTAAATTTTTACGATTATTTTCATTTATGAATCAATTCGGATTTTGTTTTGCTAACGAAGGGATACTTTAAAGGTAGCTTAATTTTGCATGTCGGCGGGAGAATTTTTTTTTTGGGGGTGGTTTGCGGTCGGCGTACTCCTCGCACCACTCCGACCTGGGGCGACCGCCGGAGCAGGGTGACTTGACGTCAGTGGTTGGCCTGACGGAATACCCCTATTTGGGGTACCCTCCCATCGACCGACGTCCCTCCCGCGGTCGGCCTCTCGGCGGGTGACGGACTAATTCCCCGGTCACGTCACCCGATGGTATTTGGAGATGAAATATTTCGATATTTGGGTTTCAAAGTGCCAGTGATGGTTTGTTAGTTTTTCGACTGGATCGGCTTAGGTTTAGAATACGCATTGTGGTGACTCCTGTAGCTTATGAGTTATCTACCTTTCGACGTGCGTAGTGAGGGCTTCCGCGGTCAGCCTTTCTGCGGGTGACAAACTATTCCCTGATTCAGTCACCCGCGGTGAAATCAGGTACATATACACCCGCCTACGCCACCCAGGTCGGCCGGCACTTACTGTCGTAGAGAAGTTCCTCACTTTCTTGAAATGACAGAAGGCAGCGACCGCGTCCTAGTTTCTGACGCTGTTGAGCATCTCCCTAGCCATGGTCGGAGCGTCAGGTCAAAACTGATGATGGCGACGAGTCCAGAGGCAGAGGCAGAGCAGTGGCTCTGCCCACGTGGCACAGATCATATTCGAGGTACTCTGCACAGCCTTCTGTCTCTATGCATTCTACAAACTATATATTTCGTGTCTTATGTTCCATTTTTCTTGTATGAAATGGTGCAAATATTGTCACACTGTTGAAGGCATTTACTTTAGAACAGAACGTATAGAGTAGAGCGCTAATCATCATCATCTCAGTCTATATATGTCCCACTGTTGGACTCAGGCCTCCTCCACGCTGGGATGGTTATTGACCTACTATTCCATGCTGGTCAGACTTGTTGGAGTAGGATTTCGTTTCAAGTTTTCCTTCTCTTGCATAGATGTTATATGCATATTATATCCCTTAGTCGTCTTTTACGACATCCATGGGCGTGATAGGGAGTGGTGAATTGTATTCTTACTCCGTCACCACACGGAAGAGCTCTAACAGTTCTCTCTTAATTGATTTGTACAACTACGCGTCCCCATTAAAAAAGTGTTTAAATCTTGTTTTTTTTTCGCCAAACAAACAAGGACAAATTAAGAAATTAATCCTTATATTGCAGGTACCTCACAAACATACAAATAACGCTCCCAAATTATACCCAGACTCTTAACAACAATATGAAGACCGCACAAAATATTATCCTGCGTAGGAATTAAATCCACGACACTGGCATGAGAGATTGGTGTTTCGTACCATTATGCCATCTATGCAGTTAATTAAGATATCGTATCAAGCCATTACTTGTGTTGAATAATAGAAAATAGTTCAAAAAAACTAAAAAAATACGCTTTACACTCCGGGTCTCAGGAAAACAAAAAATCGCTAATCCTGATTATCCTAGTAAGGATAACTGGTCAAACTGTTTAAAATATTGAATTGTCATCAGTCATTAATAAGTATGCCAAATTTTGAGTTAATTTAATGTCAGCATTTTGAAGGGGGTCAAAATCATGTTCAAAGATTCCGTTACATACTAATATACATACGTCTGCAGCTAATAAAAGCGTATTAAAAATGGAAATTGTTATAATCATTTCAGCTCATATATGTACATCCTGTTGGGCTCGAGCCTCCTCCATAATAGGAGGGAGATTGACCTTACTATATCATGTTGGTAAGGCAGGTTGATATAGGGTTCTGTTTCGAATTTACCTTCTCTTGCATAGATGTTATATGCGTATTGTATCCCTTAGTCGTCTTTTAAGACATTCACGGGCAAGATTGGGAGTGGTGAAAGGAAGTTGCTTTGATAAAATGAAAATATCAAATCAAAATTCATTCTCATATTTTATACCCTCAAGAAAAATATATCCTCTGAGAGCTTAGAATAATAACGTATAGAAGGATAGTGTCAATACTTCGAAAGTTCGAAACATGAATCTAAAAATACTAATGGCGCGCAGACGATTACACACGTATACACGCACACCACTATACAAATTATAAAATCAAATTTTCTTTTTATTAACATAAATCGTCAAAATACTTTTAAAAGTAATGTTAAAAACCTTTTTAAGTTTTTCAAATGTGTTATGACACCATTTGAATGCACAAACCGTCATAATTACCTATATATATTTTAAGAGTTGCATACGTACGTGCAGTACAATGAGTTGTACATTACGGAACGGTTCTGGCGTAAGCTCCATTAGGCTCCAATTGAAATGCTTCACTTTTTATGTGCGAACTTACCTTCTATACGTTATTATTCTAAGTCTGAAAGGTTGATTTTCACAATAAGTTCTTTAAGAGCGAGTTTATTGTGCTGATTTTTAATTCAATAAGAAATGAAGTAAACGCATCAGAACAAAATTTAAGAATCTTCTCTTCTACGTCGTTATCATCATCACAGCTCATATACGTTCCACTGTTGGGCTCGAGTTTCCTCTCCACAATTTTAGAGGAATTGACCTACTATACCACGCTGGTTAGATGTGTTGGTATAGGGTTTTATTTCGAGCTTTCCTTCTTTTGCATAGAGGTTAGATACATATTATATTTTTAGTCGTCTTTTACGGCCAACAAAGGGGGTGGCGAATTGTATTCTTGCTCCGTCACTACACGCTCTTAATTTACACAATCTTAGATGCTGAATAACGTGTTTATTTATTTTTGCTAAATTCAAATTTAATCCAATCCTTTGAAGTTTTTTTCTCCTCATATAAACTTTGTTACTGCGTTTCACCCTCTTATGTGTTGAATTTGACAAAAGCCTTTCTTAGTACTTACTTTTTGTGATATAGGACCCTATGTCACAAAAGCAACTATAGCCACCATCAGTAGTTTTGGCTCGGCGTTGATGAGTCAGTCACCCAGCTCCATTAAATATATATATATATATATATATATTTATATATATATATATATATATATATATATATATATATATATATATATATATATATATATATATATATATATATATATATATATATTTATAGAATAATAACGTATAGAAGGATAGTGTCAGTACTTCGAGCGTTCGAAACATGAATCTAAAAATACTAATGGCGCGCAGACAATTACTATACAAATTCTGAAATCAAATTTTGTTTTTATTAACATAAATCGTCGAAATACTTTTAAAAGTAATGTTAAAAACCTTTTTAAGTTTTTCAAATGTGTTATGACACCATTTGAATGCACAAACCGTCATAAATACCTATTTATTTTTTATGAGTTGCGTACGTACCTGCAGTACAATGACTTGTACATTACGGAACGGTTCCGGCGTTAGCTCCATTAGGCTCCAATTGAAATGCTTCACTTTTTGTGCGCGAACTTACCTTCTATACGTTATTATTCTAAGATGTATCTATATATAAATACGTGAAGCGAAAACGTTGTACCCCTTTTTACGAAAATTACGTGGATGGACATATGAAATTTGGCACAGTTGAAGTATATATATAGGAGAAGTGCATAAAACTGAAATTTCATACAATAATGGATTAGAAATACAATAAATTCATTAAAAAAAGGTATTACGCACAGTATAACGCGATCGCTACACACACACACACGCTCGTGGGAGTGTGTTGCGTAGCAACAATTATACACTTTTGTTTACGGTTAAAATCTCTGGTCGAACTGAATGTCAAAAAATTATAATTATGATGACAATGTCTAATAGAGATTTATGCTTATATATTAGCATGGAATGACTGTGTGGTAGCGGCTTCGAATACTACCAACCCTTGCTTTGCTCGTGGGTGTCGTAAAAGACGACTAAGAGCCCTAGATTGACCCGGACCAACTCCATCTGGTACTATTTGGGTCAACGATTACATTCCCAAGGAGGGTTGACGTCAGGCAGGCGGCCGGTCATAAAAGTCATTGCCGAAACTTTTTGCAATATGTCAAAACAGATGACATATTGCGTCGACCCCAAGTAATTGGGATAAGAGCAAGATGATGATGATGATGATATTAGCATGGAAGCAATAAGTACTACGTACAACAGGAATGAGCTCTGTCTGTGCATCTTGCAGCTAAAACAAAGAAAATAAAACCTTATGTCAAGGACGTAAGAGTCTTGTCACGCGCAAAATAAAAATGAAGTCGAGTGAGAAGGCAACCACTGTACCCTGTGTCCCGTTCTAACAGTGGCTTAGAGTTGCCAGAGTTAAGTTAATTTCAATTATTTCGTTGTTGGTAGTAAAATAGGCGATTTATGTAATGTAATGAAGTAAAAACATTTACTTCTAAAATGTTTCTAAATATAAATAATCATTTATTACCGACATGTTAAAGCAATATTATTTGTTGCTACGCTCAAAACCTTATTAACGCAAAAATGTTGCTATTGGCGTATAGGTTTTCTTTTATTTGTATGAAATACGGACTCCTGACCTGACAACCACACATGAAATTTTTAAACATAATTTGTGAATGAAGAATTACGGTGACCATACTATCCAATCCTAGTTCAAGAACAAATAACTTAAATACATATGCATTTTTTATTCCTTTCGATATTAAAATTATTTTGTTTCAATTTCAGATTTCCTAAAGATCTTAATATTAGGGAAATATGGATAAATATTATACCCATGTATTATATACCCATAGGTGGGCACAGTTAATCCAAAAATTAACTTCGTTAATCGTTAATTAAAATTTTAACTTCGATAATCGTTAAAGCGTTAAATTCGCGAAAATTTAACGCAAGTTAAAGTTAACGTTATAAGTTAACCATTTAAGACTTGCTATTTTTTACTTAGACTTAGGTATTATTTAGACTATACTGTTTTCGTGCCTGTATGGTGACGGAGGAGTAAGGGTCGGTATACACGACAATGATATATCGTAGCGATTCGACTGCGCAGACAGTTTGTGCAGTTTTATCGATAGTGTGTACGAAAATCGTTTTAGATGTTTCTGGTGGCGCAAATGATCGCGGTAGTTTCAAAATTATAAGTCGGAACAATCGTTCAATTGGTTCGCAATGCTTGCTGTAGGCGCAAATCAACATATCGCAAGTCTATCGCAAGAAGTAATGATATGTGGTGTATGTCACGTGGACAGAGCAGCGCCTTGAACTTGACTAATGTAACGGACTAAAGTTAACGAAAGTTCAGTTTAACAGAAGTTAACAAGAGCGTTAAAATTTTTTGAAGTTAACTTAAAAGTTAATCCGTTAACCATTTCGGTTAACTTCATTAATTAACGATTAACGTATTAACGAGTGTTACGTATTAATGTCCACCTCTGTATATACCATTGTATTATATAATATTTCGAATCGCATCACACTGGAACTATTAAAAAGCATGTTGTAAGATGTAATTTTATTTAAGTGAAATTAGAAAAATTAATAAAAAATAGACAATCCCACTGATTTTCTTACCGGATCTTCTCATTGCGGTCGCGTTCCGATCCGGCGGTAATTTTAAGAAAAAATGTAAAAAAATTACAATATGTAAGTGCTCCCGCTGGGTTTATACATAATAAATGATCCGAATTTGAAAAATTGAAGAGTGTGAAAAGCAAGCAAAAACAGAAAATGTATAGTGCCGCAAAGGGCAAATTTATCATTAACATCTTTGATTAAAATCCATCTGAAGCAATGGTCTGCTGACGTCAGATCATAAATAATTTTTTCTAATTATTGTCCTTAAATCATATTTCAATATGGTCACCATAGCCAGAGAGGGATAAAAGGTACAGTTACTGAGCTCTCGCTCGGCTTCAATTTTGCGACAACAGCTCATTCCTGTTGTACGTAGTACTTATTACTTCCATGTATATTAGTTATTAGTGAAATACAGCTTGCTCAATTTACAATTACACATAAATAATATTAAAGAAAATTGTGTAGCAGAAAAATTAATTAAAATGGATTATGGCCGAATTTCGACTACACGACGACCACTAGTATAGATTAATATACCAGTTTATAACGGGCCCCGAGGCGACCGCAAGTCTACGTAGATATCTGTATAAATACTACAAACTTAATCTTGATGGTATACCCTGAGGTATAGCGGCGTTGCTAGGGATTTTATTGATCTCTTTTTCTGAGATACCGTAATTCATTACTAAGATATTAATGTATAAATAGTAAATATCTTGTAGATACGACAATTTTAGAAATTAATATGATATTTTATTTTATTTATCAATTTTATCTTTTGTAATCTTTTTTGTTTTTCTTTATTGCCTATGGAAACAGAGAGCAAATAGTTTACGTGTTGATAAGTTAATGTTTTTGTTTTTTTTTAACCACATAGCATTAAGGGAATAATCCTTGTGTTACG
Source organism: Lymantria dispar (assembly GCA_032191425.1). Lineage (NCBI taxonomy): Eukaryota > Metazoa > Arthropoda > Insecta > Lepidoptera > Erebidae > Lymantria > Lymantria dispar. The sequence goes on from CM063440.1 coordinate 10,206,950, forward strand.
GAGGACTCTAAAGACATGTAATTAACGGACTCAATGAAAGCCCAGATTCTGAAAACGAATTTGTGGATTGGTCAAAGTATTGTCCTAGGTGGAAACTGCTCACCACAACCTTTGGGAGTGCATTCTCAAGCATAACGAGTGGGTCCTCATATTAGACAGTCTGCAAGTCACGTCTGAGGTAATATACTATACGTACCTTGTTGCAACTCGAGAATATTTTCGTGCGTTCAGACGTTTTTGTCATATCTACTACTGCAATCAAACCTAAAACTCCAATAAGCTTTGTTAAATCCGTGGTGCTTGCTTTACCGCTGCGTTTCACGTAGTTGTATATAGTCCTATTTACTGCCTTATTAGCCAACTTTACTTCATGTCGCTCGCTTTGCATGAAAGGGAAGTTGAATCTTTCCAACTCTTCCTATTTTTCTTTTCTAATTAAATTTGTTGCGGGTCCCACGGCAATTAAAAGCGTTTCCCGAGTTTCTCATGGTCAAATCTCGAAGTTTTATACGGTGGCCATTGTGGATCCTGGTTTATAGGATATTACAGTGGTGGGCATATATGGGGGGATTAGTCCCAAAAAAAGGTGGGAATCGAACCATCGACACTGACATGGTAGAAAATTTTTACAACAATAGCTTTGAGAATAACTTACGTAATGAGATAAGTTATTATCTATATGGCCGGCTACGGATGTCAAGGCATCGGTACCAGTGGTCGGCTTAATGACGATCGAGGCGCAGGATCTCGGTTGGCTTCTAGGTTGCTTGACGTCAGATAGGCAGCCAGTTATAAATCAATTGCCATAATTTCTATACTATGGAAGAAGAGTACATATTACATCGATGCTAAGTAATTAAAATGACAGCAGGATGTGGAAGTAATGTGAAAATATAAATGCGGCAATATTATAGATATTTATTTACCCATATTTATTTAAACTAGTGGTCGCCGAGTGGTCGAAATTCGACCATAATTCATTTAAATTAATTTATCTGCTACAAAATTTTCATTAAATTTTATTTATGTACAATTACAACTATACTGCGGCCGCTCAGAGATTGCGTTTCTGACACCTGTCAATTCGTCATAACTATAGTCCATAAAATATAGGATGATCTCTGGGACAGTTGTCCCTAGTGCTGTCACGCTTACGATTAAAGTCTGTAGTTTTTTATCGATTAAACTCTTTATTTTTTAATTGTGATTTTCTATTATAATTAAAATACAATTAATGCAACTCTTTTGGAATTTATTTCAAACTAAAACTGTTTTTGATTGTTTTAATTATTCAAAAGGAGTACAATCATGGTCTAGGTCACTATTATCGTCATCACTGGAGCGTTCCTGCTAGAACATTAATAATTTTTTGCCAAATAGGGACAGTTGTTAGATAAATCAATCAATTACTACTGTTTTATAGATAAATATGTCAAGTTTATTGACAATAATGCGTACATAGTATTATCACTTACTCTAAGACGAAAAGTAGTTTTTTAATGTTTAATTAATTCAATTTACGTATTTTATAATGTAACTGTCGGTTTTAATTGTAAAAAATATGTTGAAAGTTTTGTATAGGTACTGTATTGGGTTTATTTCTTTTATGAATAATTTAATAAAAATCGATTATCGATTTACGTATATCGACTGTATGGGACAGTCTCTTTTTTATTTTCAGCCCAGTATGACCTTGTACGTGCGTATGCGTCATTTATGTATAAAATATTTACTAGGTATTTCAGTACTTACGTGGCACATTTTAGGCATGAATATTAATGAGGCGGAAATGCTCGCCGGATTGTATCGGCGGGTGACGGGTGTGTGAGCGGAGGGCGGTGTGATCTCGTTAAGGGAGCTCACCACCTGGCGCGTCGACGCCCGCCGAGACGTCATTGCCCGTTGGGCAGTCCGGCTGGAGAGGCCTCGGTTCGGGGTGCGAACCGTGGAGGCCTTCCGGCCAGTGCTGATGCAGTGGTTGGAGAGGCGGCACGGGGTGCTCTCCTTCCGACTGGTGCAGGTTTTGACGGGGCATGGGTGTTTTGCCAAATACCTGCACAAGGTCGTTAGGAGGGAGAGTACACCGACCTGCCACCACTGCGATTGCAAAGAGGACACGGTGCGCCATACGCTCGAGGCCTGCGCGGCTTGGGCAGTGCAGCGCTGTGAACTCGTCGCAATCATCGGTACAGACCTGACGCTGCCGGCTATCGCTAGGGCGATGGTCGACAGCGTCGGGAATTGGGACGCGGTCGCAGCCTTCTGCGAGACAGTGATTTCGCGGAAGGAGGTGGCGGATCGCCTGCGCGAGGAGCGCAGCCTCGATGGGGAGATCCGCCACCGGTGACTGGGGCGGCGTAGGCGCAACTACCTGCGCCTCATGCCGCCCTAGCCGAGGCCGCGGGTGACGTGACCGGGGATTAGTCCGTCACCCGCCGAGAGGCCGACCACGTGAGGAAAGACCGACGTCCTCCCCGAGGGGAGGTCGGTCGGTCGGAGGCTACCCCAATAAGGGGTATTCCGTCGGGCCGACCACTGATGTCAAGTAACCCTGCTCCGGTGGTCGGCCCAACGACGAAGGCGAGGTGGTTTTCGGGTGGGTTGCGGGAGTTGCGTGCTTAAGCCCCTCTGTCGCCCCGGACGGAGTGGTGCGGAGGCGCGCCGACCGCAGCCCACCCACACAAAAAAAAAACAAAAAAGGCATGAATATTAATATTTTCATGTTTATAATATATTGCAATTCAGTTGCAATAAAACTGGCACGAAAAGAATGAAAATATATTTGGTACAAAATGAAATTGTAAACATGTCGCTCGTTCAAACTTACTTCGTTAGTTTCGTTGCCATCTGTCACAGAGATCAAGCTATATTTTATGGACTATAGTGATGTACAATAAATAACATTCATTATATTTAATAATGTTATTTATTGTATTCATTATGCATATTTATTCAATTCGATATAGATTTTGTTAAATTTATAGGAATTATTTAGCATGTTTTTTTTTAAAGTGCATTCACCTTTTTATGCTATACGGTGAAGAAGTATTATGGCCGGCTGCATAATCTTTAATTTGAGCTCAGATTAGCTCTATGGTATTGTACTGGTAGTGGAATGTGGGAATTCGAAGAACGTAATAAGCGTACTCCAGAGCTCATGTAAAACATAACGAACTTATGCCGGCTTATGGTCATTGACTAATCAACTCATCAACTCTGCTTTTAGTGTAGACATATTTTCGTCATTGCCACGTCTTTGCAGCCTCTGATGCCTCTTTTTATTAGCTTTGGTAGGTGCTTTATTTAATTGCACCGAATAATTAGGGGCGTTATCCATTAACTCTGGGAGGACTCAAAGAACTTTTTGTATTAAATTTAATACTAAAAAAGGTACTTAACTTTGACATTGAATAACTTTTGAATGAGTTGATTCATCGAAAAATGATATCAGACCTTTTTTGTAGAACGTTTAATTTTCTACAAATATATGTATGGAAATTGCAGAGCAATGTATGGTTCATTAATTACAAAAATTAGAATAAAGAATAAAAAAAATTCGGTATGTTTCTCAACCCGGCCGGGCCCGGTTGCATTCGTCGCCAACCCGACCCGGTTGCATTCGTCGCCAACCCGTCCGGGCCCAGCGGACTCGGACCGTTGTATTAGGGATGAAACCTTTAAAGTATTTTATGAAAATTTTCTATATATGAATAGAAAAAGACAACGATTCAAGGTTAATATTTATTTCAAACGGACTTATAAACTGTTATCACAATAAACAGTCTCACTCAAGTCTCAAAATACACTTAATACATAATTGATTACTTTTACTTATGGACGGAAAAGTAACATTAGTATTAGTTCATTCATATTCACTCATATTCATTTTTATAATTTTAAACAAGCAGGTCTTTCACTTTACTCCTTATAGTGTCTACCTATTTGAAAACATAGTATTAAAATAAGAAACTAATAACGCAGCTAAAAGTACTAAACGTGTCATAACAACTTAGATTAGATCTTAAATAAACTTTGGTAGCTTTGGTATAAACAAAACAAATTCTTATCTGCTAAACGTAAAGTATTATGTTTTTTCTTAAACTCTAGTTATTAAGATTACTATTAGATACTAATTGAGCAGATAGCGAAATCTTATCGGCTAGGCTGTATTGTAACTGTAAATAACCAAACTAAATTGGTTACGTTAGGCTTTATAAGTATATTATAACAAAACAAGAAGTATATTCTAACTATGCAAGTTAGAATATACTTTTTGTAAGGCGATTATTTTTCAGTTTGAAAGAATGATCTTAAAAAGCTGGTCATCCTTACCGGGGCCGGTGATCGGGCCCGGTAAGAATTCATATTTTGTAAAGCATTTAAGTGATGTCTATTTTGTTACTACGCTCTTCACAGCGATTGGAGTGTGATCCCATCAGATTTAGCATTTCATTCATGAAGAGCATGCATGTTCGTCGTCATGTTTGCGTTTACGTGTAGTGACATTATCTTTTACGAGATCGGTTAGGTGTGGCACCGCCGCCGACCCACTCTGAGCACTTTTTTATAATTGTAATGTGTTGGATGAAATTTTCAACTCAATATTTAGAGGCGTATATCATGAGGATGTACCAGTTATAGCTGTGTTACGCGGTCTTTCAATGTTAACTTCGCAACTTCGACATTATTGTAAAAAATTGGTCTTAAAAATTTAGTATAAGAAAGTACCAGGATGCAAGCAATAAGGAGCTCAGATGAGTATTAATAGGTCTGTGTAAATGGTCACTGATCGAGGCTTTCATATATAATCCTTTTCCGTCCACTATAAGCAGCCACCAGGGGTCAGCTTAAATGGACCTTGATCGTGAGATTAGTAGAAATGCTGATTCCGTCCAGATAATGAAGAGCCTCGAGTAGGTTATGTCCTCTCTGTGTGTGACAATAGGTCTCAATAATATATCGATGCTATAATGTTAATGACGACTAAGGGATATAATCCACATAAAGCATCTATGCAAGAGACGGAAAACTCGATATGAAACCCTCTATACCAACCTGTCTGACCAGCATGGTATAGTAAGGTAAATTTTCCCTCCTATTGTGGAGGAGACTCGAGCCCAACAGTGGGATGTATGTGAGCTGAAATTATGATCATCATAATGTTATTATGATCGCACTCACACAAATATTTATATACACACACACACATATATATATAAACAGATCTAGATAATATTTATTTAATAGATTTTTATTTTTTTATGTATGTCATCTATAGAAAGGAAGGACTTGAAATTAAACCTTATACCAGAAGAAGAAAGTGTCATTAGTCGTAAAAAAAAATGAGTTTGTTTTAAATTGTATATATTTTACATAAAAAAATAGTTTTAATTTAACACTAAATCTTGTAATTTAAGCAACGTTATTAGTGCAAGGTTGTTGTATGTAGTTGAGACAGAATCCTCTATTGTCTATGTCCACTGGTGCTTCCACGTTGTCAGTGTGAAACCAAAGACGAAAAGGTTTTACAGTACCTGTAAACATGCAGATATTTTTAAATTTATGTTTTCATTACATTGGCTGTGGTCGTGATTTTGTTCATATCGTAAATTTCGTCAGTGAAATCAATATAGCACTTTTAAATTTTATTCATTATTTTAGTATTTTACAGTGTTATATTGAATATTTTTGCTGATATTTTATGTAATATAATGCAGATAAAATGCAGTGAATATAATAGCGAATTGCACGCATTTTCACGTGCTGCGAAAATTTCTAGAGGAAGCATTACTTGGTTATCAGCACCAAATCAAACGACTAAAATACAATAACTAAACACGTGAATAATCAATATTATGACACTGGTACCAATAGCATATATTAATGTAGCTTATTGCCATTAAACAAGAAGAAATCCATAACACAGGAATCAGAGCGATTAAAAGTAGCCTATCATGTCAAGTACAGTAGGTTCGTTTGCCATCTAAGATAATTATTTGTGTGATACCCAAATAATACATATAATTCTGAATCTAGTTGTAATTTAAAACTATTCATTGTATGCTTGTATAATCACCATGAAGCGAGAACTTAGTTCTTAGGACGAAGTGCTGACGTTCTTTAACAATAAATACCACGCTGATAAGACATAGTAGATTTGTTTTTGAGTTAAGAGTTTTATATATATTAGAATAACCCGCTAAATTCCTTATTGTAATGGCCTACTCTGTGGCACTCGCATGTCGAACTGTTTATTTGATTAATTGATAATATGGTCTATATGAAAATGCCCTCGCCGTGTTTGTTCATAATAAATGATTTCGAATTCAATTGCATGCAAATTTTCGTGTGGTGACAGAAGAAGAATACTATTCACCACTCCTTATCTTGCCCATGGCTGTCGTAAAAGACGAATAAAGGATAAAATATGTATATAACATCTATTTAAGAGAAGGAAAATTGGAAACAAAGTCCTACCTGACTGACCAGTATGGTATGTTAGGTCAATTTCCTTTCTATTGTGAAGGAGTCTCGAACTCAGAAATGGGACGGGACGTAAATGAGCTCAAGTGATTACGTGATTCATATTAAATTTTAATTAACAATAATTTCTAAATAAAAATATGAATTATTGAAACTAAAACTTACTTAAAACAGTTGCCGATTGCATAGATAAATCCGCAGAGAAAGTACCTCCACATATTCTATCAGTACACAAAGCCTGAGCTGGCTGAATACGACCAACGTTTGTCGCACATGGCACCAACAGCCAATCATAAGCGCAATTGTTGGGTCCAGCGCCAGAACCAATCATAGAGTTAACTGGAGAATTACTGTTACCGCTTATTGTGAATGCTCTCGAACGATTGTTAACTGTAAAAAATTGGGCTTAAGTTTCTTAAATTGTTTAAAATTAAAGACCCTGCCATTTTATTGCAGGAGTCATTACAAAAAAGCTATAAACGGATACAAATTACATCCAGAATCAGATCAAGTGGATCAAACTAAGTATATTTTACATTTAATTAATTCGAATATGATTTTATAAAGAGATAAGTAACCCGCCCTCGCTTCGGTTTCAGTCGCCTTACTAATATGGTGCCCGTTTCCGGGTTAATACCGGGATAAAATATAGCCTAAGTTACTCCTTATATAGACACCTACCTGGTAGTAAAATATTATCAAAATCGGTCCAGCCGTTTTGAAGATTACCCGGTACAAACAGACAGACAGAAAGACAAACATTTTTTAAACTGTATTTTAGGCATGGGTGTCGTGCAAATGATCGTGTGAGCATGAAAAAAGCTGGGCTTTTTCATGCCTAATATTTTGACATTACAAACAGACACTTCAATTTTATGTATTTGTTTAGATGAAATTGTATAGTCCACTGATGTTTCCTAAGCATTATCATTTATTAACTAAATATTGCCCAGAATTTACGAGCATAAAATTTGTAAGCTTTAAAGTATTTTACAAGATTTATTTTTTTAGAGAATAAATATTCTTGAGCCTGTAACTTTGTTACATTGTTATTGATGATATGAAAAAGTTGACAAGAACTTTTTTATAGGATTTTAAATGTACAAATCTGTTAATCAACATTTTTTGATATTTTTTCATTGTTTCATTATTTCTATTTTTTATTAATACCTATATATCTAAATAAGTTCGTCAAAAATACAATTAATGAAAAAAAAACGAGCATAGCTCGGCCAACCTGATATTATAGATTTAAATACATACATGTATCAGTACAAGCTGTATATTGTATACCACAGAAATTCCTCTCCATCCGAACACATATGCCGTAGTCTTGATTACTCAACTGAAGGCCTGATGAAGGATCATAGTTAAAAGATCGAAGCTGCCCTGACACACCTGTATAATACTGTAGACAGCCTTCGTCAGCTGATGAATGAAAAACGAGTAGTTATTAGTAGTTATTTGTTAATAAAATGGTAGAATCGCTGTGTGGTAGCGATTAAAAATATTACCAACCCTTATATTACTCGTGGATGTCGTAAAAGACGACTAAGCTCTTTACATAGTCCTGAGTCCTGGGCTAAAGCAAAACATTCAAACTAAGTTATCGTGTTGTTGCAACGGAATGATGAATGAATGATGAATTATATACCTATCTATAACGTTTAAATGAATATCAAAGTATTTAAAAATAAGCATGTTTTGTATGCACATAATATATGTGTTGAGCAAAAACGCAACACTGTCCTGACAACCTTTTCTCGAAACAATTCAGGCCATTTTTGACCATAACTTCGTTGTGAATAATATTAAAAGCCTGAATTTTCTTGATCTGTTTAGAAACTAGACAATACTGTAGATCTCTTTCTTTACAATTTCTTCATAAAATTCTGACACATCCTCGGCAACCTAAAAAATCTCAAATAACATCGGAGAAAAGCACGAAGTCTAGTTTTAAACTCAGAAAAAAACAATCCGAGCTAAGCACGGTCCGAATTCAGTAGTCAGTAGTGCATATTATAGTTTCGAGTTATAATTAAGTTTTCAATTTGAATGTATGTGTATATACCTATGCTATCTTAAAAAGTTTAAAGTTACCAATTAGCATGAAAAAAATGTGTGGATTAAAATAATTAATATAAAGCGGTAGCTTAACTCATTGGGCAAGAAGTGTCAGTGTCGTTGCTAATTGTATTAAGTGCATTCATAAATGTAACAGTTAATATATAACAATCATGGATGGCCTATGGACATACACTGTTAAAAATAAGCTTCGATAGTAAGAGAGGAAATTCGCATAACCACAAGCAAGCGACTTTTTGTTCGGAGTTAAAATCGAAGTATTTTTATTGTTGTCTTTTCTGTCAGTAGTTGTTATGACGGTTTTTGAGAATATTTATACATCAGGGTTGATTACACATTTCATTTTTAATTCGTCACGACATTGTAAAACAATAAGAAGTGTATTTTTACCTTTATAAATTGTACTACATGGAATCTGAGTAACTTTCACCTTCCACAGTCTTTCGAAGGAGTTCCCGCTCGTAACAAATGTTAATTTTACAGGATTTGTTGTACCAACCCCGGCGTCGATGTACACTGTTTAACGTAAAGATCATTAAAAATATGTGTTTAAAGAACAAAGCCATCATTTTTTAAGCTATTTGTCTCCATTTTCTTCTCCTCATCTTCCATTAACCATTTGGCATGATTCCTTTCCAGCATAGCAAATATGTATCTAAATTAATATTTTAAATTCGGATATGAATTCTAGTGGTAGAATCACTCTTCTGACAGTTTTTAACACACTTTTATTAGTTTCACCTGTATGTATGCTTGCTTGTAATCAAACTCTTTGAGCTCGATTTTCTCCCACTTTGAGCGATTCGATTTTATTTAAACTTTGCACACCTGTCAGAGACCGATAACAATGCAATAATCCGCTTTTTTTTGGGGTTGGTTTTTGGGAGGTGGGTTATGGTCGCCACACTTCTCGCCCGCTCCGTCCGGGGTGACAGAGGGACGTAAGCGCGCACGCCCGTAACCCAGGTGGCTTGACTTCAGTGGTCGGATGCAATAATCCGCTTAGAAAAAAATCTATTGTCCTAATTAGATTCGCCAGGATTCGTCAACTTCTTGCCGCATCCTTTGCATGAGAGTAAGAGAGATAGAGCTAGTCGGGCACTCAGCATAACGCAAATGCGTAGAGACTTTCCTATGGTAATAATTGCGTCTTGAGCCGTATACATTGATCGATGTACCGACAAATCTAATATGCATAATAATTACATTCCGGTGGCTATTCACTAAAAAGTGAAAAATAAATATAGTTTAAAAAAACTAAGAAACACGCTTTCAACTAAAAAGTGTAAAATAATTTTTTAATTAGCGTGGGGTGCTCGATTTACGAAAATGTATCGCAAAGCGCCCCACGCTTATTTCACACTAATATTAATATATTTCGTTCATTATTATTTTCTGCCTATATTGAAAATTATTTTACACTTTTTAGTTGAAAGCGTGTTTTTTTAGTTTTTTTAAATATTTTTCTATAGTTTTAAATAACCGGCTCGTACCACACTTTTGTAGAAAATCCTAGTTTGAGTAATAGGAGAGAGACAAACCTTTACGGTAACTAGAAATCCTTGGTATTACAGAAATCCATGAGCGGCACTTATTGGACGGAAATTGATTTACTTGTGGTAGTATAGTGTTTCATTTCAAGTTTTCCTTCTATAGCGTAGATATTATATGCATATTTAATTCCTTAGTCGTCTTTTACGACACCCACGTGTAAGATGGTGTATTGTATTCTTACTCCGTCCCCACACACTAATAAATACTTTAAGAACAAACAATACAAACGTATCGTTAATTTTTAAAAGTAATATTAGTCTACAGATCGTTAAATTTAGGTTACAATTTATACTTACTGTGACTGCCTTGGTTAACTCCACAAATAGCTGGCACGGGATTCCCGCCTGATACAATGAATTGATCTTGATTGCAGACATGGTTTACTTGTTCTGGTCCAGCGATTGAAAATCGGTTGAAATCTAACCTATATGAGGTTTATTACATATTTATTAGTGTTATCATTATCAACATAGATTATTATTTATCTGCAACATTTTTCTTCGTCACATAAAAGAGAGAAAGAGAGAATAAGTCGAACACATGTACGCGCATGCGCACGCAATGGCAGCTTTTATCAGGAATAAGCTTTTTACGATTTTGCAATATTTTACGTTGATGCTCCGTTCGGGGTAGGTCCGATGCTTCGTCCGTTATTGTGGTAGAACCACACTGTTGACAGTTGTTCTACCCGCCCGACCCATGGCCGATCTGTCCGGGATAGTACCATAATCTCGCAGAAAATCGACGTCCGAGAAGTAGCAATTTGTTCTGCGCTTCGTTCGGTGAGCGCAAGAGCCGGAAGGTTTCTGAGGGTGTTTGCTTGCGGTGGGTTTTTGTGATGCGATTAGTATCATCGAACCTCATTGCACTCATTCACACTCCCTTCACTTTCTTCGTGGTAGGCAGCAATCTTACAAAGGTCCATGAGTGGCAGCAACACTTACCATTAGGTGTACTGTTTGCTTGTTTACCACCGCTAACAATAATAAAAATATTCCATCCATCCATCAGCCTACAGACGTCCACTGCTGGACATAGACATCCCCACGTGAATGCCACTTGGAACGGTCCTGCGCTACTTGCATCCAACGGTTCCCTGCAACTTTGAGAATGTCGTCAGTCCACCTAGAGGGGGGTAGTCCTACGCTGCACCGTCCGATTCGTGGTCGCCACTAACCTTTCTTCCCCAACGGTTCCCCAACGGTTCCCCAACGGTTCCCCAACGAGCGATGTGGTCTGCCCATTGCCATTTCAACGTGCTGATTCTGCAAGCTATGTCGGTTACACCCGATCTTCTACGGATTTCCGTGCTTCGGATTTTATCACGTAGAGAAATACCGAGCATAGCCGTCTCCATAGCACGCTGAGCGAATTTTAGCTTTTTTATGAGGGCGACATTTAGATACCACGTTTCAGTGCTGTAAGTCATCGCTGCTAACACACACTGGTTATAAACCTTTGTTTTCACACACTGTAGAATATTGGATGAGAAGATCCTCTTAAGTTTCCCAAACGGTGCCCAGCCGAGTTGGATTCGTCGGCTGACATCTTTTTCGAAATTGGTTCTACCTAACTGGACTGCTTGTCCTAGATAAACATAATGATCCACAACTTCGAGAATCCGAGACCGGTACAGGAATGATATGGGCATTAGACATTACTTTCGTCTTGTCCATGTTCATTTGTAGAACCACTAGTTGAGATACCCTGCTGAGGTCATTGAGCATAAAAATATTAATATTGTGATATTATATAGATAACTATTTGATACTAAACGAATTTTTCCTTTTTTTAATACGAATCAGTAAGTAGATCCCGACATTGATAAGCTATTTTGAAAATGGTTCTGCCCTTAAAGATAAATAAGGAAATTCAACATAAGGTAATTAAACTTTCCATAGACTGAAAGTTAAACTATAACTTACAGTTGAAAATGCCATCTGATGGCGATTGGTTTCTGAATTTTTAAATATCTATTTTTATATCAGTATATAGACATATTTTTGCAAGACTATTATTATATTTCTAATAATAATATAACCCTTTGTTATCTTAGTCGTTCCACAAGATTAACTCAAAACTCGGAGGCATATTATATGTTTCTTTAACTATTTTTGAAATAATTAAATATATATCACAAGATTTATAAGAAATAAGATTTATAGGACGTACAAAGATTTTTTGGTAGTTATAAAATATTTCTGATAATCAACATTACATCGTCTAATATGCCATTTTAAAAATTTGTAGAAAATTAAGGCGAAGATTAAAAGGAGTCAGTACCTGATTTGGCAGACGTCAGGATGCGATTTGGTGATAGTCAATTCACAAGATCCAGTGCCGTCAAATATTGACGGGTAACCATTATTTACAAAATATGTTCCATTCTCTGATGTCGTACTTCCACACGATGTCATAACTACAAAATAAAACCAACTTATTGCTTATGAATTTAAACTGCCCTAATATATTTTTATACATAATTCTAATATAATACCTATTATAATTGCCTATAAAGTTTCATACTAACTAATATTATAAATGCAAGTCTGTGTTTGTTATTTATTACCTACTAGTAATCTGCCCTCGCTTCGCTTCGGTTTCAGTCGCCTTACCCGTGTAGTTCCCGTTATCGTGGGAATACCGGGATAAAATATAGCCTATGTTACCCTGATATTATAGCTTTCCCTTGGTGAAAGAATTTTTAAAATCGGTTCGGTGGTTTAAGCGAGAAAGCGTAACAAACAAACAAAGTTACTTTCGCATTTATGATATTAGTAAAGATTCACGTCTAAAACACTAAACCGATTTTAAAAATCTTTCACTATTGAAAGTTATATTATTCAGCGAGTATCATACGCTATAATTATTTCCCAGGAGAATTAAATAGTAAATATAGTATATACTCTACATTTAGGATAATTAAAAGCAAATCTTCCGTGTGGTGACGGAGTAAGAATACAATTCACCACCCCCTATCTTACCCGTGGGTGATCGTACGAGACGACTAAGGGATATAAAACGCATATAACATCTATGCGAGAGAAGGAAAACTCGAAATAAAACCCTATACCAACACGTCTGACCAGCGTGGTATAGTAGGTCAATTACCCTTCCATTATGAAGGAGGCCCGAGCCCAACAGTGGGACGTATGTGGGCTGAGATGATGATGATGATGATGATGATGAAAAGCAAATCTTGAGATTGGCGAAAAATTTATCTTAAAACTTTGGTGTATCCACTATCCGCAATGGATGCGAATCACCTGCCCTATAGCATCTGTCTATCCATATTTACGTCGACCACTGATACCAATGTCCTTACCTTCATGATCATTATCTTAGCTCATATGCGTTTCATTAATGGGCTTTAGCCTCCTCCACAATAGGAGGTTAATTGATTAATAGAAGGGTATCGAACCACGCTAAACATACATGGCGGTATAAGGTTTTATTTTGACTTTTCTTCTTTAGTTTGTCTTTTACCACACCTACAGTCAAAATAAGGTATGGTAAATTCTATTATTACTTCACACGGTTTTATCTTTAATGGAAGCAAAAGAAATGTGAATCATAACTTAAAAGGTTTATTATGATGGACATATTTAGTTCGTTTCGTAGTTTAGAATCACTTAATAAAGAGCAAAAATATTATAGACTAGCAACCCGCCCTCGCTTCGCTTCGGTTATAGGTTATAGTCGTTTTACCCGCGTAGTTCCCGTTCCCGTAGGAATACCGGGATAAAATATAGCCTAGTTTACGTCCTGATATTATAGCTTTCCATTGGTGAAAGAATTTTTGAAATCGGTCCAGCCGTTTTGAAGATTACCCGGAACAAACAGACAGACAGACAGACAGACAGAGAGACAAAAATTTTTAATTGCTATTTTAGGCATAGGTGTCGTGCAAATAACCGTGTGAGCATGAAAAAAGCCTATTATTTTGACATTACAAACAGACATTCCAATTTTATTTATTGGTATAGACAAGATAGAAATTCAGGCATTTTCTTTTGTGTTAGTGGGTATGGTCAGCGCATCCGCCACCTGTCTGGGGCGGCAGAGGGACCCCATAAAGCACGTCGCCTTCGTCGTTAGGCCGACCACCGGTGCAGAATTCCCTGACTTCAGTGGTCGAGCCGACGGAACACCCCGAGGGAATACCCTCTCCCATCGACGTCGGACGCCGATCGCCGTCGCGAGGCTAACCTCTCGGCCGCTCTAAAATCCCCGGTCCGGTCACCCACAGTCTCGGCTAGGGCGGCATCAGACGCAGGTACGCCTGCGCCGCCCCAGTCGCCGGCGGAGAACCGGCGAAAGCGAATAAAGGAAACGAGATTACTTTGTTTTACTGAAGCAGTCACAAACAGCAGGCATTCTCACGGAGCCCTGGGTGGGCTGCGGTCGGCGCGCCTCCGCACCACTCCGTCCGGGGCGACAGAGGGGCTTAAGCACGCAACACCCGCAACCCACCCGAACACCACGTCGCCTTCGTCGTTGGGCCGACCACTGGAGCAGCGTTAACTTGTCGTCAGTGGTCGGCCCGACGGAATACCCCTAATTGGGGTACCCTCCCATCGACCGACGTCCCCCCCTCGGGGAGGATGTCGGTCTTTCCTCACGCGGTCGGCCTCTCGGCGGGTGACGGACTAATCCCCGGTCACGTCACCCGCGGCCGCGGCTAGGGCGGCATGGCACGCAACTCATGAAGCCCTTGTAACACCAGCAGCGATAAAGGATTGATAAATTATATGAATGGATAAATTATCAATTTTTTTTATTTACAAAGCTTGGCTTTATCTGTTAGACTACATAATCAGTATCATCATCATCGCAGCCCACATACGTCCTACTGTTGGGCTTGGACTTCCTCCAAAATGGGAGGGCATGTGATCTACTATATCATGTTGGTCAGACATGTTGATATAGGGTTGCATTTCAAGTTTTTCTTCTCATGAACTGATGTTATGTGCATATTGTATCCCATAGTCGTCTTTTACGACATCCACGGGCAAGATAGAGAGTGGTGAATTGTATTCTTACTTCGTCACCACACGGAATAGACACCACAGAAAAGAATTAGAGAACCACAACGTATGTAAGTTTATACGAACCATTTGGAGACATTTTTGTCCCCTTTAGAAGTCAAAACCTATTTATTTAAGGTAAATACACCAAATTTTAAGGTTCAATAAATTATTTGGTTTATGTAAAATTATTTTATTATTGCTATTTGAATTTAAAGTCATATACCCAAGTAGCAAATATTTTAGTAGGCGGAAAAAACATTTTTCTTTTAAAATTCTTCAAAAAAGTTTTCTTTTAAAAATTCATGATGGTCTACAGAACTTGGCACCTATTTAGATCTGAAGTCTTTACCATTATATTATCATCATAACACTGAAATTTGCTCGCATTTTCACATTTACATTTTTCATGACTAACTAGACACGCGGTAGCATGCCAACAAAAAGAACTGACGAGTCGCACTGTGTGTATATTTACACGAACCATATACTTTACTTACATATGCAGCACAATCCAAATCCATTAGCACAGTAACCGTTAGCAGAACCGCCTCTAGCTGAACACTCACGAGCCGTCATACACGTTCCATTATCACCAGATGCGCCCGCGCAGTCTCCGTTTGGAAACGTCACCACAGTGAACAAGGAGAGAACTGTAATATTATTTTCATCATCTGAACTCATAAACACCCTACTAATGGACTCAAGATATTTCCACAACGAAATAGATTGATTAATAGGAGGGAATTGACTCGCTATACCACGCTGGTCACACAGGATGGCATAGGTTTCTGTCGAGTTTGCCTTCGCTTATTATATCCTACAATCGTCTTTTACGTCACTCACAGCCAAGAGGACGGTGAAATTGTATTCTCAATTCGTCCCCACGAAACTAAGTTATTTTTTAATAAAAGAGTCGCTTGCAGTTATAGATATAAAAAAAAAATAACTAAACTTATAGACAATATAATATGATTAGATCAAAACGACCACAAAAGCGGCGTGCTTTTATATAGTTTAAATTTGGTATTGAACGTGTGTGTGAATTAAACGTTCAGATTTAAATATAACTTGTATTAAAATTATAGCACGTTTTGTATTAGTATTCAATTAGGTATTTTTCTTGTTTAAATGTATTAAAAAAACTATCTATTTTCTATTAATGAAAGAATTATCAGTTTGAAAGAAAAACAAATTTCAAAATAAAATAATTATTAATTAGCTTTTAGCACAATTACATTTATTCTTGTCTTGTGTTATATATAATGCGGGTACTCAAAAATAAAAAATATTAACAAGTTATAATTCACAATAACTTACACCGGCTCTCTTTTTGTGCTGGAGACCAAAATCTCTGCTCTTTTGTATCCTGCACTCTTCCTTTCCAATTAGGTAAGGATGTTCCTAAAACACCTCTACTGTTTGCGCGTATTTCATTTGCTCCACAAAAACCAAAACATAAAATAATAATGTAATAT
Source organism: Lymantria dispar (assembly GCA_032191425.1). Taxonomy (NCBI): domain Eukaryota; kingdom Metazoa; phylum Arthropoda; class Insecta; order Lepidoptera; family Erebidae; genus Lymantria; species Lymantria dispar. Next base: position 10,223,577 of record CM063440.1, read on the forward strand.
TTTACAGACATATTTACTCTATAAACGGCAATAGAAATGTGGAAAGCTTTTAATATTGCTATTTCAATATATATGAATATGGCGAATAGTAGAACAATGCTTGTTTTCACCTATTACATAAATTGTTACAATGGCTAGTGATAATTTTCTTTAAATCAACAGCGCAGAACTGCTTTTGTATGGCTATAATGATGGGCACTTAAAAAGTAATCGCTTTGCAGTTTAGATGACGATATAGTTAGTTTTATAAATAGTGGCATTTTTATTGAAATTAAATTTATGTTTGAATTGGGTCGAGGTTTCAAGCCTTTTTAAATAGAGTTGTGGTATATAATTCAGTATGTGTATATTGAATCAATAGATACTCTTAACTTTCATCGTCAACTGTTGGAACTTCCTAAAAACTCTAAAGGGTACAGTTCTATACTGTTAGCTAGGGATGTTTCATGATCATCGATGTTGAAAGCAAAAACATCGGTGTTTTAATATTGATGTTGTTATGATGTTAACGCAATGGATAATCGATGTCAACTCACGGCCTCACGCACGACCAATGCAACGAAACAAATTATGTCTTCTATGAACGCTGTTATGTCCTCAGGCGGGTAACTATCTCCATCTGTTGATTATTCAATAAAACGGGGTAAAACATAACGCTTTCACTTTATTTTGTCTGTCAATTATTAATGCAATTATGATCGATGCTATCCATCATCTATGTCCGGTTTTCGATAAATATCGAACATCGGTGTGGGGCTACCGATTGAGATTGATGTCAACATCGATGTTTTTCTAATATCGATCATCCCTACCGCCAACCAGCCTACAACCTTCTCTGTGACATTAATTAGAATAGTAATAGAGTCCAGCCTGCCTTATAGCTATTGCCGTTCAATAGGAGAGGAGCGATCTTGGTAAATCGCTCGGATCATTGGAACAAAAATCAGTTGTCATTTTATTTTTAAGGAGAGGCCATTGTAACGTTCGGGCTCAAGAGACGGTGTGTTACTCGTAACTAATTGACATCATCATCTTAGCTCATATACCTATCTTCCACTGCAGGGCTCGTGCAAAATGCGCATGCAAAATAGAAGTACTATACCACGCTGGTCAGACGGGTCGCCACAGAGTTTTATTTCGAATTTACCTTCTCTTGCACACATGTCATATGCGTACTATATCTATTAGTCGTCTATTATAAAACCTATAGGCAAGAAGAGGTGAATTGTATTTTTACTCCGTCACTACACAGAGAACAATACTAAAACTACTTAGTAGTTCTTTGATAAATGTGGCCATACAAGGCTTTTGTATCTATCTCTCAATCAATCGGCAATCGTCTTTATGTATCTATCTCTCGTAGTCATATAGGGAAAGCGGATAATGTAAAGGGTTTGTAATTATAGAGAAAAATTGTTTTTAGTGCAATTTTGGTACAAACCATGCCGGGATCTTAAGTTAGCAATAATTGATTTATGATATTTGATGTATAGCAGACAGGAAAGTAAAGTACTTTATTATACTAAAAGTAAATAATAAAAGAAATACAGATTGAATCAATAAAATACCTACCGATCGGAATTAAAATTGTAGTCGATACTCGATTGTTATCTGATTGGTACTCGGATAGCAAACGGGTTCGGGTAGTATTGACTACGATTTTATTTCCGGTTGGGTAATAAAACGGGTTAGGTATATAAAACGAGGACCAGAGGGTGTCCAAATATCGATATAGAAGTTCAGTGCGGCAGATTATGAGGTTGCACTTCGTTCCTTCCTCCGTGTGGCTAGGATATGACGAGATCATAGTCTGTCCCCAAAAACTTATTTTATTCGAATATTCTTACGACTTATTTTATTCGACGTCCACAGGAAGAAAAGAGATGACATGTATTGGCGTTGGCGAGTCACCGTCTGCAAAGTCAAGACGTATAAGGTGTTGAAGGCAGACGACAGTTCTTAAATCTATATTTTTAAGTTAAACCAGTCCATCGAACCTCCAACCCCATAATCAAATATTAGATCTACTATCATCACGCTATAGTTTTATACTTATCGTTGGTAGTCCACGTGTGTTATGTGCAGGCGTGGAGTATCATAGGCAGACGTCCGATCACATTTTAACAATAAATTTCTCCAAAGGCCTTTGCGTGTTGGATCCATATCCCCATGTAAGCCTACCAAGGGATCGGGTATCTTGCCTTGGAAGATATTTGTGAAACTCATAGGTTAATAAATGAAAAAAATATATTGCATCTACAAAAAGAATTTACTTATATTTTTTTAAAGTTTACACAATTTATATATTGTGGAATCCACAAAACATGACTTAAGAACTAACTAAATAAAATATATTTAATATTTAAGAGATGTAATGAATATAAATAAATAGGATCGATATTGATGTTTTTGAAAATTAGAATTTTGTTTTAATGCGAGTGATAATAACTAAATAATAATAAATGATATTCCACAACTATATATTTGCACATGATTTAGTCAACGACAATGGAGATGTAAGAAAAATTAAAACGTTTAAATATATTATGGCTGGACTCAAACATCTGGAATTCCAATCTGAATTCAGAGTCGGAATTCATAATTTCAATTCCGGCAAGCTGCCTCACACATATCTTAAAAATTCAGATAAATCAGTGGTCTCGTGTTTCTCAGCTCGGGCAAACGTCTTGAATATGGACGAAGAATTCATAATCTGATTCCGGTGTGTGTGTGCTCGCGTGTTCGAATGTATAGAAACACGCGCGTTATGAAATCATAATCTAAAAATTCCGATCCGGAATTCAGAACGCTCGCCAGTATCATTCTTAAGATCGATCTGAGAAAATCATAATCTGAAAAAATCAGAATGTGTGTAGAGCGTAATTGAATTGTATGCAATTCCGGGCTTTCTGAATGAATAATATGAATTCAGATTAAGAATTCAGACAGGACTTCCGGATGTATGAGTCTAGCCTATGATTTGTTTTTATATTCAGATCGATAGATACTGTTCTTGTTCCTATAGTAGTAGGATTGAAACAGTTAAGTAACTATGCGCTTAGGCATTCAGAAACCTCTGTGCTGAGTACTAGTGTGCGTGCTTAAGTTAGAGTCATATGAGGCTAAAACTCAAAAGTGCAATAAGAATGCTCTTCGACCTATCTCTACGGAATATATTAAATATATATCCACTGATTTATAAGTTAAGTCTATTAATGATAAATACAGACATATAGACTGTCATATAGTCTCTGTTTCCACATACCATCTGCTAAAATTGGAGCGTAGAAAAATCGCGAAAAATATTCAAGTCAAGTAATTATTTAAAAAATTCTCCATGTAACCCTGATTCCGTCTATATTCATATAAATATTTTCATATATTTGTAGTAAGATACAACACAACAAACGCGATTTTATAGATAATGGTACGGAACCCTTCGTGTGCGAATCCGACTCGCACTTAGCCAGTTTTTGTTATTAAGATTACAAAAACAGTTTGTCATTTCTAGTGATAAAGTAACTAAATTAGCAAATTTGGTTAGTATTATATTGATAAACCAAGCATAATAGGCATAGTCATAAATTTTTAATCTATCTATCATGATGTATGTCTAGTATTTGTGACAATCTTATAATTACCGAAATAAAATATTTACCCGATTTATTGCATATTTCTATCTACTTTGAATTACGCGCGAAACGCTTATAGGTACCATGATGTGTGCTTTGACGTAAGCTCTTAGAATTCTTAGTAAACATTACAATCTATATAGGAAGAAGTATGTCAGTTGAATGTAATTATTTCTTGTGCTAAATGGTGTGCGGTCCATCAAAACACTTCATTGGCCAACAACCCAAAACAGGGTTGTTAAAAAAGCTAGTGAGATAAACTCACAATAGCTCATGACTTAATTTAACTTAATACTAAAGATATATATATATATATATATAATATACGTAACAAGTCTGTCAGCAGATACTTTTTCACATTTTCAAATTCAAACGTACAAAAACCTTAATTTGATGACAGAAACTTGATAATTCTCTCAAAATTGATAATTTGAGAGTTGTTTGGTAAATTAAAATTATTCACCTTGTTCCATTGTTGATGATTCACGCATTTAGTATTATTTTCATAAAACTAGGAACAAACAATAAATTAACTAATTATGTGTTGCAAAAAAATAATTAAAACGCGTAATTATAACAACAGTTGAGCGGATCGATGAAGTTTGCTTAGGTCACTCGCTTAATTTGGTTCTCGTTGGTGTTTTCGTGTGGTGACTGAGCAAAAATACAATCTACCACTCGATATTTTGCCCATTGAAGTTGTAAAAGACAACTGAGGGACATAATATGCTTATAACGTCTATGAAAGAGAAGGGAAACTTGAAATAAAACCCTGCACTGTACCAACCCGTCTGAGTGACGTGGTATAATAGGTCTCTTCTATTATTGAGGAGGCTCAAGCCCAGCAGTGGGATATATATGAGCCGAGATGACGCTGTTTCAGTTAATATGATGATCGATCGATTTATTAAAAGCCAAATTTCAATTTTTACAATAAAATAGACTCTTTTTATCGTCATTGTAACATATTTCTTCTGCTATGTCATTTGTTTTTGTAATCTTTATCATGCCTATTATATTGATTCAATCAATTAATACTTTTAAAAGTCAATGCATAATTCTTTTCTTATGAAAAAATTATTCTATGTATGTGTTAATACATGTCATACAAAAAATACACATCTTTTTACGCACCACCAGTTTAGTCCCACTATTAATTTGTAGATTAAAAATATTTAACTGCGATACCAATCACCACCAAGTTAGATTATTACGATTAGAGTAATTAAATATATATAATATATATTTGTGTGTGTGTGTCTGTGACCACCTACCTATTTAAATGAAGGTCTACATTAAAAATTGTATACTTGTACTTGATAGGTAGCGCTACGATCGATTTCGAGCAAATATAATTTTATTAATTTGTGCGAAAGAACATGTTTTGGATCAACTAATACTATATAAAGCTTTATAATTATGTAAATCCTTACTAATATTATAAATGCGACAATAAGTTTGTTTGTTTGTTGTTTACGCTTTCACGCTTAAACCACTGAACCGATTTCAAAAATTCTTTCACCAATGGAAAGCTATTATATCAGGCAGTAACATAAGCTATATTTTGTCCCGGTATTCCTACAGGAACTACGCGTAAAAAACGACTGAAACCGAAGCGAAGGGAGGGCGGGTTGCTAGTATTTTATAAATGAACTTTATTCTGAAAAGATTATGAGGGTGTAGGTTATGTACAGCTATTACTTTAAATAATAAATATTTTTATGACTAGATTAGTTTTCTAATTAAAACTTACAATAAAATAATAGTTATCATCAAGGTTTATAAATGAAACTATATACCTATACGGATATTTTCGTGTTTTCATTTTCTAGTACGCGATAAAATCCATAGAAATAGTATTATTTATAATGTGTAATACTCGTGTAAATATCAGAACTCAAAATAGGGTTAAAATTGATGATAAAATATTACTTTTTTGTAATATTCTGAAACATTTTGCCAACACTTGTATCATACTAAATAGATTATTAGCTTTAGGAGCTTCTATTTAGATGTCATCTCAACAATAAATTAATCATTTCAAATTCTGCTTTACCTTACTATTAAGTAGTAAAATATTTATAATTATTTCATATTAAAACTTGGGGTAATGGATACCATATCGTTCGATGAACCGATAATCGCTGGGAAGAATGTTCTCGAACGGCGATCCTGTATCGGACAGCGCAGTGTAGGACGACTCCCATCATGTGGTCTGACGTCTTGGTGAATGTTGCTGGGTGTCGTTGGTTGTGGCCTTCTATGAGGTAGGCTTGTGTCCAGCAGTGGACGTGAAACTTTGTATACGTGAGATTCAATTGGATTTATTTGCTCAATTCAGAACTCATTAAGTTAGATGTTGCTTTATATGGCGGTTTGTAGCGGTATAGTTACATAATTTTCTTATACAAGTACATATAAAATTCAAATTATCTTATATCTTATTACTAGCATTTAATGATTATTTTAAATAAATAAACCAAAAAAGGATATACCTATGTCCGTTGATAATCTGTTTTAAAAACCTCTACTGATTAATTCAATAATAATTCTTTTCAACCAACTATTAGGAAATAAAGCTCATTTTCAGATAAATAATATTATACCTACTTATTTCTAATATTGTATAATACATTTTAGCAATGATAAGAATATAAATTCGAGCGCCAATTCAATTTCTCGATACATAGCTGAATTTAACGATTAACAATAGACACTTAGTATCAAAGATACAATATAAGCATTAGTATTCAAATTTAAATATTACTGACAAATACATTAAAATATTTGTAAAATAAATTAGAATAAATAATATTACAGAACTGTTTCTGTTTTGTTTATATCCAAGAATTACAATAAATATCGTTGATGGTTAAACTGTAGTGGGTAGCAATTTATTCGCTGTTTTAAACACTTTTATTAAACGAAGTAGCTGTACGCAGCTGCTTGCGTATCCTTGGAGAGTTCCAACGTGGTACTACACGAGTCTCACCAAGGGATACGCCTTCATCAACATCGTCGGCTTCTGTCTTAATCTCCATTTTCTGAAAAAACACGTCGTTACTTACTTCTATTTATATGTGTAAGAGATAGACAACAGACTACTTTTTAATCTATTCTATTATGAAAACTGCGAACTGGAATGGAAATCGAAGAGTGTCAGTAGAACTAATCTGGCTTGCCTTAAATGGTCCGGCAGAGAAAGTTGTCCGAGTTAAATGCTGTGGTTTTGTTATTTATAAGATTAATTACAAGTTAATTACAAGGTAACTAAAGTTTAGCCATCGTTTATCCGAGACTCGTGATGGTGAAACCGAGGCCACAATGCGATGACCATTTAAGGGGGCGTCCATAAATTACGTGAGGTGTTTTTTTAAATTTTCTGTACCTCCCTCCCCCCTGGTGAGATGTCATGAGATTTTATTCAATCCCCCTCCATCCCCCAATCTCACGTGAGATTTTTGAAAATGTGGGTTTCTTACGTAAACGCGTTGGATTGTTATTGTAAAAAGAAAAGAAATATTTTCTTTCGAACGAATTAGTGAATGATCTTAATCGTATTACGATTACGCTTAAGATTAAATCTTAGGCATGTACAATCTGGATTAAATGGGCCAAAATAGTATAATTTTTTTTGTTTCAATCAGAAAAAAAATTGCGTGATATTTGCCGAGACCCCCCTCTCTCCAACGTAAGATTAGATGAGATTTGACTCGACCCCCTCCCCCCCTTAAACATCTCACGTATTTTATGATCGCCCCCTAATTTCAGCTACAGTTATTAATTACAACCATGAACGTCGACTCCTTGAAATAGGCTTTTCATATGGCGCATAACAACATACCTTTCTCCGACAGTGTAGTTGGCGTTATAAATTTCTTAAACAAGTACCTACTGCTGCCCATTCTTCTGATGACCCATTAGTCGGCTTGTACGACTCCCATAAGGAATTAAAAGTAATATATATCTTTTTAAATATCGGAGATAAAGCATAAATTGATAAAATTACTGTTGTATACATAAAATTATTTCTCTTCTTAGCTCATACATGTCGTAAAACATTTTATATTTGCTCAAATGGCATGCCATTTACGTAACAATTGTGATTGGCAAACGTTTTCTTAGAACCGTTGTTGGTGTCTTGTTGTTTTTCTTAGAACTATGTAATAATTATTCAAGGATCTATTAAAATCAATACTGTTTTATTTTCATAAGAATGTTAGATAATTTATTATAAGAAATCGTATTACTAGGTGTAAGAACTAAAAGGAAGGAACGCGCGCTGTTCTAAGTCAAAGCGAGACAAGGCCATCTAGCTGTATCTCATTCTGGTAAGAAATAATTATTCTTGAAACTGATAGTTTAATTTAATCACAGTGTGAAAAGAAAATGCCTTATTCATTGCAACAATTGTGTTTAATTTGCCTGTCGATAATTGGTCACTATATCAACGTAGCTAACCATTATGGTTTTATAGGCCAATTTACCTTCTGCTGTGAAGGAGGGTTAAGTCCTACAGTTCCTGAGCTGACATGATTATGATATGAGCTGACATGATTAAGAATCAATCTATACAAAAAGAACGTAATTCATATCTACCTGTACAATTAGCCTCACAAGCGTGTGTTGTTGCTCCAATAACTGAGCTACCTTTCGAAGTTTGCGCTTATGCTTCTCCAGTTCAGCAGAGATGTAATCTTCGTTGCTCTCAAGTACTAAATCCAAGCCAGCTACAATAAAATATCAACATTTGAAATATATTTCAAGCTTCCAATCATACTTTATGTATAGTGGCGGAATAAGAATAAAATTTATCACCATCCATCTTGGCCATGAGTGTTGTAAAAGACGTCTAAGGGATATAATATGCATGTAACATATATACATACATGCAAGGCAGGGAAAATTCAACATAAAACCCTATTCCAACCCCTCTGATCAGCATAGCATAGTGGGTCATTCTTTTTCCCCTTGCGAAGGAGGCTTGAGACTACCAGTGGGTCAAACATGAGATGTGAGGAAAACCGAATAAATATTTTCTTCAATTTTTTATCCTTTTTAGTGACGTTAACAATTTTTTTTTCCTTATATATACATTCAGATTAAACCACCATTTATCAATAGGTGGACCGACATACATATTGATTTTATGTGAAAGTATGTTTTTAGAACTAACGATAAGTGGTATGAAAATAATTACTATACAGTAATTATATTTAAAAATGAGGCATATTAACAAGGATTACATTAAGAATTTCTACTATGAATGTATAGTTTAAAGTAGAATTTTGTGAGTAATGAGTTCGATAGGAGCATGAAAATATAATGAGGCAGTTGTTTGCTTTTTATTGATCTCGACATCGATCTCTACATTTGATGGGAATCTTTCTTTTCTTGTGGTGACGGGGTAAGAATACAATTCATCATTCCCTTTGCACATGGGTGTTGAATAATTCGACCAAGGGATTATTGCAGATAAAATCTATGGAAGAGAAAGTAAACTCGGAATAAAATCTTATACCAACCCGTCAGTCCAGGTATAGTAGGTCAATTTCCCTCCTATTGCGATGGTGATGATGATGATGACAATGAGAATCTTGGCCATACTGTTTCATTAAATACTTAGAAATAAATTCTTGTATTTGAGAAGACAAATTTAATAATTAACAGGCACTCAAAATCAGCACAATTATTCGTTGATTACGGGAAGATTTATCGAATTAAGTCCATGGTATTTCACCTTAAAGCGATCGGCGTCCCAGTAGGGGACGTCGATGGGAGAACTCCCTGGGGGTATTCCGTCGGGTCGACCAATGAAGTCAAGGAACTCTGCACCAGTGGTCGGCCCAACGACGAAGGCGACGTCCTATACGGGTGGCTTAAGGGTTTGCCGCCCCTCTGTCACCTCGGACGGAGTCGGGCGAGGAGTGATCCGACCGTAACCCACCCTTAAAAAAAAATGGTATTTTTTGGACATAAGTACATAGAGTAATTATGTAATTATAAAAGTTTAAATCGTGGTATTCTTATTCCGTTACGATATAGAAAATACAGTCACACCTAGATCCTTGTAAAAACTGATGGCTGTTCCAGTAGTTAACTCGTGATCGGGTGCCGCTTGCGGGATCTGGTCCAACCATAATTTTTTTATTACATTTGTGATTATTATTATATTTGTGAACTATGTTATATAATATTTCGAATGGCATTACACTGGAACTATTAATAAGCATGTTGTAAGATGTAATTTTATTTAAAAGAAATTTAAAAAAAATAAATAAAAAATAGACAATCCCGCTGAGTTTCTTGCCGGATCTTCTCAGTGCGGTCGCGTTCCGATCCGGCGGTAATTATAACTTTAAGAAAATTGTAAAAAAAAATGACAATATGTAAGTGCCCCCGCGGGGTTTATACATAATAAATGATTTGAATTTGAATTTGAATTGAACTTACCATCATCAGAAAAGGGATTACAGAACCACTTTTGCAGTACTAAGTCCAAGAATCCAAGCTTGCATTTCTTATTGTTTGGATATTCAATCAGCTCATTTTTATCCACTTTATCCAACAGCATAGCTGGGAGTTTACGTTCAAGTTCAGTATGCAACACGACCTAAAACATTATCATATTTTTACATACTTTATTATGTCATGATTATGTGAACTCATGGAATTAGTATTGCTGATCCATTTAATGTTTTAACTGTTAATAAAGTGTCACCCTTTCATGGCCTTGTAGCGTTTAGTGTGGATTCAGACCATAAGTTGTTAAATAAGGTTAAAATATGTTAACTATACCAATCCACCCAAAAACCACGTAGCCTTCGTCGTTGGGCCGACCACCGGAGCAGAGTTAACTTGTCGTCAGGGGTCGGACCGACGGAATACCCCCTACTTGGGGTACCCTCCCATCGACCGACGTCCCCCCCTCGGGGCGGACGTCGGTCTTTCCTCACGCGGTCGGCTTCTCGGCGGGTGACGGACTAATCCCCGGTTACGTCACCCGCGGCGTCGGCTAGGGCAGCATGAGGCGTAGGTAGTTGCGCCTGCGCCACCCCATAATATTAGAACCCTGAAGAGTTTGTTTGATTGAGTGCGCTAATCTCAGAAACTACTGGTTCGAATTTAACAGCTATTTTATTGTTAGATAGTCAATTTATCAAGGGTTATATAAGATCACGCTATGGCTAATAGGAGGGCAGCATTAATGAAAAATGTTGCAAACGAGGAAATTTGATATCTTTTGAGAGCTTCCGTTGCGTGCGGTGTTCTCTTTGAACTTCCCTTTTTCTCGTTCTCTCTGTCTCTCTCTTATGTAGCACAGACGATGTTGCGCGTAGTTTCTTTATAGAACAATGTAATAGTTAATGTATCAAATGAATTTTTGTATTTATAATCGTCGTCTAAATATATGTATACAGAAAGATTATAAAAATAAATCTCATTTTATCACGATTATGAACCTACCTGCATAGCCAGTCGTTTCAACTGAGCATTACGTCTAACACTTTCTATATCACCAACGGCCAAACCGATCAGGAGGTTCATTAACAGGATTGGCATTAATACCATAAACAATCCTAATATGAGGAAAGTGGGCATCGGGAACGGCAGTGCAGTATCTGTCTCTGAGTTATAATAGGGTTGAACGTATGTGCCAACAAAGTCCAATTCTCCAAGCATCATAGCAAAGGTTCTCATTAGAGCCATCGGAATGCTGTTGAAAGATAAGTGTTGACCCTGGAAATGAAATTAATGGTAGCAAATTTATAAAGAAAATCGCTATGCAATATTGCATTAATTATTCGCTATTCGCTATTCATGAAACGCATTCATACTTTATACCTTTTACATATACAAAACAAAAATTTAAGAAAGCGCTGAATAATATTTGCTGAGAGTTATATGAAATATATAGAATTAAATATATTTAGCACTTTCAGGCGGCACTTAATTTGGTATAGGCTAATGATAACTAAATGATGTGTTCAATTATTTCTGTAACGCATTTTTGTATTAATTATATTAAATATTTTTTATGGGTAGTACACGGATGTCAATGGCTAGGAGGAGGCTCTGCGTTATAGGGCAGCCCGCCGCCCTTTCGTCATCCTGGACGTAAAAGATATGTGTACAGAACATAGCCTGACCGAAAAAAAAGTTACCTATAAAGCATATTTAATTTATTTTTGCTTTCCTTTTCTTTTTACGAAAATTATATTTTTCATATTTGTGTTTTCACTACTGCTATTATTTCGAATGTTTTGTGTTACTCAATCTCACGAGGCGAAATAATCGTACTAGTTTTTTTGTGGGATAATAATAACTAAATTTAATTTGAGAAATACAAAATAAAATTCGACAAAGAAAAAAAATAAATCATCAGACTATAAAAACAAAACAAAGGACATAATATGTCGTAAAAACATCTGTTTTATATTAATAATAATTTAAAAGATTGAAATAGTCCAAATATTGATGTCAATGTCTTAATTGGTCTGATCACAGCAATATTTTACAAAAGCATACCACTTGGAAGTGTTTTCTGTTTTTGCTTGAGTTATATTAGCAATAAAATTGATAGAACCAAAGAAAATGCACATAAGTGCATTTTATCGATATAAATCAGTCGTAAAAATAGATGTTATTTGGCGACCGTTGCTATATCGCACGAGAAGACCGTTATATATATCCATGTATTTATTTTTAATCTTACGATTGGTGAATGCTTTAGATTGTGTAAAGACCACATCCGTGTATTTTTGCATAGTGTTTTCAGTGGCGTCGAACTTATATAAAAATACTAGAAAACTTTTTATTGAATGGAGTTTTTTACTGAACAGACTATAAGTTTAATAAAAATAAACTGTCACATCGCACTATACCTGGAAGAAAGAAGTAAATGATTTTTGCCAACTTTTCAGGAGCTTGAAAAAATGTCCTATATTTTTAATTATGAGTTCTAGAAATATGTTTCAAAGAGAAAATCGTAGGTCACAGCTGCCTTCAACTACACCTGTTTTTTAATTTAGGAACAGCTTAATGTACTTCGGCATAATCTAAAAAAATACTGTACTTCTGTATTTCACGAAACGCAAAGAATATTTGCAGGGTTTTTTTTTTGGGGTGGGTTGCAATATTTGCAGGGGTAAGAATAATTATTGCTTTTTCGCCATGTATTTTCAAATATATGAACTTATTTAAATCTACTAACGGCTTTTTTCTCTCTTTAATTTCATTGTAATCTAGCGCTGTAAGTATAATCACGTTGTTCTTTAACGGAAAATAAAACAAATGAAAAGTATGTAACAATAATTTACACATAAACTGTCGCCTAAAAGTTTCGTAGAAGAAATAAGTAATTAGAATTACACTTAATTCCTAGATTGTACAATGCTGCAACAAGTATTTAAGTAGGTATACTTGCGTTATAAATTTTCTTGTAAATCTTCCTTTAAAATTTACGTAAACATAATTATGACTTTATGAACGGGATTATTGTAAAGCGTATAAATATGTATACCTCTATTTTATGCTGGAATTTTATGTTTTCTAAGATTGCAAAATTATACTATTTTTGCATTTATTCCTTTAGTTTTGTCGATAACTTTACGAGATTTTGACAGAAGGTGTAAACCATGATGCTCGCTTTATTCACACAATAAAAAAATTTGGGCGCAAGTGTATTTACGTCTTTTTTACAGGAATAGTGCGATATGCATATGATATTTTTTATAAATTCATTTTATTTATTGCCTATGGTGATAAATGAGCAAACAGTCGACCTGATGGTAAATTATACTGTCGCACATGGGTCTTTGTAATACCAGGGAAGAACTAAGCCATTGCCTAACGTGAAGAAAATACTCTTCTTAAACCTCATTTAAAGAAGGACGTATTATATCGCTCGGGCAAGCATATAGTTCATTCCAAAGCCTGCACGTACGTAGAGATATTTGCGAATACAATTAATTACGTTGCCAGTGTTCTGAGCATTTTACTGGTGAACAGTAATACTAATATTTTATAATGGTTTATAATGTTTACGCAAGTAACCGGTGGACTGGCCGGACAGTCCACCCGTGGCCATAAACGCTGTAAAGTGTTCGAAGCGTTGGGCAATAAAAAATCAAATACAAACGCGATAAAATCCGGCAAATAATTTTATTTTGCTTATCTGTTGTCCCATTTATATTTTTATTTTGTTATCTTACTGTTTCTTTTATTAACATGCATTAAGTAGAACTTAATGCGTGTATTCAACACGCATTTAGTAGAAGTAGAAGTAGAAGTAAAAATACAGCCGCCTAGATAGATTGCTATCATTGCGCCCAATTATTTCAAATAAAGTGCCGACGTTAGAAATTAACTATTAAATATATTTTCATGACGTCATGAACGCAAGCAATACATAAACATTTTAATTATATATAGGTATATATATATATATAAAAAATTAGAATACATTACCAAATGAAAGTTAATAGTATGTAAATAATTCCAAACATCCATAATAGTAGCAAACATAATAAATACCCTGTTTTCTAGACCCACTTTAGAGAGAAGGATAAAGAATGCCAGGCCGAAAGCGATGATGAGAATGGAAAACACCATCAGAACTTTGATAAGTGTTTGCAGGATTTCGAGGAACATAACCACGTAGATGCCGATTTGATCGAACCGCTGGAGAAACAGCAACAACTCGAACCAGGACAAGAAGACAGTGATAGCAGCAGCCGAAAACTGCAACATAATATACTATACTAATTAATATTTGAGTCTTCATCTCGGCTCGTATAAGTCTCATTGCTGGGCTCGAGTCTCCTTCATAATAAGAGGAACATTAGCCTACTATACCAGGCTTATTCGAGCGTTATTTCGAGTTTTCCTTATCTCGCATAGATGTTATATGTGCAGTAACCTACTATATGGGTTGACGGGTTGGTATAGGGATTTATTTCTAGTTTTCATTATCTAGCATAGACGTTATATGCATACTACATCGCTCAGTCATCTTTTACGATATCCACGGACAAGATAGGGAGTGGTGATTTCTTTCCCTGGCACCACACGGATAATAAGCATATAATATCTGTGCAAGAAAAGGAAAACTTGAATTATAACACTATGCTAAATCGTCTGGCCAGCGTGGTATAGTAGGTCAATAACGCTCCTATTCTGGAGGAGGGTAGATGACACCAAACAAATGTTTTTCATTATACTAGCAAACATTTCATTTTTATTAAGAATATTTTTACATATACTTTGTGACAACCTGAATGCATTCAGACATATTTGATTATAATTATATTGAATTAGAAAAGTTAAATGTAAAACTAGCTTGTGTCTGTAGCTTCGCCCGCGTAAAAAGTAACTTTGCCAAAATTAAAATATTCCCCCAAGGAAAAACATAACCCGTATTAAAAGTATCCTATATGTTAATCGTTAGCTCCATGTCAAATTTTATCAAAATTAGCTCACGAAAAAGTAACAAACACACACTGCACATATAGCGCTCTTTTTTCATAACATCGAGAGCAAATTCGCTGACCAATTTGTTTGCATCGTAATTATATGAATCCAGCATGGATGGTAATTGAATGTTGGATGGATGAATATTGTTTTGTCAAATGTAACTAAGTATAATAATGTTAATAATTATTTATCTTTATCTACAGAATATGGGTTTAATGCTGAGTGGTGTTGGCTACGAACACCATCACCCGTTAAATGCCTAGTGGGTTTCGTAAACCACCACGAAAAGCTTAAATCGTCCTGGGCCAACTATCTCATTAGAATATTATTATTTGAGCCACAATTACATTCTCAAAGAACATTGATGTTAGGCAGGCAGCCGGTCATAAAACGAATACTTATAGGAAATAACTTTTTTTATTGTATTCACTGGCAAAGAAAGTGAAGGGAGTGTGAATGCGTGTGCAATGAGGTTTGGTGATACTTCATCATCATCATCATCGCAGCCGAGATACGTCCCACTGTTGGGCTCCGGCCTCCTCCACAATGGGAGGGAATTTGACCTACTATACCATGCTGGTCAGACATGTTGGTATAGGGTTTTATTTCGAGTTTTCCTTCTCTTGCACAGATCTTATGTGCATATTATATCCCTTAGTCGTCTTGTACGACATCCACGGGCAGGATAGGGAGTGGTGAATTGTATTCTTACTCCGTCACCACACGGAATGGTGATACTTAAGGTATCATTAAAGTCCACCACATGCAAACACCCTCAGAAACTTGGACTGCCGCCTCTTTTGTTATAACATTTGCAATATGTTCGATGGAATGTACTCCTCGTACATATTGTATCCACGCTGAGTAATTAGTATAAGACTAGAATAATGATAAATTGATTATTTATCTATTTTCACGGTATATAGGTTTAATAATTTAAACAATAATTACCTGATCCTCGCTGAAATATCTAAAAACTGTTGGGAAAACCATCATAGTTGAGCTGACATAAAGCATCCAAGACACTAAGTTAGACGGGTCTACTATGTAATGCCATTTTTGTTCTTTCACGTTATAAGCCTCACGAACTAGACATATAGCATTATATAAAAGTATTGCAACAGTACTGCTATACATTGCCACTCTAGAGTCGAAATCTGTAATTAAAATACATTTACTGGCAAATGCCCGCAGTTTCGCCCCCGTAGTCATAATTTCTGTGGTAATTAACTATACGCTAAGTTATTTCTAATACAGGCAGCTACCTGGTAGTGAAATATTATCAAAAACACTCCAGCCGTTTTGAAGATTACCCGGAATTAACAGACAGTCATGAAAGACATTTAATCTAGTTTTTTTTTTGTAATAAGTATCGAGTAAGTAACCGTGTGAGCATGAAAATAACCTAAAATAAAACCTGGCGGTTATGAACACAACCAATTCTTATACAGTAGAAACTCGATTAACCGAACTAATTGTTGTTGTTAGGCATTCGGATAATCGAATGTATGAAAAACCTCCTTTAGTTTTGTGTATATGATATCTAGTATGAACATAATTTTATGCATTAAAACAATAACGAAACGTGTGGGGCAGCGACCTCGCGGGACATGCCATTTCAGATACGTTGATGATTGCATAAATTCGATTTGTAGATTTATAGGTACAATACATCGATTGCGCTTGGTAGTCCGGATAATCGCGAATCCGTCTAATTGAGGTCCGGATAATCGAGTTTCTACTGTATTGCTCATGGGTATTGTAAACGACGACTAAGAGCTTAACATCGACTTGGAACAACTGCATCTGACGTTGTCTGGTCAACCAATAGCCAGGTTGCCAATTTTTATTTTAGTTTGGGACTATACCCACCACACATTCCCACCAGTGTAACTCCTGTAAGCCAGAATCCACAAAGGTCTCCGTATAAGACACTGAGGTTTGACCGTCAGGAAGTCCCGGGAATCGCTTTTAATTGTCTTGGGACCCGCAATAAATTTAATTAGAAAAGAAAAACAGGAGGAGTTGGAAATATTCCACTGCCCTCCTATGCAAAGCGGGAGACATGAAGCAAAGTTGGCTAATAAGCCAGTAAATAAGAATTTGTACAACTATGTGAAATGCAGTGGTACAGCACCACGGATTGGACAGAGCTTAATAGACCTATTTGTGAGCTTTAGGTTTGGTTACAATAGTAGGTATGGCAAAAGCGCCTAAACGCACGGAATTTTTCTCGAGTTGCTACAAGATCCGAATAGTATATTACCCCAGACGTGACTTGCATATTGTCTAATATGAGGTCCCACTCGTTGCACCAGAGAATGCATTCCCAAAGAATGTGATGAGCTGTTTGTTCAAAATCGGAGTTTGAGGTCGAACATTGACAAAATGGTGAATCTACTAGTTTAAAATAGAATAATTTACTAATAAAATTTCCATGGCCTGTGAGGAATTGGGCTACATAGTGGTCAATTTCTAGCCAAGTTTTCTCCAAACGTTCACGAACAGATGGAAAGAATACATATAGATGGCGACCCTTTGTTGACGAATCCCATCTTTCCTGCTATTCGGTCAGGAGCTTATCGTAACGACGTATTGCGGCGCAAATAGTCTAGTAATTTTATTACAATCGCGTGGTAAAAGAAAATTGTTAGTCATGTTTTCCCTAATGGAATAATACACACGCTTTTGTATTTCCAAGTCGACCGGAAGTACACCTGCAAGTACTGGTAAGGATTCGGTGCTAACTGTTCGGTATGCCTTACACAGGAATATTAGCGCTAATCGTTGACTCTGTAGTAACTTACGTCGAGCCGCGCCTATAGTGGTACGATTAGCCCAGGTTGGTGCACCATAATAGATACAACCCGGCTGCCGATTATAAAAAGAGATTACAATAACATTTGCAATATGTACAAAAGAAGAGGAGTATGTATTGTGTTGATGCCCAGTAATTCCGATAAGAACCGAATGACGATAATACGTGATTTTTTTTTTAAATAAATGTTTATCTATACATCTATACAAATAAATAAAATTTAAGTGTCTGTTTGTAATGTCAAAATACTGGGCTTTTTTATGCTCACACGGTTATTTGCACGACACCTATGACTGAAATAAAGTTTAAAAATTTTTGTCTGTCTGTCTGTCTGTTTGTTTGAGGTAATCTTCTAAAACGGCTGGACCGATTTTGATAATATTTTACTACCACGCAGATATCTATATAACAAGTAACATAGGCTATATTTTATCCCGGTATTACTAAGGGAACGGAAGCGAGGGTGGGTTGCTAGTTACTTATAAATTGCCGTGTAGTGACGCAATAAGAATATAAAGTATTAGCAACCTTTCTGCTCTTTCCCCCCTTCTCTATCTTAAAAGATGATTAGGATGCAAATGGGTAATATCACTGCAAAATAAAAGAACAAGTTCCTGTACCAATTGGTTTTAACAGCGAAGTATAGTAGGTCTATCAATGGAAGGGCAATGAAAGACCTATTATTCGCTTTTCCCAATCGGTTAATTAAGTGAAATGCTTGATATTGGTGTCTCGTTCCTACTCGTTACTTATTTCTAATCAACAAATCTGCGGCATGCTGGCATATCGCCGACAAACATTTACGACCCAAGGCAGCTGTTGAAGTCTGCACTGTCCTAACACATCCGTAGTACCTTTGCAAACAGTCTGCTAGTCTTCTCACTAAACTATCTGCTTACTAAGATTCGAACAAATAATACTGTACCAATATCCATCTATTTATCGGTATATTAAAGTTGGATATATTGTTATGTAGCACTAGCCAACCCAGCGAACTTCGTATCGCCATATTTTTTTTTCGTAAATATGTGTTCTAAATTACCAGAAGTCTGGTTTCGGATTATGCCGTGCACGGATCTTACTCAGCGCCATTTAACTGTCATTTGCGTTTTGTTATTACATGTCAGATGAGTTTTTGTTATACCATGCTTTATAGGGACTTGTATTCTCTTTGAAGTTTTATGTCACGTCACACGGCAACCTAGTCGAACGGGGTAAAAAGCTATCCTATGTCCGTCTCCTGGTTCTAAGCTACCTCTCCACCAATTTGCAGCCAAATTGGTACAACCGTTCTGGAGTTATAAATAGTGTAACTAACACGACTTTCTTTTATATAGGTATATAGATTTTATATACATAGATTATACAGGAAGAGAGGAAAATGAATTACAGCCACGCTTCACAGGCGAGTCAGCATCGCGGTTGGAGATTGGTGCTCTCTTCGTTAACCTATTTTTGTGACATCTAAAAGGAAAGTAAGAGGTGGCGATATATTGTATTCTTAATTCGTCACCACAAAGACGTCAAGATCAATTCTATCATAATATTTGATTAATAACGTATGCGTAAAGCAGATTGCAAATACTGTTTTTGATGTTCATATAGCCAATACAAATTTAAGAAATCAAACATACCTGGATTGAACGTAATATTCTTACTTTGACTCTTATTGTTTCTATTAATATCCATTTTTTCTGCTTTATTGATCACATCGGCAGAGCATTCCGTTTTCTTTGTTGCAACATGTGGCTCAGCGTTCGATATTAATAAGTACGAATAGACAGTTACGAATATCAAGAATATGCAGTAAAATAGCAGATTAGTCAGATGATAATATTTGCCGTATGAATTCCATTTCATTTGAAGATATTTTTGACTCAACGGATGAGCTAATAGTTCAACTCTACCGTGTGCTACCATTGCCTAAAAAATCAGTAAAATTTTATTTATAAATCTTTTTATATGTATATTCGTTAAGTAAAAGCATTAGTAACAATATGCCATGTTATTATATCTTTACTATATATTATAAAAGATTAGCTGTGATTATTAACATCAAATATTTTAGGGCACGAAGATCTTAGGGGGTAATCTAAAAAAATATAACTGTCGCGTCTATGTTACTGGCATTTGAATTAAATAGTTAATAATATTTATTTATTTAAACACATTTAAGACAACAATCTCTTAGAATTAGTAATAATTATAATATATTTAGTTTATCAGAGTATCAGTAATTGTGTAAACAATTCAGTGAAGTTTTAGCAACATATATATATAAAGCGATAACGTGACTGTACATAATTTTGTATGAAATCGGAAATTGATGCTCTCTAACCTGTTGATTAGTTTATAATTAGGTTTAAATGTTCTATCTGTTTACGGAATAGCCTAAACAACCTAAAGCAAGAAGAATAATTGTTATGTTTACATATCTTACGCTGTAATGTTTAAAATTTATTCATCTTTAATGAAATTGGTTGTGGTTCAAATAATAAGCTAGTTTAGTTTACTGTGCATAAATTGAGTATATTCATTATATTTTTTTATTTTATTTAGCAGAAAAATATATTACATATACAGGGAGTATCAGGTTATGTGGCAACTGTTCGAGTATGTTGTAGTTTAGCGGTCATAGATCGTAATTAGAATGTATATTACACAACAAAACAATATAATATAAAAGATATAGTGATTACAAAAATGTGTGTCTAAGAGTCTATGCCTTAAATGTTACGTATTATATAGGCATGTACAGACAGAATACATGTAGGCATGTAAAGCTTCGACAGTATAATTTCATTCATTCATAGAATTATATATTATTATTATTCATAGAATTATTATTACATATTAGCAAACGCTGCAATGACAGCGTAGGTACAAAGGTGAGCTGCCAACGGCCATCGGCCGATCAGCTGAATTAAAGCGAAGTTTGTCTTGCTTATGCGAATGTAATCATTGATATATTCAATTTCTAATGAACATTTAACAAAGTACGAATATCGCAGATTAAGTATCACTGACTTTATACATTTCAATCAGATTTACACGAAAAAGCGATGACAAAATTGAACAATTTAGATGTCTCTAATTCATTAACGTATCAATATTTTTCTTTCAAATTTTTTTCATGAGTTCCTACCACCATTGCCTAACTCCCGTTTGACCAGTTGCCCCATAACCCGATACAGCCTGTATATAAACATATATATTTTTTGGCGTCATATCAAAAATAACAATTGCGAAGTCTTAGATAATAAATATAACAAGCATTTAGAAAAATATTTTGATCGGTGTTTAAATTTTTATTCCTTTAATTGTAATTTCAGAATGGGGTTAAATAGCCTTAAATTATATATTATTGTTTGTAGGTAGGTAGGTTCATGAGTTACATGTCAGGTGCAGAAAATATTCTATATGAAAAATTTGTATTGTAGCTTAAATTGACAAAGCGAATTCAAGAATTTTGGTTCCCTATACAACTTTAACAAAAAGAAAAGAAACTAAAATCTTATTTATAATGCCATCTTTTTAATTATGGAGGCACTGCGTTAATAGTGTACATAGCGTACTGATACTACAAAATTCAAATAGATGGCATACCAATAAAATATTTATTTCACATTCAATTACATTTCATGTAACGTAAATTTCTTTACAATTAAACGAGTTAAATTTGATGGAGTAGGTACTAAGACGAAATCGATATGACCTTTTTTTTCTAATTAGAGATATAACAAAATTCCATAGCAGAGCACCAATTATCCGTAACAAGTACGTAAAATAATAAGAGCATAGTATGTAGAACTCACGTTGATTACACACAACGGTTCAGGTTGGAATTTTGGATCATTGAGCGCCAGTCTCAATGCGTCAACTTCAAGCTTCGATCGTTGGTAGTGTTTGAAAGAGTACTTAATCTGCGATGATGCAAATAAAAATAAAATAAATAAAACTGATAATATAATTTTCATACACACTTACATTTAGAGCCGGCAATGGTGAGTTCTGAGACATGGGAACGTTCTCAGACTTCCGTCTAGTGTTATTCACTTCTTCAACATTTAATTGTGAAGAAAGAGTGTCGAAGCTGTACTTGATCTAATGAATTTTAATAAATATTATGAAAAAATACATAATCAGACTACAGATTGAAAACGACACTTATAATATGAAACTTAATTACTTAAAAATATACCTTTGTATGAGATAATCGTTTATAGCATGAAGTTAGAAAATACATAGCAAAAATGTATTTACTTTAATATTATTTATAGCAACGTAGTTACTACTGGGCTTCTAAACCACTTACTAACTATACCTAGATGTTAAGAAATGTAACAAGTTATCGAATCACGAAGAGGATCATCATATTTTTATTTCAGATTAATCTGAAACAGCTATCTACATCAAATAATGCAGGGCGTGTTCCGATATGATATTTACGAGAAATCTGATATTTCTAACTTGTGCTTTCGATTTGGAACGTCATTGATACAACTAAATGTTATAAAGCTCATACTTTTATCTATTAAAAAGATAAGGATTATGCTGTCAAATATTTATTTATGAATGTCGTGAGTAAGCTAAAATTAATTAAAAATTAACAATTATTAAACCTAATTCATTAATTGGAAATTTAGTTAATATATTAATCTAAACTTACGTAGAAACTCTTCGAATCTTTTTTGCAGTTGGCTTTTGTTATGCATCTATCTTGAACAGCTTCGAATACACGTGGCATGTAAGCAATCAGGGCTAGAGTCACGCATGGATGGCGATCCGAACGCAATGCCATAACCTCTTTGGCGCTAAACAATAATGCAATTTTAATTTATAACTAATTACTTCTGTCTCGTTGGGTATAGACAATTATCACTTACTTTTTTTAGGTATTGTAGTTTTAATTTTTACTTTCTTCTTATCTTGGTAAGTCTTAAAAGTCATGCCATTTTATATGTAAGTTGTGTATTTTATATGTAAGTTCCATCTTATTGAAGATATACAATAATACTAAAGAGAATAGTTTTAAATATTTTACAGAGAAATACTGATAACCATTTTACTATAAGACCGCAAAAAAAATTGTGTCGTTTAGGATTAATCCTACCTACCCATTCCGATTATGGTCACCCTCGTAAGCTAGCACTTATAAAGGCTCCATAAATAACAATCTTGTTTGACCTTCAGTAATAAACGGGTGACAATTTTGTTTAACTTGGGCTGAACAACAAATTAAATTAGAAAGACATAAACAAGAGAAGTTTGAGATATTCAACCTCCTTACATCCAAAGTATATGGAATGCTTAAATAAGATTACTCTTTTTTAATATTTCCATGGCCAGTAAGGAATTGAGGTACAAAATTTTTCAAATATACTGGCAGAGGTGACGGGCCTAACGCGACGAATCTAAACTTTCCAAACGGTCCGGAGTTCCTCGTACATGATGGTATACTTAGATGATTATAAAAAACAATAATTAGTCCACAGGAAAGAACACTAATAAAACTACAAACTTACCGTTGCTCATGTGTAACCATAGCTAAAGCTGCTTCTGGAAACTTGTAATAAATAGCGTAATCTATGGCGCTCATGTTTAAGTTATTGTAGCCGAGGCGACATCCCATAGACAGAAGGAGAACTATGGAGTTTGGTTTGTTTTCCATAGTAGCCAGGTGTAGAGGCGTATTCTAAAAAAAAATATAAGTTTATTGCACAAGGCATAAATTAAAATGAAGAAATCTTGTATTTAATATATCAGAATATAGTAATTGATAAAGAAAATTTGCAAGGTATCTAAAATATTTAAAATATTCTCGATCTAAGTCGGCAAGTATTTTGTACATGCGATAAGCATTATATTATGGTATTGCATTTGCATATTAAAATATTTTGTACTTTTCCCTCAAATTTGTAGAATTTAAATTAAAAAGAAAATATCCATACCCTCATGTTCCACTCTTAGGCAAGAAGTTCTTTCAAAATGGAAGGGACACTTATGATAAACACGTGAAAGAAATTAATGGTTATAGGTATATTGCAATCTTTGTGCATTACCACAAGGATAGAACATTAGCATCTCAGCTCATATATGCTCTACTATTGGGCTTTTGACCTAGTCAGACGGGTTTTGAGTTTTCCATCTCTTATTTAGATGTTATATGAATATTATATCCCTTAGTCGTCCTTTACTACACCCACGGGTAAGAAAAGAGTCGGTGAATTGCATTCGGCTCATATACGTACCACTGTTCGAGCTCGGCTCGAGCCTCCTCTACCATAGGAGGAAAATTGACCTACTATGCCACGCTAGTCAAACGTGTTGGCATAGGGTTTTATTTCGAATTTTCCTTCTCTTACTTAGATATCCTGCTTTTCATTAGCTACATATTTTATCTTTTAGTCGTTTTTTACGACACCCACGAGCTAGAGAGAGGGGGAATTGTGTACTTACTCTGTCACCACACGGAATAACTTACCCCGTCTTTATCCGATTGATCCAATAAATGCGAATGTACGGAATACAAGAGCTCAATGGTCTGGTTGTATCCACTCATAGCGGCTAGATGCAGCGGATTTCTTCCATTGTGATCTCTATGGAGTAATGCTCCACGGTTCAGTAGTAATTGTACAACTCTTGTATGACCTTCACGAGAAGAGATGTGGAGCGGAGTTAGACCTTCGCCATCACTCTCGTTGATAATAAACGTGCCTTTGTCGGAGTCAAGCAGTTGACAAGCAGTGTGATAACGGCCGTATCTGGAAATATATATTTTTTACTAATAATTATCTTTTAGATCCTTTCCTAGCTTTTCTGCACTATTTTATTTTTGAAACAGCGCTCAGATTTTGTAATATAATAACGTAAATGGAAATAAAAAACTGTAATACTATAACTATAAAAAATGTCTGTTATATAAATATAAAACCCTTTTTGTGGTATTCTGTGGTCTGGACACAAGCCGACCAACAACCTAGGAGGTTCGTACGGCGTCGTACGATACGTGGTCGCCACTGCAGAACCTTTCTTCTCCAGTGGTTGACGATTCGTCGAGCGAATTGGTTTACATTACCATTTCAGTGATACAAATATTAGTCAAAAGAAAATATCCCTAGTTGCATACGTAAACATACTCAATGGTTGTTCATATTTTTCATGATTCATCTTAGCTCATCAGATACGAGCCACTGTTAGGTTAAAGCTTCTTTCTTAATACTAGGGAAAGAAACCTACTACACCACGCTGGTTAGACGTTGGTCGACATTTAATTCGAGTTGTTCTTATCATCCATAGATGTTAAATATCAGTTAAAACCCTTAGTTGTTTTCTGCGATAACACACATACGGATATTTTTTCATGATTGCAAAAGGTACTTCAAATTATAAAGAAAATATTATAATATTCGTGGCAAAGAATTCAATGACACATTGTATCCACGCACACGCCCACCGCCCGGCTCTGTTCGGGGTGACAGGAGCGGCGCGCAGCCCCATAACGCACCATAGTACGTCGCCTTCGTCGTTAGGCCGACCACCGGTACCGAGTTTCTTGTCCTCCGTGGTCGGTCCGACGAAATACCCTAAAGGGGTACCCTCTCCCCTCGACGTCTAGGGCGCTGGTTGCCGTCGCGCAGTTAGCCTCTCTGTGGGTGACGGACTAAAATCCCCAGTCCGGACACCCGCGGCCTCGGCTAGGACATATTGTATTCCTAAACCATTATTGAAAGAGATACTTTTACCTACATAAAAAAAAAACCGTATAAATATTATGTGGATTGCCATGTAAACATTAATATCATCATTTCAGCTTATAAACGTCTTACTGCTAGCCTTGAGCAACCTCAATAATGGGAAGGAAATTGATCTGCTACAAATACGTTGGTCAGACGTGTTAGCATGGAGTTTTAGTTTTCTTCTTTCGGGTAAAATGTTCTCTCCATATGTATAGAGAAATAGCAACAAATCTGAAGGATACGATAACAAAAGTAATATTAAACACATTTGAATCATACCTAGCGGCGAAATGCAGTGGACTTTCGTTGTTGTTGTTTTTTAAGTTGATGCAAGCACCAAGCCTGATGAGGTTTTCCAGTGACCTAATGTGTCCCTCGCGACTTGCATAGTGTAGAGGAGAACAGCCTGTGGTGTCTTTTTCGTTCAGCAGTTGCATCAGGCTTTTCTCGCATCGATCCTGAAATAGTTTGTATAATACAAACTTCATTATAGAAAGAAAGTTTATTGCAGTTGCAAATAAATCACCTATTTGAGATATAAATGAATCTGAACCTGAATACCTGAATCTGTCTGTACCGGGTTCTCGGGAGTGCAACACAAGGACCATTTGATTAGTGCAGATTGCTATTTTTTAAATAAAATGAGTTTTAAGGGGTATTACCAGCGGTTGTTTACCTAAATAGTAAGTTTGTCGAGTTACGAAGAAATGAATAGGTAACACAAAATATTCCATAATGTCTAAATATTTACACAGAATTTGTGATACGATTTACCAATAATATAATTGAAAATACTAAAAGTAGCTTAATTATTAAATCATTCTATTCATATTACCATAGATTTTAATAGGTTTGTTTCAAAAGTTTATTAAATCTTTTCATATTTCATAGTTCTACTCATTTTAAACTACTCTTCCTTTCTTGGGCGGCGTTATAAAATATAATAAAACCTTTGAATGCTTTTCGATCTATTTCATAAATTGATCTTTATTTAAAAGTATTAATATCTGGTTGACCGAGCTTCGCTTGGAATATTTTTATTGTATTTTTGTCAAATTTATTAAGATATATATATATATATATATATATATATATATATATATATATATATATATATATATATATATATATATATATATATATATATATATATATATATATATATATATATATATATATATATATATATATATATATATATATATATATATATACATATATATATATCTATACCAATAAATAAAATTGGAGTGTCTGTTTGTAATGTCAAAATAATAGACTTTTTTCATGCTCACACGGTTATTTGCACGACACCTATGCCTAAAATAGCCATTAAAAAAATTTTGTCTGTCTGTCTGTCTGTCTGTTTGTTCCGGGTAATCTTCAAAACGGCTGGACCGATTTCAAAAATTCTTTCACCAATAGAAAGCTATAATATCAGGGTGTAAACTAGGCTATATTTTATCCCGGTATTCCCACGGGAACGGGAACTATGCGGATAAAACGACTACAACCTATAACCGAAGCGAAGAGAGGGCGGAATGCTAGTATATATACATATATATATGTTAATAAAAAATAAAAATAAATAATGAAAAAAATATAAAAAATTACAAAAAGAGAATAATAATAACACCGAGATTCGATCCGACGCTGTTTGAATGCCAAAACAAAACTAAAAGAAAACTGGAGAACTTCCCAACTGAGCTATCGTAACTCATGACGTTGACGGCGAAATTTGAATTCATATTCTTTTAAAATTTAATTTCATTGTATTGTTTTGCTAAAAACACCGACAAAACAACATTTTCTATAAATAAAACCTAGCTGGATCGATTTTTTGGCCTCGAAATCTCTAGTATGCCAAGTTTCATCAAAATCGTTGGTGCCGTTTCCGAGATCCTGAAAATTTATATAGATATATATGTATATATATATTTATACAAGAATTGCTCGTTTAAAGACAAGATAACTCATACATATTCATTTTGGTTCTGTATTTTCTTGCAATGATATTGTCTGCGTATATTTTTTAGTTGTATTGATAAACACAGGAAAGGAAAGGATGGTAAATTTTATTCTTACTCCTAATGAGAAATACATAAATCATAAGTGAAAATAAAAACAGTACATCTTCATTCACCTATGTCGACGTACACCATTGGGTTGCATGCTTCATTTCGGCTCATATACGTCCCACTGCTGGGCTTGAGCCTCCTCCATAGTAGGAGGGAAATTAACCTTACTATACCATGCTGGTCAGGCAGGTTGGTATAGGGTTTTGTTTCGAGTTTTCCATCTCTTGCATAGATGTCATATGCGTAATATATCCCTGAGTCGTCTCTTACGACACCCACGGGTAAGAGAGGGGGTGGTGAATTGTATTCTTACTCCAGCACCACACGGTTGCATGCTTGGCAGGCGCCAAAGAACAGCGCTGTTCATTATTACTCTGTCACTTGGACAATTTCAACGACATCCACGGGAAGAAAGAAAGGGTATCCTAGTTACTGAATTAACCTTACCTTGCACGTAGCAGCAAACTCTTCAAGTCGTCCTCCATTCATAACGACAAGATGAAGAATATTTCTGCAGTTTATATCTTTAAGCTCAATATCAGCGCCAAGACGAATCTGTAAGGGAAGCATTTGAAAAATAACAGTAATAAATTTGAATTTTAATTCAAATAGTGTCAGACGGGGTTGCCGTTGCTGCAGAGATGATCATAGATAAAAAGTATAGTAATTAATAATAAAGGTAATTATCGGTAATTATATTTTCGAGCTATTTGGGGTTAAAAGGGGAAAAGACTAATTTAGTCTAGCCTATAATTTGCACAAACAGTTACAAAATGTTTGCATTGCCATTCAAAGTGTTTAATGCTGCTAGCCTTTTGGGACATTAGCAGCCTGTGATCCGAACACATTTTGTGATGCTTGAAATTCCTTTATATTGCCAATTTTATAAATATTTTATTTTGTTATCGTACTGTATAAATAGTATAATTAAAACTACTATTGAATGAATATTACTAAACATATTTCTATTTAGAATATTTTTTATTAAATTATAATCCGATCAGTAAGGATATAGCAGCCTAATCTAGTATTAAACAATTTAAAATTAAATGAAAGTTATACCTATACCGAATCGTACGGTAACACACACCCGGTGTACAGACCGCATGGTGACGAAATACTAATACAAGACTCTCATGGTTATTATAAAAGGCGACTGAGGGATATCATTTGTATATATACATTTAACATCCCTGTAAGGGAAGAAAACTCGAAATAAAACCTTATACCAACCTCTATTCTGTCTCTGCAATTGTGACGAGGACACGGCGCAGCACACGCTCGAGGTGTGTGCCGTATGGGCGGGGGAGCGCCGTGAACTCGTCGCGATTATCGGTGCCGACCTGACGCTGCCGACCATCGCCAGGGAGACACTCGACAGCGTCAGGAATTGGGACGCGGTCGCCGTCTTCTTATTCAGCGACACGTTCCGCCGCCGGCGACTCGGGCGGCGCAGGCGCGAGTATCTGCGCCTAATGCCGCCCTAGCCGAGGCCGCGGGTAATCGGACCGGGGAATTTAGTCCGTCACCCGCAGAGAGGCTGACCGCGTGACAGCGACCGACGTCCCAGCACGTTGAGAGGTGAGGGTACCCGAAAGGGTATTCCGTCTAGCCGACCACTGACGACAAGTCACCCTGCTCCGGTGGTCGGCCCAACAACGAGCTGACGTGGGTACGGGTGTGTTATAGGCCCGCGTGCCGTCCTTTCATCGCCCCGGACGGAATGGACCGCGCGTGCGCTTACCATAGCCCACTCATAAAAAAAAAATACCAACCTCTGTTTACATGCTCAAATCGATTTTAAGGTAGGTACGGCAAAAGGGGTAGTGATCATTGTATAAGCGCGGCCGACAATATGAGGTCAACATGATATAGTATTCGGGTAATCTGCCGGGCTACCGATGACAAGGACCGGGTAACAGTGGCCAGACCATATGTAGTTGGAGAGGTACATATTTGGAAGGTTACGGCGGTTAAACACACGTCAAATCAGGTGGAGTGTGATCATTGTTCTCTTCTTTCTCTTTAAATGAAGGCTAGTAAGTCTATTTTCATTGAAGTAGGTTTGTCTTGATAAATCAGGATACCCTAAACTACATAGATATAAATAAAACTAATCTTACTTATTTCGTGTAGTGACGGAGTAAGAATACAATTCACCACCCCCTATCATGCCCGTGGCTGTCTTAAAAAACGACTAAATTATTTTATTTTATTTGGAAAAACAAACAATATTTTTTTTATGGTGGTGGGCTGTGGTCGGCGAGCTCCTCGCACCACTCCGTCCGGGGCGACAGAGGGGCGTAAGCACGCACACCCGCAGCCCACCCAAACACCACGTCGCCTTCGTCGTTGGGCCGACCACCGGAGCAGGGTTACTTGTCATCAGTGGTCGGCAAAACAAATAATATTACATTATATTTTAGCTTAATATGTACACTTATTAGCAATATAAATAAATGTAATAGCAACAACATTTTCCACTTATTAATTAACATAAAGGTTTGCTGAAAACGAACATGCTGAAAAAGTATAATCAATAATGGTGGTATGGGCTATAGTATATAACACGCAGATAATATCTATACGAGAGAAGAAAAACTCAAAATAAAACCCTATATCCAGCGTGGGGCAATTGCACTCCTATTGTGGAGGAGGCTCGAGCCTAGCACTGCGAGGTATATGAGCTGAAATGATGATGATGTGAATCTTACTCAATTTTACATTTCTCCTTTGAATGTTATAGACAGTAAAAAATTGGATGACGACAACTCAATAAGTTAACATCTGAATCAAAATTTGTTTATTTTAATACAAAATTTTCCTATCATAAATATATTCTTCACTTAAAATGGACAATTAGGTACCTAGTGGACTGCATTGAGTCGAGATTAATTTGTTTGTACATCGGGCATTTATAAGAGTAAGACGGAATGTCGTCCTTAAAATATTGTTGTTGAATAAACATTCTGAAATCTCATTTCTGCGTCGCAAGATATTTAAATTAATAACTCGCTTATATTAATGAAATATTTTAATTAGTTTTGATTTTGGATCAAATATCACTCAATGGGTTACTTCAAAACATCTTTCGAAAGATCACTAAAGTTAAATACCCGCATTGATGGTAGTCCAAACCTGTATCCAATCCGTGTAGTATAGTTGTAAGAAGGGGACTATAAAAACCGGTTTTCACTAGGAATATGACCAGTAACACTGTTTTCATCATTCATCATTTTAGCTCATACATGTTCTACTGTTGGGCTCGAGTCCCTTTCATAGTGGGAGGGAAATTGTCCTACTATACCGTGCTGGTCAGACGTGTTGCTATTTCGAGGTTACCTTTTTTATTGTAAACGGTGGCAAACAAGCAAACAGTACACCTGATGGTAAGTGCTGCTGCCACTCATGAACCTTTGCTAGGCCGCGTCCTGCCGTGAAGAAAGTGAAGGGAGTATGAATGCGTGCAATGAGGTTCGGTGAAACTTAAGGCATCATCAAAACCCACCACACGTAAAAACCCTCAAAAAGTCAGGCTGCCGGCTTTCTTGCTCACCGAACGAGGCGCAGTGATAAATTGCAGCTACTCAGACGTCGATTTTCTGCGAGAGTGTATTACTATTATCCAGAACGGACCGGCCTGCGGCTGCAGACAACTGTCAAGAGTGTGGTCCTACCACAATTACCTTGTCTTCTCTTGCATAGATGTTATATGCATATTTAACGCCTTAGCCGTCTTTTATTACAATCACGGGTAAGAAAGGGGCATTTAGAGGTCTACAACAAAAATTACGGATTCGATTCCCCTAAATAACAATAAGTCGACATCTCAACCACTATGCTATCTATGCAGTAAAATTAAAAAGACTTACCAAAGCATGTACCGTTCTCCATCCAGCTCTAGACGCAGCTAAAAGCAGGGGTGACCTTCTCTCTTTATCCAGAGGGTTAATATCGGAACCCTCTGATACAAGATAGTTTACAATCTCTGAGTGGTCAAACATTGCAGCACAATGGATAGGTGTCATCTTTTGTACATCGCAAGAGTTCAAACAAGCAAGTTTTTCAGTAGGTTGCATTGTAAACATAAGTTTCACGATATCCAAAGCACCCTGTCGTAACAAAAAGTAAATATTAATTGAAACATAATTAATTTTCTATCTCATTCATTTCTATGTCCAAATCTTGAGTTAGACAATAATACAAATATGTCTATGTAGTTTACATATCAATTTCCTACGTCACCTTTCCTTCATCCTGAACGCTTTGGGCAGAGTGTGTCCAGACTATGGCCTGTTAAAAAGAATTAAGCAACAAAAGTGATTTTACTACAATTTCTTCGCTTACCACTTAAAAAAAAAACTTAAGGATGTTCTTAACCTTTATCTAGTGACATGGAGTCTCATGGACGTCGCGCGTGTTGCGAATTCATAGAATTGCTCATTTCCCACGGCTTGCTTAGTGTTTCAGTAGCTTTGGTTCTTATAGTAAATATACTAAAGAAGGAGGTATGTATAATATCAGTCGTATAATACGCGAGTTCTCGCACCTAGTGCAAAATTTTAGAGTAATCTATGTAAATTGAATCGGTAGAATTATTTTTTGGTGAATTATTGTTTGATGATTCTTTCTAGATTATACTTTAACTAAAAAGTGATAACATCAACGTTTTATTTAAAGTAGTTGATCTAATTATAAATATCTCATGCTTATTGAGGCTGAAAATGCCACTAATTGTAGATGTTTAGGTTATTTGATATATTATAAAAAAGTTGATTTAATTTATCTATCCGTTTTCCATTACATACGATTTGAAGTTGAATATTAAGGCAATTTTTGAACATTGATTGTCATGAACAAAAATGTATTTAAAAGTAGCCTTTGAGACGTTATGTCCTTTATAGTGTTATAAATTTGTCCTATCACCATTTAAAGGTTCAGAGATTTTTTTTAGGGATAAACCAAGAGTTCAGAATCGGATCGAGTATTACTAAAAGTAAGTCTAAATAATAAGAAGCACCTTATTAATTACGACTAAAAATTGAGCAACGAAATAATTGTGAAGTTCACTTTTATATATTCAAGGAAATGCTCTTTTTTTTTTTAAAGAGATTGAGTTCATCACATTTCAGTGGGGCGAGGCAAGCCAATAAAAGGCCAGGAGAGCCGACTAATGATGAGGAGAAGCCTGACAGGGGAGCAGAGGTGTTGGCCAAATAATAGCAGTGTGATTGTATCGATTCGTCTGAGAGGTTGAGAGCCCGCCGCCCTCACTCAACAGTCCGGATAAGATTGTCACAGCCATGTGCGAGTAACCGCTATGTCCCAAAAAAGAAATACATTCGACTATTATTTATTTGATTTGCTGTTGGAGTCGAGATTACTTTTTAACATTTTAACATATACGATTCTGTACACTGATTTCGTCCCACTACTAGTACCACCGTCTTGGGACGTACGAGTTTATGATATATAAAGAAGAATTCCTTTTATTTTATTTGAACAGAACAACGTCTGTTGGGTCAGCTTATATATATGAATTCTCCTTGAAATCGACAGCAACGCCACCTACCGAGTCCAATTATGTATTTAAACTATTCTCAAATCCCCTTGAATACGCACAAAAAAAAACTTTCATCAATATCCAGTCAGCCGTTTTGTATGAGTTCAGTGACACACACGTACACAAGAAATTTATTTATAAAGATAAAGATTAGATGAAGATTTGTGGTGCTGCGATCAATTTCAACTATTTTTAATTGTTTAACATATTATGTAGAAACGAATACTTTCGTTTAATTTGACCTTAATAATATAAAAAGAAATTGATGTATTTACCTGAGCACAAGCAAGATGTACTGGAGTTGAAAGATCATGTTGCTGCGTAGATATCTTAGCACCAGAGCGCAAGCATAATTCAACAGCTTTTATATCCCCTCCGTGTACAGCAGAGTGCAAAGGCACATTGCCTTCGTTATCGTACAATGATATCATAGATTCTCTAGTACAACCCTTGGATTCACCCCATTGTAGGAAAACCTCCATTGTCCTGGATGATGCGTTCTTAGCAGCTTCGTGAATAGGGTAATAACCGTTGTTACAGGGTCTTTTCCACTCAGCACCCAATTCAGTAATCTGTTTAAGATTTTAGATATTATAATTAAAATAGAATATAGTAGGATAGTACGTAATATTCTAAGATAGAAGGATAGTAGTAATATTTTACGTACTATAAAGTTGTAGTAAATAATATAACACAATCAAAATAAATTACTCTGCTCCTGCGTTTATTAATAATGTATTCAATAAACAAATATTAAAAATAACAGTATCAAAATAGAAGAATTATAATCTTTTAAATTTTCCTTTTCTTTGTTAGAATATGGTTCCATGGTCATTGGCCATCCAAGCTCTCCGAGGCGACAGAATGGACTCGTAGCACCATAACCCGCCGCGATGTAACTTTCTGTGATATTTATGTTATTTAGTCTATACACTAGTATAGCACACTGGTATTCGGGCGCCTGTCCGACTTATTAACTTTTTAACAGGCTACTAATTAACAGGGCGCCATCCAGGATGGCGCCCTTGTTCAGTGAAGCTTGTCCTGGGTGGACGACGCAGCTTTGGTCCAGATACTTGCTCTAGAGTTATATGTTTTTTGGACGTGTTAAAGTCTAGACGCACACCGTCCATTCTATCTGGAGTAACAAAAGGGTGGCATACGGCCCCATATTGCCTCATTTTGGAGTCATAACAATCAATTAAGGGATTACAAGGGGAACAAGTAGTCTTCAGAAATATTTATAGCAATGACTGCGATTGCCAACCAGTCGGCCAAGCGCAGCGATAATGGCATTATCACCCCTGGGGTAGGACTATATCCACTACTAGAATTCAAAAGGCTGATAAATAGCTGAATCTGAACATATTCCAACATAACATGGTTTATTGGATTTTATCATTGCTTGAAGCAATAATTTCAGAATTAAACGCGTCAATTAGAAAATTTATTTCATGACAGCTTACCAAAAGTCTGGCACAGATATCATGGTCGTGAATAGCAGCAAAATGTAGTGCGGTGCGGCCATGTTCTCCGCCTAACTCTACGTTAAACTGTTCCTTGTAGGCTGCAAATATTTGAAGTACGGATATCTAAAACAAAACAAAATACATACTCAAAACCAAGCTATACTACCAGTAAGTACACAGGTACTTACTACAAGTACAAGTACACAGGTACACTTACTACAAGGTACACACAAGGTACACTTACTACAAGTACACAGGTACTTACTACAAGTACAAGTACACAGGTACACTTACTACAAGGTACACACAAGGTACACTTACTACAAGTACACAGGTACTTGTGCTCACTGATAGTGTAACTTCCCAGTGGTGAAAGATTTTTTTAAATTAGTCAAATGCCCGTGGATTTACACTTGCTTTGCCCATTTCTGTGGGAATGTCGGGCTGGCTATATTGTAGCCTATGTTATTCACTTATAATGTAGCTTTTCACCGATGAAAGAATTTCGCGTCTAGATATTATAGGAAACTAGCTAACCCAACAGACGTTGTTCTGTTAAAATAAAATAAAAGGAATTCTTCTTGAATTCGACAGCAGCGCCACCTAGTGGGTCCAATTGTGAATCTAAACAATCCCATTGAATACACACAAAAAATTTCGTCAACATCGGTCCAGCCGTTTAGGAGGAGTTCAGTGACATACACACGTACACAACAAATCAATCATTAGTAATTTGTATTCTCTTTGAATCATCATTACCAATGGCGAGACCAAGACGATCGAATCTTTCCCGACAAAGCCGTAATGGTTCCTCCATTAGAGAATATATATTCGGCAATTAAGAAAATGTATTTACGAAAAATAAAATTATGGCGTTACGAAGTTCGCCGGGTGTTGACCCGGCGAACTTAGTTTATATATAAAGAAGATGAGAAAAAATTGTTAAATATATCGAAAGGAGTCAGACTATTAAAATGGCGGTAGGCTGGTCTTACATGTAGATTGTGAAATAATGGATGGACAAAATAGATACTTAGGTATAAAAAAAGGAAACAAGGAAGACTCAACAAGAGATGGAGAGATTTTTTTATTATAAAACGATGCATTAATCCTGTTGTTGAAAAGGTGCGTGAAAAAAAAGCTCGGAAAAGATTAGGCAAGGCCCACATCGTAGTGGCGACATCTATATTATAGTAATAAGTAACTTTCCTGTCTTCCTTCCTCTCAGTTTCTATATATCCTACTGCTCGGCTCAAACCTATTCCACAATTGAAGGGAAATTGACCTATTATACCCTGGTCAAACCCTATACTACGTTTTTAATTTTAATTCTCTTGCATAGATGTTATTTACATATTATATGTTTTTATCGACTTTTACGACATCCATGGACAAGAAAAATGGGGTGGTTCACTGTATTCTTACTCCGTCACCAAACGGAAAGAAAGTTTAGTCAAATCTAAGAAAGCTTAGTTTTATTGCAATATTTTCGTAAGTATATCTTTATATATAAATTTCTTGTGTACGTGTGTATGTCACTGAACTTCTCCTAAACGGCTGGACCGATGTCAATGAAATTTTTTGTGCATGTTCAAGAGGATTCGAGAATGGTTTAGATTTACAATTGGATCCGGTAGGTGGCGCCTATTTGAAGAGTACAACGTCTTTTGGGTCAGCTAGTGCTATATAATTTTCTTTATTTAATTATTTTTTATAGTTTTCATAATAATTATAAGTAAGTAAGTACAATTAATGTTTATTTATTTTAATTATTTTTAATGTCACGCCGATGAAGATGCTGATGTTAAAATAATAACATTAAATATGTAGATCCTTGTATGTGATCCCTGTGTAGCTACATGATAAGAATGTGATTATCATCACCTCTCACATATCCGTGGGAGTTATAAAAATCGATTAAGGGTCTCATCAGGAGAGTAAGTAACATATAATATATATTACTGCGAACGCCAACGACCCTACCATACATGGCGATTATGGCATGATTCCTCGTTTATGGGAGAAGCCAACATCCAGCAGTGAACAGCGAATGACAAAACGATGATGGTGATAATATAATTCTTAAAAACCCAACAATATGAAACTTCATCATCATCATCTCAGCTGAAATACGTCTCACTGCTGTGATCGAACTTTCAAAATAGAAGGGAAATTGACTTTTACACCTCGCTGGTGAGACTGGATGGGATAGAATTTTATTGTTTAGTTTTTCTTCTATTGCATAGATGTTATATGAATATCGTATCGTTTAGTCGTCTTTTACAATACCTACGGGAAGAATAGAGAGTGATGAATTGTTACCTTATTCCATCATCAAACGAAATGTGAAAATATAACTTACCTTATTTAACTCAGTAGCCAAGTGCAAAGGTCCTTGACTCTTTTCGTTTAAGATATTAGTGTCGACGCGGCTGTAAAAAATATAAAAAAATTGCTAAAATTTTCGAGTAAATTGATACACAGTTGACACTTTTAATACGCTTTTATTAGCTTCATACGTATGTTAGTATGCGCCTATGTAACGGCAAATTTAAACATGATTTTATCCCCATCATAACATCGGATAGACTCGAAATTTGGCATATTTATCCACGACCAATGACAATTCAATATTTTAAACAGTTAGTCCCATTATTCCCCCGGTATTAAAGTGAAATATGTATTAACAATTGAATGATTTTGAAAACATTTACTATTAGTAAATGTTTTTCTTTTTTTATGTGTTTGGTATTGATTAAGGTAACGTTGTATGTGAAATATGAAAAATCTTATTTACAAAGCCAATATGTGGGGTGGTCAACTATTGAGTCTCAAGTTATAGGTTTTTTTTTTAAATATTATTCCATTATTGTACAAATAAAATCACTAGTTTAATCTCGTTGAAAAACTTCCACGGAGCTCAGCAAAGAGAAAAACTAATTGAATTCGGGTGAAAATTAAGATTGAGCATTAAAAAAGGAATTTTCATACCCTCAAATGGTCAACTATTGGTGTTCTTACCTTAGGTTTAAATTTAAAATATTATACTGCACCGACTACAAAGATGGTTTAGTGGATAACGGCCTATCGTGCCAAGTGTTGTGGGTCGGGTTTTGGGATCGATTACCACGCAGGACAAAACATTGTGGCAATCGACTCTTTCGTTACTGTGGACGGAACGGACCGCGTATTTGCTGACCATCATCATCGTCATCATCGCAGCCCACATACGTCCCACTGTTGTGCTCGGGCCTCCTCCATTATGGGAGGGAATTTGACCTACTATACCATGCTGGTCAGACATGTTGGTATAGGGTTTCATTTCGAGTTTTCCTTCTCTTGCACAGATGTTATGTGCACATTATATCCCATAGTCGTCTTATACGACATCCACGGGCAAGATAGGGAGTGGTGAATTGTATTCTTACTCCGTCACCACACGGACAATAGCTGACCATAGCCACCTATAAAAGTGAAAAGTGTGGTGTTGTCTTTAAAAAAAATATAGGCAACCTTCATTTAAAATGAAAAATAGATCAAAAACATTATTACTCACTGTTGCAGCAAGAATTCAATGGCGTCCAGTGATTCATTCTCCACAGCAACATGCAGAGGTGTATTACCCGCGTTGTCTTTATTATTCAAATCTATAAAAAAAATCACAGAAGTCTATAATAACAACATTAAAAGTCAATGACAAAGTAAGAATATAATTTAACGTCCCCTTCCTTGACTGCGGATGTTGTCTGCAAGCAGATGACATAGTAATGTTCCTCCGTCCCTTCCCAGTAGCGAAGGCAAGGGAAGGAGAACTTGAAATAAAATATTTTACGCATTAACTACTCAAGCTACCGTGGTATTATAGGTTATTATTATATTATTTTTCTTGTGAACGCAACACATGCTAGCGGCTGAATAAGAACACCTTAAAAATACATAAAAAATGTTAAATTATCTATATAAATTTACAATCTTCTTTGTAAAGGATGCAAGTAAAACAGTGAACGTCGATAGGCAAATTGATGGATGGATATATTTATAACTTAATATCCACACTTTACAACTATGTTCGCGTAGAAATCATAAGTGATATTACCGTTAAATACAGTTTTTATTATTGGTGGTGTAAAAAAAAGGATGAAAATATTAAAGAAAATTCATTCACTACTTTACAATCTTAAGAATTTTGTAGAACATTTTAAATGCCAAAAACAAACCATTTTAAATACTAAAAATAAATGACTAGAATTACTGAATATGTTTACAATTAAGTCAAAGAAGTTTCCAGTTATATTTTATTTATATATAAAAGACCTATATTCTTAATTTTGGTAAATAAATAATCGAGGTTTCTCACAAATATATTTAAAACAATATCAAAAAGAAAATAATCTATAACATAAAATT
Organism: Lymantria dispar; assembly: GCA_032191425.1. Lineage (NCBI taxonomy): Eukaryota > Metazoa > Arthropoda > Insecta > Lepidoptera > Erebidae > Lymantria > Lymantria dispar. The sequence goes on from CM063440.1 coordinate 10,262,758, forward strand.
TTATGAAACTTGCACTCCGGCCATTGATGTAACAAAAAACCCAAGATACACAAACAGCGTCTCAAAAACATCCCCATAAAAAGAGCGCCACAACAAGAATTTAGCATTCTTTTCAAGTGATTTGACCAATGAGAAGCGCGGTCGTAAAAATTTTATGGCTTATCGTACGTATTATTGTGAATACAACTATAAGTTATGCTCATAAGGTTGAATTTTCATTAATGTACAATAATTATTTAGACTAGAAATACCTAAATACAATTTGGGACAGTTTTAAAAGAATTTTTGTATGAGATTGTGTATCTAGTTAATTTGTTACATCAATGACTCCGGCAGAAAAATTAATCGAGTGAACATTTCGTTAATGCTTTTCTAATATAGTCTAAGATCCGAACCTAAATCGACATTCACCGGGTTGATAATAGAATCAAACTTATTTTATAACAAATTTCGTATATTAGAAAATATATTAAAAATGGGTAGACAAAAAAAAACCCTGGACTGATTATTTTTAATAATTTTTTAAAAAATGATTTTTCACTTACCTCGGATCTCTCTGTCACTCATTTCCACATGCGTTAAAATTTAAATCTTTAAAATTTGTATACCCCTATTAGGACCGAATTTTTTGCAGTCAACCCTATATCATCGTGTTCACAATAAAACAGCGCTTATGCTGATATAATTTTTTTCTATTATCCAATCAAGTGAAAGTAACTAGCATTGACATACCTGTTTATACCTGTCAACCCAGTAGTTCGTCCAGGTAAATAATAGTCAACCCTACGATTGCACATTCTATATGATTTATACTTTAAGTTCAATATAAAATTTTCTTATTATCTTCATATTGCAACATTTTATAAAAATCATTTTTTAAAAAATTATTAAAAATATTCTGTCCAGGACATTTTTTGTCTACCCATTTTTAATATATTTTCTAATATACGAAATTTATTATAAAATAAGTTTGATTCTATTATCAACCCGGTTAATGTCGATTTAGGTTCGGATCTTCTACTAATACTACGTAAACAATTGCTTAACATATAAAAATACGTTGTCACTTAAAATCACATCACAATCTCCTAAAAGAATTATACAACTTCACTTGATAAACGAAAATATAAAATCAAAGTAGAATTTTCAACTATCAACATTAAGAATACCCAAGACACTAACCGACTAGACTGTGTAATGTTGCTGAGTAAATATGAGAATAATCTAAGATTGATAAGCTCTCGAGCGTAGGGCACAAAGATGTCAAAAGACATTTTGAGGTTACTATACTCCCCATATCAGCTTTCGTAGGTGGTATGGTGGATGACAGCCGGAAAAGACAATCAGGGTTAACGTACCGACTAACTAAGACACGACAGGTGAGGTTAATGTGCTTTCCGTAGCATAGATATAAAGTATATTTATTAGCATTATTATCGAACTCAGAGGCTAAAAGTTATATTATGCTAGCTAAACGAGTTACTATAGAATTCTATTTCGAGTTTACCTCACTTACGACGATATCTGTATACATCCCTCAGTCAATTTGATTATTATATTTTTACTCTGATACAACATAGAAATAGGTATAATATATTTTCATTATGTTTTTATTTTGTTCTTTTACCTTATGGAACTTTATTAAATTTTATAAATCGACCACGTATTGTATGAGATTAGAGAGTTAAAGACAATTTGTAAGATTATAAACGATTTGTAACTATTCAAAATTTCATTAGAATAACATCATCAATTAATTTTAAATTAATGAGCAGAGTGTTATATTTATTTTACAAATAACAACCCGCCCTCGCTTCGCTTCGGATTCAGTCGCCTTACCCGCGTAGAATGGGCAGCAGCTATCGCTTGGGAAAACTTATTTACACCTATTGCGATCCCCAACCTGTCTGCCAAGCGTGGCAATTATAGCATTATACTCCCCCCCCCTTCAAATAAAATGGATGCAATAAAAATGACGGCCCACAGTCACGACAATTCCAGCTTTCCTTGGGCTCCTTTTGGAAACGGACCGTGGATGGCGGGGCAGGGGGTGCTAAGAATCCCCGGTCGTAATCCGGCTACCAAAAAAATCGATCTTTGGCCCAATATTCGGACTCTTAGGACCGACGATGACCCTCTCGTCATCGAGCTGGAAGAGGAATTGAGCAAAATCCGATGGGATGTTGTAGGATTATCAGAAATGCGAAGAGAGGGTGAGGGCACGATAATCCTCCAGTCTGGCAATTTGCACTTCTACCGGGAGTTCACTTCACTATATATATTTCTTTTATACGTGTGCATATCACTGAATGCCGCCTAAACGGCAGGACCGATGTTGATGAAATTTTTGTGTGTTCAAGGGATTCGAGAATGATTATGTGATTGTGAATCTAACAATTGGACCCGTTAGCTGGCGTTGCTGTCGATATCAAGGAAAATTCCTTTTATTTTATTTGAACAGAACAACGTTTGTTGGGTCAGCAAGTAGTATATATTTTTTATGTTATATTGATCTCTTCTTCGTCGTCGTGCTCTTCAATTATCTGAAGGTCGTGTCTAACTCTGTTCGTGAGCTTTGGCGGTACTCCTTACTAGGCTCCTCCACGAGTTTCTGTCTTCAGCCAAACGCAGAGCGGTGGTGATGGGCAGATTAAGGACCTCCTTTACTTGGTCAGACCAGCGGTAGGGCGCTCTGCCACGGGAGCGTTTGCCTTCCACTCTGCCAAGCATGATCCGTTTCTCCAAGTTGTCTGGACCCCTCCTGGCTACATGTCCAAAGTAACCTAGAATGCGCTGGATGCAAACTATTGATAATCTTGATTTTATGTTCAATTGGTCGAGAATTGATTTATTAGTCCTTTTTGCTGTCCAGGGAATACGCAGCATGCGCCGCCAACACCACATTTCGAAGGCATCTATTTTCTTGCGCTCGGAGGCACGGAGAGTCCATGATTCAGCGCTGTATAGGAAAATAGGAAAGACCAGAGCGTGCACTAATCTCATCTTGGTACCGTTGGAGATGTTTCTGTCTTGCCATATTTTACTAAGCTTACTCATGGCGTCTTTACCCATCTGGATTCTCCTCCTAATTTAATTATATATTGATATATTATATTGATATATTAAAATAAAATCTAAAATCTTCTGCGTGGTGACGGAGTAATAATATAATTAACCACTTCCTATCTTGTCTGTGGATGTCGTAAAAGCCGACTAAGGGATGTAATATGAATATAACATTTGTGCAAGAGAAAGCAAACTCAAAATAAAATCCTATAGGTACCAACATGTGTGACCAGCAAGGTATATTAGGTCAATTTCACTTTTATTGAAAGGAAGCTCGAGCCCAGCTATAGGACGTTAGTGAGCTAAGATGAACGACGAATCTTATAAGGCTTATTAATATGTCTTATTACTGTTCTTACCGTATTATCTTTATGTAAGGTTAATTAACCTTGGACATGCATTTTTAATCGATAAAAACTTACTAAAGCCGCATTTTTATGTTCGATATTTGTTTGTTATAATATTAAGTTAGCTAGCTTATAAACCATTACATTTAGTCGAAAGCCATATTCTGTCTAATAAATATACAAACTTTGTTTTAAATACTTGCTAATGCTATTTGCAGGTATTTCAAAAGGTATTTAAAAAAATTATAATATGCATATAAAATCTATGCAAGAGAAGGAAAACTCGAAGTAAAACCCTATACCAACCCATCTGACCAGCGTGGTAAAGTAGATCAATTGCGTCCCTTTTGCAGAGGAAGCCCCAGCCCAGCAGTGGGACATCCTGACACGTCCTGTGCTGCTGTGATGAATGAATAAATGAGAGAAAAGAATTCATATATTTTAAACTTTGTTATTAAGCTCACTAATTCCAGCACTAGAATTGGAATCAAATGTAGAGATAACATCGGCAATTGTTGCGTCATTCGTTAGTTTTAGATAAGATAATTTTTTATAATGTTAATAATTTGAGTACTCATATGTACTGAAAATTGACGACAGCACCCTTTATTGATTATGGTCTGGACAAACCCTGCCCATTCTACGTGGGGCGATGAATGACCGGCATGCGGCCCCATAATCTGCCGTGTTCCCTTCACGTCACCATTGGGTCTACCGTATCGATTCCTTGACATCCGTCCAGCCCAGCGGGTTACTTATGCTCTTCAGCACTGAAATATTGCCGGAGCTATACTCACACGGTCGGCCTCTGCGGGCGCTATGTTATCCACTGTCACGTAGCAATGATGGGATTATTCCCTTCTTAGGAGACCTTTTTCCAGCAGCTAACGTTTGATAAGCTGGTGATGATGTACTCCTTATAAGAGTACTAGGCTAGTATGAATTTTAAATATTTTAAATAGGACCACTTTACGGATTTTCCTCGTTTGTATTTGATTTTTGATTGCCCGATTTTTCGAACATTTTCCAGCGTTCATGGTCACGGTCACGTTCATTCTCAGTGTGGCCGTGTTCCGATCCGGTGGTAGTATACTAGATTGTTAGGTTTTAAATAAAATTACTATTAATTTTAATGTTAACTAATTACTAACCGTAAACAATATAATTTTTTCATATAGAATCATTTTCTTCTTACACTGGCAAAAAATTTGTATCTAAATGTGGGTCAATATTTAATAACTAATTTTCTGTATCGAGTAGATAATTATAAATTTTCTGTAATAACGAAGACTTGTTGCACGTGAGACATCTTAGTCCGCCCGTGACCATGACCGCTGCAAAGTTCAATTCTTGTGTATTTCTATATATTCTGAATTTTAGAAATGGCTTCAATAATTGCCATGTAATTTAGCATGCGGGTGGTTTTGGGGACGGTAAGTCAATCAAGCTAAGTTTCCCGGATATAAAATCTCGTTTTAACAGTGCTTTCATGCAATTATGAAAAATATATCTTTATATATATATATATATATATATAAATGTTCTGCTCGCGTGTTTGTAATTAAACACCTTTTAAATGGCTCGACCGATTTTGATAAAATGGCTTTGTCATTTGTTATTATTATTATCTTTCTTTTAATGTACATTATTTTATCACTTATTTTTTTTACTAAATTTTAGTTAAATAACTAGTTCATATCCTCATTACGTCGTTATGATATAAACGTATTCAATATTTTATTTATGTGGTGACGGAGTAAGAATACAATTCACCACACCCTATCTTGCCTGTGGATGTTGTAAAAGACGACTAAGGGATATAATACGCATTTAACATCTATGCAAGAGAAGGAAACCTCGAAATAAAGGACTATACCAACCTGTCTGACCAGCATGGAATAGTAAGGTAAATTTCTCTCCTACCTACTGTGGAGTAGGGTCAAGCCCAGTGGGATATATATGAGCTGAAATGATGGTGATGAATATTTTGTTCGTAGCTAATTATATTCCTTATCTTCCAAAATAACATAAAAAGTACTACTGAGCTCAGTCATCTAAATATTATATGTAAAAGAAATATTTACATATTCTAATTGCTTGTTACAATTTTGTCATCGATTTAAAGTTTTATTGGTATGCAGTTCTATTTAATCCTATATTTTGATAACACATATATTTCCATCTTTTCTTAGGATTATTGTCCATCCATCTAGCCATCAGCCTACAGACGACTGCTGGATATAGGCCTCCCCACGATAATGCCACTCGGAAAGGTTCTGCGCTACTTGCATCTAACGGCTCAGTCAGGATTATTGTAATCTATATATTAATACGTGAAGCAAAAACTTTGTACTCCTTTTTACGAAAATTACCTGGATGGACTATTATGAAATTTGGCACAGTTGAAGTATATAATGAGGAGAAGTGCATAAAACTGAAATTTTATATAATAATGGATTAGAAATACATTAAATTCATTAAAAAAGGCATCACGCACACTACCATGCAATCGATACACACACACATACACACATACGCACATCAACGCTTATACACTTTTGTTTATGGTTAAAATGCCTGTTCGAACTGAATGTCAAACAATCATAATTATGATGACAATTTAAAACGATATATAAAAACAAAACAAAATAATAATTAACAAGATAAAAATTTTACACAAAAATATAATATAAAAAAATTAAAAGTCCGCTTCGCCGGGCGAATCACATGGCTTTGATTTCTATATATATAAAAGAAAGTCGTGTTAGTTATACTATTTATAACTCAAGAATGGCTGTACAGATTTAGCTGAAAATTGGCGGTGAGGTAGCTTAGAACCACGAGACGGACATAGGATACTTTTTATTCCGTTCGACCGAGTTCCCGTGGGACTTGACATAAAACGCCAAAGAGAATACAGTCACTATAAAACGTGGTATAACAAAAACGCATCTATCATGTAATAACAAAACGCAAATGACAGCTATAGATAGACTATATTTTCGGAAATTTAGAAAATATATTTAGGACTTTTGATTTTGACGCGAATGTCATGTAGCACTTTTATATTTTTGATGTGAAACATCTATAGGCGAGGGTGATCCTGATCATCGCGTGGCGTTAACGCCACGCTTCGCGGCACCCTATTATTTAACGAAAAATTTTTTTTTTTTTTTGTGTGTGACTTAGTTGTTAGCCTCAGATGGCTGTGACAACTTTTACCCGGACTGGTGGGTGAGCGCTGAGGGCTCTCAACCCGCTACCGAAAAATAAAAATCCGAATACATATGTGTACATTTTTGTAACGAAACCATAGTGCGATTTAAAATTTGTACAACGCCATCTAGTGCGCTTAAAGTAAATTGTTACCTATAATGTATACTAATGAAAATAAATGTTTATTGAATAAAAATCATCATTTTCTTGGAAAAAAATCGTAATATTATTTATATTAATGTGCTATTATAGTGGCTGTCGTAATTTGTTCTTTTATGCATATATACTTAATCTATAAAATAATGTATAATTCTCTAACTTGCCAATATAAGTATACCATACCTACTTACAGTACTTTCACGTACGAAAACTGGACAATCGCTTTTTATAGGTGTTTTATTAGTTTCAGGTATATATTTATTTGTTTGTATGTTACAGACACCTAGGAATTGGATCTTGACCCACTTTCAACATTCAGATTTCATTTAAAATTTGTTAATTTAACAAGAACCAATGACGATAAAATAATTTAAATAGCTTGTCTCATTATCATCATTATCATTACAGGATTAGAGATTTCTTTATAAAATATATTTTGTAGCCGAGATGTAGCTCGATAGATGTCGTTATTTTTGTTTGCTAAATCACACTTTCTTAACCGATCCTTTTGATTTGAACTACGCAGAAGTGTGCGAGGGAGATGTAGCGAAGCTATGTTAGGTCGTAAGCGGCCGGGCGGTGAATTAATATAATTTCTTTGTAATATCTTAGGTAATAGTAGAAATCGTATTATTCTATTCAATAAATCAATACTTTTACATATTAGTTCCTGTCGTAATCTATGCTTTTATTCATATATACTAGGGATGTCGGAAGTGAAAAAAAATATCGATATTTATAAAAATATCAATATCGACGTCGATATATCGAAAAAGAAATATCGATATATCGGTCTTTAAAAAAAGCGTGCATTAAATAGTACAGTATTTAGTAGGGATGTCGGCAATGAAAAAAACATATCAATATATAGATATATCTATATTTATCAAAATATCAATATCGACGTCGATATATTAAGGAAAAATATCGATATATCGGTCAAATTTTTAAAAGATTTTGTGTTTTTAAAATAATAATGTATTTAGTTCAAACAAAATTCTTTTTTATTAAGCAATAATTACAAAAATATCAAAAACAAAAAAGCTATTTTCGAACCAATATTTTTCAACTTATTATATATTATATATTTATACATATCCCAGGAGAGAGCTACTGCCCACTTTCCTGGTAAAAACTTATACGATTTTTACGACTCGAAAGAGGTGGTAACAATTATATTCTTAACCCGACGCCATACGTAACTTAGTTAAGATCAAATTATTAAAAACGAAATCACTTTAATTGCCGGGGAATTGTGTCTATTTTTTTTTAATAACAAGTCAATTATATAGAAAAAATAAGTGATATAAAACTATTCGGTTAACGATTTATCATTTGAATTCTAAGCGACAGTTGGATATATGTATTGGAATAATTCGATTATCATGTGTGTCAATAACAATAATTGTCCTTAATAAAAAGTGACAATCAAATGGCAATCAAAACATACTAATGTAGTGGCAATCAAAACCTACTAATCACAGAGTATGTATACAGTTAATGCTATACTTTTATATTTCCTATATTTTATAGTACTAGATTCTAGACTTGATTTACACAAACAAAAAAAAAATATCGTTTTTGATTCGATTTCGATATTGGATATTTAATATCGATATATCAGCTCAAAATATATTGGTTAAAAATATCGATATTTCTAACAAAAAATATCCATATATCGATATATCGATATTTTTTCAACAAGCCTAATATATACTTGTACAAAATAATTGCGATGTTTCACATCTGCCAGGCGTCCTGAGCGACGGCTCACTTTTTTTTCATTATTTTAGTGTTTTACAGTGTTATATTAAATAATTTTGCTGATATTTTATGTAATATAATGCGGACAAAATGTTGAAAGATAGTGAATAGGATATAATAGTGAATTGCGTGCATTTTTATATTCTGCCAAAATTGCCAGAGGAATCATGGATTGGTTCTCAGTACCTAATCTATGGTAATGACTAAGACTAAAAGACAAAGACTGAAGCCCGACACGGGCACCAATAACTCACAGTTGTAGCTTATTGTCATTACTCAAGAAGAAGAAAATATATTTACGAAAAAAATTATGGCGGTACGAATTTCGCCGAGTCAGCTAGTCCATACTAATATTATAAATGCGAAAGTAAGGTTGTTTGTTTGTTTCTTTGTAACGCTTTCACGCTTAAACCACCGAACCGATTTCAAAAATTCTTTCACCAATGGAAAGCTATAATATCAGGGAGTAACATAGGCTATATTTTATCCCGGTATTTGCACAGAAACGGGAACTACGCCGCGGGTAAAGCGACTGAAACCGAAGCGAAGCGAGGGCGGGTTGCTAGTTATATAATAAAGTATTTATGAATGACTAGCAATCCGCCCTCGCTTCGCTTCGGTTATAGGTTATAGTCGTTTTACCCGCGTAGTTCCCGTTCCCGTAGGAATACCGGGATGAAATATAGCCTAGTTTACGCCCTGATATTATAGCTTTCCATTGGTGAAAGAATTTTTGAAATCGGTTCAGCCGTTTTGAAGATTACCCGGAACAAACAGACAGACAGACAGACAGACAAAAATATTTTAATTGCTATTTTAGACATAGTTGTCGTGCAAATAACCGTGTGAGCATAAAAAAAGCCTATTATTTTGACATTACATACAGACACTCCAATTTTATTTATTGGTATAGATATAGATGGAAGTGATATTAATTTAGAGTGAACTTTGGACTATACTGTTTAAATCTTAGAATAATAACATATAGAAGGTAAGTCCACGCACAAAAAGTGAGGCATTTCAATTGGAGCCTAATGGAGCCTACGCCGGAACAGTCCCGTAATGTACAAGTCATTGCACTGCACGAACGTACGCAACTCTTAAAATATAAATAGGTAATTATGTTGGCTTGTGCATTCAAATGGTGCCACAACACATTTGAAAAACATAAAAAGGTTTTTAAGATTACTTTTAAAAGTATTTCGACGATTTATGTTAATAAAAACAAAATTTGATTTCATAATTTGTATAGTGGTTTCCGTGTGTACGTGTGTAATCGTTTGCCCGCCAATAGTATTTTTAGATTCAAATTTTCAAAGTTCGAAGTACTGACACTATCCTTCTATACGTTATTATTCTAAGGTTTAAATATAAGAATGTTTTATATGACAGATCAGAATGAAACGAATACTATGTATGAATAAGTTAAATAGCGGCCTTTTTTTCGAGGTGGGCTATGATCAGCGCACTCGCCGTCTGGCTCCGTCCGGGGGCAACAGAGGGTAGCCGCGCCGCCCCATGACCCACCCGTGACACGTCGCCTTTATAGTGGGGCCACCCACCGGTGCAGAGTACCTTGTCTTCCATGGTCGGCGCGACGGTATACCCCAATCGCGGGGAACGCTCTCCTCACGACGTCCCACCTCGGGGACGTTGGAGTTAAGAAGCGGCCTGGCCATACCCACGGTGCTACCAAATTCTGCGATCGACTGCTCATATACGCAGTAAAAAATGAGTCTAATACATAACTTATTAGAACATTATGTTCTAAAATAGCCTTGCTGTATGATGGCGGCATATACTACCACTCGTTTCTTTATATTGCTCGTGTGTTTCGTAAAAGACTAAGAATTTTACATAGATTTGGGCCATCTGATGCTGCCTGTTCGATAATTACATTCCGTAGGAGGGGTGAGGTTAGGCGGGCGGTCGGTCATGAAATCATTGCCAAAACTTTTGCAATATATATATAATGAATGAAAAATACTATTACGTCGAATCCAATAAATTGGGATAAGTAGTAACGATGCATATACCTTTTTTAAATCGATAAAAATGATCTCAGCTACGTTTGATTTACAGCTACGTTTGATTTTTGTTTGTTAAATAATTAAGTAAATATTAACTTTTTAGCCATTGTATGTGGTCAAAAGTCATATTCTGTGTGAGAAATTAACAAACTTTTGTTTTAAACACCAGTTAATGCTATTTACAAGTTTTTCAACGAAAGATAATGGTGATGACGATGTTCGCAAATAATCAATGTTTCGTGTAGTGATCATTAGCACTTTCTTTGTAATTGATGTCGTAAAAGACAACTGAAGAACCTAATATAGATAAACTGAACAGATGCGTTCATAGAAGTTAATTAATTGCGTTAATTAATTATGGAGTTAGACTTGCAAAATAGTAAGGCAGTTTAAAAATACTAGTGGTCGCCAAGTGGTCGAAATTCGGCCATAGTTCATTTAAATTAATTTTTTTGCTACACAACTTTCTTTTTATTTTATTTATATATAATTGTATATCGAGCAAGCTTATTTCACTCTTAATTAATATATAGGTAAGTACAAATGTCTATTAGACTAGCTTTCTTTTATTAATGTTTTTTATTTTTTAAATTTCGTATCATTTTTTGTTGCAAAACAGTTTAGTTATCTTTTTATTTAATAATTAAATTAAATTAAATAATAAATAAAAGTATTTTTTTTTAGTAAAAAAACCCAACGTAAATAAAAACATTCAAATAATTTTCAACGACTTCCAACATATAAATATTTGTCATCGACTTTCATCTTCCATTCGATGGCTCTCCGTTCGATGGTTTAAATTTCAGATACATAAAACTATTGGTTGTTGAACAAAATAAATAGCCTTTTTTAGCGTTTTTATTTTTGGTAGGTTATAGTCTGGGCATACCCCGCCCAATCTGTTCGCGGCGATGGATGAGCAGCGTGCGGCCCCATAACCCACCGTATTCCCTACCCCATCGCCATTGGGCCGTCCACTGGTACCGATTCCTTGACATCCGTGGGCGGCCCGGCGGGTTATCCTTTCTGGTACCTTCTTCTTTGACGCCCGGTAACATTACAGTATTGTCATCCGAGGCGTCGCCTTCATACTGTTGGCCTCTCTGCGAGTGGCTGACTAATCCTCGGTCTGTCCATCCGCGACCAACAAATAAAAAATAACCTAAAACGATCTATAAATAATTCCGGGTCGAATAGTCATAATCCCATGTCGATCGGTCCAGTAGTTTTCAAGTTTATCGGGGTGGGAAAAACAATTTTATATATATATATAGATTATACCTCAATATTTGATACATTCTGTATGGTCATCACCAAAAGCCAATCAACGGCTCATAATTATTATCACAACTCGAGTACGTACCACTGCTGGGCTCGAGCCTCCTCTACAATGGATGAGAAATTGACCTACGGTGCCATGCTGGTCAGACGGGTTGGTACAGGCTCTTGAATAGATGTTATCTGGGTATTATAATCCCCTAATCGTCTTTTACCCACGGTTAAGAAAGGAGATGATGAATTGTGTTCTTATTCCGTCACTACACGGCAAATCAATCATCGTCTACGGAATAGCATTTTGCTTTACTCTTCGTTCGCTGAATGGAATATCTGGAGACTCACCATCCTACCCCTACTGCACCTGCTATAGGCAAAGACATGGCTGTACACCCTTGGCTGTATTGTTGAAGTGGAGAAGCAATAGTTTTTACTTATCATCAGTTTGACATATCAGGCAAATTTGTCTTGCATGGAAAATACTTGTTTCTTCTTTCTTGAATGATTGATATGCGAACGAAGAAAAATAAGAAAAAGAATATTTGACGTACCTCCACCATAATTATTGATGAAGTGCAATATGTTAGTGTTGTTTCTGGCTGCCGCTTGATGAGCCGCGGTGCGTCCTCTGCCGTCTTTCACAGCTAGTCGCGAAGGTTCGCTGAGGTATAAACGCATAAAATCTTCCACATTGCCGCTTTCTGCAGCCTAGCAAAAATAGAGAACAATATTGTGATTATTTTATATAGATAAAGATATAAGGATATCTTGATATAAATTGAAATACTATTATCTATATCTATATTAATATAGATAATAAAATAATCGGGAAACTTAAGAGGATCTTCTCGTCCAACATACCTCAGTGTCTGAAAACACAGGTCTACGACCAGTGTGTGTTACCAGTGATGACTTACGGCACGGAAACGTGGTCCCTAAATGTAGGCCTCATATCAAGGCTCAAAGTCGCTCAGCGTGCTATGGAGCGGGCTATGCTCGGGATTTCTCTGCGAGATAGAATCCGGAATACGGAAATCCGCAGAAGAACTGGTGTAATTGACATAGCACGAAGAATTAGCATGCTGAAGTGGCAATGGGCAGGCCACATCGCTGGACGAACCGACAACCGCTGGGGAAGAAAGGTTCTCGAGTGGCGACCACGTATCGGACGACGCAGTGTAGGACACCCCCCACTAGGTGGACCGATGACCTAGTGAAAGTTGTTGGGCGTGGTTGGATGCAGGCGGCACAGGACCCCACATTGTGGCGCAACATGAGGGAGGCCTACGTCCAGCAGTGGACGGCAATAGACTGAAATGATGATGATGATGATATTAATATATAAAGCGGCAGAGTTTGTTTGTTTGTTTGAACGCGCTAATCTCATGAACCACTGCTCCGATTTGAAAAATTCTTTCAGTGTTAGATAGTCCATTTATCGAGGAAGGCGATAGGTTATGTATCATCAGGCTAAAACCAATAGGAGCGAAGGAACAATGAAAAATGTTTCAGGATCGGATATTTTTTCCTTTTGAGAGCTTCTGCTGCGTGCACTACATAAACGGTTAGTTTGGCAAAAATCATGTGTGACATAATTGTATTATTTAAAAATATTTTCACCTTCTACGTTAAGTTAGCATTAGCCCAAAATAGCTGTTCCACGCGGACGTACTCGCGGGCATAAGCTTGTTATTAAATATAAGCCATTTATTTAAGCCTCATAGGGGTGCGTCGTAAACTCGTCGCAATCATCGGTGCCGACCTGACACTGCCGACCATCGCCAGGGCGATGCTCGACAGCGTCAGGAACTGGGACGTGGTCGCAGCCTTCTGAGGCAGAGTAGTCTCGCGGAAGGAGGTGGAGGATCGCGCGCGCGAGGAGCGCAGCCTCGATGAGGCGATCCGCCGCCGGCCACTGGGGCGGCGTAGGCGCGATTACTTGCGCCTCATGCCGTCCTAGCCGAGGCCGCGGGTGACGTGACCAGGGAATTAGTCCGTCACCCGCCGAAAGGCCGACCGCGTGAGGAAAAACCGTCCTCCCCGAGGGGGGGACGTCGGTCGATGGGAGGGTACCCCAAATAGGGGATATTCCGTCGGGCCGACCACTGACCTCAAGTCACCCTGCTCGGCCCAACGACGAAGGCGACGTGCATCGCAGGTGGGTTGCGGGTGTGCGTGCTTACGCCCCTCTGTCGCCCCGGACGGAGTGGTGCGAGGAGAGCGCCAATCGCAACCCACGTCAAAAAAAAGGGGTATAATATATTCTATGGATATCAAGGATTCGGTACCAGTGTTCGGCTTAATGACGATTAGAAAAAAGTGGTATATTGGTAAAAAAAATGTAAGTTGCACTTTGGAAACAAATATTATTATTGTTTGGTAATTTTATTTAGTAGCTGACCCAGCAAACACTCTTGCCAAATACTTTATTTCTAGTGATCATTTTATGAGTCTAATAAAAAATAAATAACTTATTGTAAGTGTGTGAGATGAGGTCTCTATCTGAAATAGGAATGAAACACTGCAGACGATGATGGCCTATTAAAATTACAAAATACCTACCATTCATGTATTTATTCATTCTATTTTATTAACTTAACTATGTATTCCAATCATCCCATCTATCAGCTATCTGATAATACTCATCTCAGCCATCTCCATCCGTTACCACTCATCCCATCCATCACCATACTTCATCATTCATCTGATCCATCACCATCACCATGTTGCACCACTCATCCCAATACGTTTCACTTCACAAATTATAAATGATATCTTAATATATATAAATTACGTGTCACGTTGTTTGTCCGCGATGGACACCTAAACTACCTAACCAATTTTAATCAAATTTGCACGTGTGCAGTTTGATCCAACTTGAAAGATCGGATAGCTTACATCTCAATTTATAGTCGCAATATTATTTTATTGCAAATTATTTGTCTATTATGTGACATTCACAATTATCTGTTAACTCCAAACGATTTTAACAGATGGCGATATCTGTTGACTGGATTGAGTAATTAATTAATAGATGGCGCTGCTATGTCAAACCTATACACGTGCCATATACGATTTTATCTTGCTTTTTTATATAGATGCCATTTGTAAAAAAAAATATGACGACCTCTATGACAGATGTTTTCCTATAGTTCCACTTAAATAGTTTAATAAAATATAATATAAAAAAAAACATTAGCCACAGCATCGCGTGGCCGGGCCTGCTAGTACATATATATTATAAAATATATTATAGCAAAAACATTAGCCACAGCAACGCGTGGCCGGGTCTGCTAGTAAAAATATATAGTTCACCGTACACAATGCTTACTGTCTATTCTCAAGACTAGCAAACTTTTACACATATACCTACATTTCGTTAGGTGGTAATACGCAAACATACGTTAGTTAGTATACCATCAATAATAAAACTTGTAAAAAAAAGCCAAGACGCGCAACTGAGTTCTTCTACCATAAAAAGTTGTGAAATCCATGTTATACCAAGTCGGTTATCTCATTCAGTCCCTGCTTAAGGCACCTTTCTTCTTAAGTTATTACGTAAATAGCTAATCTAACAACTTCTTATAGTGACTATATCAACACTAAAGACCTTTTATGTCTTAAATAAACAGAATGACTTCGAGCTTCGAGAAAAGTATGTTACGGCAGTGTTGCATTTTGCCCGACATTTTTTTTTGCTCGACTTGGCGGGGGCACTGCCGTGCCCCAGAAAGTGATGATTTTTACCAGTCACCTCACGAAACCTAGCGTGTTAGATCCGAAGTCGCAGTAATTTAGACAGTCAAAATATTTCATAATACCGCCTTGATACTTTGATAGAATGGTAAACCAGAGCGGTGAAGCATATTTTTGCATTAACAATCTAGATTTCAAATCTAAAAACGACATAACCAAAGGTGAAATTTACTCAAAGGATTATTTTATATCACTTTCACCCACTAGCTGACTATCTGATTCCAATAGAGAAGCTTTTATTACATTTTTGAGTCTACTTACACTAGTATTTTATTTGACATTATTGATAACTGTTACGCCACTGCGATTTAAATAAGACTGACTGTTTTTCATCATCATCATCGTTTCGGCTCATATATGTTCCACTGCTGGGCTCGAGCCTCCTTCACAATAGGAGAAGAAGGGAAATTGACCTTATTGTACCATGCTGGTCAAACAGGTTGGTGTAGGGTTTTGTTTCGAGTTTTCCTTCTCTTGCATAGATGTTATATGCATATTTAATCCCTTAGTTGTCTTTTATGACACCCACAGGTAAGATAGGAGATGTTGAATTATATTCTTAATCCGTCACCACACGAATTATGGTGGAGGAGCCTCCTCCTCCGATGCTGTTTATTTTTAAGTAAATTCTTCTATTATTCTACCTTTTTACTATTATTAATTAATTTATTTAGGCTATATAAATAAATAATTGCCGTGCAGTGACGGACTAAGAATACAATTCGCCACTCCCTCTCTTGCCCGTAGGAGTTTTAAAAGACGACTTAGGGATTAAATATGCATATAACATTTATCAAAAGTAGACAAACTCGAAATGAAACTCTATACCAAAATGTCTGACGAGCGTGGTATAGTAGGTCAATTGCTGTCCTTTTGTGGAGGAGGCTCGAGCCCAACAGTAGGACGTGTATCAGCTGCATTATTGATGATGAAAAAATAATTTGAAAATATTTTATTTTTGTCAAATAAGCGATCACCAAATCTGATGGTAAGTGACACTGCCGCTTACGGAACTTTGCTAGGCGTGAAGAAAGTGAAGGGAGTGTGAATACGTACGATGAGTTTCGGTGATACTGCTTTTAGTATCAGCAAAACTCATCAAAGGCGAAGACCCTCAGAAAGTTGGGTTGCCGCCTTTGTCACTCACCAAACGCAGTACAGTATTAAATTGCTACTACTCAGACCTCAATTTTTTGCGAGAGTATGGTTCTACCCCGACGGACTAGCCCGTGGCAGTAGACAGACGACTCTCGATAGTGTGGTCCTAACTAATATGAAAAGCGTGTTGATCCAGCGAATTGAGGGACCAATCCGAAGATAAATAGTTTTCCAAAGAGTCGCCTTCTGCATCAAACTCCTAGTGTCCACCAATAGCGAACCACCTATAGCGATCCACTTAAGGTGTGGTTTAAGACTTATTAAAAGTTATTTATAAAAACTTATATATGAGTGGTAAATTATAATGCTAGTAGACGGTAGAAGATTGGAAAGGAATGTCAAGGGTCCTCACTGGAGCGGCTTTCCTATAGGCAATCCGTTCAGGTAATCGTTCTATCAATTGGACTAGCGTGGATTGACGTATGACAGTCGTATACGTGCGCCATTTATCAGAAAACGTCTACACATTATTTCGATATTATTAAGTTGAAAAATAATAAGAGAGATACACTTTCGTCAATGTAAACGCATCTATAGCCAAAACATCTAAAACCAATAATGATATTTAGATGGAGTCCATTAGCAAGTTTATTGGGAACTGATGTCGCGTATTTTTCATCAAACTAAAGTTAGTGGCGTTCATTTTTATTCAAATAAGACCAAAATATTTAACGCTAGTGTAAAATATGAGATATTTTTTTACATTTAGGTTAATAAAACGTTAAAGATTTGACAACTACACTTATCTTAGGAACTAAATATAACATAACTACAATACAAAATAATTAATCGTTTTTATTTCGATAGAAATGACGACAGATTATGGGCATCAAGATAGGGGTTCGTTTCATGAGCCTACTTGAAATGAATATCAAGCAATTCTATAAGATATTAAACAATATCATAAATACTTATTGCGTAGGCCAGACTTATAATAATACTTGAAATTTTAAAATTCACTTACTAATGCTTCATCATCATCATCATTTCAGCCTATCGCCGTCCACTGCTTGACGCGGAGGCCTGCGTCTCAAGAGAAGGAAAACTCGAAATAAAACTCTATATCAACATGTCTGACCAGCTGGGTATAGTAGGTCAAATGCCCTCCCATTATGGAGGAGGTCCGAGCGCAACAGTGAGACATGTGTGGGCTGCGATGATGATGATGATGATTACAGTAGAAACATTATATTCGTCATACTATAATATTATGTTTGTATATTACATTTTATATTTTAAATTACGTTTTCTTATAATCGTTATCCATTGCCTCTATCCAGGCACTGGCAATGGGCAGGCCACATCGCTCGATGAACCGACAACCACTGGGGAAGAAAGGTTCTCGAGTGGCGACCACGTATCGGACGACGCAGTGTAGGACGACCCCCACTAGGTGGACCGACGACCTGGTAAAAGTTGCTGGGCGTCGTTGGATGCAGGCACAGGACCGCACTTTGTGGCGTAACATGAGAGAGGCCTATGTCCAGCAGTGGACGGCGAAAGGCTGAAATGATGATGATTTTTTTTTATTGCAGACAGTGGCAAACGAGCAGACAGTACACCTGATGGTAAGTGTTGCTGCCGCTCATAGACCTTTACAAGCCCGCTGCCTACCGCGAAGAAAGTGAAGGGATTGTGAATGTGTGCATTGAGGCTCGGTGATACCAAAAACCTCCACACGCAAACACCCTCAGAAAGTTGGGCTTCCGGCTCTCTCACTCACCGAATGAAGCGCAGTATTAAATTGCTACTACTCAGACGTCGATTTTCTGTAAGAGCGTGGTACTACCCCGGACGGACCGGCCCGCGGCTGTAGACAGATAACTGTCGACAGTGTGGTCCTACCACTCCAATGATGATAATCGTTATCATAATTACGCATATTAATGTTATTTATAAATGTTTTGTCATATTTTAAGCTTTGCGTTGCGTGTAGCAGGTGAAATATAAAATATATCCACACCCAGCTCTTATTTTTCCGAGTCCTAAAATTAGCTGAAAAGTCACCGGAAGAACATAGAAGAATAACGAGCGGATCAATTGGTCTACTTCCCACGGATGGACTCGGAGCCTTCCATTATGGAACATTAATTAACACTAGTGGTCGCCGAGTAGTCAAAATTCGGCCATAATCATTTAAATTAATTTTTCTGCCACATAATTTTCTTTTAATTTTATTTATGTACTAGCTTTTGCCCGCGGCTTCGCCCGCGTAAAATTTACTTGAATATTGAACTATTATCGCAAAGAATATTATCGGCATAAAAAGTATTACATTTCTTAATTTAAGAAATACTCTATCTACGTGTCAATTTTCATCCAAATCTGCTCAACAGTTTAAGCGTGATTGAGTAACAAACATCCAAATATCTTCACAAACTTTCACATTTGAATATTACTTCCAGCCTTATAGTTCAGATTCCCGTGGAAATACGATGATAAATATGCCTTTCCTTAGTCTCTGATAACGTAATTTTCCATTGGTGAAAAAAAATTATATTAATCAAACACCCGCAGTTTCATTCACGTAGACCCCATTTTCATGCCAATACCGAGATAAAAAATGCCTATGTTACTCGCTGATATTATAAATTTACATGGGTGAAAAAAAAAATATAAATCCCAGAAATATCAGAGATAAAAATTGGCTATGTTACTCGCTGATCAGGGAGGGACTGAAGTATCACGGGGTGCCCGTGTATCTCAGGCGGCTGGTGGCAGACTACTTGGAGGGGCGCAGCGTCCTCTACGTTGACCGAGTAGGGGACGTTGTGCGAACGCCTATGACGTGCGGTGTCCCACAGGGGTCGGTTCTGGGTCCGACCCTGTGGAACATCGGCTACGACTGGGCGTTGAGAGGAAGTCTCCCACCCGGGCTGGGCGTAATTTGCTACGCCGACGATACACTCGTCACAGCCCGGGGTGGGACACTAGAGGAGGCGGCACGCCTGGCAACTCTCGGCACCGAGGAGATTGTCAGGCGGATCGAAGCGCTGGGGTTGAGTGTAGCCCTGGAAAAGACGGAGGCCCTTTTGTTCCATGGCCTCCGTACCGCCGGGCCTCCCGCCGGCGCTTCGATCACCGTGAAGTCGGTCACCATCAGCATCCAGGCTAGTTTTGCCCAAAAAAGTCTTGGTCTTGCGGTCTTGGTCTTGGTCTTGCGAGAAATGCGAGACCGAGACCAAGACCAAAACCGCTTAATTTTTGCAAGACCAAGACCAAGACTGGCCCTGCAAGACTTGAGCAAGACCAAGACTGAGCCTGCAAGAGTCTCGCGGTCTTGCATTTAATTCAAATCACCATTTCAGCTTATATACGGTTGAGCTCGTGTCTTCTACATAACAGGAGGAGAATCGGCCGTGGCCGGAGGGGAATCGCCACGGTGATCGGCCGTGTTGTTACAGGTCATACATGTCAAGTTTTCCTTCTCTTGCACCGATGTTATATATTATAGCCCTTAGTCGTGGGTTCGCAGTCACGGGTAAAATAGAGGGTGATGAATTATATTCTTACTCCGTCACTACACGCCAAGTCAAATCAGTCTTGAGATATCCATCTATAGGCCAATCGATTCCCAATGTTGGTGTTGGCTTTTCAGAATTACTCTTCGGAAAGGCTTAAGGACAAAAATACCGTAATCACGAGAGTGCTCTTGCCCATTATACATATTTATATATCCGTTTATTCATTAGCCCAACGACGTTCACTGTTGGACATAGAAATATGCCTACAATTAATCTATATAAATGTCCATGTAGGGACAGAGTACGATCACCATCAGGCAGTACATGAAGCGTTGCTCCCAGCGCTATTTTGCCTCTGCCACGACTCACCCCAATCCACTAGTGGTTGGGGCGGTAAACTACGTCCCCTCAAAAATATCCTCGGTCCGAAGTCCTCGTCATCTTCTTGAAGAAGAAGATGACGTTATTATGATCGCCCAAGAAAGGACCTACACAGCTCGCGCAGCGATAATAGATAAAACTCCGCGGTATCGGCCTCGCCGTCGAGGTCGAAAACCGCGCCGCGTAAAAGTCATTAACCTAAACTTGGCCACGCCCACTTTGCTCTCAGCGACGCCCCGAGCCGAGGTCCGTTCCCCACAGGGGGGAGCCCGCGGGCGATGTTCGCTTAACTTACTTACCGGGTTGAGAGCCATCAGCGCTCACCCATTGACCGCGTTAAGCTGTCAAGGTCATCTGCGACCAACAGCTACACCAACACACAAAAAAAAAAGACAGAGTACGAATATAATTCACCACTCTCTTACCCGTGGATGTCGTATCAAATCGGATCGGGCAATGGTGTTAGGAACCCATGAAAAAAATTGAAATAAAAATATCGATTCGTTAATGAATTGAGAGACAGTAAGTTCTCAATTTTGTCATCGTTTTTTCGTGTAAATTGATTAAAATGTATAAAGGAATGATACTTAATCTACAACATATTCGTATTTTGTTAAATGTTCATTAGAATTTGAATAAATCACTGATTACGTTTCCATAAGCAAGACAAACTTCACTTTAACATAAATTAGCTGATCGGCCGATGACCGTTGATGAGTCGCCTTTGTACCTACGTAACCATTGAAAGGTTCGCGCAAATCTAATACCTATTTATACTGTCGAAATTTTACATGCTTACATATATCCTGTCTGTACATACCTACATAATGCATAAAATTTAAGGCATAAACTCTTAGACACACATTTTTGTAATCACTATAACTTTTACGTTATATTGTTTTTGTGTAATATACATTCTAATTATGATCTATGACTGTTGAACTACAACATACATGTATCAACTGCCTCGTGTGGTGACGTCTTAAGAAAATAGGGTCGAAAGTCCTGTCATAAGAGTAGTAACGCTGTCTAATAGAACACCAGGGGAATAGAAGAGTAATTTTCTCCAGTGGTAAGTATTGTATTCAATAGTGAACTATAGGCTAACAGATGGATAGATAGGATAGGATATTTGATTAATTTAGTTGAATTTTTCATTGCCATGATAAATTACTGTTACGTTATTTTAACTGCAAAACTTTGCGAGACTCTTGCTGCAATACCAAGACTCGGGTGCGCAAGACCAAGACCAAGACCAAGACCCGGGTGCGCAAGACCAAGACCAAGACGAGACCAGGTGTGATGTTGCAAGACCAAGACAAGACCGGTCCAAGTCTCGTCTTGGTCTTGCATTTGGGCAACACTAAAATCCAGGCCCACATGAAGTACTTGGGCCTGGTGCTCGACGGGCATTTTTGGTTCCGGGAGCATCTCCATCGACTTGTCCCCCGGCTTGTCGGCGCGGCGTCCGCCCTTTCGCGGCAGATGCCGAATGTGGGTGGACCCAGTGCTACGTGCCGACAGCTGTACACGGGGGTGATCCGGTCGATGGCCCTGTATGGCGCACCGGTGTGGGCGGGGTCCCTGACCGTCCGTCTTACCGGCGACCACAGAGGGTCATGGCGATCAGAGCCATACGGGGTTAACGCACCGTGGCGACGGAGGCAGCGTGCCTCCTGGCCGGAACTCCCCCGTGGGACCTGGAGGCGGAGATGCTCGCCGACATTTATCGGCGGGTGTCGGAGACGCGCGCCCGCGGCGGTATGGTCTCCTTGCAGGAGATCACCGCCTGGCGGGCGTGTTTGTTTAGTGCTCTGTGCACTTTATTTATTTTCGGCCATCAAAGTGCGTTTTCTCCGAATATTTATATTCATAGAGTGTGTGCGTGTGTTCCCGGCGTCCCGGTGCTATCCCGCGCGACCCGGAACGCCCTTCTAAACGCGAATAGACGCTGGAAAACTTGAAACAGTTCTTGTGTATTTGTGCGCGATAGTGACGTTTTTTTAGGTTTAAGTGTTTATTGGAGAGGACCGCTACTCAGCTAAGTACCTTGTTTTAGTTTTAGTTTAGCCTGTAGTTAGATACTTTTAAGTTAATTAGGAAATATTATTTCAATTAGTTATAAAATTACATGTAGGGTAGACTTTTTGCCAGTATTCGGCTATTGTGACGTACGGTTTGTATACTACATACAAAAATATTAGTGCAAATAGCCAGCAAATTGATGCATGACGTTTCAAAAAGACATTTGACGTTTGAAAACTGACATTAACTGTACGATAAGTTAGTTCCCCTATCTCGCCACCGCTGGTGGTGGCGCTAGTAGTAGGTTGGGGCCGCATTGGTTTCCAAACTTGTGCTTCTTTTAAAGTAGGCGCTATTAACTATGGCGGAAGATGACGAGGCTGCGGCCCATCACCGAGAGATGCTGCAGGATCTTCTGGATAGAAGGCAAGAGGAGGTCGAGGCAATACTGGAGATGTCAGCAGAGGCTGGATTCACTCCTCGCCAGTCGCTGGCACGCACCCCCCCCACAGGCTTCAGCACGCCGCTCTCGATCCCCATGGTGCCATCGCAGGTGACGATCGCCGTGCAACCTCAAGGGACAAAGCGCACCCTTACCTCGCCGGAGGAGGTTCAGGAGACCTTGCGGAGGAAGATTGCCACCAGGAAGCAGGAGAGGCACGTGGCTCCGCCGGTTAGCGGCATCCTCGTGGGCCCATCAGGGTGCGTATCACCAACGCCCAGGAGCCCGGCGAGGCCCAACATTGTACCGCCATTGCCCCCGCGCATGACGAGCCCCATTGCGGTGGAGCTGTTCCCGGACGAGGCGGCGGACCCTTTGGCAGCGGCCACTGTTATGCAACTGGTCAATGTTGCAACTGGCTCAACAAAAGGTATTATGGAGGCAGTGAGAGCCAAGAGTAGCAGGCTGAATAAGGACGAGGTGGCCTCCATGGGGGCACTCACCGAGCGTGTATCGGCTGTGGTGGCACACCTGGCGCTCCGCCTCATGGAGGCGGAAAAGAAAGTGGCGGAGCTGAGTGCTGCCCGCCCTCCTGCTAACGTGCAAACTGGTGTGCCAGTGGCAACCTATGCCGATAGACTACGGATGGGAAAACGCAGCGCGCCCAAACCCGCGCCTGGAGGACCAACCCTGGCCATCTATCCGACGGAGAAAGACGGAGAAGTAAAAACATCGGAGGACACGAAAGCCATACTGAAGAAGACAATTAACCCCACGGAGCTGGGCATCCAGGTCTCCCGAGTCCGGAGAGTAGGGAATGCAGGAGTGGTCGTGCAGACGACGTCGGCGGATGCTGCCAACATAATCAAGGGTGCGCTCCCACCCACCGTGCGTGTAACGGAGCCACAGGCCAAGAAACCTCTGGTGGCCATTGTCAATGTCGAGGGTGACATAACCGGCGCCGCACTATTGGAGGCAATCTATACCCAAAATCTGAAGGGTAAGGGCATATCACCAGAGGCATATAAGAGCGACTGTCGGGCAGCTTTTAAGAAGACGCGGCAGGGAAGCGGCCGGTCAACACACGTCCTGGAGTGCAGCCCCGCGATACGGGACACCTTAATAGACGCTGAGCGGGTCTTCATTGATTGGGAGCGCTACCTGGTGAGAGATTACGTCGACGTGATATGTTGCCTAAAATGTCACGGGTACGGCCACCCTGCAAAGTATTGCAAGAGCTCGGCAGACGTATGCGGACGGTGCACTGAGACGGGCCACCGTGCCCGTGATTGCCCACAACAGGTACTAGAGCAGGCGAGATGTGCCACTTGCAGGGCTGCCGGGAAGCCATACCAAGGGCACCGTACCATGGCCTTGGAATGCCCAGCCCGACGATACGCAGAGAACAAGGCGATCAGCATGATAAACTATGGCTAGCCACGCCCAAAATCTAGAGGAAGGAACACGTCGTGAGGTACGCGTGAGGTTGGGACAGTTGAACCTGGCTGGTTCAGAGGTGGCCACCACTGAATTAAGGAGGATAGCCAAAGAGTTGCAACTGGACGCAATATTACTGCAGGAACAGCATAAGGGCGTACCGCCAGGCACAGTCCAAGCTGGGCCCAACTCGAAGGCGGCAATATATCTGCCACGTCGCGACATCGGGTGCCTTTTTCTGGCCCATTTAAGCAGCACTCACCTGGTGGTGGTCCACCTCCCAACGTGGGACCTGTACCTGGTCTCCGCGTACTTCCAGTATAGCGACAACATCGAGCAGCACCTACGACGACTGGAGAACGTTCTGGAGGCGCTCCGGGGGAGGAAAGTACTGATTGGGGTGGATAGCAACGCGCACTCCCCGTTGTGGTTTTGTGAGGAGCGCCATTACGTCGGCCGTGGTCACGAGGTCGCCCGCAAGCGCCACCAAATGGAAGATTTCATCCTGGCACGCAACCTCGTGATCCACAATCGAGAGGGCCAGCCGTGGACCTTTTCCACTTCGAACGGGGAGTCAAATGTGGACATCACGCTATCCACCCGTAGCGTATCCGTCTCGGACTGGCGCGTCCTGGAGGACGTTAGCGTCAGTGACCATCGTCTGATCGCCTTCACAGTGGGAGGAGGACGGGGGAGCCCGACTATCTCGTACGCGGGACTGTCGGTGGAGCCAACGAGGTTCCGGGACCGTGGGGTGGGTTGGGCCAGGTTTCGCGCGGGTATCCACGAGAGTGTGGGGGGGCTTAAATTTGGGGAACCCGCGGATGCCCTTTGCGCGTCCTTCCAGGCTATGGTTTTACGGGTGGCGAAGTCTACCCTGGGTATTGCGGGTAACACCCAGGATCGGGGCTATGAATGGTGGACCCCAGAGCTGGACAGGCTCAGGAAGGCCTACTCTCGCAGCCGCCGCCGGTATAGGGGTTGCGGAGCCACCGATGGCTTTGCCGCGATATCAGCCAGAGCTGATATGTGTAGGGCCCGCCGCAGCTACAGGATTGCGATGAAGCGTGCGGAAATCGAACATTTCAGGAGCCTTGCGGACTCAGCGAATGAGAACCCTTGGGGCGCGGCCTATCGTGAAGCTACTGGCCGAACAAGGCCGCCTCCCAATGTGGTTCATGGGATCGCGTATGCGGGTCGTCAACAGGGTGACCTACGGGGTGCCATCAAAGACCTGATGATGGCTCTGTGTCCTGACGACATACTGTCACGGGACACTGCGTACCACCGGCAGGTCAGGGTTGCGGCTATATGTATGCCGTCCGGGAGGGATGCACTGCCGCCTGCGGAGGCTGCATTGGGAGGAATAGTTAGAGCGCTGCCCAACACTGCACTGGGTGCTGATGGGATCACCGCACGCATGCTGCGTCACATTTGGTGCGCAGCGTCGTCCGAGTTGACGTTGGTAATGGGTAAATGCGTATGCGAAGGTACCTTCCCAGCCGTCTGGAAGATTGGTAGGTTACTCGTACTGCCTAAGGGCAATGGCAGGCCTCTATCCGATCCTAAGGCTTACCGCCCTATTACGATGTTACCTGTGCTGGGTAAATTGTTGGAACGCGTAATGTTAAAGTGTGCACCGGGGATTACTAGGAGAATCTCGACCTCACAGCATGGTTTTACGCTGGGGAGATCTACGTCTTCGGCTTTGCTGAGCATTACGGGCGCGGTTAACTCTGCAGATACTAAATACCTGCAGGCTATCTTCCTGGACATCTCGGGGGCATTCGATAACGCCTGGTGGCCCATGATCTTGCTGAAAGCGAAGGCCAGGGGATGCCCGGGCAATATCTATCGGATGTTGTCTGGGTACTTCGCTGGTCGGCGCGTGGGTATGGGTGCGGGCGACCAGGTGGTGTGGAAGACCTCTACTATGGGATGTCCGCAGGGCTCGGTCTTGGGGCCGGCTCTGTGGAACCTGCTCATGGATGACCTGCTTCGGCTACCGCTTCCGGGGGGGACCAGAATGGTAGCATACGCCGACGACCTGACGGTCCTGATTGGGGCAAACTCCAGGGCGGGCATTGAGGCCAACGCGGCGGCCGTTTTACAGGCTGTTGGAGAGTGGGGGGCCCGGAATAGGCTGGACTTCTCCCCGGGTAAGTCAGCGAGTATGACGCTGAGGGGGCGTTTCCAGAGGCCTCCCACAATACGTCTTGGGGGGAGCTCTGTCAGGGACGTCAAGTGGACTACTGTTCTGGGGGTGGTGCTGGACGCGGGTCTGTCTTTCACGCAGCATGCGCACTCGATTGGCGAGCGAGCGGCCAAGTGCTTTGGTAAGATGGCCCGTATTTCGGCGTCTTCGTGGGGCGTTCGCTACAGGGCCCTTAAGACCCTGTACCACGGGACATATGTGGCGACGATTGCATATGCTGCGGATGTATGGTTCCATAGAGCCGGTCTCTACGCGGTTAAGAGCGCGTTGTTACGCTCGCAGAGGGCTGCGCTCGTTCTGCTCACCAAGGCATATCGCACGACCAGTACGGCTGCCCTGCCGGTCATAGGTGGGGTACTGCCGGCCGACCTGGAGGTCATCCGTGCTGGGAGAGCAGCGGCGGCGCGCCAGGACGCGACTAGGCAGGAATATCGGGATAGGCGGAGGGCTATATGGACGGATGTTGTTGCTCAGTGGCAGGCGCGGTGGGATCGCGAGGACAAGGGGAGGGAGACGTATCGGTTTTTTCCGGACGTGGCGGCTCGCCTCAAGGCGACTTGGGTCGAGCCGGACTATGAAACCTCCCAATTACTGGGGGGTCATGGGTGCTTTCGCAGGCGGCTGTACGATTTAGGGCTAGGAGCTCACGCGGAATGTAGCTGCGGCGAAGGGGATGAGGACATGCACCACGTTCTGTGGGCATGTCCCCTCTATGATGAGATTAGGTCGGGGATGCTCTCGGGGATACATCGCGACGGAGAAGGTCCGGTATACTACACGGATCTCGTGGCTTCGGAGGCGAACTACCGGCAGTTACGGGAATTCGCGCACGCCTGGTACAAGGCCCGCCGGCTTGAAGACCAGGTTGGCAGGATAAGCCAAGATGGCAGCCAGAGTAGCGGGTAAATGTGGCTAGCTAGCAGGAATACCGCGGACGACGAAGTTCGTACCGTGTGCTGTCCGCCCTAGTTATACAGGGAGAAGGACACAGGGCAAAGGATGAAGAAAGTTAAATAACTTGTAGAGATTCAAGAAGCATGTGCATACTTACGCAAAGAGCATGGTGTGCACATGTATCTCGATGATTCGGCCTGTATGACCAAGATGTCGAAAAGGCCATGGGTGGTTGGAGGGATTTGCCCGTTGGGCAGTCCGGCTGGAGAGTCCTCGGTACGGTGTCAGGACCGTCGAGGCCTTCCGGCCGGTGCTGATGGAGTGGTTGGAGCGGACGCACGGGGTGCTTTCCTTCCGACTTGTGCAGGTGCTGACGGGGCACGGGTGTTTTGGGAAGTACCTGCACAAGATTGTCAGGAGGGAGAGCACACCGTCCTGCCACTACTGCAGTTGCGACAAGGACACGGCGCAGCACACGCTCGAGGAGTGTGCTGCGTGGGAAAGGGAGCGCCGTGAACTCGTCGCGATTATCGGTGCCGACCTGGCGCTGCCGACCATCGCCAGGGAGATGCTCAACAGCGTCAGGAACTGGGACGCGGTCGCCGCCTTCTGTGAGGCCGTAATCTCACGGAAGGAGGCGGCGGATCGTGTGCGAGTAAAGTTCCTATTCGGCGACACGTTCCGCCGCCGGCGACTGGGGCGGCGCAGGCGCGAGTATCTGCGCCTAATGCCGCCCTAGCCGAGGCCGCGGGTGATCGGACCGGGGAATTGTCCGTCACCCGCAGAGAGGCTGACCGCGCGATGGCTACCGACGTCCCAGTACGTCGAGACGTGAGGTTACCCGAAAGGGTATTCCGTCGGGCCGACCACTGATGACAAGTCACATCTGCTCTGGTGGTCGGCCCAACAAATAACGAGGTGACGTGGGTACGGGTGGGTTATGGGCCCGCGCGCCGTCCTTTCATCACCCCGGACGGACAGGACCGCGCGTGCGCTTACCATGGCCCACCTAAAAAAAAAAAAAAAAATGTTACTCGCTGATAACATCGGTAGCATTCCATTGGTGAAAGAATTTTAAAAATTGGTCGTCATCCCCCGGTTTAGTTCTCGTTCCCGGGCAAATACTGGGATGAAAATAGCCTTTATATGGTATTCACTGATAATATAGCTTTTCATTAGTGAATTAATTTTTAAAACCATTAAATTTCCGTGATTTCACCGGCATTGTACCCGATCCCGTAGGAATATCAGGATAAAAATAGCTTAAATATGTTACTGGCTTAAAAATAGCTTTCCATTAGTGAAATAATTTTAAAATCGACCTAATTCTCAAGGTTGCTCCAGCCACACCGGGATAAAATATAGCCTGGGATAAAATATAGTCTTAAGTTATTCCTTATGTACGCCTGGTAGACCTGATGGCAAAATGTAATCAATATGGGTCCAGGCATTTTGATGATTAACTGTAACGAATAGACAGACGGACAAAAAAATTTGGACCGTATTATGTGAGCATAAATAAAACCTATTATTTTGATAGACAAACAGACGCTTCAAATTTATTTATTTGTAGAGATAGAAAATTGGAATAATATCTTGATTGTAACTTACTGTCTGGTAGCTGCTAGAAATATTACCACGCTTTCATTGTTCGTGGGTGTCGCAAAATACTACTAAGACAAAGATTTACATCAACCTGGACCAATTGGTGATGCCGTCTGGCCAACAATGTCGTCCGCCAGGTCATAAAATGTTGCTAGAACCTTTGCAATATATCTACGATGGCAGAAGAGTGCCTTCATATCGCGTCGATCCAAAGTAATTAGGATAAGCGCAAAATAATGATGATATATCATTGGCTGGGTGTCTTCGACTATATGCGTTTTATCCCTTTGGGGCAGCCCAAAATTGTTTCTTAGTGAGTGCTTACCCCAAATAACCGATCGGTATACAAAATTTCACATTCTTAGGCCCAGTATCTTTGGCTATACACTTTCACCCTCTTAGGGATTGAATTTCCAAAAATTCTTTGTTAGAGCTCGCTTATCCTTGCCAAAAATTTTTTCATAGTGCTTGGTAAGTGAGCACTAAGAATATCTTGGGGTAATCCAAGAAAGCCGACCGTGTACTAAAATGATCCTTCGTAGGCTCAGTGATTTCGGTTAAACGCTGTTCACCCCCTTAGGGCTAAAATTGCAAAAATCTCTCTTTCCCCAAGAAAAGCAACTTTATACAAAATTCCATGTTTCTAGGCCTAATGATTTCGGCTATATATTTTGCACCCCTTTAAGAGCTGATTTTAATAAAATAATTTCTTAGAACTCACTTACAACAAAAGAAAGAGAATTGCATAGAAAGTTTTACGTTCCTAGCACTAATAGTTTAGTCTATACGCTTTTCACCCCCTTCAGGGGGTGATTTTCCAAAAATCCTTTGCTAGTGCTCGTATACCCCAAGAAATAAGACGATGTAAAAAGAAAATACTTTCCCCTATTTCAACCCCTTATACCTATTTTTTCGCGATAAAAAGTAGCCTTATATCTTTTCTCAAGCTTTAGTACATATCTGTACCAAATTTAATCAAAATTGGTTAAGTGGTTTCGACGTGAAAGGCTATATGCTTTTCAACCCCTTAAGGGGGTGAATTTCCAAAAATCCTTTGCTAGTGCTCGTGAACCCCAAGAAATACGATGGTGTAAAAAAATACGTTTCTAGGCCCAGTGGTTTCGGCTGTATGCTTTTTGATATTTTAGGTGTTGAATTTCATCCTTATTAAAATGGAATTTCCAAAACGCTTGAGCGAATATTTATTTATTTATTATTAGGTGCCTGAATACAAAGATTCGTGGTTCTATCATCGAAAATGACGAATTTCCATACAAAATGTCATCCCCTATTTCAACCCCTTATACCCAATTTTTTGCGATGAAAAGTAGCCTATATCCTTTCTCAAGCTTTAGTCCATCTCTGTACCAAATTTCATCAAAATCGGTTAAGTGGTTTCGACGTGAAAGGCTATATGCTTTTCAACCCCTTAAGGGAGTGAATTTCTAAAAATCTTTTGCTAGTACTTGTGCACCCCAAGAAATACGATGGTGAAAAAAAAAAACGTTTCTAGGCCCAGTGGTTTCGGCTGTATGCTTTTGATATTTTAGGGGTTGAATTTCATCCCCATGTAAGTGAAACTACCAAAACGCTAGAACGAATATTTATTTATTTATTATCAGGAGCCTTAATACAAAGATTCACGGTTCCATCATCGAAAATAACGAATTTCCATACAAAATGTCATCCCCTATTTCAACCCCTTATACCCATTTTTTCGCAATAAAAAGTAGCCTATATTCTTTTTCAAGCTTTAGTCCATCTCTGTACCAAATTTCATCAAAATCGGTTTAGACGTGAAAGACTATACGCTTTTCACCCCCTTAAGGGGGTGAATTTCCAAAAATCCTTTGCTAGTGCTCGTGCACCCCAAGAAATACGATGGTGTAAAAAAAAAATACGTTTCTAGGCCCAGTGGTTTCGACTGTATGCTTTTTGGTATTTTAGGGGTTGAATTTCATCCCCATGTAAATGAAATTTCCAAAACGCTTGAACGATTATTTATTTATTTATTATCAGGTACCTTAATACAATAATTCGTGGTTCTATCATCGAAAATGACGAATTTCCATACAAAATGTCATCCCCTATTTCAACCCCTTATACCCATTTTTTCGCAATAAAAAGTAGCCTATGTCCTTTCTCAAGCTTTAGTCCATCTCTGTACCAAATTTCATCAAAATCGGTCCAGTGGTTTAGACGTGAAAGCGTAGCAGACAGACAGACAGACAGACAGACAGAGTTACTTTCGCATTTATAATATTAGTAAGGATAAGGGTAAGGAAGTAAGGATAGTAAGGATAATTGTATATTGAGCAAGCTGTATTTCACTAATAATTAATATATAAGTACAAGTAGATATATATATATATAATGTATATATATATATCTACTATATATATATATATATAATATATATATATCTACTGCGTTCGTGCGTGCGTGCGTGCGTGCGTGCGTGCGTGTGTGTGTGTGCGTGCGTGCGTGCGTGCGTGCGTGCGTGTGTGTGTGTGTGTGTGTGGGCAGCGCACCGCCGACGCCGGCCTCGCCGCCGAAACGGGCTGCGCCGGAGAGGGCGGGCCCGTCGACTGCGCCCGTGGCGCCGCTTGCGCCTGTGGTGCCTGCCGTGCCGGTTGCGCCCACCGCGCCGGCCGTGGGCGCCACCAAGAAGCGCGGCGGGCCCCGAAAGGAGGCAGAGCCGCTGCCCCACGGGCACTGCACGGCGTGCCGGAGGGGTCGATGCGCATCATCTTTGCTAAGCTTGAGCTTATGTTGGATGCGCGCATCAAGGCCTTGGTGGATCGCCTTCCGCCCGAGCCACCCCTCCGGCCGCCGCTCGCCACGGATAGAGAGGGCGCAAGCGTTGGCTCCCACCCCGCTGCCCTGTCAGGGTGGCCGCGTGGTGAGCTACGCTGCGGCCACCGCTGGGCCCAAGGGGGCCAAGAAGGCCGGCAAGGTGCCGGCTCCCGCCAGGGCCGGGCTGCGGCCGGCGCCAGCGGCTACACCGCAGGCGCCGGCCAGCGCACCCGCGACCGCTCCTGCTGCGCTCAGCGCTGCTGCCAGGCTCGAACAGGGCTGGCAGGTGGCTGAGCGGAGCAGAAAGGCACGCGGCCAGAAGCGGAGAGTGGCGGCCAAGAGTGCCGCCGTGGCCGCCGCTCCCCAGGCGGGAGCCGGCAGAAAGGGGAAAAGGTCGCGCAGGGGCCTCAAGTCGCCGAAGACGGCCGCGGTGGTCATCACCGTGCTGCCTGAGGCGGCTGAGAGGGGCCTCAACTATGAGGCCGTCCTAAAACGCGCCCGGCGGGAGCTGGACGTCTCCGACATCGGGGGTACTCCGTCGGGCCGACCACTGACGACAAGTTAACGCTGCTCCAGTGGTCGGCCCAACGACGAAGGTGACGTGGTTTTTGGGTGGGTCGCGGGAGTTGCGTGCTTAAGCCCCTCTGTCGCCCCGGACGGAGTGGTGCGGAGGCGCGCCGACCGCAGCCCACCCAAAAAAAAATAAAAACCTTATGGATTATTAGTTGGCTCTTACATTATTGCAGCATAAATTTCTATATTTGCTTGACAATTAAAAAGTAAAAAAAATATAAAAGTGAAAACAAACTTCTTTTGAACTACAAATTATTTTTACAAAGTTGTTATTGTGTGGTGACATAATAAGAATACAATTTACTACCCATTCTCTTGCTCATAGCTGTCGTGAAAGACGATTAAGGGCGCCAACACATTATTAAAAGGCGACGCAACGTGTCGACGCCCGATGTGCATCGTGCATATTGTCAACACGTGATACCACTAGCAATTGCCGAATATAATGTAGTTGACCGCAGCGCCAATGTATGGTTGTGCTGTAGCACGTAAATCCGTAGATTTAATAAATAACGAGTCAGATGAAGACTGTACAAAGGATTGGGATGTGGTGACGTAGTAAACATATAATTGGCCACCCCCTCTCTTGCCCGTGGAGTCGTAAAAGACGATTAAGAGATAAAATATGCGTATAACATCTATGCAAGAGAAGGAAAACTCGATATAAAATCCTATGCCAACACCAGCGTGGTTATAGTAGGTCATTTTCCCTCCTGTTGTGGAACAGACTTAAATCCAACAGTGGGACTTATATGAACTGAAATGATGATGATGAACGACGAAGTTATTATTTTGTCTTTGGTTTGTTATTATTGATGTTTAGGCTTAAATATTGTTGGTTCCGGGAGCATTTCCGCAGGCTCGCTCCACGGCTCGTCGGCGCGGCGTCCGCTCTATCGTGACTTATGCCGAAAGTGGGCGGACCGAGCGCTACGTGTCGATGGCTGTACACGGGGGTCATCCGGTCGATATCCCTGTACGGCGCACCGGTGTGGGCGGGGTCCCTGACCATCCGACTCAGGGCTCTTCTGTGGCGACCACAGAGGGCCATGGCGGTCAGGGCCATACGCGGATACCGCACGGTGGCGACGGAGGCAGCGTGCTTGTTGGCCGGGACTCCCCCATGGGACCTGGAGGCGGAAATGCTCGCCGGTTTGTAACGGCGGGTGTCGGGCGTGCGTGCGGAGGGCGGTGTGGTCTCTCTGAGGGAGCTCACCAACTGGCGCGTCGTCGCCCGCCGAGACGTCATTGCCCGTTAGGCAGTCCGGCTGGAGAGGCCCCGGTTCGGGGTGTAGACCGTGGAGGCCTTCCGGCCGGTGCTGATGCAGTGCAGTTGCACGAGGTGCTCTCCTTCCGACTGGTGCAGGTGTTGACGGGGCATGGATGTTTCGCCAAATACCTGCACAAGGTCGTTAGGAGGGAGAGTACCGTCTTGCCACCACTGCGATTGCGACGAGGACACGGCGCAGCATAGGCTCGAGGTCTGTGTCGCTTGGGCAGAGCAGCGTCGTGAAATCGTTGCAATCATCGGTGCCGAACTGGGACGCGGTCGAAGCCTTCTGCGAGGCAGTAGTCTCGCGGAAGGAGGCGGCGGATTGCTTGCGCGAGGAGCGCGGCCTCGATGAGGTGATCCGCCACCGGCGACTGGGGCGGCGTAGGCGCAAATACCTGCGCCTCATGCCACCCTAGCTGAGGCCACAGGTCGTCACCTGCCGGGGAATTAGTCCGTCACCCGCCGAGAGGCCGACCGCGTGAGGAACGACCGACGTCCTCCCTGAGGGAGGGACGTTGGTCGATGGGGGGCTACCCCAAAAAAGGGGTATTGCGTCGGGCCGACCACTGACGTCAAGTCACCCTGCTCCGGTGGTCGGCCCAACGACGAAGGCGATGTGCATCGTGGGTGGGCTGCAGGTGTGCATGCTTACGCCCCTCTGTCGCCCCGGACGGAGTGGTGCGAGGAGTGCACCGACCGCAACCCAACCCCAAACAAAAGGCTTAAATATTGACCGCCTAAGTAGATCTAGTTTTGGAAAAGTAGTTTTCACAAGATACCGTGATAACTTATCAGCCGTAGCAAGAACACTCACTAAGTCAGAGAAGACAACTCATGTTATGGGCCCAGCGGTGTACAATAAACTGCCTACACCGATAACTTCCGCTCCTAGCCTCCAAACCTTCAAGGTCCGACTAAAGCGGTGGCTCGTCAGGCAGGCATTCTATACGTTTGACGAATTTTTGAAAATGTAGACAGTACTCAACGCGGATATTGTTTACGTTTCTTTATTACTATTATTGTTACTCTTTGACATTTCTTTGACATTGTTACTTATCCTATTATAATTGCTGGTAACCTAATATTGTTAAAATGTAATCATCTTTACCATATTTATAATGACATGTAAGAAACCCTTACCAATAAATGAGTTATGAGTTATGAGTTATGAAAATAGTAGATAGGTACATAATGATTTCTGATGTTTACGCGAGTATTACACATTTTAAATAAAAACTACTTTACGGATTTTAACGACGACGTTTCGAACACTTTGCAGCGTTCATGGTCACGGGCGGATTAAGATATCTCACGTCCAACAAGTCATTGTTATTACAGAAAAGAAGTAGTAGATACAGCCGAAAATTTCAACTTAGCTGGACCGCGTTTGATTAATTGAGAATTATATTTTCGTCTAATGAGGAAGGGATTTGAAGCTATAGGCCTGCAAGAATCTTATGGCATTGAAAAACAATATGACATAAAAGATTTTTGTATCGCAATTAGAGTTGTCATCTGTCATATTGTAAATACGAGATTTGTCAACCGCTGCTTGGTTTTTATGATTTCTCCTGCTACTTGGTTTTTGACGGGGACGTCAGAATGTCATGCAGAACTTTTAAATCTTATTTATTTCTTTGGTGTTTATAGTACATTTACATACATTTCACATTTAGTACATACCTACATAGTTACTAAAAATATCTATACCAATAAATAAAATTGGAGTGTCTGTTTGTAATGTCAAAATAATAGGCTTTTTTCATGCTCACACGGTTATTTGCACGACACATATGCCTAAAATAGCAATTAAAAAATTTTTGTCTGTCTGTCTGTTTGTTCCGGGTAATCTTCAAAACTGCTGGACCGATTTCAAAAATTCTTTCACCAATAGAAAGCTATAATATCAGGACGTAAAATAGGCTATATTTTATCTCGGTATTCCCACGGGAACGGGAACTACGCGGGTAAAACGACTATAACCTATAACCGAAGCGAAGCGAGGGCGGATTGCTAGTATTAAATAATTTTGCTAGTATTTTATATGATGTAATGCGGCCGAAATGTTGATTAATAGTGAATATGATTTAATAGTAAATTGTGTGCATTTTCATGTGCTGCATAGTTTCCAGGGAAGCTTTATTTGGTTGTCAGCACCCGATCAATGCTAGCGAGTAAGATAAATATAAAGAGATAAAGATGTATTGAGAAGAATATTGTAACTTGACACTGAGACCAATAGCTCATATTATTTTAACTTATTGCCAATACAAATGAAGAAGAAAACGATTTTTCTTCGAAAGTGAGTTCTTTTTTCAGAAAATATCGATAAAGACACTTCGATCTCAAGCGAGAATTATTATTTTAAAGTGTATTGCAGAACATGCAACGATAAAGATATTAATAAAACTCAATAATTGATTTTAAAGCTAATTCTACGAATTAACTCTTAAGTGGTACCGAGTTATATTGATACTTTTACTATTTCTTGAAAGGCTTTTGTTGTCGCGTCACCGCAACTTCGCCAATATCTCGATAGACTCGTACGTGGGCCCTCAAACGAATGAGATTATACGGAACTAAATAATTGGTAAGGGGTCGGTGAATACGATTCAAAAGTTACATGAGAAATACGATGACGGGTAGTATACAGAAACAAAAATATTTTTAAACTAGCTTTTGCCCGCGGCTTCGCCCGCGTAAAAATTTACTTGCATATTGAACTATTATCGCAAAGAATATTATCGGCATAAAGAGTATTACATTTCTTAATTTAAGAAATACTCTATCTACGTGTCAATTTTCATCCAAATCTGCTCAACAGTTTAAGCGTGATTGAGTAACAAACATCCAAATATCTTCACAAACTTTCACTTTTGAATATTACTTCCAGCCTTGTAGTTCAGATTGCCGTGCAAATACGATGATAAATATGCCTTTCCTTAGTCTCTGATAACGTACTTTTCCATTGGTGAAAAAAAATTATATCAATCAAACACCCGCAGTTTCATTCACGTAGACCCCATTCCCATGCCAATACCGAGATAAAAAATGCCTATGTTACTCGCTGATATTATAAATTTACATGGGTGAAAGAAAAAAAATAATATAAATCCCAGAAATATCAGAGATATTAATTGCCTATGTTACTCGCTGACAACATAGGTAGCTTTCCATTGGTGAAAGAATTTTAAAAATTGGTCGACAACCCCCGGTATAGTTCTCGTTCCTGGGCAAATACCGGGATGAAAATAGCCTTTATATGGTATTCACTGATAATATAGCTTTTCATTAGTGAATTAATTTTTAAAACCATTAAATTCCCGTGATTTCACCGGCATTGTACCCGATCCCGTAGGAATATCGGGATAAAAATAGCTTAAATATGTTACTCGCTTTAAGCGAGCGAAAAAAAATAATATAAATCCCAAAAATATCAGAGATATTAATTGCCTATGTTACTCGCTGACAACATAGGTAGCTTTCCATTAGTGAAATAATTTTAAAATCGACTTAATTCAGCGACACCGGGATAAAATATAGCCTGGGATATAATATAGTCTAAGTTATTCCTTATGTACGACTGGTAGACCTGATGGTAAAATATAATCAATATCGGTCCAGCCATTTTGAAGATTACCTGTAACGAATAGACAGACAAAAAAATTTGGACCGTATTGTGTGAGCATAAATAAAACCTATTATTGTGATAGACAAACAGACGCTTCAAATTTATTTATTTGTAGAGATAGAAAATTTGAATAATATCTTGATTGTAACTTACTACTCTGGTAGCTGCTAGAAATATTACCACGCTTTCATTGTTCGAGGGTGTCGCAAAATACTACTAAGACAAAGATTTACATCGACCTGGAACAATTGGTGATGCCGTCTGGCCAACAATGTCGTGCGCCAGGTCATAAAATGTTGCTAGAACCTTTGCAATATATCTACTATGGCAGAAGAGTACATATCGCGTCGATCCAAAGTAATTAGGATAAGAGCAAGATAATGATGATATATCATTGGCTGGGTGTCTTCGACTATATGTGTTTTATCCTTTTGGGGCAACCCAAAATTGTTTCTTAGTGATTGCTTACCCCAAATAACCGATCGGTATACAAAATTTCACATTCTTAGGCCCGGTATCTTTGGCTATACACTTTCACCCTCTTAGGGGTTGAATTTCCAAAAATTCTTTGTTAGAGCTCGCTTATCCTTGCCAAAATATTTTTCATAGTGCTTGGTAAGTAAGCAATAAGAAAATCTGGAGGTAATCCAAGAAATCCGACCGTGTACTAAAATGATCCTTCCTAGGCTCAGTGATTTCGGTTAAACGCTTTTCACCCCCTTAGGGCTAAAATTGCAAAAATCTCTCTCCCAAGAAAGGCAACTTTATACAAAATTCCATGTATCTAGGCCTAATGATTTCGGCTATATATTTTGCACCCCTTTAGGAGTTGATTTTAATAAAATAATTTCTTAGAGCTCACTTACAACAAAAGCAAGAGAATTGCATATAAAGTTTTACGTTCCTAGCTCCAAAAGTTTCTTCTATACGCTTTTCACCCACTTAAAGGGGTGATTTTTCCAAAAACCCTTTACTAGTACTCGTGTACCCGTAAAAAGAAAATATTTTCCCCTATTTCAACCCCTTATACCTATTTTTTCGCGATAAAAAGTAGCCTTATATCCTTTCTCAAGCTTTAGTTCATCTCTGTACCAAATTTCATCAAAATCGGTTAAGAGGTTTCGATGTGAAAGGCTATATGCTTTTCAACCTCGTTTTTTTTTTTTTGGGGTGGGCTGCGGTCGGCGCGCTCCTCGCACCATTCCGTCCTGGGCGACAGAGGGGCGTAAGCACGCCACACCCGCAACCCACCCGAACACCACGTCGCCTTCATCGTTGGACCGACCACCGGAGCAGGGTTACTTGTGCTTTTCAACCCCTTAAGGGGGTGAATATCCAAAAATCCTTTGCTAGTGCTCGTGAACCCCAAGAAATACGATATTGAAAAAAAATACGTTTCTAGGCCCAGTGGTTTCGGCTGTATGCTTTTTGGTATTTTAGGGGTTGAATTTCATCCCTATGCAAGTGAAACCACCAAAACGCTAGAACGAATATTTATTTATTTATTATCAGGTGCCTTAATACAATGATTCACGGTTCTATCAT
Source organism: Lymantria dispar (assembly GCA_032191425.1). Lineage (NCBI taxonomy): Eukaryota > Metazoa > Arthropoda > Insecta > Lepidoptera > Erebidae > Lymantria > Lymantria dispar. The sequence continues at coordinate 10,301,810 of CM063440.1, forward strand.
CGAAAATGACGAATTTCCATACAAAATATCATCCCCTATTTCAACCCCTTATACACATTTTTTTCGCGATAAAAAGTAGCCTATGTCCTTTCTCAAGCTTTAGTCCATCTCTGTATCAAATTTCATCAAAATCGGTTTAGACGTGAAAGACTATATGTTTTTCACCCCCTTAAGGGGGTGAATTTCCAAAAATCCTTTGCTAGTGCTCGTGCACCCCAAGAAATACGATGGTGTAAAAAAAATACGTTTCTAGGCCCAGTGGTTTCGGCTGTATGCTTTTTGGTATTTTAGGGGTTAAATTTCATCCCCATGTAAATGGAATTTCCAAAACGCTTGAGTGAATATTTATTTATTTATTATTAGGTGCCTCAATACAAAGATTCGTGGTTCGATCATCGAAAATGACGAATTTCCATACAAAATGTCATCCCCTATTTCAACCCCTTATACCAATTTTTTTGCGATAAAAAGTAGCCTATATCCTTTCTCAAGCTTTAGTCCATCTCTGTACCAAATTTTATCAAAATCGGTTTCAACGTGAGGCTATATGCTTTTCAACCCCTTAAAGGGGTGAATTTCCAAAAATCCTTTGCTAGTACTCGTGCACCCCAATAAATTCGATGGTGTAAAAAAAATACGTTTCTAGGCTCAGTGGTTTCGGCTGTATGCTTTTGGTATTTTAGGGGTTGAATTTCATCATCATGTAAGTGAAACTACCAAAACGCTAGAACGAATATTTATTCATTTACTATCAGCTGCCTTAATACAAATATTCACGGTTCTATCATCGAAAATGACGAATTTCCATACAAAATATCATCCCCTATTTCAACCCCTTATACACATTTTTTTCGCGATAAAAAGTAGCCTATGTCCTTTCTCAAGCTTTAGTCCATCTCTGTATCAAATTTCATCAAAATCGGTTTAGACGTGAAAGACTATATGTTTTTCACCCCCTTAAGGGGGTGAATTTCCAAAAATCCTTTGCTAGTGCTCGTGCACCCCAAGAAATACGATGGTGTAAAAAAAAATACGTTTCTAGGCCCAGTGGTTTCGGCTGTATGCTTTTTGGTATTTTAGGGGTTGAATTTCATCCCCATGTAAATGAAATTTCTAAAACGCTTGAACGAAAATTTACTTATTTATTATCAGGTGCCTTAATACAAAGATTCGTGGTTCTATCATCGAAAATGACGAATTTCCATACAAAATGTCATCCCCTATTTCAACCCCTTATACCCATTTTTCGCGATAAAAAGTAGCCTATGTCCTTTCTCAAGCTTTAGTCCATCTCTGTACCAAATTTCATCAAAATCAGTCCAGTGGTTTAGACGTGAAAGCGTAGCAGACAGACAGACAGACAGAGTTACTTTCGCATTTATAATATTAGTAAGGATAAGGATTGATAGATTTAATTAAAATTGGTACTTTCAGTTTTTTTATTATCTATACCAATAAATAAAATTGGAATGTCTGTTTGTAATGTCAAAATAATAGGCTATTTTCATGCTCACACGGTTATTTGCACGACACCTATGCCTAAAATACAGATTAAAAAATTTTTGTCTGTCTGTCTGTCTGTTTGTTCCGGGTAATCGTCAAAACAGCTGGACCGATTTCAAAAATTCTTTCACCAATGGAAAGCTATAATATCAGGGAGTAACCTAGGCTATATTTTATCCCGGTATTCCCACGGGAACGGGAACTACGCGGGTAAAACGACTAAAACCAAAGCGAAGCGAGGGCGGGTTGCTAGTTTTAAATATAACAGTTACTTTTTACAGGGGTATCCTGTACCACTTCGTAGAATCATACCTGAGGGCTCATCGAATAATGATATATTCTCTATGCCCGGTAAAAAGAGGAAAATGGAGGGCAATAAAAATGTCAACTTAGATAATTTTGATATAAATTTAATTACGAATAAAGTAAAACAATTCTATACGATACGGAAGGAAATTCCAACATTAATTAAACATGTTTCAATATCTACGAGAAGAAATTTATGTCCAATAGAGGAAATATTTTTTAATAATAATATGATATTATTATAGCTATCGTCTCGAGTAATATTATTTTGATGAAATCATAAAGATTGCAAGTATTCGAAGTATATAATAAGAAAAATTATGACGCTGAAAATTACAATAAATTGTATGTAGTTTATTTAGATGAGACTTGCCTTCACGGTTCATGTTCTATGAATAGGTGCGGGAAAAGTAAAAATATTAACGGTCCATTTAAGAGTATTTCTCTTAGGACGAGGTAGGTCACTATAGGTACTTACTGGACACGGGGTCTTCGGTAAGTACCTGAATCAAATTGGACGTAAAGAGGCCCCTGGATGCTTTGAGTGTGACGCAGCAAATGATGATGCGCATCACACCCTGGAGGTATGGCATGCCTGGGGGCCTCAGTGCCATGGCCTGTCAGCAGTCATAGGATGTCATTGTTGATCATCACATTAAAAGATGCTCGACAGTGACAGGTACTGTTCGTCGATGACCTCTTTCTGCGAGGTCATCTTTAGGAAGGAGGCCGCGGAGCGGGAACGCGAGGCACTTGCCTCCGCTAAATCGCTCTGCAGATGGTAACCAGGGAGGGGAAGGCGCAGATATGCGCATCTTCTTCCACCGCCTTGAAAGACGACAGAACATGGCCAGACGGCCTTATGTAGGGGTGTCGGGGATCGAATATCAATAAACGATCTCTCCAGCACTCCGTAGAAATGCGGAAGGGACCGCTTTTGGTTTTAGTGGGTATTCTAATTACATAGTCGGCGAGTCCCACACTACCCCTCCCCTATCACTGGCGGGGAAACAGTGCGTAAATAAATTTCCACAGCGTTAATAAAAGAAAAGGTCACTATAGACTATAGCACCATTACTATATGAATAAGGATAATTTCACAATATAGGTAACAGAGAAGGTATTCTCAAATCTGTCAAGACCTTCACTAATTGTTTTTGATAATGCCATTATATCATTCTGTACAGATAAATAAACTACCACCTACGCAAGGCAATCGTATCACTCGGATAAAACGTAGGCTCCTTATAAATCACATTTATTATGGTGATTCTTGGCATAAATATCAAAAATATAAAGCAATAAAACAAAAACAGTCTGCGTTATTGAAATCATATGGTCAGGAAGTTTTAAAGCTCTCGCCTTATTATCGCACTTAAATAATATGGAGTATAATGAAGAAGAAAGTTGTTGAGAAAAATGTAAACAGACTTGCAAGTAATATTAAATCATTAACAAAAGAAACTTTCTCACAAATTGTTGAAGAAGAATGGTTAAAATGTTGACGACACGTAAAGGAAATTGAAAACGATTTCATTGAGCATGCGCGTAATTAAAATACTTGAAGAGGGATTTATTAATAAATAGATGAGGTACCTATTTATTTATCGTCATAATTATTTTCATCTGATAAAGAGCAAGAAACGCAGGTGGAGTTTTTAGATTAATTTTTTGAATGATTGTTAAGATACTTTCATAATTTAAATGATATACACCAATAAATAAACACAAAAAAAGTGGTAGTATTACTTTAACGTTTAATTCAATTTGCCCGCTATTGCACTCTACAAATTAGATTCTGGTAGGCCTACAACATTGACGATACACTCTAAAGCTATGTAATGTCGGAATGTTCTAAGTAAGCACCGGTTTATTGACAAAGCTCAGGCTTTCTGTTCAAAATAATATCTTAAAAGCGGCAATCATACAAGGATGGGTAACCACTATAATCAAAAGGTTTTGTATTCTCGCGCAGTTTAATAAATATGTAGATGGTTGGATATATAGGCAGAAATGAGCAACCTATATCATTTTTCAAAATAACAACCGTTAGCGAAAAATTTTTTTTTGGCGGGTGTATATGTATTGGCTTTTGATTTATATTCATTTCTTTCGTAATTTACAGTGTTATATTAAATAATTTTACTGATATTTAATGTAATATAATCCAGTTAAAGTGCTGAAATATGGTGAATATGATCTAATAGTAGTTTAATGCCCGATGTTTCATGTCACATCAATATTGCCAATATAAGAAAAATCCGTACGGTGTAGTAAAAAACGACTAAAGGATATAATAAGCATATAACATCTATGCAAGAGACGGTAACCTCGAAATAAAACCCTATACCAACCTGTCTGACCAACATGGTATAGTAAGATCATTTTCCCTCCTATTATGGAGAATCCCAGCAGTTGGACGTAAAAGAGCTGAGATGGACAAAGAGAAAAAGATTCTACATGAAAAACATTGTATTGTTTTTAGTCAGTAATTCATCACAGTCCATATACATCTCATTGTTGAACCTGGGTCTCCTCCTCAATGGACGGGAATTTATCCTACTATTCCACGCTGGTCAGACATGTTAGTATAGGGTTTTATTTTGAGTTTCCTTCTCTTGTATCGATGTTATCTACATTCCCCTTCCTCTCCCCTTAGTCGTATTCTACAACATCCAGGGGCAAGATAGGGGGTGGTGAATTGTATTCTTACTCCATCACCCCACGGAAAAGTTAGTAATTATTAAACATTAAATTTATAGTAAATATTCAGTATGACAATTTGTTCATTTAAATCTAACAAATCTAATATACTACCGCCGGATTGTAACGCACACTGAGATTGATCTGGTAAGAAAACTCAGAGGGCATGATGCTAAATAATTATAGATTTTTAAAGGACGCCGACTTTTTTTCTCATTAGACGTGAGCCATCTTAGTCCGCTCTAGTCATGGTTATGCTATGAACGCTGTAAATTGTTTAAAAGATCGAGCAATCAAACATCAAATACAAACGCGATAAAATTCGTAAAAATAGTTTTATTTATAGTGTGTAATACTGACGTAAACAACAGAAATTATTCCTCATTTTGGTTTTCAGCGCTCAATTAATAAAGTTTACTGACGGACTATGACTAAAATAAGTTGCTCAATATGAACAAGTGTTGAAGAATATATGAAAAAGGTAGTATAAGACTTAGCTGTCTGGACATTGTTCCCTTTGCCTGTCCGAATAGACAAGCGAAACAAAAATAAAAATGCAGAAAAAGCTTGAGTGCGACCAACGTTTAGCAATAAAATGTTTTTATCTGTCTATGATGTGAAACATCTATAGGCGAGGGTGACCCTGTAGATGTTTCATATCATAGACATGTCGTTGTCATCGTCGACGTGGCGTCAACGCCACGTTTGGATATGTTTATGTATTTGTGTAACGAAACTATAACCTGTTTTAGAATTTTGTACAACGCCATCTAGTGAGCTCAAAATAAATTATTAACCTAAACACATACAATGTTTACTAATTAAAATAAATGTTTATTGCATAAAAATCATCATTTTCTGGAAAAAAAATCGTAATATTTTATTAATACTTTGTGCCAAATTATTTCCTGTCGTAATCTGTTCTTTTATGCATAATAATATATACTTGTACAAAATAATTTCAATGTTTCACATCTGCCAGGCGCCCTGAGCGACGGCTCTCTTTTTATATTTTGCTTTAATAAAATTATAGATATATACATATATGTATAGCGGTTTATACCAATTATACTAAAACGATCCATTCAGTCCATGACCCGACAATTTCCGAAGTTATTCACTTTGCATCGAGTACAAAATTATTATAGTATGACACGACAATATCAAGACACACATCTATCATCACATTTAATTGAATGCGAAGTAAACCATTGATGCTGAATTGATATAAAACTATCAAGTAAATTATACCTAAATGGAGGCTAAAAATATTCTTTGATATAACTGTACATATTGAAGTCTTTACGTGGGGTCATAACAGTTTTGGGTATTCGCAATTTGCTCTTCCGTCTATACATTCTATCCTAATACTCTATTTTCTACTTACTACTATTTATAATATCATCATTCAGCCTATCGCCGTCCACTGCTGGATGTAGGGCTTCCTCATGTTTGGCTAGAAAGTGCGGTCCGGTGCCGCCTGCATCCAATGACACCCAGTAACTTTCATCAGGTCGTTGGTCCACCCAGTTCCCAATACGTGGTCAAAATTCGATATAATATATCATAAATGTGGAAACTTGTGAAGATGATTGAATATTGAATGTAATATGTTTGTTCGCTCGCACGCTCACGCTTAAACAGTTGGAGACATTTGGATGAAAATTGGTACATAGATAGACCATTTCCTGGATTCCAAATAGAATATTTTTTATCCCAGTAATATATTCCCTTGGAATAATAATTGAAATTTACTTGTTTTACTCAGTCAATGATGCATAATCCGGAGAACGGATTTGGAGATAATTTCATCTTGGAAAATTAATTTTTACCGTAGGTAAAACCTAGTATATAGGCATACAGGATTCCCGTCTACATTTTATTTTCTTTTATCCTGCACCTAAGGTAGATAAAGATCTGGCTATACCCCTGATACATAGCTAAGGAATACGGAAGTTGCTTGCCGTCGGCAATAAAAAGAACATATTTAATATATATATATATATATGTGTATAATCCTAGCATTGCGGGGGACTTTATAAATATAACTTAACAGACACTTATTATACCCAGATTCAGAGCAATAATTTGTGGATCGTACAAAATATGTTAGTGCATGGGAATCAAAGCTAAGACACTGGCACGGTAGGTAGGTATCTTACTACGCCATTTAATTTGAACAACTAATTTAAAGTATAACGCAGTTCATGTAATATTTTGCGTAGTATTCTTAATTATATTTTGATACGTTTTTCGGAATGGGTTTATTTCCCGAAGGAGTTGGTGGTCTATAATTATCAAGGACGCCAAATAATATCAAATTGTTGCATATTGTATATTCTACATGTTTTGTAATTTATATAACTCCTTTCTTATTTTACAATCACTTCTGATATTTACGCGAGACACATTGTAAATAAAACTATTTTACGGATTTTATTACGTTTGTATTTGATTTTTGCCCCATGTTGTGGGAAGCTAAAATGTTGGGCAATCACACATCAAATATAAACTCGATTAATTGGTGAAACAGTTTTCTTATTTTAATTCAACTCATATATGAACTACTATTCTCTGGCGTAATGAGTGGGACTGAGTATGTTAGACAGTCTGCAAGTCACGTCTGGGGTAATATACTATATGGACCATGTAGCAACTTGAGAAAATTGCCGTGCATTTAGGCGTTTTTGCCCTATCTTAGTGTTGCCCAAAAAAGTCTTGGTCTTGCGGTCTTGGCCTTGGTCTTGCGAGAAATGCGAGACCAAGTCCAAGACCGCTTAATTTTTGCAAGACCAAGACCAAGACTGGCCTTGCAAGACTCGAGCAAGACCAAGACTGAGTCTGTAAGAGTCTCGTGGTCTTGCATTTAAGTCAAATCACCATTTCAGCTTATACACGTTCAACTGTTGGCCTCGTGTCTTCTACATAATAGGAAGGAAATTTACATACTATACCGCGGTGATCGGACATATATATATATATATTATAGTTCTTAGTCGTTGTCTCTTCGTCGAGTAAAATAGGGGGTGATGAATTGTATTCTTACTCCGTCACTACATGGCAGGTCAAATCAGTTTTGAGATATCCATCTATTGGCCAGTCAATTCCCAATGTTGGTCTTGGCTTTTCGGCATTACTCTTCGGAAAGGCTTAAGAATAAAAATACCATAATCACCCTGTGATTATGGTATTTTTATTCTTACTGTGTGGCCTTGTAGGTTTCACACGAAAGTGATATCGTCCATTATATTTATATATCTATTTATTCACTAGCCCAACGACGTGCACTGTTAGACATAGAAATATGCCTACAATTAATCTACATAAATAACACCCAGACTCGCAAAAAGAACTATTATGCGTATATCGGTGCACGTACATAAAGATCGCAAGATCGCAATATAATAATTTTTCGAGTAGGGACCGAGTACGAATACAATTCACCACTCTCTTTCTTACCCGTGGATGTTGTTGTCTAACCAGCTTGATATAGTAGGTCAATTGCCCTCCTATTGTGGAGGAGGCTCGAGCCCAGTAGTAAAACGCATATGAGCTGAAATGATGAATGATGAGGCTGCTACTAGGTGCGATATAGTATCCAGTTTTGTTTATAAGATAGTAGTTTATAAGATATATCGTCATATAACAATCGCTACTACTAGTATTTCGTTGTCGCTATTACAAACTATCATTTAAAATTGTCTATAACAGTGACGATAAATACGACCTAGTGTTATTAGCCATATCTTCTCGTAGTATCTTAGGTTATATTTTATTTTCCATAAAGAACCCGTGCATAGCCGGGACGGGGTGATAGTTTTTTATTCAATACCAACAAGTATTAAAACCGTGAAATTTTTAAATCAGTTTTATATGTTCTTCAATAATAATATAGTAAGCGCCACATGGATCACAGCGGCCAAAGTATTTATATAGGCAACTTTATATAGGCAATAGAGCAACAGGTTTTTTCAAGTATCCAGAGTCTCAGTGACTGAACTGGAAATACAATAGATATGTACCACATAACTTGAAAGGCAATATAAACACGCCCATTTAATATAAAATATTTAAAGTGACATAAAATTTATTGTATTAACTGCCCCGTGTGGTGACGTCTTAAGAGAACAGGGTCAGAATTCCTTCCTTTGCCATAGGAGTAGTACCGATGTCTAATGTAACACTAGCGGAATGGGAGAGTAATTTTTTCCAGTGGTAAGGGTTATTCAATGGTGGACTATAGGCTAGCAGATGGATAGATGGATGATATTTGATTAATCTGGTTGGATTTTTCATAAATGACTGTTAGGTTATTCCAACTGCAAGACTTGTAAGACTTTGCGAGACTCTTGCTGCAAGACCAATACCAAGACCAAGACTTGAGTGCGCAATACCATGACCAAGACGAGACCAGGTGTGATGTTGCAAGACCAAGACCAAGACTAGTCCAAGTCTCGTCTTGGTCTTGCATTTGGGCAACACTATCCTATCTACTATTGCACCCAAACCTAAAGCTCACAAATAGGTCTATAAAGCTCTGTTAAAGCCGTGGTGCTGTACCGCTACGTTTTAGGTAGTTGTACATAGTCTTATTTATTGGCTTATTAGCCAACTTTGCTTAATGTCTCCCGCTCTGCATATGCAATCAAGTGCAATCTTTCCAACTCCTCCTGTTTTTCTTTGGTAATTAAATTTATTGCGGGTCGCAAGACAATCAAAAGTGTTTCCCGGGACTCCCTGAGGGACAAACCTCGGTGTCTTATACGGAGACTATTGTAGATCCTGGATTACAGGAGTCACAGTGGTGGGTATGTGTAGTGGGATTAGTGCCATAAATAGAAAAATAATACGAACTACTGTCTAGTTGGGGCGTCCTCCATAATGAAGTGACGATGGAATTACTACACCACGTTGGCAAACGCTTTGTTTCGGAGTTTTATTTCGAAGCATTGTTCTTTAGTATCGACACAAACTACTTAAACATTCCAAGTAATATTAAAATACTTTTTGCCGACTAAAACACTAAATTGAAAGCTACATTATCAGCGAGTACGTAGGTTATGTTTTATCCCGCTATTCCCACGTGAACGAGCTCTACGCAGGTAAAATCGCAGAATTTGCTAGTCTCTTTTATTTTTTACATGCGCGTGAAAGAAACTATTGGATACATTGTTTTAATGGGGCACCACGTGGGCGACCCACTGATCTTAAATAATATGAAATTTAATGACGGTGTATAAAATTTTATTCAATTTTATGCCAATCTAAAGAATAGATTTCATTGAAAATCTATAGCAATATAACCTATAAGGTAAGAGCACCAGTAGTTGACCATTTAAGGGCATAAAAATACCTTTATTATTGCTCAATCATAATTTTCACCTGATTCAATTAGAATTTCTTTTTTTGAGCTCTGCGGCAATTTTCAACGACATTAAACTAATGGTTTTGCTTGTACAATAATGGCATTATATAAAAAAAAACCTACAACTTGTGAATCAGTAGTTGACCACCCCACAAATTGGCTTTGTTAATAACTTTTTCATATTTTACATACTTACAACATTACCTTAATTAATCCCAAACAAACAAAATAAAAACGGAAAAATTAATTAAACGATTTTATTGTAAACACACAGTAAAAATAAAATCGTGGAACACTACAAAATGTACATTTTAATTGACCATTGTCGATATTTGACGTGTCCCACGATTTTATTTTTACTGTTTGTTTACAATAAAACCGTTTAAGTAACAATTTTTTTTTTTCCTTTTTTATTTTTAAGTTTTTAGTTTTTATATGCATTTTGTATAGAGCACTGTATTTTATTTATCAAGCCCTTTCATTTAATACCCATATTAATGGGATTGAAAAACAAATAGGTTAGCCGCCATTTTGTGGCCATCTTTAATTTACAGTAAATTTTAGTATGCATCAGAACCAAAGGCATATACCAAATTTCAGATCAATCGGTTGTCCGGAAGAGAGTGAAATTTCAATTACTAAATTTGATCCAAAAAAGAAAGAAACAAACGGAGTAAGCTAAATAAAACCGTTTAAAAAGAAAACATTTACTAATACTAGTAAATGCTTTCAAAATCACTAAATTGTTAATATTTCACTTTAAAATTTTAAAATCCTCCTCCAAATCCAATCCAGGATTGTAAAATTTTACAAAATTTTTACAATCCTTTAAGGATTGTAAAATTTTAAATAGTAAATAAATTTTAAATAATAAAAAATTTAATAAATAATTTTTAATAATAAGAAAAAGGAAATTAGATGTTTAGAGTGTGCCACTTGGAAAACGATTGGAGTGCATTTGAAATATTAAAAAAATAGAGGATACGTAGTTTGCACGATTCGATGACTAGATAACGACATCAACTATTAGTTTAAAAAAACGACGTAAATTCTCATTTTATTGAATTATGTGTGTTAGTGGTCAACCAGTAGTTGACCCGTTGACCGTGTACCTGACAAGGTCAACTACTTGTACTCTTACCTTCTATCAGAATAATACATAACCTAAAAAACAAGCCCTTGTATAGTGTCTTTGTATTCTATAAAACCGTGACATTTAAAAATCCGAATTCAGACCTATGGTCGTTATAACAAATCATTCTTCAATAATCGCCGCGCCAGAAAGATACCCAGATCATAGATTTAAAAATGTATATACATTTTAATTTCAATAGTTTGTTAACTTATAACTCCTATATAGTTAGATAACTGATACTTTAATAGACGCTGTTTGTAGATATCAGATTTTTGTTTATAAATAATTGTTTATTGAATACTAGCAACCCACCTTCGCTTCGCTTCAGTTTCAGTCGCCTTACCCGCGTAGTGCCCGTTCCCGTGGGAATAGCGTGATAAAATATAGCCTATGTTACTCCCTGATATTATAGCTTTCCACTGCTGAAAGAATTTTTGAAATCAGTTTGGTAGTTTAAGCGTGAAAGCGTAACAAACAAACTTATTTTCACATTTATAATATTAAGTAAGCATGTAAAATGTGTCATTTGCACCATAGCTCATTTCCACGTTATAAATAAAATGTGTAAATAACGTAAAATAAGTTAAAATAAAATTAAGTAAAAACAGATTTATTGTTCAATAAAATAACATAATCTTTGCTTTGTCTTCTCGTTTCAAAATCCCCTTCTTTAATACAAAAAAAAAAATTCATAAATTGCAGAAAAGTAAGAGGACTTAGATGTATACACATCAAAAAGGAATCGTGCAAATCCACCACTTGAATTGTAAATTTACTCAATTTAAAAAAGTGTAACAAAATTTTATGAAAAAGGAAAATATAGGCAAAACTCTTTCAGTTTTTTTGTAAAGTTCTTTAATTTATCTTAGTAATGATTAGCATAACCTTTGAATTTCACATTTATTATTCATCGCTACAGAAAAATTTGCAACAAAAACTATATTACGTTGCTGTTTGAAAGGCGATGATAACAAGTATCTAGCCGCTTGAACGAACAGAATAATTTAAATTAATAAAAGTACCCTTTAAGACAGACAAAGAATATACCTTGTTAGTTTCTTCTTGAAGAAATTGCTTTGCAGCAACTGAATGGAGTCTGTCGTCTAAACTATATTTTTAAAAATATAATTGTTATTATAATTGGTATTAGATTATGGCAATAAATGTCATCATTTGGGTTTTTTCTGGGTGTGACGTTAACCCCGGCAGGGGAGAGTGCGTAAATTCGTTTCCACAGCGTGAAAAAAAGAGTGTGACGTTAATAACGACTTTTTTCTTTCTGTGCGACGTAAGTCGTCAGTACGCGCAGTCCATAACCCACCGTACTCCTACCCCTTCGCCATTGGCTGACCACTGGTACCTACCAAGTTCCTTATCGTCCGTGGCCATCCCGGTCAGATACTCTCTCAACTACCCTGACCGGTTCCTTTTCAGACGCCTCTCCCAGGGTGTCGCCCTAACGCAGTCAGTCTCTGTAGGAGAGGGATTATACCCCGGTGCAGTCACACGTTAAAGCCGGTATGACCAGAAGTTCCAGTAGAATACTTATAACACCATCTGCTCCAATTTCCTTGTTTAAGTAAACCTATATCCAACAGTGAGCGGCTATAAGCTGATGGATGGAATATTTTTGTAGCAACGAAATCAGAGTAACGGATTTTCACGAATAAAAAAATAAGAAATTGATCTTCATACTATGCAGACGAGTTAATGATTGCATTAGATGTCTTAAGATTGGCATGGTACCGCCTGAATTTCTGATAATTTCTCAGCCAGTTTTTATTATTAGGGATATCGACCAACTACAATACGATAAGTATGTTAATATAAGGCTATCTTTATAAATAAATCTATTTTTGTCGATTTTATCGCGTTTGTGATTTCCCGGCGTTTATAACTATCTTATAGTTGTACATGAGAAACCTAAATCCGACAACATGCTAAAAGATAGCTTGTTGTACATGAGTCACGTAATCTGTTATAATCTGTTTCATCATCATCATCATCATCGCAGCCCACATACGTCCCACTGTTGGGCTCGGGCCTCCTCCACAATGGGAGGAAATTTAACCTACTGTACCATGCTGGTCAGATATGTTGGTATAGGGTTTCATTTCGAGTTTTCCTTCTCTTGCACAGATCTTATGTGCATATTATATCCCTTAGTCGTCTTGTACTACATCCACGGGCAAGATAGGGGGTGGTGAATTGTATTCTTACTCCGTCACCACACAAAAATATTCTGTCTATTAATACGTATTCTGTCATTCTATTATTATTTTTAATACAATATTATTATTTTCAAATATTTTAATTCTTGAATCCATATATTTTAATTGTTAGATCCAAAGCTCCTACTAAAAAGAGCAGTCGCTTATCGACATGTAATTAGCCTGCTTGGCAAACGAGTTAGCGTAGAATCCTACGCTATTTTAATTATGCCTTCGCTCTCATTGATGTTAAATGTCGTCTTTTAATCGTTTCGACACTGACTAGAAAGGAATAGAAAGTATTGTATTAATTTAACTACGCAGAGATCACATACTTTATAGAACACGAGTTATAATTAAAATGTTTAAAACAGTTTTATTAATTTTGCTTTATTTTGTTGTATTAATTCTGAAACTTCAAATCAGACTTCATATTTTCTTCTAACCTGGTATGGCGGGGAATGTACAATTTCCAGGCAAAATTAACACTCCAATTCACAACATTTTTATATCGCACAAGGAAATGTCCTCGGTGGCGAATGAACCAACGACACGAAATGGATTTTGATAATTAGATATCAATGCAATATAATCATCCTTGGTTTTATCCCTGTTACGACTTGAGATCGACTTAATATGCACTTTAATTTCATTGTACGTACAGCATAAATTGTGGCAACAGTTTTATGTCTCACTTGAATGGTTAATGTCAGGCCTGGCTTGTGAATGTAATAAAATTGTTGACAGCATCAGATGAAGTTGGCCTAAGTCTTAGTCGTCTTTTACGACACCTCAATGTAAGGATTGGTAGTATTCGTAGCCACCAACACACAGTTAATCTACGCAATATCATATAATTATTATATTTTCTAGACATTTTTTAAATTATATAATTATATTGATTAAAATTGTATATCCTCAAATTCATACATCAAAGTATATAGAATTGCAGTGACATCTTTGTAATATTAAATAAAAAATAATATATCTAGTCCAACCGTTTAAGGAGACGAAAGGGCGCTGTGGATAGATAGAACTATAATTAGCCGTGTTTCTCATCATACATCTATAGAGCAGGTGAACAATTCCGACACATCGGTGAAATCTTAAACTTACTGACACCTCCATTAATAATAGTGATGAATGGAGTATGATGCCGCAGAGCTGCCTTTTTCTCTTTTTTCGAGGCAGGCTATGTGTAGTCACACTCCGTCCGATCCGTACGAGCGACGAAGGGGCGGCGGGTGACACCATAACTTGCCGTGGGAGTAGTGAGTACCTCTCTCAAGTGGGTAGAGCCGCCTGACCTTGTCACAATTGGCCCGTTCAGGCGGGTTATGCTTTCGGGTACCGTCTCGTTCCGCAGAGTTCTCTAGTATATATTTAAGTTTAACTGCGAATGTGAACGAAGTTGAAATGGAATCACTCTCGCGGCACTCTTTTTCCAATTAAATAAGAGTCAAGGAAATTGATCGTAATCAAAAATATTATGTTGAGTAAATAAAAAATATAATATTGAGTAAGATATCTTAATTAATAACGTGAAGAATTTTTATCAAGATGTCCAAAATAAAGGAAGCCAAGTCGTCTAATGGATTCAAAATAATAAAGGATAAATACCGGCATATAGATTGAGATCTTTAATAAAGAGCTATATAAAGGATTGTGAGTGGTATCATGTTCAACATCATAATACAAAACCAGTCATTAACCCTGAGATATAAATGAACAATTTTCGCAACATATTAGCAAAATTATTACGCTAAATATGGGCCGGGCCATATCTAAGTAAGATCATCTATATTATCAGCTTCAACGAACGTTTGATATTAAATCTGAGTATTAAATAAGTCTAAGATAAAAAAGTATTAAGAATTAAATATTTGGACGTTTTCATTCAGTGCAGAAACTTGCCAAAAGATTAATTATGATCTGAATTTAGTTCAGAATCAAAACAATAATAAAAAGTGGTTAGTCTCCGTGTGGTTACGGAGTAAGAATACAATTACCCACTCCCTCTGTTGCCCGTAGATGTCGTAAAAGACTATGCAGGATATATGCAGCTTACACGATGCAAGAGAAGGAAAACTCGATATAAACCCTGTTGCAACACGTCTGGCCAGGGTGAAATAGTAGGTCAAGTCCCCTTTAATTGTGGAGGACGTATGAGCCTAACAGTGGGACTTATATCGGCTGAGATTTATGAATAAAGGAAAAAAAACGTTTGGAATTTTATAGCACATGATGGACAAAGCGTGCAAAAAAATATAATGTTTGTGTAATTCTTTCATCTTCTATTCACCATAATGTGAAGAAATTAAAATCAAAACTAGCGTACTTTTTAGATCTTTCATCAATGAGAAATAAATGTTTTAGGTATAATGCATAACAATGAAAGAACTTGCTAGCATCAGATTTCTTTGGGTAAGTGAGTAAATTTTTAACAAACCAACGTGTCTTACCAACACAGATTATTTTGATTACAGACACCTTAATATAAGAGAGTTAAATGTCGTGTATTTATACCTATTTCAATAAAAAATATATAGTGATGAGGACATTCTGTTGACAGTTTTAATAGCAGTTTACACGCATCCCCATACCCTTCTCTTTTTAAATGAAATATTTATGAAAAAAGGAAATAAGAAGATAAGCGTCTCAGATGGTAGTTCGTACTTAAATTATCTCGACAACGAGATACAGCACTTCTCACTCTGTTGTAAAACAAGGGTGTGCGTGTTGGGCTAGCCACGGATGTTGAGGATTCGTTAATAGTAGTCAGCCCAATGGCGAAAGGAACCTCCCTTGGTATATCTATACCAGTAAATTCCACAGCCAATTTCTCTTTAGTCGCTCCCAGACGAAACGGACGGCGTGTGACCATACGAAAGTCCTCCCGACAAAAAAAAGATTAAAGATATGCGCGACGCTTGCAGGGTTATGAAAAAATATTGAGGCAGTATCCATTCGGTGATGTATGAAAGACAATAAGAAAAATAAAGGCGCTATTATTTTTTATAAGACGTATAGATACTAAGTAAAATATTACTTTATTATTTGGGCCACGCTAATATAACAATGCATTGTATGAGTTAAAGTCGCCCGCTTGAATAACGTTAAAGCCTTCTTAAGAATGCTATTATTAGCTGCACCCTTCACATACATATATTTTAGTTCCGTCTTATAAGTAGATCCCTTATGAATAGCGAATAGACTATTTGTCTATTTGTAAACCAACTTTTCTTTCATTGAATATTGTCATTTATTTTTCTTGTTTGGGGTGCTGATGTGAAAATATGTTTGCAATATAATATTTTTTTATTATCAGGTTTGTTAAGGCCGCTAGATAATGCCATATATAGCTCATTTTATAATACATCTACAGACATACGTTAAAAGACAATATGGCAAGCTTAATAATGTATTATAAATATCATTTATTTTTCTACTCTCGTTTTCTTTAAATAAGCAATTTCCTTGCAAATATACGTTTCTAACAGCGCACGACACGAATTATTTTAAACGATTTTAGTTTTCATCCAACATTCTTTCTCCGTTTGTTTAATATAAAAATAAATAACAGATGCGTTTATAAATAAACTAAGCATGCTTCAGTCACTCACCTAGCAAAGTTAATTAAAATATTAAAACGTACACTTTAATTAAGGAATGGCAATTTTTTAAATTTAATTTAGCCTTAAATGCATTAAGCCGCAAATGTAAACACTAAATGAACTCGAATGCTAACATATTTGGTCACCGTGGTATATTAGATTGATTACCCTTTACTTGAAGAATGCCCATATTCTGTATTAAGTCGCTTTTGAGCTGAGAAGGAGAAGATAGTCGTAATTCTTGATTTATAGTTTAAAATGCAAATCTACTGATATCTTATCTAGGTGACAGCTAAGTGTTATTATAGATCATAGCTTATGTATCCCACTGTTGGGCTCGCGTTTCTTCCGCAATTGGAGGGAAATTGATCTACAATAACCACGCTGGACTGGTTGTTATAGGGTATTATTTCGAGTTTTCCTTCTCTTGCGTAGATGTTATCGGTGTATTTATTTATTTATTTAGGTTAATCAACAATTGAACTACACAAAAAATTATAAATACATTTACAAATTTTCATTCTTAAGTGTATCAATTATTCAAAGATTAACACCCCATGCACTATATCTGGTTAATTATAATAATTACACATAAGAAATTACACAAAAATACATTAAAAATAAAAAAAATAAATTAAATCAATAATAAACAATTTAAATAACATTTTAAATAAAACCCTTAACCCAAAAATTAATCCCTTAGTCGTCTTTGACGACACCCATGGGCAAGAAAGGGGATGGTGAATTTTATTTTTCTCCATCACTACATAGAGGACTTACAACAAAAGAGCACCTTATTATTTAATACCATAGGATTACATTTGGTATGATATAAGGAAGTAAGTATATTAATGTCTACGGGTCATGGTTCAAGCTCCATTACACTACTGACTTTCTTTTGTTCGCAGTCGATAAATGGTTGCCTTATTCCGAGTAGTAAGTACCACACCACAATCTTGCAGTAAATTTACATTTGAGAAGTAAATATTTGCTACAACGCTGTGTTTCTTGTCCTAGAAATATTTGCAAGGGCTAACTACTTATCAACTGCCAAAGTTAATAAAAATAAACTCTAAGAGGGCTCTACTACGAAATTCGAATGAAGATGAATTCGATAGTAGATCATTTGTTTCACCAGCTGTTAAACCTTTGGGATTTTAACACATTATCTTACGCAATACATCCAAAATTAAAAAAAATGTATCTGAAATGTTTGTCGTATGTTGTATAGTCAAGAGTTTTGTGATGCGGAATATTCAGTGCCAAATTCGAAACTTCTAGAAGGTAACAATCCACAATCGCATGTTTTGTAATGCAGGCTAACGTATTCCTTTTTTTAGTGTATATATTAATCAATTGCAGAATACGGGCCTACTGCGTAATAGGAGAGAATTAATTTCCCTCCTTAAATACTAAGATGATTAGAAAGGTCGAATAGGCTTTTCTTCCCTTGCGAAGATGATAGCTACTTGCACACTTTTACGATAAGCTGGGATAATTTGTATTCATAGACCGTCACCATATAGTATAATAAAAAAAACATATTATGTGCGGGTAGTTAATAAAGTTGAATTAAATAATTCGGATTTATTTAGTATGATTTTGTTATTTTTAATATCGTAATTTGATATTTAATGGTTGAATTAAATATTTGATAATTAACACAATAAACAACAGTTTAAATAGGTACTTTTCTCAATGTTAAAAAACACAATCTTTATATTTATTATTAATTAATACTTATTTTTGAGAAACTTCAGAACTAACAGTCTGGCAATCTAGAAATACAAGATTCTACGATTATAGTAATTGGTACCAAATTATGTTTAATATAGTTTATTAAACAATCGACATTATATTTTTCATATAATATAGGTATAAGGGTAATTTCGTAAGAACACTGTAATAATTATATTTATTATATTCTTATTCATTCATTTGTAATTAAGTAAATATTTTTAATGATGTTTTATGTGTTTTCAATAATTCTTCCGTACTTTAAAAATACCAGATATTTCTTAAATAAAGTAAAAAATCAAAATTAAATAAATCCTTATATAATTTTACATTAATATTCAAACTAAATCAACTCAAACTACAGTCAATTAAAAAAAAACGATAAGATCATCTCAAATATAAAAATTATTTTCAAAATGAATGTGTAAAATTTATATAGTTAATGAAATTATTTTCATTAGCCGCAATTAAAAATACTCACTTGCAATATTTCTTCAGCTGAAGCTTTGTTCACATTTACAAGACCAAGCATCTTGGACCAATGACGAGGAAGCTTAATAGCGCCGCTTTTCAAATTATGAAGGTTTTTTAAACGTTTCGAATGATTAAATGACCCCATAACGTAATAATCAGGACCACAATATATTATTATTTAAAGAACAAGTTCTATTAAGTTCCTATTCTAGAAACAAAATTTTAAAATTAAAAAGAGCAAGCGTCAGTTTGACGAGTGTCATGGTTGCGATCAAGTAAGCGAGCGGTTGTGTCGACTACATGACAGCTACTAAACTTTCCAACAAAGCTCGCTTGTTAGACATCAAACATTTCTCTTGGATAAATTATAAATTCTATATCTCAAAAGCTTTCTTGATATTTTGTGTACTATTTATGATTAGATTCATAAAGTATAATGTTTTATCACTTAAACTTATTATATACGTTAGCAATAGGCTCTTATGTTAAATTATCTTAAACAAAGCTTAGATATTTATGAATATTTAAATACTATCAAAAGCTTTCTCCATTATTACTCTAACAGTTAAGTAACTTAGATACATTGATATATAAAAGTATTTAATGATCAAAAGCAGATAAGCTTTTATATAGACTTTCATGCCTAGATATTTCGTAAACAATAGAATATTCTTAATATAATTTTGTTCATAAATTGTAATATCATTTTTATTATTTCTAGTATACATTATAATCAGTTAAGGTTCTTAAGAGATCTTTTCGCTAACTCCACTAATTTCTATAAATATTGAAAGTGAATAGGGACGCAAACGAATAACATAGCCATCGCAAAACCCAATGCTATTGAAGTAGCTAATACGTGTTATACGTTAATTATAAATAAGCTAACAGGAAAAATACAAAACGCGCAAGATAAATACATTTTAGGTGTAGTGACGAAATGAGAATACCATTCACCACTCCATTTCTTGCCCGTGGGTATAGTAAAAGATGACTAAGGGATTATAATATGCAGATAACATCAAGGGAAGGAAAATTTGGTATAAAATTCTATACCAACACGTTTGACCAGAGTGTAAAGTAGGAATTTAGCCTCCTATCGTCGTCGGCTCGAGTCTAGTAATAAGCCATATATGAGCTGTGATAGTTATGATGAATATTAATTAAATATATAATTTTTTTTTTGGTTTGGTGGTGGGTTGCGGTCGGCGCGCTCCTCGCACCACTCCCTCCGGGGCGACAGAGGGGCGTAAGCACGCACACCCACAACCCACCCACGTGCACGTCGCCTTCGTCGTTGGGCCGACCACCGGTGCAGGGTTACTTGTCATCAGTGGTCGGCAAATTAAATATATACATAAATTTTCTGTGTAGTGACGGAGTAAGAATACAATACACCACTCTCTATATTACCCGTCGACGTAAAAGACGACTAAGGGACATAATAAGCATATAACATTTCGTGCAAGAGAAGGAAAACTCGAAACAACCAAGCCAATATGTCTGATCAGCGTGGAATAAGTAGGTCAATTCCCCTCCCATTATAAAGGAGACCTAAGCCCAACAGTGGGACATATATAGGCTGATAACGATATAAATAAATTATTCAGCCATGATATATTAGTTTAGAAGAAAAATATTAGTTTAAAGATTCTTATGTACTTATCAAACATTCGGTTCAATCACTCAATAAATTTGAATAATGGTGTTGATTTGTGATTTGTAATATTCTATATTTGTATTGGTCATGCTCACTGAAGGGTCTGCTAGCGGTAGCTATGAGGAGCGGGTCACTCCTTTCCCTCCATTATGGTTGAGGGGAGTGATGGCTGCTCTAGTAGTTAACTCGTGATCGGGTGCCGCTTTGTGGGATCTGGTCCAACCATAATTTTCTCATTACATTTGTGATTATTATTATATTTGTGAATTATATTATTTAATATTTCGAATGGCATCACACTGGAACTATTAATAAGCATGTTGTAAGATGTAATTTTATTTAAATGAAATTAAGAAAAATAAATAAAAAATAGACAATCCCGCTAAGTTTCTTGCCAGATCTTCTCAGTGCGGTCGCGTTCCGATCCGGCGGTAATTATAATTTTAAGAAAAATGGACTAGAATGACAATATGTAAGTGCCCCCGCGGGGTTTATACATAATAAATGATTTGAATTTGAATATATTGCTAATCTTGTATTCGAAGTTCTGCCCTTAATCGTCTTTTACGATATCCTCAGTTAAGAAAAGAGGTAATGAATTTTATTCTCCGTCATCACACCACTGATTTGTACATTGAATTAATAAATTTTAGAACGTGGTAACCGTTTTATTTATTTTTTCACGTCAGGCAATGATGTAGCTGAGCAGAAAGGATGTGACATCCTTTCCGCTCAGACTGGGGCGAGGATCTCAGCTTGTGGCTGCGTTCCAATTCGGTGATATATTATTGTATTGTGTTCAAACAATGTGTAAATTTTACAATATTAAGGGCCTTATGCAGAATAAATGATGTGATTTGATTAGGGGGAAGGCGGTGAGCGATCCCACATCTTGGCGTGTGCGTAAATCTTTTTAACGCCAAATAGGCGGGCCACCGCTACATGACCTTGTCATCAGTGGCTGAACGTGGTAACCCTTAAACTTTGGATCAGCTATAGTAGCTGATTCAAATCACTTGCCATAAATGCTTATAGCGGTGATAGTAAGACAGTATCAATCCTTACAGAATGCAAGTGTTGGCAGAATACCAGCGCTATTTCTTGAATGAGAAGTAGCGTGGACTGAGCCAACAGCCTTTTATGTACCTCGTTAAAATTAAATTATTTAATGTAAGAAGTTCTTTTTTTAAATCTGTTTTTTTATAGATTTAACGAGAACAGAATAAATGGTTTTCTTTCTTTTTTCTCCTTATTACTTTGAATAAGAGTAATGATTGCTATTGATTAGCATTTGTTTGAGAAGATCATTCCTGTGACGATATAATATAAGTAAGCATCTATTATTAATTGTAATTCTAAGATAGAAAATACGAAGTTTATCAATTTTATTAATTTTTGTATGAAATGAGAATACTTCTTTTCGAATTCTACTTTAAGGTAGAAAATTCTTGGCAATAAATTAGTTTAGGGCGATTAAAACAGTGTAAGCAGATAATATGTTTGCAATAGAAAGAAAACTCTAAATAAAATTATTCTATATCGCTTAGCACTGCGGCTTATTACTTAGCAATTTCATGTTCAATATCTAACGTAACACTGTTAATAAAGAAATAACACTAGAGCCTGTCTATGAAATTTAATCCGTGGCACTTGATAGTATTAATAATATATATTGGCACCAAGTCACGTTGGGATCACGGATGTTTTTACACGTGACTATTTCACGTGAAATAACTATATTCACAAGGGTAACATGTGGATCTCGAACGCTTATTATACCTTCCGTCTGATAATAATCATATTTGTGATTGGAGTGTGTAATGTGCGTGTAAAAGTTTGATGGTGTTACAATTCCATTCAACCATAAAGTCAAGAATTTAGGCCTAATTATTGATAGTAACCTAACTTAGGGGCCTCAACTGCAAGAAGTAAGCCGTAAAGTGTTTGCCTCTGCTGGATCCCTTAGGAGATTACGTAATTTCTTGCCAACTGCGACTAAAATTACGCTTGCAACTTCCTTACTTCTTCCTATACTTGATTACGCGGATGTCAGCTATTTAAATCTCACCGAGGGTCAACTGGGTAAACTTAAGCGTCTCCAAAATGTTGGTATCCGATTCATATTTGGCCTTCGCAAATATGATCATATTTCCCAATTTCGTGCAAAACTCAAGTGGTTACCAATTCGCTTTCGCTGGAATGCTCATATTCTCTCTCTACTCTATAACATTCTGTTCAATCCTTCTACTCCTTCCTATTTAAAAAGTCGTTTTATATTCCTTCACGAAACACATGACAAATGTCTAAGGTCATCACTAAATCTACAATTAAATACACCAAAACATTGTACATGTTACAACGGTAAATCATTCACCGTAACTGCCATCCGGTTGTGGAATGATCTGCCGAAAGAAATAAGGCATGCTGAATCACTGGAATCTTTTAAAAAAATGGTAAAGACGCACTATCTTACACTGTAAAACTTATATTGCTAGTCACTGATTACTTACATTCTATATTTATTTCCTATATTATTGATTTATGTATTTAGTATATTTTATTATAAATATTTAAGTAAGTCTATATAATGTATTTACATATATGTATGTACATATATATTTATGTTTACATTATTTATTAATCTATAATTTATCATATGTTTAATCTTTTTATTGGCTACACCAACAACTATCTTTTTTTCCTACACTAATTCCATCCAAAGGTTGCCTGGAAGAAATTGCCTATGGCGATAAGGCCGCCCATTGTACTGTGTCTATTACATATAGTTCTTCTGTATAAATTTCTGGTGTACAATAAAGCGTATAATATATAATAAATAAATAAATAAATGTGCGTCTCATGTGTTGATGGTATAAGAATATAATACTTTGGCATAACTTACTTATAAAAATTAGCTAAAGAACATCATACGAGTCTGCAGTAAGACTGAAACTCTGAACTCAGAACGGCTTGCCAAATATTATCGGTATGATGGCGTTCAGATAGGTAAGATAGTCTCTTAACTGGTATTTTGAATGCTTGGTTTGCTGCATCATTGATTATCCATTCTCTATTTCCGTAGAAAAAAGGAGATCATTCTGTTCTATAATCATTACCATTACACCAGGGACATGACTTATGCTCGAGGCCTACAGAGCTTTGGCAAAGCACTGTAAACACTTTCTATGTGGTTGCCTACTGTTGCTAGATAGTTGGTAAAGTAAAGAAATGGAACGTGATCTTTGCCTTTATAGAAGCGCTTGTCTCGCAGAAAAAGGTAGTTCTAAGCTAACATGCTATGTCGTAGTGTGAGATGTTATGTGCAAAAACAAATGAGAAATAAATGTTTTATTTCTTTTATACAACCGTATTACTACCGAGTTTTAAGTCAATAGGGTAATGAAACATTTTTTTCAAACAAATTGCTACGCCGACGCGCCGTTCTTGTTTCCTAAATTGTTGTTTATAAGATTTTCTTTTGTGAAGTTTCAAATTTATAGATTCTCTAAGTAAAAGTTTTATACAAAGTCTTGAACCCTTTATTTTTCCCTACACAACATACAAACCCAAAATGCCTTCATATCACATATTTATGTCGTGTAATTATATTAAAGATATTTTGTTTGAGCATTTATAAATTAGACCTCATCATCTCGGCTCACACTCATCCTTCTGCTGGGCTGGATCTTTCTCTACAATAAGAACTTAATTGATCTGTCATATCGTGCCAAATGGGGTAGTATTAGGTTTTAGTTTGAGTTTTTTTCATCGTGTGTTAATGTTAATTGCATAGTTTTAGTCATTTTTTAGGATAGCCCCGTGGCTGCAGTGACGGAGTAAGAACATACTTCATTACCGTCTTGTCCGTGCAAGACAGTAATGAAGTATGTTCTTACTCCGTCACTACACAGAGAAGAGTTAATATTTGCATTAATAAATTTATCAATACCGCGAAGAGAGACGTCAAAATAGTCTGCGATTGAAATAAATTTCGAAATTTTCAAAGAAAATTTCTTGTAAATAAATCAAGTAAATCTAACGTGAACACGCCTCGTTAGCGATAATTCTAATTCTAAATCAAATATATGTTAGCGCACCAATTGGCGATATGTTATATAATTTAACAATGCTAGTTAAAAGTTTCAAATTCGATTTACGCATAAAAACAATATAAAGAAAACATTTCTTTTGGTGACGGAATAAAATCAGAAGTATTATTATCTCTTCCTTTCCAATTACCGTCGTAATATATTGCTGTGGGGTGGTTACAAATTCTAATAACCCTTACATTACTCGTGTAGGTCGTAAAACACGACTAAGGGCTTTATGTCGAACCAGACCAACTCCTTCTGATGCCTGACAACAATTAAATAATTACATTCCAAGGAGGGTTGAAGCCAGGCAGATGGCCGGTCATAAAACTATTACTAAAACGTTTGCGCATATGCACTATGAATTATTTTTTTTTTGGGGTGGGTCGCGGTTGGCGCACTCCTCGCTCCACTCCGTCCGGGCCCACAGAGGGGCGTAAGCACGCACACCCGAAACCCACCCCAACACCACGTCGCCTTCGTCGTTGGACCGACCATCGGAGCAGGGTTACTTGTCATCGCAGAAGGCTGCGACCGCGTCCCAGCTCCTCACGCTGTCGAGCATTGCCCTGGTGATGGTCGGCAGCGTCAGGTCGGCACCGATAATTGCGATAAGTTCACAACGCTGCTCTGCCCAGGCGGCACAAACCTCGAGCGTATGCTGCGCCGTGTACTCGTCGTAATCGCAGTGGTGGCAGGCCGGTGTACTCTCCCTCCTAGCGACCGTGTACAGGTACTTGCCGAAGCATCCATGCCCCGTCAAGACTTGCACCAGTCGGAAGGAAAGCACCCCCTGCCGCTGTTTTAGCCACTGCAACAGCACCGGTCGGAAGGCCTCCACAGTCCAGACACCTTATCGAGGTCTCTTCAGCCGGACTGCCCAACGGGCAATGACGTCTCGGCGGGCGTCGACGCGCCAGGCGATGAGCTCCCTCAAGGAAACAACACCGCCCTCGCCGCGCACCACCGACACCCGCCGATACAACTCGGCGAGCATTTCCGCCTCCAGGTCCCACGGGGGAGTCTCGGCCAACAGGCACGCCGCTCCCGTCGCCACCGTGCGGTATCCGCGGATGCCCCTAATCGCCATGGCCCTCTGTGGTCGTCACAGAGTAGCCCTGAGTCGGGCTGTCAGGGACCTCGCCCACACCGGTGCGCCGTACAGGGCCATCGACCGGATGACCCCCGTGTACAGCCGTCGACATACAGCGCTCGGTCAGTCACCACAGATTCTAACCATTTTAACACCTATAAGCCAATATCCACAACGATATCCTTAAAAGACACTCCGATACCTCAGGAAGTTTTAGGTAACGCTTTTAATTATCATCTTACAACCCGCAACCCCGGCAAAATTCCACTACCCTCCTATAGTAAGCGGGAGGCATGAAAGCAAAGTTAACTAGTAAGTTAATAGATAAGATGATTTACAGTTACGTGAGGCTGAGCAGTACAGCCCGTTCAGTACCACGAGTATGACAAAGCTTAAGGAGCCTATATGTGAGCCTTAAGATTAATTGCATTAGTAGGTATGTTACAAACGCCTGAATGCAAGGCAATGTCGAGTGATAATGGTGATGGTTAAGTAAGTGGTGGTGGAGTCAAATGTGTCTAGCTGGTAATTAAGTGCGCGTACCCAGAGACGTGACCAGTACGAGTGAACTAATTTGTCCTTTGTACAGCACACATTGAAAGGTATTTCTCTCATCGGGAGGATGTGTGTGCCCATTATTTTCACTATCAGTTAGCCAGCGCAATATAACTAATATTTTTGCCAAAACATATTTTATACCAATAAATAAAATTGGAGTGTCTGTTTGTAATGTCAAAATAATAGGCTTTTTTCATGCTCACACGGTTATTTGCACGACACCTATGCCTAAAATACAGATTAAAAATTTTTTGTCTGTCTGTTTGTTCCGGGTAATCTTCAAAACGACTGGACCGATTTCAAAAATTCTTTCACCAATGGAAAGCTGTAATATCGGGGAGTAACCTAGGCTATATTTTAGCCCGGTATTCCCACGAGAATGAGAACTACGCGGGTAAAAAGAGTAAATCCGAAGCGAAGCGAGGGCAGGTTGCTAGTAATGTAATATAGACATTCAAGTCTAAATAATTTAGTAAGGAAAAACAACTGCTATTTGATCCTCAAAATGTTGGGTTCAACGGAATAAAGTCGTGGTATTTCTTAATAAAGTAAGTACGTCTGACGACATATACATATGCGTCGTCGTTAACTTGTCTTTTACGACCATTAACCTATGGAGCTGTGTCGAGAAAACTTTTTTTTTGGTATAATACATACTATATTTCCTCGAACAAAAGAAGATCTTACTATTGCTGTATGTTTAGGGCTTCTACTACGTGAGAAATTTTCAATGCTTATATATATTTTTTTATAATAACTACAAAAGGAGCGGTTATTACATGAGTTTTATATTTTTTGTGAAGGTATTTTCTTCTTCCCTGTGGAGACGAAATAAGAATACAATTCACCACTTGCTATTCTATTCTGCTTGCTTGCGATTCTATCTTGCCCGTGGATGTGGTAAAAGACGACTGAGGGATATAAGACGCATATAACATCTATGCAAGAGAAGAAAAACTTGAAGCAAGACTCTATACCAACCTGTTTGAGCAGCATGGTATAGTAAGGCTGGTTTCCTTCCTATTGAGGAGGAGGCTCGAGCCCAACAGTGGGAGGTATATGAACTGTGATGATGATAATGAAGATATTTATAAGGTCGATATCTTTAATTATAACATGAGTAGCTGGATTATTGCTCCCTACTTGGAGTGCTTACATATGTATATACAAATTTTAATTAGAGGGATTCATTGTGCCACAAATTTATGAAAATATCATTTATGTACTTACACAAGTATCATACCGGTTATTAAAACTAATATAAGCGTATAGCAAATTAATGTTAAGTTGGTTACATTGCTTGGTTAACAGTTTTCTTTTTTTTAGGGTTCTGTACCCAAAGGGTAAAAACGGAGCCCTATTACTAAGACTTCGCTGTCTGTTCTTCCGTCTGTCTGTCACCAGGCTATATCTCAAGAACCAAGATAGCTAGACAGTTGGAATTTTTACAAATTATGTATTTCTGTTGACGCTAAAACAACAAATACTAAAAATAAAATAAAATAAATATTTAATCTATGTATATAGCAATAAATAAAATTGAAGTGTCTGTTTGTAATGTCAAAATAATAGACTTTTTCATGCTCACACGGTTATTTGCACTATACATATACCTAAAATACACTTGATTTTTTTTGTCTGTCTATCTGTTTGTTCCGGGTAATCTTCAAAACGGCTGGACCGAATTCAAAAATTCTTTCACCAATGGAAAGCTATAATATCACTATAGAGTAAACTAGGCTATATTTTATCCCGGTATTCCCACGGGAACGGGCACTACGCAGGAAAGACGACTGAAACCGAAGCGAAGCGAGGGCGGGTTGCTAGTGGAAAAACAAAGGGTAAAAAAACTTGTTTGTTGTATGGGAGCGGGGGACTCCCATACAACAAACAAGTTTTTTTTGCCCTTTCTTGCTAGATATCGATAATGGCAACAGGAAGGCACCAATATGAAATTTGCGTACCTACTTTTGATTACCTAGTCCGTGGTACGGAACCCTTAGTGCGCGAGTCTGACTTGCTCTTGGCCGATTTATATCTATTATATTTTAAAGACATTAAAGACCTAATGATATCTGATGTTTACGCGAGCACTACACATTGTAAATAAAACTACTTTTACGGATTAAGTATATCGCGTTTGTATTTGATTTATGATTGCCCGACGTTTCGAACACTTTGCAGTATTCATGGACATTAAAGACCTATCCTAATATTGCGGGTACCTTACAAAGCTTGTGGGTTCTGGTACCTAGAATCTGGTACCTTATGGCCTAGGGATCTTGGGCGAGAAATAAATATCGATATATCGATGTTTCACTATTTATTAAATTATCAATACCGAATCAATATTTTGTGAAAAAATATCAATACCTATATCGATATATCGGTGACTATTGAAAAAAAAGCGTTATCTCATTAATGACAATAGTAATTTCTATACAAAATATACATTATTTTGATTTAAAAGAAATCATTTTTAAAGTGCTTTTATTATGTAATAATTATAAAAATATCAAAGAATTATTACCCTTTTTTACTCGTTGGTGTTGTAGAAGACGATTAATTTTCAGTTTCAAAATATAAAGCGTATATCTTACATTATACTACTTCGTAAAAGTCTTTAAATGTGTCACAAAATCCCCGAAAACCATTGTGTGTATAAAAAACTATCATTCACTGTAATATAATGTCTTTAAAGTAATCTTTTAATTTTGAATGATCTTTTAAAAGAATCATTTGAATTTCACAAAAGAAAATTCGGTGAAGTTCGAGTCGGAGTCTCGTGCGAATGGTTCATATCTATAAAAAATAGGCAAAAAGGTAGTTTTTTTTGTGGGGGCCCTTAAATATTTATTTTATTTTAATTTTATTATTTACTATTAAATAAAAATTAACTGAGTATGTTGTGAATATATCAAGTGCTTACCTGTTGCCATATCGATATCAAGCAAAAAAAGGTAAAATAATCGCGTTTGTTGTATGGGAGCCCCTCTTAAATATTTATTTAATTTTGTTTTTAGTATTTGTTGTTATAGCAGCAACAGAAATACATAAATTGTAAAAAATTCAACTGGCTGGCTATCGCGGTTTTTGAAATACAGCCTGGTGACAGACAAACGGACGGACAAACAGCGAAGTCCGAATCCTCATTCAAATATTAAGTGAAAAATCGTTGGAATAATTCAATTGTCATTTTTGTTAATAATTTCCTTGCTAAAAATGACAAACACTTAAACGCAACGTAATCAACTGGATTTAGGCGAAAGGAAATTCTACTTATTGTCGATAATTGTGAACCTACTACCTACTAAATCAGTAGATAAGTATTTGTGTATTTGGTAAGTAGAGGATTATGATAGGCGAAATATATGAAGGAGCTTGAAGCAGGAGTTCAGAAGCTCATAAATCTACTAAAAATTCTCACGAGTGCTTCGTGGTGAGTACATCAAATTGCGTATATTATTACTGCATTAATAAGAAGTAGGCTGGATTGCGATATTTCCTATATGACCATACGTTTAACACGAATATATACAAGTTAATTAAGATTCAGAATCAGGCTTTAAGAGCAAGGGGACGATTCGACAGAAGCACACAGATTCTAAATGTATTGGCTAAAATGTTCTTCAATGTCTAATAATATTACAATAATTACAGTATTTAACACTCATAGACACATTAGATTATGGAGAAATAAAAAAATATCTGGTTAATTTTCTCGAAGAAACTAAACGTGAATATGTTATTTCTTTTTCAATTTTGGCAATGTTTTCTTTAGATATATAGGTAACCATAGAAAATATTATAAAAAGTTATTTAGATTCTGTTGTGCGAACAAAAAAAACATATGATTTTAACTTAATGAAAGCACAATCTGTGAAGGAACTTTGGAAACATTATCGGGGTTACTATATATATATTCATGGGTCTAAGACTGGCAATGGTGGTGGTGCCACACACTATGATCCTCAGAAATCACTAGCCGATAATAAAAGTAATTTTCATAAAATAAACCAACACGTGTTAGTTATGTCTTTGGAGCTCTAGGCAATTTTTTTCTTTATTTTTGGGCCTTTTATTCTTTATGAATATGTAAGCCCCATTGCACCCTAAACTTAAATGTACAAACATAATATAAATACCGTAATATAATATAAGTATCCGTGTGGTGACGGAGTAAGAATACAATTCACCACCCCCTATCTTACCCGTGGGTGATCGTACGAGACGACTAAGGGATATAAAACGCATATAACATCTATGCGAGAGAAGGATAACTCGAAATAAAACCCTATACCAACACGTCTGACCAGCGTGGTATAGTAGGTCAATTACCCTTCCATTATGGAGGAGGCCCGAGCCCAACAGTGGGACGTATATGGGCTGAGATGATGATGAGATGATGAATATAAATACAGTACACAGGTAATATAATATAGATACAGTTGCTATAATTAACTACTACGATGAACCGCCAGGTTATATAAATGCTTTGCAGCTTCAGATGTTGGATTTGCCAACATAGTTTGGACAATGCCAACAACTGAATCATTAATGCAAATAGCTTGTTTCATTAAATCTCTTTCGTTTTGGTTCTGGACTCATTCCATCAACAAGTGTTGAACATCATCAACAATGCCGCAGGTATCGCAGTTGCGTGAATTCGATTTACCCATGAGGTACGCAAATCTTTTTGTTGGAAAATATCCAGAACGCAATCTATGAGCTATAATTAGATTCAATCTTGTTAATTTGCTCTTGGTAACGAACCAAGGAATTTGAAGCTGATGCTGGATAGTTTTATATCAAAGGTTTTATATCACCCTTTACTTTGTGATATTTCTTCAAATTGTTCACTCCATTTTTTAAAACAAATTCTCTTAACAGTACTAATGGTTTCAGAGTAATGTGGTTTAATTTCTATATTTGTACCTTGTTCTATAGCTAAGTTTGCAAGTCTATCAGCCTCCTTTTTACCATGAATACCTATGTGCGAAGGAATCCATTGCAATACCACATTCTTATTACTAGAACAAATCTAGGCAATTTTAGTAACGCTGACTTTTTTATAAAATATTAATTTCTGTAAATAGTAAAATTACTTCGACATATATAGCTCGGTGCGTTTCTGGCTCCAGAGTTAGAGAGATTTTGTCTAAAATGCAAAATGTAATGCAAAGCGGAGTTAATCTGACATTTCAATGGATACCATAACATGGAGAATGGCATTTTAGACAAAATGGAGAAGAATTAGAGGGAAAATTTTAGCAATTGAAACAAATTATGTGGAAATATTATCCAAATATAAAAATAAATGCTTTGAAAATAGAATTTTAATCATTGATCTAAAAAGAAAGGCATTTGGTACAAATCTATAGTATCGGAGCTTTCTCACGTTCTATGGTTTATAGGCACTAAGCTTAACAGGAAATACATATAATGATTTCTGATGTTTACGCGAGTATTATACATTTTAAATAAAACTACTTTACGGATTTTATCGCGTTTGTATTTGATTTTTGATTACCCGACGTTTCGAACACTTTACAGCGTTCATGATCACGGGTGGACTAAGATGTCTCACGTCCAACAAGTCATCGTTACTGCAGAAAATTTATAATTATCTACCCGATACAGAAAATTAGTTATTAAGTATTGACCCACATTTTGATACAAAATTTATTGCCAGTGTAAGAAGAAAATGATTCTATATGAAAAAATTATATTGTTTATGGTTAGTAATAATTAATTATTACTACTATTATGGTTATAAACAATATAATTTTTACTATATAATTAATTAATTATTTCTAATATATAATTAATTATTACTAACCATAAACAATATAATTAATTATATATTAGAAATAATTAATTAATTATATAGTAAAAATTATATTGTTTATAACCATAATAGTAGTAATAATTAATTATTACTAACCATAAACAATATAATTTTTTCATATAGAATCATTTTCTTCTTACACTGGCAATAAATTTTGTATCAAAATGTGGGTCAATACTTAATAACTAATTTTCTGTATCGGGTAGATAATTATAAATTTTCTGCAGTAACGATGACTTGTTGGACGTGAGACATCTTAGTCCACCCGTGATCATGAACGCTGTAAAGTGTTCGAAACGTCGTGTAATCAAAAATCAAATACAAACGCGATAAAATTCGTAAAGTAGTTTTATTTAAAAGGAAATACATATGTTGTGGTAGCTCATAGACTGAGATCTGGACAAACGCCCCTCAATAAGTTTGTATTGTTTATGATAAAAGGATTTCGCCAAATGGTGATGTGTGTAGAAATGTAGATGTCTCTCACTTATTGTCAAAGTGCTATTGATTTTGGTCTATAAGAGGTTTTATCGCGTCTCTTCTGTGTGATGACGGAGTAAGAATACAATCCGCTACTCCCTATATTGCTTGTGGATGTCGTAAAAGACGCCTAAAGACAGATCGAAATAAAACCCTCTTTCAACACGTCTGACCAGCGTGGAATAGTAGGTGAATAACCCTCCCATTATGGAGGAGGCCTGAGCCCAACATTGGGACATATATAGGTTGAGATGATGATCGCGGATCAACCGCTGAACATAAATATATTTGATATACATAGGTATATTTCATCATATATTGTCGGCGTCTAATTTTGAAGTAGCTTATTATTTAAGTTGGTCATGTAACGCTTTAAGTAATATTAAACTTCTTGATGTCGGGGGCTGGCATGTAAATCTGTATAAAAGTCTCTAATAATAAATAAAAAAATAAACGCAATCAAAAAATACTAGTCACGCAATACAATTTTTATTTTCCTTTTGTTCGCATCTTTTACGATTTTGGATTCTATTTACTTTATTTTTTAATTTATATCGTGGTTCGATTTGGTTCGCTTAACGCACTGTAGCCAATATTTACTGAACATATTGTACAAAAGAAGTTAGTAAAAAAATAACAACGAAAATAGACAAACCCGCCAAGTTTCTTACTGCATTTTCTCAGTGCAATTGCGCTCCTACACGTTGGTTGTTTTTTTTGGACGAACTTAAAGTGAAATGTAAAAATACGTATGTATATAATCCTTACTAATATTATAAATGTCAAAGTAAGTTTGTTTGTTTGTTACGTTTTCACGCTTAAACCACTGCACCGATTTCAAAAATTCTTTCACCAATGGAAAGCTATAATATCAGGGAGTAGGCTATATTTTATCGCAGTATTCCCACGGGAACGGGCACTACGCAGGTAAGGCAACTGAAATAGAAGCGAAGCGAGGGCGGGTTGCTAGTACATAATAAACGCATTGAATTTGAATTTGACTCAGTTATCCCATATCAGACACGCATTAAAAGAAAAGTTTGTGCCATTATATTTTAAACCCAGAAAAAAATTACAAAAAGCTCTTTATCGAAGGATGTCGTTGTTTAACTTTGGCCTCTATATACCGAATACTTTTTTTATTTAAATAGAATGAATAAAATTGGGTTCACATCTCAATTGCAACTTAGTTAAATTCACAATAACATCATTAAATTCAAATAAAACGTACAAGTTTTATTCAATAAATATGCACTGCGAGGGGCATCAACCTTCGATATAGTATCTAAATAATTACAAGATCGCAATTATTTGTGTAGACAAAAAACATATCAAAATCCAATAAAATAAATCTGGTCATAAAATAATATCATTGTATAGATTGTTAAAAATCTATTTTCTTATACTTACCGCACATAACTTTGGAGTAGAAACAGGAATATTTGGTACAGTATTGGCACGTCGAAACAACCACATTTTTTTACCATTAACATTCTTCTACGTTCATTAAAAGTGAAAACGATAATGGTTGCGATTACAAAATAAAACAACCTTTATCATTCCCAATCGAGATACAACGGTCTGCCATTAACAGGTTAACGAGTATACGATAATCAGCGCGAACGAAATTATTAGGGTTACGATTATATTGAACCAGAAAGAGCGATTCGTAACAAAGCGGAATGGACTATTAACTTTACAAGAGAATGAAATTGAAGTGCCTGTTTGTAATGAAAAAATAATACGTTTTTTCATGCTGACACGATTCATCATCTTATCATCTCGGGTCATATACGTGCCACTGCTGGGCTCGAGCCTCCTCCGCAATAGAAGGGAAATTGACCTTACTATACCATGTTGATCAGACACGTTGGTATAGGATTTAGTTTCGAGTTTTCCTTCTCTTGTATATATTTTACATGCGTAATATATCCTTTAGTCGTCTTTTACGACACCCACCGGCAAGAGAGGATGGTGAATTGTATTCTTACTCCGTCACCACACGGAAAGTAAGCTGACACGAATATATATATATCACCGTAAAATTGTACGAACCGTTAGTTTATAAACTATCTAGTGAGATTATAAACTATCGACAGATTATGAACGGACACCAAAAATTTACAATCTAACGCTTATATTTTTGTAAGTTTATAAACTGACTATGTTCAACCGTCAAATTGTGAACAAAACGCAAACTGCACGCTGATTGGTTCAACGAATCATTGTTTTCGCGCGCTGCCCCGCCACCATTATTATTTTAGCGACTTTACTACATTACATCAATTTAAAGATATTAAAAACAGTTTTTTGGTGGTATTTAATAATGTACGTTAATATTTGCTGACAATGAGCTTTTTAATTGCTGATAATTATGTTTGTAACTCTATGCATACGAACACATGCCATCTATAACGCCTACCAATCAGAGGACGGTTCACAAATTCGCAGGCGAGAAATTGTAAGACAGTGCTGTGATTGGGTCATTTCTTTTTGAACTTATGGTTAAAAGTATTGAAATCACAATTTTACGGTTGACCATAGTCAATCTTACGAAAATATAAGCGTTAGATTGTAAATTTTTGTGACCGTTCACAATCTATCGATAGTTTATAATCTCACTAGATAGTTTATAAACGGTTCGTACAATAATCCGGTGACATATATACGAAAACAAATGACTTTAAAAAATGTTTGTCTGTCTGTTTATTCCGAGTAATCTTCCAAATAGCTGGACCGATTGGAATAATATTTTACTACCAAGTACCTGTCTATATAAGGAGTAACTTAGACTACTTTTCCTCTCAAGAAATCCCTATAAAATTTTGCGCAGTCCGAGAAGCGAACCCTAGGCCACATGGACTGCAGTTGCATATCGTGGTATTTTAGAAGATATTATTAAGATTTTTTTTTTTTGGTAGTGGGTTGCGGTCGGCGCGCTCCTCGCACCAATCCGTCCGGGGCGACAGAGTAATATTCTCTATGTCTATTAGCATATATACTAGCATATATCCAGTCAGTATACAATATTAATGTTTTTTTAATTAATAAATAATTTCATAATATTGAAATTGGCAATAAGTGTTAGTAATTAAAATTTGATGACACTCCAAAGAAACTTTTGTCTACAAATAACCTTTTATTTTAGAAAATACAGATTAGAGCTACCTATTGATCAGTAGTAAACTTTGTTTCCTGTATCGTATTTCTTAAAGAGAAAATGTATACCAGATTTTTTAAGAATACTTAGAAATACATCACTTTCGATACATAAGTTAATAATGTGGCTTAGTACGGGAAAGAAAATATATGCCTATTTTATGGATGAAGTTGTAATTGCATCATAACCTGACAATTTTTTACAGTAGAAATTAGTGTAAAAATGTCTTAAGGGATACTATAAATAGTCTGTAGTGTTATTGTTAGTAATTAATCTAATATTATGTGTCATTTCATCAATATTAATATGAGATTACAGATTATGAACGTTACAAAAGTTAACTGGATTAAACATGTCAATGTAAAAGTTATTAAATCGGGGTTCTGATATTATATCTTTGCCATCTCTTTATTTATTGAATACTAGCAACCCGCCCTCGCTTCGCTTCGGTTTTAGTCGTTTTACCCGCGTAGTGCCCGTTCCCGTGGGAATACCAGGTTAAAATATAGCTTAGTTTACGCGCTGATATTATAGCTTTCCATTCGTGAAAGAATTTTTGAAATCGATCCAGCCGTTTTGAAGATTACCCTGAACAAACAAACAGACAGACAAAAAATATAAAATGATTTTTAGGTATGTGTATAGTGCAAATAACCGTGTGAGCATGAAAAAGCCTATTATTTTGACATTACAAACAGACACTTCAATTTTATTTATTGGTATAGATTTTCCTTCGGAAATTTATTTGCTTGAATTAATAACTCCCATGTAGCTTAAGATCTTTTGTATGCATTAGATATATAATAATTAATGTATGTTATTTCATCATCATCATCATTATTCAGCCTATCGCCGTCCGCTGCAAGACGTAGGCTTCCCTCATGTTTCGCCACAGAGTGCGGTGCTGTGCCGTTTGCATTCAAAGACGAGCAGGAACTTTCACTAGGTCATCGTTCCACCTAGTGGGGAAGCGTCCTATAGGTACGTGATAATTGTGTCAGATTAATTATATTTCTTTTATTTCGACAACATTATGTAATTTTCTCTAAATAACTACCTTGTCGCCTTAATAAAAATATCTTTTATTATTATAACTGAAAAGCAGAGACAGTAAAAAATTTTCACATACATAGTTATAAAATATATTAATAGCTAATTCTGTATTATTGCTCGAATAGATTTCTGTATAATTTATTGTTAGTTTAACTGTAAGCATTCTTGGATTTTTTTGGTATTTTATTTGCTAAAAGCCCGTCTGTTTGTGTGTACCAATGGTATTTGAGCTGTATAATCTGAAAAACTCAGGTTTATTACTTCCTATTTGCTACCTCTAATATTATAGAAAATATTGTTAGTACCAATATTATTGATTGATGAGTTTTAACATGAAAACAGATACACGACAAGTCACCCTGACTTGTCGTGTATCTATTTTCATGTTAAAACTTGTAATTAAGTGTTCTAATCTTTAAAATTCCCACACATGTTTTTTTGAATTTATTTTTATAGATTTTACTAAAGATCTCTATAAAAAAGCCGTACATTAATAACACCGCCACACAAAAAAAAAAGTGGAATGTACTTTGGACGACCTACCTACCGACATGTTTTTCGACCCACTGAATCTGAATTTCAAGTCCGTTTGGCCCGGTCACCCTCCAGTTTTGAGTAAAATGCAAAAAACCTCACAAAAACATTGCAAAATATTGCAGTCACAGCAATGAAAAACTTTTTGTGGAGCCGGATCACGTATGATTTTTGTGTATTTCAAATAACTGAATCTAAATCTAAAAATTAATTAGCCCGGTGAGCCGTCCAAATTTGGAAAAAAAAAATGAAAACCCCAAAAAAATGGCAATTAATCATGAAAAATTTAAGTTTTCGAAATAAAAATTTTTTTAGACTCAGATTGAGTATGATTTTCATGTATTTTGTTTCGCTAAAGTTTTCTTGCCCCGTTAACGTTTTAAAATTAAAAAAAAAAATGTCAAAAACCAAAAAAATCGGGAAAATTGCAATTAAAATATGAAAAAAAATCTGTAAAACAAGTTTTAATACTTTGCCTGTATTTTTTCACGCATAAAATATTAATTTCTTAACTTGTATTTACGTGATCCGGGTCCACAAAAATTTTTTCATTGCTGTGACTGCAGATATTTTGCAATTTTTGGCCTTTTTTTGAGGTTTTTTGCATTTTACTCAAAACTGGAGAGTGACCGGGCCAAACGGACTTGAAATTCAGATTCAGCGGGTCGAAATACATGTCGGTAGGTAGGTCCGGTCCAAAGTACATTCAACTTTTTTTTTTGTGTGTCGGTGTAATTAGTCGTAATTCCTCACTTGTAGCTGAGAAAAATCCATTTACTCACGTACTCACCTGTACCGCTTAGAAATGACGGCATAGCGCTCAGGGTTATTTTATGACTAGCAACCCGCCCTCGCTTCGCTTCGGTTTCAGTCACTTAGACCCGCGTAGTTCCTGTTCCCGTGGGAATACCGGGATAAAATGTAGCCTATGTTACTCCCTGATATTATAGCTTTCCATTGGTGAAAGAATTTTTGAAATAGGTTCGGTGGTTTAAGCGTGAACGCGTTACAAACAAACAAACATCCTTACTTTCGCATTTATAATATTAGTATGGAGCGTTATTCCCGTTGGTTCATTTCACAGGTTAATTTTTCCATGGGCTTGTAGTCTACTTAATTATTGAATCATGTTCTTACTTCGTGACCACATAAAAAAAATATAATAGTATAAAATCGCTCTCTCTTATTAATGTATTAACGGTCGTATATACAAATTAATTATATAATGAAGTTCTAAAGTGCCATTTTAACTTATTAGATTGAGTAAAGCTTCACCGTTTTTTTTTTATAACTTAATCTTTTTCTCATATACATTTTCCATTGCGCGATACAAGTTTCTTTTACAATATGACGTAAATTAGAATTGCTTAGATAAATTGTCCTTTTTCGAAATGTTTTTATTGGATATGGTTATCTTCGTGAACTCTCAAAAATGTGGTTAATTGTCCTCAATCTATCTACCACTAAATAGTTGTTGTTTGGGCTGATTAGAAGTTAGATACTCGAATAAGTAATTAGCCAGGCGGCAAAACAAATTCGTAGCAGCAATACCGAGGACCACTAAACCAATATAAATGTGTCATGCGGTAGCTGCGTAGCTGCGTGGAGCGGGTCTCTCCCTTCCCTCCATAGTGGTTGAGGAGAGTGATGGTTGCTCTAGTAGTTAACTCGTGATCGGGTGCCGCTTGTGGGATCTGGTCCAGCCATAATCGTTTGAATTATATTGTCTTGCGGTTCGAAGGGCATCACACTGGAGCTAGTTCTTACAAAAGACGTACACAATTGCATATCTAGTAAGAAGAAAAAAAAAATTAAAAATAATAGACCAGCCCGCTGAGTTTCTTGCCGGATCTTTTCAGTAGCGGTCGCGTTCCGATCCGGTGGTGGTATATTTTTTTTGGAAATTGTAAACCTGACAATATGTAAGTGCCCTCTCGGGGTTTATGAATAATAAATAATTTGAATTTGAATTAAATCTATTCTCTGCCCATCACTATGCCTGTTAATTAAAAGCTTCACTGTCTCGTCCGTAGATCTTTAAATCACTTTTCATCTCAGCTCATACATGTCTCACTCCTAGGTCCGAGCCTCCTCCATATAGGAGGTGAATTGACTATATCATATTGGTCAGACTTGTTGGGATAGGGTTTCATTTCTAGTTAGCCTTATTACACAGACGTTATATGCTTATCATATATGAGTCGTCTTTTACGACATCCACAGGTAAGATAAGGAATGGTGAATTGAATTCTTACTCCGTCTCCACAGGGAAAATTTATTAATGTGTTTAAGTCATTTAAACACATCAATAAAGTTAAAATAATAATAACCATGTATTTTCTGTACAATGTATTTTCTTGAAGTGAAGATTCAAAAACTGTCAATGAATGAATAAGGAATATATAACGTTTGCAAATATTCGCTATACGTGTTGGGAGTTTTAAAGCGTGACACGTCTTACAGCTTTTACATGTACAATCATAAATTTGTACTTTTCGTTGAAATGCCGGTAACTAACTTATTTTTTAGCAGAATATAAAAATATACGCCTTCATGTATTGCCTTTGGTGTCAGAGAAAACTATGCAGTTGTTGGTAAGTGATAACTATCGCTTAGAGACCTTTGCAATGCCAATAACTCAGGCAGGTGGCTGTCTTTTTTTACTATAAGGTGAGATTCGGTTCTCTGATGCTACAGCATCAAAACTAGAGTTGTCCGAATGATTTTATTCGAGAGTATGGTGGTATAGACGAGCATTTCTTCACGACCGCAGAAAGAGAACTGTTAGTAGCATGGCTCTGCTAGATTAATTTTTATTGCTGTAGCAAACGAGCAAGCTGCACACCTGATGGTAAATGATATTGAAAGCGCTCATGGACGTTTACAATACCAGGATCACAGCTAGGTTCCTATCGTGAAAAGAATGACCTTTTTAAACCTAGTTTAAAGAAAGATATTTCATAGCGCTTGGGAAACACAGAAACAGGTAGTTAATCTCAAATCTGCCACCTACATAAGAGAAATCATCGCTGGCGTCGGACAGTTCAAGATCATATCATTTCCCGGTGAAATCGATGAACTCTGCCACGGTGTCGATTAGTACAGTGGTAAAACGGAGACGAAGGTACCAAGTCAATTAGATCCTCAGAGCACTCCCTATTATAGAGTCGATAGGGTACATAGAATGCGACACCCCGGGTGGGGCAGTGGAGAAGGACGGTACCCGAAAGGGTATTCCGCCGTGTTAGCCACGGACGACATGGAAATCGGTAGTAGTGAAGTGGTTAAAAAAATATACATAGAGTGACCTAAAGTGAGTCTTTTCGATGCTCTGGCGATTTTAATCTGTTCGTGAGATTTACCGCTTTTCTTAAAGGAATGGCTTAAAGTAGTTAAAGTATATTTTATATCAAAACTTTCATTTCTCTTCATTCACATAACATAGAAATTCGTTTCATCGCAGCCCACATACGTCCCACTGCTAGGATCGGACACGGATTAGAACATCCACGGGCAAGATAAGGAGAGGTGTATTCTTACTCCGTCACCACACAGAAAATTTATTAATGTGTTTAAGTGACTTAAACACATTAATAAAAATTCAAATAACAATAACAATTATTTTAGAAATTCATTTAATTAACACTATTTTCGTGGTGGTGACGGAGTACGAATACAATTCTCCACTCCCTATCTAGCCCATGGATGTCGTAAAAGATGACTATGGGATATAATATGCATATAACGTCTGTGTAAGAGAAGGAAAATTCGAAATGAAATCCCATACCAACATGTCTGACCAGCATGGTATAGTACGCCAAATTCCCTCCCACTGTGGAGGAGGCCCAAGCCCAATAATGGGACGTATATGGGCTGGGATGATGATGATTACTACTATTTCGCTATGCTATTGCGGCTACAAGCACTATCAAACTTTATATTGCTATCGGATCCTTGGGTATCGGAAAAGACAACTGAGACCTTTATACCGACTTCGGCTAACTCCGTCTGACACCGCCTGCTCAACGAGTTCATTTCCAAGGAGTATTGACATTAGACCAGCGGCTGGTATAAAAATATTGCCAAACCTAAAATGCTAGAAGAGAATATATAGGCCACGAATAATAAGGTCAGGTATTGGTGGCTTGTCTACTAGGCGCTTGAGAGAGGTACGGTCTTAGCGGGATCGAATGAAGTATGACAACCATAGCCTGCTTTCAAAAAGGAAGAGAATATATTGCGTTGACTCTAGTTACTTTCTATAACAGCAATTATATGATGACAAATTAAATGATCTGTTTGACTTATTATTGCCATCTTTACTATATTTAATAGCTTTGCTGTTACAATTATATTAAAATTCTAATATTGATTAAATATATTACTGAGTTTAATCTTTCAGGCCATAGTGTACTCTTACCCCGTTTGGAGGGTTGGCGTCCTGGAGGGATCTCCAGGGCGCCAAAGGAGGCGGCGGGTAACCCAATAACCTGCCAGGTGTATCGCTCCAAGTGGCATACGGGCGGGCCAAGCGCCATAGAAATGGATGCGCTAGTCGAGCCTATGTAAGTCCCACTGTTGAGCTTAGCCTTTCTTCACAACGGGAGGGGCAATGACCTAATATTCCGTGCTGGTTAGAGGTGTTGGCATAGAGTTTTGTATCGAGTTTTCCTTCTTTTGCACACGACTTAGACGACTAACTTTTACGATATCTACGGGTAAGATAAGGAGTGGTGAATTATATTCTTACCACGGAGTATGAAATCACCACACGAATTACTCAATATTGCCCAATACAATAATAACGCAGTGATTATTCACTGTGGTAACAAAGTAGGTAAGAATAAAATAAGCCAACGTTTTTGTAGGTTTGGTAAAGGAGGACCAAACATTCATTTTCCAAAAGACCTGTATCAAGAAGTAACAAGCAAAATATAACCCGATACCCATCTTACTAGCGTGGTATAGTAGGCCAATGTCCCTTCCATTTTAGGAGCTCTAGGCTATGAAGCGTATATGAAATGTGATATTGAGAAAAAGAAATGATTAATTAATAAATTGTCTTTTGAGTATTTTGTCGTATTCTAATGAAAGGCTGTTCGCTCAAGCAATTACGATAATTACTAACAGAATATTAATTATGTTAATGTCAGCACAGGTATAAGGAAATTATTTTCATTTAATCATCATCTCAGCTCACAGAAGTCTCAATATTGGGCTTGGGCTTCCGCAATGGGAAGCAATTTGACCTACTATACCGCGTTCAGACGTGTTGGTATAGGGTTTTATATTTTTCTTCTCTTGCTTAGATATTATATCCCTTAATCATCTTTTACGACACCCACGGGCAAGGTGGTGAATTGTATTCATATTCCACCACCGCACGCATAATTATATTTAATATGATATATAATTTTATTTAACAAAACTTCATTTAATATAGAAAATTTCTTTGGTATGTCAATTATCTTAACAAACAATGTGCAAATATGGCCTTCATTTACGCGATTTTCTTTTTACCATCGTCATATAATAAATATTGGTGGCTTACACCATTATTAAATTTTGGCCCATGTAATTATGTTCCGTGTTGATAAAAGATGGCGGTACTGAAATAATGCGTCTTTATATCGGCATATTTCACATTCATGATTATGAAGGTTGAACGGATTTTATCAGCGATTTTCAATCTTGATAAATTATTAGGCAGCTTATTAAATTAATCTCAAATAGTATGTTGACAATATGTAAGTACCTTTATGTGGTTTATACATAATAAATGAAGTGATTTTATTCGATTATTATGATCACTGAATACAATTTTCTTTGAGGATATGGTTAAAGGTGACGAAGGGATGTAAATAGACTGCTGATTTTAAGGAATTAGGATTCCGATTTTGCTGCATGTCATCTCACTTTGCATAGGTGGGAAGCTGAATCTTTCCAACTCCTCCTGTTTTTCTTTTCTTATTAAATTTGTTGCGGACCTCAAGACAATTAAAAGCATTTAACGGGACTACCTGAAGAACAAACCTCGGTGTCTTATATAGAGACTACTGTGGAGCCTAGCTTATAGGAATGACAATGGGGGGATACCCATGCAGAAGATGAAGTGTGGTGAATATCCTACATCCATCACCACATGGCACATATTTTT
The DNA here is from genome assembly GCA_032191425.1 of Lymantria dispar. NCBI lineage: Eukaryota > Metazoa > Arthropoda > Insecta > Lepidoptera > Erebidae > Lymantria > Lymantria dispar. The sequence goes on from CM063440.1 coordinate 10,345,491, forward strand.
ATATAGTTTTTTTTTATTTGTATCATTTCAAAACAGATAATTTTCAAGCAAATATAGAAATTTATGCTGCAATAATGTAAGAGCCAACTAATAATCCATTAGGTTTTTTTTTTTTTTTGTGCGTTGGCTGCGGTCGGCGCGCCTCCGCACCACTCCGTCCGGGACGACAGAGGGGTTTAAGCACGCAACTCCCGCAACCCACCCGAAAACGTCGTTGGGCCGACCACCGGAGCAGGTTTACTTGTCGTCAGTGGTCGGCCCGACGGAATACCCTCTACGTGGGGTACCCTCCCCTCGGGGAGGACGTCGGTCTTTCCTCACGCGGTTGGCCTCTCAGCGGGTGACGGACTAATCCCCGGTCACGTCACCCGCGGCCTCGGCTAGGGCGGCATGAGGCGCAGGTAGTTGCGCCTGCGCCGCCCCAGTCACCGGCGGCGGATCGCCTCATCGAGGCTGCGCTCCACGCGCAGACGATCCGCCGCCTCCTTCTGCGAGATCACTGTCTCGCAGAAGGCTGCGACCGCGTCCCAATTCCCGACCCTGTCGACCATCGCCCTAGCGTCAGGTCGGCACCGATGATTGCGACGAGTTCACGGCACTGCACTGCCCAACCCGCTCAGGTCTCGAGCGCGTGGCGCGCCGTGTCCTCGACGCAATCGCAGTGGTGGCAGGACAGTGTACTCTCCCTCCTTACGACCCTGTGCAGGTATTTGGCGAAGCTCCCATGCCCCGTCAACACCTGCACTAGTCGGAAGGAGAGCACCCCGTGCCGCCTTTCCAACCACTGCATCAGCACCGGCCGGAAGGCCTCCACGGTTCGCACCCTGAACCGAGGCCTCTCCAGTCGGACTGCCCAGCGGGCAATGACGTCTCGGCGGGCGTCGACGCGCCAGGTGGTGAGCTCCCTTAACGAGATCTCACCGCCCTCCGCTCGCACCCCCGTCACCCGCCGATACAATCCGGCGAGCATCTCCGCCTCCAGGTCCCACGGGGGAGTCCCGGCCAATAGGCACGCTGCCTCCGTCGCCACCGTGCGGTATCCGCGGATGGCCCTGACCGCCATGACCTTCTGTGGTCACCACAGAAGGGCCCTAAGTCGGACGGTCAAGGACCCCGCCCACACCGGTGCGCAGTACAGGGCCATCGACCGGATGACCCCCGTGTACAGCCGTCGGCACGTAGCGCTCGGTCCGCCCACGTTCAGCATAAGCCACGATAGGGCGGACGCCGCGCCGACGAGCCGTGGAGCGAGCCTGCGGAAATGCTCCCGGAACCACCATTACCCGTCGAGCACCAGGCCCAAGTACCTCATTCTGATGTCAACCGAGCGGACGGTGATCGAGACGCCGATGGGAGGGCTCATAAGGCGCCCATGGAACAAGAGGGCCTCCGTCTTGTCCAGGGCGACCCTCAACCCCAGCGCCTTGATCCGCCTGACGACCTCTTCGGTGCCATAGGTCGCCAGGCTTACCGCCTCTTCTAGCGTCCCACCGCGGGCTGTGACGAACGTGTCGTCGGCGTAACAAATCACGCCCAGCCCGGGCGGGAGGCTCCCCCGCAACGCCCACGATGATGTTCCACAGGGTGGGTCCAAGGTCCAACCCCTGTGGGACACCGTACGTCATGGGCGTTCGCACAACGTCCCCTGCTCGGTTGGTACAGAGGACGCTGCGCCCCACCAAATAGTCTGCCACTAGCCGCCTCAGGTAAGCTGGCACTCCGTGATACCGGAGTGCCTCCCTGATGCAGCTGAATGGTAGACTATTGAATGCGTTGGCGATGTCTAGGGACACCGCCAACAGCACTCCCCCACCGGTGACGGCCTCAGTCGCCACGGCCCTCAGGCGCAACAGAGCCGCGATCGTCGAACGACCCCTCCTAAACCCAAACTGGGCGTCCGACAGATCGGGCCCCGTGCCGACGAGGTGCCACTCGATGCGGGCAGCTACCACCTTCTCCAGTAGCTTGCCCGTGTCATCGAGCAGCACGATAGGCCCGTAGGCCGAAGGCGACTCCGCAGACCGTCCCGGCTTCGGCAGAAGCACCAGCCTTCCCTCCTTCCAGCACCCAGGGAACCGTCCGGACGCTAAACACGCGTCGAACAGCTGCCTGAGGCGGGGACCCAGGTGGTCGAGGACCAGGCCCAACACGCGGTTAGGAACACCGTCGGGCCCGGGGGCGGTGGACTTTGCGCACATGCGCGCTACCGCCACTCCCATCTCGGGTTCCGTGATGGGCGGAACACTGTCGTCGTCGGCCTCTCGGTCAGTGTCTGGCGGAGCCATGACCGGGGACGTGTGTTCCACCCGCCGCGGGAACAGGTCCTCGACGACCCGGGTGAGAAGGCTGGGCTGGAGAGTCTCGGTGAGGGGAAGGCCCCGCGCGCGGAGCTTATTCATCACCGCGCGATAGGGGCGTCCCCAGGGGTCATGGTCGAGACCATCCAGCATCTCCTGCCGACTGACGTCCTTGGCGGAGCGGACAGCCAGCCTGAAGGCCGACCGCGCATTGCGGTAGCCCTCATACAGCAAGGCCTCCCACTCCGCCTCGCGCATCGCAGATCTGCGTCAACGCACTGCGGATGCGGCCAGCCTCGGCGTTCACCCCGTCCGACTGGTTGGCAGAGGACAGCCACGAGTAAACGATGGCTGTCTCCGCCAGCTGGTCCCGGTCTAAGCGACCCACAGCCCATCGCGGGAACGCAGGACGTCCATCCGCCCCGTGACCCCTCCTGGGATCCTCATCGGGATTGCCGGGGAGACCTCCATCCGGATATATCGGTGGTCCGACAAGGTCTCCACCTCCTCCATGACGCGCCAGCTCCCCACGCGTGCGGCGACCTCGGGGCTAGCGAACGAAAGGTCCACTATCGACCCGCCCCGTTGTCGCACGCGCGTATGCACCAAGCCCCTGTTCAGCAAACAGAGGCCCAGGGCCGCCACCCACTCCTCAATCGCCCGTCCTCGGTCGTTCGTCCGGGGAGACCCCCACGCCACGGACTTGGTGTTGAAGTCCCCCAAGAGGAAGACCTGGCGCGATGCCATTCGCCGTAACGAGGCCTCCATGATGGTGAGGGAGGCCTCGAAATCGGTCACACTCCAGTTAGGGGAGAGATAGACTCCGAGGAGCGTAATCTCCCCCCAGTCTGCCGCGACGTATCCGACGCCCCTGTCCCAAATAATCCATTAGGTAGACCGACGACCGGGTGAAAATTGCTGAACCTCGTTGGATGCAGGCGGAATAAGACGCCACATTGTGGCAAAAAGACCTACGTCAAGCAACGGAAGGCGATAGGTTAAAGGATAATGATGAAAAATATAAAATATTTTGAAATCCTTTGCTGCAAGAGACATTAAACCGTTCAATAAAATTATCTAGTTCAGAATATTCCATATATGTATACAATAATAATATTACGCCTAACTCTTCACAATCTCAGACAAATGCATTACAGACTAGTGACATTGATATGTTATCTAAAGTGGATAATAACCCATTAGTCTGTGATAGTGAAAAAAAGTTTGTGAGTGAGATCTGTTAATAACAATATTATCACGTTATCAACGGATACGCTATGTTAATAGATGTATTGTCATGTGTTTTAAATAAAAATGCCATATTAAAACTACGTAGAAGCGGCTACGAATAGTACCGCCTTTAACATGGCTCGTAGGCGTCGCAATAGACGATTAAGAGTATTAAATCAACCTGGGCCAATTCTATCAGATGTCAACATTTCAACATTTATACTCCCAAGAAAAGTTGAGATCAGGCAGGAGGCCCATCATGAATCTATTGCCTAAAATTTTATAATATGTTCTATCGTAAAACCTATTGTAAAATTTTGTATTTTACGTATTGCGTCGACCCTAAGTAGTAAGTAGAGCGGGATGAAGAAGACTCCGTATTTAGACGTAAATATTTGGTTAAGGGTTATCTAGGAGAATAGGCTATAGCAGCCTTCTCGGTTACCATCATGTCATTTATAAAATCAATTGTAATAATATTCATTGTTCTCCATTATAATTGCTCATGATTCAGCAACATACGTTCTTAGGAAGTGTGGACGGAAGCGGCTAAACAAAACATGGTTAGGAAAGAGTATAGCAGATTTTTTGACGCCTCGTTTAACCATTGACATCTAATGTCAAAGATCTGTTCAAAGGATGAAGTCCATATGTACCACCTATTAATGGGAACATGCCCCAAATTGTGTATCATCCGCCAATACCTACTTACAGAAATCGGAAGAAAAGGACATTGATACGAGCAAAGCATATAAGATCAAAGGATATTTATATTTATAAAAGTAAACATACGTGTGAAAAAGATCAAAACTACAGATATTTTTTTTTATTACAATTAAAACTGAAGTACGATAGAAAAAGATAAGTATAGTAAATAAATACACTTGAACTTAAATAAATTTAAAAATGTATAAGATATCCTTAAACTATATCTTCGCAGCTACAGTTGCCACTATCAGATTTGAACCTGTTCCAAAATGGGAAAGCAATCGCCCTACCGTACTACGCTGTTAAGACAGATTGGTGTAGAGATTCTTTTCAAGATTGCCATCTCTTCTATTACATAAGAAAGGGAATGGTGAATTATATTCTGAGTATTTAAAGAACGCTTAAGATTCCCAATATGGTGATGGATTTGCCGAGAAAATCTTAAAAGTGGTTGATGGCTCACTAGTACAATAAGTAGCAGAGTCTTTAAAATTATAATACCAATTGTGATTCCCACCTGCAAGGCGTGGCGATTATGATATTAGTCTCCGTTATGAAGAGCTCTATGTCCAGTGTCAATCAATGAAAAACATTAATACTTTTATGACGACAACGATATTGACGAGTAGAAGGATTATGTATAAATTTAATTTTATTCAACATAACTTACCCTCAATATTCTAAAAGGACTCTCAGCCAATAAACACACATCTCCTGAATTGTTGGGATCTGGTTGAGACGGCAACATGACTTGCAACTCCCCACCTGACTCGCGTGACTTGTCTATGTTGCGGTTATGACCCGTTAGAGTCCACACCCACTCCTAGAAAAATAACGTTTATTAATTTTTACACTTCTTTCTTTCTTTAAATCTTATGTTAGCTTATTCAAGTTCTTAGCTTTATATTCATAAAGCAGGTGTCAGATATCGGGCCGGGATCTCCATAGTCTCGCCGAGCGAGATGGCTGCTTGGCGAGACGACACGCGATGTCCGCCGTGATGTCACTGTCCATTGGGTAGATCGGCTGGAGACGCCTCGACAGGTTGTTCAGACTGTCGAACTCTTGCTGGTGGATTGTTTGGGTCGGTGGCACAGGGTGCTTTATTTTCGGAGCATGATTGCTTCGCCAAGTACTTATACCAAGTCGTGAGGAGGGAGAGCGCACCGTCCTCCCGTCACTGCGATTTCGACGAGGACACGGCGCAGAAAACGCCCGAAATAAGCAGAAGTGTGGTACTCGAAAAGGGAAACCGCCGGGCTGGCCACGGAGGTCAAAGACTTGATACCAGCGATCGGGCCAATGGCAAAGGGGAGGGAATTCGGTAGGTTATGGTGCCTCGGAAATTATTTAATTAAGAAAGTTACTAAGTCGATTAAACACTATTATTCAAAAATGAATTGTTATTAAAAATATTTAAAGGGAATGGGCACCTAGACTTTATTTCACTATTGATTACACTATTGTCCGTGTGGTGACGTAAAAGATGGCTATGGGATATAATATGCAAATAACATCTATGCAAGAGAAGCGAAACTTTAAATTAAACCCTACACTAACATGTCTGACCAGCCTGAAATAGTAGGTCAAATTCTCTCCCATTGTGAAGGAGGCCCAAGCCCAAAAGTGGGACGTATCTGGGCTGCGATGATGATAATGATTGATTACATTTGCTACTTATTCATTCCTCATCTCATATTATACGTCCCACCTATAGTCTTTTTCACCTATATCACACACGGAGTTTATTACTATATAGTAGATACGTAGTTACCACATAATGGGAGCCATTTTTTTCCGACTTAATTGAATATGTTGTTATAACTTTACCGAAAGAACACACAATATTTGTGAACATTTTTACATAATTCTTTCATATATTTTTCTGACTACTACACCTAAACGAATGGACCGATTTTGATGATATCATTTGTATATTTTCAGGTACTTTTTTGGTATCTAAGATCAATTTCAGGCAATTTATTATTGTTTGTTAGTATGCTAGTATCCCATGTTGGATTAGGGGTTACATAAATTGTGCCTGATGCCGTCCTAGCCAAGGCCGCGGGTGATTGGACCGGGGAGTAAGTCTGTCACCCGCCGAGAGGCCGACCGCGCGATGACGACTGACGTTTCCGAACAGCGAGGGAACGTCGGTCGAGGAGAGGGTACTCTTCAAGGGGTATTCCGTCGGGCCGATCACAGATGACAAGTCACCCTGCACCGGTGGTCGGCCCAACGACGAAGGCGACGTGTCACTTCCGCGCGCTTACGCCCCTCTCGCGCCTCGGACGAAGCCGGCCAGCCCTTGCCACGCACAAAAAAAACAAAAAAAGTGGTCACATAAATTAGTGAGTTTTGAAGATTTTATTTTACATACACAAGTAGGAAAACTTTTTATAATATCATTTTTGGAACATTTTATAATATATTTTTTTAATAACTAGCTGTTATCCGTGTGGTGACGGAGTAAGAATACAATTCACCAGCCCTTGCTGCGCTGTCATGCCCATGGGTGTCGTGAAAGACGACTAAGGGATATAACATGCATGTAATATCTATGTAAAAGAGGCAAATTTGAAATAAAACCCTATAGCAATACGTCTGATCAGCGTGGCATAGTAGGTCAATTTCCCTTCCTAAAGGAGGAGGCTTGAGCCCAAGAATAGGACGCGTATTAGCTGAGATGAATAACTAGACATGCACGTGGCTTCCCAAACATATATATAGATTATATCAATTAATTTTATATCCTTCGAGAACATTAATTACTAGCAACCCGCCCTCGCTTCGCTTCGGTTTCAGTCGCTTAAACCCGTGTAGTTCCCGTTCCTGTGGGAATACCGGGAGAAAATATGTTATATCAACATGCATGTAATATCTATGTAAAAGAGGCAAATTTGAAATAAAACCCTATAGCAATACGTCTAATCAGCGTGGCATAGTAGGTCAATTTCCCTTCCTAAAGGAGGAGGCTTGAGCCCAAGAATAGGACGCGTATTAGCTGAGATGAATAACTAGACATGCACGTGGCTTCCCAAACATATATATAGATTATATCAATTAATTTTATATCCTTCGAGAACATTAATTACTAGCAACCCGCCCTCGCTTCGCTTCGGTTTCAGTCGCTTAAACCCGTGTAGTTCCCGTTCCTGTGGGAATACCGGGAGAAAATATAGCCTATGTTACTCCTTGATATTATAGCTTTCCATTGCTGAAATAATTTTTGAAATCGGTTCGGTGGTTTAAGCGTGAAAGCGCTACAAACAAACAAACAAACATCCTTACTTTCGCATTTATAATATTAGTATGGATTTATCTATACCAATAAATAAAATTGCAGTGTCTGTTTGTAATGTCAAAACAATAGGCTTTTTTTCATGCTCACACGGTTATTTGCACGACACCTATGCCTAAAATACAGATTAAAAAATTTTTGTCTGTCTGTCTGTCTGTTTGTTCCCGGTAATCTTCAAAACGGCTGGACCGATTTCAAAAATTCTTTCACCAATGGAAAGCTATAATATCAGCGCGTAAACTAGGCTATATTTTATCCTGGTTTTCCCACGGGAACGAGAACTACGCGGGTAAAACGACTAAAACCGAAGCGAAGCGAAGGTGGGTTGCTAGTAAATAATAAAAGAAAGCCATCGCTCAGAACGCCTGGCACATGTGAAAAATCGAAATTATTTTGTACAAGTATATATGCATAAATGAACAGATTACGACAGGAACTAATATGACATAAAGTATTAATAAAATAATACTTAATTTTTCAGAAACACATTTATTTTCATTAGTAAATTATTAATCTAAACACATACCTATAGTGTATATATTCTATAGGTACGTGTTTAGATTAATAATTTATTTTGAGCTCACTAGATGGCGTTGTACAAAATTCTAAAACAGGTTATACTTTCGTTACACAAATGTACATTTACAAGCGTGGCGTTAACGGCACACCACCTTTACAGGTTGAGAGCCCTCAGCGCTCACCCAACAGTCCGCGTTAAGTTGTCACAGCCATCTGAGGCTAACAACTAAGTCGCACACAAAAAAAAAAAACGGCACTCCAACTATCAGGTTCACCCTTGCCTATAGATATTTCACATCAAAAGAAAAAGATAAAAAAAACCTATTAATCCGATCACTATCAAACTGTTTAACATAATCTAAAGATTTCCTGAAAATTTTCACAAAAGTAGATGAAACCTGGGTCAACAATAACATTCCCAAGGAGAATAGATTATTCATGCCCTACAAATCTGCTCTCATTTTGAAGTTCAAGGGGAATAAGTCGTCAGGATTATAGATTGAGCCGACTACCAGGTGCATTAGACCGCATCTACTGCTGGCAGGCTGCATGCAATATACTCGTTGAAAAAGGTGCTGCCGGTTGCCTCGACAAGGGAGTAACAGTGTAATCCCGCGAAAACACCAATTAATTTTTCATCCACCATGCTTTCTGCTATATTCAAGGTTATTTGACTAGAGTAACGAGAGATTTCAATTTAATTATTGCTCAGAATGCGTCAAGTGGAAGCATTTCAACTTTGAACGTTAAACCCTTGTTTGATTAATAATGTACTATGTGGATTCTTTCCTGCTTATATTGAAAGAGAGACAGCAAAAGAGGCAGCTATATACGAAGGCCTTTGAAACTACTCTTTTGTAGAGATATGGGTAACAATTTGCTAAACGACTTTATCATATACAAATTGAATTATTACCAAGATACTATCAGCAATTACTGTCTTGAAATTGATGTAATAATAGTAATACATGAAACACACGCATAGCCTAAGTTCTAGATATTAAGATATTTGCTGCCCAGTCGTAAAATCAACAATAAAAATCCTGCAATAAGTATGCTTCCATATTTAAAATATCAAACGCGCCATTTTGCAAATTCTAAACTTAGAAGAAACCGAAGATTAATTAAAGAAAATGAGTGCGTGTAACCTTTATTGGCGGTTGAAGTATAACTTCTTAAACTTTTATTATACAGTTAGTAGTTAATAAAATTTAACATATTTATATACGTTATATATAAAACAGAAATAATAATGACGGTATAGTTCTTAATATTATATTAAAATATTAAAAAGTACAATTAACTAACTCAATTACTAGTATTATTTTATTATTATTAAAACTATATATAATTTTTCTGTGTAGTGACGGAGTAGCCACTCCTTTTCTTGTTGTGGGTGTCGTAAAAGACAACTGAGGAACATATATGACATATTATTATCTCCCATATTACAATATGCATACATATAATATGTCAGAGTAAACAAGAGAAGGAGAGTTACTAAAAAGATTTATATGCGTGTATGTATATATATATCTATATATATATATATAGGAGAGGCGGGTTTTGCGAGCGATATATTGACTCATCACCATCTCTGGCACCGTACAGACTTGAAATCTGGCAGAAATATTCCTTCCGTCGAGTAGAGGTCAGCTAAGAACGGATTTTACGAAATTCCACCTACAAGGGGTGTTGCGGGGGCGTTAACAGTAATATACATATAAAGGAACAGGGTGAACCGAAACTACTGAAGCTAGAAAAGTAAAATTGGGACCGTAGGTTCATTTTGTGACGTAGGCTCCTACTAAGAAAAGATTTTTTGAAATTCCACCCCTAAGGGGGTGAAACGCAACGGTAAAGTCTGTTTGGAAAGAAAAAAAAATTTTAACTACTGTTTTCAAATTAAGCACAAATACTTTTTAATAAAAATAAATAAACACGTGTTTCAGCATTTGTCCATTTTCATCCTCTAAAGGTATAAAATAGGCAGAAAAATGTCAGTTTACTGACTTATCACAGAGCCGAAATTACTGAAGCCAGATACATGAACTTTTGACATTAGTCTCTTTGCGTGACGTAGAAACCCACTAAGAAAGGATTTTTTGAAATTCAACCCCTAGGGGGTAAACCGCAGTAACAAAGTTTGTATAAGGAGAAAAATCTACATCGATTTTCTTCAAATTCTCCAAAAATACTCTTTAGCAAAAATGAATCAACACGTATTTCAGCATTTTTTAATTTTCACCCTCTAAGGGTGTAAATATGTATTAATAAAAAATTTGGTTCTCTGATTTATCAACGCCGAGCTAAAACTACTAAAGCTGGAAACATGCACTTTGAAACACAATTTTATTTTGTGACGTAGGGACCCACTAGGAAAGTATTTTCTGGAATTCAACCCCTAAGGGGTAAACCCCAGCATCACAGTGTGGAAGGGGAGAAAAAAATCTTCATCGACTTTCATCAAATTCTCCACAAATACTATTTAATAAAAATAAATAAACACGAGTTTCAGTACTTCTTAATTTTCACCCTCTAAGGGTGAAAATTAAGAAGAGATTAGAGATAAGAGAGAGAAGAAGAAATTAAGTAATAGGTATGAAGTAGTTGGTCGACTAAGTCATTAACGCCGAGCTGAAACTATTGAAACTAGAAACATGCAATTCTGACCGTAATTTTATTTTGTGACCTAGGGACCCATTAAGAAAGGATATTTTGGAATTCAACCCCTAAGAGGTGAACCGCAGTAGCAAAGTTAGTATGAGGAGGCAAAATTCGTCATCGATTTTCTTTAATTTTTGCTTAAATACTCTTTGTTCATCATTTGTTTCATCATTTCAACCCTTATACATCCCACTGTTGGACTCGAGCCTCCTCCATTTCGAGAGAGAAAATGACCTACTATACCACGCTGGTCAAACGTGGTGCCATAGGTTTTAGTTTCGAGCGTTTCTTCGCTTGCATAGATGTTGTGCATATTATAATCCCTTAGTCGTCTCCTACGACTGCCACGGATAGGAGAGGGGGTGGTGAATTGTATTCTTATTCCGTCATCACGCGGAAAATACTTTTCAGTAAAAATGAATAAAGAGCATATGTCAATTTTACCCTCTAAGGGAACTAGGCGGGTAAGGTGACTGAAACCGAAGCGAAGCGAAGCGAGGGCGGGTTGCTAGTGTGTATATATAGGCTCGAACCCAACAGTGGGACCTATATGAGCTGGAATTAATTGAATTTTTATGAATCTCCTACGATAAAAGAATTTATTCTTTAATGATTGAAAAAAGAGTCTTTATAGAACTCTTAAGTGTTTTTATAAAGTATTTATAAAAACACACAAAATTTAATTACTCTGCAAAAGTTATTTATTACTACGTACATTTATGAACATCCATGACCTCCGTCGTGGTTGCCTCTGGCCTCAAGGGACATCAAATAATATGTTAGATAATTTATTACGACATATTAGCTGGAGAACTTCGAATTCAACTCTAGTTAATTAGAATAACTTCAATTAAAATAGTTAACATGGGTCTCCGCTATAAAATATACTCGTATATAAACTTATATAAAGATACTGTAATCATAATCGGGTCTTCATTTCATGTGGCATTACCCTATTAATTTATTTGTCTGAATAGATTTTACAGAAGATATATTCTTTAGAGTTCCTTGTGTCGCTAAGGACATTACAATTATAAAATCCACTGATACAAATTAAAGCCAGACTTAGATCAATAATTTCTGGATCGCACAAAGAAATTTGTGTTTTTTGGTAGACAGACGCACGCCGTCCATGCTATTCGGGGTGACGAAAGAGCGGCGTGCGGACCAATTATCTGCAGTATGCCGCTTCGTCATTGAGCTGACCACTGGTACAGAATCTTCGACGTCTGTCTGTGGCCAGAATGGCGGGTTACCCTTTCAGGAACGATCCTACAAAGAATTTTTCTGCGTGGAGATTGAATATACGACATTCGACACTACACGTCGGTAAATCTGCTACCTGGATGCCGGATGGTCAATATAAGTATGTACTTTAAAGCGATAAAGGCTTGTTTTGATCTGAATAATAATAAAATATATAGAAAATTAATAAAACGAAAAGGTCTTACATAAAAAATAAAGTTTGTAGATTATTTAATAGAAATAATTAAGAGAAATTGCAAAAAAAGAAACTTAAATTGAATATAAATAATCTAATAAAGCCGCTACTAGAGATTGACTTCTTTGTAGTTAAAACAATAAATTGAAGCTTTTAGCATTAAAAGCTTTTCAAAAATAAGTAGATATACTAAGTTTTCCACCTCTTTATATAAATAAAAACATTTTTATACCTACTTAATATTTAATTGGCGTGACATTTTATTTTGTACCAATACCATGCGTGTTCTCCGTTCGGTGACGGCGTAAGAAGATAATATACCACCCCACTTTTTGCCCGTGGATATCGTAAAAGACCGCTAAGGGATATAATATGCATATAACAGCTATGCATGAGAAGAAAAACTCGAAATAAAACCCTATACCAATGCGTCTGATCGACGTGGTGTAGTAGGTAAATTTGCCTCTCATTTTGGATGAAGCTCCCAACAGTGGGACCTATATAAACTGTGAAGATGATGAGATATATATTGCCGTTTGTTGGTGGCAAGCGAGTAAGCTGATGGTAAGTGATACTGCCGTTTATGGACATTTGCTAGGCCGCTGCTTATCGTAAAGTGACACTAAAGGGATGACCAAAAAGCACCACATACATACTTTCAGAAAGATGGGCTGTCGGCTCTCTCGCTCACCGATCGAAGTACAGTAACAAATAGCTTATCGTCAGGGCGATGGTCGGCATCGTCAGGAACTGGGACGCGGTCGCAGCCTTCTGCGAGGCAGTGATCTCGCAGAAGGAGGCGGCAGATCGCCTGCGCGAGGAGCGCAGCCTCGATGAGGCGATCCGCCGCCGGCGACTGGGGTGGCGTAGGCGTACCTGCGCCTCATGCCGCTCTAGCCGAGGCCGCTGGTGACGTGACCGGGAAATTAGTCCGTCACCCACCGAGTGGCCGACCGCGTGAGGAAAGACCGACGTCCTCCCCGAGGGGGGAATGGTGGTTGAGGGTACCCCTAATAGGGGGTATTCCATCGGGTCGACCACTGACGTCAAGTCACCCTGCTCCGGTGGTCAGCCCAACGACGAAGTCAACGTGCATCGTGGGTGGGTTGCGGGTGTGCGTGCTTACGCCCCACTTTCGCCCCGGACGGAGTGGTGCGAGGAGCGCGCCGACCGCAGCCCACCCCAAAAAAAAAAATATCAAATAGCTACTATTTAAACGTCGATTTTCTGCGAGAGTGTGGTATTATCCCGGACGGCCTGCGGCTGAAGAGAGAAGATTCTTGATATTATCAATAAATAAATAAATATTGAGGCAATCCCAAGTAATTGGGACAAGAGCAGGATTATGATAATGATAATTATTATCATTACAGTAATGGAATTAGAATACAATTCACCATGCCCAATCTTGCCAGTGGCGGTCGTAAAAGGCGACTAAGGAATATAATACGCATATAACATATATGCAAGATAGGAAAAACTCGAAATAAAACCTTATACCGACCTGTCTGACCAGCATGATCAATTTCCTTCCTATTGGAGGCTCGACCCCAGCTGTGGGACGTATATGAGCCGAGATAATGACACATAATTTCAAGTGGTAAGACACATTTTTCGTCATCTTTATTAGAAACCTATTCAGTCCAGCCTCAATTTTGTGATTACTGGACCTAAATATTGCCATTACCGACTTGATGGCTACTTATCCTATTACATACTTCTAACACCTGTACGGTGTTCCGTTTCCGTGTGGTGACGGAGTAGGAATACAAGTCACGACTTCCTATCTTGCCCGTGGATGTCGTAAAATACGACTAAGGGATATAAATACGCATATAACATCTATGCATGAGAAAGAAAACTCGAAACAAAACCTTATACCAACCTATGACCGGCATGGTATAATAAGGTCAATTGCCTGCCTATTGAAGAAGGCTCGAGCCCAGCAGTACGACGTATATGAGCCCAACAGTGGGACGTATACGAGCCGAGATGATGACACAAATAATTTCAAGTGGTAATACACATCACTTTATTAGAAACCTATTCAGTTCAAACCTCTTAATGTATATAATTTTGTGATTACTGGACCTAAATATTATCATTACCGACTCGATGGCTACTTGTTCTATTACATACTTCTATCACCTGTAACTGCTGTAAATTGAGATCTACCATGGGTGGAGCAGATGACATTAAGGAAAAGGCTTTAAAATATTATATCTATCTATACCAATAAATAAAATTGGAGTGTCTGTTTGTAATGTCAAAATAATAGGCTTTTTTCATGCTTACACGGTTATTTGCACGACACCTATGCCTAAAATAGCAATTTAAAAATTTTTGTCTGTCTGTCTGTCTGTCTGTTTGTTCCGGGTAATCTTCAAAACGGCTGGACCGATTTCAAAAATTCTTTTACCAATGGAAAGCTATAATATCAGGGTGTAAACTAGGCTATATTTTATCCCGGTATCCCCACGGGAACGGGCACTACGCGGGTAAAACGACTATAACCTATAACCGAAGCGAAGCGAGGGCGGGTTGCTAGTTCACAATAAATTAATATCATAATCGTGGTTTTAGATTTGTTAATCTAGTGCACACATTATGTACATATCTCTAACTAGCAACCTGCCCTCGCTTCGCTTCGGTTTTAGTCGTTTTACCTGCGTAGTTCCCGTGCCCGTGAGAATACCGGAATAAAATATAGCCTAGGTTACTCCCTGATATTATAGCTTTCCATTGGTGAAAGAATTTTTGAAATTGGTCCAGTCGTTTTGAAGATTACCTGGAACAAACAGACAGACAACATTTTTTTAATCTGTATTTTAGGCATAGGTGTCATGCAAATAACCGTGTGAGCATGAAGAAAGCCTATTATTTTGACATTACAAACAGACACTCCAATTTTATTTATTAGTATAGATATAAACGAAGTTAAATTCTTTATTCTTTTCTTAATTATACTTTGTAACAAAAAAAATCTTTTTTTTCCATCATCATCATCATATACGTCCCACTATTGGGCTCGAACGTCCTCCATATTGCGAGGGCGATTGACCTACTACATTACGTTGGTCAGGCGGGTTGGTATAGGGTTTCCTTTCAAGTTTTCCTTTTCTTGCATAGTTGTTTTATACACAAGACATCCATTAGTCGTCTTTTACGTTACCCACGGGTAGGTTTGGGTGGTGGTGAATAGTATTCTTACTCCGTGACCACACAGATCTTGTTTTATAAAATATTTACCCTTTCCTCCTCGCCCTCCTGAAGTATATAAAATTAGAATAGAAATAGATTCCACTTCCTTCCTATGCAATATGCAATAATACAAAGCTTATAATAATTGAACTATATACGAGGTGTATAGTTTCAAATTCAGTACGTAAAATCAATATGTGAACTACAAAGCTCAATGGGCGATGTAAGGGCCTTGATTTATGTATATTCCAGGTAACACAAAAAAACATGTCGGCCTCATAAAGAGGCTCAAGTCTGACTGACTTGCTGTGGAGAGATCTATATTAGGTATTTCTCTACATAATAAAGGCCGGAATACGGCAATCCGTAGAAGAATCGGTGGAACCAACATAGACTGAAGAAATAGCACGTTAAAATGGCAATGGGCAGGCCATATCGCTAGAAGAAAGTTTCTCGAGTGGTGATCACAAATCGGACGATGCAACGTAGGACGACCCTTCACTAGGCGAACTAACAACGTCCTGAAAGTCGCAAGAGCTATATGTAAGTGGTATAGGAGCGTTCTGAGTGACATTTTCATTAGGCTATATCGAACAGTGTCTTCGGCTTGATGAATAGGTGCATAGAATTTCTTTCAAGAAACTGCATAGTATAAGTTTTGTATTGGTGCAAATGTCTATACTTTATTTATATATTTTTATTTTATAATTTAAAAATGAATTGCTGAATCTGTTGCTAAGCGCAAATCTCGAGAGCAGCTGTACTGATTCCACTAATTCTTTATTTTAGAATATTCCTTGAAGTACAAGGATGGTTATTATGCAGAGAACAATTTCAAAAAATGCTTAAAAGGTTTTAAAAACAACACTTTATACAAACGATTTGTAATAATACTTAAAAGTCAATTTGAACTTTAATACCATACTATAAAGTTCAAGTTTTAGTGGCGAGGTTTCGGGAAGGCAAAACAATTGAGTAACGTGAGTATGGTATATTATATATTGATGTCAAACACAACATTTTAGATGGTTTATATTTTTATTTTTTGACATAATGTAATTGTTGACTTATTTGTTTTAGATGACTAGCTGACCCGGCGCCCCGAATAGCAGAATAAGTATTAAAAAACTAAAAATATATAGAATCGACTGTTAGGCGGTACAAAGTTAAGTTCGCCAGGTCAGCTAGTTGCAAATAATATACTCATATTATTTTACGACAGCTAATAGGTTAAAGAAACGTGAACATAATTCATTCATTGGTATAACGGTAGAACGAAGAGGGATAATTTACCCATGTCTTCAAAGGAAACGCATTTAACTAGCTGCTTTCAAAATAATAGTAGTAAATGTTTGTAATAATAATATAGAAATGATGTTTTAAAATCAATAGTTTTTAGTTAAACCAGTCCATCTAACCTCCAACCCCATAATCAAATATTAGATAACATCATCATATAATAGTTTTACACCTATTGACGCGTTGGCAGTGTTATGTGCAGGCATAGAGTGTAATCGGTAGACGTCCCATCCTATTTTTAGATTAAATTTCTCCAAAAGCCTCTGCGTGTTCTATCCATATTCCCATGTAGGCCTACCAAAGGACTATCCCTTGGAAGATTCCGTGAAATTCGAAGATGAAATAAAAATTATTATAATAATAATGAGTGTGTGTTAAGTTATATCGACTTGTCATTGTAGAGAAATTTGACCCCAGTAGTGCGTGGTATAAGGAACTGTGATTATGATGATGATGACAATCGAAACTACGATACGTATTCGTCATAGCGATGACGTCATATTTTGCCAAGTGGAAACTACATTATACGCAATTCTTATTTTTGACAAATAGTCATAGTCATGCTCTGTTTGTGGGAGTATAGTTAGCTTTTAATATTATGCGAAGTCCACTGATACTACGTATATTTTTTCTACATAGCCCACCTAATGTGCTAATTACTATATTGATATACAACATTCGTGCCAGAGAAAATAACTCGAAACAAAACTTTTATATTAAGGCGTCTGACAAGCGTACCAGTAGGTCAATTGTCCTCTTCGTGGAAGAGGCTAGAACCCAGCAATGGGACTTATATAAATATAAACTGAGTGAAAGTGAAAATATTGGAATTTACTCCATATTAGCCGAGAGTAAATTTGTATTAATTCCCGATTATCGCTGTCAAAGTTCTGTCAGATATATCACGAATATTAGTTGTTACAAGAGCTCAAAGTCGATATTCACATATTACATCGCTAAGCACATAAAGGCTCAGTGGTTTACTTAACTTTTACATCCATTCAATAATTACTATCATTAGAAACCAAAAGCGTTTAGTACAATAGTGTATTTTATGAATGAAAATGAATAAAATTTTAACGTATTTGTTTTAAAGAACAGTTTTTTAATCCAGGTCACTAAGTAAAACATAATGAAATGGATTTTACGAGTATAACTATACTCGTAAAAGCGAATGTTGTAATACGTTTAATTAACAAGGTGTCAAGCGCTTGCTCCGCAGTAAAGGAATATTGCCTTTATGATCCCTATCATATAATGATATTCTTCAGATTGTAACTTGAAATCAGTGGTAAGAAAATGTATATTTTCCTATTTTGATGTTTTCAATTATGAATGTAAATTAAAACGATAACTATACTTTGACATTTTATGCGAGTATTACAGAAACAAATTAAAATCATTTATACGGATTATATCGTGTTTTAATTTTCTTAGCATTTTTAATTTCGTAACAACAATATGTGAACTACAAAGCTCAATGGGCGATGTATGGGCCTTAATATATGTATATTCCAGGTAACACAAAAACACATGTCGGCCTCATAAAGAGGCTCAGGTCTGACTGACTTGCTGTGGAGGGAGCTATGTTAGGTATTTCTCTACATAATAAAGGGCAGAGACTTTTTTTTGTGGTATGTTATGGTCAGCGCACCCGCCGCCCGGCTCCGTCCGGGGTGACAGAGGGGCGGCGTACGGCCCCATAACCTACCGTAGCACGTCACCTTCATCGTTGGGCCGACCACCGCTACCGAGTTCCTTGTCCTCCGTGGTCAGCCCACCGGAATACCCTGAAAGGTACCCTCTCAACGTACCCTTCCTGGGACGTTGATCGCCATCGCATGGTCAGTTTCTCTACGGGTGACGGACTAAAATCCCCGGACCGGTCACCCGTAGCCTCGGCTAGCAACAGGCGCAGGTACTCCCGCCTACGTCGCCCGAGTCACAAGCGGCGGACCGTGTCATCATGGAGGCGTTGCTCACGCACACGATCCGCCGCCTTCTTCCAAGAGATGACTGCCTCGCAGAAGGCGGCACCACGTTCCAGTTCCTGACGCTACCGAGCATCTCCCTAGGCGCAACATTAGGTCGGCACCGATAATTGCGACGAGTTTACGGCGCAGCACATACTCAAGGTGTGTGCCACGTCGGCATCGCAGTGTTGGCAGGACGATGTGCTCCCCTCCTTACGACCATGTGCAAGTATTTGACGAAGCAATCGTGCCCCGTCAACACCTGCACCAGTCGGAAGGAAAGCAGCCCGTGCCGCCGATCCAACCACTCTCTCAGCAGCAGCCGGAAGGCCTCGACGATCCTAACACCGAACCGAGGCTTCTTCAGTTGGACTACCCAACGGGCAATGACGTCACGGCTATTAAATATTGTCTAAGGATGAATTCAAAATTAATCCTTTCTAAGTAAGCCAATTACAACAAATCACTATTTTAATACTTCAAACATCCTTATAATATTATATGTTTGGCTTATTAGAATGGGAATGGCTAGAACAGAAATTCGTCTTCCACCCTTTGAGAGGCCGATCATACTAGGCACCTTGCTGTTGGGGTGTTGAGGGACTGTAACATTACCCGCAGGTGAAGCTCTCGAAAACAAGGAATCGATACCGGTGCTAAGCCCAAATGGTGATTTACTTCTCTGATAGCTAAGCTTAACAGATTCTCGCTGTTATTTAGGTCAATTTAATTATTATAGTATTGAATTTCAAGTACATTTTTAAACTTTCCTTTGTTTTCATCTTAACGTTTCATTAAAACTTTTTTTAAATTATTACGCAGGTAAGATACACACACATTATATTCTTTAAATTAGTAGGAAAGATAAACATTACTTTGGTAAAGTTATTTAAAACTGTATCATTATTTCATTTCAGCATGTATATGTCCCACTGCTGGGCTCGATGCTCCTCTACAGTCAAATTGACCTATTATACCATGCTGATCAGACGGTTGGTGTAGGATTTATTTCGAGTTATTCCTTTCTTGCGGCGATATTATATGCGTATTATATCCCTTAGTCATCTTTTGAGACACGAGCTACCAGTGGACACTACCTTAGTGGGAAATTGTATTAGAATTGCATACATACAGTATTTAAATACCATAGTACCTGAGTATCTGAAAACCTATGTTCTCTGTGTATCTGAAGACCTATGTCTACGACTAATGTATGTTACCAATGATGACTTATGGCATAGAAACGTGTTCCCTAAATGTAGGCCTCATAACCAAGCTCAAAATCGCTTAGCGTACTATGGAACAGGCTATCCTTGGGATTTCTTTGCAAGATTGAATCTGAAATATGGTAATCCGCAGAAAAACGAGTGTAACCGACATAACACGAAGAATTAGCACGCTGAAGTGGCAATGGGCAGGTCACATCGCTCGACGAACCGTTAGGGAAGAAAGTTTCTCTAGTGGCGACCACGTATCGGATGACGCCCCAACTAGGGGGACCGTCGACCTGGTAAAAGTTGCTGGGCGTCTTTGTTTGCAGGACCGCACTCTGTGGCGTAATATAAGGGAGGCCTACGTCCGGCAGTGGACGACGTTAGGCTGAAATGATGATGATGACATAATGTCTTTATATGGTGAAAAATGAACTTCAGCAATTTTTTTTCGCATTTATTGTGCAACATTTTTAATTTAAGAGAGTCGCCACTGTGTGATAAAGGAACAAGAAAGCAGGAAGAAAAATGCCCTATTCGTCACAATTGCCAGTTGATGTTATTAATATGCCAGAAAAATATGTATTCTCCTATGATACATTTCATTATGCTGTGTGATGGTGGCTATTAACCCTTACAATGTTCGTGGCTATCGTAAAAGACGACTGAGAATTTTACATAGACCTGGGCTAACTCCATCTGATGCCATCTTGTCAACAATTACATTTTTTTAAAGGACGGTTGACGTCAGGCAGGCCTTATAAAATTTTTGCCAAAAACTTTTACAATATATACTATGAAACAAGAGTACATATTGAGTCGAACCCACGTATTTGAGATTTTTTTTTTGCAAATAGTCTCAAACGAGCAAACAGAACACCTGCTGGTAAGTGTTACTGCCGCTAGTGGAGCTTTGTAAGGCCGCTGTCTACTGCGAAGACACTGAAGGGAGTGTGCAATGTGGTTCGATGATACTAAAAGCATCACTAAAACCCAGCACACGCAAGCGCTCTCAGAAAGTTGGGCTTCCTGCTGTCTCGCTCGTACGAAGCGCAGTAACAAATTGCTACTACTTGGACGTCGATTTTCTGCGAGAGTGTGGTACTACCCCGAACGGACCGGTCCGCGGCTGTAGACAGACAACTGTCAACACTGTGGTCCTACCACTATAAAATAGTTGAGATGGTGATGATGATGATACGTTTTAGGCTCATCTGTCCATTTGAGTAAATTTTCGACTTTCCCACTTTTTGAGAATATATACTAAAATACACTTTTAGAATATATGTGATCATATTTTTAGGATGGAGAAAGATATAATAGCAACTGTAATGCCAATCCGCCTTACAAGCGTTGTACCTACGACATTTTCCCTCCTTGAGGAGACCAATTTCCAATAGGAGATATCAACTGGCCAATGCACGTTTAGCAATTAATGAGATTAGCGCGTTCAAACATATAGTCTCGCCAGATATCAAGTAAAAATAAAAATACATATTTATAGTTTTCTAATAAAGTCATTATCAACATCATCATATTCATCATTCAGTTGTAGACGTAGCTGAGTTTATTGGAGACAAGAGGGGTAGCGATCACAGTAAAAAAAATCTGAAATGAGCTGCTGCCTTGTCTCCTAATGACACCTCAGCCGACTACTACGACGCCCACGGCAGAATAAGAGCGAGGATAAAATCTTATTAAATTTCAAACTAGAAATTATAATATTGTACAATTTCTTATTTAAAAAAAATAAAAAGAAGACAATCCTACTGAGTTTCTAACCGAATCTTCTCAGTGCAGTCGCGTTCCGATCCATTATGAATTTAAGTTAAAATGTAAAGAAATGACAATATGTAAGTGCCCCCGCAGGGTTTATACATAATAAATGGTTTGAATTTGAATTTAAAATACAGGTTCTATAAGTAAAGTTAAACAACTAATGAGGTAAACAGCGATGATGCATGTAATCGATATAGCTTTACCCTGAACGCGAGCAAACATCCCGCATTGAAAGCGATATGATCAGGGTGTTAAATAGTCATTGATTATTTAAAGGAAAAGTGTAGTCCCTACATTTCTGCCTGTTGAATTTCGATATTTTGTACTTATTTTATCTATGTGTATGTAGCATGATTTAAATTAATATTTTTTTTTTAATAGACAACATCCTGCACTAAGGAAATAATCCTTATATTGCGGGGGACTTTACAAACATATAATTAAAGCACACAGGTGCTGTGTGGTAGCGGCTTCGAATACTACCAACCCTTGCGTTGCTCGCGGGTGTCGTAAAAGACGACTAAGAGCCCTTTTTTTTTTTTTTTTTTTTTTTTTTTTTTTTTTTTTTTCACGCTGTGGAAATGCATTTGCGCACTATTCCCCCGCCGGTTACAGACAGGGGAGTGTGTGTGGGACTCGCCGGCCACAGAAGTGACCGAAATACCCACTAAAACCACAGCGGCCCCTTCCGCGCTTTTACGGGGTGCCGGAGAGATCGTCTGATAACATTCTATCCCCGACACCCCAACGCTTGGCCGTCTGGCCACGTCCTGTCGTCATTCAGAGTGGTGGGTGGAGGAGCGCATAGCGGCGTCTCCTCCTCCCTGGTCGTCGCCGGCGGAGCGAGTCAGCGGACGCAAGCGCCTCGCGTGCCCGCTCCGCGGCCTCCTTCCTTGTCATGACAGCCTCACAGAAGCAGGCCATCGACGACCAACAGCTGTCGCTGCCGAGCATCTTGGAGATGATGGTCGGCAACGATAGGTCTGTTGTTGCCATGTCCGTTGACAGGACGTGGCGCTGAGGCCCCCAGGCGGGGCATACTTCTAGTGTGTGGCGCGCATCGTCAATTGCCGCGCCACACTCATGACATCCTGGGGCCTCTTCTCTTCCAATTTTGTGCAGGTACTTACCGAAGACCCCATGTCCGGTAAGCACCTGCACCATTCTAAATGTAAGGCTGCCGTGCCTTCTCCTGAGCCAGCGGTGGAGATGTGGCGCGACCGCCTCCACAGTCCCCCGCCCTGCTACGGGGGACTCCAGCTCTTCCCTCCACCGCCGGACTACTTCCCTTCGGGCCACTTCCTGGGCTCTGCCCAGTCCCCTTATGGACACTTGCTCTCCGTTGGCTCGTGCTGTGGCGCGGAACCGGTACACTTCCGCCAACGCCTCCGCCACCAGTGGCCAAGGCGGGTCGCCTGCCAGCAGTGTCGCTGCAGTCCATGACACAGTACGGTAGCCCCTAATGGCCCTCACCGCCATAGCCCTCTGCGGTCGTCGCAAAAGGGCTCTGTTGCGGACGGTGAGGGACTCCGACCAGATAGGAGCACCATACAGTGCCATGGAACGCAGGATGCCGACGTAGAGACGTCGGCATGTCGACCCGGGACCGCCAGTGTTTGGCAGAAGTCTTCCCAGCGCCGCGGCCGACTTGACGAGCCTAGGGACGAGCTGGGCAAAGTGTGGCCCGAAATTCCAGTTTGAATCTAGGTGCAGACCCAAATATTTTATATGGGCCTGCACCGGCACGGCAACCCCAGACACACTGATGTGTGCTCCTCGGGGGGGACCTCGACCTGGGCCATGAAAAAGGAGGGCCTCGGTTTTGTCCAGCGAGACCCTCAGACCCAACATCCCAATCCGGTCTACGACGAGCGCTACTCCTTCCTCTGCCAATCGGACAGCCCCCCGGAAGTCCGCCCTCTTCACCGTGACGAGGGTGTCATCCGCGTAGCAGATGATCCCCATCCCAGGAAGGAGCTGACCCCGTAGGAGCCAGTCGAACCCGACGTTCCACAGCATCGGACCGAGAACCGAGCCCTGTGGGACGCCGCACTCCACCCGATGGCGATGTATACGCCCGTCGCCCCCCTCCCAGAGCACGTGCCTTTCCTCGAGGTACGCTTCCAACAGCCTGCCAAGATACGGAGGCACTCCATGGTACCGGAGCGCCTCTTTTAACGTCTCGTGAGGGAGACTGTTGAAAGCGTTTTTAATATCGAGCGAGACTGCCAGGAGGACTTCCTTTTTGGCCACTGCTTCGGTGGCCAGGGACTTCAGAGCGGCCAGCGCGTCAATTGTTGACCGACCGCTCCTGAATCCGTATTGTCTCTCTGACAGTCCCGGCCCAATTTCCTCGAGGTGCTGGACGAGACGGTCTGCGAGCACCTTCTCGAATGATTTAGCCATCTCATCCAGCAGCACCAGTGGTCTATATGCGGAAGAGGAGTCAGCTGGGCGACCCTCCTTCCGCAGTAGACACAACCGTCCACACTTCCATTGCTCCGGAAACTGCCCGGACCTCAAACACGTATTGAGCAGTTCCCGGAGTTCACCCTTGAGGTATTCCGCGGCGATGCCGAGTACGAGTCCCGGGACCCCGTCCGGACCAGGCGCCTTCCTTTTACCACGAAGTCGGGAGAGAGCCACTTCTATTTCTTGGTCGGTAATGGGTGAAATAGGGGTTTCCACCTCCACTGCCGACCAAGAAGCCATGCTGGGGGGTACGTGCCCTACAGAACGCGGAAACAGTTCCCCCATTAGCCTCGACAGGAGACCCGGGTCCATTGATTCAATGATGGGGGCGCCACAGGCACGGAGCTTGTTCCGCGCCCGTTGGTATGGGCGCCCCCACGGATCCCTGTCAAGGCCCGCAAGGAGTTCTTCACGGGCCCTCTCCTTCGCCTGGCTGATGGCCAGCTGCAGTATCTTCTTCCTTGTCTTGTATTCTGTTCGCAGCTGACCCTCAAGGACGTCATCCCGGTTGATCCTCTGACGGCATCGGACGTAGGCACGCCGCGACCTGTTGGAGGCCACCCGCAGATTAGCAATCTCGGGTGACCACCAGTACACCTGGCGACGCGGCGGCATCCGCCGAGCTCTGGGCATCGCCGCATCACATACTGCCTCAAGGGCGTTCCTTATTCGACCTGCGAGCCCCTCCACATCTGTGGGTAGCTGTCCTGCTATACCCCAGTGCTGTACTATGGCGGACTCCCGTACCATTTCCAGATCAAGTTGGCCAATGGCCCATTTCGGAAGTCCACCTCTTCTTCCGCGCCGGGGCCCTAGTGGTCCTCGAGGGGTGGAGATCTCGAACCGTATATATCGGTGGTCCGAAAGAGTCTCCACTCCTTCTTCAACTCTCCAGCCATTCACCTCACGGGCGACACCGGGGCTGGCAAACGATAGGTCCACCACGGACCCACCCCGATGTCGCACGCAAGTGTGGACCCTCCCTTTATTAAGAAGGGACAGACCGGAGAGCAAGGACCACTGCTCAACAGCCGTACCCCTGGCGTTTGTGGTAGGGTTCCCCCAAGCGCGAGACTTCGCATTAAAGTCGCCGAGAACTACAATTCTTCTCGGCGACTGACGACGAACCGCGGCACTGACAGAGTCCAAAAATAATTTAAACTCTGCCAGGCCGCGGTTGGGAGAGAAATAAACGCCAATAATGGCGAAATCACGCGACCCCACCACAACATATCCATTGCCCCTCTCGAGAGAAGAGAGGGGAGGGCCGGCACATCCTCTTGTCAGGACAGCTACATCTTCCCTAAGATCCCCCACCCAATTGGATGATTGGGGAATAAAGTAGGGCTCGCTGGCCACAGCAACATCGGTATTCCACTCCGCCATGGACTGCAGCAGCAGGTCCTGAGCCCCGGCGGAGTGGTTCAAATTCGCCTGGAGGATGCGAAATGTGTCTCCCATTAGGTGGACATTTCGAGCTCCTCCTGGGCTCTGCGGCTACTGCTTAATGTAGTGGCCTGAGGTCCTTGGGCCACCTTGCCTTTCGATGAGGGGGCTTTGCAAAGCCTACCCCCCATTGTGTGCTCTGCTGGGCGGCCAGCAGCGGCGCAAACCGCACAGTGCGGCATGGCCATACATGTAGCCGACTTGTGTCCACTGCTGCCGCACCGAAAACAAAGTTCGGAGCGGTCTACAGTAGACGGGCATAGCGGAGCCGTATGCCCTAGTTCCAGGCACCGGTAGCACCTCAGTGGAAGGTTCTCCAGCACCTGAATGCCAGCCGAGCTCCAGCCAACCAGAAGCCTTCCTGCATCAGCGAGCATTTTAGCGGCGGCGACGGGGCAACGCACCTTCACCATGCCCATACCACGCGGTCCGCGTTGGATTTGTCCAACTTGAACATCCGCGGCGTCACAGCTACATGTACGGACTACAGCCGCTCGCACTTTCTCTTCGGTAGCGGAGTCATCCATCCCGGTTACCCGAATATCAGCACGTTTGACAGGTCGGATGACATCCGCCATACCCGTCAATGCCGTACGCAAATTGAGCGCCAGCTGATCAGCAACTTCCATTGACTGAGACTTGGGCAATTGTAGGACCCTAGCCCCAGTCACGGAGCGCCTAACTTTAAGACCCTCCTTAATCCCCATCTCTTGGAGATTAACTTCCTGCTCGGCGCGAAGCATTGCATCGGCGTATGTGACCCCATTTTTTTCAGCCTCCGGCTGCAATTTCAGGATTACAGCCGGGGAGCGTGGGGCTGCAAGCGCCGCCTTCAATTTCCTCTGCGCCAGAACAGCTGGGTTGGGAGGCGTGGGGAGCGCAACAGCCGCAGAGGGTGGTGCAGAGGGGGAAGGTTTTTTCTTACCCTTCCTAACAACGGTTGCCCAGGTATCCGCAATCGTGGGCTGGACCGAAGGGGCGACTGCCGGAGGAATGACTACGGAAGGAACGTCTGCTGTAGGAATAACTGCTGAGGTACTGGGGACTGCCTGAACAGATGCAGGCACCGATGCAGTCGTACGAACGGCGGCTTTGGCCACGGCAGCTGCTGCATTTCTTTTTTTATCTGCAGCTAAAGGTGGACGGTTCATCTTAGCGGGAAGAAGACGATCCTCTAATCCCGCAAACCGGGCGTTCATCATCTCCCCAACTGACCTAACGATAGAGGATTTTATTTCCTCTATTGTGTCTGTCCCTATTGAGGACGAAGAGGCCCTCATTTCTGAGAACTCTCGGCGGTATGCTTTGAGTTCCGCCCTGAGGGCTTCTACTTCCTGGCGCTGCCTTTTGTTTTCCGCTCTCAGTCGGCGGGTTTCCTCTCCCTCCGATTTAGAGGTACACAAAGCTTCGATCAGGGCTTGCATATCCGCTGCTGCATCCCTTAATTTTTTTATAAAAGGACCCTGAAGATGGCCAGATTTTCGGGTTACCTCCATGATTACTGCCGCGTTGCGGCCCCCGCGGGCGCGTATCTCCTCAGGCCCTATGCTGGAGAGGTTCTCTGTTATAGGGCACTCTGATGCTGAAGTTTCCGCTGAATCCATTTGTGATGCTACGACTTCTTTACGGAAAGCACGAGATCTAAGTACACGCTCATACTCAACTTCTTCGGCTTCGGCGTCTCTGCGTTTGAGATCTGCCTTGGCACGTGTGAGCCCTACGTTATGGCCTCTCTGCATTGCCTTACCCCGCCGTGAGGTATTCACCTTTGATATGGGTTCCGCTTCAGTATCGGAGCCCAAATCCTTCCGTTCAATGTTGGTGATTTTTAAAAAGTGCCTCTTCCTCCCAGTGGGGGTGACATCCGTTTCACATGTGTCACATTCAACAGCTGATGCTGTATCCGACTCTAATTCCGAGTCGTCCTCCATTTAGTAGCTAAGTCAGATACTAAAAGTGTTGATTCACTAACCTAAGAGAACGGCTAAATCGCGATATTAAGTTTTGTTAACAATGTTAGTACGGCTGAATCGCGATATTAAAGTTATTTTTAGATTTTATATATACAAGCCGGGCACGACCAGCAGGCTGGTCGCAAATTTTTTAACACCGGTTGAGCGCCTCCACAATGTGGTGGCAATCCCGGTACCTAAGCGACCCCTCCTCTCCCTTCCCCAGACACGACACGACACGACACGACACGACACGACACGACACGACACGACACGACACGACACGACACGACACGACACGACACGACACGACACGACACGACACGACACGACACGACACGACACGACACGACACGACACGACACGACACGACACGACACGACACGACACGACACGACACGACACGACAAGACAACGACAACAACCCGCCAATGAAATCCGATGCTAAAGACCGACCTAAACCAACAATTCATCCCAATGCACACGTCCGACCTGTACGAGTGCAAACACCTATCCACGACGACTAAGAGCCCTAGATTGACCCGGACCAACTCCATCTGGTACCATTTGGGTCAACGATTACATTCCCAAGGAGGGTTGACGTCAGGCAGGCGGCCGGTCATAAAATTCATTGCCGAAACTTTTTGCAATATGTCAAAACAGATGACATATTGCGTCGACCCCAAGTAATTGGGATAAGAGCAAGATGATGATGATGATGATAATTAAAGCACACAATTTATATCCAGATTCAGAACAATAATTTGCGGATCGTAGAAAGTATTATCCTGCATGGAATTCGAACCCATGACGCTGGCATGGTAGGAAGGTATCTTAATCACTACGAGATCTGTTCAGTCATATAATATAAGATCAGTATGTCTGTGTGACTACGAATACTACCAACCGTTACATTGCCCGTAGGTGTCGTAACGGACAACTAAGGCTTTATTTTAAGTCCATCTGATTTTCCTTTGGGTCAACAATTACATTCTTAAAATGATTGCCAATATGGATGATGCCCTTTTGCATTATGCGCGATGGAAGAGAAGTACATATTACGTCGACTCTAATTAGGACAAGGAATTGGGATAAGACCAGGACTATGATAAGTCATTTTGGTCATGGTTTATTTGCATAACATTTGGTTAGAAAGCCCTGATAAAATTTTACTGACCAAAGTTTTCTTAAGTAATGGACACAGTCAACTTTATTTAATTTTCCATTTAATTTAGATATATTTATAATATGATTTTATTTATTTATTAATGACAATTTGTACAAAGTAATAAGTAAAATGAGTAGATACTTAGGTACGCAATGCTAAAGTTTTCTTACCTTGTTAAAGCAAACCTAAAACCATCCTAACCTCTATAAAAGTAACTTCACATTAGCTATAGAATAGCTTGAGAAGAGCGTCTTATTATATTTGATGTGTTCGTCTATCCTTGAAAAATGAAGCCAACTTTGGAATAATTAAATTAAGTATTTATAAAATACATGTTATAACTTTTGACAATTTAATAATGATAATATATTATGTATAGCCATTTCAAATATTAATGGATTTTTCGATCATTGATAATCCTTCCCTTTCACATTATTTCTTAATTTCAATATATAATTATTTCAATATAGGAAACACCATTGGATCTGGGGGCACGGCAGTGCCCCCGTCAAGTCGAGCAAAAAAAAAGTCGGGCAAAACACAACAATGCCGTAACATACTTTTCTCGAAGCCATTCAGGCCATTTTCGACCCCCTATAACTTCGTTGTTAATAAAGCTAGAAAGCTGAATTTTTAGTAACCTAGCAGGCATTGTATACACATTGTATATTTCAAATTTCATTCAATTTGTACCAATAGTTTAAGAATTATAACTAGTCAAAATTTCGTAATTTTGTCACTCACTGACTGACTGACCGATCATCAATATTAAAGTGGCACCTCTAGTAGACATAGAAGCTTCAAGTTTAGAATGCAATTAGTGTTTAGTATATAAGTGAAGGAAAAATTATGAAACATTATAATTTTCATCCAGTTGCCGAGATACACTAACTGCATAAATAACTTTGTAAACCCATATAAATATAGAATATATATAGAATATAATAACTATATATATATATAGAATATATAACATATATAGAATATATAGATTACAAAGTTACATTTGCAGTTAATGAAATATAACTTTGTAAAAAATAAGAATACATTTGTCGCTTCATTGCTTCTCTATGGGAATCATAACAACCGGCTAAAGACTGCGCAGATGACGTAGTGGTTAAGATACCAACGTACCGTGCTAGTGTCGCGGGTTCGAATGACCAGCATGGTATAGTGGGTCAAATTCCCTCCCATTGTGGAGGAGGCCCGAGCCCAACAGTGGGACATATGAGGGCTGCGACAATGATGCGATGTTGAATTATATGTTTGTAAAGTCCCCCACAATATAAGGATTATTATTCCCTTAGTGAAAGGCGTAGTCATTTAAAAAAAAGATTCAACAGGAAGGAGAGTGGGCATATCTCACTGCGAAACCAACCCGCCTACCAAACGTGGCGACTACGTCATTATCCTCATAAGGCAAAGAAAAATAAGCTCTAGTCATGGCAACTCTGTTACCCTTGAGCGTCGTTGGATGCAGGTGCCACAGTACCGCACTTTATGGTGAAGCATGAGGGGGGGGTCTATGTTCTACAGTGGACGGCGATAGGCTGAATGATGATTGACATAATAGGTTTAGACAGATACGTAGATATTATGTTCAAAGATTACTTGTAAAATGGTCAATCAACTTAATGAAAAAGCAAGAGTAGGACGTGTCTTATGAAATTTTACCATAATCTCCCATAGTATTAAGCAAACTAAATTGCCTGAAATTTATCTGAAAGAAAGAACGCCATCATTAGGCTCGATTGCCATCAAAGTGGAGAGGAGACTAGAGGAGATGTGTTTCGAAACACCAATCAAATTTCTTTCCACATCTCTCCGCTTAGTTTAGGTAGAATTGACTCAAGCGGAAAGGAGAGATGTCTCATTTTTCAGAGAGTGTGCTCTAAGAAAATCCTTTGTTGGTATTCAAAAAGTAAAAGGTACCGCAAAGGCAAATAAGTAGGTCTATCTACAAAAAGAAATGAGAT
Source organism: Lymantria dispar (assembly GCA_032191425.1). Classification (NCBI taxonomy): domain Eukaryota; kingdom Metazoa; phylum Arthropoda; class Insecta; order Lepidoptera; family Erebidae; genus Lymantria; species Lymantria dispar. The sequence continues at coordinate 10,376,131 of CM063440.1, forward strand.
ACCATCAAAAACCAAGTCAATCTATTTATTTAAAACATAAAAGATCTTTAATATTGATATAGTCACTATAAGAAGTTGTTAGGTTAGCTATTTACCTAATAACTTAAGACGAAAGGTTCCTTAAGCAGGGACTGAATGAGTTAACCGACTTGGTATACCATAACATAGATCTCACAACTTTTTATGGTAGAAGAACTCAGTTGCAAGGTTTGGCTTTTTTTTACAAGACTTGTTTTTGATGGTATATTTATTTACCCCTTAACCCCTTATAGTTACTTTGAATAGGAGTTTAAGCGTCAACTATCTCTCTCTGAAAATAATACCTTATATCAAATTCGAAACGTGAGATTGTCAGTGGGAAGCTGATTTCACATTTTGTTATAATTAATATTCAATTTTTCTTTGGTATGTAATGTTGTATTGACGAATACAACATCTAAGGACAATTATAATATTTCTTATCATGGACAATACGTATGCAAAAAGAAGAAAATGATTTTTGCTACATGAAGTAACTATATAAGTAATAATTTTACTTGCAATGGCATTTCAGGATTACCTTCGCGATTTTGCTCGGAAATATGATTTTATAGTAATTATAAACAAAGTACGGTCTGGCTTTTCTTTTTTTTGTGGGTGGGCTGCGGTCGGCGCGCCTCCACACCACTCCGTCCAGGGCGACAGAGGGGCTTAAGCACGCAACTCCCGCAACCCACCCGAAAATCACCTCGCCTTCGTCATTGGGCCGATCACCGGATCAGGTTTACTTGTCGTCAGTGGTCGGCCCGACGGAATACCCCCTAACGTGGGGTACCCTCCCATCGACCGACGTCCCCCCTCGGGGAGGACGTCGGTCTTTCCTCACGCGGTCGGCCTCTCGGCGGGTGACGGACTAATCCCCGGTCACGTTACCCGCAGCCTCGGCTAGGGCGGAGGCGCAGATAGTTGCGCCTACGCCGCCCCAGTCGCCGGCGGCGGATCACCTCATCGAGGCTGCGCTCCTCGCGCAGACGATCCGCCGCCTCCTTCTGCGAGATCACTGTCTCGCAGAAGGCTGCGACCGCGTCCCAATTCCCGACGCTGTCGACCATCGCCCTAGCGATGGCCGGCAGCGTCAGGTCGGCACCGATGATTGCGACGAGTTCACGGCGCTGCACTGCCCAAGCCGCGCAGGCCTCGAGCGTGTGGCGCGCCGTGTCCTCGTCGCAATCGCAGTGGTGGCAGGACGGTGTACTCTCCCTCCTTACGACTTTGTGCAGGTATTTGGCGAAGCTCCCATGCCCCGTCAACACCTGCACTAGTCGGAAGGAGAGCACCCCGTGCCGCCTTTCCAACCACTGCATCAGCACCGGCCGGAAGGCCTCCACGGTTCGCACCCTGAACCGAGGCCTCTCCAGTCGGACTGCCCAGCGGGCAATGACGTCTCGGCGGGCGTCGACGCGCCAGGTGGTGAGCTCCCTTAACGAGATCTCACCGCCTTCCGCTCGCACCCCCGTCACCCGCCGATACAATCCGGCGAGCATCTCCGCCTCCAGGTCCCACGGGGGAGTCCCGGCCAATAGGCACGCTGCCTCCGTCGCCACCGTGCGGTATCCGCGGATGGCCCTGACCGCCATGACCCTCTGTGGTCGCCACAGAAGGGCCCTAAGTCGGACGGTCAGGGACCCCGCCCACACCGGTGCGCAGTACAGGGCCATCGACCGGATGACCCCCGTGTACAGCCGTCGGCACGTAGCGCTCGGTCCGCCCACGTTCAGCATAAGCCACGATAGGGCGGACGCCGCGCCGACGAGCCGTGGAGCGAGCCTGCGGAAATGCTCCCGGAACCACCATTACCCGTCGAGCACCAGGCCCAAGTACCTCATTTTGATGTCAACCGAGCGGACGGTGATCGAGACGCCGATGGGAGGGCTCATAAGGCGCCCATGGAACAAGAGGGCCTCCGTCTTGTCCAGGGCGACCCTCAACCCCAGCGCCTTGATCCGCCTGACGACCTCTTCGGTGCCATAGGTCGCCAGGCTTACCGCCTCTTCTAGCGTCCCACTGCTGGCTGTGACGAGCGTGAGTACGGTCTGGCTAACGACTAACTAAATGTATTTTTTCAATGTATCGGGCCAATCTGTAATAAAAAAAATTTCGAGTAAATTTATAAAATTTATCGTAATTTATCATTGTGTTGCTGTATAAATAACACTATATAAAACAAATTACAGCCAAATTCAGAACAAAAATTTGTGTATCGCAAAAACTATTACGCTTGGAATTCAGTGAAATTCTAAATAAAAGAATAGCTATCTGTTTCACTAGCGTGATAAGGTAGGTTCTCTCCAGTTGTGGAGGAAGTTTGAGCCCAGTAATGGGACGCATATGAATGGAGATGATGATGACGAATTTGGTGATTAAATAATTATATTTAACGTATTTACATTTCAGTCATAATATTTTAATACCTCACTGTTTATTATTATTTTAGCACGAAGTTGAAAAAAAAAATTTTTAATTTTCTATTTGTTCTAGCAAGACTATAAAAAGGATCTCTTAAAATTATATATTGTCAATTATACATCAAATAAAATTTGGACGTATACCGATAGCAACGCCACCTAAGGAAGTGCGTTAATCGGAATTAAAGCACGGAATTAAATTAAGGCGCGAAAAAAGCGACTCGTTATAGGTCGATAAAAAAGTTTAATAGGTTACACGATTTCCTTCCAACTAAACTGTCGGTGAACTATATGGTACACAAATCATTTCAGGTACCTACGATAGCAGCCCAACTCGATCATACTATATAAAGCTGGCTGATATAAAGACTCTGGTCTGCGGTAGTCTTAAAAAATGCAAACAGATAACTGCGGGATATCGACGATTTTAAACAAAATGCTATAGCGACTCTTCTTACCAGTGTGATATACTAGGTCAATTTCTCTCTCGCTATGGAGAAGGGTTGATGATGAGGTGATGAATTTAAAGAATATTGTAATTTTCGATGTTAAACATCGAGGCCACTCGGTGAGGGTAAACCTGATCGTTGTCGTGGCGTCAGAATATGCATACTATACGTAGTCTATACGTAGTAGTACAGTATATTGAGTGATTTCTGTTAATCTATGATTAAAATAAATATTTTCGTATTTTTAATTCTTGTATTTAATGAAAATAAATGTTTGTTGAATAAAAATCATCATTTTTTCTGGAAAAAATCATAATATCTTATATCTAGCTAGATTATACCATAATAGTTCCTGTCGTAATCTGTTCTTTTATGCATATACACTTGTACATAATAATTTCGATGTTTCACGTCTGCTAGGCGTCATGGGCGATGGCTCATTTTTTTATACTATAATAAGTACCTACAACTTTTGAGAGCACAGATGGCGTAGATATTAAGATCTCGATCTACCATGCAAAATATCGTGGGTTCAAATCATATACAGAGCAATATAAGTTCAATACCCAATAATTGGGTGTAATTTAAGTTCACTAATTACATTTACCTGGCCGCGTGGCGACGGTTTGAGAATACATGTGTCGCCACCCCTTACTTGCCCGTGGGAGTCGTAAAAATCGGCTGAGGGTTCACCAGGAGAGTGGGCAGCAGCTCTCTCCTGGGAAACGTAAAACATCCATACTGCGATCGCCAACCCGCCTGCCAAGCGTGGCGATTACGGCAATATCCCCTTTTTAAAAATGGCGTACAACAAAAAAATGGCCCCCAGTCACGGCGGCTCCGGTACCCTACGGGCTCATTTTGGTGGCGGGCCCAGTAGTGGTGGAGCGGGGGGTGCGAGGAATCTCCGGCAGCGATCCGGCTACCAACAAAAACGACCCTTGGCCCTGGTAACACACAACATTCGGACACTCAGCACTGACGAGAGGGTCATCGAGCTGGAAGAGGAATTGAGCAAAATCCGCTGGGACATTGTAGGATTATCAGAAGTGCGAAGAGAGGGCGAGGGCACGATAATCCTCCAGTCTGAAAACTTGCTCTTCTACCGGGAGGGCGATCACCCGTCCCAAGGTGGTATAGGGTTTATCGTTCGTAAGTCTCTCATAGACAACGTGGAGAGGATCGAGAGTGTGTCGACAAGGGTAGCGTACCTTATACTCAGAATTACCAAGAGGTATTCGCTGAAGGTTATACAGGTATACGCACCGACCTCGACATACTCCGACGACGAGGTGGAGGCATTTTACGAGGACATCTCGAAAGCCATACACGCGTCCAAAACCCACTTCACGGTGGTTATGGGAGACTTCAACGCGAAACTAGGCAAAGGGAGTGATGATGAGTTGAGAGTGGGGAAACATGGATATGGACAGAGAAACCAGAGGGGCCAGAAACTGGCTGATTTTCTGGAGAAGGAAAGCCTCTTTATGATGAATTCCTTCTTCAGGAAGCAGCCACAAAGGAAATGGACCTGGATTAGCCCCGATGGTTCAACAAAAAACGAGATAGACTTCATCTTGTCAGACAAACGACAGATATTCAATGATGTCTCAGTGATCAGCAGAATTAAAACTGGGAGCGATCACCGGATGGTACGAGGCACATTGAATATCCATACAAAAGACGAGCGGTCACGCTTGATGAAGTCTACACTCCGACCTACATCTGTCCAATACCAGAACCTCGAAAACTTTCAACTCGAACTACATAATCGCTTCCAATGTCTGGACGAGTGCGAATCTCCGAACGATATGAACAACAGGTTCGTGGAAACTGTCCACGCGGTTGGGTCGAAATTTTTCAAGGCTCACCGCGTTAATAGACCTAAAATACTTTCTGACCAGACTCTCGAGCTCATGGAGCGGAGAAAAGAGATGACGGTGCAGTCTGCAGCCGATTGGTCCAAACATAGGCAGCTAAATAGACAGATCTCCAGGTCTGTGCGTCGCGATATTCGCCGATTTAATACGTTCCGTATTAAAGAAGCGATAGAGCAGAATCGTGGCTCGAAAGTGTTCGCACAAGATCTGTCTATTGGGAAAAGCCAAATGACTAAGCTGAAAACCGATGACGGCACTGTCATTTCATCCCAAAGTAAGATCTTGGGAGAGGTCGAAAGGTTCTATGGACAGTTATACAAATCATCCCGAAATCCTGTTGTCGGCTTGGTCCAAGATCCCAGATCCAAGCTAACTCGGCACTATACCGAAGAAATCCCGGACATCAGCTTGTACGAGATCAGAATGGCTCTCAAACAACTACGTAACGGTAAGGCACCGGGAGATGACGGAATTACGGCAGAGCTTTTGAAGGCGGGCGGCAAGCCGGTATTAATAGCCCTTCAGAAGCTATTTAATTCCGTTATCCTCGGGGGCGACGTTCCAGAGTCGTGGACCAGGAGTGTGGTGGTGCTGTTCTTCAAGAAGGGTGACAAAGCTCTTTTAAAGAACTACAGACCCATCTCACTCCTGAGTCATGTTTATAAGTTGTTTTCGAGGGTCATTACCAATCGACTCACGCGCAAGCTCGATGACTTCCAGCCGCCCGAACAAGCCGGCTTCCGAAAAGGCTATAGCACCATAGACCATATCCTCACGCTTCGGCAGATTATACAAAAGACCGAGGAGTATAATCGGCCCCTGTGCTTAGCGTTTGTGGACTATGAGAAAGCCTTTGATTCAGTCGAAACTTGGGCGGTGCTGCTGTCCCTTCAGCGGTGCCAAATCGACCATCGCTATATCGAAGTGCTGAAGTGTTTGTATAGGAACGCCACAATGTCAGTCCGTATCCGGGATAAGAGTACGAAACCGATCCAGTTGCAGAAAGGTGTGAGACAGGGAGATGTCATCTCTCCGAAACTGTTCACCACTGCACTGGAAGATGTCTTCAAGCTCTTAGACTGGACTGGACTCGGCATCAACATTAACGGCGAATACATCACTCACCTTCGATTCGCAGACGATATCGTCGTTATGGCAGAATCCATGGAGGACCTTGGCACTATGCTCAATGATCTCAGCAGGGTATCCCAACTAGTGGGTCTACGAATGAACATGGACAAGACGAAAGTCATGTCAAATACCCATGTCATTCCTGTACCGGTCCTAGGTGGCAATGCGATTCTCGAAGTTGTCAATCACTATGTTTACCTAGGACAAACAGTTCAGTTAGGTAGATCCAATTTCGAGAAAGAGATCAGCCGACGAATCCAACTCGGTTGGGCAGCGTTCGGGAAACTTAAGAGGATCTTCTCGTCCAACATACCTCAGTGTCTGAAAACACAGGTCTTTGACCAGTGTGTGTTACCAGTGATGACTTACGGCACGGAAACGTGGTCCCTAAATGTAGGCCTCATATCAAGGCTCAAAGTCGCTCAGCGTGCTATGGAACGGGCTATGCTCGGGATTTCTCTGCGAGATAGAATCCGGAATACAGAAATCCGCAGAAGAACGGGTGTAACCGACATATTACGAAGAATTAGCACGCTGAAGTGGCAATGGGCAGGCCACATCGCTCGACGAACCGACAACCGCTGGGGAAGAAATGTTCTCGAGTGGCGACCACGCATCGGACGACGCAATGTAGGACGCCCTCCCACTAGGTGGACCGACGACCTAGTGAAAGTTGCTGGGCGTCGTTGGATGCAGGCGGCACAGGACCGCACATTGTGGCGCAATATGAGGGAGGCCTACGTCCAGCAGTGGACGGCAATAGGCTGAAATGATGATGATGATGATGAATTACATTTGTGTGAAGGCCCCCCCTGCTGTGATGATGGAATAAGAATACAATTCACCACCCCCTTTTATGCCTGTGGGCCTCCTAAAAGGCGATTACAATATGCAAATAACATCTATACAAGAGAAGAGAAACTGGAAATAAAACTTTATAGCAACTTTTTCTTCCCATTGTAGATGATGGGGTATCCCTACCGGTTTGCTCCGATTTCAAGTATCTAGGCTCGCTTCTCCAAGACGATGGCAACATTGATCAAGAGGTTAATAGTAGAATGAACGCAGGATGGATGAAGTGGCGGCAGGTCTCGGGAACAATTTGTGACGCACGGTTGCCTCTCAGTGTCATCAGACCTGTTGCTATGTATGGATCTGAATGTTGGGCATTGAAAAAGACGGATGAGAGAAGAGTGCATGCTACAGAGATACGAATGCTAAGATGGATGTGTGGGGTTACATGGTTAGATAAAATAAGAAATGAGTATATTAGGGGAAGCCTAGAACTGGCACCAGTGATAGAGAAGATTAGGAGCGCGAGATTGTCATGGTATGGACATATGATGAGAAGGGATGAAAGGTATGTGACAAGGAGGGTTGTCAATATGATTGTGGATGGACGAAAGAAGCGTGGGAGACCCAAGAAGAGATGGATGGACTGCGTGAATGAAGATATGCGTATGAAAGCAGCTATGGAATGGAATGGCTATGGAAGGTAAAAACATGTTGTGCCGACCTCACTTAGCGTGGGATGAGGGCAGACAAATGATGATGATGATGATGATGTAGAGGAGGTTCGAGCCCAGCAGTGGGACATATATGAGGCTCAAGCCCAGCAGTGGGTCATATATGAGCCGCGAGTTTATTTAAAATCGTGTCCAACGCATATAATACAGACAATATTTTTATAAATCCTCCTCTCCAGAAATTAGAATTTTTAAAAGTAACTTACCGCCAATCCCTTCTTTCTCGGTGTATTCCTAATGTTATGTGTGATGACGTGTACAGATGGCACTGCAACATCAGGTGTGGCAAGTATTGCTGGCCCTCGTGTGGGAACCTGCGGTGGTGGCCGAACTGCTCCTCCACCGAACAACCTCATACTCGGCATATCATCCGGATCTGCAAGAAGGAATATCATTATTATCAGTTTAGTGCTTGGTAATTTTAATAAGTGTAGGCCAAATGCAAGACAAAGACGAGACTTGGACTAGTCTTGGTCTTGCTCTTGCATCATCACACCTGGTCTCGTCTTGGTCTTGGTATTGCGTACTCGAGTCTTGGTCTTGTTCTTGCAGCAAGAGTCTCGCAAAGTCTTGCAAGTCTTGCAGTTAGAATAACTCAAGTCATTTGTCATGGAAATAAAAAATCTAACCAAATGAATAAAATACCATTCATCTATCCATCTGCCAGCCTATCACCGTATCGAATACAACCCTTACCATATTACTTAACATTAGTCCTTATTCTCTTCTTCCCCTGGTGTTCCATTAGATAGCTTTTACTACTCCTATGGCAAAAGAAGGAATTTCAACCCTGTCTTCTAAAGCTGTCAACCATACCATCACCATAGGGGGCAGCTAGCTCCGTATGGTGATGGTATGGTTGGATGCAAGTGGCAGAGGACCGTTCCGAGTGACATTCTCGTGGGGAGGCCTATCTCCAACAGTCGAAGTCTATAAACTGATGGGTGGATGATGAATGTTAAAACGAACACCGTGTACTAACAAAGACGGCTAAGACAACACATTAACAATTATCAATTTCAATCCCATATGGTCATGAATTAAGAACATAAAATATCACCCATTCTTCGCAGCACGAGAAAATGGCTGGGAGTTCACTAGGGTATAAGTATAATGGGAAACAGCACTCTCCAGGGAAACTTATCAATACTAACTCACAAGGTGGCGATTATGGTATTTTTGGTCTTAAGCCTTCCCGAGGAATAATTCTGAAAGACCAATATCAACATTGGAAATCGATTGGCGGATGTATGGATTTCCCAAGATGAGCCCAACAATGGGACGTGTATAAGTTGAAATAATGATTTGACTTCACTGTAAGACCCGAAACTCTTGCAGGCTCAGTCTTGGTCTAGCTCAAGTTTTGCAGGGTCAGTCTTGCTCTTGGTCTTGCAAATAATCAGCGGTCTTGGTCTCATACATACATACATATATTCACGCCTTTTTTCCATAGGGGTATGCAGAGACCACTTCCCTCCACTTGCTACGATCTTGTCATACCACTTTCGCCTCCTCCACATTCATTAATCTTTTCATGCATAGTCTTCGGTTTAGTGTACTTCTAACCTGGCCTTTCTTAAGAACGTCCACGATTTGATCGTGGAACGTCCACCTTGGTCTTCCCCTTCTAACACTTCCGCTCAGATTCGCCTCATAAATTCTTCTTGTTAATCTCCTTTCATTCATTCTCTCTACATGACCAAACCAACTTAACATTCATTTCTCAATCCTTGTCACTACATCAACATTCATACCACAACGTTCCCTGGTCTCGGTCTCGCATTTCTCGTAAGACCAAGACCAAAACTGTAAGACCGAGACTTTTTTGGACAACACTAATTTCAATAGCTTAGGCCTTCTCCACAATAGAAGAGAAATTGATCTACTATTCCATACTGGTCAGACATGTTGCTTTAATTTCCTTCCCTTGTAATATCGATATGTTATCTGGATATACTCTTTAGCCGTATTTTACTATACCCAGGGGCAAGACAAGGGTTATTGGGATAACTATTGGAATAATCATCATTATCATCTCATCATCTAGACTCACATACGTCCCACTTCTGAGCTCGAGCCTCCTCCACAGTAGGAGGGAAATAGACCTTACTATATCACACTGATCAGACAGGTTGGTATGGACTTTTGTTTGGAATTCACCTTCTGATACATAGATGTTATATTCGTATTATATACCTTAGTCGTCTTTTACGACATCCACGGGCAAGATAGAAAATGGCGAATTGTGTTCTTATTCCGTCACCACATGGATGGATAGTAATTAATATAAATTGAATTTACAATGTAAACTTAACATTATGTAAGTGACGATCATAGAGCTTAGGCATAATTCTACGAAACATATAAGGTAGTAGACCATGTCCCTAAGAGAATTTTATCTCCAGCTGTTATTGAACGTGTTAGTCCTTCGAAACCAGACCAAAATCGCCATCTGAGTAGTAATAATTAGCTATTGTGCTGCGTGCGGTGAGTCAGAGAGCCACAAGCCCAAGTCTCCAACTCTCCCTTATGGTCCTCAGTCTGTTGCAGTGAATCTTGACTTCTTCCTAATATATTCGGCATAGACTTTACTTGAATACTGTCTATGAGCGTCAGTTACTGCAAACCCTAAGATGCCTGCTGGTCTCACACCAAAACCAATAAAATTGCCTATTCAATTAACAATTTCTTATTCTAAGATAAATTGAATTTCTTATTATTAACCAAATAGGCATGGTGGCTTTTCTAAACCAAATGAGCATGGAGACATGTTGTACTCATCTCATTGAAATTGGGATATGGGCAAGAAAGTTTTCATAGTTCCCACTACTAGAAATGATATTATTCTAACATTCACCCATTTAATTTGTAGTACTATGTAATAAGATTTAGTTTTTTGTTCAAATTCAAGTCTAGACTTTAAACATGGAGTTTATGGTCACGGGAGGATAGTCACAACAGCCCTCTCCTCATGCTGAACGCTGACATGTATTCAAAACATCAGGAAACTAAAAATCAAATACAATAAAATCCGTAAAACGTCAGAACCCATTGTTGACCATACATTGAAAGTTAGCTCCAAAATCAACAATTTGTTCAATTCTGAATTGGAAATCAGAATGTATTTAATATGCGGTCAATTGCTTATAACTCTGAAAATAATACACTTTTTTTTATTTTAATATAAAACATGTTACTATTCTACTACATTATAATTCTACAGTTATTGACTCCCCGCTGAGTCCTTCTTTCCGTGTCACAACAAATTCTACTAAACTTAACTAACGCAAAACGTTTAACAATTTTTACCATGTTAATCAATTAATGGTAATTTTAGTTCTTATCAAGCATCGCTCATCGTGTTAATGGTGCCACGCCCTTTAGCCTGAAGAGGCTTCAGCTGGAAAATTACTAACAAGTTGTAAATGTGTCAATTTATACTCATGGCACTGCACAGATCACGGAATAAACTTCAATTTTATCACTTGTATGTGATTTTCCAGTTCTAAATATGATGCTATTATAATAAAATAAATATCCTTACTAATATTATAAATGCGAAAGTAAGTTTGTTTGTTTATTTATTTGTTTGTTTGTTACGCTTTCACGCTAAAACCAAGAACCGATTTCAAAAATTCTTTCACCAATGGAAAGCTATAATATCAAGGAGTAACATAGGCTATATTTTATCCCAGTATTCTCACGGGAACGGGAACTACGCGGGTAAGGCGACTAAAACCGAAGCGAAGTGAGGGCGGGTTGCTAGTATATACATAATTGAATATTAATCATTCAGATAGTTAATTATTATATAATAATTTAGATAATTTGTTGTATTGTTATCGTTGCATGCGGGTGGCATAGGATTGTTCTCAGTGGTGTTCTCGTGGGTAGGCTTTTTTTTTGGTGTGGGGTATGGTCATCTCACACGCCGCCCGACTCCGTTTGGCGCTGCTCAGCCTACGCGGCACACACTTCGAGTGTGTGCTGCACAGTGTCTTCGTCGCAATCGCAGTGGTGGCAGGCCGGTGTACTCTCCCTCCTCACGACCGTATTTGCCCAAGCAACCGTGCCCCATCAAGACCTCTCTTGAGTAGGCCTCTGTCCACAGTGGATGACTACAATCTGATGAATGAATGGAATTTGTAGTCACTGAACTCCTCCTAAACGGCTGGATGGTTGGAGAGTATTCGAGAATAGTTTTGATTAATAATTGGTAGGTGGTGCTGCTATCGATCTAAAAATAATTCCTTTTATTTTATCTGAACAGAACAACGTCTGTTGAGTCAGCTAGTAAATAATAATTGGTGTTTCGTAAGTTTACATGTTTTTTTTAGTAAATAGATAAATATCAATCCCTCTATTGTCGTTATTATAGCAGCTAGTGATACATAGATAGGATAGATACCCCCTATATCGCCCGTGAATGTTGTAAAAGACAATTAAAGGATATAATATGAAATAACATCTAAAACAACATCTATATCAAATAATATCTGTTCAAAAAAAAAGAAATCTCGAATCCAAATCAAATCCACTCACGCGCCAAACGTCGCGACGCTCTCGAGTGCCCCGAGCGCTTTGGTAGATATATTGAAAAAAGTTCAGTGAATTTTATGGTTTTACTTAAACTATTATTGTTACTATATGACAAGGAAATATGAAATAAAATATATATCAATAGCTTTTGATTGGTTGATTAAAATAAAGGTACTAAAAGCAATTGCTAATTGAAAGGTGTTTATTTGGGTCAAACGTGTGTCCCAAAAGCGCTTTGAGCACATTATTTTTTGGGTCTAATGGTGTCCCAAAAGCACTCGAGGGATTAAAACTCTATACGAACATGTTTGATTGGTCAATTTCCCCCTATTGGGCAGGAGGCTCGAGTGCACTAGTGGAACGTGTATGACCTAAGACGATATACTAAACATATTAATAGACTGTAGTGCTATCCTAGGAATGCTGCGATGGATGGATATAATAGAATAATCCACACAAAACTTAGGGATACAAACCCGCACCGGTGATCGGTCCAACGACGAAGGCAACGTGCTACATGGGTGGATTACGGGGCCGTGCGCCGCCCCTCTGTCGCCCCAGATGGAGCCGGGCGAGGGTGCGGTGATCATAGCCCACGCGAAAAAAAAAAGGTTTACAAATCCAGAATAATACTATTTTTACTGGAATAGCGCCATAGCACCGAACGCTTGACGTAACCTTCACCGCCCTAAGCCGGTTGAAATCGGACCATATCATGTTTAACAAAAAAGTAATAGTTGAAGGCCTATCAACTATTACTTTTGTGATGGTGATGTTTAATATAGCGTGTACTGCTACCTGTACATTACTGACAGACGTCGCAGGACGAAGCGTTGTGATATCTCTCTTATAGTAAATGCCTCAACATTATGCTGAGCAGCTATCCTTATCCTCTTTTTCAAAGGAGATAACCACTGTTGATGTTAATTTCTTATTTCTAATTTATTAATTTTCATTTTATACTAGCAACCCACCCTCGCTTCGCTTCGGTTTTAGACGCCTTATCCGCGTAGTTCTTGTTACCGTGGGAATACCGGCATAAAATATAGCCTTTGTTACTCCCTGATGGGACGCGGTCGCCGCCTTCTGTGAGGCCGTAATCTCACGGAAGGAGGCGGCGGATGGTGTATGAGTAGAGCTCCTATTTGGCGACACGTTCTGCCGCCGGCGACGCAGGCGGCGCAGGCGCGAGTATCTACACCCGCAGAGAGGCTAACCGCGCGACAGCGACCGACGTCCCAGAACGTCGAGAAGTGAGGGTACACGAAAGGGTATTCCGTTGGGCCGACCACTGACGAAAAGTCACCTCTGCTCTGGTGGTCGGCCCAACAACGAGGTGACGTGGGTACGGGTGGGTTATGGGCCCGCGCGCCGTCCTTTCGTCTCTCTGGACGGAACAGACCGCGCGTGCGCTTACCATAGCCCACCCCGTAGAAAATGTAACTCCCTGATATTATAGCTTTCCATTAGTGAAATAATTTTTGAAATCGGTGCGGTGGTTTAAGCGTGAAAGCGTAACAAACAAACAAACAAAATTACTTTGGCATTTATAATATTAGTAAGGATTATTTATAGATTTTGACGTGCTCATTCCGAATTTCAACTTTGCCACCTCGTATCTTTGTCGCTCGCGCCGCCATATTGGTAAAATGGCGCCTAAAAGCAGTTTTTTGATAATAACTCCTTTCCCGCATACTTTACACGAAAACATACTTATACAAAATAATTGTAGATGAAATTACCTACAATTTATGTCTTCACCTTTTTTTCTTGAAATCAATAGTTGCGGCGTACGAACGCCGTAAACTATTATACATAAACGCTAACGCGTTATCATCCTCTTAGCTTATATAAGTCCCACTGTTGGGCTCGAGCCTCCTCCAGATTAGGAGGGAGATTGGCCTTACTATATCATGCTGGACAGACAAGTTGATATAGGGTTCTGTTTCGAGTTTTCTTTCTCTCGCATATATGTTATATGCATATTGTATCCCTTAGTCATCTTTTACGACATCCACGGGCAAGATAGGGAATGGTGAATTGTATTCTTACTGTGTCACCACACGGAAATAACGCGTAATAACGTGTAACATTTACTTTAAACTGCTCATATTTGTGAATGGTAATATATACAAATTATATTAAGGTTAAATATTGTACTGTAGATAGAAAACCCGGCTGACTATGGTCTGTCTCCGCAGATATAAAGAAAAGCGTTCTGCTCTTCTGTGTTAGGCCCCTCCTCTCCCTTCAAAGAAACATCTGATCCTAGCGGGGCTCAATAGATATATTTAGTCTGAGTCATCAATACATGTTTATCATTTCACAGTGTCGTTTGCATTTATAGAGCCATGGCTTCTAATGAAGTAAACTATTTTATTTGTGGTGATATATTGCAATATATTTCCGTGTGGTGACGGAGTAAGAATACAATTCACCACTCCCTCTCTTGCCCATGGATGTCGTATAAGACGACTATGGGATATAATATGTACATAACATCTGTGCAAGAGAATGAATACTCGAAATTAAACCCTATACCAACATGTCTGACCAGCATGGTATAGTAGGTCAAATTCCCTCCCATTGTGGAGGAGGCCCGAGCCCAACAGTGGGACGTATGTGGGCTGCGATGATGATGATGATGATGATTGCAATATAGTGAATATATTGAAGTGAAGGAAAAAAGATTGAAAACAGAAGAAACTTCCGTCTTTGATATTTCAATCAATACTGAAGACGATGAAAGCACAACTAACTCCTGGTCCGTCAACTACAATGAAGCGACGAAGATTGAATTAAATTTGGAAATAGTGAGTCAGATGTTTATTAGGCCTACTGGAGATACCACGATAAAAAAACGCGCCGCCTTCTCTACCTCATGGTGGAAATGAGAATTTCTGCTGAAACTTTATGTTGGACTACAATTTACGGCGCTCGTACGCCGAAACTATTTATACACATTAATAAAATACCTCGGACCAATCTTGTAGATGGTCTTTTGGGGATTTTTTTTTCTATATATATATTTTTTTTAATATCGTTCATTTATAACACTGTTACAGTGCTCCGAAGTTGACCGGGTTCGTCAATGCTCATGAGAATCCAGTCAAAACGAAATGTTTAACTTAAGTTTTATGTTCAGACATGCTGGTATACCTGCGCCTGATGCCGCCCTAGACGAGGCCGCGGGTGACCGGACCGGAGACTTTAGTTTAATATCTTTGTCCCACAGTTAGTAATGAG
The DNA here is from genome assembly GCA_032191425.1 of Lymantria dispar. Classification (NCBI taxonomy): domain Eukaryota; kingdom Metazoa; phylum Arthropoda; class Insecta; order Lepidoptera; family Erebidae; genus Lymantria; species Lymantria dispar. The sequence continues at coordinate 10,391,346 of CM063440.1, forward strand.
AAAAATGGTATTGTGTATTAACAATTTCTGAGCGTAGGACCGGGATAACGTACCACGCAATTTGTAGGACAATATGACTATTAATTTATAAAAATATTAAATAAGTAAGAAAAGAAAAATCATCTTGTTAGTAATCATTTTTGATGACCTAGTTATCGATACATGTTGGAAGCAGGGGACTCTGTGATCAAACCATAAATTTTGTAGGACAAATATTTTTTTAGTTAATTTAGATAATTATCTTGAGATTTACCAAAAATCACCCCGTTAGTAATAAATTTTTGAGAACCACCAAATGGACATATTCTATCCCTCCTACCTTCGTTACCTACCACAATTGAGAGTTTTTATACGGATATTGTTGGGCGTCTTATCAAAATAAAGCTACTCACGATAAATTAGCTTGTTAGTAATCAAATAAAAAATGTACAGTGGATCCCGCACTAAAAAATATTTAGTAATGAATTGATGCTTTTTATATATTAAAAAGCGATCATATATGTATTACTAACATCACAGTATTATAATGCAAAAAACTTAACTTTGAAGTCACAGAGCGGACTTCCGAGTCATCATTATCGCACTGATCTTCCATTATTGCTCTGATTCCAATTTCACGGGGTCGATTCAATATGTACTCTGCTATATATGATAGTACATATTTAAAAAGTTATTAACAATAGTTTTTTGACCGACCACCTGCCTGACGTCAACCCTCCTTGCTGACCATACGTCATCAGATGGCGTTTGCCGAGGCCTCTTAGTAATCTTTTATTATACCCACGAGCAATGTGTTGATAGAATTATTAGCCGCTACCACACAACATTCTGACTATTAGACCTTAAGCGAGTATTAAATAATTAATTAGTTTTTTTAATTTGTTAAATTAAATTAGACTGCTTTTAACACTTGCAAGATTATATGTTATTTAATTTAATTTTGTTCTTAGAAAATTATTGTTTAAAAACAAAATAAATTAAAAACCTGATTTGCTTGACTTGACTTTTTCATGCGTTTTATCAATAATTAATTGTTCGTGTTTAATATTTATAAGGTAACATTTCATTAGAAACATACGTATACAGCACAAAACAACCCAAGCTTACAATTTTTTTTGCAGGTGACTGGACCGGGGATTTAGTCCGTCACCCGCCGAGAGGCCGACGTTCCTCAGGAGGACGTTGTGAGGAGAGGATACTCCGCGATAGGCGACGATAGGTCGACCACTGAAGACAAGTTACTCTGCACCGGTGGTCGACTCAACGACGAAGGCGACGTACCACGGGTGGGTTACGGGACCGCAAGCCGCCCCTCTGTCGCCCCAAAGGGAGCCGGGCGGCAGGTGCCACCCACATATATACCACACCTTAAATGTACTGTCACAAATAGCTGTAGTGCACATACATATAATAGATAACGCACACATCCTTACTAATATTATAAATGCGAAAGTAAGGATGTTTGTTTGTTTGTTACGCTTTCACGCTTAAACCACTGAACCGATTTCAAAAATTCTTTCACCAATGGAAAGCTATAATATCAGCGAGTAACATAGGCTATAAATTATTACGGTATTCCCACGGGAACGGGAACTACGCCGCGGGTAAGGCGACTGAAACCGAAGCGAAGCGAGGTCGGGTTGCTAGTCAATAAATAAACACCGCAGCCATACAAGGATACACTTTTATTTGCAACGGTTTTAAAATATATTTACTATTTCTGAATAAATTTCTGTGTGGTGACGGAGTAAGAATACAATTCACCATCTCCTTTTCTTGCCCGTGGGTGTAGTAAAAGACGATTAAGGGATTAAATATGCATATAACAATTATGCAAGAGAAGGAAAACTAGAAATAAAACCCTATGCCAATCCATTTGATCAGCGTGGCGTTGTAGATCAATTACCTCCTATTATGGAGGAGGCTCGAGCCCAGCAGTGAACCGAAATGATGATGATCATTAAATATTTATATTTTAACCACTAATGAAGAGTTGTAAAAATTTACTATCGAAAAGACAAAATTTACTGCGTCTAACTTTAAAATTAGAAATTGTGCCAAATTATTAACTGTGAGGACATTCAACCCGATTTAGTAGAATGAAAGTTCCAAAACTGCGAAATAGTTTCAGTGTAAGGGACGTAATTTTCAATTTAAGTTAGACTTTGATAAAGGTATTTTACATGAATGCTCCCTACTGTTATTTAATTTTATAATGTGGTCGCCAACCTTAGATATAGGCAAAGGGAAAAGATTAGCTCTTTATTATCGTTATCCTTACTAATATTATAAATGCGAAAGTAAGTTTGTTTGTTACGCTTTCACACTTAAACCACCGAACCGATTTCGAAAATTCTTTCACCAATGGAAAGCTATAATATCAGGGAGTAACATAGGCTATATTTTATCCCAGTATACCCACGGGAACATGAACTACGCGGGTAAGGCGACTGAAACCGAAGCGAAGCGAGGGCGGGTTGCCAGTAATTAATATAGATTACGTCACCATATTTATGTATACATGAATACATTAAACAGGTGTATGATACATTTTTTTCATTTTGTATTCTAACCTATCACTTTGGTATATGGTGGCGATTAGAATTACTAAGAACCCTTAAATTGCCCGTGGATGTCGTGTAGAGGGACTACGAGCTTGACGTAGATTTAGACCAATTTCACGACATTTGGTCAATTATAATTACATTATCAAGGACGGTTGATGTCAGGCAGGCGACCGGTCATAAAACTATTTTTAAATTCTTGAAATATGTACCATGTTAGAAGAATCTATATTTCTATATCTATATTTATACTAATACTAGCAGACCCGGCCACGCGTTGCTGTGGCTAATGTTTTTGTTATATTACATTTTATTAAACTATTTAAGTGGAACTGTAGGAGAACATCTGTCATGGAAGTCGTCATATTTTTTTACAAATGGCATCTACGTAAAAAAGCAAGTTAAAATCGTATATGATACGTTTGTAGGTTTGACATAGCAGCGCCATCTATTAATTAATTACTCAATCCAGTCAACAGATATCGCCATCTGTTAAAATCGTTTGGAGTTAATAGATAAAATTGTGAATGTCAAATAATAGACAAATAATTTGCAATAAAATAATATTGCGACTATAAATTAAGATGTAAGCTATCCTATCTTTCAAGTTGGATCAAACTGCATACGGTGTGCAAATTTGATTAAAATCGGTTAAGTAGTTTAGGAGTCCATCGCGGACAAACAACGTGACACATAATTTATATATAACATTTATATATAACGTGACACATAATATATATATCTTAATATATATCTATACCAATAAATAAAATTGGAGTGTCTGTTTGTAATGTCAAAATAATAGGCTTTTTTCATGCTCACACGGTTCTTTGCACGACACCTATGCCTAAAATAGCAATTAGAAAATTTTTGTCTGCCTGTCTGTCTGTTTGTTCCGGGTAATCTTCAAAACGGCTGGACCGATTTCAAAAATTCTTTCACTAATGGAAAGCTATAATATCAGGGCGTAAACTAGGCTATATTTTATCCCGGTATTCCCACGGGAACGGGAACTACGCGGGTAAAACGACCATAACCTATAACCGAAGCGAAGCGAGGGCGGGTTGCTAGTAATATATAAAGCTGAAGAGTTCGTTTGCTTGAACGCGCTAATTTAGGCACTACTAGGCCGATTTAAAAAATCTTTCAGTGTTACATAGTTCATTTTATCGAGGAAGGCTATACGCTATATATCATCACGCGATCACGCAAGAGTAATACGAGCGGATCACCAATATGTTTCAGAATCGAGGTGTTTTTTCCTTTTAAGAGCGTCCGTTGCGTGCGTTGCGTAAACGGTTACAATTTCGAAAACTTCATAATTATGTGACAGAATTGTATTATTTAAAACCTAGCAACCCACCCTCGCTTTGCTTCGGCTTTAGTCGTTTTACCCGCGTAGTTCCCGATCCCGTGGGAATAGCAAGATAAAATATAGCCTAGTTTACGTGCTGATATTATAGCTTTCCATTGGTGTAAGAATTTTTGAAATTGGTCCAGCCGTTTTGAAGATTACCCGGAACAAACAGACAGACAGACAAAAATTTTTTAATCTGTATTTTAGGCATAGGTATCGTGTAAATAACCGTGTGAGCATGAAAAAAGCCTATTATTTTGACATTACAAACAGACACTCCAATTTTATTTATTGGTATAGATATTTTCACCTTCTAGGTAAATAAAGTCGCGGGTTAGCGTTAGCCCAAAGTAACTATTCTACGCGGACGAAGTCGCGGGCAGAAGCTAGTTTAATATAATTCGTGATACAGTAACATTTAAGATATATTAAATAGACATAAATACCAACCAAACTTGAGAAACTATTTGTGAATCTTATATCTTTAAACGAGCAATTCTTGTATATTATATATATATTCAGGATCTTGGAAACGGCTCCAACGATTTTGTTGAAACTTGGCATACTAGAGGATTCGGGTCCAAAAAATCGATCTAGCTAGGTTTTATTTATAGAAAATGTTCTTTTGTCGGTGTTTTTAGCATAACAATAAATGACATTAAATTTTATGAATTCAAATTTCGTTGTAAATGTGAACAGTTCCGGTAGCTCAGGTGGGGGACGGCCGATTTTAATTTTGAGTTTTGTAGCATCCAAACAGCGTCGGTTCGAATCTCGGTGTTATTATTATTCTCTCTTTGTAATTTTTTTATATAATTTTTAGTTTTTATTAATATATATATAAATAAATTCTATAAAAATATTCCGAGCGAAGCTCGGTCAACCTGATATTATATACCTATATATATATATATATTCAGGATCTCGGAAACGGCTCCAACGATTTTGTTGAAATTTGGCATACTAGAGGATTCGGGTCCAATTCGGGTCGGTTTTTAGCATAACAATAAATGACATTAAATTTTAAAAGAATATGAATTCAAATTTCGTTGTAAATGTCAAGAGTTACGGTAGCGCAGTTGGGAAGTATCGAGTTCGCTTTTTGTCGGTTCGAATCTCGGTGTTTTTATTATTCTCTTTTTGTAATTTTTTAAATAATTTTCATTATTTTTTTTTTTAATATATATCTAAATAAATTCAACAAAAATATGCCGAGCGAAGCTCAGTCAACCAGATATTTACATAACTATCGGTAAGTGGTCGCGACACACGTGATAGTAGATTGCCAATTAGACTACTACGCAATTTGTGTCATATACGTGATATATAACACAAATTGCGTTAGTAAGTAAAAAAATAGTATATTGTAATCCTTACTAATATTATAAATGCGAGAGTGAGTTTGTTTATTACGCTTTCACGCTTAAACCACCGAACCAATTTCAAAAATTCTTTCACTAATGGAAAGCTATAATATCAGGGAGTAACATAGGCTATATTTTATCCTGGTATTCCCACAGGAACAGGACTACGCGTATAAGATGACTGAAACTGAAGCGAAGCGATGGCGGGTTGCTAGTAGCATAATAAAGTAGTAATAGTATAAAAAAATATTAAATAGTATTTTTCGTGTGGTGACGGAGTAAGAATATAATTCTTTCTTGCCAGTGGGTGTCGTAAAAGACGACTAAAGGATTATAACGTGCAGATAACATCTGTGTAAGAGTAACACATCTGACCAGTGTGGTATATTAATTTTACTGCCCTCGTGGAGGAGGCTCGAGTGGGACATTTATAAGCTGAAATAATGATGATGATGAAATAAGGTATTAAGTTTACAGACAATCGTCGAATATCGGATGGTCGGACCCAACTCTTACATCGACTGTTTACATATCCGTTGGCTTACATGTTAGTAAGTAATTTTTTGGGAGGGTACTCCAAGTAGGGGGTATTCCGTCGGGCCGACCACTGATGTCAAGTAACCCTGCTCCGGTGGTCGGCCCAACGACAAAGGCGACGTGGTTTTCGGGTGGGTTGCGTGCTTACGGAGCGCGCGAGGAGAGCGCCGACCGCAGCCCACCCCAAAAAAAAAGTAACTAATTTTTACTAAGTTTTACAAATACGTATCCCTGCTAGGGGGAAATAAACGATTTTTTAATATATTCTTTCAAATTCTAATGTAATATGATATCAAAAAGCACTTACGCTCCATGGAATAGGAACTATGACGTAATTTATACCACACCTTATTGTATAATACCTGTTGCTGAGAAACGACACAAAATATTCACGGAGTTACTGAGTTGGAGCACAACAACATTTAATATGTGAGTTTTATACTCAGAAGTATTTAAAAAAAAATTAATATGTGTCTGATCGCGGATCTTTGCTTTGCCTTCAATATAGTTGTGGAGAGTGATAGCGGCTCTAGTACTTAAGTCATAATCGGATGCCGCTTGAGGGATCTGGTAGAGACATTTGAGGACTAGCAACCCGCTCTCGCTTCGCTTCAGTTTCCGTCGCATACTCGCACAGTGCCCGTGCCCGTTTTAATACTGGAATAAAATATAACCTAAGTTACTCATTATATAGACAGCTAACTGGTAGTAAAATATTATCAAAATCAGTCCAGCCGTTTTGAAGATTACCTCAAATAAACAGACAAAGAAAAAAAAATTAAACTGGTTTTAGGCATAGGTGTGGACCGTGTGCGGGAGGAAAGACTGCACGCGGACACGGTCCTCCGCCTGCGCCTGATGCCGCCCTAGCAGAGGCTGCGGGTGACCGGACCGGGGATTTAGTCCGGACACCCGCGGAGAGGTTAGACTCGCGACGGCGGTCGCCGTCCCAGTAGGGGACGTTGACGGGAGAGGGTACTCCCTTAGGGTATTCCGTCGGGTCGACCATTGAAGTTAAAGAACACTGCGCCGGTGGACGACCCAACGATGAAGGCGACGTGCTATACGGGTTACGGGTGTGCGTGCTTACGCCCCTCTGTCGCCCCGGACGGATTGGTGCGAGGAGTGCGCTGACGGTAACTCACCACCCAAAAAAAGGCATAGGTGCAGTGCAAATAACCGTGTGAGCATGCAAAAAGCCCAGGATTTTGACATTACAAACAGAGACTTAAACTGTATTTATTTGTATAGATGTATAGACTATATTATATCAAAAGGCTATATCAAAGACTAAAATAGGACTATATCAAAAGGCACACTGCCTGTCGAGCCACGGAACTAATATTTACTAAATATATTGTATATAATTTTATGTACCTAACAGACGTCATTAAAAAAGATTTATTCTAGCCCCCAAGTTTTATACCCGATCTACTTATGGTGGTCCGATGTTGTGGTACTTTGTTGCGTTAATATAACGTAAAACTTTAAAATATATGTTAATATACTTTAAGTGCTCCGCGGGATTTACATATAATAACAGATTTTTAATTATACCATTCTTCCAGCTCCAAGATTGTCTTAAGACTAAGGGGCATTAACAACAACGGCAAGCACAGAAGTTAAACGATGAGTAGTGAACTCCAATCTCGAAAGAATTGCCATAGAAAAAAAGGGCGTGCGTACAAAATACGCATATCAGAAGTGAAACTTCTTTGGTGCCACGTGTTTGTTGTCAATATAAAAAATAAAAAAAATTATAAAAGATATTGGACGCGACTCGTTGCTAACGCTCGGGCTGGCCTGTAAGACTAGGTATACTACGCGCATGCGTTCGAGTGTCACGCATTCACTCTCGCTCTGTCTCTTTCTATTGCCGTAGCATTAAACGTTTAACGCAACCTTGTTGTAACTCACATTAGAAGTTTCACTTCAAAAAACCGTCGTTATTGTCATGACCATTGATGGAAAATAGGAAAATTTTTGATAATATTATATGTACTATACATATATATAATATACTATGAAATATATATTGTACTAGCAACCCGCCCTCGCTACGCTTCGGTTTCAGTCGCTTTACCCGCGGTGTAGTTCCCGTTCCTGTGGGAATACCGGGATAAAATATAGCCTATGTTACTCCCTGAGATTATAGCTTTCCATTGGTGAAAGAATTTTTGAAATCGGTTCGGTGGTTTAAGCGTGAAAGCGTTACAAACAAACAAACAAACAAACAAACATCCTTACTTTCGCATTTATAATATTAGTATGGATATGCGTGATCCCATTCAATTTGATTAAAAGACAATCAATTAATTGACAGAATATCAATTTTTATTTTTAACCAAAAAATAATGACAGCTTGAAATAACCTGTAAAATATGAATAACAACAAAAAAATTTGGTATCTCATAAGAGATATTGAAATTGTATATAATCGAGGATATTTTTATAAAAGAAATCACAGGCAAGAATTTAATCTAATTAGTTTGGATACGTAAGACGGATATCAAAGTGATGCGATAAAAAATATGTTTACATTAAGAACGTGGATTTTTTAATTATCTTTTTGCACTCAATGATGCACGATTCCGTTGCAATTTAAACATCAATAAAGATCAAATAATATAAATCTTAAGTTAAATTAGAACTATCGTTCTAGACCCGCGTCATTCATCCACCCGCGCGTCCACCCACGCAGGGTGAATGCGTCGGTGGACGCGCGGGTGGATGAGTGGGCTGAGCGTTGTTGATGGAGATTTAGTATAAAAAAGCCACGATAAATACCGTATCGAATAGAAGTAGTCCCATCCCGATATGCTTAGTCGTTTTGACTAGGTTTTGGTGCGTCATAGGAACTCCATTTTCTATATACTTTCATATATAGGTAATATGATATGTTTACCAAACCGTAGTTTCAAATATAATAAAAATATTAATACAATCAATCGAGGCAATCAAAATATTAAGACAATCAATGTTTGAAGTGTGGTGAAATTGAAAGTTCACTAACGAACAACTCTCGCTCCACGTCGGTCTGCCATTGCACTGTAGATTTACAATACCTGCTAAGATAGTACAGTACGCTATCGCAGTACATAAGGTCACGGGTGCGATTTCCAAACGGGCCAAATTGATTATTTTTCTGAGAGAAAATATAATCTAAGTTACTTCTTATATAGACAGCTACTTGGTAGTAGTAAACAGGGCAAATTAAGCGAAAAAATTAACCAGAAAAATTTATAAATTACACAAGAAGACTGACACATTCGTTACAAAAGCTGTCGAGCAATAATCATAGACTCTTATCATATCAGCTCATGTATGTCCCACTGAAAGGTTCGAGCTTCCCCTCAATAGAACAGATATTGACCTACTGTACTATGCTGATCAGACGTGTTGGTATTGGTACTTTGTGTGGGTTCTGTCCACATTGGTATTTTGTCTGGGTTATGATAGACACCTCGAGCGTGTGCTGCACCGTATCTTCTTCGCAATCGCCTTACGACCGTGTCGAAGCTAGACGTGTTAGTTTTATATCGAATTTTCCTTCTCTTGCATAAATGTTATATGCGTATTAACCCTTAGTCGTCTTCTACGATATCCACTGGCAAGATAGGCGGTCATGAATCTTAATCCGTCACCACGTAAGATCGACACACTATATTCTTAAGTCATCACTGTATGCAATAAATATCATTTAAAAAGAAACCAAAAAAAGATTACGCAGAATAAAAAGATATATATGAAATCTATATCTATAAATGACCAAGTAGAGCCTTCGATGTCTGCGTCAAGGCTCATGTGAGGGGCTTCAATTTATTATTAGGGCGTTCAATTACTTAATTGAGAAAAATTGTGCAGACATTTGAATATATAAATAGTACAGACATATGGATGCGGTGTTAATAATAATACTAACTATGCCCGTCGTTCATATTAATTATATCAATCATATTTATCCCGGCATAAGTGTATGTTTGCCAGAATAAGAAATAGCCTATATACTATTCTAGAATATAATCTAGTCTCTGTTTCAGATTTGTTCAGCGATTTTGATTTGATTTATCAACATCCAGCGATTCATCCAAATTTCATCATCATAGCTCGTATACGTCCCACTCGTGGCTCGATCAATCTGCCATTGTGAAGGAGGATTCCTTCGCAATGGCAGATTCACCTGCTCGAGCATAGGGTTAAATTTAGAGTTTTCCTTCTCTTACATAGATTATATTTGCATATTATAATTGTTCTTTTTATTTGCGATACCAAAGGTGACGAAGAATTGTATTCTCACTCCGTTGCCACACGAAAAATTATAGTAATAATTGTAGTAATAATAACATTCTAATACAATAAATTATAAACCTGCTTATAAAGATTTACTTGCATCTAAGAAATTAAAAGATATTTATATAAGTAACATTCCGTTTAGCTGGAGCGGTATAGCAAACTGAATTGCTATTATGATACGCCTTACCAATGCTGCCACATCTTTGAAAGAAAGAAAAGAAAGAAGTAAATCTTTTACTAAATGTACAATGTACACAGAGCAATAATATTGATATATTTGTCACCATCATCGTTCGGGTTTATTCTATTTACTTAGAGATGACGTTATATATAATATTGTTTTATCGTCCTCGAAATCGCCTGTATAGTATACTTCATGGAAATTGTTGCAACCGTTTCCGTCAAGTGAATATTTAGAAATATATTACGCATTTAATTATCATAAATAGTTTGAAAGGCTGTTTTAAGTTTATTTTATCAATTCTAGTCTATCATCCTACAATATACGCCATAGACTGCTGTTGATCATCTTCTTATCACCATCAATCAGCCTTTCAACGACCAATGCTGTATGTATCCTTCTCCATAAAATAACACATGACGTAGTCTTTCTTCGATGGGTTTACCATCATCGCAATGCTTGATAAGCGAGTCTGTAATCGTAGTAAGATATTACACGTTTTCTAAGTCGCTTCTGTCCATTCTCTTAGTGATTCCTCATTGCATCTTGCCGCCAATAAGGAGTCGCAAAAAAATTATCCTAACCTCACAGCATTATAGGCGGCTTGAAATGAATCCAATAATCTATTACTGTTTTTACCGTTTGCTGCTGCCTCGGCTGATGTTCTGTTAGCCGGTATTTACAACTCCGATAGAAAGGTAATGATATCATATAGTAGGAACACCGCTTTCATCACCATATGGCTTTTAATTTACTACTGTTTTAATAAAATTGAAGCTCTAAGTACCTACATAATCAATATCCATATATAGGTAGGTAATAACAATATCGAAAAAGATGTACAAGTGTATTCTTGGTAAGCATAGAACCGACGTTATTGAAAATACTTCGCCGAGTACAGAACTTATTCCATTTTGTGAAACACAATAACGTTGGAACAACGCAATGCGATGTAAAACGTGTCGAGCATAAAAAGAGATTTTAAATTTCCATATGTACGTACGAATGGGCAAAATATTGTTCCTAGCTTCTTACTTAATGAGTTCAGAATGAAAAACTGTCAAGTGAACACGTTTAGACTAGCAACTTTGTACTTACATCATTATCGTTTGTGAGTATAAATGTTTTATTTATTTATACTCGTGATACAGTGGAGAGATTTAATCTACATATTAAAGACTAGCAACCCGCCCTCGCTTCGCTTCGGTTTCAGTCGCTTAAACCCGCGTAGTTCCCATTCCTGTGGGAATACCGGGATAAAATATAGCCTATGTTACTCCCTGATATTATAGCTTTCCATTGGTGAAAGAATTTTTGAAATCGGTTCGGTGGTTTAAGCGTAAAAGCGTTACAAACAAACAAACAAACAACCTTACTTTCGCATTTATAATATTAGTATGGATATGCGAGGAGGACGGGTTATGGTCGTTAAAATTGACAAAACACATTCAAGTGATTTTTGGAATTTTTGTCGGCTGGTCGGTTAATAAACCTTTGTTTTCAGATACCTTGAAAACAAAGGTTTATAACCAATGTGTGTTACCAGTGATGACTTACGGCACTGAAACGTGGTCTCTAAATGACGGCCTCAAAAAAAGCTCAAAGTCGCTCAACGTGCTATGGAGAGGGCTATGCTCGATATTTCTCTACGTGATAATATCCGGAACACAGAATTCTGTAGAAGAACGGGTTAACTGATTTTTTTTTTATGGGTGGGCTATGGTAAGCGCACGCGCGGTCCAGTCCGTCCGGGGCGATTAAAGGACGGCGCGCGGGCCCATAACCCACCCGTACCCACGTCACCTCGTTGTTGGGCCGACCACCGGAGCGGATGAGACTTGTCATCCGTGGTCGGCCTGACGGAATACCTTTTCGGGTAACCTCACCTCTCGACGTCCTGGGACTTAGCCCGCAAAATTAGCGCATTGAAATGGCAACGGGTAGGCCACATTGCACGTCGAACCGACAATCGTTGGGGAAGATAGATTCTTGAGTGGCAACCACGAATCGGACGACGTGGCGTAGGACGACCCCCCCACTAGGTAGACTGACAACATTCTAAAAGTCGCAGGGAACCATTGGATGCAAGTGGCGCAGGACCGTTTCGAGTGGCATTCTCGTGGAGAGGCCTATGTCCAGCAGTGGACGTGTGTAGGCTGATGGATGGATGGTCGGTTAATATTTTCACGACGCCAAAACTACAGTCGGTTTTTTTTTAATATATTATGATAATAGTTTATAATCTATTTTATATTGCTGTTGGTGGCAAAAGCCTTTGGTCGGCCACTGCGTATCGTGGAGAAAGTAAAGAGAGTATGAATACGTGTCAATGAGACTTATTGATACTAAAGGCAGCAACTACACTACTACACCCAAACACTCTCAGAAAGTTAGGCTTCCGGTTCTTTCGCTCAACAAACGAAGTATAATAACACATTCCTACTACTCAAATGTCGATTTTCTGTGAAAGTATGGTACGACTCCGAATGGACCGGCCCGCGGCTATAGATAGACAACTGTCAACATTGTGGTTCTATCACATAAAATAGCTTTGTGCTGTGTAATGATGAACGAAAGACTTCCACGTAGAACACCACAAAACGTGGTCTCATGTCGCCCAATCTTCACCAAATCATAGGTCTACCTAGTTCGTCACACACTGCTTTGTCTGACACATGGCCGCCACTCGAAAACCTTTCTTATGCAGTGGTTATCGAGCATTCATAGTCATTGTCCACTGTTTGTAAACAAAGATTAGAATACAAATTGTAACTTATAGTTCGCATACATGCAGGACCTGGAATGAGCTATTTGCTGCTGTGTTGCCCAAGCGCTACGACATGTTATTCTTTGAAAAAGTTTAAAAACAGCACTTTCTTTACGGCGGCAAGGGCCGAGCTGTGCCCCTAGTATTGCGAAGGTCCATGTGGGACGTCATCACTTACCATCAGGTGTGCTGCTTGCTTGTTTGCCACTACCGGCAATAAAAAAGATATTAAGGATCAATTATTATTTTTCTAAACGAGGAATTAATAGATGGAAGATATTTATTACCAGCATCAATGCCAAGGTATACGAAAGTAAATATTTCAATGAGACATGTTTTATTTGGCATTCGATTACGGAATATTGAGAGCAGACTTGCTGTAGCGATACATTTCTATACTTACTTCGTTATAATAGCAATTAAAAATAAATTTGCCACGCAAATTTTCTCAATTAAAGTAAAGATAAGACCTGGGTAATCTAATCTTCTCGACTCATATACCTCCCACTACTAGCCCTGAGCTTCCTACACAATAACTGGGAAATTAACTTACTATACCACGCTGCTTAGATGGATTGGTGTACGGTTTTATTTCGAGTTTTCTTATTCTTTCATAGATGTTACATACATATTGCGTACATCCCTCAATCGTCTTTTATAATATCCACGGGTAATTCATCATCATCATCATCATCGCAGCCCACATACGTCCCACTGTTGGGCTCGGGCCTCCTCCACAATGGGAGGGAATTTAACCTACTATACCGTGCTGGTAAGACATGTTGGCATAGGGTTTTATTTCGAGATTTTCTTCTCTTGCACAGATCTTATGTGCATATTATATCCCTTAGTCGTCTTTTACGACATCCACGGGCAAGATAGGGTGTGGTGAATTGTATTCTTAATCCGTCACCACACGGGTAAGTATTGGTGGATTGTATTCTTACTCCGCCGCCACACGGAAGTCTAATAATAAATAACATTACTGGTATGCTTAAACGGAATTGTGTACTAAACTTTTAATCTGAATGTTATTATAATTTATTACAATATAAAAACACTTTTATTACATGTTATAATAAGAAAAAAGTAACAATATAATGAGAAAAATAAACAATATAATTATATAAATATAGATAAACGTATAGAAACGTCACCGGTCTTAAATTAGACACCTGCATTTGTAATAGAAAATATATATTTCATCATCAACTAATTCCGCCTCAAATAAATAAAAAACCGTAAAGTTCTGATCTAAATATATATTCCCTCTCATTGTAGAGGAGGCCCGAACAGTGAGACGTTGAGAGTAGTAGGACCACACTGTCGATAGTTATCTGTCTACAGCCGCGGGCCGGTCTGAGTAGTAGCGATTTGTTACTGCGCTTCGTTCGGTGAGCGAGAGATCCGGAAGCCCAACTTTCTGAGGGTGTTTGAGTCTGGATGGTTTTGGTGGTGCCCTTGGTATCACCAAGCCTCAATGCACGCATTCACACTCCCTTCACTTTCTTCGCGGTAGGCAGCGGCCTTGTAAAGGTCCATGAGCGGCAGCAACACTTACCATCAAGTGTACTGTTTGCTCGTTTGCCACCGTTTGCAATAAAAAAAAAGACGTATGTGGGCTGCGATGATGATGATGAAGTTGATGTGTGAACAGGCCTGTCAAATTCAAAAGGGATGGTTTTAGACAGTGTTTTTGTCTGTCTTCATTTTTAATGGTTTCCGATATTTATGCGATTTATCCATATAAAATAAAATTATTATTAGGACTTTTATCTCGTTTATACTTAATTTTTAATTGCACGATATTTCCAACACATTTCAACACTCATTGTAACGGAAATCGGGTCTCGAAAGAGTAAAAAATCCTGCCGTGGCCTTCATCGCTAAAAAGTGTTCGAATCGTGTGAAAAATAAAAATCAAACCAAAAAAAAATTCGTGAAAATAGTCTTATTGTATTAAAATGAGATTTTTTTTTTGCAAGGCTACCCGTATAGGGACGCAAGTATTTGTATAGGAACGTGTTTGTATAGGAACGCTACAATGTCCGTCCGTATCAGGGATAAGAGTACTAAACCGATCCAGAGAGGCGTGAGACAGGGTAATGTCATCTCTCCGAAAGTGTTCACAACCGGACTGGAAGATGTCTGCAAACTCTTACAACTAGGCATCAATATTAACGGCGAATACATCAATCACTTTCGATCTGTAGACGATATCGTCGTTATGGCAGAATCCATGGAGAACCTAGACACTACGCTCAACGATCTCATCAGGTTATCCCAAATCTCGCGGAAGGAGGCGGCGAACCGTATGCGGGAAGAGCGACTCCACGCGGACACGGTCCTCACGGCGGCGTAGGCGCGAGTACCTGCACTTGATGCCACCCTAGCAGAGGCTGCGAGTAACCGGACCGGGGATTTAGTCCGGCACCCGCAGAGAGATTAGCCTCGCGACGGCGATCGGCTAGGTTCCCCCTAGGTTAACGAATGAACATGGACAAGACGAAAGTCATGTCAAATGCCTATGTTATTCCTGTACCGGTCCTAGTTGGCAATGCGATTCTCGAAGTTGTCTATCACTATGTTTACCTAGGACAAACAGTCCAGTTAGGTAGATCCAATTTGGAGAAAGAGATCAGCTGACGAATCCAACTCGGTTGGGCAGCGTTCGGGAAACTTAAGAGGATCTTCTCGTCCAACATACCTCGGTGTCTGAAAACACAGGTCTACGACCAGTGTGTGTTACCAGTGATGACTTACGGTACGGAAACGTGGTCCCTAAATGTATGCCTCATATCAAGGCTCAAAGTCGCTCAGCGTGCTATGGAACGGGCTATGCTCGGGATTTCTCTGCGAGATAGAATCCGGAATACGGCAATCCGCAGAAGAACGGGTGTAACCGACATAGCACGAAGATTTAGCACGCTGAAGTGGCAATGGGCAGGCCACATCGCTCGACGTACCGACAACCGCCGGGGAAGAAAGGTTCTCGAGTGGTGGTGTTCTCCCCCACTAGGTGGACCGACGACTTGGTGAAAGTCGCTGGGCATCGTTGGATGCAGGTGGCATAGGACTGCACTTTGTGGCGTAGCATGAGGGAGATCTACGTCCAGCAATGAGACTATGTCAATGTTCAATTACTTTTTCACCATTAATTGAATATTGACATAGTCTCATTATGTTTAAAAAATATTTTATTAACTATTCATAGCTACCCTTATACGAGTGGCAATATGATTACGTTAAACTGTCGCCTAAACGCGAAAATGCGACCTATAATTCGGTTATTATAGGCAACAGAACACATTAGTTGCTTTCGTGGAGCGCTTGTAATTGCAATTAATGGTTTGCCAATAGGTTCAAATATCGAGTGTGATATCCATTTTTAGATTCTCAAACGAGATTTTATGAGATTATCATCATACTCTCGTCTTAGAATCGACGTTATATGTAATTTTCTTCCGCTGTTACATATGGCAAATACTCATTATGACCGGCTATAGTTTTATGACGAGCCGACCGTCAGATATCAAATCTCCTTTGAGATATAATAGTTTACCAGGCTGCATCAGATGAATTTGGCCCAGTTTAGGTCACATACGAGGTTACGCTAATAGTATTCGTAGTCCCTACCACACAATAATAAACTCAAACTCAAATCATTTATTATGCATAAACCCCGAGAGGGCACTTACATATTATATATAGAGCGTTTACAAAGTTAAATAAAATTATCAGAAAAAAATAAACTACCACCGGATCGGAACGCGACCGTTACTAAGAAGATCCGGCAAGAAACTCAGCGGGTTTGTCTATTATTTTTAATTATTTATTTCTTCTTGTCTATACAGTTGTGTCTATACAGTCTATACAATTGTGTTCATGTTTTGTAAGAACTAGCTCCAGTGTGATGCCCTTCGAACCGCAAGATACTTAATATAATTCAAATAATTATAGCTGGACCAGATTCCACAAGTGGAACCCGATCACGAGTTAACTACTAGAGCAGCCACCACTCCCCTCAACCACTATGGAGGGAATGGAGAGACCCGCTCCACGCAGCTACCGCAAGTAGATTCTTCAGTCAGCCTGACCAACACCATATGTTACAAACGGTGAAAATACAGAATTTCGTTAGGCAAAACACGCTTTACAATGAGAGTTAATAAAAAAAGAGTTAATTTAAAATAACAAGGAAATTGCTGAACGAGGATCTGCTCACAACCAATCTGTATTATCATCTACATAATCCGAGATTTTACAATAAGCTTTTTTAGAAAGTCTATTCTTGATGGCTTTTATAAACTTTTTCATTGGTAGGTCTCGGATATCTTTAGGTAATCTATTGTAGAAGCGTATACATTGCCCCATGATAGTTATATAGATAAGTTTTTAATAACATTATTGTTAGTTATCCGTGTAGTGACGTCATAAGAATACAATTCACTCTCTATTATGCCTAAGAATGTCGTAATAGACGACTAAGCAATTTAATACGTAAATAACATCTATGCAAGAGAAGCATATCTCGAAATCAAACCCTACACCAACCTGTCTAACCAGCATGTTGCAGCAAGAGACGGAACAATACTTAAAATAAAACCCGTCTGACTAGGTCAAAATTGGCCTCCTATTATGGAGGAGGTTCAAGCCCACCAGTGGGACGTATATGAGCTGAAATGATGATGAATGATGATTTATAGTTAAAACTAGCAACCCGCCCTCGCTTCGCTTCGATTATAGGTTATAGGTTATAGTCGTTTTACTCGCGTAGTTCCCGTTCCCGTGGGAATACCGGGATAAAATATAGCCTAGTTTACGCCCTGATATTATAGCTTTCCATTGGTGAAAGAATTTTTGAAATCGGTCCAGCCGTTTTGAAGATTACCCGGAACAAACAGACAGACAGACAGACAAAAAATTTTTTAATTGCTATTTTAGGCATAGGTGTCGTGCAAATAACCGTGTGAGCATGAAAAAAGCCTATTATTTTGACATTACAAACAGACACTCCAATTTTATTTATTGGTATAGATGTCATCAATATTGAAATCAGGTAAATTAAAAAGAGCATTTAGATTATCCGTGTGATGATGAGGTGACGGAATAAGAATACAATAAACTACTCCTTTTCTTGCCCGTAGTTCTCATACTAAATGATTAAGGAATAGTATATGTAGATAATTTTGGTAAAAAAGAAGGTAATTTTTTTTTTTATTGTAAACGGTGGCAAACGAGCAAACAGTACACCTGATGGTAAGTGTTGCTGCCGCTCATGGACCTTTACAAGGCCGTTGCCTACCGCGAAGGGAGTGTGAATGCGTGCATTGAGGCTCGGTGATACCAAGGGCACCACCAAACCCTCCACACGCAATCACCCTCAGAAAGTTGGGCTTCCGGCTCTCTCGCTCACCGAACGAAGCGCAGTAACAAATTGCTACTACTCAGACGAATAATAACAAATTTAAGTAACGTCCTATTCTAACAAGACTGGCCATAAATCGTGGTACAATAGTTTAATTTTCTTCCATTAGTGATGATATGGCTACTAATACTACTACTCTACATCTCCTAATAGGTGGACCGAAGACCTGGTGACAGTTGCTGGGCGTCTTTGGATGCAGGCGGTATGGGACCGCACTCTGTGGCGTAACACGAGAGAGGTCTACCGCGGCCTACGTCGAACAGTGGGCAGCGATAGGCTGAAATGATGATGAAGATGATGATTGATGAGGACCAAGCTTAATAGTAAGACATGGAGATGATTATAATTCAGCTTTTCTTACGTACATATTACGATATATTACATCATAAATAGCAATATCCATGTTTTATAGTTATTACTTATTTACTAAGTTTTATTGTGGATGTGAATTAATTTAAATTACTAGGCTTTGAATCGTAATAGTAAAATAAATTCTTATCATCTTTTAACGCGAGGTTTACTAACATTCAAGGTAAATGTTACACACTTATTTAACGTCATATTCGTAGATAACGCGCTGAGCCGCGTTAAGAATATATTTGTTTATGGCGAAGTTATATAATTTCCTCATACCGTGGGAAGTTAAGAATACGATATATCAATGTGCCCTACTTTAAAAAAACTGAACGCACTAGGTGAGTTACAATGTATAAGTTACTGCTGCCCTGTCTTAGGTATCTTATTCATTACGATTGCCGATGAGACTGACAGATAGTGAACATTGATGGACTAGTAATTATATAAAGTAACGAAAAATGCATTTAATTTGATAATCTATTATATTTCTAGGCGGAGCAGGCGCGAGTACCAGCGCCTGATGCCGCCCTAGCAGAAGCTGCGAGCGACCGGACCGGTGATCTTAATCCGTCACCCGCGGAGAGGCTGACCTCGCGACGGCGACCGGCATCCCGAGAAGGGGACATCGATAAGAGAGGGTGCCTTAGGGTATTCCATCGGGCCGACCACCTGTCGGCCCAACGACGAAGGCAACGTGCTATCGGGTGTGTTACGGGGCCGCGCGCCGCTCCTCTGTCACCCCGGACGGAGCCGGGCGGCGGGTACGCTGACTAGACACACCCCAAAAAAAATTTTAGAAATTAAATATTAACAAAGAATAACAGCATGTAAAAATAATTATAAAATGAAATATTTATGAGCACTTATCTCAAAAATTATAACGCTAGTTTCAAAGCAATTTTAAACCTAATTACATAATAAATTACAGATAGTATTATTATAGGTTACCTAAAAGTGTCAGTTTCCGTGTAATGACGGCGTAAGGATACAAATCACCACCCCCTATCTTGCAATCTTGCACTTGGATATCGTAAAAGACGACTATATGATGTAATATGTGTATAATATCTAAGCAAGAAAAGAAAACCTCGAAATAAAACCCTATACCAACCCCAATAACCAGTTTGATCAAGTAGGTCAACTTTTCTTCTAGTGTGATGGAACCTCGAGCCCAGCAGTAGTATTTACATATAAGAACTAAGATGATGACAATGATATGATTTTAACAAAAAGGACATATCATTGCACGATACTTAGTTGTAATATTTATAAACTTAAAATAGGCCTGGGCAAACTCCATTTCCATTATTTGAGCAACAATTGCATCTTCAAGGAGGAATGACGTCAGACAGGTGCCTGGACATAAAACGATTGCGATAGCTTTTGCAATATGTATTTTAGAAGAAGAGTACATACTGCGTAAGTAATAAGAACATGATAACGATGATTTAAATTAAATTTAACGCTGGAATGATCTAGAAAATTGACCTATGTCATAAGATTTATAAGCACGATTTAAAAGCAACTATAATACACCTCGTATTTTTAAGAATATATAAAAGAATAATTAATATAAAATGTACTATTGTTAAGCAAAAATTTCTTTATAGAACAGGTACACTATTAATAGGTTATTAATAGTTTCAGTCCATAGTCCATCCATGTTTCAATTGTTTAACAAAAACTGGGTAGTTGTTTTATTATAGGTAAATTATTTTTGAAATATCCTATTTAGATCACCATTAAAAGCAAACTTCTCTGGAGTGACATAATATCAGGTTGGTAATCGTAAGTTATTTTTTTATCGTAGCTTCTTAGCCGAGGAATAAGCGACCCACTAAGTAGTAAGTGACAACTGCCGCTTGTTAACCTCAGCAAAACAAGGGCACAGTCAAGTCATTACATATAGTAAAATAAGACTTAAACCTCATTTGAAGTTCAACAAACAGCTTTTAGGGAACCACTGCTGCAGGTAGCATATTCCAGGGCATGTACGTATGTGGAAGAAATGCACTCTTAAAATGTATAATCGAGAACAATTCCAGATAGTATAGGTTGATAATACTGCGGTATCGAGTGGTACAATGATAGAGGGGCGACGTCGGTACCTAGTCAAACCGCTCCTCTGAGTACTGCCGATAAAAGAGTAGATAAAGCACACAGACAACTCGAAATCCAAAATCGCTTAAACGACTCTAATCTGTTCCTAAGATTTGAATCATTCACAATTAAAACGGCATGTTTTTGCGGATAGCCAAGTGGGTTGAGCTGATATTTGAGTGCACCCGCCCGAAGAGGTAAGCAATACTCCCCGAATTTATGATTTATACAAGACAAGTCGCTATCTCAGCGTGAAATACCGCTTGGCTCTGCACAACCTGCGCCTGATGCCGCTCTAACCGAAACCGCGGGTGACTGTACCGGGGAATTAGACCGTCACCCGCCGAGAGGCCGACTGCGCGAGGAAAGATCGACGTCCTCCCTGAGGGGGGGACGTCGGTCAAGGAGAGGGTACTCCTCAGGGGGTATTCCGTCGGGCTGACCACTGACGTCAAGTCACCCTGCTCCGGTGGTCGGCCCAACGACGAAGGCGCCGTGTCACGGATGGGTTACGGGTCTGTCGCCCTGGACGAAGCGGAGTGAGGAGTGTGCCGAGCATAACCCACCCTCAAAAAATAAAGTCAGGGCTGGTGCCACATTGTATTCTTAATCCGATACCACACAAGGATATTACCGCAACACTAATGGGAATCCTCAGTTTGGAGTCCCAGCGGCTTAGAGAAATAATTTTAATAGGTCGCTGTTATATATTGATCCTACTCAATCAATGGTTTAATTATTACGCAAGTCGCAATTTATTTTTTAATATTCTTATACAGGGGCAAAGTTGTTATCTTCATAAAGGTATCATCATCATCTTGCTCTTATCCCAATTATTTGGGGTCGACGCAATATGTCATCAGTTTTGACATATTGCAAAAACTTTCGGCAATGACTTTTATGACCGGCCGCCTGCCTGACGTCAACCCTCCTTGGGAATGTAATCGTTGACCCAAATGGTGCCAGATGGAGTTGGTCCGGGTCAATCTAGGGCTCTTAGTCGTCTTTTACGACACCCACGAGCAAAGCAAGGGTTGGTAGTATTCGAAGCCGCTACCACACAGCAATCTTCATAAAGGTATATTATACCTATAACATAAAGGTGTTAATAATACGGTTTTAAACAAAAAGTGATGTTCTCATTACTCGCTAGATAAACATTCAGGATGATATAGTGATTAATATCGGCCAGAAATTGAAGGGATTGAATTATATAAATATTGAAATAATATAATCTGAATAAATAAAGAAAGACAATATTTACTGATTTTCTCACAGATTTATTTAGCTTTTAGTTTAGCAATGAACATATTTAGTACTTAAAATAAATTTAGCTAAATATTTATGTATATCATATGAAAGCAAAACTCACTCTATAAGTTTAGTAACTAAACTATAGGTATATGTCTGAAACTATAATAATTATTTTTTTTAAGGACCTTAATTGTTTGTTTCGCTATCACATAAACAATTTTCTAAGTTTTAAAGTCTGTAATATCTGTAAATTAGCACCATGTAAAGTATAATATATAATATGGCCCTAAAATCAAAAGAGATGTTTTTGAACAACTGAACCATTTTTCATAAAATGTGGCATAAATATTTTCTTAAGCTATTACAAAATGATTGACTACTTTTAATTATAACCACTAATGATGTAAATGGTCAAAAGATTGATTCACTATTCTAAATACATTTTATATATTTTATATATACATATAATCATGAAACATCGCAATATATTTCTTTATAAGAAGAAGCGTATAGAAAACCAATTAAGCGCTTAAGCTAAGCCAAATCGCCAATAGTTTATTTTATTTCAATTTAATTATGGAAACTCCATAAAAATTAAGTGAACTTAATTAAATTCGAAAGATTCATTCGCAAAGCAGTGCAAATTAGTACCAACTTTTTTCTTCTGCATAAATGGAATTTCAAGTAAACCTTGACTTTTGATTAATTCTTCGGCATTTTCAAATGTTTGAGGCATATCTTTTCTAGCCGTTTCAGGAGGTATTAAGCCTATTAAAGCACCTAGAATTGCAACGCAACCAACTACAATCATAGGTAACCAATATATGTACGTATCCAGGTAAGCTATAAAGGGAGATATCACAGTAGCGATATATCCACAAATATGGACAATTGAAGAGCCAGAACCTCTGACAGAAGTGGGCAATAATTCAGCAGTCCATAGTACTGCAGTATTGCAAGCCATATTTACACAAAATCTTGCCACCACCGCACATATAACTGATGGTAAACCAGCTGGTACAAACGGAATCATAAGACTAAAAAGAGCACTTAAAGTCATCACCATTATTAACATAAACTTCCTGCCAATAAAATCTAATGCAAATGATATTATTACTAGTGATGGGAATTCAGTAAATGATATAACTGAAAATGATACAAAATAGTCAAATTTTAACTGACCAATAGTTCTAATCAATGAGTCAAAAACAATCAAACAGCACATATACTCGATACAAATACATATGAAAACCTTTCTTAGCAGTGGCCTACTTATTAACTCCAGTAAATTGCCACTTTGTTGTTCATTAATCAAAACACTTTTTTTGAAGTTTGTTATAGTATCTTGCGGTATCACCTTCTTATTTACTTCAGCTATTCTGGAGACTTTTATAATAGTATCATCTACCCTGCCTCTTGACAACAGCCATCTTGGACTTTCAGGTATAACAAATGGGGCTAATATGGATAGTGCCATAGGTAAGCTTGTAGCTAATGCCACTGTTCTCCAATATCCACATGCTAATGATATCCATGGCAAGGCAACAGCAGCAGCGGTGAAAAACGTAGCAAATGACAAATTTGATATCATTGTTCTATATTTGGGTGAAGTATACTCCAAAACAATGAGATAAGTCATCATCATGCAGTTGTCATAGGACATGCCCATAATGAAACGGCAAATAACGAATTGTATGAAGTTCTGAGTAAATGCACTCGCTGTACCGGCTATACACCCCAGAATATTGCTAAAAATTGTAGCAGGTAACCTTCCAAATCGATCAGCGATCCAGCCCACAAGGAAACCTCCAATAATAGATCCAACGAAGAAAAGTGATTGCGCAATAGCTTGATAACTGTCTCTTTCACAAACCCATCCAAATTCACTAGATATCGTAGAGTAACTAAATTCGGTCTTATTGAATTCCCACCCATGTTGACATGGTATTTTATTCCAGCTTTGATTTACTTCAATTCCAGAATGCAGCACTGCAGTCCAATTAGCTTCAAAGACTTCACAACGTGAATATCCATATGGAGAATTTGGATCTAATGGTATAGCTAAATCTCTTCTTTGAATGCTCGTTAAGTTCTGAAGTTCTGGAATCCAGCACCAGTGTTGTGGCGAAACTTCAGTTAAAAATACTTGTGAAAAATATGAAAATACACCAAATACATAGAATGGAAAGGTGCAAAAGAAAAGGAATAATTGATATTTTCCAAATTCACCCGCAGATTGAATGAATTGGTCATAAGTCACATTTTCTGATTTTTCATGTTTCTTTTGCGCTGTTGCCTCATTGTCTTGATGTGTTGTATCATATACTTCCGCTGTTTCGTTTTTTTGTATGCTCATTTTAATATCTTTTTATCAATTTCAATATAACCAGTCAATAGAACTACCGTATCACACTAATGTCTCGCTGTTATTTAATAATTTTTAACTTGCCAGGCCACTAGTTTATCAATAGTGTGAAGCAGCTGATAATAAACTTTTATATATATTTCTTTTATATTGTTTGACTTCTTTATCAGTGATGATTAAGAAATCTCAGAGCACGTTTTTATAGTTTGCCAGGTTTTATTGCCGTTATTTATTATGCATATCTTTTAAATTTGATGTTGATAGAAGCCAAAAGAATATAAAAATATGGGTTTTTCTGGTTTGGGTTTACGTGGTCACTACGTACACAATACATTTTGTGTACGTACACAAAATGTATATAATAGTTTTATGACTACTTTTTCTTCCATTACGGATATTATTAAAAAATTATAACAGTAAAAAAAAAACATCAAACCTATACATATGTAATAATTTAGATAATATAAATTATTGGGCTGTTTATACACTCACAAATATACACTGGTGGATAGAGAGCACGAGAATGACAAATTCAAATTCACGTCACACGTAGGTATTGATAATTAATTTAAACACAATAAAATTAAATCAATCTAATAAACTACCACCGGATATAGTAGGAACGCTGGCACCAATTTAGGGTAGGTATTTGAGGCAAGCTGAAAACTTGTCACATACCTCTCCTATTATACCCCAATACGGAACTGCAGACCTGGCTGGTGAGTAGCGGGGCTAAATCAACCCCTGAATTTTTAAAAGTATTATTTTTTCCCCCAAAAATATATTTGAGGCAAAGCGCAATTTCTATATGTCGCTATCTAATATTTAATGAATACGAAAAACAATAAGCTAGACTATTTAATCGGGACTTTAGCATTGGCAGACGCGTGCAAAAATATTTTCAAAAAATTATAAACAATGTATTTGAGGCAGCTTGAAATTTTGATGGAGTATTATTTATAACTGTAAAATAAGATGTCCAAAAAGACAAATCATTTTGGTGGGACTTTCTACCTGCCAGGCGATCAAACAAATAATGGGTAGGTACGGACCTGTAGTGCTATAGACAAGCTGTAGTGTGAGAGAGAGAGAGCGCATATCGACAGCTCTCTTCGTTCTTGCTTGTCGCGTTTCTATTGGCTCTGGTCAGGCCACGTGACTTACAATAGTCATGAGGTTTCTACTCGGAATTTCAAAGTCGTTATTTTCAGTCGTATTATTCTACTAGTGGTGTTACACGTTATAAAACTTAACTAATTTGAAAATATCTGGTGAAAAGTTAGTTTGTGTTATTTGTAAAAAATGATGCTAGTGATTGCTTTTGCGGAGAAAACTCTCAAAAAAGTCATGAGCTGTTAGAGATTCGTAAACATAATGGGTTAAAATATAATGAAATTATTTTGCTAGTGATTCCTAACCTTACAGATGGTTATCACATAAGTTGTTATAAAAAAGCTAGCGTTAGCTTTGATGAAAAATATTTTGAAAATACTGTGATTGGATCCAATGTTTCTACTCCTATAAAAGGTATTGTATTAATTTAATTATTTTTCATGTAACATATGCCTGCAAATAAAATAAAGCATTCGCAGCACTGAGTTTACCTATTTCCTTACTGACAAAATAAAATATTCAGTATACTTATACAGATAAAAGATACAATAATGATATAACTCAATATAATAGCTCTAACATCTATAAATACGTAAAAATTACAACTATACATACATAATTAAATAAATAAATATAACTTTTCGCAGATGATGCAGAAGTTGCCGAATCTGACACAGATGAAGCCGGAGAAGACTTTGTTAGTTCTGACAAAGGAGAATCCACAGATGAAGAATGACAATTTATTTCTGACGTGGAATGAATTAAATTTATTTTTCTTTTGTACGTAAAATAATTATACCAGTAAAGAATTATTTTATTTTGATAAATCTGGTTTTGTGATTTTATAATTTTATTATCATTACTTTCTTTAATACGTTCCCTTATTAATTTTAAGATGACAAAATATTCAGTTTTTGTATAAATTTTGACTTAGAATACTGTTAGAAAAATAAATCATTTTTTTAGTTTTGAATGTAGCGGCAAAAATATAAATCATGTACAAATAATTTTTGGAACAAAAGTTGTTGAAAAATTAATTTTCTAAAAAAACTTCTCTTGAAAAAATAAATGTTTTTGCAGAAATGTCAAATATTTAAATAATTCATTACGTTCAGTTTTGCATTAAAATTGGCTAAATAACTAATTTTTATGATAAAGAAAATCACAAAAAAATATGTCTATAACACACAAATCAATACAAATATTTTTATACAAAATTTTTTTAGCATCAATTTAGAAAATCTTATATTTTTTACCCCGAAATTACGAGGAGAAACCTCATGACTGTTGTAAGTCACGTGGCCTCGCTAGAGCCAATAGTAACGCGGCAAGCAAGAACGAAGAAAGCTGTCGATATGCGCTCTCTCTCACACTACAGCTGGTCTATAGTACTACAGGCTCGTACCTACCCATTATTTGTTTGATCACCTGGCAGGTAGAAAGTCCCACCAAAATGATCTGTCTTTTTTGGAATCTTATTTTTCAGTTATAAATAATACTCCATTAAAATTTCAAGCTGCCTCAAATACACTTTTTATAATTTTTTGAAAATATTTTTGCACGCGTCTGGCAATGCTAAAGTCCCGATTAAATCGTCTGGCTTATTGTTTTTCGTATTCATTAAATATTAGACTGCAACATATAGAAATTGCGTATTGCCACAAATATATTTCTGGGGACAGAAAAATAATATTTTTAAAAATTCAGGGATTAATTTAGCCCCGCTACTCACCAGCCAGGTCTGCAGTTCCGTATTGGGGTATAATAGGAGAGGTATGTGACAAGTTTTCAGCTTGCCTCGAATACCTACCCAAAAATTGGTGCCAGCTCTCGGACGAATAGGAATGCCACCATTACTGAGAAGATCTGGCAGGAAACTTTTTTAATTAAAATTCCATGCAACATGGCTATCAACTAATTCTAATTTGATGCCCTTCAAACTACAAGAATATAATTCAAGCGATTATGGCTGAACCAGATCTCACAAGCGGCGCTCGATTAGGAGTTAATTATTAGAGTAGCCTTTATTCCTCTCAAGCAGTATAGAAAGAAGGGATAGACACGCTTCACGCAGCTACTGCAAGTATGTATGCTACAAATGCATAACACATGCGAGACAGTATCCGAAAAGGAGCAAAACCTTTTCCTGCATGGGCCACTGATGACAAGGTCGGGTACCGGTGGCTTGCCTACATGGTGCTTGAGAGAGGTATGTACCTAGTGGGCTATGGGCTCGTTCGCTGACCTCTCCCGTCGCCCTGGACGGATCGGAGAGTGGGCGATGTACCATAGACTGTCACCAAAAAAAAGATACAACACGCACGAATCCGCATCCAATCAGACCCATACGAAGCACGAGGGCCTGGTGCACGATGCGCACTTTTGCTTTAAAGCCAACTTTCTGCCCTAAGGAAATTAATTCTTGTATTACAGGGTATTTTACAAACATATAATTGACGGACACAAATTACATCTCGACTCAAAACAACTATTTGTGGACCGCACTGTATCCTGCGTGGGATTGCAACCCCTGAAACTGGCACTGTAGGTCAGTATCTTAACCATTACGCCCCTGTGCAGTCAGGAGGAGGTTTCGGGAGCATTTCCACCGCTATCCATCCTTTCTTGCTTTACGCAAGGGTGGTTCAGTTGATGGCCCTGTACGGCGCACCGGTGCAAACGTCGTTCCCGACCGTCTGTCTGAGAGGTCTCTTATGGCATCCACGGAGATCCATAGCGATCAGGGGCATACGTGGATACCTCACGGTAGCAACAGAGGCAGCGTGCCTGCTAGCCGGAACCCTCCCGTGGAACCTAGAGACGCTCTATTGGCGAGTATCAGCGACGCTGGCAAGGGGCGGCATTGTCTCGCTTAACAAGATTGTTACCTGGTGGGGTGAGGCCTGCACAGAAACCATTGCCCGTCGGGCAGACTGGCTGGACTTCAAGGCCTTCCGACTGGTGCTGGTGGAGTAGTTCGGCAGCACAGGCTGCTTGCCTTCCGATTGGTGCAGGTATTGACGGGGCATTGTTGCTTCGCCAAGTACCTGCACAAGATCGTGAGGAGGGCGAGTACACAATCCTGCTATCACTGTGATTGCGACGAGGCCACGACGCAGCACACCCTTGATCACCGCCTTCAGTGAGATAGTCATCTCGCGGAAGAAGGGATCGGGTCGCGCGCAAGAGGAACTCCTCTGCGACGATACGTACCGCCGCCGGCGTCTTGGACGGCGTAGGCGCGAGTAACTTGTGCCTGATGCCGCCCTAGCCAAGGCCGCAGGTGACTGAATCGGGTAATAGTCCTTCACCTGCAGAGAGGCAGCCCGCAAACAAAGAAAAACTTATAACAGTTTAGACTCCTAGAATGATCCTGTGCTACTCACATACAATGATTCCCTACAAATTTTAAGATGTCCCAAGTCCACCCAGCTACAATCTCTACTGTTAAATTATTATTATTATTGCAATATACTCTTGAATCATATTTTATTAGATCTCACAAACGAATATGTATATACATATTATAAGACTATGTATGGAGTTATGTTTATTTGGATATATGTGGATCTACAAGATACTTCGATTATATGGCAGCATAAATAGACGCCACTCGCAGTGAGGAGATTTCAAAAGAAAACATTTCTTTTGAGTACTTTCTCCGCAAAAAGATAAGAAATAATATAAAATAAAAACTTTTCTTTCTAAATATATCAATAAATAAAAAGCTATTCATGCACAAGGAATATACATGTATAAAAATCGAAGAATAGAAGGATACTAAAGAAATCGTTTTATCATATGACTGTATGTTATGCAAAAACAGATTCGGTACCGATATGATACATAATGTGACTGGAAAATCCAAAAAAGAATTAATAATTATTTGGAATAAACTTATTTTGTATATCCTGTTAAACTCGTAATTATTTTGTAAACACTGATGGTCTTAAGTCATTATTTAAATTCTCTTATCATAAGCTAAAGCTGCTTACAACCTGGGTGCGTATTCACTAAAACCAAATAAATAGAGCGGTCCACTGAGATATCTACAATTTACGTCAATTTCTTTGCAATTATTACGTTTTTATAGACATTATTGCATTTCTTAATGACGTATTTAATGGGGCTTTACCTCAATAGGTGTTAGAAATTATGGCCTAGGCTTAATGAGTTCTTTAGATATATTTGACGTCATTTATAAGTAGATATAATTCTTCGTAGATGTTTAACACATTTTCATTCCAAAATAAAACTATGAGTACTATTATTATTATACAAGATACAATTATAACTATTCCATGTCGCGACGGAATACGAATGTCTCCTTATTTGCCCGTGGAGTCATAAAAATAGCTCTCTCGTAGTAAATGTGTAATATCCCATTGCGATCGCCAATCCATTTATCAAGCGTAGCGATTACGATACTATTTTCTAGGAGGCCTATGTCTAGAAATGGACGGGAAAAGGTTGATTGATGGGTTGAAAAAAAAAGATAAGTAAGTTTTATGGTCATATATATATATATATATATATATATATATGACCATAAAATCTGTATATTATAATCTCTTATCGTTCTATTTTACGATACCTACGAATAAGAAAGACTGTGGTGAATGGTATTCTTACCCCGTCACTACACGGAATACGGGGACATATTGTACGCTGATATTATAGCTTGCCCTCAGTAATTTTTTTCTCTAATTCTACTCTTCTTTAGTGGTTTAGGAGTAAAAGTATAAAATATAAACTCACAATCAGATTTACTAGTAATCCGCCCTCACTTCGCTTTGGTTTCAATCTCCTTGATCCCGCATTTTAAATGATCAATATCTTCTAAAATACACGACCGCATGTGGCTGCAGTCGATGCCTTTACAGGTCGGGTTTGATTCCCAGCACGGACAAAATTTTATAGTGATTTCTTGAGAGAAATAATAGCCTAAGTTATAAACAGGTACTTGGTAATCACATATTATTAAAATCGTTCCAGCCATTTGAAAGATTACCCGGCACAAAAAGATAGATAGACAAAATAAAATATTATTTTGACTTTACAAACTAATACTTCTATTTTATTTATTTGTATAGATTTAGGATATGATTGCTTTGGCTTTTTGTTTCTGTTTGTCTAATGCCGTATATCACCGAGGCAAATATTGAAAATCAGCCTTACACTGTTGCGTATATTGCACTGCAATATCTTTTCTTATATCTTTAAACGAGCAATTCTTGTATATATATATATATATATATATATATATATATATATTGAGGATCTCGGAAACGGCTCCAACGATTTTGTTGCAACTTGGCATACTAGGGGATTCGGGTCCAAAAAATCGATCTAGCTAGGTTTTATGTATAGAAAATGTTGTTCTGTCAGTGTTTTTGGCAGACAATATAATTACATTAAAATTTAAAAGAATATGAATTCAAATTTTGCCATCAATGTCATGAGTTGCGATAGCTCAGTGGCGAAGTAGTCAGGTTTCATTTTATTTTTGACATCGGCGACAAACGGCGTCGGATCGAATCTCGGTGTTATTATTATTCTCTTTTTGTAATTTTTTATATAAATTTCATTATTTATTTTTTTATTTTTTATTAATATATATCTAAATAAATGCTACAAAAATACTCCGAGCGAAGCTCGGTCAACCTGATATTTATTACTGAATAGGCACCTTATTAGCACTTAAAATTTTTCTTATGTTGCTATTACAATTAAGTTTAGGTATTATATTAATATTTAGTTTCACTGGCTGTATTCCATAAGACTTCTGTAATGATCATCATCGATCATTTCCGTATCTTGCCCGTGGATGTCGTAAAAGACGACTAAGGGATATAATACGCATATAACATCTATGCAAGAGAAGGAAAATTCGAAATAAAACTCTACCTATATCAATCTGTCTGACTAGCATGGTATAGTAAGATCAATTTTTTTTTTGTTTTTATTGCCGATGGTGGTAAATGAGCAGGCAGCACACATGATGGTAAGTGATACTGCCGCACATGGACCTTTGCAATACCAGGGGCACAGCGAGGCCATTACCTACCCGGAAGTAAATACTCTTCTTAAACCTCGTTTAAAGAAGGACATGTCATAGCGCTCGGGAAACACAGCAGCAGGTAGTTCATTCCAGAGCCTGCACGTACGTGGGAGAAATTATCGCTGGAAACGTACAGTTGAAGACCATAACGTTTCCAGGTGAAATGGATAAACCTTGCTGCGGTATCGAGTGGTACGTTAGTAAAACGGTGACGATGGTATCAAGTCAAACAGTTCCTTAGAGCACTCCCCATGAAAGAGCCGATGGAGTACACAAAGTGACCCAAGGTCTCTCCGCCGCTCTAGTGACTCCAATCTGTCCGTAAGATTTCCCTCCTATTGTGGAGGAGGCTTGAGCCCAACAGTGGGACGTATATGAGCTGAAATGATGGTAATGAATGATCATCATCTTGCTCTTAACCCAGTTACTTGGAATTGACGCACTATGTACTCTTCTTTCATAGCCCATATAGCATTATGCCCATAGTTTTATGGTCTGCCGCCTTTTATTTTTTCGGGTGGTGTATGGGTAGCATGCACAACGTCTGTTTCTTCCGCAATGACGAAAGGCGCGCGGCCCCTTAATTCACCGTATTCCACCTTTTTAGCTATGGAGTTAGGCCCTGGTACCAAGTTCTTTGACTTCCGTAGCCAGCCCGACAGGATACCTTATCAGATACCGTCCCATCTAGCGGCCTGCCTGATGTCAACCCTCCTTGGACATGTGTTGTTGTGAAGATTGGATCAGACGGAGTTAGAAGTTGGTGTAAACTTTTAGTTATCTCGAATTACGGTTAGACGTCATTTTAAATGCTAATTATAATATCGAAAATTATAATATGATTCCTTATTCCAACACGTCCAGAGTGAGCAGAGTGGAATAGGAGGTCAATTTCCCTGCCATTGTAGGAGAGGACTGAAACCAATAGTGGAACTTACTTAGGCTGAGATGATGATTTATTTATGAAAAAGATAACGATCACTTTATACTTATCTATAGGTATATATAAAAGAAAGTCGTGTTAGTTACTATGTTTATAACTCAAGAACGGCTGTACAGATTTGGCTGAAAATTGGTGGGGTAGCTTAGAACCAGGAGACGGACATAGGATACTTTTATCCCGTTCTTCTTCTTCTTAATAGCAATGAGCTACTTTTTATCCCGTTCGATCGCGTTCCCGTGTGACATGGCATAAAATGTCAAATAGATTTTATTTTGTTTCTGTTTGTCCATTCGGACGGGCAAGGGAATCAAAAACCATACAGCCAAGTCTGATACAATTTCCTTCATATTATTTAACATTTCTTTATATAGAATAGCTTATTTATAGTCATGTCCATCAGTAAGTCAAGTCGTTACCATTAATTAGCCGCTGTAAATCTAATTATTTGATTTCTCTGGGAATTACGGTAGAATATGAAAATACACGTAAACCACTCTTATATCACATTCCTTACATATCTGAACTGTATTATATTACATAAAATATCAGCAAAATTATTCAATGTAACACTATAAAACACTAAAAAAATGAATATAATACAAGAGCTAAACATGACATTTCAATATTCGCACCGAAACTCATGTCAAAGAGAATACAAGTCACTATGAAACGTAGGATAACAAAAACGCATTTGATATGTAATAACAAAATACAAATGACAGCAAAACGTAATTTTGTTTATAGTTAAGTATGGTTTAAAATTTGATAATTATAATTTTCTCAGTAATCATTCATCAGTAATTTGTATTCTCTTTGAATCATCATTAACAATGGCGAGACCAAGACGATGGAATCTTTCCCGACAAAGACGTAATGGTTCCTCCATTAGAGAATATATATTCGAAAATTAAGAAAACGTGTTTACAAAAAAAAATTTATAGCGTTACGAAGTTCGCCGGGTCAGCTAGTCATGTTATATAAATTTCCAATTAACTTATACCTTACTTGAATTAAATAAACTAAATCATATTAATATTAAATTGAATTGAGTAAACGCAGTGATGGCACCTGCTAACGTTCTGTGCAATAGGAGAAAATATTGTATTGACGTTGTGAGTAATTGGGATATGATCAGGGTGATGAAGACGATGATGATGATAGTGTAGTGACATGATCGTAGCTGTAGAAATTTTGGAACTTCTGATAAAAAAAAAAATGCTACACGTATTTTTGGCAGTCCTCTCTTGATGTTAACCTGCTTCTGTCTAAAGAAGGTCTGAAGGTGCAAGGTCAGAGCTATATGGTGGATGCATTAACTCCCAGCCAAACTCTCTTAATATTTGCTGAGTGACTAAAGATGTTTGTGGTAAGATTATGGAATGCGGGGAGCATTATCGTGATGAAAGACCAGACTATTTCTGTTGATTAATTCCGGCCGCTTTCTCTCAATTTCTTGCTGTACCTCATTAGCAGCATAGATCATTAGAAGTTTTGTCAGTCTGTGAAGCCTAACCGACCTTTGACCACGACATTTTCGTACATTCTTATCATACGTGATCTACTTATTATCACCAGTTATCAATCTCATCAAAAACAATAAAAAATCACAAATGAGGTTTCCTTCAGTGGCACCCAATTCCGTTTGATTCGTTAACATTTTTTCTGCCTTGTATTTTCTATGACATTAGCGAATGATACCTTCTTTTCATTATCTGTAAAACTGATGTAAAGTTTCCAAAATTTTGGGTTTGTTCCTTCTACTGTCAAACGTAATCCTTAAAGATATGCATTGTAGTTGTACTCAAATCCATATTAATTGAGTAACTTAATTGTTTTTCCTTTTTGTTGAATTTTGACATGTCTATATAAGATACTAGCAACCCGCTTCGCTTCGCTTCGGTTTCAATCACCTTACCCGCCTAGTTTCCTTAGAAGAAAAAATTGACAAATGCTCTTTATTAATATTATTATATATAATTTATGAATAAGAATACAATTCACCACCCCCTCTCCTACCCGTGGCTGTCGTAGGAGACGACTAAGGGATGATATTATGCATACAACATCTATGCAAGAGAAGAAAAGCTCGAAACTAAAACCTATGGCAACACGTTTGACCAGCGTGGTATAGTAGGCCATTTTCCCTCTCATAATGGAGGAGGCTCGAGCCCAACAGTGGGATGTATAAGGGTTGAAATTATAAAACAAATGATGAACGAAGAGTATTTAAGCAAAAATTTAAAAAAGTCGATGACGAATTTTATCTCCTCATACAAACTTTGCTATTGCGGTTCACCTCTTAGGGGTTGAATTCCAAAATATCCTTTCTTAATGGGAGGGACCCATACGACACAAAATAAAATTATGGTCAAAATTGCATGTTTCTAGCTTCAGTAGTTTCAGCTCGGCGTTAATGAGTTAGTCGACTACGTGTTTATTTATTTTTACTAAAGATTATTTTTGAAGATTTTGAAGAAAATCGATGTAGTTTTATTTTTCTCCTTATACAAACTTTGTTACTGCGGTTTACCCCCTAGAGGTTGAATTTCAAAAAATCCTTTCTTAGTAGGTTTCTACGTCACGTAAAGAAACTAATGTTAAAAGTTTATGTATCTGGCTTCAGTAGTTTCGGCTCTGTGATAAGTCAGTAAACTGACATCTTTCTACCTATTTTACACCCTTAGAGGATGAAAATGGACAAACGCTGAAACACGTGTTAATTTATTTTCATTAAAGAGTGTTTGTGCTTAATTTGAAGACAGTAGCTAAAGATTTTTTTTCTTTCCATACAGACTTTACCGTTGCGTTTCACCCCCTTAGGGGTGGTATTTCAAAAAATCTTTACTTAGTGGGTACCTACGTCACAAAATGAAACTACGGTCCAAATTTCATTTTTCTAGCTGCAGTAGCTTCGGCTCACAATATTATTGTTAACGCCCCAGCAACACCCCTTGCAGGTGGAATTTCGTAAAATCCGTTCTTAGTTGACCTCTACTCGACGAAAGGAATATTTCTGCCAAATTTCAAATCTGTATGCCTTATGGTTCCAAAGGTATGGTGATGAGTCAATATATCGCTCGCAAAACCCTCTTCTCCTATATATGTACATATATATAATATAGATATTCACGTTTGGCCTCGTCTTTCAGAAGATATAGGTGTGGAGTCGGTTATAACGGCTTTAGAATTCGGTAAAGTTATAAAATATTCCGATTCTATTCAATCAATGTTTTTCTTTAAAACTATTTGCTTTTGCCGTAAAACTTCCGTCCAACTTTTATTAAAAACGGGCATAATATCTCTCTGAAAATCTATGAGGATGAAACAGTCTAATAGTGGCAGGACCACATTGTTGACAATCGTCTGTCTACAGCTGTGTGCCGGTCCGTCGAGAGTAGTACCACACTCTCGCAGAAATTGACGTCTAAGTAGTAGCAATATGTTACTCCGCTTCGTTCGGTGAGTGAGAGAGCCGGCAGCCCAACTTTCTGAGCGTGTCTGTGTGTGATGAGTTTTGATGTCTTTATAGACTATAAGCCCATGGAAAAAATTTACCTGTAAAATGAACCAACGTGAATAACGCTTAGAAGGCTGTTACTATATCATAAAATAACTCTGAGCGCTATGCCGTCATTTCTGAGCGGTACAGGTGAGTACGTGAGTAAACAGAATTTCTCATGTACAAGTGAGGAATTACGACTAATTATTAATGTACGGCCTTTTTATAGCTTTTAGATGATAAGCTAAATGACAGCACCTTTTACCATCAGGTGTACCGTTTGACCATTTGCCACTATCAACAAAACACGTGCCAATAGTAGTTACCGACAGTAAATTTATATAAATTTTACATTAGAAACTCCTTAGAAATCTGTAGATGATGATGATTTATGAAATGGTGGCAAACCGTTCGCAATAAAAAGCACAAATTTTCTTCAGATGCATGATTATTTTCTTTCAGAATTATCGTGACCATATCATAGCTTTTCCATCCATCCGCCATCATTATCATCTTAGCTCATATATCTTGCTGCTGAGCTCGAGTTTCTTCCATAGTAGATGGGAAGTTGACCTATTATATGACGCTGATGAGACGAGATGGTATAATGTTTTATTTCGAGTTTTTCATCTCTTACATAAATATTTATTATCTGCTTTCTATATCCCTTACTCGTCTTTAACGATATTCAGGTGCAAGATAGGAGGTGGCAAATTGTATTCCTTCAGCACACCACGTGGAGAGGCTACTGAGGATACCCTGTTCTGCCTGGATACAATTTATCAATGACATAGTATGGAAAATGGGAAGTAAATAAGAAAATTATGTTCATTTCACGACGTTAATTATATTTAATGTGTTTTATTTTATCAGTGGGATCATTTGACACCTTTTTAAATATGTTTATCATTTTAAATATATTTACTTATTTTACAATGACTACGTTAATATTTGTGCTAAAACACCCACGATGAGATACTCACCGAATGCTATGCGGTGGGGGCAACGAATATTATACTATAATCCATACTAATATTATAAATGCGAAAGTAAGGATGTTTGTTTGTTTGTTTGTAACGCTTTCACGCTTAAACTACCGAACCGATTTCAAAAATTCTTTCACCAATGGAAAGCTATAATATCAGGGAGTAACATAGGCTACATTTTATCCCGGTATTCCCACGGGAACGGGAACTACGCGGGTAAAACGTCTATAACCGAAGCGAAGCGAGGGCGGGTTGCTAGTGGAGCTATAAACCTGTTACATTAGCGCAATTTTGTATTTGGTGAGTGATTAACTAACAGATTCAAACGTTAGAGATCTTCTTCTAATATATGAAGTTCATGTGTCACAGTGTTTGTTGCCATTTTCCTCCGAAACGGCGTCACAGATTCTTATGAAAGTTTGTATGTATATTGAGTAAGTTTGAGAATAGGATGCTATTTTTCTTACTTCTAAGTGAAAAAGGTGGACAACCCAAAAATTTATTTTTTATTTTTTGACAACATTACTATTTTTTGTTTTTTATTTTAAGGATCAGCATTATAACCCTTTATTTTCACCCTTCTACTACCAATATTTATTTTTTTATAACGATATTGGTATCATAATCATTTTCAGCTTTCGGTTGTCGATAACTAAGCAATTATTAATAATAATACCAACTATAGTGGTAGGACCACACTGCTGACAGTTGTCTGTCTACAGCTTAGGGCCGGTCCGGGTCTCGCAGATAATTGACGTTTCCGTACTGCTCAAACGTCAATTTTCTTGGGACGCGGTCGCAGCCTTCTGCGAGACAGTGATCTCGCGGAAGGAGGCGGCGAATCGCCTGCGCGAGGAGCGCAGCCTCGATGAGGAGATCCGCCGCCGGCGACTGGGGCGGCGTAGGTGCAACTACCTGCGCCTCATGCCGCCCTAGCCGAGGCCGCGGGTGACGTGACCAGAGATTAGTCCGTCACCCGCCGAGAGGCCGACCGCGTGAAGAAAGACCTACGTCCTCCCCGATGGGGGGACGTCGGTCGATGGGAGGGTACCCCAATAGGGGGTATTCCGTCGGGCCGACTACTGATGTCAAGTAACCCTGCTCCGGTGGTCGGCCCAACGACGAAGGTGACGTGGTTTTCGGGTGAGTTGCGGGTGTTGCGTGCTTACGCCCCTCTGTCGCTCAGGACGGAGTGGTGCGAGGAGAGCGCCGACCGCAGCCCACCCAAAAAAAAAAAAAACAAAGCGTCAATTTTCTGCAATTTGTTACTGCGCTTCATTCGGCGAGCGAGAGAGCTGGAAGTCCAACTTTCTGAGGGTGTTTTAGTGTGGTGGGGCTTGGTGAAGCCTTTAGTATCACCAAACCTCATTGCACGCATTCACACTCCTTTTACTTTCT
This sequence comes from Lymantria dispar, assembly GCA_032191425.1. Lineage (NCBI taxonomy): Eukaryota > Metazoa > Arthropoda > Insecta > Lepidoptera > Erebidae > Lymantria > Lymantria dispar. The sequence continues at coordinate 10,429,913 of CM063440.1, forward strand.
TCATGCTAGGTAGCGGTCGAGCAAAGGTCCATTAGCGGCAGCACCACTTACCATCAGGTGTACTGTTTGCTCGTGTGCCACCGTTTGCAAAAAAAAAATAACAGTCGATCAATTATCCCTACCAGACTTCTGCCGGTGATAAATCTTATCCAGCAAATAGAACGGAGTAATGCGGAGAACGCAGCCGGTTTCCTGTGATTCTCACACAATTTCTTTCTCCCACTCCCTACACAGTTTTCAGCCGTTATTGTTTGTACATATATCCTGACAGTGGCGCTGTATTTATCATTTTACTTTTTCAGAACAATTCTCACATTATAGTAAATTTATCATCAATTTGCTATGCTATACTTATTTATTCCCATTTCATTCACAATTGCGGGAGATATTCCTCAAGTTCAGTTAAATAAGTGATCTCGTATAAATAGGTACAAATAAAATAGTATTCAACACGTGTCACGAGCTCCCACCAACGGCCATTATGTTACCTGCAGAGATCATTCCAGAACATTCTCATACATATATTGGGTTTCATTTAGTTTATTTATTATTAAACCACAGTAGAGCGAACTGTCAGAAATTATCACCTAACGAAATAATGTGTGTGTAAGAAAATGCAAGTCTTGAGTATAGATATCTATATCTGTATATTGTGTACGGTGAAGTACATATATAGTTTTATATCTTATTTTTTTTCTTTTTTTTATGGGTGGGCTATGGTAAGCGCACGCGCGGTCCAGTCCGTCCGGAGCGATGAAAGGACGGCGCGCGGGCCCATAACCCACCCGTACCCACGTCACCTCGTTGTTGGGCCGACCACCGGAGCAGATGTGACTTGTCGTCAGTGGTCGGCCCGACGGAATACCTTTTCAGGTACCCTTTCAGGTACCCTCACCTCTCGACATCCTGGGACGTCGGTCGTCGTCGCGCGGTTAGCCACACTGCGGGTGACGGACAATTCCCCGGTCCGATCACCCGCGGCCTCGGCTAGGGCGGCATTAGGCGCAGATACTCGCGCCTGCGCCGCCCGAGTCGCCGGTGGCAGAACGTGTCGCCGAATAGGATCTCTACTCGCACACGATCCGCCGCCTCCTTCCGTGAGATAACGGCCTCACAGAAGGCGGCGACCGCGTCCCAGTTCCTGACGCTGACGAGCATCTCCCTGGCGATGGTCGGCAGCGCCAGGTCGGCACCGATAATCGCGACGAGTTGTCGGCGCTCCCCCTCCCATATAGTTTTATATCTACACTAACATTTAAAGAGGAAAGATTTGTTTGTATTGAATAGGTGCCGAAACTACTAAACCGATTTCAAAAATTCTATCACAAATGAAAAGCTGTAATATCAGGGAGTAACATAGCCTATATTTTATCCCGGTATTCCCACAGGATTGGGACCTACGCGGGTAAGGCGACTGAAACTGAAGCGAAGCGAGGACGGGTTGCTAGTCATTTATAATTTGTGAAGTGAAACGAATTAGGAAAAGTGCTAATGGATGGGATGAGTGGTAACGGATTGTAGTAGAGGGGATTGTGGTGGAAGGGATGAGTGATGACTGATGTGATAGGTGGGATGAGTGGGGACGGATTGTAGTAGAAGGAATTGTGGTGGAAGGGATGAGTGATGACGGATGTGATAGGTGGGATGAGTGGGGACGGATTGTAGTAGAGGGGATTGTGGTGGAAGGGATGAGTGATGACTGATGTGATAGGTGGGATGAGTGGGGCCGGATTGTAGTAGAAGGAATTGTGGTGGAAGGGATGAGTGATGACGGATGTGATAGGTGGGGTGAGTGGGGACGGATTGTAGTAGAGGGGATTGTGGTGGAAGGGATGAGTGGTGACGGATGTGATAGGTGGGATAAGTGGGAACGGATTGTAGTAGAGGGGATTGTGGTGGAAGGGATGAGTGATGACGGATGTGATAGGTGGAATGAGTGGGGACGGATGATGGATGCGATGAGTGAAGATGCATCCATCACCCCTATCCGATGGGATGAATGGTGAGGGATGTTTACCATCTATTAATATGGGAAGAGAGATGAAGGATGGTGATGGATGCGATAAGTAGGAACAGATGGGGTTGGCTAAGATATGTGTGGACAGATGGTGATAGATGGAATGTTTTGAACGGACGTAGTAAATAAAAATAAAGATTTAAAGAAATTAATGGTTAGGGCTTTGTTATTTTTATAGGTCTTCATCTTCCACAGTTCCATTCCTCTTTTAATCATAGACTGCACAACCAAACACACTTAGAATAAGTCGGTTATTTTCAATTTAACTACTAAAACATTATCCGTGTGGTGACGGAGTAAGAATACAATTCACCACCCCCTATCTTACCCGTGGGTGATCGTACGAGACGACTAAGGGATATAAAACGCATATAACATCTATGCGAGAGAAGGAAAACTCGAAATAAAACCCTATACCAACACGTCTGACCAGCGTGGTATAGTAGGTCAATTACCCTTCCATTATGGAGGAGGCCTGAGCCCAACAGTGGGACGTATATGGGCTGAGATGACTAAAACATTCCATCCATCCATCCATCAGCTTACGGACGTCCACTGCTGGACATAGGCCTCCCCACAAGAATGCCACTCGGAACGGTCCTGCGCCACTTGCATCCAACGGTCAGTCCACCTAGTGGGGGGTCGTCCTACGCTGCGCTGTCCGATTCGTGGTCGCCACTCAAGAACCTTTCTTCCCCAACGGTTATCGGTTCGACGAGCGATGTGGCCTGCCCATTGCCATTTCAACGTGCTAATTCTGCGGGCTATTTCGGTTACACCCGTTCTTCTACGGATTGCCGTGCTCCGGATTTTATCACGTAGAGAAATATCGAGCATAGCCCTCTCCATAGCACGCTTAGCGACTTTGAGCTTTTATATGAGGCCGACATTTAGAGACCACGTTTCAGTGCCGTAAGTCATCACATTCAAAAAAGGACAAAAACATTCACTAGAAATAATTTATATGTCAAAAATTACCGGGTCTATTGGTAACTAATAATGAGATGCGATAGTTGGTGCTGCGATTTAAAGAATTCCCTTTATTTTAAACCCCCGACGCAAAAAGAGGGGTGTTATAAATTTGATGTCAATGTCTAAACATCAGCTCTTTTCCAAAATGATGTAATAACGTATGATTACTCGATTAAGTGTTTCACGCGACCAGTATATAACTAATTGTTTAAAGACAATTAACTAGTAATTCCTGTTGCAGAGAACGTAATACTTTTTTTTATTATTTAATTTTTTTCAGGGATTATTTAAAATATTCAATTTTACTTATTTTAAATAGCTTCTCTTAGTTACCTCTCTCTATCTTTCAAGGATAAATTCAGTAAATATCATTAAGGTTGCCAGGTCACCCACACAAGATAGTTCTCGAGAGGGTAATACGCCCGCTGGGCCACCGAAAACAAGGACTTGCCGCTGAAAGCCGCTGAAATGGCGATGGATATGCCAATCCATCGCAGATACAGCAAATCGGTTGGCGGTCTGAGCGGGTGTGATTATAACTTAGCTAGTTCCAAAAGAGTAAGCTCAGTAGTTATCATGTTTCAAATACTAAACTAATCAGAATTATTATACAGAAGAATATATTTTATTTGTACATATACTAAAATTAATTTATTTTGAATAAAACCGAATTCAAATCAGCTCATAATTTACCAATACATCGATCAATTCAGAGTACTATCGAAGTGGAATCAATTAGCCTCTAATTTTAAATCTTACTAAAGAAAAAAAAACACATAAAAATTATAATGTTAATAAAGACAAAGACCTTTCCGTAACGGAGTAAGAATACAGATCACCACCGTTGCCCGTGGATATAGTGAAAGACGATTAAGGAATATAATATGCACTTAATATCTATGCAAGAATAAATTAAAATAAAACTCTATGCCAACTTCTTTAACAAACGTGGTATAGTAGGAACCGCATGCAGCGGGCCCACCTTTCTTCGGAAGAGATCCCTCTTCCACGCATTTTCCTAACGCAACCACTGAGTTCAGGGTTTATAAAATATTTATTTTTGGAATTGAATAAAAATCACAAGGTGGCTAGTAGTGACTTTAAGGTGGATGACTCATTAACTTCTTAGTTAGTGCGTCTGTTGGAGTGAGCTAGAATGTTGTCATGGAGGAGACAGATCTTGCTTCTTGGGCGCTGCTGTCTTATAACGAATCTGCAATAACAGTTCTTTTATTTTCTAGAACATGTGTTGTAAAATCACCCGTACGTCCTAAGTTGTAATCCTCTGTTTCCTTTCTGCCCTTCTTTACTTATAGGGTAAATATCATAAAGAAACATTCATTGCACAGATTGTCCTTTATTTTTGAGTTCATAACAATAAATTCGTATTAATATATAATATTCAAGCAATGAGCATTAGTCCCAATTTAAGCAACAGTGTTTTTGAAATGCCACCATATTGTATGGTATCCACCTAACACTAAGCATTCTGACGTCTAAATATTTATCTAAGATTATTGCACTTTACTCACATCAATGATTAAAGCTGTCCGAATCTGTTGATACGCCACCCTTTTATCGGCTTCCATCAAAATCTTCAGTAATAGCCGTAGCTGGTTGTCCTTCTCGCTAATCATTAGTGAGTTTGTTTCGTCCATGTTAAAACTCAATAAGCCACTTGTAAACAGTGGCAAAGCATGAAGCTTCATCATAAAATAATCGAAGTCTATCATAACATTGTTGCTAAATAAGACCGCATCGAATGTCGTAATAAGCCATTCAGCGAAAAAATGTTCTAGTCAATTTATAAAAGCTAATGCCATAAATTAATTCATCATTTCATAAATTATGATCATCTATGTACATATTTCTATGGAGTTCCTAATGTGCATTTTTAATAAATTTACTATAGGCTACTTTTCTTATTGGCACGTGTTTTGCTGTTGGTGGCAAATGATCAAACAGTATACCTGATGGTAAGTCATACTGCCGCTCAATGACGTTGGGCTAGCGGCTCTCTCGCCGACTGAACGAAGTGCAGTAAAAATTGCTACTACTCAGACGTCGATTTTCTGGATGAGTGTGGTACTACCCCGGACTGGCCGGCCTGCGTCTATAGATAGATAAGCTATACAAATATACGGCGGTAGGTACAAATAACAAACTCCAACATTCTAAAAACGTTCAGTGTGAACCCCTACTGTTCCGTACAAACATTCCGTAATGGACATGGATCAGCTTACTGTATCACGCAGACTAGAGCGGCTTGTTAAATCTAAGTTAGCCTTCTTGCTGTGATGTTAACTATTTATATCACTTAGTCCTTACTTATTAAATAACGCCCAAGAATAAGAAATGTTGATGATATGTAAGCCTGTCAGCATACAATTTTTCAGTTACCCATTAAATTATCTTCGGCATCATCCTGCTCCTATCCCATGTACTTGGAGCCGTATTGAAAAAATTTGGCAACGATTTTTATGACCGGCCGCCTGCCTGATGTCAACCTTCCTTGGGAATGTAATTTATTGAGTTGATTGTTCGTTGAGCAAACGGCATCAGGTATAATTGCCCTAGGTTGATGTAAAATTCTTAGTTGTCTTTTACGACACCTTTTTTTTCCTGCGGTGGGCTACGGTCAGCGCACCCGCCGCCCGGCTCCGTCCGGGGCGACAGAGGGGCGGCGCGCGACCCAGTAACCCACCCATGTAGCACGTCGCCTTCGTCGTTGGGTCAACCACCGGTGCAGAGTTCCTTGACTTCAGTGGTCGACCCGACGGTTTACCCCGACGGATTACCCCGAGGAAGTACCCTCTCCCATCGACGTCCCACCGGGACGCCGATCGCCGTCGCGAGGCTAATTTCTCCACGGGTGCCGGACCAAATCCCCGGTCCGGTCACCCGTTTACGACACCTACGAGCAATCTTAATAGTATTCCTAGCCACTTAACCTAACCTAATCTAACCAAGCCGCCACCACACAGCAAGTTTCAATTTCCTATTATATGAACGTAATAATTATACATGAAAATTTGAGTGTTTAACGTTGCCTATTTTTGTATGATTATCTATACATATATATATATATATATATATATATATATATATATATATATATATATAGGAGAGGCGGGTTTTGCGAGCAATATATTGACTCATCACCATATCTCTGGAACCATAAGGCGTACAGACTTGAAATTTGTCAGAAATATTCCTTTCATCGAGTAGAGGTCAGATAAGAACTGATTTTACGAAATTCCATCTGCAAGGGGTGTTGCGGGGGCGTTAACAATAATACACATATAAAGGAACAGGGTGAGCCGAAGCTACTGAACTACACTCTATAACAAAGATTTTTTTGAAATTCTACCCCTAAGGGGATGAAACGCAACGGCAAAGTTTGTATGGAAAGAAAAAAAAAATCTTTAGCTACTGTCTTCAAATTAAGCACAAATACTCTTTAATAAAAATAAATAAACACGTGTTTCAGCGTTTGTCCATTTTCATCCTCTAAGGGTGTAAAATAGGTAAAAAGATGTCAGTTTACTGACTTATCACAGAGCCGAAACTACTGAAGCCAGAAACATGAAATTTTGACATTAGTCTCTATGCGTGACTTTGAAACCTACTAAGAAAGGGTTTTTTGAAATTCAACCCCTAGAGGGTAAACCGCAGTAACAAAGTTTGTATAAGGAGAAAAAAAATCTACATCGATTTTCTTCAAATTCACCAAACATAGTAAAATGAATAAACACGTGTTTCAGCATTTTTTAATTTTCACCCTCTACTTTCGGGAACTACGCGAGTAAGGCGACTGAAACCGAAGCGAAGCGAGGGCGGGTTGCTAGTATATATATATATGAAAACAAATTGATAAAAAAATAATAAACTATTTTGTTTTTTTTGTGGGTGGGCTGCGGTCGGCGCGCCTCCGCACCACTCCGTCCGGGGCGACAGAGGAGCTTAAGCACGCAACTCCCGCAACCCACCCGAAAACCACGTCGCCTTCGTCGTTGGGCCGACCACCGGAGCAGGGTTACTTGACATCAGTGGTCGGCCCGACGGAAAATAATAAACTATTGGACATACCTTTACTGAAACTATGCTAATAATACTTTTGCCATTATTGCCATTATTGCCCACAAAAGACCTCAGATATATCAACTAGCGATCCGTAAATACTTTGAAAATTCTCAGACAAATTCTGTTTTCTGTTCTTGTAAGCTTGAAATAAAATATCACATTTTTTATATACTATATGTTGCTGAAAAAATCAATTTGATTCTGTAGGTTAATATGAACCCTAACAGGATATAAAAGAGGACAAATATTCGAAAATGTAATGTTTTAAAAAAATAGGATGTTGGCTATTTGGAGGACTGCGGCGTCCTCTACGTGGACCGAACAAGGGACGTTATGCGGATGAATAGGTATGTCATGCGGTGTTGCCCAGCGGAGTGGTTGGGTCAGCGGAATGGAGTACTGTCCTTCCAATTGGTGCAGGTGTTGGCAGGGCAAGGTTACTTCGCCAAGTACCTGCACAAAGTCGTGAGGAGGAAGAGCACACCGCCTTACCCAGCGATTGCGACAAGGACACGGTGCAGCACACGCTCGAGGTGTGTGCCACGTGGACAGAACAGCGACGTGAACTAGTCAAAACTGGAACCCTTCAAAAAGGCGGAGGTGGAACGGGTCTGACAGCTCTGCTATCGGTGCGTTCGACGGCGCAGTTGGAAATACCTACGTACAGGCCTGGCCGTGGTTGCGGGTGGACGGACCGGGGATTACACTCACAGAGAGGCCAACCGCGTGAGGGCGACGGCTCGACAACATTGTTTAGTTGCCAGGGCGTCCAAGGAGTTGGTAGTCGAAAGGTTAATCCATCGGGCTGGCCACGGATCGGTACCAGTAATCGGCAACCGTTAGAGAGTACAGTACATTATAGAGCCGCACGCCACCCGCCCGTTTGGGGTGTGTTCAGACCATAATTTACCATAACAAAGGGTGAATAGGGTATATCCATAGGTCACGCTTAACGCTTTACAAAAATAAATTATAGATCCATGTCAAAAGTCTCACCTAGAATCTATGTACGGTGCTCAAGTTTCTGTGTTACTAGATACTGATGCTAAGCACTCCATCGCAAGTAGGGTTGCCACTGTTACTTTGTGTAAATAAAATACTTTGGTTATGAAACAAAAAAAGGACTTAGTGTCCTGTTGAGTAACATTTTGTTATTCGACGAATAATGAAGTCAAATTATATAGAACACGTATATATAATATGTACGTATGTTTGTTATAAGAATCAAAGGAATATGAATAAACGTAAAACTATTAATGAAGTTGAGAAAATAATATTTTTTTCGTTCCATTTTTAGTTTATCTTTAATTTTTTTAATGCTAACGAGTCTGGCTTCTTAAATTGCACTCTGATGCAGCACTGGACGTATGATACTGATAATTTTCAATGAAAGTATATTACATTACATAGTAAATAAATTATATTTTTGTTTATCAGATTCAGAGACTTAAAGAGACATTGTTTCATTTTGAAATTAATCCTAAAGAAATCAACACGAGCGAGATAAAGTAGTTTTGCGTACTTATAGATAGTTCACAAAATAAGTTAAAATAGTTTATAATATATACGGGTGGCAACCCTAGCCGCAAGTGATAGTTTGCGAGGCACATAGCCACGTGTTTTGAGCAAGTAGAGGCTTCACTTACATAAGTTAGCAGATCGTAGCTCAATGGCCAGTGTTCTTGATATAACTAAGTTTAATTATACTATCCTTACTAATATTATAAATGTGAAAGTAAGTTTGTTTGTTAGTCATGCTTTCACGCTTAAACCACCGAAGCGATTTCAAAAATTCTTTCACCAATGGAAATCTATAATATCAGGGAGTAACATAGGCTATATTTTATCCCGGTATTCCCACGGGAACTACGCGGATAAAGCGGCGGAAACCGAAGCGAAGCGAGGGCGGGTTACTAGTTCATTATCAACTCGCTGGAGAGAATTCGATCACGTGCTAATTAATCTGTATTACTATTATAAACCTAATCAGTTTCATTTGTTTGTTTCAAATTCATTAAATTTACAGTCGACTTCAGTCTCAGTTTCGGCCGAAAACGAAGCCGAAGCCGAAACTTTTGTGTTTGTTTTTTTTATTGCAAACGGTGGCAAGTAAGCAAACAGCCTGGTGGTAAGTGTTAAAGAAAGTGAAGGGAGTTTCAATGCGTTCAACGAGGTTCCAAGATACTAGAGGCATCACGGCTCCATTCCGGCGCTCTTGCTTACCGAACGAAGGGCAGTAATAAATTGCTACTATTGGAACGTCGATTTTCTGCGAGAGTGTGGTACTATCCTGGACGGACAGGGCTACGGCTGTAGACAGACAACTATCAACAGTGTGGTCCTACCACTATCGAATATGTGTATCCAGACTATATGTGTACATTATAAGGTCAATATTTTTGTGGGAAGAAAAATAAATAGTCTATCTATATATATGAAGAGTAAAAACTGACTGAATTATCAGTCAGTTTTTACTCTTTACTAAGATAAACATAAAATGAAACTAAACTATAAGAACAAAATCATTTCGATTTTTAATAAACCTAAGTGTAAAGCTACTCTAGTTTGCCTTGTATCAAAAAAAAATGTTATGAAGTTATGAACTACATCACATAAATAGTGAAATAAATTATACTTGTTCAGAAGTGATCACCTTAAACTGTGAAATTCGCGATGTGCAGACACGTGTGGTGACTGTGTGTTGGCGCAGTAAGAATATTATTTACCACCACCTATCTTGCCCGTGGGTGTCGTAAAAGCCGACTAAGTGATTATAATATGCATATAATATATATGCCATTTTTTTTTTTTTTTTTTTTTGGTTGGGTCGCGGTCGGCGCGCCTCCGCACCACTCCGTCCGGGACGACAGAGGGGCTTAAGCACGCAACTCCCGCAACCCACCCGAAAACCACCTCGCCTTCGTCATTGGGCCGACCACCGGAGCAGGTTTACTTGTCGTCAGTGGTCGGCCCGACGGAATACCCCCTACGCGGGGTACCCTCCCATCGACCGACGTCTCCCCCTCGGGGAGGATGTCGGTCTTTCCTCACGCGGTCGGCCTCTCGGCGGGTGACGGACTAATCCCCGGTCACGTCACCCGCGGCCTCGGCTAGGGCGGCATGAGGCGCAAATACTCGCGCCTGCGCCGCCCCAGTCGCCGGCGGCGGATCTCCTCATCGAGGCTGCGCTCCACGCGCAGACGATCCGCCGCCTCCTTCTGCGAGATCACTGTCTCGCAGAAGGCTGCGAACGCGTCCCAGTTCCCGACGCTGTCGCCCTAGCGATGGCCGGCAGCGTCAGGTCGGCACCGATGATTGCGACGAGTTTACGGCGCTGCACTGCCCAAGCCGCGCAGGCCTCGAGCGTGTGGCGCGCCGTGTCCTCGTCGCAATCGCAGTGGTGGCAGGACGGTGTACTCTCCCTCCTTACGACCCTGTGCAGGTATTTGGCGAAGCTCCCGTGCCCCGTCAACACCTGCACTAGTCGGAAGGAGAGCACCCCGTGCCGCCTTTCCAACCACTGCATCGGCACCGGCCGGAAGGCCTCCACGATTCGCACCCCGAACCGAGGCCTCTCCAGCCGGACTGCCCAACGGGCAATGACGTCTTGGCGGGCGTCGACGCGCCAGGCGGTGAGATCCCTTAACGAGATCACACCGCCCTCCCCGCGCACCCCCGACACCCGCCGATACAACTCGGCGAGCATTTCCGCCTCCAGGTCCCACGGGGGAGTCCCGGCCAATAGGCACATCGCAACCGTGCGGTATCCGCGGATGGCCCTGACCCTCTGTGGTCGCCACAGAAGGGCCCTAAGTCGGACGGTCAAGGACCCCGCCCACACCGGTGCGCCGTACAGGGCCATCGACCGGATGACCCCCGTGTACAGCCGTCGGCACGTAGCGCTCGGTCCGCCCACGTTCGGCATAAGCCACGATAGGGCGGACGCCGCGCCGACGAGCCGCGGAGCGAGCCTGCGGAAATGCTCCCGGAACCACCATTGCCCGTCGAGCACCAGGCCCAAGTACCTCATATGGGCCCGGATGGTGATGTCAACCGATTGGACGGTGATCGAGACGCCGATGGGAGGGCTCATAAGGCGCCCATGGAACAAGAGGGCCTCCGTCTTGTCCAGGGCGACCCTCAACCCCAGCGCCTCGATCCGCCTGACGACCTCTTCGGTGCCATAGGTCGCCAGGCTTACCGCCTCTTCTAGCGTCCCACCGCGGGCTGTGACGAGCGTGTCGTCGGCGTAACAAATCACGCCCAGCCCGGGCGGGAGGCTCCCCCGCAACGCCCAGTCGTAGCCGATGTTCCACAGGGTGGGTCCGAGAACCGACCCCTGTGGGACACCGCACGTCATGGGCGTTCGCACAACGTCCCCTGCTCGGTTGGTACAGAGGACGCTGCGCCCCACCAAATAGTCTGCCACTAGCCGCCTCAGGTAAGCTGGCACTCCGTGATACCGGAGCGCCTCCCTGATGCAGCTGAATGGCAGACTATTGAATGCGTTGGCGATGTCTAGGGACACCGCCAACAGTACTCCCCCACCGGTGACGGCCTCAGTCGCCACGGCCCTCAGGCGCAACAGAGCCGCGATCGTCGAACGACCCCTCCTAAACCCAAACTGGGCGTCCGACAGATCTGGCCCCGTGCCGACGAGGTGCCGCTCGATGCGGGCAGCTACCACCCTCTCCAGTAGCTTGCCCGTGTCATCGAGCAGCACGATAGGCCTGTAGGCCGAAGGCGACCCCGGAGACCGTCCCGGCTTCGGCAGGAGCACCAGCCTTCCCTCCTTCCAGCACCCAGGGAACCGTCCGGACGCTAAACACGCGTCGAACAGCTCCCTGAGGCGGGGACCCAGGTGTTCGAGGACCAGGCCCAACACGCGGTTAGGAACACCGTCGGGCCCGGGGGCGGTGGACTTTGCGCACATGCGTGCCACCGCCACTCCCATCTCGGGTTCCGTGATGGGCGGAACACTGTCGTCGTCGGCCTCCCGGTCAGTGTCTGGCGGAGCCATGACCGGGGGCGTGTGTTCCGCCCGCCGCGGGAACAGGTCCTCGACGACCCGGGTGAATATATATGCCATAGAGGTAAAAATCAAACAAAACCCTATACCAACACGTTTGACTGGTATGGTATAGCAGGTCAATTTCCTTCCCATAGTGGAGGAGGCCTGAGCCCAACAGTGGGATGTGTATGGGCTGAGATGATGAGACACAAACGAAAGAACTAAAATTATTAGATGACTATGAGCGCGATAAAATGACACTTCGGAACACTGATTATAGGCCTAGCTCTCAATTTGCCATAGTGGTGACGAAGTAACACAAAAGACAGATTCATACAAGAACTCTTTCTTTTGGAGTAAGTAAGTGAAATGATAGATTAAAAGATGTAAGCACAAGGAGAACTGAAGCTTTAAAAAGCCTCTGCCAACGTGATCCATTTCGCTATTGTTTTAAAGGCAAGGCATACGCAATAATGAGAACGCATTTTTATTAATAACAGCTCGAATTTTTATATTTATATCACAATAAAACACAAATTCCATCTATTAATTATATACAAAATACTAAAACGTAATTATAATGAATGATGAATGATTATAATGAATGAATTAGGTACTGGTAAGTTTATTGGTAATGTAAAAAAAAACACCCAATTTTTAAAATAATTTTAAAATTTTAAACTACATATCTTTAAATAATTGTCGTTAACAATTTTATTATTAGGTAGTCATAAGTTTGTTAAATAATTATCTTATTATTTATCCTTATAATCATCATGAAATGAGACGATTTTATGAATAAAAAACTGAATAACACCGTGAAAATGAAGCTATACGAACAGTGAGAAATTACGGCACACCTACTCCATAATAACGAATTACAATTATTTTTTTACCACAGTTAATATTGTAAACAATTATGATATTTATATAATTAACATAATTAATTAGAAATATTAAAACTGTTTTATTTCTCAATACTCGCAATTATTATTGGTAGTAAATTATAAATATTGATTTTAAATATGTTCCCTATTAATTTATACCTAATTAAAACCTTATAATTACTAATAGATTAATAGATAAATTATTAGATAGTATTAATAGATAATAATTAAATTATCATAACTCACTCAGATTCCACACCGAGTTGATCAAATCTGCACAGATTATAAAAGTTTAATTATCGAAGTTTTCAAAGTTTGTTGCGATTGGATATGCAACGGAGCGCGACCGCGGGGACTATGGTCATTGCGATGAGTATGCTGTGAATGGGCGGCCACCGATTGTAGAGGGCATGCGTGATGCGACACCCGATGGATAAACTTTTCAAGGGATTCTCTTAATGTAATAGGAGACAAATTTAGTCTTGTGATCAGAATTGGTACTTAATTAAATTCTAAACGAATTTCTTTTTATATATCTGGGTAATTAATAATTTAGTTTGTGCCAACCGTACGGTGCCGAATTCAGTATAGGATAGAAGAATTTTTAATTAAGAAGAAATAGAATGGTAACATATTTAAATAATTGAGAAATAGAAAAGGCAGAGATTTATATAGGGTATATGCATATTTTAAAAACTTCACAACGTCAGTGTTATTTTTAAATTCATTTAATCTCCACTGATGTCAAGTAACCCTGCTCCGGTGGTCGGCCCAACGACGAAGGCGACGTGGTTTTCGGGTGGGTTGCGGGAGTTGCGTGCTTGAGCCCCTCTGTCGCCCCGGACGTAGTGGTACGGAGGCGCGCTGACCGTAGCCCACCAACAAAAAAAAAAAAAAAACGCAGATTTTAAAAACTTCACAACGTCAGTGTTATTTTTAAATTCATTTAAATAGAATTCTTCTTGTTGCATATGATTTTCATGCACATGTGTTTCTCATTAAATAATCTTATTAAGTGATAAATTGATTTAAATGAAATCGCTTCCAGTCTATTAAAATAAAATAATGTGAAATTGTGTAAAGTTTTGTAAAACGCCATCTCTGTTATCCATTCTTTACTATCTATGAAATGAAACAGCAACACTAAATTTTAGTGCTCCTAAAAAGCGCCATCTATCCTGGCTAAAAATAAGTTAAAAAGAGAGCTGAGAGTAGACTATTCCTTTATATATTTCGTGTAGATGGCGGTTTATCTTAAAACGCTAGTCGTGAAAAGGTTTTTTGTTTTAGTAGTTAGTTGATGCATCCTATTCTGAAATGTCAACTTAAATATTTCTCCTAAATCTAGGAGGGAAATACACAAATATTTTAGGTGCTAGCTTTCTTAAATTTCATGTAGTGACGGAGTAAGTATACAATTCACCAATTCCTTTATTAGCCGTGAGTATCGTAAAAGACAACCAAGGGATATAATGTGCAGAAAGTAACGATGCAAGAGAAGGAATTGAATTGAAAACTATTTTCCCTATGGTGACAGACTGCGAATACAATTAACCACTCCTTATCTTGCCATTATTGTAAAAGACGACTATACTCGTTCCAACCATTTATTTTACTTTTGGCAGGTCGAATTGAGAGGCCTGAGTGTGAGTTTTGTCGTTAATATTACGCGTTCTACCGTATGCGCCTAAACTGTCATTTGTATGAAGAAAAGTACAGCGCCACTAGCAGTGCGTATTTGAAACAATGTTTTAAATACGCACCGCTAGTGGCGCTGTACTTTTTTTCATACAAATAACATGTTTACGCGCTCACGGTAGAACGCGTAATATTAACGACAAAACTCACACTCAGGCCTCTGATCAATTAGTGTTGTACCAATGTATTACGGATACTATGTTTTGTAATAATCGATTTTAGTCAGGAAGAACTTTTAATCGATTTAACACGGATATTTTATTTTTGCTTAAATACATATTTCATATTATTTAAAAACTTCACTTCTGTAAATATATTTGTTATTTGGGCACATTAATTTTTGCATACCCACTAATTCAGTCCTCCTAAAATATTTTACTTTGTACTTTGCAAAATAAAAAATAACTACTTTATGAAGCATTTTTCCATTAAGCGGGGTCCGCTGCTCCAAACTTTACTTAGAGACAATGGCGCCCTCGTCTGCGGTAGTAAATCACTAATTTTCTCATCCAGCCTACCCCTTTTTTTTAAGCCGAATTGACAACACTGAACGGCGCGCTGGCGACGCCATTTTGTTGTGTTGTCTGTCACTCGCAACAAGACTCCCGTGCTAGTCACATTTCTGTTCGCTGAGTGCTCTTTCATATTTTTCATACGCTGTGTTGAGTATTTATATTCCACTGTATTGATTTCATTGTTCTTACTTTGATTGAGTTGAGCGTATCGTTCCTCCCAGTAAGATTTTACTTGCAAAATGCCGAAAGGTATGGTGCTTAAAGGACAATCCAGAGAGTTAGTGCTGCGGCTTCGTGAATTTTTTGAAAAGGAAAGCCGCAATGGCGGATTCCTTATACCAGTAACCCAAGTTAGAGACCGTGTTGCAGCAGCATTAGGTATTAGTGCTCCAACGGTGGCGAAAATCACTAAAGAAGCCTATGGTAGTAGTGGTATTGAACAGAACAAGCTATCACGCCTAAGACAAAACGTCAGCCCCGTAAAGTGACAGCAATTGACAGTTTTGATACTGATGCTATTCGTCGTCATATATACAATTATTACACAAGCAAAGAGATTCCTACTTTGAAAAAATTAGTAGCGTCTCTACGAAATTGTGGCTTGTTTCGTGGTCAAAAATCTTCTTCGTCAAAGGTGCTGTACTAAATCGGGTTCTTGTATAAGAAATCCGACAAAAGAAAAATTTTAATGGAACGTCGTGATATAGCCTTGTCTCGCTGTGAATTTTTAAGACAAGCGAAGAAAATAGAAGACTGGTCGAATGTCGTTTTCACAGATGAAACTTGGCTCAATGCCAATCATTCCATACCAAAAGGTTGGACTGACGATACTGCTGCTTCTACTTCTGCAGTGCCAATGGGGAAAGGTGAACGCCTCATCATTTGCCATGCGGGAACTACAAAGGGATTTGTACCAGACGCTCTGTTAGCGTTCAAATCAAAAAAACAGGAGACTATCATGAGGAGATGAATGCGGACGTGTATGAAAAGTGGTTCAGAGAAATGCTTACATCACTTGAAGAGCCATCAACAATATTTATTGATAATGCACCCTATCACTCTCGCCAAATTAATAAAATGCCAACACAGGCCAACAAAAAACACGAGATTATAAACTGGCTTCGTGATAATGGGGAAGATGTGGACGAATCCCTACTAAAAGTAGAATTACTTAAAATATTAAAAAGTAAAAAGCAGCCAAAACGATATGTCATCGACGAAATGGCAGCAGAATATGGGCATGTTGTAATCAGAATTCCTCCGTACCACTGTCAATATAATCCAATTGAAATGATCTGGGCACAAGTCAAAGGACACGCCGCAAGAAACAATACAACTCCTCCTTTCACAGCAAATAAAATGCTTGAACTTTTAAAAAACGCATGTGCTAGTGTGACGCCTGAAAACTGGGCGAGTGTCGTCAACAAGACAAAAAATATAATATTCTCTGATTGGGATCGGGAAATTGAATTTGACAACATACCTACACAAGAGTTAATAATAAACACTGCAGATGATTCAAGCGACGATTCGAGTTCGTATGAAGAATCCGACGATTCGTTATAATAAAATAATATTAAAATATTTTGGTTGTTTTATTTCATGTTATAGGTATGATGAGAAGATTTTTATATCTCCCTGATACAATTTTAACGTGTTGTCTATTACAACAATTCAAAACTCAGTTGTCAGCTGACTTAACTGCAAATAAGTGTAATCGATTATTTGCGATTCATTAGTTTGCACCGAATACTTTTGATCCTGTCACTAGATGCGATAGAACGTAACTTTTTTTATAACGGAAATGAATTATCACTTAAATTTTATGAATAGAGCTATTTACGGCATATTAATGTATTTAGTGGGTAATAATTAAGATATATAAATATTATTGGGCAGTTTATATATTTCTCTGTTCACTCGTTTCAAAGTTAATAATTGCGTATAATGAAACAGTTACGTCCTAAAGCATGTGTCAAAAGTAAAATAAATGGTTGGAACGAGTATAAGGGATATAATATGCACATAACATCTGTGCAAGAGAAGGAAAACTCGAAATGAAACCCTATACCAACATGTCTGACCAGCATGGTATAGTAGGTCAACTTCCGTCTCATTGTGGAGGAGGCCCGAGCCCAGCAGTGGGACGTATGTGGGCTGCTATGATGATGATGGTGAAGAGAAGGAAAATTCAATATCAAATCCTATGTCAACACCGTCTATTTCATTTCCACTATGGAGGAGGCCCGTGCTCAAAAGTGGGTGTTAAATGGGCCGAAATGATCATCAAAAATGTGAGTAGGTATGATTTCACAAAATCTGAATCGTGGGAACTTTTTCGTTTTTAAGTGATTAGGGGGATTTTAGGGGATATTTGACTGTAGTTTGGGGATACATAATTTGAAGAATTGGTAATATTAATCCTATTTATCAAGGTATGTATTTATATCAATTAAATTTAAGTCAAATTGTAAGAGAACTTAACAACTTAATTCTGCTGTAAACCAAGAGAAAAAATCCCTAATTGTCTTTTACAATATAGATTACTTGTTTTCATACTTTTGTTATTACGAAGAATAAGTACCTACTGCACAGATGACGCCATCTGTGCAGAGTGGTTAAGATACCAACCTACCATACCAGTGTAGTGCGTTCGAATCCCACGTAGAACAACACTTTGTGCGATCTACAAATTGTTGTTTTGAGTCTGGATGTAATTAATTTGTCTCCATTAATTATATATATTTTTTTAAGAAAGACAACACTCTCTAAGAAAATAATTTTTGTATTGCGGGGGACTTTATAAACATATAACTAATGTTTGTAAAGTCCCCATGTTTATAACTAATGTAGATAAAGGCCCTCGCAACACAAGAATTATTGCCTAAGTACACGGTGTTTTATTTAAAAAAAAAGGAAGTACGGACAATATAGATACAATTCAGCAGACAATAAACGAGTTCAGAACAGTTTTTTTTGTGTGATTTAGTTGTTAGCCGCAGATGGCTGTGACAACTTTACCCGGACTGTTGTTGATCAGCGCTGAAGGTTCTCAACCCGTTTAAAGCTAAGCTACCAGTCCTGAGGACACCCCCTGTGGGGTACGGACCTCGGCTCGGGGGATCTCTGGCAAAGTGGGCATTCCCACGTACTTATAAGATTTTACCGCGTCACGATTCCCGTCCTCAGCGGTGGGGGCGGAATCGTGGATAATTACTTGATAAGGCCGTGCGGCTTGTGTATTCTTCCGTCTGGGCGAGTGTGATATTATCATCGGCTTCGTACAGAACTGTACCACTTTATCACTTTCTTACTCTAGTACCACAATGTGGCACTACCCGTTTCCTAATGAGAGTCGTAAAAACCAGCCAATCGCGCAGCGCACGCACTAGGATTAACTAGCACCCTTGGAAGCCCTTTTCTTTTGCAACCGGCTTACGAGCATTATAATACCATTTTTTGTAATATCTATATCGTAATTCATTATAATATCGTTTGGAGTTAACAGATAATTGTGAATGTCAAATAATAGACAAATAATTTGCAATAAAATAATATTGCGACTATAAATTAAGATGTAAGCTATCCTATCCTATCTTTCAAGTTGGATCAAACTGCATACGGTGTGCAAATTTGATTAAAATCGGTTAAGTAGTTTAGGAGTCCATCGCGGACTAACAACGTGACACGTAATTTATATATATTAAAAAGATATACAAATACACCTACATTCCAATTTTAAACGAATCAAACATCAGGCATTGCTAATTGTATTAATAATGTAGAACTAAGCTGGGTATAAGCTATGTTATATTATATATATGTTAAGATGATATATATACATATATATATATATATATATATATATATATATATATATATATATATATACATATATATATATATGTATATATATATATATATCTCATCTTGTCCGTGTGGTGACGGAGTAAGAATACAATTCACCACCCCCTATCTTACCCGTGGGTGATCGTACGAGACGACTAAGGGATATAAAACGCATATAACATCTATGCGAGAGGAGGAAAACTCGAAATAAAACCCTATACCAACACGTCTGACCAGCGTGGTATAGTGGGTCAATTACCCTTCCATTATGGAGGAGGCCCAAGCCCAACAGTGGGACGTATATGGGCTGAGATGATGATATATATATATACTAGCTGACCTACACAAACACACACACGAAAAATATATACGTAATGAAGATATATATGACAAAGCATTTCTTCACACAAAAATGGTTGTAGTACCTACATTCTAATTGAATATTTTAGTATTTTTAGCGTCAAGTCTTATTGTCGGTATAATAATAGGTTCTAGTAATATAAACATATTTTAAAACTTGTTCCTTCTGTAAAATAAATGAGTTTGGATTTTCCTTATACTTCTTCGCCTTATGGCTATGGGACTAATTTGCGCAAGTCCGCCAATATATGTTTGATGTACCTTTTTTTCTTCTTCTTCTTTAAGGGCAGTAAGCTAATATGAGCTATTGGTGCCAGTGTCGCGCTATAATATTGATTATTCATTCGTCTTTTAGTCTTCGTATTTTAGTCAGTCGTTATCATTGATTTGATGCTGACAACCAAATCAACTTCCTCTGGGAATTTTAGCAGAATGTGAAAATGCACACAATTCCCTATTATATAATATTTATAGCATTTCAGCATTATATCTGCATTATTTTACATAAAATATCAGTAACATTATTTAATATAACACTGTAAAACACTAAAATAATGAATAAAATTTAAAAGCGCTACATGACATATTGACGTTCTGGTCAATAGTCTGCCAATGTACCTATGTTTTTCCTTTTGAAGTGTACGGGAACAACATTGATGGCGTCTGTCATTTTTTTTTTGTTTAATGTAAAGGCATCAAAACATGTGAGTACGGTACGCCTACACAACATGCCGATTATTCCGATTGGTTGAATTACGCATCAGTTCGGTCAGCTTTCACTGGCAATATATATTATAGTGCATGAATTTTAAAAACACATTATGGATACAACATTTTGAATCTAATAGTCTAATAAATATGAAAGTGCCGACTCCATAAACCCGTATCTGCAAAAGATCTGACATTATTTGTAAATTTGGTATTTGCATGGGTCAATATTGAGATAAAAAAGACTTTAGCTCTCTGTCCAATTTCACCTAATCTTATTAATTATTTAGCTATTATATTCATCAATTTAATCTACTGGCAGTCAGTCCCTAGGATGTTACAGATGACCCTCACCCCTTTTTAATCTACTTTGATGTCACAGTGCATATTGCGTTCAGTAATTAAAAGAACTTGAATATAATAACGTGCATATATGGTATCTATTTAGGCTTTGCTTTGAACCTATGTGCCTTTAAAATAAAACTAATCAAGTCTTGCATCATGGGGACTTCGCAACAATAATTAACTTTTTATATGACATGGGCTATGGTATGGATGCACGCCGTCCATTCCATCTGGGGTAACAAAAGGGCGGCTCGTGGCCCAATAAACCACCATGTTCCCTCCTCACGACCTTGGGTAAGTACTTGGCGAAGCAAGAGGAAAGGACCATGTGCCGCACCAGCCGGAAGGCCTCGAAGATCCGAACACCGTAACGATGCCTCTCGAGCCATACTGCCCAACGCGCATTGACGATGCGGCCGGCGTCGCCCCGCCAGGCAGCAATTTTGCTGAGTGAAACTGAGCCGCCCTTCGCCCGCATCTCTGACACCTACCGGTGATATCCGTTGCATATATCCGTATTGTAAATGGGCCCAGACGCCAATGGAAACCGAATCGACGATGATTAAGTGGTGCTGGTTGAATTATTAACATGCCGATGTGTAACATTTACTGTCGATTACACCGATAGGCTGATGAATGGTTAGATTGTGGAAAACAATTTTCAATCGTAATCCTCACTATAATTTCAAAGATACAATGTAAAAAGTGCGCGTGCAGTTTCTCGATATCAAAAACCGAACGGCGAATAAGCATATCGAAGATTCGAAGTTCCACAACAGAGGGCGATGTTACTCGACGAACAAAGGTGCTAACCAAAGCAGCCGAACGTGGGGCGCAAGACGCCGCACCGCATAGTGGCAGCGCATCAGAAATACCAGTAAAGCAAAATCTTTTCCAATGTGTTCAATATGTAAATATGAATTAACGTGCCTACCATTTTGCGTAGTACACGTTACGAATACTACTAACCCTTACTTTGCTCGTGAGTGTGATTAAAGATGACCCAAGATCTCAACCTGGGTTATTCTATCTGTTGCCATCGGGTTTATAATTAATTACATTCCCAAATATGGTTAACGTCAAACAGGCGATCGATCATAAAACTGTTGCTGAAAAGTTTTGTAATATGTTCTATGCAAAATGAGTACAAATTGTGACCAAGTAAGATTACTTGTCTAGATGGATAAGAGCTGGATGTTGACGATGATTCTTACCCACGTATAAGAGCGACAGTGGATATATTCAACTAACACTAGCAGTAAAATAAAAACAATGCGTTAACTTCCAAATAATTTATTTAAACACAAATTAAAATACACAATTAACCTTTAAATTATTATAAAACCACCCCACTCTGACGAATAAATCTCTCTAGATTACACATATAAATTATTTAAAAATTATACCTACAATATTATTCTAGCTTATTGTATAGTATATACAAAATTATGTAAATTCCATATATAAAATCTTCATTCTTTTTGAGATATCAAGATATTGTCGCTGAAAAAACAAAAATAAAATTTTCAATCTATATTGATTAAAAACTAAATTAGAAGAAGAAAATATTTATTTCATACTTTTGTATAAGACTTGTTTGTATAAAACTTGAAATTAAAAACGACAATGCGTAAAGAAAATAACACTTACACCTCGGCTCATATGCATCCCATTGTTGGGTTCGTGCCTCCTCCACAATAGGAGAGAAACCTACTATATCACGCTGGTCAGACGTGTAGCTACAGGGTTTTATTTCGAGATTTCCTTCTCTTACATAAATGTTATACCTATGCATATTTAATCCCTTAGTCCTCTTTTGCGACACTCATGGACAAGAGAGTGAGTAAGTGATTAATTGTATCCTTACTTCGTCACCACAAGGATAGAACATAAATAGATAAGAGGCATGAAGAAAATCAATAGATATAAATCTAGTTATGGAGCGGGTTACAGAGCTTAGAGTATAACTTGCCTGGGAAACCTATAAAACAGACCGTGAACATCAACCCATCTAAAATACCAGGCAATAAATATCATCGATCTTTAGAGAGAGGCAATCGATTACTTTCATTTTTGTAGAGTATTACTGCTATTTAACGTTCTCTGATATTTTCGCGAGTATTACACATTGTAAATAAAACTATTTTTACGGACTTTATTGCGTTTGTGATTGATTTTTAACTGTCCAAGGTTTCGAAGGCTTTACAATGTTCACAGTCACGGTGATCATGAAGGATGTAGAAAAAGCTAAAAGTAAAGTGTTCTAAAAATAGTGTTCTAAAATTCGTAAAAATAATTTTGCTTCCAGTATTATGTTGACGTTTATCAATCGTTCTTCTAGTTCAGACAGTGCATTTGCGTCTAGTCAAAAATATATTTTCAGATATAACCCCAACAAAAATGTATCAATTTTGATAAGTTTTAGCTAAATACTCTTTATAGTATTGAAGATAAAGTATCCAATTTAAATGTATTTATAGCATTCATAATTTGGGTGTATCGATCTCTATTTGTTTTTCACTTTGCCTTTTAATTTTCTTCTCCTTGCATCTGCTTTCCTATTCGTCTCTTACGACCACTCACAGGTTAGTGCTAATTAAAATCCAATACTCTTTTTCTTAGTTTTTATTTAGATTTAACTTAAGAAGGAGAGTATCGAGTACCCGTTACCAGTATAATCTTGTAACTTTTCTGACTCATATTTACGTGGCCTTCTTTTGATGCCGTGTTGGATCGTTTTCAGTTCATGTGTGGTGATAAAACTGTTACATAAACTACTATATTTGTTTCTGTTAAATTAAATTTATGCTAAAATTCAAATAAGAATCTTACTCTATAAATTCACTCCATAATATTTGCGGTATTTCAAGATACAAGGACAGAAGTAATATTAACACCACGGTTATTCCTATTAACATCAATGTGTGCTCTCTTTGCCATTTGAAACGCAATCTCTTGGAGAAGTTCAACCGATTCATCGAATCCGTACGACTTGAAAAATAATATTTAAAATAGACGTTAGATATAGGTAGATTTCTTATAACAAAATATGTTTTAGACGCTACTAATATTTTTAGTATCGAAAATTCTTTATTATTCTAAATTCATCTTATATATATGCAGTTGGCGAAACCGACAGTCTTCCACTTGAAAAAGCAGCGTCACATTAAATATAATATATCGTAATGTTTTGAATTGTAAAGCAAATTAAATTTGCTGACATACCGACAGCATCTACCGCGACTGAAATATACACACAAAATTTCATCCAAATTCGCCCAGCCGTTTAGGCCCAAAGATTTAATTCTAACATCGTATCCAGAAAAATAGGTCTCGTCATCGTTATAATTTAAGGTCATATACCACTGTTGGGTGAAGCCTCCTCCAAAATGAAAAGGAAAGTGGCCGTCGACATTCACGGCCATGAATGGAAGTAAAAGTAGAGAAGTAGAAGTGTGAAGTGTGAGTGAAGTAAAGTGTAGAGAATTATTTTTACTTCGTCACCATATGAAAGATAGGCCTGTCTATTATAAAGTCTTTTGCAGACTAAATAGATTTGCCATACTAATGAAGGAATCAGAATCAGCTCTGATGGCGTTGAATTGGCTAAGAGGAAAGGACATAGGTTATGAAGCCCACACCATAATTCCGTTAATAGGATGGCTGGGCCAAGAGGCCAAAAGCCAAACTATAAAAAAAAGCCGGCTAAGTGCGAGATGGGGTCGCACCCGAAGGGTTACATACCATTATCTATAAAACATAGGCAAAATAGCGTTTTTTGTATGGGAGAGATGTTAAATATTGATTTTATTTTAATTTTATTATTTTCTAGCATCCCGCCCTCGCTTCGCTTCGGTTTCAGTCTCTTTACCCGTGTAGTTTCCATTCCCGTGGGAATACCGGGATTAAATATAACTCTTGTTACTCCCTGATATTGTAGTTGCCCGTTGGTGAAAGAATTTTTGAAATCGATCCAGTGGTTTAAGCGTGAAAGCGTAACAAACAAACTTATTTTCGCATTTATAATATTAAGTAACGATTATTAAAGTAAAAATACGAGTTAGTATTTTAAGAATATTTCAAATTTGTTGTTATAGAGGCAACAGAAATATAATTTAAAAAAAAAATCAGCCCCTTAGCCATCGCGGTTCTTGAGATATACTCTGGTGACAGATAGATGGAGGGACAGACAGCAAAGTCTTAGTAAAAGGGTCCCGTATTTGCCCTTTGAGTACGGTACCCTAAAAAGACGGCTAGTTAAAAAAAGACAGCATGAAACAAACTCACTTAGGACATGGTAAAGGAGAAGGTGGTTGTCGTCCAAATCCAACAGGCATCAAAATAGCCTTTTCCTTTGGTAATAGCGTCATTTCCAAATCGATGGCTCCCTGTGTAATACATACAATACATTTTAGTGATAATACGAATTCTTTGCCGTTGAGTGGAAGTGGCATAAGACCGTTCTGAGTGATATTCTCTTGGGGAGACCTATGACAGCAGGATGTCTATAGACATTTACAGGCGCATCAAAAAAGCATTTCCATTTAATAAAAATTGCCACATTATTAGTTTCTATCCATACATCCATCTGCCGATGCATTGGATTGGGCAGGCAAATGAGTACTGATAAAGATTGTATGTTAATACGACATCATCATAACAGCTCACGGCTCAACGGAGGGAAATTGACCTACCACTCTGGTCAAATATGTTGGAATAGGGTTTAGTTTCCATTTTTCTTATTCTTTTATAGATATTATATGCATATTATATCCCTTAGCCGTCTCTTACAACACCTACCGGCAAGACAAGGGGTGATGGTACATTGTATTCTTACTCTGTCACCACACAAAGACACACACGTACACAAAATGCTACACATACACGACTGCTTAGATGGCGTAGTGGTTAAAATATCGACCTACCGTGCCAGTGACATGGGTTCGAATCCCACGCAGGACAATACTTAGTACGATCCACAAATTGTTGTTTTAATTCTGTACATAGTTTGTGTCCGTTAATTATATGTTTGTAAAGCAACACAAGGAGTATTTCTTTAGTGCAATGTATTGTCTACTAAAAGAAAATGATTTGTTTCACATCCGGAGGTGATAAAATAGTTCAGCTAAAAATTGGACAGCATTCAGTCTGGTAAATGCTGAGCACCTTTTAGTACAATGGCGAGGTACACGAATTTTATCTATTAATTTATATTCATTTCTCCGTGTGGTGACGGTGTAAGAATACAATTCACGACTCCTTCTCTTGCCAGTGGATGTCATAAAAAACGATTAAGGGATTCAATTTACATATATCATCAATGAAAGAGAAGGAAACCTCGAAATAAAATCTTATATTAACCTGTCTGATCAGCATGGCACATCACTCTCCTATAGTGCAGGAGTCTCGAGCCCAGCAGTGGGATGTACATACATATATGTCCCGGACGAACGAATTAATTTAATATCTTTTATATAAACATTTTGTTAATTTTCCTTTTTTTCTGTGTAAACGTCATATCTATTCTTGTGTTTATTTTTATCTCAATTTGTATCATATTTTGCACCATGTGTATTTTTTGGTGCTAAATAAGAAAAAATCTTTTGCTGTCTCGACTGACTCATCACAATGACGAGTTAGTAATATATACATTCTTCACTGGTTACCATAAAGGATATTATTAGATATACAGATTAAATAATGTCTGAACTACTACACAATATTTCTGTCTCTAGTCATCATTATCATCATCACGACTCAAATGCATCCGAGAATTGGGTAAGAGATTCCTATATAATAGGAGAAATATTTACCTGTTACCATGTTGGTCAGACGGGTTGGTATAGGGTTTTATTTAAATTTTTCCTTCTCTTACATAGATGTTATATGCACATTATATATCTTAGTTAAGTTCTATGATAGTCACGGGCAGGATAGGGCGTGATGAATATTCTTACTCCGTCACCACATGGACCACTTACTTGATGTAGTAATACTGAGTGCTTGTATACGTCACTGCTGGGCCTGAATCTCCTGCAACCTGTTCTACTATACCACGCTAATCGAGTTCGTTGGTATATAATTTTATTTGGAGCTTAGTTATTTTTTCTGTTTGCAAAATTCAAGGGGAAAATAAAGATATGAATCGTATTCATAGTAAAGTACTTAATCCATTAAAAATTGAAGTGACCCTCGCTTATTTGTTAATAATTGTTTTTGAAAATTATTTGTACAGATACATAGATACTTACAGCAGCTGTAGTCTGCCCATTATTTCGGTTAACATGAGTCAAAGGCCACCAAGCTCTTACAGATATTACAGAAAATAAATTGATTTTCTTCGTTTTATTTAGTGTTTCAACTTTGCAATGGCGAGATAGTTTCATTCCTTTCGGTACTGCATTCAGATCAAATGACAAGGATGCTGTAAATTATAAGATTTCACATAGATGGCGTAGCGATTAAGATACCGAACTACATCGGATCGAACCGAACTACAACAACATCACATTTTGATGTTCCGATCCCGTGTATCCATGAATTATATGTTTATAAAGTTGCCTGCTGTAAACCCTTCCGTGTGGTAACGGATTAAGAACACAATACAACTAAGGATAAAGATTTCCAATTAACATTTATGTAAACTGATTGAATTAGGAGATACATAGCAGAAATCCTTTTTTATTTTAAAATGGAGGGAAGGAAGGGAGACCCACCACTTTCCCACGGTAATCAATATACCGCACACCACAATAAATGGAATACGGGATAGGGATAGGGATTTTCAGCAGAATTTCGAATATTCATTCGACACGTGTTTCGCTTCTAAACGAAGCCGAACCGTTGTTGATGTTCTGGAAGGTGCTCATCACGTGAGAGTATGACTTCCTTATTTCCTAGTCCACCTTAATCGTATCCAGTATCCCTTTTATTGGGATGTGCGGTATATTGATTACCGTGGGAAAGTGGTGTCTCCCTTCCGTCCTTCCATTTAAAAAAAATGTAAACTATCTAAATTAAGAAAACTAGAAATAAAACTCTATTTAAACTACATATTCATCTAATCAGCGCGGTTTAGTAGGCCAATTTGCTCAAGGAAGCTCTAACCCAATAGCGGGACTCATACGGAGCTGATATAGATGAACTGTCACGTTGATTAAAAGCATTCATTCCATCACCATACGGCGAGGCATTGCATTAAGGTATAGACAACACTAGAATTAGTGCCAAATGCAATGGATATGAGATCGACAGATTGTTATCCTTTATATCTTTTGTAATGTAAATATAATGTACAGACAGCAAAATAAAATACGAATCTACTATACTACCTACTATTATAAATGCAAGTAGAGTTTTGATGAATTTATGTTTGTTACAAAATCAAAAAATAGCTCCGCGGATTAGGACAAAATAAGCAAATTATTCCACTCTATCCAGAGAATTTGGCATCATCATCTCAGACTATATATGTTCCATTGTCGGGCTCAGGCCTCCTCTATAATGGTAGGGTTATTGACCTACGATTCCACGCTGGTCAGACGTGTTGGAATAGGGTTTTATGTCGAGTTTTCCTTCTCTTGCACAGATGTTATATGCGTATTATCTCCTTTAGTCGTCTTTTACGACATCTACGGGCAACATAGCGAGTGATGAATTGTATTCTTAGTCCGTCACTTCACAAAAGGAATTTTAATAATAATAATAATAATAATAAGCCCCCTAAAATCTTACCTTACGTCCGAGTCGAACACCTGATTCACGTGGGGGGCGGACACGCGTACAAAAGTAACTTACGTGGCTAACAAGGCAAAAGTAACCCTTATATGGAGATGAATAAGAAAGTTTATAATTTACGGTCGCTTCCTGGAGGTCGCCAGGGCACATCTAGAGCCGATGCTGGATGTCACAGTATGGGTAACATCGGCGGTGCGGGGCTGAGCAGGCGGGCTCTCACCGATAAGAATACTACAGCCGGTCGTCATGAGCTGAACAGGCGGACTCATAACGTAGAAACTACAGCCGATTTCCTGAGCGACGATACTACATCACTTTTTTCATCAATCCCTTCGTCGGTCCCATCACATGCTATAAGTAATTTAAACGATTTGACTACTAGTTCGCCTGACAGTGTTGTGCAAGATGTCAATTTTGACAGTCACCTTGCACCCACTTTGGGCACCAAACGCAGACGATGGACACCTGAAATGAATAAGTTCATATTGCGTACCTATCTTTTACTCACTATACTCGATACAGACATAAAAAATTACCTTGAACCGTTGTACCTAAAATTTATAGAAAAATACCCTAATATGAATGTAAGTCGGCAAAGATTAGGAGACCAGCGTAGAGCTATAATGCGTAACAAACTATTACCGCAAACAATAATAGATAGAATATATAATGAAGTTAGACTAGAATTAAGTCAATTACAATTTGCCTCTTACACTCAACATACACAAGAAAACCTAATAACACAAAGAGAAACACAATCACAAACATCAGTGATACCAAAAACGCAAAACACACTAACACGAATGAGATGGACAAACGAACATAACGAAGCAATAATGCGATCGTACTATCGCACCACTAATCTAGGCACTAATGAGACTTCATACAGAAAACTAATGCATGCCGACATCATCCATAGTTACCCACCTCTAGCGCACCTTAGTGAACAACGAGTTGCTGATCAGAGAAGAGCTATAATAAATAACAAATGCATAAGTGTAGACAGATTAAATATAATAAAACAAGAAATAGTCGCAGAATTCGAATCAACTAATGACAACTCTAATAACTCTGAGGAGCGTAACCTTTACTCTAATGAATTCCCTAATCACCAAGAAAATGACAATCAAGATATTCAAATGGAAACCACAAGCAGAGCAGATGTGATTCAAGGAATATCACAGTCACATCAAGACATAGATTCAGACAGATATAAAGAAATAGATGAAACGTTTCAACAAGCATTGCAATATTATAAAAATATAGAGCCCACGTGTAGAACTTACATACCCAAACAAAAACCATCCAAAAATCTCTCCAGAATAATTAATTATCTCAATATGGTAACTTTAAAAGAAAATATTACTGAAGATTCTGATTTCTTCAGCTTACAAACAGCTATATATTGCGCAGCCTGGACAGCTGCTAAGGTTAATGGTGCGAAATTGACACTACAAATCGGAACAGACCAACTACATAACAGAAAACAATATAAGCCAAAATGGCAGCAAAGACTAGAATTAAAATTACAAGATATACGAAAAAAAATAGGTCGTTTGACACAATACATTCAAGGTAATAGAAGTAAGAAAATAGTTAAATATATGAATAACATTACAGAACAATTCAAAGCACACACTTCACACGAAGAACCAAACACACAAAATGTTCATATACTGGATACACTTAAACAGAGACTGTCAGTTATAACAGGTCGATTAAAAAGATACAAATCATGCACATTGAGAAAACAACAAAACTCACAATTTATCCTGAATGAAAAACTTTTCTATCGCAACATTAAACAAAACACTATGCATCTTACCAATTATTCAAATGATAATGATAGTACTAAAATTTCTCCCGAAAAATTAAAGGACTTTTGGTCAAGAATATGGGAAAATCCTCTGCAACACAACACTCAAGCTGAATGGATACAAACAGAAACTACTAACAACATAGAGACAATGTCATACGAGTGTATACCGTCCGAAATATTCCAAGAAGTGCTCCGTCATTTGCATAATTGGAAATCACCCGGGTCAGATTATATTCACGGCTACTGGTACAAAAAGTTTACATCTATCCACAATTACTTATACAAATACATAAATATTTTCATTCAGGATCCAAACATTGTACCTTCATACTTAACCATGGGTAAAACTTATATGATTCCAAAAGACTCCACAGATCTTTGCGATCCAGCTAAATACCGACCTATTACATGTTTACAAACCTTGTATAAAATTATTACATCATGCATAACTAAAATGCTATATAATCACATAGAAACTAATAAAATCTTAGCCGAACAACAGAAAGGGTGTCGAAAATTTAGTCAAGGTTGCAAAGAACAATTAATCATTGACTCCATTATATTAAAAAAAGTTCAGAAAACAAAATCCGATTTATTTAGTATGTATATTGATTACAAAAAAGCATACGACTCAGTTCCTCATTCTTGGTTGATAAAAGTATTAGAAATTTATAAAATTCACCCTACTATAATATCCTTCCTCAAAACTATCATGACTAAGTGGTCAACGGTCCTAAATTTATCTACCACGACGAAAACAATAGAAACAGATCCCATCCAAATACAGAGAGGTATATTCCAAGGAGATTCACTTAGTCCCCTCTGGTTTTGTCTGGCATTAAACCCTCTTTCTTACATGTTAAACGCCACCCCATACGGTTATCCCTTAAGACTTATAGACCACAGTAATATCAATTTACGACAAACTACATTAAATCATTTACTTTACATGGACGACATCAAACTTTATGCTAAAAGTGAAAACCAATTATATGATTTAGCTTATTTAGTAGAACAGTTTAGTGCAGATATAAAAATGGAGTTTGGCATTGATAAATGTAAAATAAATTCAATTAAGGCAGGCAAAAATTTTCAACATAAACACGTCATGACTACAGGGGATGAAATAGAACCATTAGATGAAGAGGGAGTATACAAATATCTAGGATATGAACAATCATTACTTATACATCATAAAGACATAAAACTCAAACTAACACGACAATTCCAACACCGATTAAATACTATACTAAAAACACAATTAGATTCCAGAAACACAATTAAAGCAATAAACACATTTGTTATACCACTACTTACCTACTCCTTTGGCGTTATAAACTGGAACAAAACTGAGCTCAAGAACCTACAAAGAAAAATTAATACCACTATGACAAAGTTTCGGAAACAGCACCCAAGAACGTGTTTACAACGAATAACACTGCCTAGAAAGGAGGGTGGAAGGGGTCTAATAGATATTTTAAATTTACATAGAAAGCAAATAGTAACCCTTCGACAGTATTTCTTCAGTAAAGCTCATTCGTCAATAGTACACAAAATAATAATTCTAAATGACCGTAAGCTATCACCACTTAATCTACAGAATACTACAGAACCAATAAACGAAGAGATAACAGACGAAAAAGCCAAAATTGCTGAATGGAATAAAAAGTCACTACATGGGAGACATCGCCAAGATCTATGCCAAATTAATGTCGATAAGAATGCGTCGAACGCGTGGCTTAAGAGAGGCGACCTCTTCCCTGAAACTGAAGGTTTCATGATCGCCATCCAAGATCAGGTTATTGAAACCAGAAATTATCGGAAACACATTATTAAAAATCTGAACAATGATAATTGCAGAAAATGTAATAGTTCACCGGAAACCATACAGCATATTACAGGAGCATGTAAGTCGATAGTTCAGACTGATTACAAGCACAGACATGACCAAATAGCGAATATCATACACCAAAAACTTGCACATCAGTATAAATTCATTCACACTATTATTCCTTACTATAAATATAAACCTGAAACAGTACTAGAGAACTCCATAACAAAATTATATTTTGACCGAGCCATTCTTACTGATCGGACAGTTCATTACAATAGACCTGATATTACACTAATAAATAAAATCACTAAAACAGGATACTTAATAGATATAGCTGTACCAAACACACACAATCTACAGACAACAATAGCCGAAAAACTAACAAAATATATTGATCTTAAGGACGAAATTATACGTCTATGGCACCTACAGAGCGTCACAATAGTTCCAATTGTTCTCTCCACTACAGGTGTTATACCCATACAACTACACCAATCCCTAACTACACTTAACTTACCAACAAATACTTACCAGCTCATGCAAAAAGCAGCAATATTGAATACATGCAGAATAGTTAGGAAATTCCTACAGATTGATTCAAATAATGCACAGTTACATAATTATATATCATCAGCAATAAATACCTCTCAATCTCAATTAGGCCCTAGTTCCACTAATGACCACTTGGCTTAGGTCCGTGCCATTAGTGTTAAAGTACCGGTTAACCGAGATAAATAACAGAATAAAAATAATAATAATAATAATAATAATCATTTATTTCAGAATTTTTAAATTCCATATTTTGTTAGTACCGTTAAATAACTTAAAAACTAGTGTTAGTGACATATTAAATCATTAAATTAAATCATAACAAAACACATTAAATCACATCAAACTAAATGAATTACATTGTATTAAATTTAATTACTTACTTATTTACTTAAGACAACACCCTGCACTAAGGAAAATAATCCTTGTATAGTGAGGGACTTTACAAACATATAATTAACGAACACAAATTACATCCAGACTCAGAACAACAATTTGTGGATCGCACAAAGTGTTATCCCGCGTGGGATACGAACCCCCGACACTGGCACTGTAGGTCGCTATCTTAACCACTCTGTGTAGTCAATTAACTATAATGCTAGACTTTAATAAATATAACAATAATAATTCCCTTCGCAAAATAAGACAAAATTAAGAGTGAACCACCCAATCCCAACGGCGTTTATTTAACTGCATGCAGTCGTATACAACGCCTCAAGACTGGAGCTTCCCACCAATCAGTTAAACACTTTATTATGTTATTGGGGCTGGCGCGTATACGGTGTAATAGTGAGGCGCTCCTCTTACGCATAATGGCGGCAAAGCTGTCGACATTTGCTTCAGCAAACATGCCGGACGCGCTACAAAAACGCGACAGCCCCAGCAACACCCGGAACGTGTTGTTGTATTGGATACGCAGGTCACTGTATGCCTTCTGGGTAAAGTTCACCCACAAGCTGCACGTATAAAAACTTTGGCAGTAGGCTTTGAAAAGTGTGACCTTTACCGGAATAGAACAGTGTGCAAACCTGCGGGCCAACATTCCACATCGAACAGCCAGCGACCTGCGTTCCCGCTCCATATCTACGTTATCCTTTAAATCCTCCGACACCCAGTGACCCAAGTACTTAAATTTACTAACTCTATTTAAGGGTGTACCACATAGCTTGACAGGTGGTGCAGTGGCATAACATTTACGGCCCGCTTTAAATATCATAAGCTCGCTCTTAGATGCGTTATACTTGAGCCCGTGAGCCTCAGCATAGGATTCGCATATGCTGACTAACCTTCTCAGGGCCCTGATTGATGGGCTCAGCAGCACCATGTCATCAGCATAACTTATATTATTAGTACATATACCACCAATGTGACACCCAACGCCGGTACTGCTGAGCTTCTCAATCAGACCGTTCATATACAGGTTAAAGAGCGCTGGCGAGGTTAAGCCCCCCTGCCTCACCCCGCACTCCAACCTATACTCTGCCGAATATGTATCAGCCCACTTAACTCGATTTAATTGATTATCGTACCAATGTTTAAATAATGATGTCACCTCGTAGGGTACACATGTATTCCGTCGTAGTTTATCCCACATAATATCGTAAGACACCAGATCAAACGCTTTTGACAGATCTAGATAACAGGCGTACACTGGAGTTTTCCTAAGCGTGTAATACTGCACAGTCTGTTTAAGGCAAAATATGGCGCTGTCTGTGGAAAGACCGGGTCGAAAACCAAACTGCGCGTCATGAATGAATAGATGCTTATCGAGTATGCGCGCAAGCAGACTGTCCAGTACTTTAGCTATTACAGTTGCTAAAGAAATAGGCCTATAGTTCGATAGTGCAGACGAGTCACCAGTTTTATTTTTAATAACCGGTACAACGATAGTACGCATTACTTTTTCAGGTATATAAGAATGTCTTAAGCACAAATTGAAAAACATACATAATATTCGTGGTAAATGATTACCAGCGTACTGCAAGTGCTCGATACCGAGACCATCGTGCCCAGGAGACTTCCCTCTCACCATGCTATTAATAATATCCGTAACCTGTTCCACGGAAAATGTTACGAGTTGCTCGTGACATACGGTCTCAGGATCGAACCCAGGCAACGGCGACTTACGTGTCAGAGGTGATTGCACTGTAAAGTGCTTGCGAAATAAATCAGCAATATGACCATGGTCATGCACACCCGCCACACTCACGGGCAGGCTCGGCTCGGCGGCTTTTGCATGGAGCTTCATTTTTCCATTTTTCGTCTGATATTGTTATAATCAATTTTTACGACATCTACGGGAAAGGTGCGACTAATGAAATCTATTGCCGTTAGTATACGGGCAGACAGATATAGAACAGAAATGTTAATCAAATTATGCAGTTCGTATCTACGAAATATTCTTAATAAATTGTTATTGTAAATAGCAAATGCCGTTGACACAATAACTTTGTGCAACGATCGATCCAAAGTTGCCATTTTGAGATATTTATTGACAACGTTCCATTTGAACTATCAACTATGCATCCGAAACAGGAAGGAATTGTAACTGAAATGTTTCGGTGGTATATTTCTAATTTGGTAGCAAATATGATTTCTAATAATTTCTTACCGAGAAAGTCTTCTGAGGATGTAAAATCATTATCCAAGATCTGTACTACAAATATAGGTGGAAAATGCTCTTCGACTTCAGTAAATGGGCCTTTCTCCTTTCTTACCAACTAAAAGCAAATGGTAACTAGTATTTAAAGGCATATTGCGATATGCTTTAAAAAAGCCGCAACGGTATAGTGTAATTTACTTATAGCGAGGCATTTTTTTATTGTGACTAATCCTAGCACACATTTCCGCCACTGTAACTCTTGTAAGCCAAAATCAATAACAGTACCCATGACAGCCAGATTTTACTATCAGCAAGTCCCACTAAACCCTTGATTATGAAAAAAAAAGGAAAGGCGAAGTAAAGTAGACTCATTGGGCAATACACTAGAGAATGCGCTATGATAAGCATAGCATTTCTTAGATAGTAGTGATTTAGTATCTGATATAAAGTAAGCAATCGGTAATGAGCCTACCGCGTAGGTGTGGCATCTCAATATCTGATTGAGATAGGCAAATATCTGAGCAGATCACCAAAAGGAAATCCGTGCAGTGTCGCTAAGCTATTCAGAAGGTGGAGATAAGTCTAGTTTAGAAATTCTGTACTTAAGTCTAAATTGTGGTTCAATCAATACAAAGTATAATAAACAGTACAGTATAATAAATACCTTCTTCTCCGCAGGATGATATAAAAAGTGAAATATCATACGCCAGTTAAAGTTCCCCTCTCCAGCAGAGCTGTTATGAACGTCTGTATACTGTACATTTTCTATGGTATCTAACCAACTGAAAAATATTATTTTAGTAACTTATGACTTAAAAACTACTACTTCTTTAAATATAATTATCACTATTGGGCAGAGACTAAATCATCCTACTTTCCATATCACGGTAATCAGATGGACTTTATTTCGATATTTCCTTCTATTGTGATGATTTTACGAGGCACAGCTTAGACACTGAATCGTCAGCAGAAAGTATGTGATATTGAATTGTATTTTTATTCAGTCTGGCAGTAAGAATGAATATATAAAATTCTAGTATTCTACACAGGAATATTTCAAAGAAAAGTTTAATTCTGCAATATGTACTATTATGCAATAGATGCAGGGGCGTATGTTTAGGGTATAGACCAAAGAGATTCCTAGAACAACAAAATTTGAATAACAACTCGATACGCGCCATTTGCGTGCAAATTAATGTTGAAACTTACAAATTTGGCGGCATTGAACCTATTTTAATTTATTTATACATGAAACGTGCGAAATTAAAATTAATTGTGACGACACTTAAATTAACTTTGAAAAAAAAAAATTTATAAAATATATTTCTTTTTCTTGTCAATGGTGACAAACGAGCAAGCAGCGCACTGAATGATGAATGATGATCGACTTAGGGTTCTCCAGAAAATGTCCAATAGCTATTTTCTAGGAAGCATAAAACACCTTAACGCGATTGTCAACCTGCTTGTTAAGCATGATGTTTATGAGAGTTATATTCCTTTGTGGTGAATATTATGTTAAGCAATGGACGTCGTGTATGTTAAACAATGCTGATGTCATCATCGTTTGCCTGCCCTCGTCCCACGCTAAGTGGGGTCGGCACAACATGTTTTTACCTTCCATAGCCTTCTATCAGCTGTCATATCTGCACTCACTACTTTCACACGCATATCCTCATTCACACAATCCATCCATTTCTTTTTAGGCCTGCCACGATTTTTACGTCCATCCACAAACATATGGACAACCCTCCTCGTCAAGTGCCCTTCATCCCTCCTCATCACGTGTCCATACCAAGATTATGCTGATGTCATTATGCTGATGTATGAAGATAAATGATAGTCGAGCAAAATGTGTCTGCCGCAGTTTCTTTTTTTTTGATACAGAATATATAAGTATCACATTTTTAACACATTTCGCTCAATTGCCAAAGTTATAGGTTTTGAATTAACGATATAATTATTATTATCATCATCATCGCAGCCCACATACGTCCCACTATTGGGCTCGGGCCTCCACCACAATGGGTGGGAATTTGACCTACTATACCACACTGGTCAGACATGTTGGTATAGGCTTTCATTTCGAGTTTTCCTTCTTTATACAGATGTTATGTGCATATGATATCTCCTAGTCGTCTTGTACGACATCCACGGGCAAGAGTGGTGAATTGTATTCTTACTCCGTCACCACACGGAAACTTATTATTATACAATAACTTTATTTAGAAAATTTAGAGACCTTTCGGAGTATTTAGCCAAGTAAAAGATTAAATGATATATTTTATGGTGGCGGCTCCAAATATTACCAAGTCTTACATTGTCCATGAGTGTCATAAAAGGCAAGTAAGAGCTATACATCAACCTGGGCCAAAATCATCAGATTTAAAAACTACATTCCCAAAGAGGGTTGATGTCAGGCAGACGGCCATTCATAAAATCATTGCTAAAACTTTTGCAATATGTTACTATCAAAGAAAACTACTATTAAGTAATTAATTAATTAACTAACTACTACTACTATTAAGCGGACTAAAAGAGCAGGGTGAAGATGGTGAATGATTCCCCATGTGGTGACTGAGTAGCATATGCTACCAGCCCTTAATCCTCTATTTAGTTGGTAAAACAAGCGTTATGTGCCAGAAGAATTGACAGCATAGTTATTCTAGGAAATGCTCTTGACGAATTATAACGCCATGTATGATTGGAAACTCCTTCGTCATGGGTGACGCAGTATGGTTATGTCATTATGCCCCTTAACGAAGTCTAAGTCCAATAATGTACTTTGACAAATTATGATCGCCTGTTTTTGAATGGATAGAAATTGTGAAAAATTGCATCGTGCATGTTCATTAGCTTTTTAGGAAGTCATTTTTCTAAACTTATTCTCTGTGGTTATTATAATTTGCAATTCATACTCACGCTCTGACATATATATCAGATACTGTCTTTCCTTGGTGATCCAGATTCATATCCTGAACATCCCAAATGATGACCCGGAGTTCATATTCTTCTAATTTACTTGGAGTTATGTCTACCGCTGGAGGTATATACGTGTCAGAGTTTAAGGGAAAAATATCTACCCACATTTGCAATCTACCCTAAAATTCAAAATATAAATTATTATTTGTCCCGTATGGCAACGGAATCAGAATAGAGTTGCTGGCAAAGAGAGTGGGTAAAGAGAGTAAGGGTGAGTTGGGGTGGGCTAATATAGATATGAATAGAAAAACTAAAGAAGGCAGCGACTGGCTGATTTTTTGGAAAAGGAAAGCCTCCTTATGAGGATCTTCTTGTGCAGGCAGCAATTACAAAGGAAATTAATCTGAATAAGCCCCGATGGTTCCACAAAAACGCGATAGTAAGTATATCTTGTCAGACAAAAGATAAAAGTCGAGCCATCATACTTGATCAAATGGATAGTTTCCACGAACCTCTTGTTTATATCGTTCGATAATGCGCACTTGTTTAGGCATTGGTAATGATTGTGTTGAAAGCTTTTTGGGCTTTGGTTTTGGATAGGTTTGGATACAATACCAAAGCCCAGAAAGCTTTCAATACGAGCCAAACAATAAGAGGTTCATGGAAACTATCCACATAGTTAGATCAAAATTTTGAAGGTTCGCTACGATCTCAAAATCATGAAGCGAAGAAAAGAAATGATGGTGAAGTATAGCAGATTAATCTCCAGGTGTATATTGTGCAATATTCGTAGATTACACTGCGTATTAAAGAAGCTTTAGAGCGGCATTGCGTCTTGAAAGTATTCATGTAAGATTTGCTTATTGGGTAGAGCTAAATAACTAAGTTGAAGACCGATGACAAAAATATCACTTCACATCAGAGTGAGATCTTCAGAGAGGTTGAACCGTGCTATGAGCAGTTATATAAATTATCCTAAAACTTTATTGTCGCCATGCTCCAAGATCTCAAAATGAAGCTAACTGGGCAATCAGCATGGCTCTCAAACAATTAAAAAACAGTAAGGCAAAGGGAGATGACGAAATTACATCTCGAAACAAAATATTATGAATGTAGGCATGAGGTCATTAGTATTTTTACGCTTATATTTCTTTTAATTATTCAACAAAACATCTTAAAATTTCACATACACATCGTCAGGGATACAGAAAAAGCTGTAGAGTATCTGTGAAGAATAGAGAAAAAAAATTATGCAAAATATTTAAATGAATGTAAAGCATAATTATCATCCTTAGTTGACACATAGTAAAAGAGCTCTTCTTTTACTATAAATCGAAAATGAATACCCTGAAAAGGACACCTTTGTTCTCGTGTTCTATTTAAATAAACAGATATGATACGTACTAGTTCCTGGCCAGGTTTTTCAGAGTTATACAAGGCTCTAGACTCCACGTGTTCTGGCACTAAGTGATATCCACAGATAGGCAAAGTATGCCATTTATGTAATAAGCTCAAACAAATGTTTTCTTTTTTCTCTGACGACGATTTGTAACTTTTGCCTGTATATAACAATGTGAAATTTTAAATACGACTAAAGAAATGTATGCATTTCATCATCATAATCTCTCTCATTCTCGCTCCATTGCTGGGCTCGAGCCTCCTTCACAATAGAGGAGAAAATTTACCTAATATACCACACTGGTCAGACGGGTAGTTATAAGATTTTATTTCGAGTTGTCCTTCTCTTGCACAGAATTTATATGTATATCATATCCTTTAGTCATCTTTTACTACTTCCATGGGCAAGAAATGGAGTGATGAATTATATTTTTACTTCGCTACCACTCCGAAAATGAAAAATTTATCTAGTAACTTTATCGGAAAATTTATGTATTTGACATTTCATAAAAATATTAAAAAATATTTATATGTGATTTTTGCTAATATGCAAAACTTGATTTATTTGCTATATGGTAGCGAATACGACTACTACCATGGCTAACATTGATACCGGACCGGGGATTTAGTTCAGTACCCGCGGAGACGCTAGCCTCGCGACGACGATCAGCGTTTCGGGAGAGGGACGTCGATGGGAGAGGGTACTACCTCGGGGTATTCTGTCGGACCGACCACTGAAGTCAAGGAAATCTGCACCGGTGATCGGCCCAACGACGAAGGCGACGCGCTACAGGGTGGGTTACGGGGCCGCGCGTCGCCCCTCTTTCGCCCCGGACGGAGCCAGGGCGGCGGGTGCGATGACTGTAGCCCACCCCAAAAAATAAAAACGAATGAAAAATGTCTAAGAGCTTAACGTAGACCTGAGCTACACCATCTGATGGCGACCGATTAACAATTATATTACCAAGGAGTGTTGAAATCATGTAAGGACTAGTCATAAAATTATTGCCAAACTGGCGGTAGATAGGGTGGATGTCGCGCAGCACGTGACCGCTTCGGGGCGCGCTTTTGCGCGCGTGACAGACAAGTCGTTCATAAGCTCTTGTTGCTAGCTGTTAATCGTCAAGCGTGGCACGTGGCGTGGCTATTGTCTACGATAATTTTTGCTGTAAAATTAATTTATATATCCTTTTCTTAACATAATATTCAACTTAAAGCTTACGTAACAATATTTATGCTAATTAATCACCTATTATTTAATAATGGTTCTATTATTTGTTTATATTAGCAAATGTCCGTGGTTTCACCCGCCTAGTTCACGTTCCCGAGGGAATAAGGAGGTAAAATATAGCCTAAGTAGAAGGTAAAGAGTACCTTATACAGACAGTTACATAATAGTAAAATATTATTAATATTGGTCCAAACGTTTTAAGATTACACATTTTTCCAGCCGTTTTAAAGATTACCTCATAATACACAGACTAGACTATTATGAACAGACTAGCCTTTCCCGTATGATGACGGAGTAAGAATTAGAGATGCGTCGTCGACGCATTTAACGTAGACGAAACTAGAGCGTCCATTTTCGTCCATGGACTAATCGATGGACTAGTTAAATTTAGTGACTAGTTGATGAATTTAGACCAGTGATGGGCAAAGTACGGCCAGCGGGCCAACGCCGGCCTGCGAAAGTATTTAATCCAGCCCACCGAGAGTCCATCCATCTTAAATATTCTAGTCAGCATTTTAGCGCGAAAAATAGAATCTGACGTTTATAATTGAAAAGCTTTCACTATCGAAAATATT
The DNA here is from genome assembly GCA_032191425.1 of Lymantria dispar. NCBI lineage: Eukaryota > Metazoa > Arthropoda > Insecta > Lepidoptera > Erebidae > Lymantria > Lymantria dispar. The sequence continues at coordinate 10,471,022 of CM063440.1, forward strand.
ATGGAAAATCAAAAATAATTCCATATGTCTCACGCGCCTAACATGGCGTAAAAGTAAAAAGTATTTTGTTTATTAAAAAGCGTTAATAGAAAATGCATTTTTCTATAGGATAAAACCGGGACAGATGCTACAGCGGGATAGACGCCTCATTTTCAAAAAACCTACCTTCCCAAATAGATGCTATTTTATCTTTAATTTATTAAAAAAATACTTAGACATCGATTCCTATCAAAAAGGATAGTTGCCCTGATTTTTCGAGGTATAGATGCACTTAGGGGCATACACCAATAGTGTTCTGTTATATTTTTATGTATTTTCGTATATTTATAATTGAACTGGACAGGACGAAATTCATGTTAAATGCCCATGCCATTCCTGTACCGGTCCTAGTTGGCAATGCGATTCTCGAAGTTGTCGATCATTATGTTTACCTAGGACAAACAGTCCAGTTAGGTACATTCAATTTCTAGAAAGAGATCAGCCGACGAATCCAACTCGGTTAGGCAGCGTTCGGGAAACTTAGAGGATGTTCTCGTCTCATCGTTGGATGCAGTCGGCACTGGATCGCACCTTGTGGCGTAACATGAAGGAGGCCTATGTCCAGCAGTGGACGGCGATAGGCCGAAATGATGATTATGATGATAATTGTACTTTTCACTGATTGTAGCAGAACTATGTCACGAAAATAAAAAGAAAGGAAGGAGTGCGAGCTGACGCGGTCACCACCTTCTGTGAGGCCGTCATCTTGCGGAAGGAAGTGGCGGGGCGCACGCGGGAGGAACGCCTTCACAACGCCTGCGCCTGATGCCGCCCTAGCCGAGGTCGCGGGTGACCGGACTGGGGATTTTAAGCCGTCACCCGCAGACAGGCTGACCGTGTGACGGCGATCGATTACCGGGGGTTAAGGACGGCGAGAGATGAGGGTACCCGAAAAAGTATTCCGTCGGGCTGACCACTGAGGACAAGGTACTCGGCACTGGTGGTCGGCCAAATGGCGTGGGTACGGGTGGGTAATAGGCCCGCGCGCCATCCTTTCGTCGCCCCGGACAGAATGGACGGCGTGTGTGTTTACCATAGCCCACAAAAAAAGGAGTGCAAGCTCGAGTATGTTCTTGGATTACAGACAACTACAGTCAGCTTTCGATGAAATGGATAAAAAAGCGTGGGAATAAACGAATTTTAATTATGGTTACGACGAAACGAAAAAAAAATTCATTATGGTCATTTGTGTCATATTAGTAGGTATTATTTTATAATGCTAACAATTAAAAGATCTAAGAATAGTGTAAAATATTTTTCGTAATTAGAACCATATTACTTGGAGAAAATTGCTGATTTACACATGAAGGGCATGTATCCCGCACTGCAGGCACCTATCCTTCTCATTATTTCCATGGTGGGGCAACTATCTATACAAATAGGCATCTATCCTCAAAAAGAGGGTCTACAAAAAGTTACATTTTGAAAAATCTGTAATTGATAGGTCAGAAAAAACAACATTTCAAAACAAATGATTAAGCTATCTACATGCCTAGAAATTATTCATATAAAATTAATATTTTTAAAATTAGGGAGTTTTTTTCGCATCTATCCCGGTTTTACCCTAATTCTGGCCCTCCTCTAGAATTTCTTCAATTTTGTGGCCCGCCATTAAAAAGTTTGCCCACCACTGATTTAGACGGTCTATTCTTTATGGACGTTCGCACTTCGTAGACGCGACGATTAGTTTGACGACAATTTTAGGCTTTTTATATTATTTACAATTTATTAATGTACACTATTCACAATATTAAATATTAGTATGTACTAAATAAACTATTATTTACACTCGCAAACATTCAATCAAACTTTTGATTAAAAGTTACACTAGCTACGTCAATATCAAATCGAATATAGTGTGATGTGATTTTCAACGCAAAATCAGCTGCACAGAAAGCTTTATTTTGTTTTCGCACTGACATCCAATACTATTATCTACTCATATTCTCTAAATTTAAAGTTTAATTTTATTTGCATGAACTGACATTTCAACGAACCGTCGTTGAAACGACAGTTATTATCTACTCATATTCTCTAAATTTAAAGTTTAATTTTGTTTGCATGTACTGACATTTCAACGAACCATCGTTGAAACGACAATTCATGCAAGCAAAATTAAACCTTAAATCTAGAGCAAATGAGTTGATAAGAGGGTATGTTGATCCCTGTAGACGTAGACTGGGCACCGTCGACGACGCATTATGCGACTATGTTCACATGTCGTCGTCGCGTTGACAGTCTCTATGAATATTATGTAGACTGCAAATTAACCGTTCTATCCGTCCAACTCGACTATAGTCCGTTCATCGTTGATGAACCATCCATTCGTTTATTACTTGTTGACGGTCGAATTAACGGGTTCGTTTATTCTACGCTCATCCATAGTAAGCCTGCACAGTGGTGCAGATAGGCAGTGGCCTATCTTGCCCGTGGATGTTGTAAAAGACGACTAAGGAATATAATGTGCACATAACATCTCTGCAAGAGAAGGAAAACTCGAAGTTAAACCCTATATAGGTGGGTTCAACTCGGCACAGGTCAGATAAAAGTGCTCATGATTCCTGTATACCAGACTCCAAGGCTCCAAGATGCCGGAACATTGCGGTGAGGTTTAGAAGACGTGTGACCCGTGAGCTTCTTATAGAAGCAGCTCGTGTAAAGTGTAAAGTCAGTTCTGGTGACATTTCTGTGTCTGGTCCATCACAGCGCCTGTACATTAACGAACGTTTGACTTCATATAATAAATGGTTATTTTATCACGTAAGAAGAAACGCACGCGATTTTAGTTGGAAATACGTATGGACAAAAAACGGCAATATACTAGTTCGTAAGGGTGAAGGAGAACACGTGAAACGTATACGATTAGAGAAAGATATTCGTAATGTGTTTGAACCTAGCTCATCTTAACATATTTTTTTTCATAGTAATTTTTGTCAGTTAACATATTTTAATAATATTCTTTGGTTACTTTCCCTTAGTATTTGTATTTTTGTAATATCATTGTGTTCACTTTATAATAATTACTACCACTATATAACACTAATATTAATAACACTTTATTAAGCTTACTTATCTTAGCTTACTTTATTAACACTTTTTAAGCTAATATTAATAACACTTTATAATAAATATCTAAATATGCATATAAAAATCTGTTTGTATATATTTCAGTCTATACAATATTACACATATACCATTCCACTTTATAACCTAATAATTTTTCCGTCTATACAAAACTTCGAATATTTTTTTGTATTCATATCTTTATATTATTAAATATAAACAAATTTTAATAGTCTTAGTAATACGATAAGTTCTTCCAACAACTTATGTTCTTCCATTATAGCAATATATGTATTGTAGTAATATGCATATAAATAAACACAAAAATTAACAGATAAATATATCATATATTATAAGACAAATTATAAGTATATAAAATACTACTATAAGTTCTTAGGTATGTTTTTTCTTATTGTAATGTTTATTCATTTAAATTAGCAGTGTAATATTCTTTTTAAGACTTTTTTATAGTCCCTATGGGCATCCGTAATTTCACTCACAGGTTCCATTTGAAAATCAGCTCCAGGACTTTGTACCTGGCATATGCTGAAATGGACTCCTGGTTGATACATTTCAAACACACATTGTATATCCTTTGATTATAGTTTGTATAATTATGTTAACGAAATGTATCAATAAACTATTCTTTCTTTCTTTCTTTTCTTTCTATATCAACATGTCTGACCAGCATGGTATAGTAGGTTAAATTCTCTTCCATTGTGGAGGACGCCCGAGTCCAACAGTGCCACGTATGTGGGTTGCAATGATGATGATGATGACTATTTCAATATTAATGTTTTAATATTCATGTTGGTAAAATTAATATGTATACCGTTTAAAACACTGAAAGAGCAGTTATCATGTTGTTGATTAAAAAAATAAAAATACCTAATGATCTCTTTGAGTTATCGCACATATACATATGTTGAGAGTATTTCGGTGCAGGATCTCTAATCCGGATATACTCTGGTTGATGGGATTATGTGTACCAGATGAATACCTTACACGGCGTCTTTGGCCGCAGTTATTCAAAGTGTCAAAAGCTAGAACCAACCTTTTGACCATGGTACCCTTGACGCGAACGCTACGAATATTGAATCGGCTCACCGACAAAATTGATCTATTCGTTTGTTCAATTGTAGACTTCAAAAGAGCAATGTTATTTGAAATATGCTACAATAATGTATAATTGTATATAATGACTCTCATTGATAATTTCATAATATCCTATTTTGGCATAGATTTTAGAATTTTAGATTATAATTTTTAACTTATATACGATATAAAATGTATAAATTAATTAATTGTTTATGTAATTATTATGTTGACATTAACAGATAATGTTATTAATGGTTTCTGTTGAATGGTTTTTGTTGCCTTACACTATTGCATTGGGGAAACCTGTAATAATAGATGTAATTGGTAATTTAATAAATAAACAAATAAATAAAACTTGTAAGATAATATGACACAATATATTTATTATCCCTATAAATAAACGCCGTGTCGTGGCGGCTACGAATAATACCAACACTTACAATGCTCGTGGGTGTCGTAAAAGACGAGTAAAAGATTTACATAGACCTGGACCAACTCCATCCGATGCCATCCGGTCAACAATTACATTCCCAAAAAGGGTTAACGGCTGGTCATAAAAGTAATGCCAATAATTTTTGCACTACGTACTGTGGATGTAAAGCAGATATTGCGTCGACTACAATTAATTACGTCAGGAATAGTATGATGTTGATGATTGTTACACACTGTTATCTAGTAGTGAGTCGTCGACGATTTTACAGTCGACGCAACGAGACCGTTTATCGTCGATGATAAACTAGTTGAAAAACCAGTCTAATTTTCGACTATTTTACATCGTAGACGCTTAGACAAGACGAAACATTTAATTTATATTATGTATGACGTACGTTGATCGTCCATTGGTAAAGGACAACGAAACTTCAACGAATTTTATTAGACAACAGTTTCATTGTACAATATACATTGACGTTTCAATATGTAATGCTAGCCATCACATGATAGCAGAGTTCAATGAATTGCAATGAGGTTTGCGGGGCGGGTAAAGAGCGTAGTGGGCCGTGCGAGCGCGCGCGCATCACGTCGTCCAAGTTCGGACCGATTCGGGCACTTTCGAATACTCGTAAGTCGTCGTCGACTCGTCGCGTTCGTGTCAATGGTTGATGCGATGATCGATTTACAAAGCCGTTCATACATAAACATGTTTATCAGTCAACTATAAACTAGTTTATTAGTTCACGGCAAACTAACAATCGAAAAAAACTGTTCGTTTATTCAACGACCACCACTACTGTTATCTATCTACAGTCGCGGGCCGGTTCTTCCGGGATAGTACCACACCCTCGCAGAAAATCGACATCCAAGTAGTAGCAATTTGTTACTGCGCTTCGTCCGGTGAGCTAGAGAGCCTTTAGTCCAACTTTCTGAGGGTGTTTGCGTATGGTGGATTTTAGTGATGCATTTAGTATCACCGAACCTCATTGCACGCATTCACACTCCCTTCACTTTCTTTGTGGTAGGCAGCGGCCCTTCATGCCCGGCAGCAACATTTACCATCAGGTGTACTATTTGCTCGTTTATCACCGTTTGCAATAAAAAAAAAATGATTTTAAATCTGTCCCAAATTTTGCTTAAAAGTTAATAGTCTAGACTTCTCACCATCATTTTTTTCATTGTCTCTATATTCAACACCATTGACTATTACAGTAGTCGAATCAGGAAATATAGGCATAGCTAGATGATTTATGACGCATAGCTCTTCAAGAATAACTGAGGGTTTCGCACAATCTCGCCATTTGTTGAGTCCAGTTCTGAAATTGAGAAATTCGTCTACTTATTCACCCACGGGAAAGAAAATATTATATTCTTACTGCGTTTTTTTTTTTATATAAAGATAACACCCTGCACTAAGGAAATAATCTTGGTATTGCGGGGGACATTACAAACATAATTAACGGACAAAAATTGCACCTAGACTCAGAACCACAATTAGTGGATCTCACGAAGTGTTGTCCTGCTTGGGATGTTAACCCACGATATTGGTACGGTAGGTTGGTATCTTAACCAATACGCCATCTGTGCAGTTAAAACGCAGAATCAGATAAAATTTTTATAGTGGTAGGTAAAATTTTTATATTTATAGAGTGGTAGGATCACACTGTCGACAGTTATCTGTCTACAGCCGCGGGCCGGTCCGTCCGGGGTAGTACCACGCTCTCGCAGAAAATCGACGTTTGAGTGGTAGCAATTTGTTACTGCACTTCGTTCGGTGAGCGAGAGAGCCGGAAGCCCAATTTTCTGAGGGTGTTTGCGTGTGGAGGGTTTTGGTGGTGCCCTTGGTATCACCGAGCCTCAATGCACTCATTCACACTCCTTTCACTTTCTTCGCGGTAGGCAGCGGCCTTGTAAAGGTTCATGAGCGGCAGCAACACTTACTATCAGGTGTACTGTTTGTTCGTTTGCCACCGTTTGCAATAAAAAAAAATAAAAAAAAAATTAATATTAATTTATGATATGACGCCATTTATGAGTAAGAATACAATTCATCATATATCTTGTTCATAGATGTCGCAAAAGTCTACTAAGGGATAATATATGCATATAATATATATGCAAGAGAAGAAAAGTTGTTTACAAGTTGTTGTCGAGGGTCATTACCAATCGACTCACGTGCAAGCTCGATGACTTCCAGCCGCTCGAACAGGTCGGCTTCCGAAAAGGCTATAGCACCATAGACCATATCCTCACGCTTAGGCAGATTATACAAAAGACCGAGGAGTATAATCGGCCCCTATGTTTAGCGTTTGTGGACTATGAGAAAGTCTTTGATTCAGTCGAAACTTGGGTGGTGTTGCAGTCCCTTCAGCGGTGCCAAATCGACCATCGTTATATCGAAGTGCTGAAGTGTTTGTATAGGAACGCCACAATGTCAGTCCGTATCCGGGATAAGAGTACGAAACCGATCCAGTTGCAGAAAGGCGTGAGACAGGGAGATGTCAACTCTCCGAAACTGTGCACCACTGCACTGGAAGATGTCTTTAAGCTCTCTGGACTCGGCATCAATATTGGCGAATACATCACTCACCTTCGATTTGCAGACGATATCGTCGATATGGCAGAATCCATGGAGGACCTTTCCACCATGGTCAATGATCTCAGCAGGGTATCCCAACTAGTGGGTTTACGAATGAACATAGACAAAACGAAAGTCATGTCAAATGCCCATGTCATTCCTGTACCGGTCCTAGTTGGCAATGAGATTCTCGAAGTTGTCGATCATTATGTTTACCTAGGACAAACAGTCCAGTTAAGTAGATCCAATTTTGAGAAAGAGATCAGCCGACGAATCCAACTTGGTTGGGAAGCGTTCAGAAAACGCTGCCCAACCGAGGACAATTAATAATACAATACCAAGTTGACTACAAAGATGGTGTAGTGGATAAGATACCGACCTACCGTGCCAGTGGCGTGGGTTCGAATCATATGCAGAACAATACTTTCCACAAATTGTTATTGAGTCTGAATGTGATGATGATTTGTGTCCGTTAATTATATGTTTGTGAAATCTCCCGCAACACAAGTATTATTTCCTTAGTGAAGGGTATTGGTGTGGTGATGGTGTGATTTTTTATAAAATAAATAAAAAATAAAACGTAATACATGACTATCAGTTGACGAAGGGGTGCTTGTATGCCGGCTTTAATTTTGTACGTATATACATCTATCTTCTACATATGAATAATTACTAACGAATTATATTCAGTTGCCAGTCCAACTCTAGCTCTATGTTTACTGTATATTCTATCTTCTAAATCAATAGTAGTGGTGCCGATGAGTTCATCAGGAGGCACAGTGTCATAGTCAAAAAGCGAAACCGTTAAAAGGTAGTCATCAGGTAATGTACATCGAAACTCATACGTTCTGAAACATTTCAAGATTTCCATCATGGTGAAACAGACTTTGCTGTTGTCGTGAAGGAGTATGTATATAATTTGTCATCCCCTTGCCTTTGGATATACTAAAAGGCGACTAAGAGATTATAATATGCAATAATATACATGCAAGGGAAGGAAAACTCGATATAGAACCTTGTACCAACCTGTCTGACCAGCGTGGTAATACATGAGCTGTGATGATGATAAAATAATAGATTAATGCTAGGAAAAAGGTGAAGACAATTATAAATTATAAACATATTTATAAATAGTTATGCCTGGAATTTTAGAAGTCAATTATTCTATTTTAAACTAGTAGCTTCACCATTTTGTTAATGACCTTTCGACCTTAAACTCCGATTTTGAACAAACAGCTCATCACGTTCTTTGGGAGTGCATTCTCTGGCGTACTGAGCATGACCTCATGTTAGACAGTCTGAAAGACACGTCTGGGGTAGTATACTATACGGACCTTGTAGTAACTCGAGAAAATTTCCGTGGGTTTAGGCGTTTTTGTCATATCTACTACCAATCCTAAAGCTCACATATAGGTCCCTTAAGCTCTATTAAATCCATGGTGCTATACTGCTGTACTTCACGTAGTTGTACATCCTCTTATTTACTGGCTTATTAGTAGGCACTTTACTTCATGTCTTCCGCTTTGCGTAGGAGGGAAGTGAATATTTCCAACTCCTATTTTCCTTTTCTAATTAAATTTGTTGCGGGTTCCAAGACAATTAAAAGCATTGCCTGGGACTTAATGCGGGTCAAACCTCCTATACGGAGATCATTGTGGATCTTGGCTTACAGGAATTAGAATGAATGTGTCGTGGAATTAGTCCCAAAAAGAAAATAAAAATAGTTATGCCTAAAATAAGAGGTATTTCATGATTAATTTGATCATCATCATTTCAGCCCACATAAGTCACATCACGATTTGGACCTCCTCCAAAATGGGAGGGAAATTGACCTACTATACTGCGCTGGTTAGACGTATTGGTATTGCTGCCGTAGATCCTATTCCCACAGGTATAAGGGGATTTAATATGTACCTATAGCCCATGCTGTTTGTTGATAATGCAGCTTTCCAATAGCGAAAATTTTTAAAATTGTCTTAGGTTTTGGCATGATAACGTAACAAAAAAACTTACTTTTTCATTTATAATATTATTAAGAATTATCTATTTATCAACTGAAAATAATGTTGTTACCTAACAACGACAATTTCACTTGAAATCGTTTTCAGATCGAATAAAAAATATTCATAATCGTTAAGTAGATACATACATTTGTCATCACCCTTAATATCGAGAAACTAACAATAAGAAACGATAAAAATATGCTTTTTACTCTCAAAATAAAATCCTACGAATATTTACTTCCTGTTATGATGAAAGTAGGTACATATGTACAAAAATAAACGCTGAAAGAAAATGAAAAAGAAAAGTACCAACTTGCCAAAAATAGGATTCAGCGTATCTTTAACGTGACTTTTCCTGTCGCCAATGTGTTTGTTACCACAATTAATAGCAACATACGGGTCCAGTTTTCCACTACACGTTTTAGCTACCAAGTTTATGCCTTTTACTACATATACTCGAACAAGAAACTTTGTAGGCTCGTTTTTTGAGTAATCATTGAAGTAACTGAGGAAAGAAATTGTATGTATTTAGTTCTATTTTATTTTATTTCTTATGGGTGTTCTATCTTGCGACGAAAACACGGTTTTGCACACGCTAGAGGTGTCTGCCGCATGTGCACAACAGCGCCGTGAAGTCGTCGCAATCATCGTTGCTGACCTGACACTGCCGACCATCGCTAGGGAGATGCTCGACAGCATCAGTAACTGGGATGCGGTCGCCGCCTTCTATGAGGCAGTCATCTCACGGAATGAGGCGGTGGAGCGTACGCGCGAGGAACTCCTCTACGGCGACACGACCTACCGCCGGCGACTTAGGCGGCGCAGGTGCAAGTAGGTACTTGCCAATGCTGCTCTAGCCGAGGCAACGAGTGACGAGACCGGGGAATAGTCCGTCACCCGCAGAGACGCTAACCGTGTGAGGGCGACCGACGCAACATCCTAGAGGGGGTATTAGCGAGCGAGGTTACCCTAAGAGTATCCCGCCGAGCTGGCCACGGACGACAAGGAACTCGGTACTTGTGGCCGCCCCAATGGCGATGGGAAGGGAATACGATGGGTTATGGGGTCCACGCCACCCTTTCGTCTCCCCGGAAGAAATGGACGGTGTGTGGGCTGATCATAGCCTACCCAAAAAAAAAATGGATGCTCTTATTGAGTCATGGATAGTTTGATGAAAACATACATTGTACAAAAGTATTGTATTGAAAATATTCCTTTCTTGTATGCTATGATTTGGACATACCTTGCCCAATCTGCCGAACGACTCAAAATTTCATGATTAATTGGTATGAGAGGTACTCTTAAGTCAATTAAGAAATATAACCAAATAACATATCTGCAAATTAAGGCAATATCTAAATAATAACCTGTCGAACAGTTATATTTATAAAATTGTAGGCATTGTTCAAAAATCAAGAAAATCTACATTCTATAATTGCATTTTTCGTCTTCTTTTTCTTAGAATTTCATTCTGAATAAAGCTTCTTTTTAGATTACAATATTTTATTGTCTAAAATTTTACATAATTACCTCGTAAGAAAATGACCTTTTTGCCTAAGTAGATAAGAGAACTTAATAATTGATCTTAATTTGAACTGTGTTAATAAATAAACTATACCAGTTTGGCAAATAACTTTAAAAGACTTGATAAGGCTTTCAAAATATATACACTTGCCAGTATAGATTACTAAGAAAGTTTAATATTTCTTGGTCCATCACCCGCCACCACCTTTTAGTCGGATTCTATGATATTCTGTGAGCTGATTAAAAGAAGAATAATAAAATTAAATATAACAAAGAATAATTTCAATTGTAACATGTTTAGTCTTACCCATGTTTTAGATCCACTCCATTACAATTAACGGCAATTATATTTTCTGGTGGAGGCCATCTATATATAGCTATACCAGCCTTTAAATAACCACAGCACAATTGCTCATCTTTCTCAGGTATACCGGTCTTCTTCCCGTTATACAATTTCAAAGTAGTACACCAATCTTTGAATTTAGCGAACTCTGGTTGGTGTTCTAGTCCAGACGGGTATATCTATAAGTTGAATCATCATCATCATCATCGTAGCCCACATACGTCCCACTATTGGGCTCGAGCCTCCTCCAAAATGGGAGGCAATTTGACCTACTATACAATGCTGGTCAGACATGTTGATATAGGGGTTTTATTTCGAGTGTTCCTTCTCTTGCACAGATCTTCTGTGCATATTACATCCCTTAGTCGTCTTTTACGAAATCCACGGGCAATATCAAGTGGTGAATTGTATTCTTAGTCCGTCACCACACGAAAAGTTGAATGTTAAAAGAAAAATTTTCTTAGCACTTGTTCCACTATTGAAGATGATTCTATTGCAATGTAAGATAAAATGGAGTAGGATCTTATTTCGAGTTACTTGTGTACCTACATTGTTCTTATTACCCAATTTTTTAGAGGCGGAGACTATACAACGGATTTCCATTTACCCCAATTTTGATATAGTTTTATTTAAATACATTCAAAAATTCATACAATCTCTCAAGTTAGCAAGCTGCCTATCAAATCCTAGAAAGTCCGACGTGGTCAGGCTACATCGATACAGTGATGTTTTCTGCTTATATCCTTGAGCCATTTAATCGTGTCTACTAACACTTTCTATTAACAATAAGTATATAAAAAATATACATACAGCGATTCTGTCCATAGCTGAACTATTTTCTTCGTAATCATCCTGAAACAGATAAACAATGATAAGTAGATATACTAATAATAAGATAATAATATAATCAATAGTTTTTAGTTAAACCAGTCCATCAAACCTTCAACCTGATAAACAGATATTAGATACCATCATCACGCTATAGTTTTACATCTACCGTTGGCAGTCCACGAGCTTTATATACAGACGTGGAGTGTCATCGATAGACGTCCCATCCCATTTTTAGATTAAATTTCTCCAAAGGCAAAGGCGAGAGGCCAAAGGCAGAATTCACATTCAAATCATTTATTACGCATAAACCACGAGAGGGCACTTCCATATTGTCAAGTTTACAAAATTATATTAAATTATCCAAAAAAGAAAAAATAAACTACTACCGGATCGGAACGCAACCGCTACTGAGAAGATCCAGCAAGAAACTCAGCGGGATTGTCTATTATTTTTAATTATTTTTTTCCTCTTATTAGATATAAAATTGTGTACATGTTTTGTAAAAACTAGCTCCAGTGTGATGCCCTACGAACCGCAAGGTACTTAATATGATTTAAAAGCCATAATGGCTGGACCTGATTCCACAAGCGGCACCCGATCACGAGTTAACTACTAGAGCAGCCATCACTCCCCTCAACCACTATGGAGGGAAGGGAGGTGTGTTGGATTCATATCCCCATGTAAGCCTTTCAAAGGACCGAGTATCTTCCCTTGGAAGATATTCGTGAAACTCGGAGAAAATTATAACGTTTTGAACACATTTCCATCTTGGTAATAAAGGTTTAATAAATTAGTGATCAAAAAATCCTTACTATGCATTTTTACCATATAAAAAAATCAAAGTCGTCATCATCTGAGTCTATATAAGTGCCATTGTTGGGCTCGGGCCTTGTGCGGAAGGATAATTAATTTACTATACCACACTGGCCATGCGTGTAGCGATAGGGTTTTATGACGAGTTTTCCTTCTCTTGCATAGATGTTATCAGCATATCTAAGCCCTTAGTTGTCTTTTACGACATCCATAAATAAGAGAGCGGGTGACGAACCGTATTCTTACTCCGTTACCACATGGAAGAGATAAATCAAATAAATGAATATATTTGAATTTGAAGGCAATATAATCACAATTCATCAGGCCTTTTCGAAAGGTATCGTAGAAGACGATTTTGTTCAGAATATATTTTCTTTTGCGATCATATTATACGTTTACATCCTTGAGTCGTTTAATACGTTCCGTCGAGAAAGGTGTAGTGGAAATTGTAAAAATTTCGTAACACTGCTATGGCCGATCACCTGCCTGGCGTGTGAACCCTCCTGTAATTGTTTGACTATATGGCATTATGGCATCATGTATTTGGCCTAAGTCGATATAAGATTTGGCAGTATTTGTAGCCGCCACTATAGTGCATTGGGTGGGCAGTATAAGTAGTTCAAAATAAGGATCTGTATTTTTAATGAAACGGTTACAGTTCGGCCTGAGATGCACACGGCGTGTCTGTCTTACGACTTTATTTTTAATAAGCCTAAGGCTGTATGAAGTTCAGGTGAACACGGCACGTTGATATTTATTTTTAATAAGCCTAATGGTGTATAAAAGCTACTTTTGTGTGTCTATTCGTATATGTATTTGTGTACTATATGTTCCAACCAACATCACAAATAAAGTGATCTTCGTAGACCTATTATTTGTATTATATTTTTCATCAACTAACCTTAATAGAAGAGAAATATCTGGTCCACCAATCTTTTTGTTCAGGCATTTCTGGACAATACTTTAAAACTTTTATTTGATTATTTTTTTTACAATACATAGGCAGTAAGACGTACTCTTCTTCATTCTCTTCACAGCCACAGAATAATTTCTTCCAAGTAGATCTTTTTGATTTCGGGACTGTTGCTTTTATAGAAACGTTTGATTCGTGCTCCTCAATGCTATGTGAAGAGCTTTTTCTGATATATAACATTTGACTAACTGAAAAATAATGAAGATAACTTAATTTTCAAGTTAATACCTAGAGGATCAATTAGTTGAATTAAGAATAATAAAACAATGTCCTTCTCGAGCTAAGTAAGCAGATACCTTAATTAAACATACTTTAATTAAGATAATAAGACACCAAAAATATGTATGCAATATCTATTTGTTATAATATTTTTCTTAATTTTGAACATTTCGGAGAAGTGTCCCTCAAAATCCTCCTTCTGGCCACACCCGTGATATTTAATATTATTTAGTTTTGAAATATTATCGTAAAACAAAACTATGATTCGTTTTTGTTTATTATAAGTTATGGCCGCGACTTCATTGGGATTTTATCTTTCAATTATTTTCAACCTTTAAGGCTGGTACTCAGTAGCTTGCCTGTATGAACGGTACGCAGTAAAAATATGTAATCAGAACAACTAAAATCACAGTCACATTCACAATATTAGTTAATTAGAATATTACAACTTAACTTAAAAATAAAATTAAACTATTTTCAAATAAAATCGAGATTGAATATGGGCAGTCTGCGCTGATGAGACATGTTTCTAGCATACATTGAGCAACACTATTTTACATAAGCGTAAATAAAGCTACAGTTGGTTAATAAAAAGGACAAAATCACCTTGAAAAAACGCTGACGCACTGATAGAGGCAGTTTTAAGAGAAGCCTCTCGCTCTGTCTTAGGTATCCAACTCACGATATATTTATTAGGGTTTTTAACGATGTTTGTCCCCAGAAACAAAGTCCTACCAAATGTACTGCTATCATAAAGCCTCACACTCAAAGGTGCAGAATATACTTCGCTTAAATGCCCTTGGAAAGTTTGAGATGATCTTCCGTTTGGAAAGTTACAATTGGTCTTAGTGTCAGAGACGACTTCAGACTTAATTAGTAGTTCATCAATTTCGAGTACAACACACGGTTTTCTTGAGGTAGCAACATCCCTCAGACCCCACCAATATATATCGACTCTGTCAAAAATAAATAATTATTAAAAAAAATATTATAATTATTGTACTGCGTTTAATTGTTATGATACTCGTCAAATAAAGCATCTTTGATAAAGTTGATTTAAAACTACAATATTAAATACTAGATAACACAGATTTCGTGCAGGGACACCATGATGAGTTTACACTGTCATTGGAGGATTAGTGACTAGCACTTCTAATACCTAGCCATAACCGCTGCTCATAAATCTTAGTAATAAATATACGCCTTAAACAGCTTTTACTAGACACTCAATTTGTACAAATCTGAGTCTGACCTTGAATATTGAAAATCGATACAATTAACAGAAATGAATTTCTAAGCAACAGTGGTGCTGTCACTTTCTTAATGTACCCTTAGCCGATTTTTATTACTCCCACGGGAAAATAAGAGATAGCAACTTTACCTGATTTGTATACTTAACAGTTTGCCATGCTATTAGGCATTTAATTCAATAACATTCTTCAAATCCATCAATAACATTCCTCTTTTCCGTGTGGCGACGGTCTAAAAATTCACTACTCCCTATCTTGCCCGTCGATGTCATAAAAGACGACTACGGGATATAATATGCATAGAACATCTATGCAGGAGAAGAAAAATTCTAAATAAAACCCTATACCAACACGTCTGACCAGCGTGGTATAGTAAAGGTCAATTTCCCTCCTATTGTGGAGGAGGCTCGAGCCCAACAGTGGGACGTATATGAGTTGAAATGATGATGATAAAATGATTTCAGAACAATAAATGCAGCTGTATATTATATAGTACTCTACAAATTATCATTTCATGATCTTAAAGACGTTATTGTAGATCTAAAATGATTGCGCCTGATGTCGCCCTAGCAGAGGCTGCAGGTAGCCGGACCGGGGATTTAGTAGTCACCCGCGGAGAGGCTAACCTCGCGACGGGCGCCCGAGGTCCTGGGAAAGGGACATCGACGGGAGAGGGTACCCTCTACCTCCTCAGGGTATTCCGTCGGGCCAATCACTGAAGTCAAACAACTCTGCACCGGTGCTCAGCCTAACAACAAAGGTGACGTGCTATTGAATGGGTTACGGCGCCGTGCGTCTCCCCTCTGTCGCCGCGGATGGAGTCGGGTGACGGGAGCGCTGATAGCCCATAAAAAAAGATCTTAAATGGTTTATATCTACGTTGTTTGGCGGGTTATGATTTGGATGCACGTCGTTCGTTCCGTACGGGGAGACGAAAGAGCAGCGGACGGCATAACCCCGCGCATTCCCGCCCTATCGCCATTGGGACGACCACTGATATCGAATCCTTGACGTCCATAGTCGACCCGGATATAATAATCTACGTTTATCATTTTAAATTTTCATTGTGTTTTAATTTATTTCACAATTTACTGTAATAATATTACATTGATATTTTAAGACTGTGGTGACTATTGAATGCAAAGGTTCGCGACAACAGGAGAGAAATTGTCTTAATATCATCATCGTGATGAGTCGTGATGAGACATTGCAGTCTATATACGTACTAATACATGGGTCGAGCCAGCCCAGTATTAGAATATCCTTCACAATAGCAGGTAAATTGGTCTACTATATGTAGGTACTAAGTAAGACAGGTTGGTATAGAGTTTTTCAAGTGTTCCTTCCCTTACATATACGAGTATGTTATATTATTTTACATCCCTTAGTATTCCTTTACGATTCTCACAGGCAAGTTGATGGTGGAGAGGGTGGTGAATTGTGTTCTTATTCCGTCATTAGTGAATTTTTAATGTAGAGGTAATTTATATAGCACTCTTTTAAATTGGTTAAAGTAGTTAAACTAGGGGGCGATTCTCGTTATAGCTACTTTTCAGCGAGATCTGTACGTTCTCTACGAGTATTACTAATTCTGCTTATGAAAAATTCGAATTGTTATTTCGATTTCGTGATCTATTCGTGTGAGGAATTCGTTAAATGTTTTTAAACTGGTGATATACTTCTAAACGGGTTTCAATATTTCTAAATTGCTTAGAATAGTATTGATTAGGTAAAGAAATTTCACTTCAATTAATAATTAGGAGATTAATAATAACCTACTTAATTCTTATGCTGTATGGCTAATAAAGTGATAGATAGCAGTCTCGTGCAAATACCTCGCTTCTTTAGTAAATTATTATGTAAAGAACTATTACCCAGAAACCACACTTTAATGCAATTTAACAAAATTACTATCTATTAGAGAAAATCAACAATTATTTCAATAAAAATATTTAATTTGCCATCATTGTGGAGGCTAATAAACTTCAAAATGTCATACAAAATATTAAATTTGATGCAGTAGGTACGTGTTAAAAGGTTTTTTGTGTGTTTTCGTGTGTTGTTAAAAGATCTTTTTTGTTATTTCATAATAATAAAAAAATCATAACAACAAAAAAGACCTTTTAACAATGGTGTATAAGGCTAATGCTTACTTGTAGGTAGTACACTTCGGTATAAGACTTGCTGGCAATGATTCTTCATCGTCTATCTCAATTTCTGCATTTTTTCCATCCGAATTGACAATACTTTCTTCTACTGAACTATACAACGTAGACTTTAATAAAGTTTCCGGTATCTTAAATAGAAGAAAAATGAATATGTAATTTGATGTCGGTATACAAAATGGCGAGCTTTGTCTGTTGTATAATAATATGTTAAAATAAATAAAATTTAATTGACTGATATTTATTAATGTAAATAAAACTAAATTGTAGATTTTATCGCGTTTGTATTTGATTTTTGATTGGCCGGTGTTTGAAACAGTTTACAGCGTTCATGGTCATAGAGCAGTCAGCTTGCTTGCGACTTCGCGTGGTATAGATACTTTGGTCTAACGCTAATTTTAACCTAAGACTTTGTTTACATAGAAGGTGAAAATATTTTTTAATAATCTGATTCTGTCACACATGATTTTTGTCAAAATTTAGCCGTTTACGCAGCGGAAGCTCTCAAAAAGGAAAAAAACGATTTTGAAACATTCTTTATCGGTTCTCCATTCCTTTTGGTCTTAGTGTGATGATATATAGCCTTTCTCGATAAATGGGCTATCTAACAATGAAAGAATTTTTAAAATCGGACCCGTAGTCCCTGACATTAACGCGTTCAAACAAACAAACTCTTCAGCTTTATACATTATAGTTCATCTAATCTAAGAAGTGCATTTGGACGTTTCGCATTTTTTAATACACAATAACATTGGTCAAACGTGTACACATCATTGCAAACAATAAATCTTAAATTTTAAGGAACTATTAAGTTATTTATGTAATTAACGTTGTGGGTGACATTTTCGTACAATAATCTAATGTTGAAACTCGTAAAACCAATTTAAAATAGAAACAAGATGTAAAAGAGTAATTGTTATTGACGATGTTAAATGTCACGTCATCACGTTCTATGCAGTAGTGCTTGACAACTTCCAATTTACGAATATCCAAATAATCAGTAACAATATTAGAATAATATAATTAATCGAATAGACTAAATTCTCAAAATATTCCTGTTAAAATAAAACCGTGATTTCATTTCGTCCTCCATCGGCTGAATTGTAACCAACGATACCATTTACCATTCAAGAACAACTAAACTGCCTTTTTGGTAGAAATTCAGTACCCCTAAAAACAACCGCCGGGCGAGCCACTGATGCCAAGACCCAGTACCGGTGGCTCGTCCAATGGCTTAGGCAGATTATGGGGTTTGCCCACTGCTCTACCCTCGCCCTGGACGGTACGGGCTGAGTCTGACCGGAGCATGACCTGTCAAAAGACAAGCAAAACCAAAACTCTATTGACTTGAGTTGCTCTTTACAACCTAAACCTGTGGTGCAGTCTCTCACCATCTTGGAAGCTGACTGTGCGTGTGTTTTATGTTGGTAATAATCAATTCTTTTTTTATCTCGGCTATGCTTTGGACTGATCTTGTTTTATACGTTGACCTTGGCTACACTCATACTGAACTCTCTTTACGCAAACCTTATTTATTGATAGAAAAATGTCTACAAAAGGACGTAGTTGTACTTTGAACTCCCAGGCTCGTGAGTTGATTGAGAAATTACACGAATATTTTGAACGTGAGTCACAAAACGGACTTTTTACTTAACCTAATCCTACTAAATATGATGAATAGATTTTACGCTGAAATAATTAGATTTCTTTAGTATTAATTTAGCACTTAATCGATTCTCCTCCTTTTTGAGAAAAAAAAAAATATACCGATTATTAATTAAAAAGAATCAATATCGATTTCTCATTAAAATCGGATATTTTCGAGAGCAATTATTTGGTTCACATACCTAGACAACTTTCTCTGACAGCTGTCAAAATGCACTTCTTAGATTTGATAGACTATATATAGTATAGATATTTAATACTCGCCTAAACATGAAAAATGATTAGATATTTAATAAATGTAATAAAATAAGAATTTATAATGGGAGGAACATTGACCTACTATACCACGCTGGTCACACGGCTTGCCATAGCTTTCCATTTCCAGTATAGATATTATATGCATATTAGATCATTTAGTCGTCTTTATGATAAAGGATGGTGAATTGTATTCTTTATCCATCACCACGTGGAAAATAGCTTCACTTTATCATCCTTCAACATTCATCATCAATCCGGCTCATATACGTCCCACTGCTGGGCTCGAGCCTCCTCCTCAATAGGACGAAAATTGACCTTACTACATCATGCTGGTCAGACAGGTTAGTATAGGGTTTTGTTCCGAATTTTCCTTCTCTTGCATAGATGGTATATACATATTATATCCCTTAGTCGTCTTTTACTATATCCACAGTGGTGAATTGTATTCTTAATCCGTCACCACACGTCACAATCCTTACTAATATTATAAATGCGAAAGTAAGTTTGTTTATTTGTTACCCTTTCACGCTTACATCACTGAAAAGATTTCAAAAATTCTTTCACCAATGGAAAGCTATAATGTCAGGGAGTAGCGTAGGTTATATTTTATCCCGATATTTTCACGGGAAAGGGAAATACGCGGGTAAGGCGACAGAAACCGAAACGAAGCCAAGTTGCTTATCTTTATAAACTCATTTGCAAAAAAAACGGGCGGTTTTGATTTTCATTCATATTTAAAAAGATACAATACCAAAAAGGTTTCAATCGTTTGTACACGTTACTGGCCGGTTTTAAAAATGCTGTGGTATTTAAAAAAGTACGTTCTAAATTCAATTTTTCATTTGATGTTCATTTTTACAGAAAACCCCTTTTTATCCTACATTTTTGGCGCGAAGTTCCAGAAGTTAACATCGACTTTCATAACTTTTATTCAATTTTTATCGATTAATTTCATATCCTTGACTGTCAAAGCTTTATTTAATGCTGTTTGGCTGTATCAAAAATGGTAGATAAAGTGGTAAAAGCTACCAAAATTATCGCGCTGCTTGAAGAGGGTTGCAGCCAATGTTTCGTGGCTAGGAGGCTAAATGTTAGTCGCTCGACAGTCCAAAGGACCTGGCAGCGATATCAGGAGACTGGTTCCGTCGAGAGAAGGCCTGGTTCTGGAAGAAAACCATGTACCCAACCACGGGATGATCGTTTTCTTGTGAGTCGCGCATTGAGAAATCGCAAATCTTCGTATGTGGATCTTAAGAACAACCTCCAAGAAGTAAGAAATGTGCATATTAGTCTATGGACGGTCAGGAGGAGGCTTCTCTCTGCCAATATACGCAGTCACCGCCCGGCCCGCGGCCCCAAATTACTCCGTGAGCACAGAGTTCACAGGCTTAGGTTCGCTAGAAATTGTGAATCATGGACTCAAGACGATTGGAATAGGGTTTTGTTCTCTGATGAAGCCAGGATATCTCTGTTCGGTGAAGATCGACGTCGGCGAGTGCTAAGAAGACAAGGAGAACGCTTTGCAGAGGCATGTTTCGAAGAAATCACACCTTATGGTGGGGGCTCTGTTATGTTTTGGGCAGGAATAAATTCAATGGATCGTACAGAGTTAGTCTTCATTGAAAACGGCTCACTGACTGGGCATCGATACATAACGGAAGTTCTAATTTCTCATGCACAACCCGCATTGGCCGCTCTAGGTGAAGACTCGATTTTTATGGACGACAATGCTCGCGCCCACCGATCCCGCGATGTTAATGCGTATGTGCAAGAGGTCGGCATTCGTCGTTTGGATTGGCCAGCTCGAAGTCCCGACCTCAATCCCATAGAGCATGTCTGGGACGTTCTGAAACGGCGTGTGAGATCAGTACACCCGGCTCCGCAGACCATCAGAGAGCTGAAGAATGTGATTACTGCGGAGTGGGAACGTATTCCGCAAGCAAGTATCCGGGATATACTCGCTAGCATGCCCAGACGAATTCAAGCTGTGATTTTAGCTAGAGGGGGTCACACTCGATACTAAACATTTATCTGCTTTTACTTTATTAAAGAAAAACAAACAAAAAAACTTTTTTATTTTTACTTCATGAGCATATGCACTACTAGCGAATATACACTACTAGCGAGGTTTAGCATTATTTCCCATAAATTGTATCTAAATTTTATGAAATACTGATGAAAACGATTATTTTCTTATTAATTTAGCAAATTGTGTGGATAAAACTACCTATAATTATCAAACAAAGAAATATTAACATTTGAAATGGTTCATTGCTTAGGTGCCCGTTTTTTTTGCAAATGAGTGTATATAAATTTCTTGTGTACGTGTGCATGTCACTGAACTCCTCCTAAATGACCTGACTGGAGTTGATGAAATTTCTTGTGTGTTCAAGGCTTTTTTTTGGGGTGGGCTGCGGTTGGCACGCACTACTCCGTCCGGGGCGACAGAGGGGCGTATAGCACGCAACACCCGCAACCCACCCGAACACCACGTCGCCTTCGTCGTTGGACCGACCACCGGAGCAGGGTTACTTGTCATCAGTGGTCGACCCGACGGAATACCCCCTACTTGGGGTACCCTCCCATCGACCGACGTCCCCCCCGCGGGGAGGACGTCGGTCATTCCTCACGCAGTCGGCCTCTCGGCGGGTGACGGACTAATCCCCGGTTACGTCACCCGGGGCCTCGGCTAGGGGTGTGTTCAAGGCTTCGATTTATAATTGGACCCGGCAAGTGGCGTTACTATCAACTTGAGGGAGAATTCCTATTATTTTATTTGAACAGAATAACTTCTGTTGGGTCAGCTAATAGTAGTATAAATTTAAACATTACCGGCACAAGCTGAGTAGATACTAAAAGTTGGCCTGTATATTCTATGCCTTTGTATATATCATACCACTGAAGTTTAGGTGCATACTCTAGTTCAGCTCTATGATCCACTACGGGTTGAACTTCAACTCTACCTACAAGTTCCTGTTTGTCCTGGAACAAAATAATTATTTACTTAATTAATACAGGGTTCGTGCTTTCTCAACATTATTTCAGCTTATATACGTCCCACTGTTGGGCTCGAGCCTCCCCAACAATAGGAAGGAAATTGACCATGCTGGCCAGACAGGTTGGTATAGGCTTTTATTTCGAGTTTTCCTTCTCTTGCATAGATGTTATATGTATATTATATCCCTTAGTCGTCTTTTATGACATCCACGGGCAAGATAGGGAGTGGTGTATTGGATTCTTACCCGGAAACCACACAGTCACCGCACGGAAAGTTTTGCTCCACAATAGGAAGGAAATTGATGGTATAGAGTCTAATTTCGAGTTTTGCTTCTCTTGCAGAGTTGTTATATTCACAAGATATCCCTTAGTCTTCTTTTACTACACCCACGGTTAAGAGAGGGTGTGTTGAATTGAATTTTTACTCCATCACCTCACGGAAGATTATCGAACACAAATTATACCCACACTCAGTACAACAATTTGGGTATCGAATAAAGTCAATCATTTGTTTAATAATAGGCAATTCTTGCATGAGAATCGAACCCCATGACACTGGCATAGTAGGTGATTATCCCGACTTCGTGGGAAAAGGAAGGCGCCTGGTCCGGACGGTGTCCCGGGTCTCGTACTTGGCATCGCCGCGAAATACCTCAAGGGTAAACTCCGGGAACACCACTGCGCTATTTGTGTAATCAAATATACCTAGATTACTAGCAACCCACCCTCGCTTCGCTTCGGTCTCAGTCGCCTTACCCGCGTAGTGCCCGTTCCCGTAGGAATACCGGGATAAAATATAGCCTATGGTACTCCCTGATATTACAGCTTTTCATTGGTAAAAGTATTTTTGAAATCGGTTCCGTGGTTTAAGCGTAAAAACGTAACAAATAAACAAACTTACTTTCGCATTTATAATATTACTAGCAACGCCCTGCGATTTCACCCGCAGTTCCTCTTCCCGTGGGAATATCAGGATAAATTATAGCTTATGTGCTATTCTGATATATAAGCTATATTATTGTGAAGTTTTATCAAAATCCATTCAGTAGTTTTTGCGTGAAAGAGCAACAAACATTTTCACACCTTCACATCCTCACAAACTTTTGCGTTTATAATATTAGTAAGGAATAAAGATAATAAGGATAAGTCATGTCATAATTCATACCGCTAAATCACTGTCGAATACTTCAAGTAATACTTTAGGAGGACTATTCTCTAATCGATCGTATGATGCAGACGACAGCTTGTGAATCTTTATAACTTGATTCCAAATAGGCGTCATGCTCTTTGGCTTCAACTATAAATGTAAATTAATATAAATAAATAAAAGGGAGCTGTTGCTCAGGACGCCTGGCAGGTGTGAAACATCGAAATTATTTTGTACAAGTATATATGCTTAAAAGAACAGATTACAACAGGCACTAGTATGGCATAAAGTATTAATAAAATATTACTCTTTTTTTGTAGAAAATGATGATTTTTATTCAATAAACGTTTATTTTCATTAGTATATCCTATAGGTATGTGTGCAAGTTAATAATTTATTTTGAGCTCACTAGATGGCATTGTACAAAATTCTAAAACAGGTTATGGTTTCATTACACAAATGTACATATCCAAGCGTGGCGTTTAACGCCACGCAAACGGTCAGGTTTCACCCTCGCCTATGATCAAAAATCCATATAAATATAACAGTAACAAAATATGTTCACATATAAAAAAAACACTCATTAAAATAATAAAATTAAGCCCAAGCTAACGCGGTTAACATGAGGGTTATTTTCGATAACAAGAATCATCTCCGCCGATATAAGTAACCCATGGTGAGCTTACGTTTCCTCCACAATAGGACGGAGATTGACTTACTCTGCGACACTGATCAGACATGTTGGAATAGGGTTTTATATCGATTATGCCTTCTCTTAAGTTGATGTTACTTGCATATATCCCTTAGTCATCTTTTACGATACTAATGGGCAAGAAAGTGAATGGTTAATCGTGTTCTTACTCTGTAACCAGACACACAACAAAGAAATTCAATCATCATCATCATTTCCTGCCACCTTTGTGGAAGAAAGCAATAAATTATTATTATTATTTCAGCTCATACATATCGACTGGGCTTAAACCTTCTCCAATAAGAAGAAAATTGACCGACTATAACATGCTGGTCATGCGAAGTAGTATATAGGTTTTATGTTCGAGATGTCCTTCTCATACATGGTTGTTATATGCACAAGATATCCTTTAGTCATCTTTTACAAAACCCACGGGCAAGAGAGAGTGCAGTGAATTATATTGTTAGCCCGTCACCACTCGGAAGAAGAAGAAATTGAATAGTATCTATAATTTACTAACCTTTGTTTCCTTCACGGAATTCAAAGTATTCACTCTAACAAAACTGTGAGTATGATTTGATCGTTCCATATCAGAGTTAATTTTTGCTTTGTATATAAATGCACGACATTCCAACATCTGAAATAATAAATCATTAATTATTCGTGTGGTTATGAAGTAAGAACACAATTAACCGCCCCCGATCTAGCCCATGAGAAATATGTAGGTATCATCCAACACCTCACCGCTCAATTCACGGTTCCTACTTCCTATAAGTCCCACTGCTGAGTTCGAGCTTCTTCCACAAGGAGAGGGAAATTTACCTATTATATACAGAATGTATCAGGTTATGGGGCAACTCGTAAAACGGGAGGTAGGCAATGGTGGTAGAACCCATAAAAAAAATTTTAAGGAAAAATATCGATTCGTTAATGAATTAGAGACATGTAAAGTTTTCAATTTTGTCATTGTTTTTTCGTTTAAATCTGATTAAAATGTATAGAATCAGTGATACTTAATCTGCAACATATTCGTACTTTGTTAAATGTTCATTATAAATTGAAAAAATCAATGATTACGTTTGGATAAGCAAAACGAACTTCGCTTTAAGGCCGATGACCGTCGCCGAATCGCGTTTGTACCTACGCTACCACTGAAGTGTTTGCGCAATTCTAGGTATGTATGAATGAAATTATACTGCCGAAGCTTTACATGCCTACATGTATTCTGTCTATACATGCCTACATAATACGTAACATTTAAGGCATAGACTGTTAGACACACATTTTGAAATCACTATAACTTTTACGTTGTTTTGTTTTTTGTGTAATATACATTTTAATTACGATCTATGACCAGTAAACTACAACATACTCGAACAATTGCCCCATAAATTGATACACCCTGTATATACTATATCGCGCTCCTCAGACGTATTGGTATAAGGTTTTATTTCGAGTTGTCCTTATCTTGCATAGATGTTTTTTGCATATTGTAATTCTTTAGCCGTCTTTTACGACACCCAAAACCAAGAAAGGGGGTGGTGAGTTGTATTCTTACTGCATCACCACACGGCCGGATCTGATAAAAAAGAAAAAATATTGGAGTGGGCTATGGTCAGCGCACCCGCCGCCCGGTTCCGTCAGGGTGACAGAGGGGCGGCACGTGGCTCCATAACCCACCGTACCACATCGCGTTCGTCGTTGGGCCGATCACCGGTACCGAATTCCTTATCTTCCATTGTCAACAAATTGCTACTACTCGGTCATCGAATTTCTGCGAGAGTGTGCTACTACCTCGGACGGACCGGCCCGCGACTATAGACAGACAACTGTTAACAGTGTGGTCCTACCACTATTAGAATGAGATGATGTCATTAGTTATTCATTTGAATTATTTATACCAATAAATAAAATTAGAGTGTCTGTAATGTCAAAATAATAGACCTTTTTCATGCTCACACGATTATTTCCACTATACATATGCCTAAAAATCACTTTATATTTTTTTGTCTGTCTGTCTGTTTGTTCCAGGTAATCTTCAAAACGGCTGGACTGATTTAAAAAATCTTTCACTAGTGGAAATTTATAATATCAGGGAGTAAACTAGGCTATATTTTATCCCGGTATTCCCACGGGAACTACGGGGATAAGACGACAGAAACCGAAGCGAAGCGAGGGCGGGTTGCTAGTTAACAATAAAAGTACAACAAACTGGATAAATAGTTCAGAACTTTTAACATAATATTAAAATTCTGATAAAATTCATAGAATATCACTCTGTATATAATAGAAGCAAGATATAATTTAAAAAAAGTGTATGTGTACTTATGTATGCACGTAAGAAGTTATAATTCTTTATTTTACAAGATAAAAATCTTTCTAAAATTTTATCCTTCGCGTTATCTTACGTGTGTATAAAAACAACACTAGTAGGTAATAGAAAGTACTTATTGAATAGATACATTGAAAGATTGATTATAACACAATATTTAGTTGACATTTGTAACGATGTGCACGTAAAAAATATTGACTAGCTAAATTCATGGTGACGATGTTTTTTTACGATGTGCGCGTGCATCCTAAAAATTTACTTTCATTACTTTTCTCTAACGCGCCAAAAGAACTTCCTTAAAAAAAACAAATTGCGTGCGTATAAAGTACGCATGTCAGAAGTGAAACTTCTTTGGTGCCACGTATTTTGGTCAATATTAAAAAAATAATAATAATTAAAAAAAAATGTAAATTGACTACTCTCGCTCCATAGCTATGTGCTTCGTGCTATGTTCACCCTTTCTCGTTCTCTCTCTATCGGTCTCCATCGCTCTCTTTCCTGGACAAAACATCCCATATTTTCGTGTCACTAAATTACGTTTCATCCGTAAAAAATTTACCCTCATGCGCGCAATGAAATTTCACTTAAAAAGAACTTAAAGAAATACTTTAAAACAACTCACCATGGGAGATGTTTTGATACACATATCATAATCTTTGACTCTGAGCTTATAGTCTTTAGGAAGATAGCTTTCGAATGCATGGATTTGTCGATGTGGTCCCATCCAAATAATCACCTCAAGTTTGCCAGCAATACAAAAACAAGTCGAACCCAATCCATGTTTTATACATTTCAATGGCTGGTCATAGTACGAATGATTATTAATATAGAATAGAAAGGAGTTGTGTAGAATAGCGAAAAATATCATCCTAGATGCTACTATAGCTGAGCAATATGTAGGGGTATTCATTCATCTCAATCTCAAAGTCTAACTGTTGGGTTCAGACCTCTTTCACAAAATGGGGCAAGAATTTACCTATTATTCCACGCCGTTCAGAAGTGTTGGACTAGAGTTTTATATCGAGTTTTCCTTCTCTTGCGTAGATGTCACCTACATTGCCCTTAGTCGCCTTTTACGATACCCACGAGCAAGAGGTTTATTAACGCTAATATTTACAATATTTCCGTGTGGTGACGTAATAAGAATACAATTCACCACTCCCTCTCTTGCCCGTGGGTGTTGTAAAAGACAACTAAGGGATTTAATATGCATACAATATCTAAAGCTCGAAACAAAACCCTATGCCATCACATCTGACCAGCGTGGTATAGTAGGTCAATTTCCCTCTCATAATGGAGGAGGCCTGAACCGAATAGTGGGACATAGATGGTTAGCCTATCTATGTGGGAGTGGGGTGGTGTGGATAATGAAGATGATTAATACAAAATTTAATGATAAAACTTAATGAAATAATTGATTTTAAAAAGAAACCTTTAAATATATATTCTGTATTTGTCCACAGTGTCGTCCATTTTGTTCAGGTATTACGGAATAAATTATATCTGTTATAGGTACTCTGTAGTAAGCAACCCTAGACCCGTCATTCAGTAGCCATATCACGATATCAGGCCAACCATCTGAGGACTGGAAGTATAGTACATATATATCTATCTTTTGAAAGTATGTATTAAGCTATTTATGTGCATTATTCTTGAGAAGAAAGTTACGTAACATATAATTGAATGCACAGATGGCGTAGTGGTTAAGATATCGATCTACCGTGCTAGTGTCGCGGTTTCGAATCTCATGCAGGACAACACTTTATGTGATCCACAAATTCTTGCTCGGGT
Organism: Lymantria dispar; assembly: GCA_032191425.1. Classification (NCBI taxonomy): domain Eukaryota; kingdom Metazoa; phylum Arthropoda; class Insecta; order Lepidoptera; family Erebidae; genus Lymantria; species Lymantria dispar. The sequence continues at coordinate 10,499,234 of CM063440.1, forward strand.
GTAATTTGTATCGGTTAATTATATGTTTGTAAAGTCCTCCGCAAAATAAGAATTACTTCCTTAGTACAAGATATGGTTATTAAAATAAAAATCTAGAAATAAAAAACTAAATAAATAATATGTACTATCACAGTATCAAGTCTAGACGAACTAAGAAACACCATTATTGTAAAACAGAAAAAATCATACAATTGATACCCAACAGCGTGTGAAGGTCAATTGTTAGCAAGAACCCAGAGATGTAGCTGGCCCTGGTCTATGTAAAGCTCTTAGTTATCTTTTACGACACCCAAGAACAATGTCAGGGTTGGTAGTATTCATAGCCGCTACCACACAGCACAACAGTGAGATAAAAAAATTATAACTAAGGTATTTGTAAAAAATATTATTAAGTTTTTACAATGTCTCCACTTGAGGAATAATTACTTCTTTAGCGGGAACTTTACGAATATAAATTATACCCACACTCGAATTTTTTCTGCATTGGGATCAAACCAATGACAACCAATAAAAGATCATTCCATGATAACTGCAGTCTAAAATCTTTGAAACCCTAACTCTAATAACTAAAAAACCATATTATGTATAAAAAATTTGCAAACTTGATGTTATTATTTTACACAATATTAATAGATAATTTTTCGTGTAGTGACGGAGTAAGAATACAATTCATCACCCCCCTTTTTTACCCGTGGGTGTCGTAAACGACGAGTGATCAGTTTCCACTCTATTGTGGAGGATCGAGCCCAGCAGTGCTAAATATATGAGCTGAGCTTGAATAGATAATTGAAATGTATATTTCAAAATATTAATGCTCACTCTGAGTATGGCAATACTATTTTCATTCTATATATACCTATATATTTTTTGATGTAATTAATAAAAAAAATTGTTTCATAGCATTGATTTATCCGACATATTTCTAAGACTTATTGCGTTGAAGTAGGGACACAGTATCGAATAGAAAGTAACGATACTGTACTCATGAGTAGTATCGAAACAAAAGTATTGATACTTCAAAGTATCGAGTACTGAGTACTTTTCATAGAAACTATGTCGTGATGAGATTTTTTTTTTTTAGGAATTAAACGTTTGTGAACTTATGAAAACATTTCGAGCCACGTTTTAGTAGGTTAATTATATTTTCTACAATTTATTCGATACGATACCTGCCAAAAAGTGCTCATGAAGTAAAAGTATCGAGTACAAAAGTATCGTAGTAGTATAGTATTAGTAAATATTGATACTTTTTTCGTGTCCCTACGTTGAAGTAGCAATTTGTCAATTGCTTGACAAAGTGTCTCAATTGAATACTAGTATACATGAACTGTAAAACAGCTGCAGAATAAAGATTCTTGAGTGGCGTCCACGTATCAGAGAGCGCAGTGTAGAACGCCCTTGCACTAGGACTAGATGGACTGACATCCTGGTGAAAGTTGCTGGGCGTCATTGAATGAAGGCGGCACAAAACCGCGCTTTGTGGTGAAACATAACGGAGGCCTACATCCAGCAATGTGTATGAGGCTATACTCATCTACCATCATCATCTAGCCTATGCTAGATGATGATGGTACATTATGGTTACGAACCTTAAATATCAAATTTTTTAAATTGTCAGCTACATTTTTCATCTCAGCCAACATAGTTTTCACATCTTTCCTAGAGGTTGAATTAGGATCTATACTCTTGGTCATAGATTTTATTAAACTCTGGGTTGAACTACATTTTGTTTTCTTATTTATTTGGCGATAGATTTTTTCCTGTAATGAAAAAATGCGCAGGTAACTCATTCCAGATCCTGCACGTACGTAGAAGAAATGGTCGCTGGAAACGTATAGTTGAAGACCATAACGTTTCTAAGTGCAATGGATGAACCCTGATATGATGCCAAATGGTACGTTGGTAAAACGGTTACCGTGATATCTGGTCAAATAGTTCCTCAGTTCTCATGAAAAAGTGGAAAAATCATTTAAATTAGAAACTGATTAACATCCACTGTTACAAACCTGGTGATGGCATAAACTTGATAAGAGAGCTTCACAATATAATAGTTCCCATGCTTGTTATCAAGTTTTTTATAAAGAGTGCCACTCCCCATTGTCTTCGCATCTTTACTAAACCGGCGACCAAGTAAGAAGCATTTATAAAATCAAAATACAGAATTGTACAAATATTATTATTACCAAAACCAATTTTGACTGGTAGGAATACAAGCTAAAGCATGAAAGAATACATAGCTCTAAAGGTGAAGGATGATTTGTCTTTTAACAAAGAACTCTTAAGAAATAGTAAGTATAATTTTTAGATATTTAGACTTTATATAACTCACTGCTTCCTCTTTCAATATAGAAAATTGTTTCTCATCTAGCTCAGTACTGAATTTCGAACTATTGTTCTCTGCGGTGCCACCTGAATTTGAGTACTGTATAATATCAAGAAACTTCAAGATATTTCCAGCCGCATCATCAGCCGCATGATTTAGGTCGTCCATGAGGTCTCTTGGAGAATTATAATCGGAGCTGTTGAAACGACGCTCAACTTCTGTTAAGGTTCGTTCCTATAAAAATGATCATATTAATCCACTGCTCCATTTACCTATACTATCTATACTAATAAATAAAATTGGGGTGTCTGTTTGTAATGTCAAAATAATAGACTTTTTTCATGCTCACACGGTTGTTTGCACGACACCTATGCCTAAATTACAGATTAAAAAAATTTTGTCTGTCTGTCTGTCTGTTTGTTCCGGGTAATTTTCAAAACGGCTAGACCTATTTCAAAAACTCTTTCACCAATGGAAAGCTATAATATCAGGGAGTAAACTAGGCTATATTTTATCCCGGTATCCCCACGGGAACGGGACTAAGCGGGTAAAACGACTAAAACCGAAGCGAAGCGAGGGCTGGTTGTTAGTTTCACATATATTCTGATAAAAAAACACGTGATTTGTCTTTAAGAGTTCTGCTTTTATAACAGGAGGTTTATACAAAGACTAGCTTATAACCCCGCGACTTCGTCCGCGTGGAACAGTTGCTTTGGGATAATGCTAACTTTAACCCGGGACTTTGATTACGTAGAAGGTGAAAATATTTTTAAATAATACAATTCTGTCACACATGATATCTAACTGTTTATGAAGTGCACGCAGCGGTAACTCTCAAAAGGAAAAAAATTGCCGATTCTGAAACATTTTTGATTGTTGCTCCGCTTCTAATGATCTTAGCGTGATGATATATATAACCTATAACCTATAACCTTTAGCCTATAACCTTCCTCAATAAATGGGCTATATAACACTGAATATTTCAAATACAACCAGTAGTTCATGAGATTAGCGCGTTCAAATAAACGAACTCTTCCGTTTTATATATTAGTATAGATTGGTTCTGTCTTTTTTTCGAACCCGTAGAAAAAAAGCAGTTTCAACATATTGCATAGAAAATAACTGCATAGATCTTTTCAATATTATTAGTTTTCTGTTCTAGTTAATATGGTTACCGGGACTTATATCATGTATAATATTACTTTTTAGTTTTCCATATATCTGAACTTCAGCAATCACCATGACCACAACAGAACTGAAGTAGCTCCGGGTAGATAGTGCATTTGTGGTCAGAAAATTAATTGCCACGTGATTCGCCCGGCGAAACGTGCGGAGGGGCGCCCAATAGCCATCTAAATCCCGTTAAAATTAATTTCGCGAGTGTTAATAGCTAGCTTGAAATGCTGTATTAGTTCTCAAATATTAGTAAAGCGATATCTCTTGATATTAGTCCCACACTAAATCTATATATATATATATATATATATATATATATATATATATATATATATATATATATATATATATATATATATATATATATATATATATATGCTGTCGTAAAAAACGACATAGGGATATAAAATGCGTACTAAATCTAGGCAAGACAAGAAACAATCGAAATGAAATCCTATACTAACGCGTCTGAGCCTAGCATTGTGGTATAGTAGGTCAATTTCTCTCCCATTGCGAAAGAGCCTCGAGCCCAGCAGTGGGATTGCTCCAGTTATGAGCTGATATAAATTAGTGGTGAAAGTGGCCGATTCACTTTACATGCACGCAGTCTAAGATTCATTATGACTTTCCATTAGCTTCCTCTTTATCCAACTATGAAATAAACCTTGAAGTTATAGTTAAGTATTAAATACTTAAGGTCAAAGAACAGATAAATGGCCTTATTTGTCAGCAAACTGGAACAGTATAAAAAATGTTATAAATGAATTGCTGTTCGTTAGTCTCGCTAAAACTCGAGGACGGCTGGACCGATTTGGCTAATTTTGGTCTTGAATTATTTATGGAAGTCCAGGGAAGGTTAAAACGGTGAGAAAATATGGAAAAATTGCCAGTAAAATATTAAAAACAACTACAAAAATTTTATTTTCCCATACAAACTGTTCCCCTTACCTGTCAAACATTTGATATTCGTCCCGACGGTTTGAAATTTTTGGCATAATTACATGTAGATCTAGATTAAGAAAGGATTTGGAATCGATAAGAAAAGGCGGTATATTAAATAGCTTCAGTCTGTCCAAAATGGACGAATAATCTTTATACATAAAAATGAATCACCGAAATGTATGTACGCGCATAACTTCCGATTGTCTGCACCAAATTGATAATTCTTTTTTTATTGTGTTTGTTAACAATAATGTTAGGACAAGGTTTGTATAGAAGAAAATTAATAGAAAAAATATTTTTTATTAAAACTAGCTAACCCGGCGAACTTCGTACCGCCTTTTTTCGTAATTATTTTGTTTTAATATTTATCAGCTTTGTTTTAGTATTATCCGTGCGGTGATGGAGTAAGAATACAATTTACCACCCCTCTCTCTTGCTCGTGGGTGTAGTAAAAGACGACTAAGGGATACAATATGAATATAATATCTATGCAAGCGAAGGAAAACTCGGCATAAAACCCTATACCAACACGTCTGACCAGCGTGGTATAGTAGGTCGATTTCCCTTTCATAGTGGAGGAGGCCCGAGCCCAACAGTGAGACGTGTATGGGTTGAGACGTGTATGGGTTGAGACGATGATGACGATTTATCAGCCTCCTACAAATGGCGTAAAGTTGCGGATTAAGGAAATATAACACTTTTCGTAAATTCAATCCAGTAAGTAATTAAAGTCAATCAATAATTCCATTATATTGTCATGTTTGTGGCCAGTGCCGGAGACCGTCCCACTTTTGGCAGGAGCCCCAGCCTGTCCTCCTTCCAACATCCAGGGAACTGGCCAAACGCTATTCAAGCGTTGTATAGACCTGCAAGATGTGGTACCAAGTGCTCAAGGACCAATGCCAGCACCCATTAGGGTGAACCGTCTGGCCGGTGAGGAATAGATTTAACACGTACATATGTATATGCGCCACTGCCGCCCCAATTCCGTGTCCGTGGCGGAGCGGTTTCCGGTTACTGTCCAGCAAAACAATGATTGTAGGGGTTTGCCGCGGTGGGAATAGGTCCTCGACAACCCTGATGAGGAGGCCGGGTTGGAAAATTACGGTGAGCGGAGGAGGGCGTAGCTTTCTCAACTCCGCGCGATAGAGGCGACCCCAGAAGTCACGTTTAAGACTGTCCAGAATTCGAAAAAAGGCGGTACGAAGTTCGCCGGGTCAGTTAGTCAAATATAAAAAGAAATAGAAATCAACGATGTAATAATTGAAGGAGCCTAATCTAGAAATTATAAGGTATAAAAATATATACCATCGCTTTCATTCATACACTTTCGCTCTGTTTATAACTGGTGCTGTTTCTACTTTTCGAAGAATGACTTAAATTTTGATGAGTTTTATAATTAAATGATAGCCACCAGCCAAATAGATGCAACTTAATTTGCCACATATTAACATAAAACCGAGTTAGCTCCGGTAACCATATCACATTAGACATGTTAACTTCGTTAAAGAGCATTTTGTGTGTAGACACACCTGTCTGTCTGTCATAGTCCCCTATTTAATAGTAAACTCAATTAGGCATCGCTACGCATAACTATACTCCGGCCGCTCTGAGTTTGCGTTCCTGACAGGTCATGACAGAATGGGCGATGTAACTTTGAACTGCCGTACTATTTACGGCACAATTTTAAATATCTTATATTTACCTTATTAACGAGTTGTTCAATGCACATTGAACATGCAACGCAGCAAATTCATAAGTAGAGCATGTCAACATACAAGTAGAACATGTCAACATACAAATGTGCAAAATTCGCACTGACATGATTAAAAGACGCTGCGTTACACTTCACACTTACGACACACTTAGCCGTCAATTCTGATCAGTCTAGTGAGTCTGCTTGACTGGCAGTGAGAATTACCAATCTTCCACCCAACATCCATCTCACATCTACCTGTCACCTTAGGTAGCGCGGTGCAGGTATCCCATCAAATAGGCTAAGAACTTAAGGGCTTTAGGTACTTCAAACTATAACCTTAGGTTCTTCTGTCAAACACGGCGTTAGTTCATAGCCCAGACTACGCCTGTACACGAGTAATAACATTACAAATTTAATAATTATGCCAACTTACAATAAACGTATTAATTTTCGGCTAAAATTATTAACAATTACTCAATTAACAAATATAAAAACAATAGTTTTAAAAATCAAAACATGTCAAACTGCACTGTTTCAAGGTTTTGTCTTATGTTTGTTTTTGTAGTGATAGGACAAAATAACGAGACAATTGTAATCGCATATTTTTATAATCTTAATATAATCTGTCGGTATAATATTAACAAAACGTTATAATTTTGTTTTATAATTTATAATGTATTTACTATTTAATAAAGTTAGTAATATGACAAAGGTACGCCCAATCAAAACTTAAGAAAATAAATATCGTGATAACAATTAGATCTATCAAAAAAAAATGAAAATAAAATGACTTACTACTTTATATTACTAGTGAAAAATGGCTACCCGTAATAGCGTTGTGGGGACTGCCATTTTATAGCAGTCACAAAGAGTCATTTCTTGTCGTCTCGCGCGCATAGACTACGTTCTCCAGTGTTTCTCAACATGTATTTTCTCGTCCATTTGGACGTCATGCGTCCATTTGGACGGCCAAGATTCCGGCAGGTGGGGGTCTCCGCGTGCGGCTCTGGTGGCAGAGCACGGCGGATCTGACCCGGGGCCAATGGGGCGGATGTGCCTCATGACACTCCGTCGCCAGAGACGGTGGCGTCACGGCCCGGGGGCGTGACGGGTCGGTCGCTCGCGAGCGGCCAGACCTGGAAGGCCCAAACCGTAATCCTGAGTAGGGGGGTCAGGACCGGGGGTCTTCGGACCGCGGGGAAGAAAACCCCTATAAAAAATTACCCCAAATCTTAAGTTTGGCCACTCGGCGAGGAGATGTATGGCTGGTGGGTTAAGAAGCGCGCGCGAAAAAAAAAAAGCGTCCAGCCGTTAGAGTGGTAGTCAAGGCAAGACTTAAAAATGATCCAAATATGGCAGAGGTTCCAAACGACGTACCTACTCCAGAGGGTCCCGGCCACACCGGGGAATCCCTCAATGTGCTGGTTTCTGAGCGCGAGAGGCGCACAGTCACCAGCACAGTCAGTCCCCAGTCGTATGGGAGGGGGACAACACCTGCTATTTCTGCCGAGAGCCCGGCACAAGATCAGGAGGCTCACCGGGGGGAAGGGATTGAAGTTGAAGTGAAGGAGAAGGAAGAGATTGAGAAGAAGAAGAAGGGGAAGAAGAAGAAGCAGAAGCGTACCGCCCAGGCGCGAGCCCGCATCGAGACCGCAAGGTGGAAGGCGTGGCGGGAGCGGCAGAAGGCGGCCGGTATGGCTACGTGCGACGAGGGTGGCAGCACTGCTGCTGCAGGGCCGTCGCGGAGCGGGGGTGGCGTTGCTGCCTAACCATCGGAGGAGGAGACTGGGTCGATCACAGAGCTGTCGCTAGACGAGAGCGTCAGCGTCGACTGCAGCAGCGGACCCGAGGACGAAGGCGGCATTGCCGCAGAGCCGTCGCAGGATGAGGGCGGCAATGCCGCAGGGCCATCCGAAGGTCTGGAGTCGGACACGGCCTCAGAGATGGTCCTAACGGACGTGGGCGGAAGTGCCGCAGAGCCGTCTGCCGATGAAGACGGCGCTGAATGGACGCAGGTCGGCCGGAGTAGGGACGAGGGCGGTGGATGCGCCGCAGGTCCGTCCAGTAGGAGTAGGGGGACGATAGGCAGGCCGTCACTTGAGGGTAGGCCGTCGTCGAGTAGGGAGAAGAGGAAGGCTGCCGAGGAGGAGACCATCGCCACCACGGTAGGTACGAAGGAGAGGGAGGAGGCCCTCCCCCCGAGCGTCCGGAAGCGCCCCCTCAAGGGGCGCAGCTCGAACACCGACTCGGAGGGGAGCACCATCATGCCTCCTCCCAAAGTCCCGACCATGCCCCGTGGGCGCAGAGGTCGTGGATCGGCGAGGCCGGGGACTCCGGTTCTGGCAGGCCACGGTGGCGAGGTGGCGGCCCTACAGGCCGCGAACGCCCGCCGTAATAAGGAGGTCTCCGGCTTGCGGGAACGCAACCGCAAGCTGGAGACGGAGTTGGAGGCGGTGCGACGGGAGAACCGCGGGTTGGCCAAGGAGATGGCCGACCTGCGGGCCCAGTTCGCGCGCCTGGCGCCGGCCGCGCCGCCGGTGCCGGCCTCGCCACCGAAACGGGCTGCGCCGGGGAGGACGGGCCCGTCGTCTGCGCCCGTGGCGCCGGCTGAGCCCGTCGCGGCTGCTGCGCCGGCTGCACCCGTCGCGGCTTCGGCGCTTCCTCCCCTCGTCGTGGTCCCTCCGCCGGCTCGTGGCCGCGGGAGACCTCGGAAGGGGGAGGAGCCGCCGCCCGACGAGGTGCACGGCGTGTCGGAGTCGGCGGTACGCGTCATCCTAGCCCGAGTAGGGGTGATGGTGGATGCGCGTATCGCCGCCGTAGCGGCCAGGCTCCCGCCTGAGCCACCCCTCCGACCACCGCTCGCCGCGGACAAGGCGAGGCGGCCGCAAGCGTCAGCTCCCACCCCGCTGCCCTGTCAGGGTGGCCGCATGGTGAGCTACGCTGCGGCCGCGGCCGGGCCCAAGGGGGCCAAGAAGGCCGGCAAGGTGCCAGCTCCCGCCAAGGCCGGGCCGCGGCCGGCGCCAGCGGCTGCACCGCAGGCGCCAGCCAGCGCACCCGCGACCGCTCCTGCTGCGCTCAGCGCTGCTGCCAGGCTCGAACAGGGCTGGCAGGTGGCTGAGCGGAGCAGGAAGGCACGCGGCCAGAAGCGGAGAGCGGCGGCCAAGAGTGCCGCCGTGGCCGCCGCTCCCCAGGCGGGAGCCGGCAGAAAGGGGAAGAAAAGGTCGCGCAGGGGCCTCAAGTCGCCGAAGACGGCCGCGGTGGTCATCACCGTGCTGCCTGAGGCGGCTGAGAGGGGCCTCAACTATGAGGCCGTCCTAAAACGCGCCCGGCGGGAGCTGGACGTCTCCGATATCGGGGGCGTTGAGGCGAGGACCCGCAAGGCCCGGACAGGGGCTCGAATACTCGAGTTCCCTGGGGCCGAGGGCGCGAAGACGGCCGATAGTTTGGCCACGATGTTGAGGGGGCTGTTCGGGCCGGAGGATGGTGTCCGAATCGCCAGGCCTGTCAAGTGCGCAGAGATGCGCCTGACGGGCTTGGACGATTCCGTGACGGTGGAGGACCTCCGGGAGGCCATTATGGCGCGTACCGGATGTGCCTCGGACACCGTCCGGATTGGCACCATCCGCACTGGTCCGGGCGGCGTCGGTGCTGCCTGGGTGCAGTGTCCGGTGGAGTCGGTCAAGCAATTGGCCGACTCAGGCAGGCTCCTCGTGGGCTGGAGCTCGGCGCGGGTAACGGCCCATCGACCGGGCCAGTCCCCGCTCCGAGCGCGGCTCGATCGCCCGTCAGCGCGGAGGAGGTGACGATGGATACGGACCGTTAATGGACCCCGTATCCATTCGTCTCCTCCAGGCCAACCTCAACCACACCGCCGGTGCGCAGGACGTGTTCCTGCAAGCCATGGCGGAGTAGTTGATAGGAGTAGCCGTAGCCGCGGAGCCGTACGTGGTGCCCGACCGGCCTAATTGGTTGGGTAGCACCGATGGCACCGTGGCAATCGTCGCCTCCACGTCGTGGCCTTCGTCGCCTCTGACCCTTAGGGACAGGGGCGTCGGATACGTCGCGGCGGACTGGGGGGAGATTACGCTCCTCGGAGTCTACCTCTCCCCTAACTGGAGTGTGACCGATTTCGAGGCCTCCCTCACCATCATGGAGGCCTCGTTACGGCGAATGGCATCGCGCCAGGTCTTCGTCTTGGGGGACTTCAACGCCAAGTCCGTGGCGTCCGTGACGGGCGATCGAGGAGTGGGCGGTGGCACTGGGCCTCTGTTTGCTGAACAGGGGCTCGGTGCATACGTGCGTGCGACAACGGGGCGGGTCGATAGTGGACCTTTCGTTCGCTAGCCCCGAGGTCGCCGCACGCGTGGGGAGTTGGCGCGTCGTGGAGGAGGTGGAGACCTTGTCGGACCACCGGTATATCCGGATGGAGGTCTCCCCGGTAATCCCGACGCCCAGCAGGGGTCACGGGGCGGATGGACGTCCTGCGTTCCCGCGATGGGCTGTGGGTCGCTTAGACCGGGACCAGCTGGCGGGGACAGCCATCGTTTACTCGTGGCTGTCCTCTGCCAACCAGTCGGACGGGGTGGATGCCGAGGCTGGCCGCATCCGCAGTGCGTTGACGCAGATCTGCGATGCGGCCATGCCCCGGGTACGGCGTCCGCCCCCGAGGAGGGCAGTCCACTGGTGGTCCCGGGAGCTGGCGGATCTCCGGGCCGCGTGCATTCGCGCCCGGAGGGCCTACACCCGCAGCCGGCGGCGCCAACGCGACGCGGAGCGGGAGGTCTTGCTGTATGAGGGCTACCGCAATGCGCGGTCGGCCTTCAGGCTGGCTGTCCGCTCCGCCAAGGACGTCAGTCGGCAGGAGATGCTGGACGGTCTCGATCGTGACCCCTGGGGACGCCCCTATCGCGCGGTGCTGAATAAGCTCCGCGCGCGGGGCCTTCCCCTCACCGAGACTCTCCAGCCCAGCCTTCTCACCCGGGTCGTCGAGGACCTGTTCCCGCGGCGGGCGGAACACACGCCCCCGGTCATGGCTCCGCCAAACACTAACCGGGAGGCCGACGACGACAGTGTTCCGCCCATCACGGAACCCGAGATGGGAGTGGCGGTGGCACGCATGTGCGCAAAGTCCACCGCCCCCGGGCCCGACGGTGTTCCAAACCGCGTGCTGGGCCTGGTCCTCGACCACCTGGGTCCCCGCCTCAGGGAGCTGTTCGACGCGTGTTTAGCGTCCGGACGGTTCCCTGGGTGCTGGAAGGAGGGAAGGCTGGTGCTGCTGCCGAAGCCGGGACGGTCTCCGGGGTCGCCTTCGGCCTACAGGCCTATCGTGCTGCTCGATGACACGGGCAAGCTACTGGAGAGGGTGGTAGCTGCCCGCATCGAGCGGAACCTCGTCGGCACGGGGCCCGATCTGTCGGACGCCCAGTTTGGGTTTAGAAGGGGTCGTTTGACGATCGCGGCTGTTGCGCCTGAGGGCCGTGGCGACTGAGGCCGTCACCGGTGGGGGAGTGCTGTTGGCGGTGTCCCTAGACATCGCCAACGCATTCAATAGTCTGCCATTCAGCTGCATCAGGGAGGCGCTCCGGTATCACGGAGTGCCAGCTTACCTGAGGCGGCTAGTGGCAGACTATTTGGTGGGGCGCAGCGTCCTCTGTACCAACCGAGCAGGGGACGTTGTGCGAACGCCCATGACGTGCGGTGTCCCACAGGGGTCGGTCCTCGGACCCACCCTGTGGAACATCGGCTACGACTGGGCGTTGCGGGGGAGCCTCCCGCCCGGGCTGGGCGTGATTTGTTACGCTGACGACACGCTCGTCACAGCCCGCGGTGGGACGCTAGAAGAGGCGGTAAGCCTGGCGACCTATGGCACCGAAGAGGTCGTCAGGCGGATCGAGGCGCTGGGGTTGAGGGTCGCCCTGGACAAGACGGAGGCCCTCGTTCCATGAGCGCCTTATGAGCCCTCCCATCGGCGTCTCGATCACCGTCCGATCGGTTGACATCAGCATCCGGGCCCATATGAGGTACTTGGGCCTGGTGCTCGACGGGCAATGGTGGTTCCGGGAGCATTTCCGCAGGCTCGCTCCGCGGCTCGTCGGCGCGGCGTCCGCCCTATCGTGGCTTATGCCGAACGTGGGCGGACCGAGCGCTACGTGCCGACGGCTGTACACGGGGGTCATCCGGTCTATGGCCCTGTACGGCGCACCGGTGTGGGCGGGGTCCTTGACCGTCCGACTTAGGGCCCTTCTGTGGCGACCACAGAGGGTCATGGCGGTCAGGGCCATCCGCGGATACCGCACGGTGGCGACGGAGGCAGCGTGCCTATTGGCCGGGACTCCCCCGTGGGACCTGGAGGCGGAAATGCTCGCCGAGTTGTATCGGCGGGTGTCGGGGGTGCGCGGGGAGGGCGGTGTGATCTCGTTAAGGGATCTCACCGCCTGGCGCGTCGACGCCCGCCGAGACGTCATTGCCCGTTGGGCAGTCCGGCTGGAGAGGCCTCGGTTCGGAGTGCGAACCGTGGAGGCCTTCCGGCCGGTGCTGATGCAGTGGTTGGAAAGGCGGCACGGGGTGCTCTCCTTCCGACTAGTGCAGGTGTTGACGGGGCACGGGAGCTTCGCCAAATACCTGCACAGGGTCGTAATGAGGGAGAGTACACCGTCCTGCCACCACTGCGATTGCGACGAGGACACGGCGCGCCACACGCTCGAGGCCTGCGCGGCTTGGGCAGTGCAGCGCCGTGAACTCGTCGCAATCATCGGTGCCGACGGTGCTGACGCTGCCGGCCATCGCTAGGGCGATGGTCGACAGCGTCAGGAACTGGGACGCGGTCGCAGCCTTCTGCGAGACAGTGATCTCGAAGAAGGAGGCGGCGGATCGTCTGCGCGTGGAGCGCAGCCTCGATGAGGAGATCCGCCGCCGGCGACTGGGGCGGCGCAGGCGCAACTATCTGCGCCTCATGCCGCCCTAGCCGAGGCCGCGGGTGACGTGACCGGGGATTAGTCCGTCACCCGCCGAGAGGCCGACCGCGTGAGGAAAGACCGACGTCCTCCCCGAGGTCACACGTCGGTCGATGGGAGGGTACCCCGCGTAGGGGGTATTCCGTCGGGCCGACCACTGACGACAAGTAAACCTGCTCCGGGTTGCGGGAGTTGCGTGCTTAAGCCCCTCTAAGAGTAATAATATGAGTAAGAGGTCAGCCTCTGAGCTAATCTAGACTTTTTTTGTGTATCGTATATTATTGTTTTGCACTTTCGGTGCAAAATAATAATGCCGAAACACGGTTAAATATTGAAAAGTGAAACACGAGAACTAATTATCAAGCTTCAATATTACCTTGAGCTTGAAAGACAAAATGGTGGACCCCGTAATTATAACAAGACAAGAGCGCATCTCTCAGGCGCTTAGAATAAGCGAACGGACAATAACAAATATTACTACAGAAAAGATCGGCTCCTCGGGCACTGGAGAAAATATTTTACGAACACCAAAAAATGAAATGCAGAAATGAACCTATAACAGACAATGATAGCTTTGAGGCTGATGCTATAAGGAATCACATTCATTCATCATCACTCACCACAGTTCATAAATATCCAACTCAATGGGAAGGAAATTCATCAACTGCACCACGCTGGTTAGACGTATTGGTATAGGGTTTTATTTCGAATTTTCCTTCTCTTGCTTAGATGTTGTATGCATATTATAATCCCTTAATCGTCTTTTACAACACCCACAGGCAGTAAAGGGGGGTGGTGGATTGTATTATTATTCCGTCATCACACGGAAGCATATATATAGTAGTTATTATCCCAGAAGTGAATACCTTAATAGGTCGTCGGTTCTAGCATCTTTGTAAGCAGCTGATTTGATTCATCTGGAAAATTCTTTTAGAAAGGAATAACAATTTTAAAAGCAATTAACTTTTTGAAAGAAGTGAAAAATATTGATAATTGGGACAATACCGCTTTCATCGACGAGACAAGGTTAAACCCCAACCACACGCTTTCTCGTTCTTGGACAAATGACACTCAAGCGTCATCATCGAAAGTGCCAATGGGTAAAGGAACACGACTCTTAATATGCTACGCTGGTTGTGCGAAGTACGGTTTTGTGGAAAGCGGTTTATTGGTTTTTGAGTCAAAAACTACTGCTGACTACCACGAAGAAATGAATGCGACTACATTCAAGGAGTGGTTCCAGGATGTGTTGCTACCTGGCCTCCCAGAGCCTTTAGTTATGTTAATGGATAACGCCCCTAATCATTCGGTGCAATTAAATAAAGCACCTACCAAAGCTAATAAAAAGAGGAATCGGTGGCTGCAAAGACGTGGCAATGACGAAAATATGTCTACACTAAAAGCAGAGTTGATGAAATTAGTCAATGACCATAAGCCGGCATAAGTTCGTTATGTTTTAGATGAACTGGCTTTGGAGAATGCTTATTGCGTTCTTCGAATTCCTCCATTCCACTGCCAGTACAATATCATAGAGCTAATCTAGGCCCCAATTAAAGATTATGGAGCCGGGCATAATACTTCTTTCACCGTATGGCATAAAAAAGATGAAGGCACTTTAAAAAAAAAACATGCGAAATAATTCCTATAAATTTAACAAAATTTATCAAAAATAAACATGCAAAATAATTCCTATAAATTTAACAAAATCTATATTGAATTGAATAAATATGCATAATGAATACAATAAATAACATGATTAAATATAATGAATGTTATTTATTGTACATCACTAGTTATGACGAATTGACATGTGTCAGGAACGCAAAATCAGAGCGGGCGGAGTATAACAAGTTATTAATAATTCATTAAGTATCCTGTATATTGGTTGCACTAAATATCATAGGTTAATTTCTCATATACATATACTAGCAACCCGCCCTCGCTTCGCTTCGGTTTCAGTCGCCTTACTCGTGTAGTTCTCGTTCCCGTGGGTATACTAGGATAAAATATAGCCTATGTTACTCAGGGATACTGTAACATTCTAATGGTGAAAAATTATCGAAATCATTCCAGGAGTTTTTGAGTTTATTCGTAAGGAACGTTTCGCCTTTATAATATTAGTGTAGATTACACCCTTAGAGAGTGAAAATTAAAAAATGCTGAAACATGTGTTTATTTATTTTAACTAAAGAGTATTTTTGGAGAATTTGAAGAAAATCGATGTAGATTTTTTTTTTTTCACCTTATACAAACTTTATTACTGCGATTTACCCCCTAGGGGTTGAATTTCAAAAAACTCTTTCTTAGTGGGTTTCTACGTCACGGAAAGAAACTAATGTCAAAATTTCATGTTTCTGGCTTCAATAGTTTCGGCTCTGTAATAAGTCGAGATATCGAAGATAACTGACATCTTGCCTCCTATTTTACACGCTTAGATGATGAAAATTGACAAACGCTGCAACACGTCTTTATTTATTTTTATTAAAAAGTATTTGTGCTTAATTTGAAGACAGTAACTAAAGATTTTTTTTCTTTCCATACAAACTTTACCGTTGGATTTCACCCCCTCAGGGGTGGAATTTCAAAAAATCTTTACTTAGTGGGTGCCTACGTCACGAAATAAAACTACGGTCCAAATTTCATTTTTCTAGCTTCAGTAGCTTGGGCTCACCATGTTCCTTTACATGTATATTATTGTTAACGCCCCCGCAACACCCCCTGCAGGTGGAATTTCGTAAAATCCGTTCTTAGCTGACCTCTACTCGACGAAAGGAATATTTCTGCCAAATTTCAAGTCTGTACGTCTTTGGTTAGAGATAAATGATGATTCGCAAAACCCTCCTCTCATATATCATCATCATCTTGCTCTTATCCCAATTACTTGGGGTCGACGCAATATGTCATCTGTTTTGACATATTGCAAAAAGTTTCGGCAATGACTTTTATGACCGGCCGCCTTCCTGACGTCAACCCTCCTTGGGAATGTAATCGTTGACCCAAATGGTACCAGATGGAGTTGGTCCGGGTCAATCTAGGGCTTAGTCGTCTTTTACGACACCCACGAGCAAAGCAAGGGTTGGTAGTATTCGAAGCCGCTACCACACAGCCTCCTCTCATATATATATATATATATATATATATATATATATATATATATATATATATATATATATATATATATATATATATATATATATATATATATATATATATATATATATATATATATACATATACGTGTGTAATAGCTTGAAGGCATTTAGTATTTTTGGGTGCAGCTTTTTGATCGCTTAAGTACCGACACTATCATTCTATACGTTATTATTCTAAGGAATGAATATACACATAGAGGGAGTTTGAAAGTTGCTCCATCGACGGTAAAGTTAAAAAGTGAATGCCTGACGTGGTATAGAAATATGTTGAGACGGAGTGGAAGTAATATTGTATGGAAAGTTTCAAGTACAATTGTTGAAGGTGCCAGGGAAGATATAAAGCCACGATAGAAAGGAAGGAGGATAGAAAGCCAGATAAAAGATAGGTGGATTGCATAAAGCAATGACATCGATGAAAAGGGAGTAAACGCCGTGATGATGTCTGATTGTGTGGAAGAAAAGCACATATTGCGCAGACTCCCAAGTAATTGGGGATATGAGCAGGTTGGTGATTCATCATCATCATCATCATCATTTCAGCCTATCGCCGTCCACTGCTGGACGTAGGCCTCCCTCATGTTGCGCTACAATGAGCGGTCCTGTGCCGCCTGCATCCAACGACGCCCAGCTACTTTCCCTAGGTCATCGGTCCACCTAGTGGGGGGGCGTCCTACACTGCGTCGTCCGATACGTGGTCGCCACTCGAGAACCTTTCTTCCCCAGCGGTTGTCGGTTCGTCGAGCGATGTGGCCTGCCCATTGCCACTTCAGCGTGCTAATTCTACGTGCTATGTCGGTTACACCCGTTCTTCTGCGGATTTCCGTATTCCGGATTCTATCTCGCAGAGAAATCCCAAGCATAGCCCGCTCCATAGCACGCTGAGCGACTTTGAGCCTTGATATGAGGCCTACATTTAGGGACCACGTTTCCGTGCCGTAAGTCATCACTGGTAACACACACTGGTCAAAGACCTGTGTTTTCAGACACTGAGGTATGTTGGACGAGAAGATCCTCTTAAGTTTCCTGAACGCTGCCCAACCGAGTTGGATTCGTCGGCTGATCTCTTTCTCGAAATTGGATCTACCTAACTGGACTGTTTGTCCTAGGTAAACATAGTGATCGACAACTTCAAGAATCGCATTGCCAACTAGGACCGGTACAGGAATGACATGGGCATTTGACATGACTTTCGTCTTGTCCATGTTCATTCGTAAACCCACTAGTTGGGATACCCTGCTGAGATTATTGAGCATTGTGCCAAGGTCCTCCATGGATTCTGCCATAACGACTATATCGTCCGCAAATCGAAGGTGAGTGATGTATTCGCCGTTAATATTGATGCCGAGTCCAGTCCAGTCTAAGAGCTTGAAGACATCTTCCAGTGCAGTGGTGAACAGTTTCGGAGAGATAACATCTCCCTGTCTCACGCCTTTCTGCAACTGGATCGGTTTCGTACTCTTATCCCGGATACGGACTGACATTGTGGCGTTTCTATACAAACACTTCAGCACTTCGATATAGCGATAGTCGATTTGGCACCGCTGAAGGGACTGCAGCACCGCCCAGGTTTCGACTGAATCAAAGGCTTTCTCATAGTCCACAAACGCTAAGCACAGGGGCCGATTATACTCCTCGGTCTTTTGTATAATCTGCCGAAGCGTGAGGATATGGTCTATGGTGCTATAGCCTTTTCGGAAGCCGGCTTGTTCGGGCGGCTGGAAGTCATCGAGCTTGCGCGAGAGTCGATTGGTAATGACCCTCGAGAACAACTTATAAACATGGCTCAGGAGTGAGATGGGTCTGTAGTTCTTTGGAAGAGCTTTGTCACCCTTCTTGAAGAACAGCACCACCACACTCCTGGTCCACGACTCTGGAACGTCGCCCCCGAGGATAACGGAATTAAATAGCTTTTGAAGGGCTATTAAGACTGGCTTGCCGCCCGCCTTCAGAAGCTCTGCCGTAATTCCGTCATCTCCCGGTGCCTTACCGTTACGTAGTTGTTTGAGAGCCATTCTGATCTCGTACAAGCTGATGTCCGGGATTTCTTCGGTATAGTGCCGAGTTATTGTTAAATAAAAAATATTATATAATTTTATTTTTCACTATTAATTTATATTTATTTTTGGACCTTAGACACCTTTCTTTCGGCACTGAGGGACAGGAAAGGTGTGAAAATAGTGGGGAATTGTATTCTTACTCCGTCACCACTTGCAAAGACAAACCCTTAGCTGATTCTTACTACTCCGAAATTCGTTTATTTATTTCTGCTCATGCATGTCCCACTGTTGGGCTCGAGCCTCCTCCACAATAAGAAGAAAATTGACCTACCCTGCCACGCTGGCCAGAAGATATGTGAATGAAGATCTAACGAGATATGTGAATAAAATGAAGTTTATGTTCCTATATATATATACCTACTAGCAACCCGCCCTCGCTTCGCTTCGGTTATAGGTTATAGTCGTTTTACCCGCGTAGTTCCCGTTCCCGTGGGAATACCGGGATAAAATATAGCCTTATAGCCTAGTTTACGCCCTGATATTATAGCTTTCCATTGATGAAAGAATTTTTGAAATCGGTCCAGCCGTTTTGAAGATTACCCGGAACAAACAGACAGACAGACAAAAATTAGTTAATTGCTATTTTAGGCATAGGTGTCGTGCAAATAACCGTGTGAGCATGAAAAAAGCCTATTATTTTGACATTACAAACAGACACTCCAATTTTATTTATTGGTATAGATATTTTTAGTAACTATGTAGGTATGTACTACATCTTGTACGTGGGTATAAGCGCATACAATTATACCTGTATTGACAATTGATAAGGGTCCAATAGAATGTAACATATTGTATAAAAAACGAATGGTACTGACAGATTCATCATATAACATACTAGCAACCCGCCCTCGCTTCGCTTCAGCTTTAGTCCTTTTACCCACGTAGTTCCCGTTCCCGTGGGAATACTGGGATAAAATATAGTCTAGTTTACTCCCTGATATTGTAGCTTTCCATTGGTGATAGAATTTTTGAAATCGGTCCAGCCGTTTTGAAGATTACCCGGAACAAATAGACAGACAGACAGACAAAAATTTTTTAATCTGTATTTTAGGCATAAGTGTCGTGCAAATAACCCTGTGAGCATGAAAACACCTATACCTAAAATACAGATTAAAAAAATTTTGTCTGTTTGTTCCAGATAATCTTCAAAATGGCTGGACCGATTTTAAAATTCTTTCACCAATGGAAAGCTATAATATCAGGGAGTAAACTAGGCTATATTTTATCCCAGTATTCCCACGGGAGCGGGAACTACGCAGGCAAGACGACTGAAACCGAAGCGAAGCGAGGGCGGGTTGCTAGTCTTAATATAAAATTTCGACCTCATAAAAAGCTGAAAGTCGCTCAACGTGCTGTGGAGAGGACTATATGAAGACTCGATATTTATCTACATGATAAAATCCTGAATACGGCAAACCGTAAAAGAACAGCGGTAACTGACATAGCCCAAAAAATTAGCAATTAGTAATGTTAAAATAACCTCTTTTGGCATTTTAGTTAGATAAATCATAAGTTAGTTAATAATTAAACAAGAAAATTAGTTCTTATACTATATTCATTCCTTACCAAATTAGTGACAATACCATGGACCATATTATTCCGGTACATTCTAAATCGGAAGTCCGGTAGTCTTGTTGCTAGCTGCAAGACAGGATAGCTGTTATCAAATTCCAAATATCCGTAAACAGGAATGGTCTTCACTATATCAATTGCTCCTGTGTAATATAACTTACGATTTCCTGATAATAGACAAACAGATATTTTATTATTCTTAACGACAAGAGTGAGAATATCATTAACCACATCAACCAACATTTATGCAAGAGAAGGAATACTCGACGTAAAACCCTACGCCAACAGATGACCAGCATAGTATAGCGCGATCTCCCTCTCAGCATGGAGGTTTGAGTGCAACATTGGGACTTTGAGAGTTGATATGATGATGCCGATGTCATCATCGGAGCTCACATACGACCCACTGTTGGGCTCGAGCCTCCTCCACAATGGGAGGGAATTTGACCTATGGCGCAAACGAGATTCCTAACAAAAAAACCGTAATGATAATGATATTATCGATGATATTTGTCATCATATGATCATCAATTGATCTTGCCTCTCCACCGAAATTCTTTCTTCTTAAAAATAAAAACAAGTATCTAGGCATTGCACCAATTTAGTTTGCTATTTTTTTCTGAGCATTAATGTTCTGTAAAAGTATATTGCTCATTTGACAGAAGAAGGATATTATAACATACCGTTCAAATATATTCTACTTTTTGAGCAGATTATTACCACCAGTTTTACATATGTACGAATATACTTGTTTCAGGATTCAATTACTTACTTATCTCTGTCATCATTGCCATAAATTCTGAAACAATGGAATTTTAACTGAATATTTTGCATTCTATCTTTTAAATATGAAAAATATTTTTTTTCATTGCCGATGGTGGCCAACGAGCAAGCAGCACACCTGATGGAAAGTTATACTGCAGGACATGGACCTTTGAAATACCGGGGGCACAGCTTGGCCGTTGCATACCGTAAAGAAAATGCTCTTCTTAAATCTAGTTTAAAGAAGGACATGTCATAGCGCTCGGGAAACACAGCAGCGGGTAGTTCATTCTAGAGCATGCATGTCCGTAGGAAAAATTATCGCTGGAAACGTATAGTTGAAGACCATAACCTTTCCAGATGAAATGGATATACTCTGCTGCGGTGTCGAGTACTACATCGATAAAACGGTGACGGTAGTACCAAGTCAAACAGTTCCTCAGAGCACTCTCGACGAAAGAGTCAGTAGAGTACACAGTAAATTTGTTTGACAAGTGTCATGTGGGACAGCAAAGTAGACTGTATTTAGTATTGTAATTTGGCTGGTAGGTTAGCCTACATGGAGTGTCAGGCGTTTCCCCGGGTTGGACAAATCCCGCAAAGAAAAATGAGTACGACTCACCGTTCCTCTGCAACGGCCGGTTTCCCTGGTATTTCTTGAAAGGTTTGGGGATGCTGAAGGTCGCTTGGATGTCCACAACACACGGTGTCGATAAAATCCCGGTATTTCGATTTTTGAATAACGCACGGCGTCAATAACGGTCTTGTAGGTAGGTCAACGCGCCGACGGCTGACATTTACATTTTTCGCTACTAGAGCGCAGCACAAGTTTATATCTTTAGCGACAATAGGCCCGCCAATTTTGAGGCGGGAATACTCGGTACCACCAAACCGCGCATTAGTTCAGTGGCTGCACCCAGCTTCCCCACAGGAAATATCCAACCACAGGTTTGATACTTAATATGTAATTTCAAATCTGTCACATTAAGTTCATTATTTTATTTTAGATTAGCACTAAGACAGTTAGTCCGTGTGGTGGCGGAGTAAGAATACAATTCGCCACTCCCTATATTGCACCATGTATATCCCTACACCGTGGATGTCGTAAATGACGACTATGGGATATAATATGCACATAACATCTGTGCAAGAGAAGGAAAACTCGAAATGAAACCCTATACCAACATGTCTGACCAGCATGGTATAGTAGGTCAAATGCCCGCCCATTGTGGAGAAAGCCCAAATCCAACAGTTGGACGTATGTGGGCTGCGAATATGATGATGACTAAAACATTTGAATGGGATTAATTGACAACGGCAATAGAATAGAATAATTATAACTATACTAGCAACCCGCCCTCGCATCGCTTCGATTTTAGTCGCCTTACCCACGTAGTTCCGGGATAAAATATAGCCTATCTTACTCCCTGATATTATAATTTTACATTGGTGCAAGAATTTTTGAAATCGATTCGGTGGTTTACCTAAGCGTGAAAGAGTAACAAACAAACTTACTTTCGCATTTATAATATTAGTAAGGATATGTGTAGGTACTCAAATAAAATGCGACTATATTAATGGCAAGACTGTACAGCTGAACAAAGAAGATTTAGCACATCTGCAAACTAACATTTTTGTTTTTAGTAATATCTATTTCATATCCATTTATTAACATACATTTATATCAGACTAGTTTTTGCCCGTAGAAGTCGAAAATGGTTCTATTAGGTAGAATACAATTTACCCACCCCCTTTCTTGCCCGTAGGTGCCCTAAAAGAAGATTTAACATCTATTCATGAGAAGGAAAACTCTAAATAAAATCCTTGTACCAACCCATCTGAGCAGCGTGGTGTAGTAAGTCAATTTCCCTCCGATTGTGGCGGAGTGTCTTGCAGTCTTGTGATGGTCTTTTTGGATTTATTCTTGATTATATTCATAACAGAATCCCAGCTTGATGGTAACACCCAGCTATTCTCTCTATTTAAATTTTTGTATTTTTGATGTCAATAGCCTCCCGTACCATTCTACGCAGGCATGGTTTGATAAAAAATCAATCTATGCATACCTTCGTCACTGTTATTATTTGCAGGTATCTCTCCAACTGTCATAGCGATCCCGCACGACTTGTTGCATATTCTTCTGTCGAGCATCGAAACTTCCAATATTGCGCATAAGATGCAGAAATCTTCAACTAACCATAAGCGATCCTATAGTAGATATTTTATTCATGATCATCATCATCTCAGCTCATAAGTCCCACTACTGGGTTCGAGTCTCCTCTACAATAGAATGGGAATTGCCCTACTATACCAAGCTGGTCAGAAGTGGGTTTCAAATATTTTTTCTGCTTTTGCATAGATGTTAAATCAGTTCATCATTTTTCATCATTCATCATTTCAGCCTATCGCCGTCCACTGCTGGACGTAGGCCTCTCTCATGTTACACCACAAAGTGCGGTCCTGTGCCGCCTGCATCCAACGACGCCCAGCAACTTTCACCAGGTCGTCGGAACACCTAGTGGGGGGCCGTCCTACACTGCGTCGTCCGATACGTGGTCGCCACTCGAGAACCTTTCTTCCCCAGCGGTTGTCGGTTCGTCGAGCGATGTGGCCTGCCTATTGCCACTTCAGCGTAGTAATTCTTCGTGCTATATCGGTTATACCCGTTTTTCTGCGGATTTCCGTATTCCGGATTCTATCTCGCAGAGAAATCCCGAGCATAGCCCACTCCATAGCACGCTGAACGACATTGAGCCTTGTTATAAGGCCTACATTTAGGGACCACGTTTCCATGCCGTAAGTCATCACTGGTAACACACACTGGTCATAGACCTGTGTTTTCAGACACTGAGGCATATTGGACGAGAAGATTCTCTAAAGTTACCCAAACGCTGCCCAACCGAGTTGGATTTGTCGGCTTATCTCTCATTAAATCGATTACTACATCTAA
This sequence comes from Lymantria dispar, assembly GCA_032191425.1. Taxonomy (NCBI): domain Eukaryota; kingdom Metazoa; phylum Arthropoda; class Insecta; order Lepidoptera; family Erebidae; genus Lymantria; species Lymantria dispar. The sequence goes on from CM063440.1 coordinate 10,522,820, forward strand.
AGACTTGATCTTAGTAGGGGATGAATTGTATTCTTACTCCGTCACCAGACGGAAAGATATTTTATTATCATCTCATCTCATAAATGAACAGTAGGTGGGCTTGAGTCTCAATAATAGAACAGAAATAGAGTTACTATACCACGCCGGTCAGACGATTTGGTATAGAGTTTTATGTTGAGTTTTCTTTCTCTTGCATAGATGTTATTTGTAATAATCCCATAGTCGTCTTTTATGACACCCACGGCCAAGAAAAGAGAATGTGGTGCATTGTATTCTTACTCTATCACCACAAAGATTATTTTTTTATATTATCATCAAAAGATAAAAAAGAAATCTCGTATTGTCTTACTCTTATTCCTGACAGCATAGACTAGTATCCGAATGTATATCAACAAAGGAACGAATACTGTGAAACGGCTGGAGATAGGAATGTGGGTCATGTTTCTTTTCATTAATTATAAGTTTATGAAAATCTCTTGCAACGCAATAATTTATTTCTTACAGTCAATTATTACTTAAAAATACTTAGGAGATATGATATAGAGATATGTTTATAAACAATGGAGATAATGATCTTCTATCGTTGTAAGTTACGCATTTGAAAAAAAAGTAGGACGAACCGTTTAGAGGCTTTGGCTATATTTTGTAAGCAACCTTTGCCTCTTTAAGATAATCTTTTATATAAAAGCTTTCCTTATGTTTTATTGCTTTTATCTCTAAAAGCTCATATATAAACATATGAGCTGCTAGAGAGAGAGAAAGAGAAAGCGGGAGACAGTTGTTTCTTATAACTCCCCTATGTCACAATATTACTAATTAGTGAGCGTATCACCGTGATGTAGTATTTCAAAAATAATAAATGCAATATTAATGGGTTAATAAGTCCAATAGGAAATTGAATTTCATGCAGAAAAGAATATGAATAAAATAATATAGTGTCTATTTAAAATATAACACAAATAGTTATAATTTGAATTAGCTCTACGTGAGCTGTTGCTAGGGCACGCAGCTCTATCTGGACCATAAATCAATAAACTGCATACGTTGGTAGCTAGTATTTAAATACAGGCGAGGGCGCGCTAGTCGCAGACATACTTAGGCCCAACTTTACCGAAACAATCCGCACGCATTTGATTGGTTCGCCATGTCCGGCGTTATAAATCGATAAATTGCAGTTACTATTGCAATACGTATATCATATATTAAACCTGGGTGACCAGCATGCGACTTTGAAAAGTATTAAATATTACTCGTTTTAAAATGCGTTTTAGTAAATATAAAGTAATTTTATCAAAACTATACTTAATTCCACCATTCAATTTATAATTTCCATCTACTTATTCACTGAAATAGCTTTGCCATATTTCAGAGAATAATATTTAAAGAAATTTAATAAAGTAGTAATAACTCTCTCTAACTGTATTGAAATTGGAAGTTAATTGAAATTTTATAAAGTTTTATTTTATAGTAAAAATTAATTCGTTGCAGCAAAAATCACTATGCACATAGTTTTAACCGCCTATGAAAATCTACCATAATAGAGTGAAGGATGGCATTGCTTTATAGACAGCTACCACTACACATTTGAATATAGCAGTATAAAAGCATAGGGTTGTACAAGTATGCATTATCGATATAAGTTTAGAAGCTTTAGGTACCCAATTAAATAATCTCTGTAAAAAATTCGTTTCAGTAAGCCAATAAAGGAATTAACAGTGGCATATACCCAACGGTATGGAGAAGGCTCGAGCCCCACAGTGGGACGTATGTGTGCTGAAATGATGATGATGATGATACCCTACATACGACAGTTTATTGCTGTCTCTTTCTCACAACAAATGCGACATTTCCACGATCTTTACTAGGCAAATAAAATAAAACTGTGTCTAAATAGGGCATATAGTATCATCGAGATCTTTGTATTTCATATATTATTTTATGAATTATCGTTGATATTATAAATCAGAGTCGTATATTTTTAATAATACGCCAATCAATAGAGGAGGATGTCAACTGGGGTAGACTCCAGACCTCCTCTTTTTAGAATAGAAAAGAAATTGATATATGGCGCTAGTTATATGGGTTTATTTGTGTTTTTATTTAGAGCTTTCCTTTTCTTGTATAGAATATCTTCACATTATATCCCTTAACTGTCTTTTACGATACCTAAAGGCAGAATATCTAAAGGTAGGATTGGATGTGAATAGTATTCTTACTCCGACATTGCATGGAAAAGATACTTTTTAGTTGTTACTGGGAGAAAATAGGAATGGAATATAGAAGTTAGGATTGGAATAGAGACAAAGAATTAGAATAGTAGTAGAAATATAATTTTATATGTTACCGTCTGTAAAGGTAACACAGGTTCTACACTGGTGGTCCTCAGTTCTTGCTGGTAATAAGGTACTGTAGTATTCAGTGCTACCAATATAGATCCACGATGGTACGGGCTTTCTTCGTTGTTTCCAACAGCTCCAGGAGTTGTGGTTCCATACATATGAAGGAGCGAAGGACCAAATGTCGGCAAAAATCCTAAAACATGATTTAAAGTTACAAAATGTAGTACATTTTAGTCAATACAGGCTCATAATAAAATTACTTAAACTATGGAATGCATTTGAGCCATTGAGCATTATCGGCAAAGTTCAGGAATGCAACTTATCAGAAAAAGTATAAGTATTAGATAAATTATAAAAGTGTATTGTAAAGGTGAATTTAGAGAGGACAGCTGACGAATCCAACTCAGCTGAATAGCGCTCGGTAAACTTAAGAGGATCTTCTAGTCCAGCAGAGTTTCAAAACAAAGGTTTTTAACCAGCTTATGTTACCGGCAAAGCATACGATAGTGAAACGGAGTCTGTAAATATCGGCCTCATAAAAAGACTCAAAGTCGCTGCTATAGAGAGGGCTATGTTCGGTATTTCTCTGTGTAACAAAATCCGTAATATGGAAATACGTAACAGAACGAGTGTAGCCGACATAGCTCGAGGAAATGGCACATTGAAATAGCAAGATCGCTCGTCAAACCGATAACCACTGTGGAAGAAAGATTCGGAAGTGACGATCACGAATCGGATGACACAGCGTGGGACATATAGTACAAGATAATAGAAGAAAAACTCGACAAAAAACACTAAACCAACACGTCTGGTCAGCGCGTTATAGAAGATTAATTTAACTCCTATTATGGAGGACGCATAAGCCCAACAGTCGGATTTATGTGGGCTGATATGAAAATATATTTTTTTAAGAAACGATGCTTCAACTCACCATTCTCACCATCATGTGAAATATGTCCTAGTTTTAGATGAGCGCTAGCCATAACCCTATTCAGACAGCCTTCACCATTACAAACCTCGAGGGTTATATATTCGCACATATTTGGAAACATCTCCACTATATTTATTTGTTCGCAATAACTTGGGTGATTGGTACGAGATTGAACTGCTGTTTTAGCCTATACAGTTAATTATTAAATTTATATATAAACATTAAAAATATGTTAAATACGTGTCTTTTGAGGCTGTCATCTCGTGGAAGGAGGCGGCGGGCCGTATGTGGGAGGAAAGACTCCAAACGGACACAGTCCCTCGCCGGCGACTGAGGCAGCGCAGGCGCGAGTACCTGCGCTTGATGCCACCCTAGCAGAGGCTGAGTGTGACCCTTGGGGTAGTCCGTCGGGTCGACCACTGAAGTCAAAGAGCTCTGCGCCGGTGGTCAACCCAACGCCGAAGGTGACGTGCATCGTGGTTGGGTTGTGGTTGTGCGTGCTTACGCTCCTCTGTCGGCCCAGACGGAGTGATGCGAGGAGTGCGCCGACCGTAACACACACCAAAAAAAAAATACGTGTCTTCAATATATCTATATGTGTAATATTACGTCACTTCTATGTTAATTTATTCGTGGCCCTCGTTTTTTTTATAGTTCAATATGGTATGTAACAAACATTCATAGCTACAAATTATTTTATTTAGAAAATATTATGTAAATTTAATTAATTTTCCAACGCTTCATGTAATATTTACCGATAATCCGCAAAAAGATACTCTCACAAAACTGGTGGGTAATTTATTGGAGCGTCTGATATCAGTTTGACCATGAACTCCAATTGGCAAACTATATACTCCATATACTGTGATGACATAATTAGCTGGCTGTTGCTCTGAACCAGTTGGTAAGAGAAGATTGCTAAATAAAAAAAAATATATTTAAAATAAAATAATAACACAAATGTTGTGGAAATGAGAGCGCTGAGGAGCATGATTGGTGTGAAATTGAGTGATAGAATTAAAAACAGAGTGATTAGGGAACGTTGTGGAATGAATGTAGATGTAGTGACAAGGATTGAGAAAGGTATGTTAAGTTGGTTCGGCCATGTAGAGAGAATGAATGAAAGGAGACTAACAAGGAGAATTTGTAAGGCGAATGTGAACGGAAGTGTTGGATGGGGAACACCGAGGCGGACGTTCCACAATCAAATCGGGGACGTTCTTAAGAAAGGCCAGGTTAGGAGTACCCTGAATCGAAGAACATGTATGAGGAGATTAATGAATGTGGAGGAGGCGAAAGTGGTATGTCAAGATCATAGCAAGTGGAAGGAAGTGGTCTCTGCCTACTCCTATGGAAAAGAGGCGTGATTATATGTATGTATGTAAATAATAACACCTGTAAACCTTCGCAAGAACAGGATTATAAATGTCCATATTAATCTTATAACAATACTATTTGGATCTTCTCTTAATTTGGAGAAAATATTTTGTCATCCGTAACTCGTGTTGCTGCCTTTTAGGGCGGGTATTTATATATATATATCTTTATACGTAAATTTTTTGTGTACATGTGTATGTATGTCACTGAACTTTTCCTGAATGGCTGGACTGATGTTGATGAATTTTTTTGTGTGTGTTCAAGGGGATTCGAGAATGGTTTAAATTCACAATTGGTCTCGGTAGTTGGCCCTGTTGTCTTTCTTTTATATTATTTGAACAGAACAACTTATGTTGGGTCGGCTAGTAATATTATAGAATTATTCTTCACTATATTATAGTTTAGTAACAAAACTATGATAATCTTTACATTTGACACTTAATAATTGAATCAAAGGCGTAACAACCCACGTCTTTTTAACTTTTAGGAACTGTTAACTTACATTAATCGTTGAAACTGTTATGTAGAAGTGGAAAATAACAGATAATATAGATCTGGAATATAATATTTTAAAAAATATCAGTAATAATTTTCACTGCAGTTTATTTTTTCACACATTTGCATCCTTAATTATACTGGTACAACTAATAATATAGTTATGTGGGCATACTTAGGAGCAGAGGGTATAATTGCTTGAAACGTTTGGTAACCAGATTGAAGACGGCCATCTTGACATGAAATTAGGTTGCTTCTGAAACGAATGTTACGATATATTTAGTTAACCAAATGTTAAAAATTTTAATCCCATTAGTTAGATGAATGGTTATATTAATCTGATTTATTTAATATTCATATTTTCTGTAGATTTTAGAAAAAAATATATGCTCAAAATACAATGCTATGGGAAATAATGTAACTGAATTAAGAGCCACTAACATTTAGAATATATAGACAAGTTGATGAAGTTCGTCCTGTCCAAAACAGATTTCAATGTAACTTTCCAAAAATCATTTTTATTCTACGTCTTTTGAAAATAATGCGAATGTGTAGTTATTGGAATTAATATATAATTAATCATGGAAAGATAAATATACAATTAGAACTCTAAACCGCTATGATCAGATAATCTGCCAAGTATGTTAATTAAGTCCGTAAAAGAAAACTTTTTGAGCGGCGTTTGAACTCTGACCTTCCGAAGTTTGTATTTTGCGAAGTTTATTAATTAATTTTTTACTAACAAGATCAAAAGAAATAAATATTTAAAAAGTAATTAAATTTACACTTACTCTTCAACACTATCATTATTGACCATAACGGGCATAACTTGAATATCTCCTCGAAACAATATTGATATATCAACTTTTAGAAAGCCAACTGCACCAGCAGTAGGATTTCGTGGCAAACCTAACTGCACCCATTTATGAAAAACTTGATGATCTAAGAAAAAAAAATATAACTTCAGGCTGTGAAAAGAGTTATTTAATTGTACAATTCTCGCAATGACCCAAGTGTTCAAAATATATAGGTAAAACATCTTCGCATCGCACTGGTAACCAATAGAAACTTGTATTCTATCCATGAGCATTTTCTAAAAACCCAAATATATACAAGTGTTAAAATTATAATATATATCCGAATGCACGTCGACTCGCAGATGCTACTGCCTACTCGTCCTGATAATGAGCATCGGCTATGCTCAAAACCGGATCAACGTAATCGATCCTAGCACGTGAATGTTTAACCTAAATGTATCCGACTCACGATAAATCCAATATGTGTATTAGTTTTAATATTCGACCAGGATTTAAGTTTTACTTTTTTATGATGTTAAATTTATAAATCGTTATCGTAGGCATTGTCCACCATCCATCCATAGGACCACTTAATACGCCAATGTAAAGACAGCCTCATCGAGTGTAATTAGTAAGCCAAGTTGACAATTGTTGTGTACACATTAATGTAAGTAACGCTATGTGGTGTAGCTACGAAATATACAAACTCTTACATATTGCATAAGTATCTTAAAAAATTAATAATAGTGTTTGATCTGGGCCACCTCTATCTGATGCTGCTCAGTCAAGCAATTACATTCCCAAGGAAGATTGAAGCGAGGCAGATGGTTGGTTATAAAACTATGGCTAATTCTTTTTACAATAAATACGATTTAGAGACAGGTTGTACTAATTACCTCTAAATCTAATTACTCTATAAAATTTTCTTTAAACAATAATAGTCAGATGAACGCTGCATGAAATATAGACCCAACTATAATTTATCGTTATTATATAACATATTCATGTTATAGCTCGAAAAGATACGTAAACTTATAGAGGAGAAATAATAGATAACAAAGTTAAAACTTCACAAAGGCAAATTTAATTCTTTAGCTTGAATTCGATTGCACAAAAATACATAATACACAAATATACATTTCAAAATGTAAAATAAAATTGCTTTATAATAGGTAATTCTCGTAGTTTCAACCACGTAGTTCCCGTCCCTATGAGAATTTGGGGATAAAGTATAGTTTATATTACTAGCTGATAAAATAGCTTTCTAATTGTAAAAGATATTTTAAAACCTGTGTAGGGATTTAAAGGTGAGTGGATTCTCTCACATTGTTAAGGAGACCGAGCACAATAGTGGCACATACTTTTATTAATTTCCTAATTTAAAAAGCTGAAAAAATAAAATAAAAATAGCATTCCTTAAACTCAACCGTAACGCTAGTTACTAGGTCCATTTATAAGTCTATACTATTATTGATTATATCTGAACACAAAAAAAAAATCATCAAAATCAGTCCAGCCGGTTAAGAGTTCAGTCCCCATAAGTACGAAGAACATATATCGATAGTAAATAAAACTACTTTTACGGATTATATCGCGTTTGTATTTGATTTATGATTGCCCGACGTTGTCTGTAATAACGATTACTTGTTGGACGTGAGACACCTTAGTCCGCCCGTGACCATGAATGCTGCAAAGTGTTCGAAACGTCGGGCAATCATAAATCAAATACAAACGCGATATAATCCGTAAAAGTAGTTTTATTTACAATGTGTAGTGCTCGCGTAAACATCAGATATCATTATATATCGATAGTCTTATCCAATGATCCCTACAGTACACCGATCCACAAAATTACCTGTAGAACCAGCGCGCCTAAAAAAGCTTTCTCTATACTTGAAAAACTATCGATAAATATGCAACTTCTAGTCCATCTCTAAATCCTTTTAAGCCCCTAGCTTAACGGCGCAAACCCCGATGTCGCCAGAATTTTTCAGATGAAGGAATTGCAATGATCGCATTTCTAGTCAAGGTAATCTGTGATATCTATTTAAATTTAAATGATTATTTTTATCAATGAACTATAACTTGTATTGCTTTAAGAGTTAACTAAAATTTAAGTTTCACAGAAATTCGTGTTTAAGACATAAGACTATCCTCATGATCCTATGAATATCCACATACTATTCCAAACGTGGGTATACTATTAACTTAGACTGGTTGCCACTCCAGTGCAACCCACCTGGTTGTACTGGGGTGGAACAATGACCAATCGTTCGTGGTACGCCATCTATATCATTGGTAAATTGAGAAGAAGATGCTACTTCTAATTAATGCAAATTGTAATATGTATATTCCAATTGACTTCAAACCGTTGGACCAATTTTGATCAATTTTTTTGTATGTTGAATACACACAGTGGATTCAAGAATTTAGATTAATAATTAGTCCCCGGTGGGAGATGCCGCGGTCGACTTATTACATTATTAAATTCTATTATTTTGTTTTTTTTTTATAGATTATATGACTTTTGGATGCAGCAAATATTAAATAAAATAAAGTTCATGAGGATATGATTTTGTCTCGGGCAATCACTAAAATTGCAGTCTTAATTTTTATTAAAAATCATTATTAATATTATAAATGCGAAAGTATGTTTGTTTGTTACGCTTTCATGCTTAAACCACCAAACCGATTTCAAAAATTCTTTCAGTAATGGAAAGCTATAATATCAGGGAGTAACATAGGCTATATTTTATGTCGGTATTCCCACGGGAACGCGAACAACGCAGGTAAGGCAACTGAAATCGAAGCGAAACGAGGACGGGTTGCTAGTATAATATAAATTTGAATGTTTAGCATGCAACCACATCTAAACATATGGATGAAATACAATAGATATATATATAGATATACATATATGATCTAATAATTATCAAAATACTAATCTAATCACAATTTTCAGAGATTCAGGACGCGATATTTGTAAATAGGTAAATATTCATTGCAAATACACCATAATTTCTTTCTTTCAAACCACTGCACAAAGAAAACTTTTCTCCAAAATAATGTTACAGTAATAATTTTGTCTAGTAACAACACAGAGGGGTGGAAGCCGCCTTCCCCATTGCTTGTTTATAGCGCTTGCGCCATAGAGTTCTAAAGCTATGGATAACAAAACCCGCGTGTCGGCATCCACAGTATACTGCGAACGCTGGAAAGGTCGCATACGTAATAGTGCTTAACGAGAGTTAAGGATCATATAATTTACATTTGTTGCATCTGTGAACGTAATAAGTAAATAAAATGGCTGAATCGAATATAAACTGGGGAGATGAAATTAGCGATGACAACGAAGACTGGCCGGAATTTACAGGAGTTTCGATGCAAGCACCAAACCTGCCAGCAGAAACGGAAAACTTTAAAAGAACTTTGAGCCAACCGATGTTCAGCGAAGTATCTACTTTACTGTTGAATGAAAACATTACAGCGGAAGAATCCATGTGCGTAAGCGATGAAGAAATAAAACCACAGCCTCCTGGTACGGGTAGTGGAAGTGTAGTTCAAAGCGGCAGAAACAAAGGACGTGGTTCCATGAATCGCGGTACTATAACACATTATCGCGGTAACTCTGGAGTTCCTTTTGGATTTAATCGCGGTCACGGGCACGTTGGAGGTCAAGATATCAGTGCTAACGCATTTCCTGGACACCGTCAAAGCAATATGCAGCCTGGTGTGATCCAATTTCAAGGCATTCGTCATCGCAGTCACGGTCATGCCGCTTGGACCCAAGGTCATGTTAGTCGGGCTAGAGGCCTTGGTTTCAGTGGACGTGGGGATTCTAATCGTGGACGTGGCGATTCCAGCCATGGACGAGGAATGAACTTGAACATCGACTTGAACCCCGACGTACCCCTAGTACATCCACTTGCTATTTTTGATCCAGCTGCTGAAGGGAGAATAACAAACATGATGAACAATTTCAGTCTCATGTATATCGCAACCCCAACATTGCCTCCGAATAATCCCAATTAAAATAAACAAAAAAAAATATTCTATAATATGTGAAGGATAACGCATAAATATACTTGTCTTATTTTAATATATTAAAACCGAATTTATTTATAAGTATTCCTCGATAAAAGTATTATTAAAAATATCTTTGTAATAATTTTTTTTGGATCATAAATCTAAAATGATAAAAGACAACTTGGTTTATATGCAACTTTTTTAAAAATGTTGATATAGACGTGGTGCGGTGTGAAATCTATTTAAGGAATAATTTTATTTTCATGATAAAATGTGTATTTACACGGCCATTTTAAAAGATAATATTTTTACGTATTTTTGAATGTGGTATTATACATGTAAGAAACAAATTTCTTTACCAGCTATTGCAAATAAAACAGTTATTAATTTTTAATTGTGGTATTAGATCTAATTAAGAAACGAATTACTTTCCACGATAAAATGAATACATCATATTATTGTTAAATTAAAATTATTAATACTTTTAATAAATGTTTTTATTTAAGGACCGTTTTTCTTCGTGATAAAATCATGTGTACTTATTCGTTTAAGTGTATTTAGAAAAACACAAAAAAAAATCTCGATGTATTTTTAGATGTAGTCCTTATACTTAGTAAATTAAGTAATTGATATTTTAAGCTTATTCATTAAGAAAAATTGTATTAACCGACAATAGAAGCATTTGGAATTTAGAATATTGATGTTGTGATTTTAGATTTAATGTGTGACCATCATATCCAAATCGTTGCCCGTTTTAAATGAAACCAGACTTTTGTCTTTTTCTATTTACCTTATATGATAAAAATAGGGAATTCAACGATTTGGGTAACAATAAACTTAACTTTAATGCAATTTATCATGCGATTTATAACAATATAATGTATTTGAGTAATATATATGAATGAATGTGCAATAATTTAAGCATTTTATTTGTCTATTTTAGATAAAGTAACATCTTAGCTGAGATATTACTTTACTACTTTTTACAGCGAACACGAATGTATAACTCATCAGCTCTCATTATTCAGCCTATCGCCGTCCACTGCTGGACGTGGGCCTCCGTCATGTTTTGCAACAAAGTGCGGTCATATACCGCCTGTATTCATCAAATCCCAGCAACTTTCACCAGTCTTTGGCGTTTCTTTAGTGGTTGTCGGTTCGTCGAGCGATGTGGCCTGCCCATTGACACATCAGTTTGACTCAAGATATTATCTATACCAATAAATAAAATTGGAGTGTCTGTTTGTACTGTTAAAATAATAGACTTTTTCATGCTCACACGGTTATTCGCACTACACCTATGCCTAAAATACAGATTAAAAATTTTTTGTCTGTCTGTTTGTTCCGGGTAATCTTCAAAACGGCTGGACCGATTTCAAAAATTCTTTCACCAATGGAAAGCTATAATATTAGGGCGTAAACTAGGCTATATTTTATCCCGGTATTCCCACGGGAATGGGAGGTACGCGGGTAAAACGACTAAAACCGAAGCGAAGCGTGGGCGAGTTGCTAGTTTTAAATAAAAATATAGGTACGTAAGTATAAAATTTCTAATAATGATAACGTTAATACATTAATAGCTCTTCACTATAAAATTTAATGTTTTATGGGTAAAGGAGTAAGACTACACTCGAAATAATCTCGAAATATAACTCTATAGCAACATATCTAACCAGCGTGGTATAGTACGACAATTGTTCTCTCATTGTGGATGAGACTCGTGCTCAGCTGTGACGATGACAATGATGACAAAATTTAATAATTAATTTTAATTTTCATCACATTAAATTTCTTCACTGCCGAGTTGTCAATTGAATGTGTAGTGGTACAGCATTACGTGTAGTGACAGAGTAAGAATACAATCCAACACCCCCCATCTTGCTTGTGCAAGCACTTCACCAGTTATCAGCTCAAAGGGATGAAGTTGGAAATACGAAGGGTTCTGATGCTTCATATTACCTTGTTGCCATCTTGAATAGCAGTCCACCTAGACTGCGGTATTATTAGGAAACACTAAAGTGTATATGATATCTAGACGTGAAAGTCCTCAACATGATTGATCACGAATACTTAAAGATGAAAGGAATACGAAGGCAAATTTTCACTCCTCCATCTGTTTCCACGAACATTATCATTAGAAAGATAAAACGTTATTACTTACGCGGTTGAGACCATATAACTCCAAGATCTATAGTAGCTTCGCCCATTAGTCTAGGTGGAGCACAGCAGCGAGGTTCCATAATAGCCATCCAGAGACTACTCTTCTGTATATCTCGGATACTCAAATATTGCTCGAACATGAAATACTGTTTAAATATTTAATATAAAAAAACAATAAACGAATTAATTTATTTATTCAGCGGATTATAAATGATTTCGGTTATACATAGAGACGTGGTGACGGATTAAGAATACAATTCACCACTCCCTATCTTGCCCGTGGATGTTGTAAAAGACGAATAAGGGATATATGTAGCGCATATAACATCTATGCAAGCGAAGTAAAACTCGAAATAAAACCCTATATCAACCTGTCTGACCAGTATGGTATAGTAAGGTCAATTTCCCTCCTATTGTAGAGGAGGCTCGAGCTCAACAGTGGGATGTATGAGCTGAAATGATGATGATGATTATAGAGAAAGAAGTACTAAATTTCAAATTGAAAGTTATTTTTCAAGTGTGATAGTCAAATTATTTTAGACAATCGTTCTTTGTAAAAACTCGCTTATAGCATTTTAAGTTAAATAAATTGCAATATGTTCCTTAAAATACCTAGAATAGAAAGGTAAAGTGGCCTGTACTTTTAGTTCTTGGGTATATTTTGACATGCTGAAAAAAAAACTTAAATACCTAAGTAGTGCTCAAAGTAAAACACCTTAACGTAGGCCACAACCCCTGTACGTAATTATATTGAAAGGTGAACAGAATATTCATTATGAGAAAAGAAAAAAATAAATAAAGCTAAAATAATAAGCTATACCTAAGGTAAGAGACCATGTATCTCTAGTTGACCACTAACGCACATAAATCGGTAAAATAAAAACTAACGCCATGTTTTCCAATTAATTCCATATTAAATAGTCGATGCCGTTATCTAGCCATTGAATAGTGCAAACTACGCATCTTAATTTTTTTTAACATTTCAAATACACTCCAATTGTTTTTCAAGTGACGCACTCTGTACATTTAATTTGTTTTTTCATAACGTCTTGTAAGGATTGTAAAAATTTAAAGTGAAATATTAACAATTTAGTGATTTTGAAAACATTTACTTACTATTAGGAAATGTTTTTTTCTAATTTGTTTGAGATTAATTAAGGTAATGTTGTATGCGAAATATGAAAATAAATATTTACAAAGTCAACATGTGGGGTGGTCAACTACTGATTCTCAAGTTGTTTTATTTTTATTTTATTCCATTATTGTACAAGCAAAACCACTAGTTTAATGTCCTTGAAAAACTTCCGCAGAGCTCGGAATAAGAAACACTAATTGAATTCGGATGAAATTTAAGATTCTATATCTATCTATATCTATATATATATATATATATATTATATATATTATATATATATATATATATATATATATATATATATATATATATATATATATATATATATTCCGTGTGGTGACGGAGTAAGAATACAATTCACCACCCCCTATCTTACCCGGGGGTGATCGTACGAGACGACTAAGGGATATAAAGCACATATAACATCTATGCGAGAGAAGGAAAACTCGAAATAAAACCCTATACCAACACGTCTGACCAGCGTGGTATAGTAGGTCAATTACCCTTCCATTATGGAGGAGGCCCGAGCCCAACAGTGGGACGTATATGGGCTGAGATGATGATGATGATATATATATATAAATGAATCTCTATGTCCCTTGGTCATCGCATCACGCGTGAACGAATGGAACAATTTCGCTAATTCTTTTTTCGTTGTGCTTAATATTGTCAGGAGAATGTTCTTATGAAAGAAAACAATAAGAAAGTTGAGCAAAACATTAGAAAATTTGAGAAAACCTTACAACAATATTAATTTTACGTGATTGTTAGTTGTTTGACATAACGGCCAGTCATTTGAAGTAAATGTCAGCTATTGAATGCGCGCTGCAAATATCGTTTAACATAGATGGATCGGTTAATACATGGTTTATTTATCATTTCGTGTAATTTAATTTCAATTATAGAGTAAATTTTTGAGAAATGTTTTTTCATCACGTTTATATTTAAAGTTTAATTTAATATAGAGATTTTGGTTGGTTTTAATATACCTACTGTTTTCATTGATTTGACATAACAAAGAATATAATTTTTTTTTTTAATTTTAACAGATTGTTTTTAAAAATGTCAGCAATCAAACGTACAAACAATACCCGGGGTTTAACCCTTATCAAGTTGCATTTAATTATAACGTGGAAATCAATTAGATTTGACATCAAATTGTTGCTATTGGATATTTTTTTATTAATTATACAATACAGTTAAGACATGACAACGTTTGTCGGGTCAGCTAGTGAGCAATAAAAAAGGAATTTTACGCCCTTAAATGGTCAACTACTCGTGTTTTTACCTTGTACATATCTACTAATATACCTACATACTAATAAATTAATATATGTAGGTTGCCGTGTGGTAACGGAGGAGTAAGAATACACTTTACCACCTCCTCTCTTGCTCATGGGTGTCGTAAAAACGCCTAAGGGATATAATACGCATACTTATAACATCTATGCAAGAGAAGGAAAACTTGAAAGAAAACCCTATACCAACCTGTCTGATCTGTATTGTATAGTAAGGTTCAATTTCCCTTCTACTGTGGAGGCGGCTCGAGCCCAACAGTGGGACGTATATGACCTGAAATGACGATGATAAATGTAGGTAAATATATACATATCTATAGGTACTAAATGACCATATTTTTATATCAAAACTGGGTGTTTTAACAACGTGACCATTATTTTTTTGTGTCAGAATGGATCATTTGTAGAAAGAGCTAAAAAATATGTATTCGAAAGCCTAAAATACAAGAATAAAACAGTGTATCGAATACGTACAGCCGTGGATCAGTACCTATAAGAAATGAACAAATGATCCATTTGCAAAAACTATACACTTTTGTTATGGCATGGGCGGCCTGAAAACGATACTGTCCCGCCAAGAGTGGGACGTTTGGTAAGGTTACTTATTACTAATATGACAATTTTTTACGTCAAAACGAGATACGTATCTAGGTATACTTATAAGTAATTGTCCAGCTATCTTTTGTGTCAGACGTGCAGAAATAGGTAAAAATATGCAACAGAAACCTAAAGAAAAGCAACTAAAAACACGTCAGTATCAGTATATTAAATGATCATTTATACTTTGTTTGCAAAAATAGGACATTTTGTACGGTCGGGGACAACGGGGCTCTTTGTCCCTTTTAAAACGAACGTACGATCACGTTGCGTTTCTTAACATAAATTATGTTTTCTATATTTTTAGTGACGACTTCTGACATTTAAGAACTTGCGATTTTAAAAATATAATTAGACATAAGTTATTACGCTTCCAATTACGTATCTAAGAATCTATCCCAATAGGGACATTTTGAATTTCTGGGTTGAAATAGCATCGCCATCTGTATACTAAAACGTTAAAACATTTGGTTCATGGAATTTACTTCCTTGCATAATATTTATTAGACCAACAGCGGCAGCTATAAGAAGTCACCATATTGGCCATGTTAACTAGTACAACAAATAATGTAGAGATGGCGCTGTTTTAAATACAATTAACAGTTTATTTTTTAAAAGTATACAATTTACTTGAAGAGAAATACCAAATAAATTTAAATAAATACAATTAGTACATAATTCCATTTACTGTTTGACTAAAAAATTGCTATTTTAATAATTTAATGTTAAAATATGCGAGTAAAAGTACTTTGTAAGAATCATTTTTTTTGTCAGAGCACGTTTCTTATATAAATACTACAACATACTACTACAGTACAGTACAGTAACTACAGTCAACAGATATTCCTAGTGTGGACATATAAGCCACCGATGTCAAAGAATTGGTATTCGTGGACTGCACTAATGGCGTTGGAAAATCCATACAGCAGAAAATGGGACCGCACGCCATATCGCTATCGTACCGGACAGTACAAGCGAGTTATGCCCAGACCATAGTCAGACAAAAAAATAGCGAGAGTAGGTATTGTATAGATTACGAAATGTACGTAGGCAACATTTGAGCAAAAAAAGCAAAAACCGAAAGCAAATTGCGCAGCAGCATCTGATCCCGATTGTTACAGTTTCAATCTCCGCACAGGACAGTTTTTTGTACGATCTGCAAATGGTTGTTCTGAGAGTATAATTTGTGTCGGGTAATTGCATGTTTGTGCTTCTGAGATACAAAGATTTATTTACATAATCCGGGCTCTATCTTCAAAAAAAATGTATGTATGTGTTAATTTACATCCCTCCCAATGAAATTATAATTAAATAACTCCAATATACTTAAATGTAAAAAATAAACCCAATAAAAACATACAAAAAATAATCCTAACGCCAAGTATAGAAAAATAATAAGAATTTTTACTACAAGACATTACGCACGAGAATGCTATTCAATCCTTTGCCATTTGCATCCAATGGTTTCCTGCTACTTGTTTAGTAGGGGAAGACTCGAAATAAAATCCTATGCCAACCCGCCTGACCAGCGTGATCCTGCCCACTTTGGAGGTTTGGAAGCTTGAGACCAACCATACTGTTAGTCTATTTCTTTTATTTTTTTGGATGAGCTATGGTCAGTACACATGCCATCTGTTCCATGCGGGGTGACGGAGGGGCTTCGCGCGGCCCCATAACCCACCTTATTCCTTCCTCTTCGTCTTTGGACCGGCTATCGTCAGTTTATTTCTGCCCTGCTGTTAGGCATCATTTCGAGGACAGATGTCGCTAGTATGCGCTTATATAACTTTTCATACTTAACACTTTATAACTACCTATACCATATACCTAGTTATGCACTTGCCCATACAGAACCATATAGCGAGACGACCAATGGTTCATTACCTAAATTTACTTTTCTTAGTAACACAATATGAGCCATAAAAAGCTTAAAACAAAGTCAGTTTTTATTACCCTAATTAAATATATATACTCATAAAAACATAACAATTAATTGTTATTACGACCTTTAATAAATTTTAATATATTAAATTTTTATAGGCATTTTTTGTTCTTTGGTGGTGGAGGACGAAACAGCATGATGGTAAATGGTAATATTTTTTCATGGGACTCTTCAATAATAGCATTCTACGAGTGAAGTGCGATAGAAATTTGCTAATATTCAAACATCAATTAAGTGACTATGGTTGCATCCCGGATGGGTCAGGCCATTTATTTCTGTAGCACTAGAGTACTTTATATTAATACTAGCTGACCCAACAGACGTTATTCAGTTCAAATAAAATAAAAGGAATAAAAGGAATGCCACCTACCGGGTCTAATTATTAATCTAAACCATTCTCGAATCCCCTTGAACATACACAAAAAAGAATCATCAACATCGGTCCAGCCGTTTAGGAGGAGTTCAGTGACATACACAGGTACAAAAGAAATTTATATATAAAGACTAGCTGACCCAACAGACGTTATTCTGTTCAAATAAGCGCCACCTACCGGATCCAATTGTGAATCTAAACCATCCTCGAATCCCCTTGAAAATAAAAAAAAAAATTTCATCAACATCGGTCCAGCCGTTTACGAGGAGTTCAGTGAGATACACACGTACACAAGAAATTTATAAATAAAAGATATAAAGAAAATAACAAAAAAATAGTGGCCTTGCTGACTCTTTACTACCAATCAAGTAACTTTCAAATAGAGAGTATAAAACCAGGGAGGCAATTCTCACTCATAAAATAGGTCAAGAAATCTAAAAAAAGTTTGTATTTGACCTTTTCGCAATCATCATCTGAGCTGTTGGGCTCGAGCCTCCTCCATAATGGAAGAGAAATTAAAAATACCTCGCTGATCAGACAGTATGAAGTTTTATTACGAGTTTTCCTTCTCTAGCATAGATAGGGTTACCACCCGTACTTTATTATAAAGTATAGTACTTTATTTCGGGTCACTGTACTCTACAATTTATGTGAACAATGAAGTACGCGATAACACTTTATTTCGCCTAAATTGATTTCTCTAGCAAAAATGTTCAAGATAAACAAAGTTTTTTTAAATCTGTTAAAAAAATTTGTTTATTTCCTATATAATAAATATAAAGTAAAAAGGTGCTCTTTAGCGTTGATAATTATTTATTAAAAATTGCTAAAAATAATCGTAAATATGTTTTAAAGCAAAATGATGCCAACCATACTTTATTTGGACAGAGAGTACTTTATTTTTCTTCATTCATTAACCAATATACTTTATTGAAGCAAAGAAAAAGGTGGCAACCCTAAGCGTAGATGTTGATGTAGCTTATTTAGTCTCTTATTACATTTAATTCCTTATGACTTGATCACACGTACCGAGCAAACGGGCGAGACAGTGCTTTCGGCCGGGTACTCGGTGTGTATAAACATAGCGCTGAGCGCTCGGTCGAGCGCTCAATTCCTTATGGTAGGCAACGGCCTGGCTGTGCTCCTAGTATTGCAAAGTGTACCATGTACGGCAGTATCGCTTACCATCAGGTGTGCTGCCTGCTCGTGTGCCACCATCGGCAATAAAAAAGTAATAGGAGGTAAAAGGGTCAAGTAAATGGGATAATGAAGTATGGATGTAGGTACTCTTATTCTTTATTAAATAAAACTAAACTCAAAGGCGCAATCCATACCTCTCTATAACAGGGGTCCTCCATATTCTTTCTGATGCTTGTCCGGTGTTTTTTCTTACCAAATACGACGATGACATAAGAATTGGCCGAGTTGGGATTCAACCAGCTCAGTTTGCGTGCTTCGAGGACATTAACTGATATCTTCATAGAAAAACATAAAATATACATTAGCTTTAGCTCTGATCTAGTAAATTTTATGTTTATTACTAGTTAAAAATATAATATTTCTCTCGCAGAAGAGAAGCCCTACAATATTTCTCTCATAATTGAGTGTTACTGAAATCGAGTAGTTGGCTCCCATACCATTTGAGACATTCTACAAGTAAAACTTTCATCTACATCTCCATATTCATCAGCTTATCGACATCATTGTTGGACATAAGAATGCTCAACAGTGGTAATATTATAATCATTCAGTATTATGCCTCCTATAAGAGTACTGCTGGATATTGTGCTGGTGATTCATATCTCAGAAAGAATATATTGTAATCTTATCCTGTCCCCACAGTTCAAAACTACTACATAAGATCTATCTCCATCACTTTATACAATACAGGAATCGTCTGCATCTTCGATTAGTTGCAAACAACTTTAAAGAATATCCTTACTTAATATTATAAATGCGAAAGTAAGTTTGTTTGTTACACTTTCACGCTTAAACCACAGAACCGATTTCAAGAATTCTTTCACCAATGAAAAGCTATAATATCAGGGAGTAATATAGGCTATGTTTTATCCCGATATTGCCACGGGAACGGGAACTACGCAGGTAAGATAACTGAAACCGAAGCGAAGCGAGGGCGGGTTGCTAGTTTTGTATATAAGTATATATTAAAGCTTAAATTTAATTTCATTAAAAGCTCGAAAAGTTAGTTAATTTTAAGTATTGATCTATTAGTGGCACTTTACTATAACAGAGATTCTCGACTATTACACTTAAAAATTATCATTAAAAAAAGTACTTTAAAAAATATTTGTTGCTAGTATCAATTCAATATTAATTATAGGATGAAATTGCTTTCACAATATTTAGATCTGTTTATTAAACATACCAATTGACTAATTTATCGTCATTGTACGTACTTATTATTATTTCATGCCTATTATTTTATTTTGAATCTTACACAATCCTGAAGCTACATCAAAGTTCAATGCCCCATTTCATTAAAAAACTGCTCCTTAAAATTGACAGCTGGCCTTAAGCGGAAAAGCGGTTGCAAAGTGAAGCGGTCCCGCGGCTTCACGCACAATTGCTCGCTGGACATGTGAGAGCATTGTCTTCGACAAAAACATACCAGCTTCCAATAAAGGGTTGCTTGTAGGAGAACCAAATAATAAGGAACGTAGCGTCCATTTATAGTTACTTCAAGGACTTACTGGCCATCAAAGAATGTATCGAGTATAAACTTATTAAATTTAGGAAGTGATTCGTAGATAGAGAATAGTATAAAAATTTATAACGAAACTTGTTTTATAACGATGAAGACTACGTTTACAAACTACTTTTTTTATGTTTTATAGTCAATATAGTCTTGTTGAGCACATATATATCTTTGCTATAAAAATGAGATTTCCAAATAATTAGAGGATAATTAGCGTCACCAATCGTTTTTAATAATATTAGAAATGGTATTCTGTCCAACTAATGGATTATAAAAATTTTTACTAAATATTATTGTAACTTGACCTTGATGCGATTTTTTAAACCAATTCTCACGTGCTCATTTGGTTAATTCAAATAATACAAAAGAAATTGTTCAATGTACCCAAACATCTAGCCCAACTTTCTGAGGGTGTTTGCTTTGGCGATACCTTTAGTTTCACCGAACCTCATTGCACACATTCACACTCCCTTCACATTCTTCACGATAGGCAGTGGCCTAACAAGGTTCATGAGCGCCAGCAACACTTACCATCACTGTTATTCTGTTTGCTCGTTTGCCACAGTATGCAATAAAAAAAAACACATTTAAAACTCGCTCAAGTTAATAGTATATGAATTTATGATAACTTGGAATCCATTATTCCGGACTATTCTCTGTAGACTCAACTTGTGGACACACTAGTTATACGATAAATAATTCATAAACATATACCTGAAAATATTGTGGCGTAGTTTCCGGGTTCCTCTCCGTCTCGACCCTGTAACTTGGTTGTTTTGCTGGTTTTTGTCGGCATCGTTTCTCCGGCGACTTAGCCCGCATGTTGGAGTAATGATTTGTTGTCCCTTGTAATGATCCACGTAATGATAATGATAATGACAGCCTTTTGCCTTTATGGCGGATGTCAATGTTTTGTCTATAGCCTTTTTGCCAAAGAGGCTGGTGTACTAATTTTTATGAGAGTATTAATAGCTTCTGACCATATTACAGTAGGTAGATAATAATTCTAGCGTTATTAATGTCATTTTGTTATTAGTACAGCAATTAAATGTAATACAGCTCCATTTACAATGTTACATACTAGTTAATATGTTATGTCAACGTAGCAGCAATGACCAAATTAATCTTATTTTTTTCTAATTTATTAATATATTTAGTTGCGACGACATTCAACCTATGTAAGGTACCTATTTCATTTAATTCACAGATCGTTCATTGGAGTCAATTTAAAACTTTTGGAATGGCGCTTGAAGTAAATGTGACTGAGAAATAGATTAGATTATTATAAATTTTATTAACGTCTTTAATGTTAGCTTACATTCAATCCATTCATGCATCAGCCCGTAGACGCCCACTATTGGACAGATGCACGAGAATACCACTCATTCTATGCCACGTTTTGGGGACTTAGTCACTTCAAACCCGATGGGTCCGGGAGAGTAGAGGGATCGACATGCGACTCCATAATGTGTCGTACACAGTACCACTCCTCGCCATGTGGGCGAGCAACTGGTACCTGATCTGTTATCGATGATCCGCACGGTGGGTCACTCTATTTATATTTTTAAGGATATTGCCTGTATATTCAGTTGGTGTTCTCTAACGCTATATCTGGCCTGAAGTGGCCGGCCCATTACCACTTGAACGTCTCAATTCTTCCGCTTTACATCCATTCTTATAGGAACTTACGTAGTATGGATTTCATGTCATAGAGAAATCGTCTCATAACTGTCTCCATAGAACGCTGTACAACTTTAGGTCTTGTTAGGCCGATTTATGGAGACCACCTTTTAAAGCATTGCCATTTCAGCCTATCACAGTCCACTGCTCCCTAGGCCTAGGCCTAGGCCTCCCTCATGTTATGCAACAAAATGCGGTCCTGTGCCGCCTGCACCCAACGACGCCCACCAACTTTCACCAGGTCGTCGGTCCACCTAGTGGGGGGCGTCTTACACTGCATCATCCAATACGTGGTCGCCACTTGAGAACCTTTCTTCCCCACCGGTTGTCAGTTCGTCGAGCGGTGTGGTCTGCCCATTGCCACTGGGCAGGTTACATCATTCGATTCTTTTTACATTTTAGACATTGTGTCAGATATTTGCTAAAATCTGTATTACCATAGGTTCAAATGTCATTTATTTGGTAGTCGGTTGGAGATTCTTACCGTTTTTTTTAGTTTTTGGGCATGGCATGGTCTGGATACATTCCGTCCATTCTTACAGGGTGACGGAAGGGTGGTCCCATAATCCATCGTATTGCCAGGGACCAAAAACAACAGTATTGCTGGGAGGCCTCTGTGCGCCCTATAAGTAGGTACAGCTACCACTTACATCCATGTAGAAAGTTGGTGTTGCAATAGTTAGAGTCCATTATTTATTTATACTACATGTATTATTTTGCTGCTGCGTGGTGGCGGCTACTAATACCACTAACTCTTACATTCCTCGTGGGTGTCGTAAAAGATGACTAGGAGCTTTCCATTGATCTGGGCTAACTCCAACTGTTGCTATATGGTCAACAATTACATTCGCAAGGAGGGCTGATGTAA
The DNA here is from genome assembly GCA_032191425.1 of Lymantria dispar. NCBI lineage: Eukaryota > Metazoa > Arthropoda > Insecta > Lepidoptera > Erebidae > Lymantria > Lymantria dispar. The sequence goes on from CM063440.1 coordinate 10,545,554, forward strand.
ACCTATTGCTTGCAATGTCTACTACGAAAACAGAGTTTATGTCGCGTTAACACCAAGTAATTGGGATAAGGGCAATATGTTGATGATGAAGATGATGATGTATTTTTGGTGGTTAATTAACCGATTTCAAAGGAGGAGGTTTCTCAATTCGACCGTATACATGCTTTTTTATGTTTGTTCGCGGATAACTTCGTCGTTTATGAACCGATTTTGATAATTCTTTTTTTGTTGGAAAGGGCATAGGTTCCCAAATGGTCCTATGATAATTTTATCGAAATCGGACAGACAGTTTTTGAAAAATCAACAAAAATCTAAAAATTTATCTACATTGTATACATTATTGAAGGCGGTTTCTTTTTTTGCAAAATCTAATAATGCCATAATAGTGATTGGCGATCACAGTTAGTGATACATTTTTTTTAGAAAAATGCTGCTCTCGGTTTTGCTGGTATTTTCTTAGTCGGTCTTTTTATTGGTGATCCTTCAACGTTTATTACAATTACACGGCAAGGTAAATAGTGGTGTAGTATTCTTAATCCGATATTTCGAATATCATATGTTACAAATTTAATCATTTATTCTATTTCTCTAAGTCAAAGGGATCTAAATAAACAAAGATCATTATTAATAAGATGTTAATATATTAAATTTCATGTATAAATATGTTTTCTAATTACATTACTACAGCTAACATTTATTTCATCTACAAAGTTTGCGACATAATTTTCAAGCCATTGGTAAAAACCTTAATTCTAGAACATAACTGAATTAATACAATGATTGTAGTAATTACGTCTTTTAAAATTCTTACAGAAAAACACTGCGGAGAGCATATTGTTATTAGAAGTATAATTTGTGGTACCTAAATAGTCAAAACCAGGTATCTATTATAATTGAATAATTAATTTTAAAAAGGGCATAATTTTATATATACCTACGTATATTTCTTGTGCACGAGTATATGCCATTGAACTCCTCCTAAACAGCTGGACCGATGTGAAATTTTTTGTGTGTGTGTTCAAGGGTATTCGAGAATGGTTTAGATTTACAATTGGACCCGGTAGGTGGCGGTGCGATCGAATTCAAGGAGAATTCAATTTACCAATTTATTTAGATTCGAACAGAACAATGTCTGTTGGATCAGCTAGTTCTGTATAAAAAAATGGAGACGTGTGTGTGTGTTATCAGCGATGACATACGGCATTGAAACTGGGTCTCTAAATGTCGGCCTCATAAAAAGGCTCAATGTTACTCAACCTGCTATGAATAGGTCTTTACTCGGTATTTCTGTGATAGAATCCGGCGTACGGTAATCGGTAGAAGAACGGCTGTAACCGATATAGTTCGCAGAATTAGCATGCTGAAATAGCTAAAGGTAGGCCGCATCGTTTGTCGAACCGATAACCGTTGCGGAAGAAAGTTTCTCGAGTGGCGACTACGAATGGGACTACGAGATCTTGAAAGTTGCAGAGAGCCGTTGGATGCAATTGGCACAGGACTGATCCAAGCGGCATTCTCGTGGGGAGGCCTAAGTCCAACAATGGACATCTACGGGCGGATGGATGGGTGGATAATCTAGATGCTTTCTTTTAGCTATTAAGTTAGAAAAGGATGTAGCTCTGATGTTAATTCTATTATCCACGTCATTATGGCGTATATATAATTTGAAAACGAGCACATCTCATAAATATTGCAAATTACAATGCGATTCAAATAAGAATAGGAACGTCAATAACCATTATCTGTCAAAAGTCAGTTGAAATTCTTGTAATGAATCCGTATTTGCGTATTAATAATGTTTTTTTTTTGTTGTACTGAGTATAAGTTACTCGAATGTGAGAAACCGTCTAAATGAATTATGGCAGTTGATAAAATATCGGTATCGTAGATATATTTACATTTGACAGATAGAGGTCATTGACGTTCCTATTCTTATTTGAATCGCTTTGTACGTAGATAAATTATATCTCAAGAAATATTCATTTATTCTAATGTAAAAGGTAAATGTTACTTGCAAAACTAAGATCTAGTATTTATAAATTTAACTATAATACTTTGCACGTGTCAAGTATTTATTAACTGTTTATTAATTGCAAGCTGTATTTGTAAAACGGAAAAAATACAGTATATATACGGGCAGAATTTACACGACTTTTATAATGAAATATGGCAACAGCCAACTACAAGAGAAAATGAGCATCGACAATAGGATTTTTAAAGAAATTCTATTACTTGTTTTCTTCCTCCTCTTATCTCAGCCTACATACCTAAGTCCATAGCCTACATATATAGAGTTTTGTTACACACAGAAAAATAATTTACACACATATTTAAAATAACATTGAACAACGGAAACAAATTTGATAAATAAAAAGTAGTAGTAGTAAAAAATGGGGTACAATTAAAAAAATTGAGCGTTTTTTAATATCCTGAACATTTCAAATTTCCAGACACGCGCCCATTTTGAAATTATTTGTTTGAGGTTCTTAGTCTGAGATCAAGTATAATAGGCATGCATCATATGTATAATATTTTTGTTAAATGCCCATATTTTTTACGCATTATCACTTCTTCGAAGGAGACGTAATATTGTAGACGTAATGTTCCATCACCACTGAAAATGGCCAGGGAGTTCAACCATTCAAATCAGTCACCGACGGCAATATATGAGTCCTGGTGGTCCGCTTAATTAGTGATGTGGGGAATACGTCTTACGGACAATACGCCACCCGCACAGAATTGCCCTAAGTAGGCATCAAACCAACAGTACTCTGCACGGGAGTTAGTTCACTATCATATTTATGTAGGTTTACCATCACAATTTCACTCTGCATTACAATAATTTACAGAGATTGTTATAACTGAAATAAGGAAGATAAAAAATGGCGATTATAGAGACTGCCGATAGAAAAGAAAACTTAGAACTTAAAATTAAAATTTAAATTGCATAATGTTTGAATGAAAATTATCAATATCAATCTGGTTTTTACATCTATTGACACTCCGGGCAACAATTATATGCATTTTTATATGGTTTTTTATTACTTATTCAAATATATTACGCGCTGTAAAGATCTTCAATTAAACGATTCAAATAATCATCAAACAAAAACACAATTTCAAAATGTGTGGCAAATATAAATACAATAATATTATAGATGTTTATATACCTAAATATTTATTGAAGTTATACTTCTTTTGACGCGTTATTTTTACGACGTGCGCATACCGTCATGAAAAACCGACATCTTGAAGTTAGCTAGTGAACATTTTTTACGATGCGCGCGCATACCATTCCAAATTTCAATTATATGATGCGTTATAATATAAGTTTCAATGTATTATAGTCCATAAAAATATAGCTTGATCTCTGTGACAAATGTCAACGAAACCAACGAAGTAAGTTTGAACGAGCGAAATGTTTACAATTTCATTTTGTATCAAATATATTTTCATTCTTTTCGTGCCCGTTTTATTGCAACTGAATTGCAATATATTATAAATATAAAAATATTAATATTCATGCCTAAAATGTACCTCGTAAGTACTGAAATACCTAGTAAACATTTTATTCGTAAATGATGCTTACACGGTACAAGGTCATACTGGACTGAAAATAAAAAAGAGATGGGACAGTCGATATACGTAAATCGATAACCAATCTTTATTAAATTATTCATAAAAGAAATAAACCCAATACAGTATCTATATAAAACTTTCAGCATATTTTTTACAATTAAAACAGACAGTTACATTATAAAAAACCAAAAATTGAATTAATTAAACATTAAAAAACTACTTTTCGTCTCAGAGTAGATGATAATATTATGCATGCATTATTGCCAATAAACTAGACATATTTGTTTATAAAACAGTGGTAATTGATTGATTGATCTAACGACTGTCCTTATTTGGCAAAAATGATAAATGTTCTAGCAGAAACGCTCCAGTGATGACGATAATAGTGACGTAGACCTTGATTGTACTTCTTTTGAATAATTAAAACAGTCAAAAAACACTTTTAGTTTGAAATAAATTCAAAAATATTTTCATTGATTGTATTTTAATTATAAGAAAAATCACAATTATAAAAATAAAGAGGTTTATCGATAAAAAACTACGCACTTTATCGTAAGCGTGACAGCACTAGGGACAACTGTCACAGAGATCATTCTATATTTTATAGTCCATAAATACCTTTTTTCTATTATAAGCGTCGTTTCTTCTAGAAACGTAGGTAGCACGAAAGATAACATTTTTAGAGAGATTTTAGGAAAGATTGTTATCTTATTACGTCAAAGAAGTATAACAGCTTAAGTATGTAGGTACATAAGTAAACACTACTTATTTTAAATATTTATTGCCAAATAACACCTTAAAACAAAGACAGATAGTTTCGAAAGTCATTACGTTACACTGTTTATTCAATTATATAAACACTTATTGCCATATTATGGGTTGCTTTCTCAAAGAAGATTAATATTAGGCAAGTAGATAATCGTCACACTCAATGAATAAACTGTGCGCCAAGTTTTATGCCTCTTTCACACATAGGTTAAATCTACGAAATTATATGTCATAAATTTTCATTTTGATCATGGTAAAGACCATTAAAATTGATTAGTTTCATATAAGCTGGGAACCGGCGTCATATTTGAGAGAAGTAAAAACTGAGCGAGAACCTTTTAATTCAGTTGCGGGGCACATGAATTTTATATATTATGTATTCATTCTGTCTCTTATATTTAATATTTTTGCCTAAACATCCTACCTATTACTGTTACTTTCTTTAATGTAACTATTTGTATCATTCATTTGTACCATGTATGTTTTCCTAGCTTCTGTCGATAAATAAAACAATATTTCTTTCTTTCTTATTTTACCACATTAGAAGATGATAGTGACATCTAAAAACCTTTAGATAGTAAAGTGTCGTTATATTTATGTATAATAATATGTCGGACACAGTAAAAGTAAAATTCTTTCGCAGTATTAAAAACGGTTTTTTCAATGTTCTTTATATCTGTAGATATTTACTACACAATAACAAAGTTCATATAAATTATTCTGCGATATAGTGTCGACACTTATTATAAAAATATGTAACATAAAACATGCAAAATTGTGTTGTTATTAAATGAAATATTAACATATGCAAAAGATAGAATAACTATGAAAAGCTGGTATGCAGATCAATACTTAATTTTATATTTAAGATTACAGTTTTTTTAAGATTAACTGTTATTCAACTAAAATCTGTTATTTCATTTAAGCATTTCAAAAAGCAAATTATTATAACTATATATTAGAACCAAATATAACAATATTTTACCAAACATATGTACATCGCATTTTTTAAATTATTGAGTGTTTTATAATTCCAGGCATGTTTGTGATAAACACGAACTTTGTGAAGTGTGTCCTGGAATTGTAGGATTAATAACTATTTAATCGAATAATGAACTACAGCTATTTAAATACACAATAATAATGATACAATTACTACAAAAGGTTTAGGAACTATTTCATATTCTGTAATTATTATATTACAAGAGATATTACAACTACATATATTACTGAAAGTAAACTAAGTAGTAGTTACCGGCATTTCTAATAATCAAGTCACTTTGCAAGGCAGTGTCATGATTTCATCAATTCACATTTCATTGATATTTGTATGTTATCTTTTCTTCCTTATATTAAAACATAAAAATTACAGTTTTCACTTTTAATAACACGTTGAACGCCATGGGGGACACCAGGTGTGCCACATTTATATAGTATTGAGACTCCCTTGACGTTCAACGTGTTAAATATTTAAATTAATAAAAATTAAAAAAAAAAACACATATCGAACACATTCTCATGTTTAATTAATAATACCAAAATATACAAGTTCTAACACAATTTTTAGTATAATCTCTAAAGCAAGCTTGTTATTTTAATTCATTTAATATTACAGACTTGTTTATCTTCTTACGGAATGTACTTACATGTTATCTAATTTGTCTTATTTTTATACGCTACTATTTACTATATTAAACTTGAATATATCTGCAAAATACTTGAATGAATAATTAAACGACTAACAACATTCTAATCTCCTCGAAAATAAAATCATTTTAATAATACTATAGTAATAATAAAGATAGACAAAACTCGACCTAGAGCGATGCATTGCATGTGGCGAGCGTTCTTTGGAACCGACATCAAAATAAGAATGTAGAGCGAAAGTCACGGAATGTGTTCTCTTCCTGAAGGAGAAAGTCTAAACTTGGGACAAATTGGATTTGCAGATATAAAAACTGTGGAAGGTAACCGAAAGGGTAATCCGCCGAGCCTGATACTTGCCAGGTGTGACGCCTATCCAGCGAGTCCTTGAGGTATATTATGTCTGGATATTGACGTCTTGCTAACGGCGATTACATGAACAGACATAACCAAGTAACCCGGATCCTCCATCAGTAACTTGCTTAGCTGTACAAACTGGTGAGCGTAGAGATGCCAACCTATGGGTACATATATACCAGTCCTCAAAAATGGTCGTACCTATTACATTTGGCCCGATCTATCGTTACTGGTAGGACTATTGTAGCCAATTAACCATACATTGTGGTGATAGATAGGCTTGTAATGATTGTCGATGTCATTATTCCTCATGACGAGAATCATGTGAAGGTTGAGAAAACTAACAAATAAAATATCAAAACTTACCAGTTTATCGATAATCTCGTGAGCTAAGTGTGTCTGTATACGTGGGATATGTACATGGTAATTGTTGTACTAATAGTCATTTCGACCAATAGTGTATTATCCAAGACCAACACTTATATAGGCGTACAGATTGGAGGACTGATACAGAAAGCAGTGTTACTGGAAACGGCGAGTATCATTATAAAGTTCCTCTCTTTGGAGCCCGGACCACCGGTAGCTTGGTCTTTGTAGGTCTCGGCAGTGCACCGTTGAGCCGATGCTTTTTACATTTTTAAATATTTAGTTTTTATATCATGTATTAATTAGACGTCCAAATAAAGATAATCTTTATTAATAATAATAAATATAAATAATCTAAGTCCATTCATCAGTTGGACTTTACCGTGAAGTTACACAACCGTGATACGATGTCGGAATTGGTACGATACACTCGGCATTTTCTATTTAAATTAATAGCACGTTGAAACATTATTAGTGTGAAGTTCCTAACGAAATCGCGAATTGGTGTTCCTAATCACAGCATACAGTTATTTATACTATGTCTAATTAAATGCTGAAAATGGGTGTCTTCACTGTCTTCATTCTTCAATCGTCTAGCAATACTTAAAAATTTGTTTACAGATATTCTCCTTTTAAATAAAATTAAAATTTTCATTAGTAAGAAAGGAATGATTGAATTTAGTTACTTTAAGGAAACTTTAGAATCGGTATTTCAAACTACCAGGCTTCCAATAACTTTGTCCGCGTGTCAGTACAAGTCACTGAACGTCATTGGATGAGGGTGAGGTGTATGCACCCTCATGTCTTCAATGGGTTGCAGATTTTCGGACAATAGCATTGTATTGGGTCCAATATGGGGAGTTGCTACAGATACTGGAACAAGCGAACCGTTAGTATGAATAGAACTGGAAGATTCCTGGCGCATAATATTGCGACGCCATTTAGCACGAGCGTTCTGGAACCAAACCTAGAACAAAATATGAATTGTTTAACTATTCTGTGTATGAAATATTAATAAGATACAATGTTTTTTTTCATTTCACCCTGTCCTCTGAATAGATATGACAAGTAATACATCAATTTTATTTCTTCTGGCTCTTAAATTCATCTAGCTGACGAATAAGCACCCAGTTTGTCAGTGTATTTTTTGGATCTAGTCTTCTCCACTTAAAATATCATAATCGTTACCTAGCCTTCACACCAGTTGAATCGATAACCTGGTGATGGTTGCGGAGAATTGATGAATGCGCATAGCACAAGACCGCACTTTGTGACGCATTATGAGCCAGGCTACCATCGCATCCCACAGAAGATCGACATCAGAGTACTAACAATTTGTTACAGATACTTCGTTCGCTGAGCAAGAGAGCTGGAACCCCAACTTTCTGAGTGTATGTGGCTGTATCATCAAACTTCAATGCAGGCATTCACAGTCCCTTCACTTTCTTCGCGGTAGGCAGATGCATAGCAAAGTTCCATGGGCGGCAGCATCAATGACCATCAGGTGTGTTGTTTGCTCGTTGACCATCAACAACAGTAGCAAAAAGAAAAGTTGTGTACATCATACCTCTTAGCCATCATTTACGACACCCACGGGTAAGATAGGGAATGATGAATAGTATTCTTAATCCACCACATGTAAGTGCGAATAAATCTTTTTCATTCGTTTACTTCTATTAGCTACTTGTGATACCATTGTGGTTTATTACGAACATTATAATTTGCCAACAGGCATGTATAGGTAATGCTGGTGGTACAATATCTCATCTTAATTCTAAAATATTGTCTGATAAAATCTGATAAATTACTTGGGGCAGCATCAAAGAATGTACCACCGCCTCATTAGGACACAGGACACAGTACCTTTAGCCTTGGGCTTAAAATTTACAGGCTATTGAGAAAGTTCATACTCGTAATCTTTTTGACTAAATACACTACGGAAGAAAAATTGCTGTGTGGTAGCGGCTTTGAATACTACCAACCCTTGCTTTGCTCGTGGGTGTCGTAAAAGACGACTAAGAGCCCTAGATTGACCCGGACCAACTCCATCTGGTACCATTTGGGTTAACGATTACATTCCCAAGGAGGGTTGACGTCAGGCAGGCGGCCGGTCATAAAAGTCATTGCCGAAACTTTTTTCAATATGTCAAATAGATGACATATTGCGTCGACCCCAAGTAATTGGGATAAGAGCAAGATGATGATGATGACACTACGGAAAAAAAATCACAGCATAGTTGTCTCAGTTATGGTATTCAAATATCTCTTCAGATTTATTTAACGAACGGCCGCGGTTTCATTCCTTCCTCTTTCCTATGGAAATACGGAGCTATAGCATAGTCTATATCACTCGTTAATAGTGTAACTTGCCATTGGTGTAAGAATTTTTAAATTTATTTCAATGGTTTAGACGTAAAAGCGTAACAGTCAAACTTACGTTCGCATTTATAATATTACGTAGAATGTGATAAATTTATTAGGACAATATTAGGTATGTTATCAATTTTTTTTGCTATTTTCGGTGGCAGATGAACAATCAGGCGTGGCCGTTCGTAATATCACAGAGCCAGGTCAGTCTTTCATAGAATTTAGATCGCTGGTTCTTAAGCTAACCGATCCACGCGAAGTAGCAAATTGACAGTATTCAGACGGCGATTTTCTATGAAAGTATAGTACTAATATAGATGAGCCAATCCATTCTAGAGTGTAGACAAACCGCTCAGAAACGTGTCCTTACCACAAGAAAATTGCCAATCATTTATAGCGTTAATTTCACCTTCTCAAAGGCATTAACCACAATTTGTACTAATTTATGTATATCTATCACAGTGATCACTAGATGGCGGTCTCAAAGTCATACAAATTTTTGTTAAGCTATAATCAATGAGCAAAAAAAATCAACAAATATTTACCTGTAAAACTCTTTTAGAAAGGCCTGTTTTCTGTGCCAATTGCTTCAAGTCTTTTGCATCAGGATTCTGATTAATTGCAAAGTAAGATTTCATAGTTCTGAGTTGGTGATGCTTGAAACTAGTCCGCATACGCTTTGTACGTTGTGTGTGACTTGAAACACTGCCTGGAGAGGCGACTGAAGAGTCGTACGCGAGCGATTCCATAGACGACGATAAATCACCTCGGTGAAGTAAATCTGAAACAATTCATCAACTTAATTCTTGTGTAGCAAAAGCTTTGAAAATCAAAGGATGGAGGTTCCAGTCAGCTTCTTTATCAACATATTAAAGGTTAACTTAAGGTGGCCAGAGCTCTGCTCGGCTTAACGTCTTCGAAGCGACGATGCACTTAATGTAATATATGGCGTTGTACGTAATGTAAAAAATAATAACGATGTTTCCCTATAGAGAAGGGCTAAAAGCAGCTTTGTCTGTCCCTTAGATTATTGATAGCTAGGATTAAAGATGGGATTTATGATGCCACAGATACCACAAAAACACAGCCAGGTCAAATTTATAAAAGTAACACTCTTAGGCCTCGGCATTAAACGTGATACCTATTTAATGGGGGTCACATATGATTTCTACGCAATCATAGTTGCAGATAAAGGTAATGTGTGAATACCGCGGAGCATATAAAAAGAGGAGACGGCCTAAACAACTGTGCACCGTGACTCAACTAGGTCCTGATCATCAGGTCAACATCAGACAGTCGGCGTGACCAGTCTGCTATCGACTCTGCCTGTGTTCGTATCGTACTGTGGACACAGTTATACTTTTGTTAGATTTTTGCTTTATTACGCAGACAATCACTAAGTTTTGTGTTTTATCATGTAAATAGTACTCCGATAAATGTTCAGATGCTATGAAAGGAATCACATTTCATTTGTAAGTATATTTATTCATACTTTATTAAAATATTTTCTAGAAAAATCCTTTGACGATTTCATGTTCAAATATAATTCTACTCAACGTTAGATGGCACTACTGTTCGTAATGGGACCTAGAACTATAAAAGTAGATAAAGCTCAGACTATGAAGATTATCATAATAACTAATGAACAAAAGTATATAATTAATATCTAAATATTTTTACCTGGACAAAAATGATTTTTACATGTAGTTTCACAAATATTTTGTAAATAATGCGCCATCTGTCGCCAACTATGAAGAGCCATAAAAGTGTCAAAATGCCAGGTATGTAGTTAGAACACAATTATTATATTCAGATATTTCATCAAAGAAAATAACTTTTACACTACTTTAAATAAACCTATTATAATTAAACTGTATTTTTTTTATGTTCCAGAATACCGGCCAATGAATAATCTTAAGAAGCAATGGATTTAAAAAAATCAATAGATAAACTGGAAACCTACGAAATATACAAAGATTTGTTCTTCCTATTTTAACAATAAAGATTTCATAATAACTAGCAAAGGCTTTAGAAAACTAGAGGATGTTTGTGGGTTTATTTTGCAACGATTGAAATCGGCAAAGTGATCATAGTTAAATTGATACCCGTAAATTTGCCATTTTCTATGAATTTTTAATTCCAATCTAAAAATATTAATGCTTCCGTGTGGTAACGGATTAAGAGTACAATTCACCACTCCTTATCTTGCCCATGGATGTCGTCAGACGACTAAAGGATATAATATGCACATCAGATCTGTTCAAGAGAAGGAAAACTCGAAATAAAACCCTATGCCAACATGTCTTACCAGCACGGTATAGTCGGTTAAATTCCTCCCCATTATGGAGGAGGCCCGAGCCCAACAGTGGGGCGTATGTGGGCTGCGATGAATATTAATGAGTTTTCAATCTAATCTATAGGTATATATATAGGAGATATATATAGGAGATATATTGACTCATCACCATATCTCTAGAACTATAAGGCGTACAGACTTGAAATTTGGCAGGAATATTCGTTTCGTCGAGTAGAGGTCAGCTAAGAACGGATTTTACGAAATTCCACCTACAAGAGGTGTTGCGGGCGCGTTAACAATAATATACATATAAAGGAACAGGGTGAGCCGAAGCTACTGAAGCTAGAAAAATAAAATTTGGACCGTAGTTTCATTTCGTGACGTAGGAACCCACACAGAAAAGATTTTTTGGGATTCCACCCCTAAGGGGGGTGAAACGCAATGGTAAAGTCTGTATGGAAAGGAAAAAAAATGAAGCTACTGTCTTCAAATTAAGCACAAATACTCTTTAATAAAAATAAATAAACATGTATTTCAGCGTTTGTCCATTTTCATCCTCTAAGGGTGTAAAATAGGTAGGAAAAAAACGGAACGGAAACAACGGGACCTAGTCCAGTTTAACCCCACAAAGACACAAGTTTGCGCGTTCACTGCAAAGTACAAGTTCGTCCTCATGTGGAGTACTACTCACATCTCTGGGCAGGTGCGCCCAAATATCAGCTAGACCCAGTTGACTCCCTGCAAAGACGGGCTGTTCGAATCGTCGGGGATCCCAATCTTACGGACAGATTGGAGTCTCTGGAGCAGCGGAGAGACTTTGGGTCACTCTGTGTACTCTACCGATTCTTTCACGGGGAGTGCTCCGAGGAACTGTTTGACTTGGTACCACCGTCACCATTCTACCAACGTACCACTCGACATCGTAGCAGGGTTCATCCATTTCACCTGGAAACGTTATGGTCTTCAACTGTACGTTTCCAGCGTTCATTTCTCCCACGTACGTGCAGGCTCTGGAATGAATTACCTGCTGCTGTGTTTCCCGAGCGCTATGACATGTCCTTCTTTAAACTAGGTTTAAGAAGAGTATTTCCTTCACGGTAGGCAACGGCCTGGCTGTGCCCCTGGTGTTGCAAAGGTCCATGTGCGGCAGAATCACTTACCATCAGGTGTGCTGCTTGCTCGTTTGCCACCGTTGGCAATAAAAAAAAAATAAAAGAAAGATGTCAGTTTACTGACTTATCACAGATCCGAAACTACTGAAGCCAGAAACATGAAATTTTGACATTAGATTCTTTGCGTGACGTAGAACCCCACTAAGAAAGAGTTTTTTGAAATTCAACCCCTAGGGGATAAACCGCAGTAACAAAGTTTGTATAAGGAGAAAAAAAAACCTACATTGATTTTCTTCAAATTCTCCAATAATACTCTTTAGTAAAAATAAATAAACACGTTATTCAGCATTTTTTAATTTTCACCCTCTAAGGGTGTAATCTACACTAATATTACAAAGAGGAAACGTTCCGTACGAATAAACTCAAAAACTCCTGGACGGATTTCGATAATTCTTTCACCATTAGAATGTTACAGTATCCTCGAGTAACATAGGTTATATTTCATTCCAGTGTACCCACGGAAACGGGAACTACGCGAGTAAAGCGACTGAAACCGAAGCGAAGCGAGGGCGGGTTGCTAGTTGCGGGTATATAAATAATTCAAGAAATATATGTTGCAAAGGAATATTTCATTTTTACTGTTCGAACCAATGTCTCCTTTTCTCCTTAATTTATTAATGATGCAATTGCACTCGATGTAATTTCTTGATAAGATTAAGAGCACGTCACAAAAATGTTTAAACTGGTGGTGGCATCGCAGACCGTTTTTGTATGAGAAAAGACAAAAAGGAAGGCTTATTGCCTTCCTTACTAAGTAATTTTTACTAACTAGTAATATACACTGATAATCTAACTAGGGTTTACATTCGACAATCCGTTAGAAACCCAAACAAATAATTGTATTATTTGGTCGTATGAAAAGACAAATATGAAAAAAATAGACTTTAAAACTTCTGAGTTAATTACATACAAAGTGTGCATTTCTAGTGAATTGTCAAACGAGAAGGACAGTAAAAGAAAATGTATTTTCTTCAAATATTAATATTATAAACAATGCTGACAAGCCTTATAAGGAAAGTTGTGGTTAAAAACATTAGTCAATCACCTATTCGCTATGCAGAATTATATTTGAATAGAGCAAACGGGTAATGCGATTGTTTGTATATATCTTACAAATAAAAAAAAATAACTCACTCTGATATAGGTAAATTCTGAGTACGTCTCTGTTGCGCCAACACTTACTAACATATATTGCGAGATAGATCAACTACTTAAAAATACGAAACTAGTAGTTATGCTAATAGCCGGTAGATGGATATAAAGGAGGGAATGAGACAGGTCATGGCCCCTCACCCCCTGTAACTGCTACAAATTGTTTCATATAAAATATTAATTACAACAGCTCTTCTTTGAACTTACTCCGTGATGTATACATTCTTACACGCTAAAACAATAATCAATTACAAATTACATTATACATCATTTCATCAAGTAGGTAGGTAATTTGTACTTAGTTCTACTTTTTTTGGTAGGCTATGGTCTAGACACACCCCGCCCAATCCGTCCAGGGCGACGGATAGACGGCGTGCGACCCCATAACCTATCGTACTTTCCTCCACAACGACATTCGGCCGAGCACTGGTGCCTGGATTTCCGTGGCCGGCCCGGCGGGTTCTCCTTTCGGGTATCGTCGCATTCGACGCCCCGGCAGCAAAATCGTCGTCCTCGCGTGGTCAACCTCTCTGCGGGTGGCGGACTAATCCCCGGCCCGTCCACCCGCCGTTTGTAGTTACACTGCCACAATTATTTGTTTTGTGTTACCTTGACCTTATCATATAGTCACTTATGAATATGATTAATATTTGCTATACTATGCATTTTCACATTTTTGCAAATATAGACGTAATATTATACCCCGTTTTTTTTGGGGGTTACGGTCGGCGCACTCCTCGCACCACTCCGTCCGGGGCGACAGAGGGGCGTAAGCCCGCACACCCGTAACCCACCCGTGACACGTCGCCTTCGTCGTTGGGCCGACCACCAGATCAGGGTGACTTGACGTCAGTGGTCGTCCCGACGGACCCCCATATTATTATACTCCTGACGTATGTCACCATTGTGCTAAGCCTCGAAATAAATTAAAATAAAATTAGAAACAGCGCCATCTATTATGAACTAATTACACTGTATGCTAAAGAGAATGGGTCAAATAACGAAAATGTTGCTAGCTCTTCAGAATGTAAGTAGTGTAATAATCATAATATAGAGGGCAATGTATCATGTAAATTATTTGTCTCAGCTCATGCACGTCCCACAGCTGGGCTTGAGCCTCCTCAAAAGCTGCTGCAATGATGGTCAAACGTGTTGGTATAGGGTTTTATTTGATGTTTACCTTGTCTCGCATAGATATATCTGCATATTGTATTCCTTAGTCGTCTTTTACGACATATACGGGCAAGATAGGGAATGGTGAATTGTATTCTTACACCGTCACCACACGGAACACGTAAATTATTATCGATGCCTAAACAAGAATAGAAGAATGCCTGGTTGTACAAAATGCTGACTGTTTTGCGCAAAATATAGCTTGGCTATTAATCTGAAACATATTATATTTTTGTCCTTGTTGATGCTCGCCATGCGAAAGTAAAATACTTAAGTAAATAGTGAACATCACGTTCTCGTCATCAGGTGAATTGAACAGTAGGTACTTACTACTTAGTACGAATACAATCATTCCAAGCTTAATAGATTTCATTACCGTCAGAGCTCATATACTCTCACCTTCTTTTTCTTTCTTCTTTTACCATATCTTTTACATATAGGTATGTTACCTATATACATATTAATTTCCTGAGCAGTCTTTACCAACATCCACGGGCAAGATAGGGTGTGAGTACTTAGTGGTGAATCGTATTTTTATTCCATCACCACATGGACTTTGGATATTTTTTATTCCGTTATTTGACCCGGGCATTATTGGGCATTACCCAATAAATATTTACTTCTAGGCTATTTTATTATGACCGTGAACGCTGCAAAGTGTTCGAAAGGTCGGGCAAGCAAAAATCAAATACAAAAGCGATAAAATCCGTAAAGTAGTTTTATTTTAAATGTGTAATACTCGCGTAAACATCAGAAATCACTATTTTATTATTTTTTGGCATCTTGATACAAATTTTTGTGACAACTTGTAATCACATTTAATCGCATGTTAGTATACGTTCTTAGCTATATCTATTACACAAATGGGGCAGTAGTCAAGTTGTCGATCTTCCGTGCTGAGAATCTAGGATTCGTTTCCCATGCAAAATGGTTTATTGTGCTTAACTATCATTTACGTTCATTAAGTTACACATCTCTGATTTTTAATAGCTACTGAAGAGTGTTGCTAAAAACAACATTTTGGATAAGTCCGCAGTCCTCCATAAACCCGTGACCATGAACGCTGAAAAGTATTCGAAACGTCAGGCAATCAAAAATCAAATACGAACGCAATAAAATCCGTAAATATAGTTTTATTTATAATTTATACCTAATACTCCCGTAAACATCGTTATTTTGGATAAGTTAT
Source organism: Lymantria dispar (assembly GCA_032191425.1). Lineage (NCBI taxonomy): Eukaryota > Metazoa > Arthropoda > Insecta > Lepidoptera > Erebidae > Lymantria > Lymantria dispar. Next base: position 10,561,617 of record CM063440.1, read on the forward strand.
ACATGCTCGCTTAATATGAAACCTGCTTGGAAATACCAATCTAACGAATTTACCGACGCCTGACATGGGCTATCTATAAGGAAGGGACTGGGTATTTACAAGGTCAAAATCGTTACGCCTATCAGGCGGGTTGACGTTCTCAGTTCATGTTACAAGTTTGCCAGATTAATTCTGACTAGTGGTCGCCGTGTGGTCGAAATTCGGCCATAATTCATTTAAATTAATTGTTCTGCTACACAATTTTTTTTATTTATGTATAGTTGTATATTGAGCAATTTGTATTTCACTAATAACTAATATATAAGTACAAATGTCTATTAGATATTGTCATCATAATTATGATTGTTTAACATTTAAGAGTGGTAGGCCCACGCTGTCGACAGTTATCTGTCTACAGCCGCGGGCCGGTCCGTCCGGGATAGTACCACACTCTCGCAGAAAATCGACGTCTGAGTAGTAGCAATTAGTTACTGCGCTTCGTTCGGTGAGGGAGAGAGCCGGGAGCCCAACTTTCTGAGGGTGTTTGCGTGTGGAGGGTTTTGGTGGTGCCCTTGGTGTCACCGAGCCTCGAGGCACGCATTCGCACTCCCTTCACTTTCTTCGCGGTGGGCAGCGGCCTTGTAAGGGTCCATGAGCGGCAGCAACACTTACCATCAGGTTTACTGTTTGCTCGTTTGCCCCCGTTGGCAATAAAAAAAAATTAGTTTGACCAGAGATTTTAACCGTAAACAAAAGTGAATTGTATAATAAGCGTGTGTGGGTGTGTGTGTGTAGCGATGGCATTGTAGTGTGCGTAATGTCCTTTTTTAATGAATTTAATGTATTTCTAATTCACTATTATGTGAAATTTCAATTTAATGCACTTCTTCTCATTATATACTTCAACTGAGCTAAATTTCATACTTGTCCATTCGCGTAATTTTCGTAAAAAGGGGTACAAAGTTTTTGCTTCACGTATTTAATATATAGATTCTCCTTCAGTCGAATTTTATGACTTTTAAGAACAAATAGCCGGACATGAGACATAACATTCTTATCTTAATTATTCTACATACGCCTATTGAGAAATATTTATTTGTTGTGCGGTGGCGGCTACGAATGTTACATATCCTAAAATTATACGTGGTTATCGTAAAAGATGACTAAGAATTCTTCTGTCTGTTCTAGGGTTGCCAACTTTTTTTGACAAAAAGAAAGTATAAAAAGATTTGATTTGGAAAAATAAAGTATTTGGAAGAAAAAAAGTATTTTTCAAATTTTAAGTTTTTATTGCCTTTAAAACGTATTTTCGTGTGCTTTTAGCATATGTAAAGTCAGATTTACGCCACATCTGATATCTAATATTTCGTTCAGTAATTATAAATCGTTTCCATTGCACGTTTTCACTTATGTGTACCGTTAAATAGCTAACTACCGATAATGAGTGTTTTGTTTTACGCATCTCAAAAAACATCGAAAAATAAAGTATTTTCCCATATTTTATTGGTATGCAAAAGTATAAAGTATAATAAACAAAAATAAAATAGGATACTTTATTACAACGTATGGTTGGCAACCCTAGTCTGTTCTGTCTGATTAACAGTTACATTCCCCAATAGGGTTGACGTCACACAAGCGGCCGGTCATAAAACTATTGTTAACATTTGCAATATGTATTTTGAAACAAGAGTATATTCTGTCGACCATAAATAATTGGGATAAGAGCAGAATGATGATTTGCATTTAAACATCATCCAAATATAAAAACAGTTCAACTTTAATATAACGAATTGTCCATAAGAGTCAGTGTAAATAATACCTTTATATTACGATTTTTTTTACGAACAACCTCTTTAAAACAAATGATCAACTGTCAAAAAAAGTGTAAATACCTCTATATGACCCTTAATCTTATAGTATGTGATTCAGTCACAACAGGTTCGACACGTTTTTTTCGTAAAAAAATTGAAGTCGTTTGATGGAAAATAATGTAAACAGTGCTGCTCGTCACTATTGTTAAAGATTCTAGTTCCTGAATCCAAAATGTTGGGGTGAATAAAACTATTACTTTAGCTCTTTAAAAAATTTTAGACCAACTATACCTCAATATAACAAACCTCAGTTTAACGAATTACTTGATATAACGAATATTTACGAATTACCGTCGAATTTGTTATGTCGAGATTGCACTGTATATACCAATTCACGTATCTTCTATGGATAGACATTGCATTAATTAAGAATATTCTAGAACGTAATATTCTGATATAAACATAAGTTAACTATATATTAATACGTGAAGCAAAAACATTGTATCCATTTTTAATAAAATTACGCGGATGGACAAGTATGAAATTTGTCATAGTTGATGTATATTGAAGAGAAATGTAGAAAACTAAAATCTTATATAATAATAAATATAATAATAGATCTTATATAATATGAGAAGGAAAACTAAAAACAAAACCCTATACCAACCAGCATGGTGTACTAAGGTCAATTTCCCTCTTATTCTGGAGAAGGCTCGTGCCCAGCAGTGGGGCGTATATGAGCTGAAATGAAGCTGATGATATGATTATGCATTTCAAATACATCAAATTAATAAAAAGAAACATTACGCACACAACTATGCATTCGAAACAGCCACTTTTATTTTTTTATAGTCTGTGGTTATGCTGAATGTCAAACTATCATAATTATGAGGACAATTTCTAATAGATATATGTACTTATATTAGTAATTAGCGAAATACAGCCTGCTCAATATATATATATATATATATATATATTATAAGGAATTTATATATAAATATATATATATATATATTTATATATAAATTTCTTGTGTCCGTGTGTATGTCACGAAACTCCTCCTAAACGGTTGATCCGATGTTGCTGAAATTTTTTGTGCATGTTCAAAAGGATTCGAGAATGGTTTAGATTTACAATTGGACCCGGCAGGTGACGCTTATTTGAATAGAACAACGTCTGTTGAGTTAACTAGTACTTAAATATGTTTAAAGAGTAAAGTGTAGCAGAAAAATAAATTTAAATAAATTATGGTTCACTAGTGTATATAAATCTGCTAACCGCGATAATCAAATTAAATTTCTGAAAGAAAAGAGGAACTTGAAATGGATTACTGTATCAGCCGGCTTTTCTGTTATCTGTTAGTATAAAGAAGCGACTATGAATTGTATTTTTACTCCGCCATTGATGAAAATGTTGCCATTTGTTCTGATGTATTATTAGAGAAAGAAATAAAAATATGTGGCCTGAAGTCAAAACTAATAGCCTAATCAAATAAATCTAGTCTAGCAATTTGGACGGTCACAACTGGGAACCCACATCCTAAAGCTTTTTCTTGCGTTGAAAAGGAAGTACAGATTGCAAAGTTTGCGGTTAAATCGACAGACCAACACTTTTAAGATAATAAAGGAAGTTCAGTTCCGGGGCTTGAGAAACGAACCATGGATACATTTTTTATAAGGCTCTATTTGTGATTTAATGATTTGACTTTATTTTATTTTGGTTTTTTATTACTTACCCTTGGTGACAGATAAGTAAGCAGTCTACTTGAAGGTAAACGTTGGAAAGTTCGCTGTTTACTATAGGTAAGGGAGATTTGAAGTTCCGTCTCTCTCGGTCAACGAATAAACGCAGTAGCAAATTGCTACATGTTAAAATATATATAGGGTGGGATTTTCTATGTGGTGACGGATTCAGATTACAATTCACCACTCCCTGCTTGCCTGTGGATGTCGTAAAAGACGACTAAGGGATATAATATGCATATACGATTTGTGCGTGAGAAGGAAAACCCGAAATAATATTAGTGGTAGGACACACTGTTCTCAGTAGTCCTGCTGAAAATCGACGCCTGAGTAGTAGTAATTTGTTACTGCGCTTCATTCGGTGAACGAGAGAGCCGGAAACCCAGCTTTCTGAGGGTGTTTACGTGTGGTGATGCCTTTAGTTTCACCGAACCTCATTTCACGCATTCACTTTCCCTTCACTTTCTTCAGGGTAGGAAACTGCCTAGTAAAGGTCCATGAGCGACAGCAACACTTATCATCAGGTGTACTGTTTGCTCGTATGCCACCGTTCGCAATAAAAAAAAAATAGAAAATTATACCAACATGTCTGACCAGCATGGTATAGTCAATTCTCCTCCTATTGTGGAGGAGGCTCGAGCCCAGCAGTGGAACATATATGAGCAGAGATGATTACGAATACAGTAGGATCCAAATCAATTATTGTCAGATAACGAAGCGTGTTTAGAACTAGTGAGTTCGTTAACAGCAGCTGCCTGCTTAGCCCACTAAAACAAAAACGTACTAATAAATTTTAAAAAATACAAAAATGAAAACTCTAATAACGAATTCTATTCAAAAATTTTATTCGTCAATTAAAAAATTCCTTACTTTGACAAAAAAAAGGTTACATTCATTTCGCATTTATGATAATATAATATTGATAGAATTGATAATGCTTCGTAAATACTCATTAGTAGAAAACGGAAATGAATCGTCGGTAGACCCACTGGGTACGCGTCAAAACAAATAAGTCAGATGACGTATGTTCCAATAATTGGACGTGTTTTGATCGTATTGATAATGTCAAATTATTAGGGTGAATATTACTAAGACAGCGGTGGTTATTGATATATTAAAATAGATAGTTTTAAATCATGGAAATGCTTGGATGCTTATTTAACGAAAATTGTAATACTAATATGTTATAAAATTAGCGCTAAAAGCTTAGAATAATAAAGTATAGAAAGATAGTGTCGTTACTTAAGCGAACAAAAACGTGAAGCCAAAAATACTACATGCGTGCTAGGGATTACATACGTAGCTTCACACGGACACCACTATACAATAGGGTTGCCTTGCGTACGTAGTGACCTTGTACACTACGGAACGGTCCGGCGTAGGGAGCCATTTGGCTCCAATTGAAATGCCTAATTTTTGATGTGAGATTACTGTCTCGCAGAAGACTGCGTTAGTATACCCTTAAGGTGTCCCATTATCACCGAGTCAGGATTTAATGAATAGACCTCAGGGGACTTGAGAGCAACTCTGGAATATTATGAGCACGTACATAGTATTCCATATATGTATTTGTTTTTCTAAAGCCATCGAAGTATTAGTCGCCTAGCATCTTAAATTATTTTGAAGACAAATTTTAAGATGAATTAATTGAAAAACATTTATGAAATGTATATTTTAATTTAAATAAATACGGGCATCCGTATAAGAAGGGGTTTGACCAACATAGTACTAAAAATTAGCACGCTGAATTGGCAATAGGTAGGCCACATCGGTCGACGAACTGACAACCACTAGGGAAGAAACCCAGAGGCAACTACGTAGCGGACAACGCAGTGTGGGACGCCCCCCACTAATTGGATTGACGACGTGGTGAAAGTTGTTGGGCGTCGTTGGATGCAGGCGGCCCAGGATCGCACTTTATACTGAAATATCAGGGAAGCCTACGTCCAGCAGTAGACAGCGATAAGCTGAAATGATGATGTTTGAATTTTAATCTTATTATTATATTAGAAAATAACTTATAATCTATATATATATATATCCTCTGTGTACTCCAAAGTGGATGGAACGATTGGGATGAAATTTTCAGAGAGTCTTATTATAATTATGTGATGGTTAGCTGTCTCACGTGTACTGGTAGCGATCTGATTAATGTATGTCCTTGTTCATTCATTAATTAGCCATCCATCAGCCTACAGACGCCCACTGCTGGACATAGGCCGCCCCACGAGAATGTCACTCGGAACGGTCCTGCGCCACTTGCATCCAACGGTTCCCCTAGTGGTCGTCACTCAAGAACCTATCTTCCCCAACGGTTGACAGTTCGACAAGCGATATGGCCTGCCCATTGCCATTTCAAAGCGCTAATCCTGCGGATTATATTGCTTACATCCGTTGTTCTACGGATTTCCGTATTCCGGATTTTATCACGTAGAGAAATACCAAGCATAGCCCTCTTCATAGCACGTTGAGCGACTTTGAGCTTTTTTATGAGGCCGACATTTAGAGACCATTTTTCAGTGCCGTAAGTCATCGTTGGTAACACACTCTGGTTATAAAACTTTAATTTTCATTAATTATAAAAAGTAATATTCTGAAAAGATATAAATTTATCTAACAGTATCAACATTAGTGCGAGCGAAGCTGCGGGCATAAACAGTACAATAATAAAATAAAGTGCTAGTTTCAAACGTCAAAACACATGGTGACCCTAATTATACGGGGTCCCACAAGGTCGCCTATTTTAATAACATCACGCTGCAACACTTGGGTGGTTAGTAGCATACAAGAACGCACTCATCGATGCGAAACCAACTAATTTATTAAATTCATAATTAAATATTAAAGTTTTGTTCGTTTATTAGATGCGAGGGTCGGCCCACTATTCGTCTTCATTTTTATGACACGATTTTGAGTTTTACGATAGTTTGAACAAAAAAACAATTATGTTGTAAATATGTTGCCGGTTTCATTGGTTTATTATTGCGGTGGTTAGGGACATATAATATAATTTTTGGTATATTACCAATATCGTATAAGAAAAATAATATTTAACAAAGTTGATGATATTATACTTATGATATTATATTACTGTGGTGATAGTTTCGTGCTTTCTTTTCTCTTTTCTCATTCATTATCGTCATTCTACTTATAACTTCATTACATAGGATCGGAATATGTATTCTATTACATTGTACAATATCTGGTTGACCGACCTTTGCTCGGTATATTTTTGTTGTATTTTTGCCGAACTTATTTTAGATACATATAAATAAAAAATAAAAATGAAATAATGAAAAAAATACCAAAAATTACAAAAACAGTATAATAATAGCACCGAGATTCGATCCCACGCGGTTTGAATGCCAAAACAAAACAAAACTGGAGAACTACCCATCTGAGCTATTGTCACTCTTGACAACGATGCCGAAATACGAAATCCTATTCAGAGAATGTCAATAACATTTTATGTCATTGTATTGATTAGCTAAAAACACCGACAAAACAACGTTTTATATAAATAAAACCTAGCTAGATCGATTTTTTAGCCCCGAAACCTCTATTGTGCCAAATTTCATCAAAATCGTTGCAGCCGTTTCCGCGATCCTAAATATATATATATATATCCCAACTGAGCTATCGTAACTCATGACATTGACGGCGAAATTTGAATTCATATTCTTTTAAAATTTAATGTCATTGTATTGTTTTGCTAAAAACACCGACAAAACAACATTTTCTATAAATAAAACCTAGCTAGATCTATTTTTTGGCCTCGAAATCTCTAGTATGACAAGTTTCATCAAAATCGTTGGTGCCGTTTCCGAGATCCTGAATACACACATATATATATATATATATATATATATACATATATATATATATATTTTTATAGAATTTATTTAGATATATTAATAAAAACTAAAAATTATATAAAAAAATTACAAAAAGAGAATAATAATAACACCGAGATTCGAACCGACGCTGTTTGGATGCTACAAAACTCAAAATTAAAATCGGCCGTCCCCCACCTGAGCTACCGGAACTCTTGACATTTACAACGAAATTAGAATTCATAAAATTTAATGTCATTTATTGTTATGCTAAAAACACCGACAAAAGAACATTTTCTATAAATAAAACCTAGCTAGATCGATTTTTTGGACCCGAATCCTCTAGGATGCCAAGTTTCAACGAAATCGTTGGAGCCGTTTCCAAGATCCTGAATACACATATATATATATATATATATATATATATATATATATATATATATATACATATATATATATATATATATATATATATATATATATATATATATATATATATATATATATATATATATATATACAAAAATTGCTCGTTTAAAGATATAAGATTTAAAGATATACCTAAGATATTGTAATCCTTTGCAATAGTTTTATGTAATGATTTCTAATGTTTACGCGAGTTTTACCTACACATTTTAAATAAAACTACTTTACGGATATTTGATTTGAACCACAATAATAATAGTTAAAGATAATTTTATAAAACAAAACCTCTTACAATTAGTAAGATAAAGTAAGCCGCCTTAAAAAAATGATATTAATTTAGCATCATGTCCTCTGAGTTTTCTTGACGGATCTTTCTCAGTGTAACCGTGTGCCGAACCGGTGGTAATAGTACCACTAGATTTGTTAGGTTTTAAATATAATTACTATTAATATTAAATAATTACTAACCTCAAACAATATAATTTTTCATATAGAATCATTTTCTTCTTACACTGGCAATAAATTTGTATCAAAATGTGGGTCAATATTTAATAATTAACTTAATTAATTAAACATTTTAGTCCGCCCGTGACCATGAAAGCTGCAAAGTGTTCGAAACGTCAGGCAATCAAAAATCAAATGCAAACGCGATAAAATCCGTAGTTTTATTTAAAACTAGCAACCCGCCCTCGCTTCGCTTCGGTTTGAGTCGCTTTACCCGCGTATGCCCGTTCCCTTGGGAATACCGGGCTAAAATATAGCCTATGTTACTCCTTGATATTATAGCTTTCCATTAGTGAAAGAATTTTTGAAATCGGTTACCTGGTTCAAGCGTGAAAGCGTAACAAATAAACAAACAAATAAACAAACAAACAACCTTACTTTCGCATTTATAATATTAGTAAGGATAGTTTTATGACCGGCCACCTTCGTAAGGAATCTAATTGTTAACTAGACCGCTTCAGGTGCATTAGGTTCAGATTAGAGATGTGTCGACTAATCGGTCGATTAGTCGGTCCAGCCGATCACGGTTTCTGGGATGTTTGGAGATTTCTGTGGCGATTAGTTTACCTACAGCTGATTTGCGCACAAGGCCCACTGTCTTCACGGACATCAAGGATTCGATGTTAGTGGCTGGTCCAATGACTACGAGGAGGGAATACAATGGATTATAGGGCTGTAATATTGTTATTGCTCATTAAAGTGATATATCAAAATTTAATCATGTCAAAAAGAAAGTCTTGGGTATGGATTTTTTTGAGAAATAGACACACACAGACTTTTGTCATTTTTTTTTGAGAAATAGATACAAAGTAAGAAGCCAGATATTCGGAGCCCACTAGTCGGTACATCTCTAGTTCAGATCTTTGTAAAGCTCTTAGTCGTCTTTTCGGATACCTACGAGCAATTAAAGAAAAAGAAAACGAAAAAGAGTTCTTAGCTTGGTATTCTTAACCGGCATTTTCTGACAGTCGACTTAGGATGGAGTAAAAATGATTCAAGGCAGTTCCAATACAAAGTAATTAAAGATATCAGTGGATTTTAAAGCTACACAAAATATGACAAGATAGGTGGGTATATACTAGGTATGCCTTTTAAGTTCTGTCGTTTCCATTATTCCCGGCATTTTTGAATTTAGTACTGTTCTATATTCGAATATGTTTAAATTTAGAATCTCAAAACAGTTGAAAGTATTAGGATTAATGCTATTGTTTAGTCACAGCGTCGATTGGAATCTGTCAGGTTACGTACGAAAGTGAATCTTTCTAAGGAAAATGTCCGTGCAATAATTTTCTACAACTTTAGAAGAGGCCTGACACGGCTTCAGTGTTTTGAAGAGCTAACATCTGTGTTCAGCGATGAAGTCCCATGTCTGCGGACTGTCGAACGATGATATTTAGAATTCTAGCATGGACATACTAGTGTTAGTGACAAATCTCGCGAAGGACGCCCAAAATCCGCCTTCACTGAAGATAACATCATTACTGTGAGACAACTAATTCTCGAAGATCGTCATGTGACGTATCGAGAGGTAGAGGCTCTATTAGGCATCTCAGGGACAACCATTCAGTGTGAGAAAGCTAGTTTGCCGTTGGATACCGCATCTGCTTTCCGACGATCACAAGGCGGCCCGCGTTAGATGGTGTAAGAAAACTCTGCAAAGGTTCAACCGAGAAGAGCCAAATCACGTCTACGACATCATCAGTGATGACGAATTTTGGATCCTATGCCTACGATCCTGACTCCAAACAATAATCTACAATCTGGGTCTTTCAAGACGAGCCAAAGCCGACTAAAGTTGTTCGTTCTCGAAGCACTTCAAAGAAGATGGTGGCCACGTTCGTTGGAAAAACCGGCCATGTTGCGACTATTGCATTTGAAGATCGTAGAACGGTTAACGCAGAATGGTATACCACAGCTTGTTTACCACAAGTCATCGCCGAACTTCGAAAATCTAACTCAAAGCGACACATCATCCTGCACCACGACAACGCAAGCTCACACAGTGCTCGTCAAACGATTGAGTATTTGAAGCAGGAAAAAGTAGAAATTCTTGACCATGACCTCCATACAGTCCTGACCTAAGCTCCAACGATTTTTTTACATTTCCTAAAATTAAGAAAAGTCTTTGTGGTCAAAGGTTCCAGTCCAGTGAAGAAGCATTCGACGCTTTCAAGTCAGCCATTTTGAACACCTCCACCTTAGAATGGAATAAATGTTATAATAACTGGTTTGAGCGAATGGAAAAGTGTATTAAGCTACGTGGTGAATACTTTGAAAAACAATAAAAAGTACTATAAGGTTCTAGTTGTGTTTTTTTCTTCAAACGACAAAACTTAAAAGGCATGTCTCGTATATACTAGCTAACCCAACAGACGTTGTTCTGTTCAAATAACCGCAACATACCGGGTCCAATTGTGAATCTAAACCATTCTCGAATCCCCTTGAACATGTAACATCGGTCCAACCGTCTAGGAGCAGTTCAGTGACATACACACGTACCTACATAAGAAATTTATATATAAAGATATATACATAGGTCTAGAGAGTCGTCTTGTCAAATTCTACGCATGTGTAATGCCTTATTCTTGTCATTCAAGCGATAATAGGATACCTTTCTAATTTCTTCGTATAGAGCGCCAGCGAAGTGAAAAGTTATTTTGCGGTCCTTCAGAGAATTTCAGATGAATTTTCTATTTTGCGCTTAATAGCCACGCATTTTCTGCCACTCCAAATTTTATTTGCATGAGAAGTAGTCTTCACAAACAATTTAATAGCAGATGGGCCTGTGCGTTGCGAAGACTTCACGAGTAAATTTGTTCTTGGGACTGTCCTTGTTATTGAAACAATTGGATGCTATTAAGTGTATTTTTTAGTATTTTTAATGTGCCGGGCTGACCATGGACGACAAGGAACTCAGTACTTGTGGTCGGCCCAGTGGCGAAGGGAGGGAATACAGTGAATTATGGTGCCGCACTCCGCCTTTTCGTTACCCGGACGGAGCGGTCGGCGTGTGCGCTCACCACAGCCCATCAAAAAAAAAAGTATTTTCAATTTTATAAATCTTACCACTAAATTACACGAGTAAGCTTCTTAACGCTATAAATAGAAGATGAAGATTGATAATGCATACGATTTTTTCAAAAATATCCGTCATTTGGGCTTACCAAAACAGCTCACCGGATATTTCATGGCCCATAGAAATAAATGTTATCTATTGTTTTATTTATTCTTTGATGATATTAGCTTGGCTTTTGATAAAATAATTGCTATTTTTAAATATTCTTTGAGATATCTCTATTTTAGAGGAGTGCTTGCCGAAAAATTGTTTCATATTATTATATTTGTTCAAATATTTTGAAAGAAAGTTATAATACTTTTAAGGACAAGATCACGTACATCACCCAAATAATTCCTTGTCTCATAAGATTCTTTACAATCATACAATTGACGCAGTTAGTAGGTACATAAACAGTAGGTACCCAGTATCAGAACAAACATTTGCAAATTGCATAAAGAATTGTACTACCAAGACGTTAAACCACTACGCCATCTGTGCATAATAAAATCCGTGTCCGAATATTTCGGATAGAATATCTAAATTTCTGTTCAACAATTGTTTAAAAAAAATAGTTTAATTGAAAAATAACGGCATACATTTGACTACGGAAATGATTTTAGAGTGTCTGTCGAATTAAACGATTACTTATTAGCCTTAATCACACCTATTATAAAAATCTAAAGAGAATCATGCGCCTTTTCTCACGAATATTTCACTGCTAATCAACGAGTTTGTAGGTGGAAAAATTTTTCTGACCATTTCATTTATCTAGAAAATTTATTAGAGGTATGACAATAATAACTTTTTTATATATATGACCGTATGTATGATAGTGTACACAAAGTTTTCAGTTGAAGATAATTTTAGAAAACAAGTATAGAATAGTATATAAAAAAAAACAACAATATTATGAATATACATTTTTGTCATAACTTATAAAACAATAGGTACTCTACTATTCTTACACTGTGATAAAGCTATTTTCATGAATTTCATGACGTTTTTATTTTTAATATTTATTATTTATTTTCTCCATAGGTTGTTACATTTGTGGTCACGGGAGGATTAGAAAGTAATAGGTAGTAGTAAAGTTTTAAAACGTCTTGAAGCCAAAAAATTAAAAATATAATAAAATCCATAAAAATATATTATTTTATATACCTATGTACTAGCAACCCTCACTTCACTTCGGTTTCAGTCGTCTTACCTGCGTAGTACCCGTGCCCGTAGGAATACCGGGATATAATATAGCCTATGTTACTCCCTAATATTATAGATTTTCATTGGTGAAATAATTTTTGAAATCGATCGATCTGTGGTTGAAGCATGAAAGCGTAACAAACAAACTTACTTTCGCATATACAATATTAGTAAAGATAATACTGTCGTAAACATCAGAAACGCGTGAGTAATTTTGAATAAGATATTCAAATATTCTTAAAAAACACTATTGTTAGTATTATCTCGGCTCCTCCATAATATAAGGGCAATTTACTTTCCTATACAATGCTGGAGTTTTGTTTCAGGTGTTCCTTCTTTTGATTTTATATGGATATAGTAGTCGTCTTTTACGACATCCAGGGATAAGATAGAGTGGTAAATAGTATTCTTATTCCATCACCGCATAGACAAGCTGTTAGTACTGTAGTTAGTATTTAGTTGAGTATATAATTAAAAAATGTTTTGAGAAATTAGGAAAAAAATTGACCACACTTAAGAGATTATCATATTAACCAGATACATTTCAGTGGCTTCTCTAAATTAAATTATTAAAATACCCGGCAAATTATTTGATATATACTGAAGATGGTCTCTATTATCAATTATTTAGGAGAGATACTATAAAAAACTCTTTAATAATTTATTATACATTAAAAACGCTACAAGGCGTTTCCAACCCTCCGCCTAAACTCCAATGTTAGATTTCTTGATAACAGTGTTTCTATACTGAAATAATCAGTTACTCGGTTTGAATGCTACCATTATCCCAAAAACTTGAAAATACCTCTAGACTTTAACACTAAGTACGAAGTTTCGAATTACGATCCGTGTAAACTTGAAAAATAAACCAAGTTACGAAAACACACGCCATTCAAGACTATGTTTAAGTTTAAAGTTAAGAACTATTTGTGCTCATCAATTCTCTGTATGAGGATATAATAGATAACCGATCTTTTTTATTTCTTTTATTAAAAAAGAAAATAAGTAATAAATTTCTTGTACCACGGTGGACTTTCTGAACTTGTAATTAAAGACACTACTAGGGACTTACAAATAATTCGAACGTACATAGTATTTTTATTCTCATAATTTTGTTTGATCTTTAACCTTGTTTGAAAGACGAAGTTACACGACTTTTTTAATATTAATAAAAGGCTAATAAAAGGATTTCATCTGCACAATTCTCAAAATGTCAATTAATGAAAGCATGATAAGGTGATATTGGCCGAGATGCCCGATAGTATTAATGCGGTAATTTTGTCTAAAAATTGAGTTATCTCTAAATATAAAGCAAGGCTATACCTTGCTTTATATTTAGGTATAAAGATTCTTATTATATTTTAGCGATTCTAGGTACATATATATTAAGAGCGAGCTATTACTGATTATTATCGAGCAACAATGGGTATCAATACCGATAGCAGAAAGGGTAACTAAAATATAGCAGTTACGATGTATCTCTAGGAAAAGATAGAATTATCTCAATTCCCTCTCATACCCATGATAGATTTTAACAGCAGACTAGATCTAAACTGGACTTTTATAAGGCTCGTAGCAAAAACGCTGTGGTAGTATGTTGTCACTTGATTTTTTTTTTTATTGCTAATGGTAGCAAACGAGCAAACAGTACACCTGATGGTAAGTGTTGCTGCCACTCGTGGACCTTTGCTAGGCCGCTGCCTACCGTGAAAGAAGTGAAGGGAGTGTGAATGCGTGCAATGGGGTTCGGTTAAACTAAAGGCATCACTAATAGATACCACACGCAAACGCCCTCAGAAAGTTGGGCTGCCGGCTAGTGTTGCCCAAATGCAAGACCAAGACGAGACTTGGACCAGTCTTGGTCTTGGTCTTGCAACAGCACACCTGGTCTCGTCTTGGTCTTGGTATTGCACACTCGAGTCTTGGTCTTGGTCTTGGTATTGCAGCAAGAGTCTCGCAAAGTCTTGCAAGTCTTGCAGTTGGAATAACGTAACAGTCATTTATCATGGCAATGAAAAATTCAACTAAATTAATCAAATATTATCCTATCCTATCTATCCATCTGCTAGCCTATAGCCCACTATTGAATATAACCCTTACCACTGGGGAAAATTACTCTCCTATTTCCATGGTGTTACATTAGGCAGAGTTACTACTCCTATGACAAAGGAAGGAATTTCAACCCTGTTTTCTTAAGACGTCACTACACGGGGCAGTTGATACAATAAATTTTAAGTCATTTAACATTCCCCCTTTCCAACAAAAAAGATTTTTTCTATTTGATTGGCAAGCGACGTAGTTATTTGACCACTGACGACAACTCACACTGCTCTGGTGGTCGGCCCAACAACGAGGCGACGTGGGTACGTGTGGGTTATTGGCCCGCGTGCCGTCCTTTCATCGCCTCGAACGGAATGGACCGCGCGTGTGCTTACCATAGCCCACCCATAAAAAAAATGGCTTCCTAACACCATTGCCTCGGTCCAATTTGACACGACATCCACGGGTAAGAGAGTGGTGAATCGTATTCGTACTCTGTCCCTACACGGACATTTATGTAGATTAATTGTAGGCATATTTCTATGTCCAACAGTGAACGTCGTTGGGCTAATGAAGAAACGGATATATAAATATGTATAATGGGCAAGAGCACTCTCGTGATTACGGTATTTTTGTCCTTAAGCCTTTCCGAAGAGTAATTCTGAAAAGCTAACACCAACATTGGGAATCGATTGGCCAATTGATGGATATCTCAAGACTGATTTGACTTGCCATGTAGTGACGGAGTAAAAATATAATTCATCATTCATCCCCTATTTTACCCGCGAGTGCGAACCCACGACTAAGGGCTATAATCTATAACATCGGTGCAAGAGAAGGAAAACTTGACATGAAACCCTGTAACAACACGGCCGATCACCATGGCGATTCCCCTCCGGCCACGGCGATTTCCCTCCTATTATGTAGAAGACACGAGCTCTACCGTATATAAGCTGAAATGGTAATTTGAATTAAATGCAAGACCGCGAGACTCTTGCAGGCTCAGTCTTGGTCTTGCTCAAGTCTTGCAGGGCCAGTCTTGGTCTTGGTCTTGCAAAAATTAAGCGGTCTTGGTCTTGGTCTCGGTCTCGCATTTCTCGCAAGACCAAGACCAAGACCGCAAGACCAAGACTTTTTTGGGCAACACTACTGCCGGCTCACTCGCTAACCGAACGAAGCGCAGTAACAAATTGCTAATACTAAGACGTCGATTTTCTGCGAAAGCGTGGTACTACCCCGGACGGGACCACTGACAACAGTGTTGTATACTACTATTAAAATTTTATGGAGTCACTGTGTATGATTGAGTATGATTCTTAGTTAAACATGTATTCTTAGTTACTGTATATGTATTTAATTTTTCTGAATAAAATAATAGCGGGCATTGACAATCTTCGTATCACAAGGACTTTATAAATATACTAGCTGACCCAACAGACGTTGTTCTGTTCAAATAAAATAAAAGGATTTCAGCGCCACCTTTCAATTGTGATTGAAACCATTCCCGAATCCCCCTTGAACATACATAAAAAATTTCGTCGATATCGGTCCAGCCGTTTAGGAGTTCAGTGCCATACACACACAAGAAATTTATATATAAAGATAACAGTTACAAATTCGAGATATAGTTAATTGTTTTTCAACATGACGACTAAATATTAATGAAATCCAATTGATGATAGACTATAGGATATAGAATTCATATGAAAACAACACATTAAACCATTTTCTTTTTCTTCATTACCCTTCATACGCATTCCGCTCTTGAGTGATCGAATAGATTCATATTAAAATTTGAAGCAAACCAAAATAGATTAGCATCGGCATATAGCATATGAATTTTTATTTTTTTTATTACCCCCTTTTTTGGGGGTTGGGCTACCGTCGGCGCACCCCTCGCTCCACTCCGTCCGGGGCGACAAAGGGGAGTAAGCACGCACATCCCTAACCCACCCGTGACACGTCGCCTTCGTCGTCGGGCCGACCACCGGTACAGGGTAACTTGTCGTCAGTGGTCGGCCCAACGGAATACCCCTGAGGAGTACCTTCTCCTCGACCGACGTCCCCCTCCTAGGTGCTTCCTCGCGGTGTCGGCCTCACGGCAGGTGACGGAGTAACTCCCCGCTCCAGTCACCCGCGGCCTCGGAGGGCTTTTTTATTATACCTACCTTCATATACAAAACGAAATATTGACTTCTGTGTCAAATTTATTTCGTTACTTTAGTAACTTAATTTGATACTTAGTGGTCGGCGAGTGATCGAAATTCGGCCATAATTCATTTAAATTATTTTTTCTGCTACACGATTTTCTTTTAATTATATATATGTGTGTTATTGAGCATATGTGTTATTGAGCAAGCTGTATTTCACTAATAACTATATATAAGTACAAATACCTATTAAACATTGTCATCATCGATTGCATGATAGTGTGGACGTTTTAATGAATTTAATATATTTCTAATCCATTATTATATCAAATTTCAGTTTTCTGCACTTCTACTCAATATATTCTTCAACTGTGCCAAATTTCATATTTGTCCATCTGCATGATTTTCGTAAGGGGACGTCCATAAATTACGTGAGGTGTTTTCTTAAATTTTCGGTGCCTCCCTCCCCCCCTGGTGAGATGTCATGAGATTTTATTCAACCCCCTCCCCCATCCCCCAATCTCACGTGAGATTTTTCAAAATGTGGGTTTCTTACGTAAACGCATTGCATTGTTATTGTAAAAAAAAAAATTTGCTTTGTGCTTTTATTTACGACTAGTTAAGACTAGTAATCAATATTGCTGAGAGTTTAATTATAAGTGTAATAAAAATTTAACAATAGAATACTTAAATCGTAACTACTGTGATTAAAAAAGAATATTTACTCTAATTCAGTCCATGGTTACAAATTTAAAACCTCAGTTGCACATCTATCTTATTTTATAGTGAATTATCTATGGTATAACGTCGAAGTATGAATGAAATTATTTTCTTTCGAACGAATTACTGAATGATCTTAATCGTATTACGATTACGCTTAAGATTAAATCTAAAGCATGTACAATGTGGATTAAATGGACCAAAATAGTATAATTTTTTTTTTGTTTCAATCAGAAAAAAAATTGCGTGATATTTGCCGAGACCCCCCCCTCTCTCCAACGTAAGATTAGATGAGATTTGACTCGACCCCCTCCCCCCCCGTAAACATCTCACGTATTTTATGAACGCCCCCTAAAAAGGGGCATAAAGTTTTTGCTTCACGTACAAGACGTTATCGGTGACAAATAATTATTCACAATGGAATGTTAATATATCGGCTATGGTCGGTATTTACAATTTTGTAAATTATATATCTTTGTCATAAGCTTATTATAATAAATTTACATATTGTTATATTCAATACTAGCAATCCGCCCTAGCTTCGCTTCGGTTTTAGTCGTTTTATGCGCGTAGTTCCCGTTCCCGTGGGCATACCGAGATAAAATATAGCCTAGTTTACTCCCTGATATTATAGCTTTCCATTGGTGAAAGAATTTTTGAAATCGGTCCAGCCGTTTTGAGGATTATCCGGAACAAACAGACAGACAGACAAATTTTTTTTAATCTGTATTTTAAGCATAGGTGTCGTGCAAATAACCGTGTGAGCATGAAAAAAGCCTATTATTTTGATATTACAAACAGTGTCTGTCTCCGATTTTATTTATTGACTAGCAACCCGCCCTCGCTTCGCTTCGGTTATAGGTTATAGTCGTTTTACCCGCGTAGTTCCCGTTCCCGTAGGAATACCGGGGTAAAATATAGCCTAGTTTACGCCCTGATATTATAGCTTTTCATTGGTGAAAGAATTTTTGAAATCGGTCCAGCTGTTTTGAAGATTACCCGGAACAAACAGACAGACTGACAGACAGACAGACAGACAGACAAAAAATTTTTAATTGCTATTTTAGGCATAGGTGTCGTGCAAATAACCGTGTGAGCATGAAAAAAGCCTATTATTTTGACATTACAAACAGACACTCCAATTTTATTTATTGGTATAGATATAGATTAAGCAAGAATTCTGTTGGTTAATGAGGGGTTGTTCTTTAAAATATCTCTACCCCTTCTCCGTTGTTAAGAATTATCACCTTTACTTGGGTTATTTCATTATTCGTTCATTAGTAACGTAATTTATTGGTAATGAAATTATTCTCAACAGTATTATTAAATTATAATTACAAGTCTAAATATTTTAATGAAAATATATAATTACAATATGTTATTTATAACTATTATATTAATAAAAGAAAAAGTTTATAATTTTCATGTGTTCTTTTTTTGCAACGTAACGTAATATTAAAATAAAAAACACAGAAAAATTATACTAAGGTTTATAAAGGCGTCAGTTTGTGAATCTATATGTACCTATGTTACTTCTTCGAGTTCGAAAGGCTAAACCAAATCAATTATTCTGGGTAGGCCTCTTAAGGGCACTTCATTCATCACTCATTACAGCTCATATACGTCCCACTGTTGGGCTCGCGTCTCCTCTATATTGGGAGGGAAATTGACCTACTATACCACGCTGTTCAGGCGGATTGGTATAGGGATTAAGGGCACTTACATATTGTCAAATTTATACATCGTCTGAAATAATCCAATCTACGATTGGATCGAAACCCAAGCTGGGAAGAACCGGCAAAAAACTTAGCGGGATATTAGTTAAAAAAATCAAATAATATTGTATACTAGATTACCCGGCGAACTTCGTACCACCATAATTTTTTTCGTAAATAAATTTTCTAAATTTCCGAATATATACCTAGTCTCTAATGAAAGAACCATTACGGCTTTATCGGGAAGGATTCGATCGTCTTGGTCGCAGCATTGTTAATGATGATTCAAATAGAATACAAATTACTAATTATTGATTTCTGACAAAATTATAATTATTAAATTTTCAACCATACTTAACTATAGACAAAATTAAGTTTAGCTGTCATTTGCGTTTTGCTATTACCTACATATCAAACGCGTTTTTGTTATTCTACGTTTCATAGTGACTTGTATTCTCTTTGAAATGAGTTTCTTGTTGACTTTGAATATGGAAATGTCATGTTAAGCTCTTGTATTATTTTTTTTTTTGTGTTTTATAGTGTTATATTGAATAATTTTGCTGATATGTTATGTAATATAATACAGTTAAGGCGCTGAAGTGTGGTGAATGTGATATAAGAGTTGTATACGTGTATTTTCATATTGTACCGAAATTTCCAGAGAAATGATTTAATTAGATTTTCAGTGCCTAATTAATGGTAACGACTTAACTTACTGCCGGACATGACTATAACTAAGCTATTCTATATAAAGAAATGTTAAATAATACGAAGAAAATTGTATCAGCCTTGGCTGTATGGATTTTGACCCCTTTGCCTGTCCGAATGGACAAACAGAAACAAAAAAAAAATCTATTTGACATTTTATGTCAAGACACACGGGAACGCGATCGAACGGGATGAAAAATAGCTTATTGTCATTAAAAAGAAGAAGAATGGGATAAAAAGTATCCTATGTCTGTCTCCTGGTTTTAAGCTACCTCCCCACCAATTTTCAGCCAAATCTGTACAGTCATTCTTGAGTTATAAATAGTGTAACTAACACGACTTTCTTTTATATATATAGATATACAACATATAGTATTAGCTTCAGTGTGATGTCCTTAAAAATAAAAAATAAGAATATTTTCAATTAATTAGTACACATAAAAAAGAAAGAAAGAGGATATGGCTGTATCAGATCGCATAAATAGCACCCGATCACGATTTACTAGATCAGCCATCACTTCTCCCACATAGAGGTCACTGACGTCCTGGATTGACACATAGGCTATTTTTTATTCTGTTTCATCATTTTCATCATTTCAGCCTATCGCCGTCCACTGCTGGACGTAGGCCTGCCTCATGTTACACCACAAAGTGCAGTCCTGTGCCGCCTGCATCCAACGACGCCCAGCAACTTTCACCATGCCATCGGTCCACCTAGTGGGGGGGGGGGGGGTCTTAATTAAGGGGGTTTAATTTATGTTAAATATCTGTAGAGAATAGGGTGCTGACCGAACCTATTATATAGTCTACGTTACCTATGAATAAAGTGAACCTACGTCCCATTTGGAACAGGACAGTCCCGTTTTCAAGTGTTCTGTTCCGTTATCCTGAATTGTACACAAATGTCCCGTTTTATAAACAGAGACTAATTTATCATTTATTATACTGACAGGGTCGTTTTTTTTTGTATTCAATCCATATTTATAATTGCTGACTCTTTATGTGTTCTTGATTTTTTAACTTTTAATTTGACAAGTGTCTCATTTGGACCAATCAATTGTTCAAGCGTCTTGTTTTGAGTTAAAAAAGATATGGTCACATTACCTATGAATAATGTTGAGAAGAAAATATTAGAGAAAATCGTCACGAGTGTCGTGCCGACCAACTTTGTATCAAGCTTAGTTTACCGAGAACAGCGTTTCTTTTTCACAAATAAATCTCCAGAACGCCGCGTAGATACTATATAGATCTCAATACATATACAAACTAATAATTCTGAGAACATAGAAATAAAAGCGATTTCAATCAACAATAAACATACCGCATACACAAGATTTATTTTTATAGTCGAAATTAACATGTTACCGAATTTGAGAAAGGAGTACATACCTATATATATTTTTTTTAACCAAGTAATAAAGCATCAGAGTTGTAAACCCCTCGATATTAACGATTGGTTATAAAAAAAATAAAGAAGCCATGAGTCTGTGCTTGGTTTATTACACGTATAGGCGCCGCTCTCTTGTCTCTGGTACAAATTGTAAACACCTGCGATAGATTAAGTGTTTAAACGAGTTTACTCGCATTTTATATGAATATGTTACAATATTATAATATACTAGCTGACCTAACAGACGTTGTTCTGTTCAAATCTAAAAACAGGGTCACCTACCGGATCCAATTGTGAATCTAAACCATTCTCGAATCCCTTTGAACACACACAAAAAATTTCATCGACATCAGTCCAGCTGTTTAGGAGGAGTTCAGTGACATACACACGTACGCAAGAAATTTATATATAAAGACTAGCAGACCCGGCTACGCGTTGCTATGGCTAATGTTTTTGTTATATTACATTTTATTAAACTATTTAAGTGGAACTGTAGGAGAACATCTGTCATGGAGGTCGTCATATTCTTTTACAAATGGCATCTATGTAAAAAAGCAACTTAAAATCGTATATGACACGTTTGTAGGTTTGACATAGCAGTGCCATCTATTAAAATCGTTTGGAGTTAACAGATAATTGTGAATGTCAAATAATAGGTATATATAGGTAATACAAATAATTTGCAATAAAATAATATTGCGACTATAAATTAAGATGTAAGCTATCCTATCTTTCAAGTTGCATCAAACTGCACACGGTGTGCAAATTTGATTAAAATCGGTTAAGTAGTTTAAGAGTCCATCGCGGACAAACAACGCGACACGTAATTTATTTAAATTAAGATAAGATATTTAATATTAGTATGGATATGATTTCATCTCAGCTCATGCAAGTCCTACAAACTGGATTCGAGTCTCCTCTACAATAGGAGAGAAATTAACCTCTGTACCATTTTTATAACTGCCGATGTTGGCAAACGAGCAAGCAACACACCTGTGTGCCTTCTCTTGAATCTCTATTCAAATCCTAACTCCAGTCACAGCTTGAATTTGAGCAAATTTGGTACTCCTAAAGGCGACCCTAGCGCACGATTGGAATCAAATTCGGTGGAATATTTTTGAACTAAATGAATTCGACTCTCGCTGATTAAGTCAAATACTTGCTACTTCCGTCGTGATTTTGATGTAGTTTAAAATCGTTAATGTTTGACAATTTCAAGAAAGCGTCTTTGTGGTGATCGAGTTCGATAATATTATTAATTTAAAGTAAGAAAATACGGCACATTTGGTGAAAATAACAACGGCAAACGCGAAGAATTCATTCTCGATTTTGTTCAAGAGTACCAAATATAAGTTTGGTGAGATTGGAATTGCATCGGATTCGAAATTAGAATTGATTTCAAGAGTAGGCTCACTGATAATAAGTGTTAAATAATGTGGTATATAATTAAGAACGTGTCTCGCCGGTAAACAATTACGTTTGGCGAGAATAAGATGTAGTAGTCAATAAGAAACTGTTGTGGAAAAAAAATAATAATAATATGATGGTAAGTGATACTGCCGCACATGAACCTCTGCAATACCAAGGGCGCAGGCGCTTTTCTTAAATCTCGTTTAAAGAAGAACATACAGCATGCATTTACTGAATGAATTATTGGTATAAGCTCCAAGTTCAGCAAACGGGTTGGCGATAACAATGAGATACAATAAATTTCAAGCGTTTTGCTCATTCTTCTGAATAATTTTTACGATGCTCACGGGCCAGTTAGGAATGGCATCAATCACATTCTTAACATAGAGATTCATATTAGGAATTGAAAATATAACCCTTTCAGACCCAAGACCAAACTTAGCAAGTAAATTGAAAATAAATTCAATATTAATGGTAAGCTTTGACCGGAGATTCGCCTACTTCTCTTACACTTATGGTCTTAGTCATAATTTCATCATTACAGCCTATTGCCGTCCACTGCTGGATGTAGCCTACCTCATGTTACGCCACAGAGTGCGGTCTTGTGCCGTCTGCATCCAACGACGCCAAGCAACTTTCACAAGGTTGTCAGTCCACCTAGTGGGGCCTACACTACATCGCCACTCAAGAACCTTTCTTAATGATGTCTGATTTTTACGCGAGTATTACATATTTTAAATAAAACTACTTTACGTATTTTGTCGCGTTTGTATTTGATTTTTGATTGCCCGCCGTTTCGAACACTTTGCAGCGTTCATGGTCATGGGCGGACTAAGATGTCTCACGTCTAACAAGTCATCGTTACTGTAGAAAATTTATAATTATCTACCCAATACAGAAATTAGTTATTAAATATTGACCCACATTTTGAATCAAATTTATTGCCATTGTAAGAAGAAAATGATTCTATATGAAAAAATTATATTGTTTATGGTTAGTAATTATTTAACATTAAAATTAATAGTAATTATATTTAAAAAACCTAACAATTTATATACTACCACCGGATCGGTACGCGGCCACACTGAGAAAGATCCGGCAAGAAAACTCAGGTGACATTATGCTAAATTAATATAAATTTTGAAGGCGGCTTACTTTATGTTACTAAGAGGTATTTAATTTATAAAATTATCTTTAGCTATTATTATTGTGGGTCAAACCTTTCTTCCCCAGCGGTTGTCGGTTGGTTTGTTCCTACTTTTTAAATGCCTAAAAAATTTATTCAAGCAGACATCACAATTGTGTTGAGATAGGCCGAAAGGGATAATAAAGACACCACCACATACTACATAAGCATATTAAGATGCAGATATAGGTATTAAAAATGGTAGGTATAATTAAATGGTAAAATATAGGTATTAAAGTATACTATTTGGTAGCGGCTATGAATACCACCTACGCCTAAAGTCGCCTCAAAGCCTTACATAAACCTGAGCATATTTATCTTGATAAAATTTGAGCCATTTTTGTTGACCTGGCTTGTCTAAAGTTACCATAGCCGTGTTTATTGTTAAGGTTTAGGTTGCCACAAAAGCGATTGTAGTTATAACCTGACAGGCTAATTGTAAGGCGAGATGAACTATTCAACTGCAGTTTATAAGAGATTTGCTAATAATTAATGTTATATATAATTTTCTTGTGTACGTGTGTATGTCACTGATGTCCTCGTAAATGGCTGGACCGATGTTGACGAAATTTTTTGTGTGTGTTCTAGGGGATTCGAGGATGGTTTAGATTCATAATTGGACCCGGTAGGTGACGCTGCTTTTATTTTATTTGAACAGAATAACGTCTTTTGGGTCAGCTGGTATCATTATATTACCTAATATATCTAAAAAATAAATAAAATTGAAGTATTTGTTTGTAATGTCAAATTACTGGACTTTTGTCAAGCTCACACGGTTATTTGCACGATACCTATGCCTAAAATACAGTTTAAAATTTTTTGTCTGTTTCTCTGTCTGTTTGTTTGACATAATCTTTAAAATGGCTAGACCGATTTTAAAAATATTTTACTACCAGGTAGCCGTCTATATAAGGAGTAACTTGAGCTATATTTTATTCCGATATTCCCACGGGAAGGGGCACTACGCGGGTAAGGCAACTGAAACCGAAGCGAAGCGAGGGCGGGTTGCTAGGTTTAAATAAAATGGAAATGTCTTTTTGTAATGTCAAAATAGGGGGCTTTTTTCATGCTCACGTGGTTATTTGTACAATCATCTTCGTTATCTCAGCCTATATATGTCCCTCTGTTGGACTCACGCCTCCTCCATAATGGGAAGGGAATTAATCTACTATTCCACGCTTGTCAGACGTGTTGGAATAGGGTTTTGTTTCGAGTTTTCCTTCTTTTGCACAGATGTTATATGCTTATTATATCCCTTAGTCGGTTTTTCCGACATCCACGGGCAAGATAGGGAGTGGTGAATTGTATTCTTACTCCGTCACCACACGGAAAACATACGATATCTATACCTAAAAACAAACTAGTTTAAAAATGTTTTGTGTGTCTGTTTGTTTCGGGTAATCTTCAAAACGGCTGGATGGAAATTGGTAATATTTTACTACCAGGTAGCTGTATATATAAGAAGTAACTTAGGCTATATTTTTTCACACGTAAACGGGACCTAGGTACGCGCTATTTTTGTATGTTTTACTAGCGCATATTCGCTAGTAAAACATACAAAAATTTGAGACTGTTGAAAGCAGTATATTAAATATATTATCGTATGTCACTTTATTATCTTCACCGCGAATTATCTAAATAACGCAAGGCTAAGTTGAATAAGAATACAATACACCCTATCTTGCCACTGCTGTCCCTAGCTTTCCTTGATGTGATGAATTACTACCAAGGGATATAATTCGCATAACATTTATGCAAGAGAAAGAAAATTCAAAATAAACAAGATATACATATACATATATCTTAATATATATATATATATATATATATATATATATATATATATATATAAATTACGTGTCACGTTGGTTGTCCGCGATGGACTCCTAAACTACTTAACCGATTTTAATCAAATTTGCACACTGTGTGCAGTTTGATCAAACTTGAAAGATAGGATAGCTTACATCTTAATTTATAGTCGCAGTATTATTTTATTGCAAATTATTTGTATTACCTATATATACCTACTAGCAGACCCGGTCACGCGTTGCTGTGCCTAATGTTTTTGTTATATTACTTTTTATTCGTGAGGAAAGACCGACGTTCTCCCCGAGGGGGGAACGTCGGTCGATGGGAGGGTACCCCAAATAGGGGCTATTCCGTCGGACGACCACTGATGACAAGTAACCCTGTTCCGGTGGTCGGCCCAACGACGAAGGCGACGTGCACAGCAACGCGTGGCCGGGTCTGCTAGTATATATATAAAGATTTTGTTTATTCGTAATGACTATGTTTGTGAAGGGATTTTAAGTATACAGGGATTTTAAGTATATAATCTCCATGTTTTCACGTGGAAGACTTAAAAGCCGGTTGAGATATCAATAGGAAAACTTGGAACGTGCTATTGGAAAATTTATACTATCGACGTCAATGAACGAAGGTCCACACAAGGCCACATATACATACAGTTATACACAAGGACTTCTTAGTGGAAGGTTTTTAAAAAGATTTTCATTTACTACACCATATACTCGATTTCATTTTTCATATTACTTTTCATTTTTCAGAAGTTGTTAAAAATTGTAAGTATAAACATAACAAGATGGCCTCTTCAACTCAAATAATTTGATTAAATCCTCCCTCTTAAAACGAAGGCGCGATAAACTTCTTGTATTTAAGTATTTGGGTATCGTTGAAATTATTTACAGGAAGAATATGAGTAATTAACATAATTTTAATATTATATTATTCACAATAAAATAAAATACTTACGTAATATTAGGTATGGTGACAGATAAGAGTACAATGGAACAATTTTTTTTTTTTTATTCATTATTGGCGTAAGGCTGTGGTGACGGACTAAGTAAGAATAGAATTCACCCCCCAAGTAATATAACATCTATGTAAGAGAAGAAAAACTAGAAATAATTAATCATCATCATCATTTCAGCCCATACACGTCCCACTGTTGGGCTCGAGCCTCCTCCACAATAGGAGGGAAATTGACCTTACTATACTAAGCTGGTCAGAGAGGTTGGTATAGGGTTTTATTTCGAGGTTTCCTTCTCTTAGATAGATGTTATATGCGTATTATATCCCTTAGTCGTATTTTACTAAAGAAATAAATAATACTCTATACCAATACGTTAGCACGCTATAGCGTGGTAAAAGAATGTCCCTTCTGTTGTGGAGGTGGCTTAAGCTTAGAAATGGCAAGTGTATTGGTTTCTATGAGATAATCTTTACTCCTGTGTATTTAAATAAACAGATTGCCAGTACTACCAGAAATAAAATACCTACTATCTCTCTGTTCTGTCAATTCCATTCTCAGGGTGCCTGGAAGAGATTGCTTATCTTAAGGCCGCCCTTTGTACATCCTGGGTTATGTTAGTATTTAAGTTTTTGTATTTCGTTTTTGTAATAGCTGTATAAAAAAAGAATTATCTATTTATAAACATAACGTAATATAATAGCTTAGTCAGCAAGTTAAAAAACGTGTCGTTTCAGTTTTTTATTTTGCAACCTTTTTTTTTTTTTACCTGCCTACATCTTTTAAAATCCGTGTGGTGACGGAGTAAGAATACAATTCACCACTCCCTATCTTGCCCGTGGATGTCGTACAAGACGACTAAGGGATATAATATGCACATAAGATCTGTGCAAGAGAAGGAAAACTCGAAATTAAACTCTATACCAACATGTCTGACCAGCACGGTATAGTAGGTCAAATTCCCTCCCATTGTGGAGAAGGCCCGAGCCCAACAGTGGGACGTACGTGGGCTGCAATGATGATGATCTTTTACAAATCTTTTAGGCAGCGTCATGACATGACACTTGTAATGTATGCTATATATAATATGTAAGTATATGCCGCAATTATGTGGGGAATATGGAAGTATCATGTCACGCTCTTAAATTATAATATATTTATTTTTAGTGTTATATTTGCTGATATTGTATCTTTAGTAAATGCGAAAGTAATTTTTGAAGTTATACTTCTTTAGGCGCGTTATGAAAAAATGATGAGAGTGAAATTTTAAGATGCGCGCGCATCTGTGACACAAAATTAACAGTATGAAGCTGTCTGCTTAACCGCTCATTGAGTGAAATTTTAAGATGCGCGCGCATCTGTGACACAAAATTAACAGTATGAAGCTGTCTGCTTAACCTTAAATTCAATTTTTGAATTTATTATTAAATTTATTTTTAAAATATTAAATAATCAATAATAAACATTTAAAATTAAGAATCTTATAATATTTAGTACAAATTATGTCTTATATATTTATTATTCTCTAAATTTTGTTTTTAATAATTATATATATATATATATATATATATATATATTAATTATATATTATATAAATTTATATTAAATATATATATTTGAAATATATATATTAATTTTCAATTTTTAATATTAATTATTGATATCTAAGATCAATATAAGATTCTTTTAGTTTAAATTTGATGACTATTAAACTGAACTTTGTTGATTATCCTTTTCCAATCCTTCTATTATTTTATTGTAATTAATTATTTGCATGCAATTAAAAACTATTTTTTAATGATGCCAAAGAAGTATAACTTCTCACGCGCGTACATAAGTACACGCACCCATGTTTTTTTTGTTTGTTACGTTTTCACGCTTAAACCATCGAAAGGATTTCGAAAATTCTTTCACCAATGCCATAACACTGATATAATATCTGGGAGTAACATAGGCTATATTTTATCCCGGTATTCCTACGGGAACGAGAACTACGCGGGTAAGGTGACTGAAACCGAAGCGAATCGAGGGCGGCTTGCTAGTATGCTATAAAAATGGTTTACGTATATTTTATATTCTACCAAAATTTCCAAAGATATCATTCACTTGGTTTTCAACGATTATTATTAATAAATTATTCAATATAAAGATGTTAAATATATGTGAAGAAAATTGTATAAGACTTGGCCACATAGCCCTCTGGCTTTGATCCGTATTTCTTTCTTTTTATGCAATAGAATAGAATAGAATCTGGAATAGGAAATTCCGTAGAAGAACGGGTATAACCGACATAGCCTACAGAATTAGCACGTTGAAATCAAAATGGGTACGCCACATCGCGAGTCGTTTCTATATGATAGAATCCGTAATACGAAATTCCGTAGAACGGGTATAACCGACATAGCCTACAGAATTAGCACGTTGAAATCAAAATGGGTACGCCACATCGCGAGTCGTTTCTATATGATAGAATCCGAAATACGAAATCCCGTAGAACGGGTATAACTGACGTAACCTACAGAATTAGCAGGTTGAAAAGAAAATGGGTACGCCACATCACGAGTCGTTTCTATATGATAGAATCCGAAATACGAAATCCCGTAGAACGGGTATAACTAACGTAACCTACAGAATTAGCAGGTTGAAAAGAAAATGGGTACGCCACATCACGAGTCGTTTCTATATGATAGAATCCGTAATACGAAATTCCGTAGAACGGGTATAACCGACATAGGCTACAGAATTAGGCGGTTGAAATGAAAATGGGTACGCCACATCCCGAGTCGTTTCTATATGATAGAATCCGAAATACGAAATCCCGTAGAACGGGTAAAACCGACATAACCTACAGAATTAGCAGGTTGAAATGAAAATGAGTACGCCACATCACGAGTCGTTTCTATATGATAGAATCCGTAATACAAAATTCCGTAGAACGGGTATAACCGACATAGGCTACAGAATTAGCAGGTTGAAATGAAAATGGGTACGCCACATCGCGAGTCGTTTCTATATGATAGAATCCGAGATACGAAAGCCCGTAGAACGGGTATAACCGACATAGCTTACAGAATTAGCACGTTGAAATGAAAATGGGTGCGCCACATCACGAGTCGTTTCTATATGATAGAATTCGGAATACAAAATCTCGTAGAAGAATAGGTGTAACCGACATAGCCTACAGAATCAGTACATTGAAATGAAAATGGGTACGCTACATCGCTCGTCGAACCGACAGCCGCTGGGGAAGAAAAGTACTCAAGTGGCGACCACGAATCGGACGACGCATTGAAGGACGACCCTTTACTAGGTGGATTGACGACATGTTGAATATTGCAGGGAACTGTTCCGAGTGACATTCTCGTGGGGAAGCCTATGTCCAATATTGCATGTCTCCGAATTGATGGATAGATGAACCTAAAAATTAAAAAATCAACCTCGTTCTTAAACTGAAAATTTATATAGGATATGTTACTGTTTGAGTTTGAGAGTTTATTAAGTTTGAGCCTGCATGGACGCTTTTTTTCAATCCCGCAAATCCAGCGGATCCCGCGCCAGTAATCCCGCATCATGCGGGATTGGAAATTGGTGCGGGATCCCGCAATACAGGGATCCCGGTATTGCGGGTATGGAAGCCCTAGTTTACATTCCTACAGTACGGTCTAAGCAGAAGATTTATAAATATCTTTACATATAAATTTCTTATATACGTGTCACTGAACTCCTAAACGGTTGGCCCGATGTTGATGAATTTTTTTGTGTGTGTTCAAGGGGATTCGAGAATGGTTTAGATTGCCAATTAGACCCGGTAGATGGCGATAATAAAAAATGGTGATGTACTAAGAGTAATTCACCATCCCCTATCTTACCCATGGTTGTCGTAAAATACAATTAACGGATATAATATTCATATAACATTTATGCAAGTAAAGGAAACTCGAAATATGCCAGCCTGGTCAATTATCCTCTTACACTTTAAAGAGATTTGAGCCCAATAGTGGGACTGAGATGAAGATGATAATTATGTAAAAATTAATATGTATGAAAATATAAATACGTGTAATAATAACAGCGTATGGTCAAACACGAACGCTTATAGCTTAGAACATAAACATAATAAAATTTGGGACCTTGTAAACCGATAGTGATGTGAAACGAAAGCTGCTACGCTGGTAGTTAGTCGCATATTTGTCGTAATCAACTCAACTCTAACACCTACATATTTAAGAACTTTGTTACATGCTAAAGACAACTTTGTTAACCTACATTTCTAAAATCTATATAGGTAATCATTTAGCGCGTGAAACTTTTTCAATATGGTTATTGCTAAACATATACCCTTCGCGTGCCGTCAATTTGAATTTACATTCGGATTTACATCAATTCTGTAGAAAAATCAAGAATATTATCCGTTTCTGGATCTAAATATTGTATTCTTCCGTGTAGTCACGGAGTAGGAATACAAACCACCACTCCTTATCTTGCCTGTGGATGTCATAAAAGGCGACTATGGGATGTAATATGCACATAACATCTGTGCAAGAGAAGGAAAACTCGAAATGAAACCCTATACCAACATGTCTGACCAGTATGGTATTGTAGTCAATTTTCCTCATATTGTGGAGGAGGCTCGAGCCCAATAGTAGAACGTATATGAGCTGAAATGATGATGATGATGATATAATCTTATTTAACTCGTAACAAGAAACAATAATACATAATTAACCAATCTATCATCATCATTTCAGCACATGTACGTGCCAATTTTGGGCTTGAGCCTTCTCGAAAATAGGAGGGTAATTGACCTACTATACTACGCTGGCCACACGTGTTGATATAGGTTTATTTTTCGAGTTTTAAGATGTTATATGCATATATTTAATCCCTTAGTCGTCTTTTACGACACCCTCGGGCAACATAGGGGATGATAAATTGTATTCTTATTCCATCACCACACGGCAAAGCACAATGTTTAGGTCAAGACACGGGTAATTTTTCTGCAGTTTTCTACAGAATGGATATAATATATTTTGCCCTCCGAATGTAAATTCAAGTTAACGGCATGTGAGGGGTATATATTTAGCAATAACAGTATTGAAAAAGTTTGATGTGCTATAAATTAAAAAATATGAATGATGGACAGTTAACGAGATATTTGAAAAAAACGAGCTTTTAAAGATGGAGACTAAAGCTCAAAAAAATCTATTGTGTAGTAAATTGCATTATGACCCCTTTTTACTCTAGCTCTTGGAAAATTGTTGTTATTAATGTGGTAACACTCGAATAAAGAAATCACAGTTGCAAAAGGTTAACTGGAAGTACATTGTTTTATTACCAATACAAATTTTATAATAAAATTTATCGAATATTTTTCTTTGTGAAGACGGAGTGAAAATACTATTCAACACTTCCTATCTTACCTAAGGATGTCGTAAATGACGACTAGGGGATATAAAACATATATGATGTATACATACATGTACCTACTTCCCGTGTGGTGACTGAGTAAGGGTACAATTCACCACTCCCTTTATTACCAGTGGGTGTTGTAAAAGACGACTAAGGGATATAATATATGCATATTAAAAAATAATGATGTCTTTACAGGAGTTTGTTAAATATGTATACAGGGTGTATGTTATGGGGTAACTGGGCAAACGGGACCTAGACAATGGTGGTGGGTGGACCTATGCAAAAATTAAAATAAAAATATCGATTCGTTAATGAATGTAAAATGAATGTAACATGTAATATTTTCAATTTTCTCATCGCTTTGCAGTGTAAATCTGATTGAAATGTATAAAGTCAGTGATACTTAATCTGCAACATATTCGTTTTAAATGTTTATTAGAAATTGGATAAATTGATTACGTTCGCATAAGCAAGACAAACTTTGCTTTAAATCAGCTGATCGGCTGATGTCTGTTGACGAGGTGCATTTGTATCTATGTTACCGTTGAAACGTTTGCGCAATTCATACCTATTTGTACTGTCGAAGCTTTATATGTATACATGTGTCCTGTCTGTACATACCTACATAATATGTAACATTTAAGGAATAGACTCTTAGACACACATTTTTTAAATCATTATAACTTTTAGGTTATATTGTTTTTTGTGTAATATACATTCTAATTACGACCTATGACCGTTAAACTACAACATACTCGAGCAGTTGCCCCATAAACCGATACAGCCTGTATATCACTTATAAGCTTGCTTTTATAATTTTTAAATCGACTCTAAAGATGGTTAGTAATTTAACTACCTTTCACCTGAATCGTCGGTTCCATCCCCGGTCAGGACGTTGTGATCCACAAATGAGCGTTTGAAATCCGACTATAACTTTCTTTCTTTAACTCGTAAATTATATGTTTGTAAATAACTTAACAACATAAGAATCTATTCTTTATAATTGGTTTTTGTCTTTTTAAAAATAGGGTTTTAATAGGCAAAGGTTATATTTGTAACAATAAAAAAAATTACTATTACCTATAACAAGAAAAAAGTTTCACCTATTAAGTAAGAATATTTGAGGACGTTAATAGACTTTAAAGACTTTATTACACTTTTAAAAAACTATTAAAGCACTTAAAATAACTGTTATACAGCCTTGTGGTGACGGCTAAATAACACACTTATTGCCGTCTATTTCTTTCCCGGCAGTCTAATAAAAAGTGATTAACAGGCAAACAGATAATAACAAAGTAAAGCAATACTGTGTATTGTGAACTGTCCGTGTGGTGACGGAGTAAGAATACAATTCACCACTTCCTATCTTGCCTGTGGATATCGTAAAAGACGACTAAGGGATATGATATGCATATAATACCTATGAAAGAGAAGTAAAACTTGAATCAAAACCTTATACCAACCTGTCTGACCAGCATGGTATAGAATAAGGTCAATGTCCCTCTTATTGTGGAGGAGGCTCGAGCCCAACTGTGGGACACGTATATGAGCTAAAATGGTAAGGGTGATGATGAAAGCAATACTCGACACAAAACCTTTCCCAATCCAACTATTAATCCTAGAATTTTAACCTACTTTTTATTTATGAACTACAAATCTAGAGAGCTATTTACCCTAGAGAGTTTTTGCTCGTAAAATCGTTTTGAAAGCAATAATGTGACTTTTGTGTACGTAATTTTAATAGAGTGGAAGAGCAATTATTAATTTTATTAAAATTTATTTTGTTCTAACTTGATTTGAATAGCTAAAATATCGTCATTAATTAATTTAGAAATGTAGTTCAAGATTGGCCTGGGGTAAATATCTACCCCGGTTTGTAGTTCTATGGTTAGAAATAGAAATTGTAGGTCAACTGGATTTGTTATATATTTTAGATATCATATAGGTTGAAAGAAAGAAAGAGTCCTCTTTCAACAATAGAATACAATGAATCTGTACATTCAGCAGCATATCAATGTTCATTAGCTTGACATATACATTAGGGAAGCGAAGAGGTAATGGTATAATTGATCTAACTGCACAAATGGCGTAACGTTTAAGATACCGACCTAACGTGCCAGTGTGATGGGTTCGAATCCCACGCAGGACAATACTTTTTACGATCCGCAAATTGTTGTTCTGAGTCTGAATGTAATTTGTATCCGTTAATGTTTACAAATCTCCCCGCAATGCTAGGATTATTGCCTCAGTGGAAGAGTGTAGTCACTTTATAAAATAAAACAAAAACGGAAAATTGCTGCTGTTCATTCAAAAATACAAATCAAAACTCCTTATCTTACCAGTGGTTGTAATCCTATACCAACCAGTTTGATCAGCGTGGTATGCTAGCTTAATTACTCTGTTATTATAGAATCCAAGAGTGGAACTTACATATTATATTCTTAGCCCGTTAACATAGGTATCACGCATAATTATCTAATTTATCAATAATTCACGGCTCTTTAAGTTTATTTAATAACTTTAAATGAGCAATTCTTTTATTTTTCTATATATTCGGCACCGTGTTAACGCTTCCAACAATTAACTTGAAATTTAGCATGCAGTATTCAGAACAATGAAAAAATTATAATTAGAATATGAAGGTAAATTAAGTCATTATTTACATCGAAAATAAAAATAAGTCCGTTCCTCCGAAATAGAACAATTTCTTAATCCAGTTAATCTCAGTTCGTTAATTACTTCTTTTAAGTTTGTTTTAGTGAGTGATAATAATACCTTAATATCTAAAAATGTATTTTAGTAAACACAATTTACAAAATAAGTACATTCGGTCTGGTTATTCGGTCCGGATGGTACTTTTATTTTACTGTCAGTGCAATGATATCCGTGTGGTGATGGAGTAAGAATACAATTCAACACCCTCTCTCATGCCCGGGGTTATCGTAAAAGATGATTAAGGGATGTAATATGCAAATAACATTAATGCAAGAGAAGAAAAACTCGAAATTAAATCCTATGAAGACATATTTGACCATTGATATTTGATTTTTGGTATAGTGGGACAATTTTCCTTCTACCGTGAAAGAGGTGACGACGAATTTCAACACGAAATGTTAATGAACATTCAGCCCTTTTTTTAGGATGGGCTGCGGTCGGTGCACTCCTCGCACCACTCTGTCCGGGGCGACAGAGGGGCGTAAGCACGCTCACCCGCAACCCACCCGAACACCACGTCGCCTTCGTCCTTGGGCCGACCACCGGAGCAGGGTTACTTGTCATCAGTGGTCGGCCCGACAGAATACCCCCTATTTGGGGTACCCTCCCATCAACCGACGTCATCGGGGAGGACGTCGGTCTTTCCTCACGCGGTCGGCCTTTCGGCGGGTGACGGACTAACTTGACATTCAGCCCTTCGACGTCCATTCCTGATCAGTCCCCGTTGTATAGCACATTACGTGGTCAAGCATTAGAGTGATGATTACATTACAACACAATACAGCCAAGAGCTCTGGCGTGTGCCGTAAGTTGTTGTAAGTGCGCATTTTCCGGTAGACCAGCAGAAGAATGCACTGAAGCGATTCAGACGATTTTTATGTATTTCACAGGCAGACATTGTATTCTTGAATCAAAACAATAAAATTGTAGAAGCAAATTCATTAGCATCATCACAGTTCAAATACGTCCCGCTGTTGAGCTCTAGCCTCCTCCACAATGGAAGGGAAACTGACCTACTATACCACGCTGATCAGACGGGTTAGTGCCGAGTTTTTGCTCTTCGGTATGTGTATATTATAAGTTCTCGATCATCTTTTACCACACCCACGGGCCAAGAAAGGGGGATGGTGAATACTTTTACCCTGTCACCACACGACAAGTAAGGACCAAATTAGAATTATCTTTTTACAGTTATTCGCATAGAGTTGAATAATAGCACAGATCTTTAAATTAATATTACAATCTTAGAGTAATAACGTATAGAAGGATAGTACTTCGAACGATCGAAACATGAATCTAAAAATACAACATGCGCGCAGGCGATTACACACGTACACACGCACACCACTATACAAATTATGAAATCAAATTTTGTTTTTATTAACATAAATCGTCGAAATACTTTTAAAAGTAAAGTCAAAAACCTTTTTGTTTTTCAAATGTTTTGTGACACCATTTGAATGCACAAATCGTCATAATTACCTATTTATTTTTTAAGAGTTGCACTACGTACGTGCCTTACAGCGATCTTGAATATTACGGAACAGTTCCAGCGTAAGCTCCATTAGGCTCCAATTGAAATGCTTCACTTTTTGTGCGCGAACTTACCTTCTATATGTTATTATTGTAAGATTACAATTAAAATATCAAAAGTCTCCACCGAACGTCCGTTTTTGCTAAAAGATTACTGAAATTATTAGTTTATTGCATTTTCAGGTACCTAACTGATAAGTTTGACTGTGATAGCTTTTTGTTACCTTTTTTGTGTTTGTACAATTCTTAGCTGCAGATAGTTTTAGCAACTTGGCTCCGGGCTAATTTGTTACTAATTTTCAGTAAATTTTGATGTAAAACGTCTTTAGACGCAACTGACGCGTATTGTAATTCCTTGGGTTAATGGATGGATGAACAGATAAGTCGACTTTTTCATCCATCAATTTTTAACCATCACTCGAAAATATTAAACATAAATATAAAAAGTCGTAACTGAAGACTTATATATACATTTAATCGCCATCTTTAACAATGGTAAAGAAAATCTACTTCAACCATATGTGACGATTGTGCGCACTTTTTTTTCAAGACTTAAGTTTTAAAATTATTGTCTATAATTAACATGATTTAGGTCAACAACAATGATGGCAACGTACTAAAAGTTTTCTTTAAGCAATTTGGTAGAATATGAAAACACATAACGCTATTGATTAATATTCACTACACTGTAGCGGCTTCTTTGCATTACGTTACCTAAAACGCAAATAAAGTAATTTGTAAATGAAAATAAATTCACACACTAAAACACCTAAATGTTGAAAGTACTTAATTTAAGACCGCAACTTAATATTGCCACGTGCATGCCAAAACTCATTTAACATATTAATATATTTACACTTGGATAATCCACAATTTGACATAATGGAAAATAATAAAAACTATTAAACATAAAGTATAATCTAACCTCTTCAGAAACAACTGTCTTGTGTGCTTGACCGAATCAAAATTCGAAGACAGGTGATCGCGTCCCGTTAACGAAGTTTTTATCTGTGGTTAGAATTATTTAAAGTATTGTTTATGGTTAATTGTTTTAATCCAATGGGGAGTCCGTTTATTGTATTTTTTGTGCTATTAGATTTTAATTAGGATGAATATATTATATAATATTGATAGAAGTCTGCCCGCTATAGTTTTTATGTTGAGGTTATTCCAACATGAAGAAATAATGGTAAGAATTTATTTATCTGTTAAACTCCTATCTGGGTGTAAGATCGCAGCACTTTTATGTTATGATACACATTAAAATTCGCTTTTGGTACCCTAATGAAGAATAATGACTAGCTTTCACAATTAATATTGTTTTTCCCTTATAAGAGTGTGAAACAAATATATTTTTGTTACATATTCTTCATCTATTTGAATGTTAGAGTTTTGTTAAGCACGAGTTTTTTAAATTAGGCATCTTTGTATTCAAGGCTTAGAATAATAACGTATATAGAAGGTAATTCCGCGCACAAAAATGAAGCATTTCAATTGGAGCCTAATGGAGCTTACGTCGGAACCGTTCCGTAATGTACAAGGTCACTGTACTGCACGTACGTACGCAACTCTTAAAGAATAAATAGGTAATTATGACGGTTTGTGCATTCAAATGGTGTCACAACACATTTGAAAAACAGAGAAAGGTTTTTAACATTACTTTTAAAATTATAATTAAATTAAATATTCTAAGATGTTTGATGTTTTGTAATGTTTATTTTGCTTAAAATATTAGACAATGCACCAACGAAATCTAAAATTAATATACGATCAATATATTGCTTTCCTCTATTAATATGACTTTTTAAGGTAATATAATAAATAATATCAATGTTATGTGTCACTTAACAGACGGTAAATTGTTATTTTTTGGCGAAAGCGTGAAAATGTCAAGCGTCGGTCTTAGCTATATTTAATATTTCAATATTTTATGGTATTAAATAATTTAGTGGGCATTTTATGTAATGTAAATAGATTGTGCTAAAGTGTAATGAATACTACTAAACACGGTTTTGCGTTTATTGTGTTAAATTTGGTTTGGAATGTTTTACCAAATTTTATAAAAAATCGAATCATGTATCCAGCGTGGAATTGAAGGCAATGACTCAATTCACAATGGACAGTGGTTTTAAATAAACTTTATATTGCGTAATGTGAACCAATTGTAATATTATTCTATATGATATAAAGAAAATTGTATCATATTTGACTGTATGGAATTGTAAAAATAAAAACTGTGTGATCGAATAAATCGAATTAAAATGAAATGTGTAAAAGCAGGCATTCATTTACCGCACGCTTTTTCGTTAAATATTGCAAAATTTTGTAACTTATTATGTTGAACATTTGGGCTAGAGGAGATTCATACCGCATATTTGATGTGGTTAATTCCTTGCACGCTCAGTTTTGAGTGCTACTGCCCGACGAGCTTATGCCGAATCTTGTTATTTTGTTCGTTTGAAAAATATAATTTGATAATATTTCTAAGAACGGTATTTTGCTACACACTTAGCAATAGTTTTTACTCTTTTTTCATAATAGACATCTTGTAAGGCCCGAATATGATACCAACTCCTAGCCAAACCATGAAACTCCAACCCCCCCTTTGGCGGTTTTTTTTCCACGTACCGCTTTAACGAAACTTTTGTCAGATGATCGTTAAGCAAATATTCTGGTTTCTTTCGTGATATGACTATAGTGTTTGCCAAATAGCATGGCAAAAGAGATCATTTTGGCGACCTTCACCACGATATCATCCAATCCAAGTAATTTATCGCTAATTCTATCGCTTTCCATACAAATCGTCTTATCGTTGAAATATCGTGGTACGAGTCGGCTAGACAATACAGAGGTTACAAACATTTATGTCTACTTGTAATTTGTTTAGAATTTTAAATAAGAGATTATGAGACACCTACACGTGCAATAATAAAGCATACATACACGTTATCTACCTTATCACTGCCCTAGCATGAAACTGATAGCTAACCTATCTTAAGCCTAACTTTTTGTTAAATACGTAAGGCGAGGTAAAATAATATACTAAAATAATTTATTTATGACTTTACAAAAATCTATAGTTCTGAACTGTCACTTCCACTACTATTACTATCACTGCTGTCTGATACATGAATTATCAATGCATCAATCTTTCGGTTTATAATGTCATCGAGGCCCCTCATTTCTTTTTCAATATTTTTACGTGCTCCACACGGAATGTCAAACAAAATGGTGACTGGGCCACACCACGCCACTGATCTCATACACCTGATGCTAAAATCAGTTAAGAAAAGATTATAGGATAACCTAAAATTTTGCATTTACTTGTGCGATCCTTTAGGTTTATTACACCTGATGGTAAAATGAGTTGAAAGAAATGTGTCATAACTTAAAACTTGATATTTTCTGGGGGTTACATAATTCTTTGAAGCTAATTATGTATTTAATTATAGGATCTATATTATATTGAATTTATGTAAATGTTACTTAAAAACCTTTTGTTTGTCAAATATTTGAAAGTAATTTGGCATTCTTATCAATGATATTATTTATAAATTGATGAAATGTCACCAGTTGCAGGTTAATTTGGTATTTTAAAGCAATCTTAAATACGTGATTATAGGATATTAAAAACATAAATTTCCTATGGTAATTTAACTAGATTTCGTAAAATTTTGAGTTGTGCTGTTTGTAATTTTGCTCCCTTATAGGCCTGTACCAAGAAAATATTGCGATACAACTTTTTGATAGATTTGTATGGTAAGCGATAATTTTTTTTTGCCAATTATCATATCGTGATGAAGGTAAGTGAAGGTCGTCTTTTGCCACGTTATCTGGCACTGAGTATATAATCTAGAAACGGTCTTCATTTAACACTCTACCGACTGTAATTTTACTTAAACTTTACTTACTACTATTTTTTGTTTGCGGAAGGGATTTCATTGAATTCATATACCTACTGTTTTGATCACCACTGGTGTTCTAACCGTGCTGGATTGACCACTGTTGTTATGTTTTTAAATACATCAATCTTTATCGAATCGCTAGCTGGTATAATAGATAAACTTTAAAATTATTTTTAAATTTGAAAAAGTCACATTTCAAACTCTTCTTTGGCGCGTAATCGCAGCGATGTAGGGCAATAGCGGCGCGGTCTTCTTTTTACGGCCAAATACACTTATTTGCTTTAATGCAAAAAAATTAATTTCTTTTTTTGTTTTTAGACGTTGCGAAAGTTGCTTTTTCAAAATTATTATGAATATTTCTGGCCTGTGTTGGAACACACTTTTATTGTAACATTGTTTGTGTAAAAAAGGTGTGATGATCTATTCATAATAAATATCATCATAATGATCATCACAGATTATATACATGCCATTGTTGGGCTCGAGCCTCCTCCACAATGGCGGGCGTTTGACATACCATACCACGCTGGTCACATGGGTTGGTATAAGGTTTTATTTCGAGTTCTCCTTCTCTTGCATAGATATTACGTAGGTATGTATTCTCTCCCTTAGTCGCCTTTTACGATAGCTACGGGTAAGAGCGGGGGTGGTGAGTAGTATTCTCATTCCCTACATAGAAATAATAAAAAATATATCTATTAATAATTTAAATTTTAAAATCAAGGGTTCGCCCTTTATAATAATGAAGCCAATCAATAATGTTTATTGTTAGCACATAAGTTTGCATTTTTAGAGGTCTTTAAAAATTAATGACAAACCTAAAAAGGTAATAATTGGAGCCATGTCAATTAATGTAATTATCAGCCTATGAAAAAGAATAATAAATAACTAATAGAAATATGATTTGGAATTACAATTAAGAATAGAAGTACAATTTTGGAAAAGCAAGTTAATTCGCGGAAGTTAAAACGCTGAGAATTTGGGGAGTAACGACTAGAGATAGATATATGTAATCATCGTCATCATCGCAGCCCACATACGTCCCACTGTTGGGCTCGGGCCTTCTCCACAATGGGAGGGAATTTGACCTACTATACCATACTGGTCAGGCATGTTAATATAGGGTTTTGTTTCGAGTTTTCCTTCTCTTGCACAGAAGTTATGTGCATATTATATCCCATAGTCGTCTTTTACGACATGCACGGGCAGGATAGGGAGTGGTGAATAGTATTCTTTCTCCGTTACCACACGCAAAATGGAAATGGAATATATAATACTAACTACGATTTTAAAACGTACCTTAAAATCTAATACCGTAAAGCAGATTATATCTACTCTTAAACACCAAAGAATATTTCTAGATTAATCCTTACTACATGTAAAAACTTACACATTTTAATTTAGGTGCAGGGTCATAAGTTGCATAATACAGTGTCAAAAGTTCTATACTGGTTTCTCGTGCAAAGTGTTATGCATTCAATCCCCTAGTAATACAAACCTTTACGCGATCCACAAATAATTATTCGGCGTTTGGTTGACAATAAAAATTAGAAAAGATCAAAAACTTTAAAACAGTGATGTTACTGAGAGGGTTACAAAGAAAACGTAGTTATGTGTTTTATCTATATATTAATACGTGAAGCAAAAACTTTGTACCCTTTTTACGAAAATAATGCAGATGGACAAGTATGAAATTTGGCATAGTTGAAGTATGTGTTGAGGAGAAGTGCATAAAACTGAAATTTGATATAATAATGAATTGGAAATTCATTAAATTTAAAAAAAGGCGTTACGCACACTAATGCCATCGATACACAAACACTCACACGCGCTTATACACTTTCGTTTACGGTTAAAATCTCTAGTCGAACTGAATGTCAACAATTATGATGACAATATCTAATAGACACTTGTACTTATATATTAGTTATCTATATATAAATACGTGAAGCGAAAACTTTGTACCCCTTTTTACAAAAATTACTTGGATGGACAAGTATGAAATTTGGCACAGTTGAAGTATATAATGAGGAGAAGTGCATAAAACTGAAATTTCATACAATAATGGATTATAAATACATTAAATTCATTAAAAAAGGCATTACGCACACTACAACGCAATCGCTACACACACACACGCACGTTCGTGTGAGTGTGTTGCGTAGCAACGCTTATAGACTTTTGTTTACGGTTAAAATCTCTGGTCGAACTGAATGTTAAACAATCATAATTATGATCACAATGTCTAATAGAGATTTGTGCTTATACATTAGTTATTAGTGAAATACAGCTTACTTAATTTACAATTATACATAAATAAAATTAAAGAAATTTGTGTGGCAGAAAAATATACACTCATTTGCAAAAAAAACGGGCACCTAAGCAATGAACCATTTCAAATGTTAATATTTCTTTGTTTGATAATTATAGGTAGTTTTATCCACACAATTTGCTAAATTAATAAGAAAATAATCGTTTTCATCAGTATTTCATAAAATTTAGATACAATTTATGGGAAATAATGCTAAACCTCGCTAGTAGTGTATATTCGCTAGTAGTGCATATGCTCATGAAGTAAAAATAAAAAAGTTTTTTTGTTTGTTTTTCTTTAATAAAGTAAAAGCAGATAAATGTTTAGTATCGAGTGTGACCCCCTCTAGCTAAAATCACAGCTTGAATTCGTCTGGGCATGCTAGCGAGTATATCCCGGATACTTGCTTGCGGAATACGTTCCCACTCCGCAGTAATCACATTCTTCAGCTCTCTGATGGTCTGCGGAGCCGGGTGTACTGATCTCACACGCCGTTTCAGAACGTCCCAGACATGCTCTATGGGATTGAGGTCGGGACTTCGAGCTGGCCAATCCAAACGACGAATGCCGACCTCTTGCACATACGCATTAACATCGCGGGATCGGTGGGCGCGAGCATTGTCGTCCATAAAAATCGAGTCTTCACCTAGAGCGGCCAATGCGGGTTGTGCATGAGAAATTAGAACTTCCGTTATGTATCGATGCCCAGTCAGTGAGCCGTTTTCAATGAAGACTAACTCTGTACGATCCATTGAATTTATTCCTGCCCAAAACATAACAGAGCCCCCACCATAAGGTGTGATTTCTTCGAAACATGCCTCTGCAAAGCGTTCTCCTTGTCTTCTTAGCACTCGCCGACGTCGATCTTCACCGAACAGAGATATCCTGGCTTCATCAGAGAACAAAACCCTATTCCAATCGTCTTGAGTCCATGATTCACAATTTCTAGCGAACCTAAGCCTGTGAACTCTGTGCTCACGGAGTAATTTGGGGCCGCGGGCCGGGCGGTGACTGCGTATATTGGCAGCGAGAAGCCTCCTCCTGACCGTCCATAGACTAATATGCACATTTCTTACTTCTTGGAGGTTGTTCTTAAGATCCACATACGAAGATTTGCGATTTCTCAATGCGCGACTCACAAGAAAACGATCATCCCGTGGTTGGGTACATGGTTTTCTTCCAGAACCAGGCCTTCTCTCGACGGAACCAGTCTCCTGATATCGCTGCCAGGTCCTTTGGACTGTCGAGCGACTAACATTTAGCCTCCTAGCCACGAAACATTGGCTGCAACCCTCTTCAAGCAGCGCGATAATTTTGGTAGCTTTTACCACTTTATCTACCATTTTTGATACAGCCAAACAGCATTAAATAAAGCTTTGACAGTCAAGGATATGAAATTAATCGATAAAAATTGAATAAAAGTTATGAAAGTCGATGTTAACTTCTGGAACTTCGCGCCAAAAATGTAGGATAAAAAGGGGTTTTCTGTAAAAATGAACATCAAATGAAAAATTGAATTTAGAACGTACTTTTTTAAATACCACAGCATTTTTAAAACCGGCCAGTAACGTGTACAAACGATTGAA
Source organism: Lymantria dispar (assembly GCA_032191425.1). Taxonomy (NCBI): domain Eukaryota; kingdom Metazoa; phylum Arthropoda; class Insecta; order Lepidoptera; family Erebidae; genus Lymantria; species Lymantria dispar. Next base: position 10,605,721 of record CM063440.1, read on the forward strand.
ACCTTTTTGGTATTGTATCTTTTTAAATATGAATGAAAATCAAAACCGCCCGTTTTTTTTGCAAATGAGTTTATTATGGCCGAATTTCGACCACACGCCGACCACTAGTTAGTGTAAAACAGCTTACTCAATATACAATTATTCATAAATAAAATTAAAAGAAAAATGTCTAGCAGAAAAATTTATTCAAATGAATTATGGCCGAATTTCAACCACTCGCAACCCCTAGTTTTAATAAAGTCTTTAACATCTGAGTAAAAATTTGGTACCTTAAAAAATTCTAATCAAGATATGTTTGAAGGTACATAATTTTTGATTCATTTGTTTTCTTGTAGTATGAATTATCAGCATTTGCAATAGCAACAAAAAACAGTAAATAATTCCTAGTCCATACGTAAAGTCAACGAAGAATCTTAAACCGTCATCTACTATTTATAACACATGATTGTTATTAAATAATAACCCCCATTTGCTCCTTAACTATGAGCAACAAAATTAATAATAAAGCCAAATAAAACATTGTAGGACTATTTTGTACTTTATGTTCAATGTAATAGAAACTATTCTTATACTAAAGTAACTTTATCAATAGCATAAAACGTGTGTTGAATGTAGATTAAAATCAATATGTCAATCTAAGAGCAGGATATAATTTTTGAAAGAATTTTATTAAATTTATAATATTATAATTGTAACCACACCTATGTCCAGTTTTAGACATCTGCTCTTTCTTTATTAATACGATTGTTAAAGAGTTTATTTGAATGCGCTAATCTTAGGAGACCAAAGACAAATATCGATTCTTTTTAAATATAATTGAGTAGTATGGGAAAATAAATTTTGTGCTCCGTAAGATTGGCATGGGTGACTATCAATATCATTGAAACGATAAGGGACAGCCACGTATGTAACTGTTCTAGAAAATTAGGAGCATGACTTAGGGCACAAAAATGTAATCTCTTAATGTTGACCTCATAAGAAGGCTCAAATTCGTTCAGCGTGCTATGAAGAGGGCTATGCTCGGTATTTCTCTACGTATTGAAATCCGGATTACCGGTATCCGTAGAAGAATGAGTGTAACCGGTGTAGCCCGAAGAATTAACACATTGAAGTGGCAATTGTACAGGCTACATCGCTTGACGAACCGATAACCGTTGGGGCAGAAAATTTCTTTAGTGGCGACCACGAGTCGAACGACGCCGTGTACGAGGGAAAACCCTCACTCTAGGGAGACTAACATCATTTTAAAACTCGCATGGAACTGTTGGAAATAGGTGGCATAGGACCGTTGTGAGTGACATCTTCGTGGAAAGGCCTATATCCAACAGTGGATGTCTACGGGCTGATGGATGGATTTTTTTTTCTAATTATGATATAACTTAACAGTTACCTCATAATAATTACAATCTAGCTATGAGGCTAATAAGTAATTTAAATCTAACTTAATTTTCTAAGACTTACAGAGTAAAAAATGTGTCCATTGGCACTTTTCTTATTGTCTCTAATAATAATAAAATACACTTTGTTCTTCAACGATAGCACTCACTGCACTACTTATCACTAATTTCACTAAACTAACTCAAAAGGCTTAGTTCTTTTCAGTCTCCTTACTATGTCCGTGGTATTGAGGAGCTGGATAGCCTCGACATATACGTGTTGTATTAGTCTTTTTACATATGCCTCGGCATATTTTTTTATAACCTTAGTAACAAGGTCCACTCCTAAATCACGGTGAAAGTCCTTATTTCTAATGTACCAGGGAGCCGTTACTATACTCCGAAGTACTTTGTTTTGGAATCTTTCGATTATATCAACATTGGTGCCTTTTTACAACCCCAAAGTTGAATGCCGTATGTCCATACAGGCATAAGTATTTGTTTGTACAGAAGTACTTTGTTGTACACTGATAATACTGATTGTTTACCGAGTAGCCAGTACATTTTCTGGTAGCGTAGATCTAACTCTTGACGTTTCTTTTTGGACCTGTGCCTTCCAGCGAAGCTTTGCGTCAAGCGTCATATGCAAGTATTTTGCCGTATTTTCATATGGTACAATGCGGCTATAAATGTATACCGGTATATAATTTGGTTTTTTATTTTAAAAGTCTATATGAATTGATTTGGACTCATTTAGTTTAATTCTCCATTTATTAGTCCAATCAGTGATGGATGGATGGATGGCAAAGATTTTCCAAACCAGTGTCAAAGTTTCGAATAATTTTGGATTGAGTTGGGTCTGTATGAGACACGTTATAAAAAGCTTTCTTCCAACGAGCCAAATTGAAATCCTAAACGCAAACCTTTACAAATAGAAATAATACGAAAACAGAATTTCCTTATTAAAATCCAATATCTGTAAAATGAAACTATCTAAAACTGTCAAATAAGGCGGAATAATTTCGTATTCGTAACCGTATCCGAAAATGGTGTAATATTATTTTAATATCCATATTTGTATCCAAATTAGAAGCTTCATATTCGCAACAGCCCTATTCGAAAGTGGGTCACAAACAAATCGACTTAATTTCGTTCCATATAAAACCAATCAGTCGCCTTTAATTAAGAAATTTAATGTCGTTACTATGTAAAAATATAATAATCATCTTCATTATATATCAGCTCATATATATTCTGTGAAGGGCTTGGGCCTCCTCTGCATTAGGAGGATTATTAACCTGCTATAGCATAATGGTGAGACGGGTTGATATAGAGTTATATTTCGAGTTTTTTGTCTTACGTAGATGTTATCAGCACATTGAAAACCTTAATCTTCTTTTATGTCACCCACTGTCAAGAAAACCGTTGCTGAATTGTTTTCTATCGCCTTCACCACGCGGATAAAAAGAATTTTGTTTGTGCATACTAAAATAAATACAACAAATGTTAGTGTTCAAATGTTGTCAAAGAATATACTCAAATATCTAAAAAAAAATGTAGAAAGCGATCATGGTAGTGTGTAAGTATAGAATAATCGGGTGACGTGACCGGGGATTAGTCCGTCGCCCGCCGAGAGGCCGACCGCGTGAGGAAAGACCGACGTCCTCCCCGACGGGGGGACGTCGGTCGATGGGAGGGTACCCCAATTAGGGGTATTCCGTCGGGCCGACCACTGACGACAAGTTAACGCTGCTCCAATGGTCGGCCCAACGACAAAGGCGACGTGGTTTTCGGGTGGGTCGCGGGAGTTGCGTGCTTAAGCCCCTCTGTCGCCCCGGACGGAGTGGTGCGGAGGCGCGCCGACCGCGAACCACCCACAAAAAAAAAAAGTATAGAATAATGATTTAATAAGGGGTTGAGTCCCTATTCATTATCACCCTCATCATGCAGCCTTTTGCCTTTCACTGTTGGACGTAAGTTTACCTCATGCTTTGTCACAAATGCGGTCTTTTGCCATACGTAACCAACGCGACCAGCAACTTTCACTAAGTTGACGGTCCCCCTTGTGCGTCGAACCCCCCGAACGCCTCTGTTCGTGATAGTTACTTGAAAACCTTTCTTCCTGAAGATTTATAAGTTCATCGAGCGATGTCACCTACCCATCACCACTTCAGCGTGCTAATTATTCGTGGTATATCGAATACACCAGTTCGTTCACATTTCGAATACTATCTTGCTGAGGAATTCCAAGCACAGCTCACACCGTAGCACGCTGAGAGACTGAGTTTAGTTGTAAGACGCATATTTAGGGCCACTTGTCGACGTCATTAGTCATCACTGGTAATACACACATGCTTTTTCAAACACTGAGGTATGTTGACTATGTTCATATTCACTATAGCCAAACTTAAATATTTAAGAGTTACATCGACTTGTTATGATTCGAGAGCTAAGTGCAATATTGATACATATTCTACTCAAATGAAAATACCCAAATACTATGCCGAACAAATATCGTAATAAGACGCCGTCATAGGTCACAGCAAATAAAAAACCGGTTTCGCTATGGCAATATAGATCTGCCATTGAAGTATCCTCATAACGCACTTTCAACTAAAAAGTAGAAAAATACAGAATAGCGAATAATGCATTCCTCACAAATTCCATGTAGATACCATAATACTATCGTTTTAGTTGTTTTTGAGGTCATAATGTCATAAGGGGGTAATTTCGTTACCACGCAAATAACGCGCGTCAGCATAACACGTGTTTAACTTAAAGTCAAAAATTCATGTAAATTTTTTTCGTAGTGTCACTACCATACCTTTTTTCCTCATCTATAGCGTGGAAATTGAATAAGGTTTATAAGCTCATGATCAGTACAAAAGAGGAAAATCGAAATAAAAACTCATAATAATCCGTCTGGTTAATAAAGCAATTAACTTATGATCTATTGAATCTCAACATTTGCCTTGACTAGTTTTCAAATCATAGTTATTTTATTTTCTCTTAATCAACTACTATTATTTATGTTATATGCAAGTTATTGTTGTGTGTATTTTCTTCTAAATATTTGATTTGCAGGTAAAAACTTTTATCAAGATTTAATCTACGGACACCAAAGCTTAAGTATAAGTAAGCCCTTCCACGCAGAAGAAGGTACATTGCCCGTGTATTCAATTGCTATTATAATTTTCATCACTTTACCATATCGCAGTATTTTCCCGCCAAGATGTCAACCGTGTTGGTACACAGCGAGCCACTAGAATAGCGCACGTGATGTTGATAAAGAGAACTATGAGGACCCTTTAGTTAGTGACGTGCCTTATCGACCATCGTAGGGTCGTCTCGACATATCGTCAACTGAGCTGTTTATATGCAAATATTGAGTAAAATAAAATTAGCTGTGTAAATACTCTCTGGTAAATTATTGAGAAATCTATTGTTTGATAAACCTTTTTGTGTATAATTAAAGTTAATTATTTAATGATTCTTCGTGTGGTAATGGAGTAATCGTAACGTGAAGACGATTAACTGATTAAGAAAACTTGGAATAAAGTCTGACCAGCATAATATAGTAGATCAAAAGCCCTCCTATTTTAGAAAAGGTTTAAGCCCAGCAGTGGACTGTATATGCGCTGAAATGTTGAAGATAAATAGCACTTTTTAATTTACTAATTTGAGGAGTATTTGAATAATTTACATATAAAATTCAGGTTTGGTTCAAAATTGTTTACAATGTCGTCATATCTTGCTATCATCTTATACTATGCTACATATAACTTTATTTCTATTATTTAAATACTATTTTGTAATGGATATATTGAAATTATTATAATTTGCGCTCATATGTGTACGTCTTACTTGAGGCTCCTTCACAATAGGAGGCAGATTGGCCTTACTATATGCTGATCAGATAGGTTGGTATAGGATTTTGTTTCGAGTATTCCTTCTTTAGCATAATGACCTTAGTCGTATAATGATTACCTTTGTTTACGACATCCACGGGCAAGATAGGGAGTGGTGAATTGTATTCTTATTCCGTCACCCTTGTTCTTGAGATACAGCCTGGTGACAGATAGACGGACGGACAGACAGAGAAGTCTTAGTAATAGGGTCGCGTTTTTACCCTTTGGCTAAGGTACCCTAATAAAAACTAATACAAAGGTCTATTAGACATTATCATCGTAATTATGATTGTTTGAATTTCAGTTCGATCAGAGACTTTAATCATAAACAAGTGTGTATTGTTATATATGTGTGTATCCATTGCATAATAGTATGCGTCATGATTTTATTTATTAATTTAAATTATAATGTATTATTGTAGGTATGAAATTTTATATCATATCAAAAAAAATATGTTATTACAAAGCTTTGTTCACTTCTCCGCAATATATTCTTGAACTGTGCCAAATTTCACCTTTGCCCAGCCGCGTAATTTTCGTAAAAAGGGGTACAAGTTTTTGTTTCACGCAATAATATATAGATTCTAACTATTTGTGAAATAATCATTCTTTGCAGCTTCATACATACATTTATATACTACTGTCTGCCGAATCAGTTTTTAAACGGTTTTATTTAGCTTACCCTGTTTGTTGGTTTTGGTTTATTTTTTTCTTTGTTGGGTCAAATTTAGTAATTGAAATTTCACCCTCTTCCTGTCAACCGATTGATCTGAAATTTGGTATACGCCTTTGGTTTTGGTGACAATACAATTATGTATATCAATATGGGTATCAAATGAAAAGGCTTGACAAGTAAAATACAATGCACTATACAAATTCAAAATCTAAGATGGCCGCCGCTTCAAAATGGCGGACAACCTATTTGTTTTTCAATCCCATTAATATGGGTATTAAATGAAAGGGCTTGACAAGTAGAATACAGTGCTTTATACAAAATCAATATAAAAACTAAAAACGTGAAAATAAAAAAAGGAAAAAATAAATTTTAAATTACACGGTTTTATTGTAAAGAAACAGTAAAAATAAAATCGTGGGGCACGTCAAATATATACAATCGTCGATTAAAATGTTTGTTTTGTAGTGTCCCACGATTCTTTATTTGTCATTAGGAAGTACCTAATTTTATACGTCAGATTTAAAAGTTATTTGCTGCACTGGTTACGATAAATATGTAATTCGAGATGATTTTTCTTATGTATTTCGCCACTTAAATTTTTAGCTGAAATACCGCAACGTCATCAATTAAAACGTTTTTATCCTAAAGTGTAACTCCTATCCATTATTCGCTGTGCGCACGATTATTCCATGTGTTAAAGTGACAAAATGTCCTTATATCATTAGTAGACTTTTATAATATTCGCATAAACTTGAAAATGGAGACGTATCTTATTTTTTCGCATGGAAAACGTGAAACGAATTAGTATATGATAGTTTATCTCTGGTCTCTACTATAGTACTGAGTAATGAAGTAAACGTTCATGCAAAATTATTTAAAGAGCAATTTATATATTACAAATGATCATATATCGATCTCAGGTTCCGTGAAATTTATAAAGTATCTACTATTATTATCATAAACGACTTGCCAATCTCTAAATCAATAAAAAAAAATAATATTTTTAAACTGGTATTAGAATAATATTTCAGTAACGATTTTTGATGTCTACAGAAATATTCTACACTAAAAATAAAACTTTTGTTAGAAAATTTATGGTTTGTATTTGATTTTAATTACTCGACGTTTCCAATAGTTTCCAGCGTTCATGTTTATGAGAGAACTCGCAGAGTTGTCGCGTAACCATATGTATAAATACGATAAAATTTGTAAAAACAGTTTTATTTTAAATGCAGTTTAGTAAATTATTACAATATATTGAATTCTAAGTATCGTGTAAATTATATAAGCGAAGCGGTGCTATAAACGCGACCTTATAAGCGCCGCATAGGGCGTCAGAGAATATCTTTTTTACTTAATATGATATATTTATTTCGAGTTTACATTCTCACAGATGCTCACAGATGTTATATGTATATTATATCCCTTAATCATCTTCTATGACAACCACGGGCAAGAAAGAGAGTGGTGAATATCCTTACTCCGTCACCAAACTGAGAACACACATTCCTTAGCAACTTGAAACACCAAAATGCAATTGGCAATATTTCTGCTAAGCGCAGCAATTATGTCTTCATGGCTCTTTTTTAGTTTGGATACATCCCATACCTGCGAAATGACGGAAGAGTGGCGTGCGGCCACATACCCCACCGTGTTCCCTATCCTTTGCCATTGACCCGAACACTGGTACCGATGCATTAATATAAGTGGTCGATACAACGGGTTACTTTAGTGTTGGTACTCGATGGAAATCGACGCCCGAGCAACAAACAACGGTGTTTAAGCAGGATTATTCTGTCTTCAAGTAGCGGTAAGTCAAGTGGCGTGGATTGAAAGATAGAGTATTTGTAAAATATAGATTTATACCATTTGCTTCCTACAGCTGTAATATCTTTGCAGTTCCTCAGAACCTTAATATGAATCTTATTTTTATCTCGGTTCATATAAATCCCAATGTTGGGCTCGAGTCTCCTCCACAATAGAAAGGAAATTGACCTACTATGCTGCTGGTCAGACGGGTTGGTAAAGAGTTTTATTTCGAGATTTCCAACTCTTGCGTAGATTTTATATGCGTATTTAATCCCTTAGGCGTATTTTATCAAAGCCACGGCCAAGAATTGTATTTTTACCCCGTCATGAGGCGTTATCCGCCTCATCTCGAATCTTACTATGTGCGTTTTCTTGGTGATTAAATCGTACCTACTCCGTTTTATCATTCAGATTGTCTATTAAACATTACACTGAATCTTTTCAGACTTTAAACCTAAACTCAATATGTTTAGAAATAATAAAGGCTAGAATGATAATTGCAATCAATATGTAGATGGAATCATAAAAGTATTTTTGATGTGAAACATGTATAGGCGAGGATGAACCTGATAGTTGGCGTGGCGTTAATGCCACGTTTGGATATAGACATTTGTGTAACGAAACCACAACCTGCTTTAGAATTTGTGCAACGCTATCTAGTGAGCTAAAAATAAATTATTAACCTAAACACATACTTATATTGTATACTAATGAAAATAAATGTTCGATGTTTCACATCTGCCAGTCGTCATGAGCGACGACTGCATTTTATTTTAAAGACAGCACCCAGCACTAAGGTAATAATCCTTGTATTACGGGGGACTTCACAAATATATAATTAACGGACACAAATTTCATACAGACTCAGAACAACGTTTATGAAGCGCATAAAGTATGGCCCTGCGTGGGAATCGAACCCACAACACTGGCACCATAGATCAATATCTTAACTCCTACGCCATGTGCATCCCTGTAGTTGAAGCAAAAATATAGTGACAAAATTGTAAATTATTAATTTCATTAATTAAATTGAAAATTATTATTTTTAATGATTAAATTGAAAATTATTATTTTCAATAATTAAATTGAAAATTATTATTTGCAATAATTACATTGAAATTTATTATTTTCAGTAATTACATTGAAAATTATTATTATCAATAATTAAATTGAAAATTATTATTGTCAATAATTATTCAATCTGTATCTTAACCACTGCGCCATTTGTGTAGCTAAAATGCATAGCCAATTACGACCCGCACCGTTAATATGAATTGATTGAGATAAAGCCGTTCGTTTTTTTTTTCGGAGGGTGATGAGTGGCGTGTTCAATGTTGTTTATTATTTGTGTACAAGACTGCACCGGATTTTTTTGTGTGACTAAAACTATTAGCCGCAGATGGCTTTAATACTACCAGCTATACCCAGGCAACACAGCATATGGGTGAGCGCTGATGGCTTTCAACTCGGTGATAGTTGCACTGGCAGATATTGTTCTATTTATCTAAAATAAACTAGCTGACCCAAAAGACACGGTTCTGTTCAAAGTAAAAAAAAAGGAATTCTCTTTGAAATTCATGACAGCGCCACCTACCCGGTCCAAATATTATTTCCAACTATTCGCAAACCCACTTAAACAAACATAAAAAAATTATCAATATCGGTCCAGCTGTTTAAAAGGAATTCAATTACAAACTCACGACCAGAAGATTTATATATACAGGATGTCCCTAAATTAAACGGCTAACGGTAAGTGGGTGGTAGATGACTTATGACAGCTATGAAAAAAATAAAAAAAAATCCTCGTCACTTATTTTTAAATGAGCATATTACTAAAAACGGTGAAAAATCAGACCTTGTACGATATTTTCAAGTACTATAACGACAAATAGGCTAGTTTTGGCATCGGATATATCTTATTGGAAGCGCAGATAACTGCACTATGGACCACGAGTACAATTAAAACTAGACATGTTACAATAACATAAAAACTATAACGACAAATAGGCTAGTTTTGGCATCGGATATATCTTGTTGGAAGTGCAGATAACTGCACTATGGACCACGAGTACAATTAAAACTAGACATATTACAATAACATAAAAAAAAACATTTGTTATGGCGATTCCTTAATTATTTTGAAGAAAATGTTAATCGTTTGACTTTAACACACCACTCTGTAAAAAAAATGTACCGTAACCATAGTGGCAAGTAATTTCAAAAGTTGGCCACATTATTCATTATTACAAATGGTGCCCGGACTAAATCCCCGGTCAGGTCACCCGCAGCCACAGTCCGATCACCCGCAGCCACGCCATTTATTTGCATAAAGTAGATAGTATTATTATAGATAGAGTGTCATTAAAAATAAAAAGTGACTTGTGTGATTACAAATTCGTCTTCGATTCGATTCACAAATTCGTTCGTCTTCTTATACAATGTTAGAATCCCCTAATATGTATTTGACCTATGGAGAGTACAGATGCAATGATCATGCTGCAAATAGATTGTATCCTGAGCGATATCCGAATATTGAACGCTATCCAGACCATCAAGTGTTTATTCATGTTCCTCGAGCATATTCGGAGAGACATTTACCTAGTGCCTAATAAAATACAATAGGCGTCACTCTCTGTTCTGTCTCTCTTTCACACACGCAATAAGATTTTTTATATGAGGTCTAATAAAATAGAACAAAAAAATATACCTAATCATTTTTCATAAACTTCGTTGTCTGTCACAAAAACATTTGTTTTTCTAAAAGTTACGATAACATCTAGAAGCTATTATACCATTTTAGAATAATGAATAATGTGGCCAACTTTTAAAATTACTTGCCACTATGGTTATCGTACATTTTTTTACAGGGTGGTGTTTTAAAGTCAAAACAAATGTATATTTTTTATGTTATTGTAACATGTCTAGTTTTAATTGTACTTGTGGTCGATAGTGCAGTTATCTGCGCTTCCAACAAGAAATATTCGATGCCAAAACTAGCCTATTTGTCGTTATAGTACTTTAAAATATCGTAAAAGGTCTGATTTTTCACCGTTTGTAGTAATATGCTCATTTAAAAAAAAAGTGGCATGGATTTTTTTCTTTTTTTTCATAGCTGTCATAAAGTCATCTCCCGCCCACTTACCGATAGACGTTTAATTAAGGGACATTCTGTATAAAGACTAGCTGATCCAACAGACATTGTTCTGTTAAAATAAGCGCCACCTACCGGGTCCAATTGTGAATCTAAACCATTCTCGAATCCCCTTGAATCCACACAAAAAAAATTCATCAACATCGGCTCAGTCGATTAGGAAGAGTTTAGTGACAAACACATACCTACACAAGAAATATATACGTAAAGAAGAAGATAGAAATATTGCATTGCTGCTGCATAGGAATAGTTTAATAATTTGTGTTCATTTACTGGTGCTTCACTCAATTAGCTGAGAGAGATAATTGAGAGGTTATTAGGCCGGACATCGTCCTTTCCCTTTGGATGGCTTGGGCAGGATGTGATTGGGCTATAAGCTTATCAAAAATATATAATAGTCTTCCGTCATTTTTATTTATCTCATCATCACTATAGGCAGAAAATAATAATGAACGAAATATAATATTATTATTGTGAAATAAACGTGGGGCGCTTTGTGCCACATTTAGGTAAATCGAGCACCCCACGCTTGTTTTTTTGTTTTTTAAACTATATTTATTTTTCACTTTTTAGTGAATAGCCACCGGAATGTAATTAGTATACATATTAGATTTATCGGTACATCGATGAATGTATACGTCTCAAGACGCAATTATTACCATAGGAAAGTCTCTACGCGTTTGTGTTATGCCGAATGCCCGACTAGCTCTTACTCTCATGCAAAGGATGCGGAAAGAAGTTGATGAATCCTGGCGAATCTAATTAGGACAATCGATTTTTTTTAAGTGGATTATTGCATCCAACCACTGAAGACAAGGCACCTGCGGGTAGGTTACGGGCGTGTTTGCTAAACGTAATGGTCTTGCTTCTCCACGCTGGTCAGACAACTCGATTTTGGATTTTATGTAGAGATTTACTTCTATTATATCATATTATATCATATTATATCATATTATATCAATATTATAGTCTTTAATGTTATTTTGGAACATTCCTGGATAATAATTACTATTTACTAGATAGAGCAATCTTATTTTATACTAGCAACCCGCCCTCGCTTCGCTTCGGTTATAGGTTATAGTCGTTTTACCCGCGTAGTTCCCGTTCCCGTGGGAATACCGGGATAAAATATAGCCTAGTTTACGCCCTGATATTATAGCTTCCCATTGGTGAAAGAATTTTCGAAATCGGTCCAGCCATTTTGAAGATTACCCAGAACAAACAGACAGACAGACAGACAAAAATTTTTTAATTGCTATTTTAGGCATAGGTGTCGTGCAAATAACCGTGTGAGCATGAAAAAAGCCTATTATTTTGACATTACAAACAGACACTCCAATTTTATTTATTGGTATAGATCATCGACCTCCAATGTTGGACGTAGGCCTCCCTAAAGGAGTAGTTACGTGTGGTTATGGAGTGAGAACACAATTCACTACTCCCTATCTTACCAGTGGATATTGTAAAAGACGACTAAGGGATATAATATGCATATAATATCTGTGCAAGAGAAGGTAAACTCGAAAGAAAACTCTATACCAAAACGTTTGAGCAGCGTAGTATAATGTCAATCTCCCTCCCGCTCCCATAGTGGAGGAGGCCCGAGCCCAACAGTAGAACGTGTATGGGCTGAGATGATGATGAGATGAATAAAGGTGACGGAAGATCATAATATTTTTTGATAAGCTTATAGCCCAATCACATCCTTCAACACGTTGGACCCGCGTGGTATAGATGGTCAATTTCACTCCCATTGTGGAGGAGGCTCGAGTCCAACAGTGGGACGTATATTAGCTGTGTTGATGATGACGATGATGATTACTGCTCATGCCTCATATTATACACTTATCATATCCCTTAATCATATTTTAAAGCAATTGATAAGAAAAGAGATAATAAATAGTATTCTCAAATCTCCACTTATTTACTCTTTACAATAATTAAAATGTTAACAGAATATCGTGAATAAGTCCATAAAATAGGCCAAATATTCGCATATTACCATTTTATAACGTACTAAAGGGGAAAAATCCTGTTGGACCGATGCTCATTCGTGCAAGTTGATTTTATGAAATATTTAAAATACAGCAATGAAAAACCAATCACGCTGTTGTTATAATATTATTTGGGATTTTTATTTTTATATAAATTACATGTTGCAATTTTTACATATTGTACGAGCTTCAAATACATCGACATCATATATATATATATATATAATATCTGGTTGACCGAGCTTCGCTCGGAATATTTTTATCGAATTTATTTCGAAAAATAAAAAATAAATAATGAAAAATATATAAAAAATTACAAAAAGAGAATAATAATAACACCGAGATTCGGACCGACGCTGTTCGAATGCCAAAACAAAACAAAATTAGAACCTGTCAACTGCCCCTCTGACCTATCGTAACTCATGACGTTGACAACGAACTTTGAATTCATATTCTTTTAAAATTTAATGTCATTGTTTCTTTTGCTTAAAATACGGACAAAATAACATTTTCTATAAATAAAACCTAGCTAAATCGATTTTTTGGACCCGAAACCTCTAGTATGCCAAGTTTCAACCAAATCGTTGGAGCTGTTTCCGAGATCCTGAATATATATATATATATATACAAGAATTGTTCGTTTAAAGATATAGGATATATATAATGAAAATAACCTTTACTTTCTACTTTCATCTCAGTATCATCATGTCATATATGGCCCACGGATGGGTGTGTACCTCCTCCACAATGGGAGGAAAAATTAATCATTATACCTATCATGTTAATCAGACGGTTTGGTAAAGGATTTTATTACCCGGGCCGACCACTGAGGACAAGGAACCCGGCACTGGTGGTCGGTCCAACGACGAAGGCGACGTGCTATATATATATATATATATATGTAGGATTGGCGACCGAAATAAAACTTCTTTCTTCCAGATAACGTCTTATTTTATTTTAATTGAGAAATATTAGCGGAGCACACGTCTTTCGTCTTAATCATTTCGCCCTTCCTCCTCTGTCTCTCTCTCACACACACTCTCTCATTCTTCCTTACATTGCATTCCTAATTATAAATATATTACTTAATTGATGCGTTCTAAATATTACAAAAAAGATAAATCACACCATATATATATATATATGTATATATATATATATATATATATACAAGAATTGCTCGTTTAAAGATATAAATATCTGGTTGACCGAGCTTCGCTCGGAGTATTTTTGTAGCATTTATTTAGATATATATTAATAAAAAATAAAAAAATTAATAATGAAATTTATATAAAAAATTACAAAAAGAGAATAATAATAACACCGAGATTCGATCCGACGCCGTTTGTCGCCGATGTCAAAAATAAAATGAAACCTGACTACTTCGCCACTGGGTAACGCCACTATCGTAACTTATGACATTGATGGCAAAATTTGAATTCATATTCTTTTAAAATTTAATATCATTATATTGTCTGCCAAAAACACTGACAAAACAACATTTTCTATACATAAATCCCTAGCTAGATCGATTTTTTGGGCCCGAATCCTGTAGTATGCCAAGTTTCAACAAAATCCTTGGAGCCGTTTCCGAGATCCTGAATATATATATATATATATATATATATATATATACAAGAATTGTTCGTTTAAAGATATAGGATATATATAATGAAAATAACCTTTACTTTCTACTTTCATCTCAGTATCATCATGTCATATATGGCCCACGGATGGGTATGTACCTCCTCCACAATGGGAGGAAAAATTAATCATTATACCTATCATGTTAATCAGACGGTTTGGTAAAGGATTTTATTACCCGGGCCGACCACTGAGGACAAGGAACCCGGCACTGGTGGTCGGTCCAACGACGAAGGCGACGTGCTACGCGTGGGTTATGGGGCCGCGTGCCGCCCCTCTGTCGCCCCGGATGGAGCCAGGCGGCTGAAGACCTGTCAATGCCCATCCCAAAAAAAAAAAAGAATTTTGTTTTTAGTTTTTCATCTTTTTATGTGTGTTATCTGCATAAGCATATTAAATGTCCCTTAGTCGACTTTGCCGACATCCATGAGCAAGAATTAGTGTGTCAAACTGTATTCTTATTCCATCACCACGCGTACTATATACTTATCTATCATCATCATCGCATCCCATTATAAGTCCCAGTATTTGGTTCGCAACAATGCAAGGGAAATTGATCTACTATACCACGTTGGACAGACGTGTTTGCATAGGATTTTATGTCGCGGTTTCTTTCTCTTGCATAGATATTATCTGCACTGTATTGTTACTTTATTTTTAACACTAAGTACCTATCACTAACTTGTAAATAAGTTCGCACTAAGAAAACATTATTATTGAGTAAATTTTTTTAATAGTTTACGTATATAACTCTGAAAAGAAAAGAATAAATTGCTTGATAATATCGTAAGTAATCTAGCATAGCTACCATTATCTAACTTGTATTTTCTGCTATATTATATTTTTTTCATGCCCTATTCAACCTAACGCCATTATTAATCGAGTCAACAAGTCAACAGAACCTGAATTCTCCTCAATGAGTGCCTCGCATTTCGACATTATAAAGAATAATCCAAACCGACCCTGACTGACGACCAAGCACCCTCAAACACTTACCTCTCCCTCTAACTTACGAGTAAATAAAGCGATAGAAGAGGACGGGGACAATTTTGACAGTGCGTCTTCAATTCATTAGTCGTGATTACGGCACGGGATGAATTGACATCTGGGACATCGGGGTAGGCTCTCGGATTTCCCTGCTGAGGTTTCTGCTAAAATTTTGAGCAAACGATTTCTATGAAATATGTATAGTGTCTGGAGCAAAGCGTCTGGGCGCAGCGTAGTATAAAGTAGGTACTTACATTTCCTCACGAGTAGGCAACGCCGAGTTCAAAGGGGAGTGTTGAAACGTTTTTTCTTCAAAGCTTTTAAGACGACTTTGATGTAATCAAACTTTGAACAATTTTTAATTACAGGACAAAAATTATTCGCTTCATACAATTCGCTGATCGGTAAAAAATAAATTGAATTTGAACTCACCTAATGGTGTACCGGCCATCCTCATAGTTTGAATTTGTGCATCGTCTGGAGAAGCTTGCATGATCTTCCTCTTTCTTGGCCGCCCTTTTTGACTAGGTCCTCCATTATAGTACTGAGATGGAGAATCGCCTTCGCTGTGTAAATCTTGACACCTGGATACGAAACTGTCAATTAATTTTTATATGAAATATTTATGTCTATGGAGCGGAATTTTGATTAATTTTTCTTGGATACGCTTTTGAGAATTTGATTCGAAATTCTTCATGCCTATTAGTAACGAGATGGGGTTAATTGGCGAATATTCGGCAGCTCGCCCTGGAGCGTCTCATCGATCGATAGATATAACTCACAATTCATTCCGTGTGATACTTTTGTTCTAATTTTATTTAATAAATCGTCAGTTCTTTGTCATTCTTCAAATAAAAATAATAACTTATGTTATATTTTAATAAAGTGGAAAAGTTTGTTTAATTAAAAGTGTTAATCTTAAGAATTACAAATTAAAATCTCTTTATACTAAGAGCTGTTTATCGAGAAAGGTTTGAAAATGTACGGCCTCATATATGTACTTATCTACAAAGGAACCCAGCCAAGCGGCTTAAAATTACTGACGACGATATACCATGACAAAATTACTGCTTTTTAATTCATAAAATTGTACAGAAAAATAGCTTATAATGACTACTGATATTTATGAAAGTATTATGCATCCTAATATTATAAATGCGTATTTGAGAGTATGTTTGTTTGTTATGCTTTCACTACTAAACTACTAAATCGGTTTTTTAAATTCTTGCTCCAATGGATAGCTATAATATATATAGCTTACCGTTGGGGAAAGATTTTATGGACGGCCCATAGTGGAAGTCCACGGCAATGAGAACTATGCGAGTAAAATCGTGGCCATCTCCTAATTTGAAGTAAAGTTATTATTGTGGATGTTACCCGTTTGTATTTGATTTTTAATTTCTCGATATTTCGAATATTTCTCAATGTTCATTCGCAACTTACCTAAGTTATGATCCTAAAAATAGCTTTATTTTAAATATATATTACTAGCTAAACCCGGAACTTCGTTTGCATTTTATAAGAAAAGGGTTAAAGATTGGGCTATAGATTTATTTACATATACAAGACATCACATACAACATCCATACAAGAGAAAAAAAACTTTATATCAGCCGGCTGATCAACATGGTATCATGCATCGCAGCCCACATTTTTAGGCTCGGTCATCCTCCACCATGGGAGGGAATTTGACCTACTACACCATGCTGGTCAGACATGATGGTATAGGCTTTCATTTCGAGTTTGCCTTCTCTTGCATAGATGTTAAATGCATATTATATCCCATAGTCGTCTTTTACGACATCCACGGGCAAGATAGGGAGTGGTGAATTGTATTTTTACTTCGTCCGTATATATAAGGTTCTGTCTGGTGACGGAGTCAGAATACAAATCACCACTCCTTATCTTGCCATTGTGTTGTAAAAAACGATAAAGTGATATAATACGCATATAACATCTATACAAGAGAAGGTACCTACACTCCAACTAAAACCCTATACTTATTTGACCAGCAGGGTAATAAGGTCAATTGCCCTCCTATTGCGGAGGAGGCTCAAGCCCAACAGTGGGATGTATATGAGCTAAGATGATGATGATGATGATAAAGTTACATAAGCAAACCACACATAGCACTATAAAGTAGAACGAAAATGTTTGTCTATAAAAATGTCTTAAGAAGAAAAATGCGGTTATTAAAATACAGTATTTCTGTTATAACGACGGCGGAGGGACCACTTTAATGTCGTCGCTATATCCGGAGGTCTCTATATCCGAAATCAGATTTTCTTTAACAGTAAATGTACGTCTAGGAGCCATTTTCACAAGTTTAAGAAACACTTTCACTCACTGGAAATAGCTACGTAACTGATTCATAATTTTAACTTCGCGCACATGCTAAGTAACGCTACACACAAACAGCATTTGACCATCTGCGAATGAAAACAAAGGATAACCCTACACACAAACAAAGCATTTGATCATCTGCGAATATAAACAAAAGATAATAAAACTTAATAGTTAAACCTTATGAATGAGACTTTGTGACTTTGCCGACTCAGTCGCAACATCCGCAAGGAATTTCTAGGAATCTGTCCCAAATAGTACATAAAAACAAGTCGGTATACCCGAATTAGGCGTTATATTCGAAGTTGCTATTACCGAATGAATTTCCTACGAAAGTATGCTTTAAATTCTAGGGACCCAAGTTCGACGTCGCTATAAGCGAAAAGTCGTTACAACCGAGGTCGTTATTATAGAAATCCACTGTATGTAATTTCTATTTTTAGGGTTCCGTACCCAAAAGGGTAAAAACGGGACCTTATTACTAAGATTTCGCTCTCTGTCCGTCCGTCTGTCTATTACCAGGCGGTATCTCAAGAGCTGCGATAGCTACACAGTTGCATTTTTTACAAATTATGTATTTCTGTTGCCGCTGTAACAACAAATACTAAAAACATAATAAAATATTTAAGGGAGGTCTCCCATACAACAAACGCGATTTATTTTACCCTTTTTATAGATAACGATAACGATATATATATATATATATATATATATATATATATATATATATATATGTGTCTATATATATACATATATATATTTTATATTAGCCGGTATATTTAGTGAACAAGCACCCGATTCAAACAGGAGGATATATATACCGATACGACAAAATTTCGAAGAAAATTTATGTGTATTTCCCAAATCAACACACTCTCATTATATTCATTTATTTTGTTCGGCTTTCTTTGTTTTGTTTCATGTGTCAATGTTTTCATAACATATATAGTATTGGATTTCATATACCAAATATTCTTATATTTATTGACTAGCAATCCGCCCTCGCATCGCTTCGACTTCAGTCGCCTTAACCGCGCAGTTCCTGTTCCTAAGGAATGCCGGGATAAAATACTCTTACTCCCTGAAGTTATAGCTTTCTATTGGTGAAAGAATTTTTGAAATCGGTGCGGTGGTTTAAGCATGAAAGTGTAACGAACAAACAAACTTACTTTCCCATTTATAATATTAGTAAGCATATCGTTCCGTGTGGTGACAAGATAGGGAGTGTTGATTGGTATTCTTACTCTGTCACCACACGGAACTGACGTATAGTGGATTTATTTCCCTCGCATTGTAAAGGCGGCCCGAGTCTAAGAATGGTATTATGTGGGTTGAGACGATGGTTATTATCATTAATATCACCATCTCAATTCCAAATGTTAGTCCCAAATCTTCTCTACAATAGGAGTTAAATTAATAACGACGTTAAATTATTAACCGACGTGGTTTTCGGGTGGGTTGCGGGAGTTGCGCGCTTAAGCCCCTCTGTCGCCCCGGACGGAATGGTGCGGAGGCGCGCCGACCGCAGTCCACCCACAAAAAAAAAAAAAGATTTAAATTAATGTAGTGTGGGTCAATGAGGACAAGGAACTTGGCACTGGTGGTCGGCGCAACGACGAAGGCGACCTGGGTACGAGTGGGTTATAGGCCTGCGCGCCGTCCTTTGGTCGCCCCGGACGGAATAAACGGCGTGTGCGCTGACCGAAAAAAAGGTTGGTCACACCGGTCAGACTTCCAGTATAAGGTTTTATTTTGAGTTTTCCTACATTTATATAGACGCAATTTGCATGTTACATCCTCCAGTATGTCTTTTTTTTTTCAAGAGAAAATTGGTGGTGAATTGTATTTTTACTCCGTTATCAAACCAAAGATGGTTAACATTAATTTTTTTAATAAAAATGTTGTAATATTTGCTATTCAAATACTATTCCCAATATGTTTTGCTTATTTAGCAGTAGCTGAATTGAAATAAAACTATTTTTACGGATTTGCTTTGGTGGCTTTGATATGGTTTTTAGCGTACCAATATTTGAACACTACGGATTTCATCGTCACGGGAATATGCCCGTTACTAAATCCATAGCGTTTACAAGCAATATGGTCGATATTTACACAAAAAACCTCATGTAATATCATATAATGTCTATCAGCTATATTTTCATGTCTATACTAATATTACAAAGAGGAGAGATTTGTTTGTTTGCTTGTATTAAATAGGCTCTGAAACTAGTGCACCGATTTCAAAAATTCTTTCACTAATAGCAAACTATAATGTCAGGGAGTAACATAGCCTATATTTTATCCCGGTATTCCCACGGGATTGAAAACTACGCGGGGTAAGGCAAATGAAACCGAAGCGATGGCGGATTGCTAGTCATATGTAAAGAGTACTTAATCTATATTTCTATACTATATCTATACTAATATATAAAGCTGAAGAGTTTGTTTGTTTGAAGGCGCTAATCTCAGTAACTACTGATCCGATTTGAAAAATTTTTCAGTGTTAGATAGCCCATTTATCGAGGAAGGCTATAGCCTTAATCGATAAATATATATATACCATCGTATATATATATATATACCATCACGCTAAGACCAACAGCGCGGAGCACCAATGAAGAATGTTTCAAAATCGGATTTTCCCTTTTGAGAGCTTAAATTTTTGCATAAATCTTGTGTGACAGAATCGTACCTATTATTAAAAAAATATTTTTACTCTCTACGTAAACAAAGTCTTAGGTTAAAGTTAGCGTTAACCCAAAGTATTTATAGGTACCACGCGAACGAAGTCGCGAGCAGAAGCTAGTAAAAATAATTTTTAAGATTCTATATTGCCAACTTATTCTTTAGCTTTGACCAGACATTTTCATTGCTAAAACTTTTATGATTATTAGTATGTTAGAGGTAAATTTTAACATTATATTTTTTGTAATAATGATGTAACTCGCTATATTTCTTGTTATCCCATCTTGTTCCGTGTGGCGACGGATGATCTTAACAATTTTTCGCTTGGGCTAACATGAAAATGGACACTTATAAAGATTGTTTTGCTGAATATTATTCAAGTTGTTGACTTAATTCTGTATTTGTATAAAATAAGAAAAACATTTTATACTTGAATTCGGATATTATTCTTTTATACAGTTTTAACAAAGTTAAATATTTGTCCGTGTAGTGATGGAGTGAGAATACAATTCACCACGCGCTTTCTTACCCGTGGATGTCGTAAAAGATGACCAAGGGATATTAATATATCCCTATGTATACATATAACGACTATGCAAAAGAAGAAAAACTCGAAATAAAACTTATATCAACTCGTCTGCCCAGCGTGGTATAGTAAGTCAAAATCCCTCCTATTACGGAGAAGACTCGAGCTCAGCAATAGGACGTATATGAGCCGAAATGAAAATGAAATGATTATCCCTTTCTTTCCAGCGACTCCATATTAAAACACTAATGCGACAGTGAAAAGGAGAACTTGAAATCGAGTACCAACCCATAGAAACAATGTGATATAAATTGCTCATTTTGTCTACCATTGTGCAGTAGAATTATGTTCAATAGTAGAACGCATATCATCATCATAAAATCGGCGCCGCTATCACCGTCCACTGCTGGACGTAGGCCTCCCTCATGTTACGGTACAAAGTGCGGTCCTGTGCCGCCTGCATCCAACGACGCCCACCAACTTTCACCAGGTCGTCGGTCCACCTAGTTGCGTCATACACTGTGTCGTTCGATACGTGTTCACCACTCGAGAACTTTTCTTCCCCGGCGGTTGTCGATTCGTCGAGCGATGTGGCCTGCCCATTGCCACTTCAGCGTGCTAATTATTCGTGCTATGTCGGTTACACCCGTTTTTCTGCGGATTGCCGTATTTCGGATTCTATCTCGCAGAGAAATGCCGAGCATAGCCCGCTCCATAGCACGCTGAGAGACTTTGAGCTTGATTATGAAGACGCATATAAGTTGAGGAAAAAAAGCATATAAAGAAGAACAACGTACCTATAAACACTTGACATTTCTTCATCGCAATAATCATCAAGACACGCCGAGTCATAATGTGGCCTACAGTATACCAAGCCGTCTCTCATACCGAAAACGTCGCCTTTAGATAGCTGGGAGCCGCAAGCTACGCAGGTGAAGCACGTCAAGTGATAGACAAGATCTCGTGCGCGCATCACCAGCTCATTAGCAGTGATACCATTACCGCAGCGTGCACAGCACTTCACACAGAAAAGCCTGCAACAAAATTATATATAGTTTAAATTACAAAAATACGATTTATTAACGCTAGATTGAGATTTGATAGTATATTGCGAGTTTGATAAAAAAATCTAACGTTATCAAAGTTATGCGTTTATATTAAAAGTATGAGATTTTCCCGTGTGGTGACGGATTAAGAAATTTATTCAGAACTCCTGGTGAAGGACTAAGAATACAATTCACCATTCCCTATCTTCCCCTTGGATATCGTAAAAGGCGACTAAGGGATATAATACCCGGTGGTCGGCCCAACGACGAAGGCGACGTGGTTTTCGGGTGGGTTGCGGGAGTTGCGTGCTTAAGCCCCTCTGTCGCCCCGGACGGAGTGGTGCGCAGGCGCGCCGACCGCAGCCTACCCACAAAAAAAAAAGGGATATAATACGCATATAACATCATCATCTCAGCTTATATATGTCCCACTGTTGGGCTACGGCCTTCTCCATAATAAGGGCAATTGACCTACTATTCCACGCTGGTTAGATGTGTTGGAATAGAGTTTTGTTTTGAGCTTTCCTTCTCCTGCACAGATGTTATATGCTTATTGTATTCCTTAGTCGCCTTTTACGATATCCACGGGCAAGATAGGGAATGGTGAATTGTATTCTTACTCCGTCACCTCACGGATAATATCAATAGAAGGAAAATTCAAAACAAAATTCTATACTATCTAACCAGCATGGTATGGTAAGTTCAATTTTCCTGTTATTGTGGAGGAGGAGGCTGGAATCCAGTAGGGGGACGCATATAAGCTGAGATAGTGTATGAAATCAGTAAATAAGATTTTTAATATATACATATACAATAAATAAAGATATACACTTTCATATTATACAGTAGATATAAAAAAAGTATACAGTATTATATTACCAGTACACTTTTTGATTGAATCATTCACAGTGAAAAATAATGAAAAAGTAGGTTCTAAAATGTCCTTTATAATAAATAAAAATATTTTCAATATGGGAAACATTAAAGTGAGTATCAGTCATCAAAACATTCCACTACATCCTGTCCATTGGTAATGTGCTCAGAAGGCTGGCAACAATACTATATTGTATGGCAACACGAGTTTTGGCGCGAATGTGAAAATGTCATGTGGCGCTTTTATATTTTATTCATTATTTGATTGTTTTACAGTATTGTATTGAATAATTTTGCCAGTTTTTTATGTAATGTAATGCAGATAAAGTTCTGAAGTGTAGTGAATATGATATAATAGTGAAATATGTGCATTTTAGTGTTCTTCCAAAATTCTCAATGAAATCATGATTTGGCTGTCGGCATCAAATCATGGTAACGACTTGAGTTACTAATGGATTATTATCGTGTATTGTTTAACTAACGATGCATTCGACTGAAGGACTTTGTATCCATAGTCCTAAATTTTCACAACGAATGGCAACGCTAATCTTTTGTGCAAAATATAGCCCAGTCTTCTAATTACGTAAAGCATCCATTATCTTCTTCGCGATCTCTTTCTAAAGACTGCGAGCATTCGGACCCCATTAGTTATGTTATACGCCATCCTATTAGGCATCCATCTGAACCAAGACGGCACGTACAGGTTGTAAATAAAGAATATTTACCTCCCTAGCATCATAGATAATCAATCAACGGCTATCACAAATATTGACGTTCCCCCATGAATCAACAATTATAGCATATGTCTGATTTTGGAAGGGGCAGCTATGGGGTAAATTATACCGCAAGTTTGATGTTTTGACAGTTGTTGAAAATGTCAAGATGATAACGGCAACATAAGGGGCACTAGAAAATATGCTGTAATATAATAAAACTACGGTAATTTGGAGACGGTTATTGATATAAATATATATAGACATTGCGTTAGTAATCATTACGCGATTGTCGACGATCAACCCCTATTTTTCATTTGTTAATTATTATTATTAACTTTAATTTTTCAAGGAGAATTCCTTTTATTTTATTTGAACAGAACAACGTCTGTTGGGTCAGCTAGTCTTTATCGTCTTTATTTATAAATTTCTTGTGTACGTGTATATGTCACTAAACTCCTCTTAAACGGCTGGACCGATGTTGACGAAATTTTTTGTGCGTCTTCATGGGGGTTTGAGAATAGTTTAGATTAACAATTGGACCCGGTAGGTGGCGCTTATTTGAACAGAACAACGTCTGTTGGGTCAGCTAGTACCTATATATAAATCTTCTGTTCGTGTGTTTGTAATTGAACTTCTTCTAAACGGCTTGACAGAATGTGATGAAATTTTTGTGTGTATTTAAGAGGATTCGAGAATGGTTTAGAATAATATTTGAATCAAGTAGATGGCGCTGCGATCGATTATAAAGAGAAATGCTTTTTTTATTTGAACAGAACAGCGTCTCTTGGTGGATTTTTAAGACGAGCGAGCTCCTCCCGTGACCGTAAGCCCTGTAAAGTGTTTGAAACATCAGGTAATCAAAAACTAAATACAAACGCAATAAAATCTGTGAAAATTGTTTTATTTACAATTTCAACTATATTTGCTTATCTAAATATTGTGAACTATTTCTGTTGAATAAGATGACAAGTATATTATAAAAATCCAATCATAGAGAATCTGATCAAAGAAAATATATCTGATAAAAAGATTCTTCTTAAAAATCTAATTCAGAATCAAGCAGTCACCCACAAGACGGCAAGATACTACGTATTTGAACTAACGCAATACTTAAAATTGATACTTAATGTTTTCCTCTATTAGAGTTTTACTTTAAAAAAAGTAAGCTTGTAAGCCTTCTTCCCTTCTGAATGACTTGGTGGTAGCATATTGGGCTTATAGTTTTATAATTAACTAGCTGACCCAACAGACGTTGTTCTGCTCAAATAACACAGCAGCGCCATTGTGAAACGAAACCATTCCCGCCGATTGTGAAACGAAACCATTCCCGAAAAAAAAATTGTCTGTCTTTGAGGGGACTTAAAGACACACAAAGATTTCATCAACATCGATCCGGCCGTTTAGCAGGAGTTCAGTGACATACGTACGCAAGAAATTTATATATAAGCTAAAGTTTCGTAATATTATCTAAATTTCAATTAATATTATTAGTTTATCACTAAAAATGATATAATATATCATTTACTTTTTCTGTTGGCAATTAATATTATGTGAACTGGTAGCTTTAAAATAAATAAAATTAATGGATAGATAAAATCTTTATAATAACGATGACCTGTTGGACATTTAATATCTTAGTTTAATGATCATAGAAGTTGAAGAGCTGTAAAATTGTACGAAACGTAGAAATAGCAAAATCTAATTAAAAAGCAATAAATGCCGTAAAAATAATTGTATTTCATTTATTATCAGAAAACCTTTTATAAATCATTGTATTCCTTATTATTATTTATAAAAAATGAATGATATAATGTTGGATGTCGGTTGATTGGATAGGCCATAGGTTTTACTTTTTATATTCATATAAACTTTCAAGAAAGAGAAGGAAATCTCGAAATAAAACCCTATCGCAACCCGTCAACCAACGCGGTATAATAAGTCAGGGTCCCTCTTATTCTGGAAGATGCCAGCAGTGCGACGTATATGAGGCAAGATAATGAGTATGCTTTTAATATAATTTAATATCTTATGTCATCATTTAGTATGCAACAATTTTAATCCTCTTTCATACTTTCTTTTCAAAAGATGACTAATATTTTTGTTCAGATGGTCCCATAGCTGATTATAGTAATTACTTGAATTATTTTTTTAACTTGTAATTCTTTTGCCGTGTAGAAAAATGATGACAGTTAATTTTTATTCTGAAGTTAGCTAGCCAATATATTTTATGATGCGCGCGCACACCAGCACAAATGTCGACTAGATAATTTGTTATAATAAAACTCTCAATGTATTAAATATCTCTTTTTCTATTATTAGTGTCGTTATTTTCTACAAATTGAGGATAACGCGAAGGATTAAATTTTTAGAAAGATTTTTATCTTAGGTATTACGCCAAACAAGTATAACTTCTTATATGCGTTAGGTAAGCACGTTAATAGTAATAAGTGACTTCTCGAAGCGACCTAGCAACCGTAAATTATCCATTTGAGTACCATTTTGTGTACCCAAGGGATTTTAACAAGGATGACGCGCGTCGTTTTTGTGAAAAACTTTATAAATTCATCGACAAATTTCCTATTTTATTCGAAAAAATATGTCAAATGATGTCTCTAATTTTCAACGAAACTACAAAAAAGTCCATTTGGGGAGTTAGGTCGCGTTAAATGCCAGTGGCGTAGCAAGGGGGGGCGGAGGGGCGGACCACCCCGGGCGCCATTATGAGAAGGGCGGCAAAATTGGAAGAAAAATATTGAGAAGGCTGAGGAAGCCTGGCTGAGAGGAAGCCTGAGATCGCTATATCGAAGTGCTGAAGTGCTTGTATAGGAACGCCACAATGTCAGTCCGTATCCGACCGCCGCGCGCCGACCGCGCGCCACCCGCAACCCACCCCCCCAAAAAAAAAGAAAAGTAGTGTAAATTATTAATGTTATCACAGTCATGTTACTTACACATGTACATGGTTTGGATCTCTCTCATCATCTCGGATGGTCTCAATTCTTTAATTTCGTAAAGGGCGGCAAATTATGACTCCGCCCCGGGCGACAATGACTCACGCTATGCCACTGTTAAATGCAAGTCAATTTGGATTACACGCTGTCCGTTTTGATTAGTCGAAAGAGCAAATAAACTTAAAGAATAAAATAATGTTGTCAATTAATATTGTTTTAAAATATTCAGACATCATGAGAAAATTGTAACTTAATTTAAGATGAAAAGAAAGATTATTTTCTTTATAAATTTAGTTATGATTTGTGAAAGATTTATACATGAAAAAGAGAGTTTCAATAAGCTCGGAAGCAAATTAAGTAAACTAATAATCATGGTAATCTTAACCCCTTAAGAAGCATGGTGGCTAATGACAATTGACAACAGTGAACGGGGTGCACTTAAGGGGTGAACGGGGTGTTTGGGGTACACTATAGTACCTAAGATGTGTTTGTCTAGTGTATTTATAATGGACAACCTACATTAAGGCCAACTCCATCCTATGCCATCTGGTCAACAATTACATTCCTAAGGAGAGTTGACGTCAGTCAGTCCACCGGTCATAATAGTAATGATAAAACGTTTTACAATATTGTTCGATAAGCTACACATATTCCGTGAACTTCAAGTAATTGTTATACCTAAAAGCAGGATGATGACCAATCATTTATACTGAACAAGTGTTTGGGAGGATAAAACCTGTACTGTCTATTGCCTCACTATAATTGAGTGGATGGCATATTTTGTAAAATGAAAGGCGATTGGCATTAATTTTCTGACATCTTGATTGAGATATTAATATTTAAACTCGATACCACAGTATATTAATTCTAAGTAATTACTACAATATTATGAATGTTTGTAATCGAAAAGGTAACCCGCCAAATGCTTTTTGAAATTTATATTTTTTGCTGAAAAGAGTATCGTTCAAACATGATATTTTTGACGTGATAACGACTAATAAATCGATGAACGGCGGCTGCGCGCACGAAAAGGCATGACTCATTGTCACGTTCTGTTTGAGTCGAGCGTGTAAGAGAGAGTGTAGAACAAGTGATAAGGAGGCACGATCAGCCTAACCGTTCGGCTTGTGACGCATCTATGTCTAATATAAGTAAAAATTTGAATTAACGAGTGAAAATAAAAGTTAAATTATCAAAATAAGTTTCTTTACTTGCATTCCTTCTTTGCATTATACAAAATGATAATAATTCAATTCAATTCATACAAGTATGCAACTCTTCATCGATGTTTTTCTTATGACATTATCATGTGGAATTATCATCCGTAAACAGATTTTAAAGACAACCATTTTTTTGTTGTTATAAACGTATAACGTCGAACAAAATCGAATGTCATGAAATTGTGTCCACATGACAAAGTGTGTGAAAACACACGTGATTCGGATTTTGATTGACACCACCGTTGCCCCTAATTGGTGTTATGTACACACGTAAACAAACTTTTGTATTCATGGTTTAGCGGATATTACTACACTTTTATGAATTTCAATATTCGTTGATTTCTTTACAATTTATTTGTATAACTACACGATAATGTATTAAACATTTTACGTGTATACGTAGTTCCGATAGGATTGCATAAACTTTCAGCGACCCATTGCCACCATGATAATTTATCACTGGCACCTTTCATGCCTATATTATTCTCCATTATTTTTCTTCTTTTAAAATTAGACTCAAACATACTGTGCAATAGACTTACTGTCCCGCAATCGTATTTTCGCACGTTCTAGTATAACCATGGGTTAAAGATACATCGTATTAACAATCTTTACTTTCTTGTAGTCTTTGTTTAATAACCCACTAATATATCATAATTAGAATGGATAGTATCGCTGTTTTGGAATCACATAATTAATTAAATCACACGCTCGGAATCACATTGTGGACGTCGATAGGACTATGGATATATCGCTTCCAAGATAAAAAAGCGAGTTTCCCCATAATTAAAAGCCTAACTTATTAAATGTCGTTGATAGTCAAACCTTATACGGTGATTTTTCGCCCATGACGTGCGATATCCCACAGGGGTCGGTCCTCGGACCTACCCTGTGGAACATCGGCTACGGCTGGGCATTGCGGGGGAGCCTCCCGCCCGGGCTGGGCGTGATTTGTTACGCCGACAACACGCTCGTCACAGCCCGCGGTGGGACGCTAGAAGAGGCGGCAAGCCTGGCGACTCTAGGCACCGAAGAGATCGTCAGGCGGATCGAGGCGCTGGGATTGAGGATCGCCCTGGACAAGACGGAGGCTCTCTTGTTCCATGGGCGCCGTATGAGACCTCCCATTGGCGTCTCGATCACCGTCCATTCGGTTGAAATCAGCATCCGGGCCAATAGGAGGTATTTAGGCTTAGTGCTCGACGGGCAATGGTGGTTCCGGGAGCATTTCCGCAGGCTCGCTCCACGGCTCGTCGGCGCGGCGTCCGCCCTATCGTGGCTTATGCCGAACATGAGCGGACCGAGCGCTACGTGCCGACGGCTGTACGCGGGGGCCATCCGGTCGATGGCCCTGTACGGCGCACCGGTGTGGGCGGGGTCCACCACAGAAGGGCCCTAAGTCAGACGGTCATGACCACAGAGGGCCATGGCGGTCAGGGCCATCCGCGGATACCGCACGGTGGCGACGGAGGCAGCGTACCTATTGGCCAGGACTCCCCCGTGGGACCTGGAGGCGGAGATGCTCGCCAGATTGTATCGGTGGGTGACGGGGGTGCGAGTGGGGGGCGGTGTGGTCTCGTTAAGGGAGTTCACCGCCTGGCACGTCGGCGCCCGCCGAGTCGTCATTGCCCGTTGGGCAGTCCGGCTGGAGAGGCCTCGGTTCGGGGTACGAACCGTCAAGGCCTTCCGGCCGGTGCTGATGCAGTGGTTAGAAAGGCGGCACGGGGTGCTCTCCTTCCGACTAGTGCAGGTTTTGACGGGGCGTGGGTGCTTCGCCAAATACCTGCACAAGGTCGTAAGGAGAGAGAGTACACTGTCCTGCCACCACTGCGATTGCGACGAGGACACGGCGTGGCATACGCTCGAGGCTTGCGCCGCTTGGGCCACGCAGCGCCGTGAACTCGTCGCAATCATCTGTGCCGACCTAACGCTGGCGACTATCGCTAGGGCGATGGTCGACAGCGTCAGAAATTGGGACGCAGTCGCAGCCTTCTGCGAGATAGTGATCTCACAGAAGGAGGCGGCGAGTCGCCTGCGCGAGGAGCGCAGCCTCGATGAGGCGATCCGCCGCCGGTGACTGGGGCGGCGTAGGCGCAAATACCTGCGCTTCATGCCGCCCTAACAGAGGCCGCGGGTGACGTGACCGGGGAGTTAGTCCGTCACCCGCCGAGAGGCCGACCGCATGAGGAAAGATCGACGTCCTCCCCGAGGGGGGGGATGTTGGTCGATGGGAGGGTACGTAGGGGTATTCCGTCGGGCCGACCACTGATGACAAGTAACCCTGCTCCGGTGGTCGGCCCAACGACGAAGGCGACGTGCATCGTGGGTGGGTTGTGGGAGTTGTGTGCTTACGCCCCTCTGTCGCCCCGGACGGAGTGGTGCGAGGAGCGCGCCGACCGCAACCGACTCCCCAACAAAAAATACGGTGATTTTTCAGTTAGGAAAGTCACTATATTCCCTGACGTTATACTCATTTCTTCATCTTTCCAAGTGATCCCATTCCCGACCGCTTATGATACTGGGGGTCATTAGACACATTCAGCCCATTTATCTTCGGATATTTACCACTAGGAAACCATTAAAAGCTTACGTTGGGTAGATAATCACAGGAAGGGAGACTTGCTAGCACAATTCTCTCCAATAATCTACCCGTTTCAAAACTAAGAAGCTAAATTTCATGGCGGGCTGGAATCAGGGTGTTAACCGGTTACCTTTTAGCGAGATAAGAGGAAAGTGCTTATACAGGATTGGTTTTATAATTTTTTAATCGAAATACATTCCGCACCTTAAATATGAAACATATATCTTCTATATTTATATTCTATATATAAAGGGTATTTTAATCTTAACTAGGCAAGAGAACATAAACTGAAGGATATCTACTCCTAAATCTTAGCCAACCTTATTTCCATACAATTTAAATAGAATTAATCTGTTATTAATCGCACAACGTTCGCTGAAGCTGAAATTTAAAAGTTCGCATTGCAAATTTAAGCGTGGTTAAGCCAATTAGTGAAATACACACAACAAGAAATGATTTTAAAAATTAAATTTATGAAGTTTATTAAACCAATAGGTACTGTACGTAAAAATATTCGATATACTTATATATTTGAATTTGATCATTTAGATTAGGTAACTTATTATTAGACTTTATGTGACGGAATAAGAATACAGTTTTCGCTAACGTATACTTACCAGTGGAAATCGTAAAACGACTGTTGAGTCACAAGGAGAATTGGCAATAGCGCTCGCATGAGAAACATATACATAATAACTTACTGTGATCGCCAGAAAAGACTCTCTAATGAATAACGGCACCACTGTATGAAGAGGTCTACATCTAACAGTGGGCAAAGTTTGGCTGATGACAGTGACAACGCCTAAATCGGATATACCAATGAACATCAATGTAGAAAACGAAAGATTGAAATGAAACGCTATACCAACTTGTCTACATCTGCTCCGGTGGTCGGCCCAACAACGAAGTGACGTGGGTACGGGTGGGCTATGGGCCCGCGCGCTGTCCTTTCATCGCCCCGGACGGACTGGACCGCGCGTGCGCTTACCATAGCCCACCCATAAAAAAAAAAAACCAACTTGTCTGACCAGAGTAATAGTTATTCTCCATCCTAATGTGAATGAGTATTGAGCCCAGAACAATATACATACATATGTTCATTCATTTTAACTCATATATTTCTCAACAGTTGTGCTCGACCCGCATACACAATAGGAGGGAATTTGACTCACTATACCAGTCTGAATATTTGTTATAGGTCTTTATTAAGAGATTTCCTTCTACGAGACATGAAATAATCCAAATAAAAATCTAACTAACTTTTATAAGCTATATGCATATATAAAATGTATATAACTTCTATGTGAAAAAAGTCGTGTTTTGCAACACCCACATTCAAGACAGAAGCTGGCGAATTGTATTCTTACTCCACTATCACATGAAACGGCATATAGTCTGAGAGATATATAGTCTGAGAAAACAAGATATATCTTATTCTTTAAAAAAATTGCATAACATTGAATATTATATAGGAGTGGTAGGACCACACTGTCGACAGTTATCTGTCTACAGCCGCGGGCCGGTCCGTCCGGGGCAGTACCATGCTCTTGCAGAAAATCGACGTCTGAGTAGTAGCAATTTGTTACTGCGCTTCGTTCGGTGAGCGAGAGAGCCGGAAGCCCAACTTTCTGAGGGTGATTGCGTGTGGAGGGTTTTGGTGGTGTCCTTGGTATCACTGAGCCTCAATGCACGCATTCACACTCCCTTCGCTTTCTTCGCGGTAGGCAACGACCTTGTAAAGGTCCATGAGCGGCAGCAACACTTACCATCAGGTGTACTGTTTGCTCGTTTGCCACCGTTTGCAATAAAAAAAAAAAAAAAAAAAAATATTATATTTATTTAAAATTACCATATTGTGAATAAACATGAACTCAATAAAAATGCCTTAATATTTTTATACGTGTACCTAACAAAGAACATTGCATGATTTATTGAAGAAAGAAAGACATAATTTTCTTACTTTCATGCATGATTTATTAATAAAATGTTTTATTATATTACCTTTGGTGGTAGACAAGTAGGCTACTTATCTGATAATAAGTGGAAACTGCCGCTTATGGACAGTGTCAGGCAAAACTAAGGACATAGTGAGGTCTCTCATTCAACAAACGAATTACAATACCAAATTACTACTGGTCGTATGTCCATTTTCTACGAGAATATAATACTAATCTGGATAGCCTACTAACTTTGGTATGTATTATTTTCAGTTGAATAGTCACAATGTTTGTAACAAACCTGATCCGCAGCCGACACATCACTTACCTGTAATAATCCTCCTTGCAATAAATATTCCCGTCTCTAGAAAAGCACGTAAGCTCAGTGTCTAGAGGTAAACGACACTCGCAGCATCGTAGACATGTTCCGTGCCATTGTCTATCCACAGCTAATAAGTAGTACCTTAAAAAAATACTCATAAGTATAAGAATATATATATAATATAGGAATTTGTTCAAGTTGATGAATATTGAATGCATTTTTAAGAGTGCTAAGGTTGAATCCCCGCAGTACAGTCCTTTAGACGAACTAACATCCTCATTATAATCTTGCTTTTATCCCGAGGCTCCACACAACCGGTGATCTTCTTTCATAGTACGTATTATAAAAGTTTTATAACCATCCAATCATTCTAGCTCATATACGTCCCACTGCTGGACTAGAGCCTACTCCACAATAGGAGGGCAATTGACCTATTATATCACGCTGATCAGACGTGTTGCGTTAAGGTTTCGTTTCGAGTTTTCCTTCTCTTGCATGGACATGACCTGAAAACTTAATCCCTTAGTCGCCTTTTAGTTATATGATATTCATATAACATCTATTTAAGAGAAGGAGGAATCGATATAAAACCCTATGGTAACCCATTTACTATATGTACTTTTTTTTTGTCGTGCAATGCCGCCCTAGCTGAGGCCGCAGGTGACGTGACCGGGGATTAGTCCGTCACACGCCGAGAGGCCGACCGCGTGAGGAAAGACCGACGTCCTCCCCGAGGTGGGGCCGTCGGCCGATGGGAGGGTACCCTGGGTAGGGGGTATTTCGTCGGGCCGACCACTGATGACAAGTAACCCTGCTCCAGTGGTCAGCCCAACGACGAAGGCGACGTGGTGGTCGGGTGGGTTGCGGGTGTTGCGTGCTTAAGCCCCTCTGTCGCCCCGGACGGAGTAGTGCGGAAGCGCGCCGACCGCAGCCCATACCAAAAAAAAAAAAAACTCTGTACTCTGTACTACTATGTACTAATATCATTATATCTATATATATATAAAAGAAAGTCGTATTAGTTACACTATTTATAACTCAAGAACGGCTGTATCGATTTACCTGAAAATTGGCGGGCAGATAGCTTAGAACCAGGAGACGGACATAGGATACTTTTTATCCCGTTCGACCGGGTTCCCGTGGGACTTAACATAAAACGTCAAAGAGAATACAAGTCACTATAAAAGGTGGTATAATAAAAACGCACCTGACATGTAATAACAAAACGCAAATGACAGCTATAGACAGACTATATTTTCGGTTATTTAGAAAATATATTTACGAAAAAAATTATGGCAGTACGAAGTTCGCCGGGTCGGCTAGTTATTAATGAACGTAAGTCATAGCTCCACAGATTAATAAAATACGTAAAAACATAATGACAAAAAAGGTAATGCGAGTGAAACTTTTTGCACCCAAAGATCTAGCAAAAATTTATAGATAAACTAGCAACCCGGCTTCGCTTCGGTTTCCGTCGCTTTACCCGCGACGTAGTTCCCGTTCCTGTGGGAATACCGGGATAAAATATAGCCTATGTTACTCCCTGATATTATAGCTATTGGTGAAAGAATTTTTGAAATCAGTTCGGTGGTTTAAGCGTGAAAGCGTTACAAACAAACAAACATCCTTACTTTCGCATTTATAATATTAGTATGGATTATAATGAAAAAAATCACTGTATAATGAAAATAAAAATGTAATTGTAAATAAAACTACTTTACGGGTTTTATCGCGTTTGTATTTGATTTTTGATTGCCCGACGTTTCGAACACTTTACAGCTTTCATGGTCACGGGCGGACAATCAAATACAAACGCAATAAAACTGACTGAAATACGTATTTTTATTCTAACATGCCTTCTATACGCATTAAAATAATTATGTAGGTATATGAGTGGCGTTAGAATTAATAGATTATATCAAACGTCCATGTCTACAGCAACTAAGACAATTAAACATCCCTTTAGGGTGCTTCATTGAAAAAAAATTGAAAAACGTAGATATTTTTTACTATATTTTAATTTGCTTTTTTTTTAAGCGATTACTATTCTCAAATATATAAAAATATGTAAATTCAACGCAGTTCTATGTAAAACACAGTTTCAAGTCAATAGCAATAATTCAAATCAAATCAAATCGTTTATTATGCAAAATATGGGTATAAAATATTAGTTGTTACATTATTAGTTATAACAATGAATACATTGTTATAACTAATATTTTAAAAGCATAAATGAGTTTTTATGCTCATATTTTTGAATTAAGAATCAGAGGACCTCATTCTTTTTTATGTAATTTTTTTGGTGGTCTGACTGATTTTAATACTTGCTGGATAAAAAAGTATATGAGAAACATAAAAACGTTTGGTAAATTATCTGTTGTTTAATCTGTATATTATACTTATATATAAACGATTAATCTGCTAATAATGATGTAGTAAAAATTACAAATAAATGGTTTTAAGTTAAACGTGACTGCAATCAGTCATGGTGTCATTAGTTCGACCTGGCATTTATCTGCAATTAAATACATAGCAATACAGCTATAAGTAGATATATATTTATAATAACTATCCAATCGCAAGGAATATTTACTCGCCTAAGACTCACCTGTCCTGTATTCTACCCCCGCACCCTGCACATTCGTCTGGAGGTGCAGGGGATCCCTCCAAGTTTTCTCTCTCCTTTAACATTATTCCTGGTTCCGTTTTGCAAGCGAAACTCAGCTTTGTTTCTCAGAAAACATGAATTGTATCACCTTGACCCTTTTTATCGATGTGATCGTTTAGTACATTCATAATATGCAGGTTTTTCTGATGGTGTTTCGAGGAATAAAAATTGAATACTTCGCGATCTGTTGACAAAAAAAAAATCGGTTAAGAATTATGTTTCGTCTTCCTGATATTGCTTGGTGTAATTATAACTATTATTTTGGTAGAGAGTGAAATAAAATTTATGATATTTTAGACTCATTTAGAAAGCATGAAAAAGTCTGATATGTTATATTTTAAATGACCAAAAAGTTATCAATTATTTAAATTTATACTATATAGAAATATTTTTCTGAACACGTATAGGTATATGTATCCGAAATCCTTTTAAACAGCTTTATAATTTTTCATATAGGTATTTATGCTTTAATGGCTTCCTCAACAATATACATTCAGTATTTTCATCTTTAATAATTTACGTTCATCTTAATCATCATTTCAGCTCGTATACGTCCTACTGTTAAGCTCGAGCCTCCACGATGGAAGGCAAATTCACCTACCATATACGTACATCCTACGTATATCACGCTGGTCAGTCGAGTTTGTATAGGGTTCTATTTCGAATTCTCCTCTTACAAAGATGTTATGTACTGTGTATTATATTTCCTTAGGCGTCTTTTACGACATCTACGGGCAAGAAAGGGGAATGGTGAATTGTATTCTCACTCTGTTACCACACGGCAAATCGAAATATTAGATATTACTTAACTATGCAATAGTATAAACTATACGCATGTGGACAGGCACGATACCTTTGTTGACGATATACTCGTATTAAGTACAGCTTGTAAAAACAGTCCTCACTCTCAGAAATGTGCACTTATATTTGTGTAAGTATAAAACAGCCTCGCCTTTAAAATATAATACATATGTATGATAACCGCTTCAGAATTTAAATATCTACCAACTGGTTACCTTTTCCATATTATTATTGGACTGCACAAGTCAGAAACTATATACAATAGGCTCTATGGCTGCCTCCCAAAGACAATGGCGTAAGCTTATTTTATTTTCATTCGTGAAGCGACTTGGTCTGTCTTCGCATAATTTTGAATATATACATTCGTTTCGTTTTATTTTAATATATTTCTGTTCTCTGTGTTGGATACAAACGAGTTGGAATAAGGATATACATTTATGCCTATCTCTTACATAAATATTATTATACAAAGTATTTCTTTTTATAGTATGTGTTTCTATATTCAAATATATAATTGAATTGAAGTATAGAGTAGATAGAGCATGCATATAGTATAAAGCAGACAGAGAAAGCAGAGAAGATACTAATTATATAACTGTCATTGATCTTATATTTCGTATTTCAGCTTTTTTCAATAATTTCATATAATTAAAAAATATATAATCATATTAAATTGAAGTTATGAGCGAAAATGTGTATTACCAAAATTTAAACAAAATCTTCATCCGTGAAGCAACAATACGATTTTATTCGGCTAAATTATGAATATTGATCTACACAGTAATAGCTTAATGCGACCTTATTCACTGTTTAAGACACAGAATACAGAAATGTTAATTGTTGCGGTATTCAACATAACGAGTGCAACTCTTATAAAGTAAATATGGCGACATATTGTTGCTATAAAAAAGTAAGGAAATAACTACCCGAATAATATGGTTAATATACCCATCGAAATACGTCATACTTTTTTGTACCGGAATAAGATTCTGATATAATTTTGCTGCAAAAGGTGAGACAATGGGAAGTTAGTAATAACCTATTATAATGATATTCGTCATAAAAGGGCGTTTTTAGCTTTAGGCGAAAAGTACAGATAAAGTCAATACAAACTTACTATCTCGAAAAGTACTTGTACGAATATTCTGATAAAAAACCACAAGGTGTTATCGAGCTCCTGGATTAACAATTCCCAATAAAAGCACTTCTATACTAATAGTCAATTACGATATTATTCGTTGGGGGCAGCGATATAGGGTACTATTAAAAACGATAGTAGTATATTATAAAAATTGTAACTAACTTTTTATTATGATAATTGTAATTGAATTATAATTATAAAAACCTATATCAAGGCGTGAACGCATAGAAGCTTGTACTCTGGAACGCCCATCAACGTCGCCGTAAACAAAGAGGTACAGTTGGACGGCAAAGTGTTTCAACGTAAAATTGTACGCTTTGATCAACCGATCAAATATCAGCTAGTCCCACTTGACTCCCTGCAAAGACGGGCTGTTCGAATCGTCGGGGATCCCAATCTTACGGACAGATTGAAGTCGCTGGAGCAGCGGAGAGACTTTGGGTCACTCTGTGTACTCCACCGACACTTTCACGGGGAGTGCTCCGAGGAACTGTTTGACTTGGTACCATCGTCACCATTCTACCAACGTACCACTCGACATTGTAGCAGTGTTCATCAATTTCACCTGGAAACGTTATGGTCTTCAACTGTACGTTTCCAGCGATCATTTCTCCCAGGTACGTGCAAGCTCTGGAATGAACTATCTGCTGCTGTGTTTCCCGAACGCTATGACATGTCCTTCTTTAAATGAGGTTTAAGAAGAGTATTTCCTTCACAGTAGGCAACGACCTGGCTGTGCCCCTGGTATTGCAAAATTCCATGTACGGCAGAATCACTTACTATCAGGTGTGCTGCTTGCTTGTTTGCCACCGTTGGCAATAAAAAAAAAAAAAAATAAAAAACCGACTATTTGTATACTTTGCGTACCTCACCATTTATAAATTGCCGAAGTAAATAAAATATCAAATTTGCTCATATTTAGTGCAAATTCCGTAATTTAGGGATGCAAATCTCGCATTTGGCTCGTAAGTTGCTTTTTCTAAATGAATGCAGGGAGCATTTGCATAAGTTTCATAATTCATTAAAATCAAGGATGTTAAGGAATTTTATATTTGAGTATTTACTATGATGTCAGTAGTAGTCTTCCATTACGAGAGTTAAGTAATGGATGCTACAATGTTGCCTTTTTAGAAGTATTGTTGAAAAATCTAGTGGATTCTTAAGCAATAATACCAATCTTTACGTGTGGTGACGTATTGCGACTATAACTTCACCCCATCTTTTGTGATAGGTGTCGGAGGAGGTGCCAGAAGGATCCAAAAGGTGAAGCAATCAATTATCCAGCTTAATAGGCGGTGAGGGCCAATAAGAGAAATAAGAGGTAATTGCGATCGCCTAGTCACTCCAAAAAATTTGAATGTCGTCGAATTACTACTACTCCGTTTCTGACAGGAAGAAACGGATGAATGGTGTCGGAAGAGATGATTTAGATATGTATGTATAAAATTATTACAAGAGAAAAACTTTTGAAGCAAAATTAGAATCCTAGATAGTGTAGAATTATGTTCTTTGGTAAAAATGTAACTTTATAGAAGAAATAATGATATTATCTCGAACTTATGAATTAGTACAAATTATTTTTATTCACAAATGAAGATATTAAATATTTTACAGAAAATGAAAATATCGTAGAACCAGAAACAGGCCATAACATATTAACAGTTAGATCTAACATAAAAACGGGAGTTTACGTATCAGCATAGGGTTTTATTTTGAAACATTATCTCTTTAAGCCTTTAAAAGAAAGTTTAAAAATAATATGAATGAGCAGTTACCAGCCATTTACCATCAAGTGAACTATTTTATTCGTCTAACACTATATATAATAATAATAAGAAAAATTAAACATGTAAAAATAAAAAAATAAAAGTTACTTTGTCGTTATATGTACTTATAGCGCATAGATAAATATCGAGCGTGTAAGATTTGAAAGAAAAGTGTAAAACTGCCAGTTAATTGATTAAAGATAATAGATTATACCCACCTTGTTATTAAATGAACAACGAATAGCTATTATTTTAAAATAATTTCTTTATGTTTAATGATTTCTGATATTTACGCGAGTATTACACATTTACACTAATGTTATAAAAAAGAAACGTATTTTTGTATGTTTGTTACGATTAAACTCAAAAAGTACTGGACGGATTTCAATAATTCTTTCTTCTTTTATTCCTGATTGCCCGACGTTTTGAACACTTTACAGTATTCATAGTCGAGGGCGGACATACTCTTCTTTATATTTGTCTTTTCATCATCTCAGCCCATATACGTCCCACTGTTGGGCTCGGGCCGCCTCCATAATGGAAGGGTAATTGACCTACTATACCACGCTGGTCAGACGTGTTGGTATAAGGTTTTATTTCGTGTTTTCCTTCTCTTGAATAGATGTTATATGCGTTTTATATCCCTTAGTCGTCTCGTACGATCACCCACGGGTAAGATAGGGGGTGGTGAATTGTATTCTTACTCCGTCACCACACGGAAGGTCTTTTATGTTCGTTAAAGTTTCAGCATTTGCTACGTGACCTAATCAGATGATGAAAATTTAATTATGGTAGTTAAAAAAAATGGCATAGTTGTATACTAGTATTTAAAAAGTGTGTAAGCAAAATTACTCGAGTTTACTCGAGTGTATACTAATACACTCGAGTAGACTTGAGTAATTTTACTTTAACACTGATATTATTTGTCTTCCGTGTGGTGACGGAGTAAGAATACAATTTAGCACCCTATTTCTTGCTCATGGGCGTACAGATAAGGGATTATAATATGCGGATGACATCTAAGCGAGAGAAGGAACATTCGAAATAAGACGCTATACCAACACATTTGACCAGCGTAGTGCAATATGTAAATTTCCCTTTCATTGTGAAGAAGGCTCTAGTCCAGTAGTGAGATGAGCTTTGATGATGATGATGACCGATAATGTAGGTTACTGTGATCGACTACGGGAATGACCGATTCTTACGCTACACGCGGTCAAAGTTGAATGGGTGCTCACTAATGGAGTAAATTAAAACGTCTTAACCACAAACAAAATTTCTATATATTTTCTCAGTTAATCCTTTGGCCTGTCTTTATTTATTATTAGACCTTAACCTCTACTGCAACAAATGTCAATCATTGCCTATAAGGCGTAGACGCTTGGTTAAGAATTTGTACAGGGAGAAGGTGGTAATGTGGTCCCCACAGGTATTATGGCCCCCTTCGATTTTTCTAATTTAGAATCACGTCATCTAGAGTAACTTTTTAATAACGCGGAGTAACAATGACAATTTTAATATAATGCAAAAAAATATAAGCGAGGGCAGCAGGCGTTTGTTATTCGAACTAGTTTGAACTTGCACTCGTAAAAACTTTTTTGTTGTGTTGTATTTAATTGTATAATTCTGAATATACCTAGTTTATGCATCTGCAATTTGGATATTGTGTTGGATTAACGTTTTCTTATTGGATTTTAAAGGTTTACGTACGCAAAATATTTGATGTTACATTTTTCTAGAGGTTCGTTTGTAGATTTCAGAGTACTGGTAATTTGGCCCCCTCATATTGGTTGTATTATGGTCCCGGGGGCTATATAACATACACGAGTGATATTGATTTTTTTCATTTACTTACAGATGCCTCGACTAAGTTTAGTGCCTCCATCTTCTAAGAAAAGAAAAACTTGGGACCCAGACCAAATGAAAAAGGCTATTGAAGCAGTGAGAACCACGACCAGGGGCTATAAAAAGGCAGTAAAAATATTTTCCGTACCTAGGTCTACATTAAAATGATTAGTAAAAGACTCTCAAGAATCTTTAGATTTACTTGTGCATATGCCTCTTGGTAGTTGCGCCGGCCCTGAAGGTGAATATTATATTTGCGATTTCTGTCGTTAAGTATAATACATTTAATTTGGCCCCCTGGGTGCCATATAACTCTCACTTGATCTCAAATTGCCAAATTTCCTCTTTTTTTTTAATAAATATATTTAAAAGTTATTTGTTGCATTTTTATTTGTTCCATACTATGTCGTGTATTGGCAAATAAAACTAATGATGAATTTATTACCTATGTCTGCCTTTTATTTTTTACATGAGACCTCAAAAACAAAGTGGGGGGCCACATTACCACCATCTCCTCTACTAGGTATTGCTGATGTAAAGACGACTATGGGATATAATATGCACATAACATCTGTGCAAGAGATGGAAAACTCAAAATAAAACCCTATATAAACATATCTGACCAGCATGGTATAGTAAGTCAAATTCCCTCCCATTGTGGAGGAGGCCTGAGCCCAACAGTGGGATGCATGTGGGCTGCGATGATGACGATGATGATTGATATCGTCTGTGAGCTGACGGAGTAAGAATACTATTCACCACCTACGTGTGTGTCGCAAAAGATGACTAAGGCATATAATGTGCTTATTACATGTATGCAAGAGAAGTAACACTAGAAACAAAATCCTATGCAACACATCTGACTGACTACTCAGTAGGTCAATTTCGATCAACACCTCTGAATGGCTAGTCTAGTATAGTAAGTCAATTTCGCTATCATAATGGTACGATCTCAACAGTGGTATATTTATGGGCTGAGATGATAAAGATGGCCGTTGCCCAAATGGCATATGTAATAGAAATCATACGGAATGAAGCAAAGATCTCTTTTTAACCATCTTTTTGTGGTATGCTATGGTCTGCACATACTGCCAAACCTGTCCGGGGCGACGGATGGGTGGCGTGCGGCCACAAAAACGACGATATTTCTTTCACATCACCATTGGGGCGATCACTGGTAACCATTTCATCACTTCGGTGGCCGGCCCATTTCCAACTTAACATTACTTTAACATAAGAATAATGCTTCTACAAATTAATAGCACGTTTATTAACGGTATTGGAGCAATAACTAGCTGGAAATCATTAGACAATTGCTATACCTAATTGTAATTCTACGAAGCAGTTTTCTCTGCGAGACAATTATCTCGCAGGAGGCGACGGAGCGGGTTCGGAAGGAATCCCTCTACCACGTCACGCTCTGCCGCCGGCCGGAAGGATTACAGGATGTGTCTTGAATATAGCTTGCAAAGAAAAGAAATCGATTCATTAGTAGCAAAGTATTATGTTTATTCCACACTAAACCAAGATTCTTGTTTAATAATTACATATTGTGGAGCCGTGGAGCTTGTGGTGATATATTAAGAATACAAGTCACTACCATCTTCTCCGTTCATGAGTGTCGTGAAAGGTGATTAAGGGATATTTTGCAGGCAAGACAGGGGTTTGTAAACTATATTCTTACTCGTAGCGTAAGCATAATGATTAAGACATATTCCTTTACAGCGAGGACTATTGCCAAAAGCAGATGTTAATTGATTTAAGGCATACCTAGACTAGATGATTAGTGATATGCTACAAAACAATCAATCTTAATATGACAACACACAACCTGTTTTATTTACTTTTAAAATTATACTCCAGAACATAAAAGTCACCAGTATTGTTTTGAATAATTTTTTGTGCGCTATTTACTATTTAATCGCAAAATTAATCGAGGGGAATAGATTTGTTGACACTATTATAATACTTCAATAATTCGTATTAAAACTTTTGTTTTGTATGATGATTTATTTTTGCTAAAATACTGAAATGAAGTCCAACTGAAGATTAGAAATTTCGCCATTTAAATAAAATTTAGATTTTAAATCTGATTCATCATTTCAGCTCCTATACGTCACACAATTGGAGGGAAATTGATCTTACTAAACCATGCCGATCAGACAGGTTGGTATAGGGTTATATTTCGAGTTTCCCTTCTCTTAAACCTGATTATGATATTCATTATATATAACTATTATAAACCTACCGTTATGTGTGGTGACGGAATAAGAATAAAATTCACCTCTCTCTATTTTGCTCGTGGATGTCGTCAGAGCTACTCGTAACTAAGGGATATAATATGCATATGACATCTATTAATGAGAAGGAGACTCGAGATGATACCAGCATGGTAAGATAAGGGCAATTTGCCTCATATTGTGGAGGAGAAATAAAACGCATTTTTCCCGTGAAATAAGCGCCTCATTTTTATTTAATCTATTTAAGATTCGCGCGAAAATCGCTGACTATTAAATGCAACTCACTCAAGCTTTAATAGCAAACCTTAATACTCATCGATTTAAAAATTCCGTCATAATATTTACAAACAATGATAAGAAATCTTTCCGAGAATTTCTAACAAAGTAATACGAATGAGGAAACAGGCGGGCAACAGTTAAAATAATCGGAATCGTAACTGAAATCGTTAAATTAATCTAACTTCGGGCTTTATCGTTGTTGATAACAATAACGGGAATATAACGATAATGACTATAGGCTAATTAGTTGAAAAATATAATAAAATTTTTATGTTACTCTCTTTAAATTAGGTACAGCGTGCGGTACTGTGAAGTATAATTTTACACTACCAATCAACCGAGATTTCCTTAAGAATAAAATATACCACGCTTTTATCAAGGAAATGCCTCAATTGGTGTAGAGCGGACTTTCGTCTCCGATGGTCTGGCTGTGTTAGAATTTAGAACCAGGCCAAAGCCGATCAAAAAGTGAAGAAACCCCAATACCACTTTAAAGCATTATCGTTATTATATTTATATTATTGTTAGCTAGGAATAGCAACTGCATACTTCTGTACTACTGTATACTGCTTATTAACGTTCACTATTGGGGGTGTAGTACATTGAAGGCAAGTAAGTTGTCGATTACAATTGTTGTTTTGTGTTTCACAGGAGAGTGCTACCACTCCTAGCAATTCCTCCATCAATTTACCGTTCTCACAAAAGTGTCTCGTACTACATTGTATTTCAAAAATGTCATATTGGTCTGTTAAAATAAAAACAGTTTGTAATACGTGGAAGTTATGCAGACTTCTTATTAGAGCA
Organism: Lymantria dispar; assembly: GCA_032191425.1. Classification (NCBI taxonomy): domain Eukaryota; kingdom Metazoa; phylum Arthropoda; class Insecta; order Lepidoptera; family Erebidae; genus Lymantria; species Lymantria dispar. The sequence continues at coordinate 10,650,010 of CM063440.1, forward strand.
ACTATTTATAGCCTTTGCTGTCTTAATGAAACTGTAAATAAAAAATGTTGAAATAAAAATAGGGGAGTTCTATGATATATGCAAAGTAATCTTAGTTCACTCAAAAAAGGCATCAATTTAGTAACTAATAGCAAATATCTTATGGTTTTATTTATAGAAAATGTTGTTTTGTCAGTGTTTTTAGCAAAACAATATAATAACATTAAATTTTAAAAGAATATGAATTCAAATTTTGCCGTCAACGTCATGAGTTACGATAGCTAAGTTGGGAAGTAGTGCAGTTTCCTTTTAATATTGTTTTGGCATTCAAACGGCGTCGGATTGAATCTCGGTGTTGTTATTATTCTCTGTTTGTATTTTTTTATATTTTTTTCATTATTTAATTTTTATTTTTTATTAATATATATCTAAATAAATTTGACAAAAATACAAGAAAAATATTCCGAGCGAAGCTCGGTCAACCAGATATTGTTATCTAAAGTCGACTAAACGTTTTTATATCAACGCTTATTTTCTTTTTTATTGTATTTATGTCTATTAGGCTATACAAATTAACTAGTGAAAGAATACCGTGTATTTTAATTTTTTTTTTATATTAAAGATATAAATTTAGATTATTTTGTGTTAAGCACCTTCCTTTTATTTCCGTGTGTTGACGGAGTAAGAAGGCAAACAAGATACAGTGGGTAATAGTATTCACCACTAGTATTCATCATGATCGTGGGTATCGCACAATTTGCTTAATTGCTTTGCTTAATAGAAACTCGAAATTAAATTCTACGGCAACCCCTCTGATCAGTGTACTACAAGCGGTTAATTTCGCTCGTATTGTGGATAAGACTTGAACTCAGTAGTGGAATGTATATTAGCTGTGATAATGCTGATGAAATGATCTTTCTTTTTTATCACAAATAGTAAACTGTCTTCAAGATATGTACGTATAAAAATTAAATAAATAAAATTATTTTGTATCTAATAATCCTTACTAATATTATAAATGCGAAAGTAAGTTTGTTTGTTTGTTACACTTACACGCTTAAACCACCGAACCGATTTCAAAAATTCTTTCACCAGTAGAAAGCTATAATATCAGGGAGTAAGACAAGTTATGTTTTATCCCAGTATTCCCACGGAACGGGAACTACGCGGGTAAGGCGACTGAAACTGAAGCGATGACGAGTTGCTAGTTAATAATAAAATAATGCGATGCGTCTTATATTAATAAATAAATAGCTTATATTCGATTTTAAAGGGCCTCCGGGTTGAGAGCCTTCAGCGCTCACCCATGGTCCGCGTCAAGCTGTCAAGGCCATCTGCGGCCCACAGCTGTACACACAAAAAAAAAAATTAAAGGGCCATTAAAATATAAAAACAACGGTTCTTTGACGTCTCTGTATAAAATAGTTTTACGCTATGCGTTGAGCTTTATCAAAGTTAACAGGCTGCTATTAAATCGATCGTTTGCGGTACCTATAAAGTTACGATGGTTTATTAGTGTGTATAACTATTTTATTGCATTTGACACACTCAAGTTTATCTTAAGCATTTTATTGTTGTTCTATTTTGAGAATATTATTTTTGGGTAATATTGTTATAGTATTTGTTTAGCCTTGTCCGTGTGGTGACGAAGAAAGAATACAATTCATCACTCCCTATCTTGCTCGTGGATGTTATAAAAGATGATTAAGGGATATAATACGCATATAACATGTGTACAAAAGAAGGAAAATTTGAAACGAAACCCTATACCAACCTGACTGACTGTCTGACCAGCATGGTATAAGTAAGCTCAATTTTGAGGAGGACCGAGCTCAGCAGTATATCAGCCGAAATGATGATGATTGTTTTAGAACTTGCGTTCATATAGTTTATTTGACTCTTAGTGGTTTCATTGTAATGGATGTGAGAGGATGCTTAGATAGATAGATAATTCTTTATTTGTACACCAATTACAAGAAAAACTTAAATAATAGTTATAACCCATAATGCACAAAGGGCAGCCTCATCGCTATAAGCGATCTCTTCCAGGCAACCTTAGGGTGAATATAACAGAAAAGAGAGATGGTAGGTAATTTGTTGCTGGTGGTACTGAAAATCAAGTCTAAATAACGCTTACTTATAAAAAAATAATTTACGTTGAAAATAATCCTTACATGTCAACTTATAAATATTTTAAATGGTGGCATTTTTCTCACAACTCTTTGATACTGTGCTTTTATAAGAGATTCTTGACATTTCTCAGTAAAATCCATGCTCATAACTTCTTGTTAAACTACGGTCTATAATGAGCCACATTTTCCCGACTATTTGTGGAAAACTGCATCAGAATTCAAAATATAAATACCCTGACATATCATGTCAATACCTTACAAGTGTCTGCTGGATTTTTTTTACTATAGTCCATAAAATATAGGATGATCTCTGTGACAGTTGTCTCTAGCGCTGTCACGCTTACGATAAAGTTCGTAGGTTTTTATTGATAAAATTATTTATTTTTATAATTGTGATTTCTATTATAATTGAAATACAATCAATGAAAATCTTTTTGAATTTATTTCAAACAAAAACTGTTTTTTGACTGTTTTAATTATTCTAAAGGATATCTTATTTTTATATATATATATATTATAAATCAAGGTCTAGGACACTATTATCGTCATCACTGAAGCGTTCCTGCTAGAGCATTTATCATTTTTTGCCAAATAGGGACAGTCGTTAGATCAATCGATCAATTACGACTGTTTTATAAATAAATATGTCTAGTTTATTGACAATAATGCGTACATAATATTATCATTTACACTGAGACGAAAAGTAGTTTTTTAATGTATAATTAATTCAATTTATGTATTTGATAATGTATCTGTCTATTTTAATTGTAAAAAATATGTTGAAAATCTTATATAGGTGTATTGTGTTTATTTCTTTTATGAATAATTTAATAAATATCGGTTATCGATTTACGTATATCGACTGTCCCATCTCTTTTTTATTTTCAGTCCAGTATGACCTTGTACGTGTGTAAGCGTCATTTATGTGTAAAATGTTTACTAGGTATTTCAGTACTTACGAGGCACATTTTAGGCATGAATATTAATATTTTTATATTTATAATATATTGCAATTCAGTTGCAATAAAACTGACACAAAAAGAATGAAAATATATTTGATGCAAAATGAAATTGTAAACATGTCGCTCGTTCAAACTTACTTCATTGGTTTCGTTGATATCTGTCACAGAGATCAAGCTATATTTTATGGACTATAATTATCGCTTCTTTTTAAGTTTTACTTCAAAGAATACTGTATAATTCTATCTCGCTCTTTATATATAAATAAATAATTTATAGTTTTTAATGAAGTCAAGTGCTATGTGACGTCGGCTACGAATATTACTAACCCATGTTCGTATTAATGGGTTTCGTTAAAGACTACAAAGTGCTTTACCTCGACCTAGAACAACGCCATCTAATGCCTGCCTGGTCAATAATTATGTATAGGTATTTCCAAGAAAGGTCAGATAGGCGGGGATTCTTAAAGCTATTGTCAATAGTGTGTACAATGGAAGATATAAGATATGATCTCATATATCGTGTCGACTTCAAATAATTGCGCAGAATGATGATAAAATAATTAAGTCGGTCATCGCAGCCCATATAAGGTTCACTGTTCGGCTTTGGCCACCTATATAATGGGAGGGCAATTGACCTACTATACCACGCTGGTCATATGTGTAAGCTAAGGGAAAATTTCGAGTGTTCCTTCTCTTGAATATACATTATCTGCATATTGTATCTGTTAGTAGTCTTTTACGACACCCACGGGTATATTCTTACTCTGTCACCACACGGAGAATTAAGTCAGAAAGCTATTTAAATTATCATTTTCAATAGTTCATACAATAAATAAACATTTTTTTTCATGTTATAATTGTGTCATTTTTAAAAATAGATCATAATTTTGCCCCATTCAATAGAAAATGTATATGCTTACAAAAGTAAGATTTTTTTATAATACTACGGGCTTTTCCTGTCTAAAAGTATTAACAAATAAACGTGTTTTAACATTTTATTAAGGTTTTAAATGTTTATTGATAAACATATTACAGAGTAAAATAGCTTTAATGAAATATTTATTGTTTATTGCAGGTAAATTTTACAATGTTAAATACAATATTCACCTCTCGCTGTTTTGGTGGAAACCAGCTTTGAAGCATCACTTCAAAGCGATTACGCATCGCCGTTTCGCTGCTATACCGTTAAGTACACCGCACTGGCAGGGCATTAAGAATAATATACCTAAAGGAAAGAGGCAAGTCAAAGTTAATGGACCTAGAAAAATTAAATTTAGACCGTAGTTTCATTTCATGACGTAGGAACCCACGAAGAAAGGATTTTTTTTAAATTCTACCCCTAAGGGGGTAAAACGCAATGGCAAAGTCTGTATGGAAAGAAAAAATCTTTAGCCACTCTCTTCAAATTAAGCACAAAGACTCTTTAATAAAAATAAATAAACACATGTTTCAGCGTTTGTCCATTTTCATCCTTCAAGAGTAGACAGTAAAATAGGTAGAAAGATGTCAGTTTACTGACTTATCACAGAGACGAAACTACTGAAGCCAGAATTTTGATTTTGTAGTTTCTTTGTGTGAAGTAGGAATCCATTAGGAAAAGATTTTTTGAAATTCAACCCCTAATGGGGAAGATGTTTTTTCGCCCTATACAAACTGATCTTTACCTGAATAGCATAGTTTGTATAGAGAACAAATTTTTGCATCGATTTTTATCAAATTCTTCATAAAATACTCTTTCTTAAAACAAATAAACAAATGTGAAACATGTATTTTTTAATTTTGGCCCTCTAAGGTTTAAAGAAGTTGGTCGTCTGACTCATCAACGCCGAGCTAAAACTACTGAAGCTAGAAACATGCAATTTGAACCATAATTTTATTTTGTGACGTAGGGACTCAACAAGAAAGGATTTACTGAAATTCAACCCCTAAGGGATAAACTGCAGTAGCAAAGTTTGTGAGGCAAAAAAATCTTTATCGATTGCCTTCAATTTTGCACAAATACTCTTCAGTGAAAATAAACAAATACGTATTTCATTCAGCATTTACTCATTATCATCCCCTAAGGGATAATACATAGGGTAGTGAATTGTGCATTAATTTCTTTACTTTATTTGTCATTAAAATAAAAAAAATGCACAGTAAGACTCTCTATAAGAGAAAATATTGTGGAAGTCAACCGCTCAGAGGACATATTCTTTCCTAAGGGTGTAAAATAAGACATAAATTATGCTTATATATTTTCTCCCTCATACATCATTCATCATCATCATTTCAGCCTATCGCTGTCCACCTGCTGGATGCAGGCCTCCCTCATATTACGCCACATTCGCCAGCATCCAACGACGCCCAGCAACTTTTACCAGGTCGTCGGTGCACCTAATGGGGGCGTCCGATACGTGGTCGCCCCTCGAGAACATTTCTTCCCCAGCGGTTGTTGGTTCGTCAAGCGATGTGGCTCACCCATTGCTGCTTCAGAATTCTCTACCCTAGCTTGCCCACACCATCCAGCAACACGATAGACGTGTTCACGGGCCTGAACGCACTGCGTGGTTATCCGTTATTGCCTCTGCCACAAATGATTTCTACGCAGACGAAGACGCGCTCAAAAGCTAGTTTCAAAATAAATTAGTAATTATTTCGAGAAATTAAAATATTGCCTTTTAATTTCAGTTGCAATTTAATTACCAGTGCATTTTTTTTTGTATATTTTATGTCAAGCAATTACTAATACTGCATAGCAACCAGAAACTAATTAAATTTAGTAATTATTTCGTGAGTGGTGTGTTTCAAGCTATAGTTCTATTTACAGAATAAAAGCCTAGGCAACCACACTTATAATCATATGCACATAAACTGCTGTTAAAAATCAGAAAGTATCTGAAATTGAAATCAGAAAGTATTTTTATATAAAGCGAGTATTACTAAGTATTAATTCCCCACAAAGTGAGTGAATTTCAGCAATTGTAATTTTTAAAGCGGTTCATTTATAATTTCCATGGGTTGTTTATAGAAAAGAATTTTCCTATTATTATCTGACTATGGAGAACTATTGCCTTATGTAAGCCTGCAAAGCTCAACTAAAGAAACCGACAAAATTCCTTGAGCAACTATTGATAAGTTATCAGTAATACACACACCGCAAAAATTAGCGGAATATTTTTTTTTGCAAATTAAGAATTTCGTTATCAAGAATTTAGTAAAATAGGCATTTGACTTCGACTGATATTGCTTTGAAATACACACAAGTAGACTAACTAACAAAAAAAAATAATTTTAAAGCTAAAATTCTTCCATGACCTGTTTTCATAATGTATCGCTTATCAAATTCTTATGCGAGAAGACAAGGACAGAGCAAAAAACCTCGTACCTTTCGTTCAGCTTTACATCCGCAAACGGCTCTCCAAACTAGAAATAAGTTTGAAAAAGTTTGTGATGTAGTAATAAGTGAGCTTACAGTACAAATAAGACTTCAAGAAGCTGGTAGTTCATTTTTACCAGCCATAGTTCTAAAACTTGAGGTACATTATCATAAGAACATGTTAACTTTCACTTTTGGAAAACTGCCCAATGGAAAAGTTTTATTCAGAGAAGCATGCAGAGTCATTTTAAATCAATTCTATGGAAGGTAAACGCTAAACAGACAGAAAACAAAGATATAATCAAATTTCAAAACTACAGTAGCCTATGGTGAAGTTCCATAATGCTATGGGGTGGGATATATAATATTTGGGCTGATTGCGTTACATAAAAAAGTTTTGGAAGAAAACGTTGTATGATTTGCCCTCTTTATCGTTAATAGCTTTATTGAAGCAAGATAATGCTCGGTCACATACTGCTCGGTCACATACCGCTCGTTCAAATCAAGCGTATCTTAATGAAATGAACATCCCATTAATGGAGTGGCCAGTGAGATGTTGGGTGCATGTCTTGGACAGCATCAGAGGCATGCAGAGTCCAATCGAAAATCTCAATTCCAGTCAATAAGCGTGAATTGAAGACCGATGTAGTTCAAGAATCGCATTTATCTTAAGAAAAGCTCGATAATATTATGTTCGATCTAGTGGATTAGGCTACGAGGAGAAGTACACGAGTGAAGAAGTACTGTAATTTTAATGAAATTAATACTTATCTTTATATTTATCATTTTTCTCTACGTGCGTTTGTCTTCTTTCAATAAATAAATTGAAAGAAAATGAGTAAGAGAAATACGGTGAATGGTGCTTTGCGTACATTTATGAGCAGCCAGAGTTTGTCTAGGAAGGCCGTGCTGGCTGCACATAGGGGTGTGCTTGTACCAACTTTAATGTGGGGAAGTGAGAGCTGGGTATGGCAGAAGAAGCACGAAAGTACAATTAATGCTATGAAAATGAGCGCGCTAAGGAGCATGATTGATGTGAAATTGAGTGTTAGAATTAAGGACAGAGTGATTAGGGAACTTTATGGTACATAAGTAGATGTTACTACATCAAGTTTGTTTTTACATTGTTACTACAAGGATCGAAAAAGGTGTGTTAATTTAACAGTTTTGAATAAAACTACTTTAGTTTTATTTAAAATGTATAATGCTCGCGTAAACATCAGAAATCATTAACAGTTTTGGTCATGTAGAGAGAATGAATGAAAGGAGATTGACAAGGGGAATTTATAACGGAAGTGTTAGAAGAGGAAGACCAAGACGGACGTTCCACGATCAAATCGGGGACGTTCTTAAGAAAGGTCAGGATAGATTTACTCTAAACCGAAGAACATGCATGAGGAGATTAATGAATGTGGAGGAGTCGAAAGTGGTATTTCAAGATCGTAGCAAGTAGAGGGAAGTGGTTTCTGCCTACCCCTATGGAAAAAAGGCGTGCCTCTATGTATGTATGCGTTTGTGGACCAATTTGATGAAATGTTGTGTGTAAATTTGATTACAAGTGCCAACACTGCAAAATAACATATTCAATGTAGCGCACATTTCCGGGTAGGACGAAGTCTACCGGATACACGGGTAAGATAATTTCATTTGAAATTTAATGCCGGATTTGGTTTCAATGCCGCCTTTAATCTGCCTGGCCACGTATCTATGACTATTAGGAAATAGTTACTACTTTTGCCCATGTTCCCTAAATATAAATTCCATGACCAAGCTTATGGTTGGTTATGAGATTTCTCTGCGAGATAGAGTCCGAAATACGGGCATCTATAGGAAACCGCTCTAAGTGACGTAGTACGAAAAATTAGCACGCAGAAGTGGCAATGGAACAGACTATATCGCTCGACTAGACTCGATGCGCACGTGTCGTTTAGAGTGTGTTGTTAAGAGGTTTTTCTTAACACATTTTAGCGTTCGTCTTCATTAATTCGTCGTCACACAAAAATTAAGCTTTGTGAATCTTTACTAAGACTGGATACATAAAAGAGGTTTAATTATTGTGGAACCTTATTACAAAACTGGAGACAGTTACGGTGAGGTCAATTGCAAATTTTCGGGAATATCCTGTGGAAAAATTGCACCTTATGTGTTTATTAATCGTAGTGTAGTGTCAACTCATTTAATAAAACTAGGTCTATTGTGGATAGTAAGTCAGTCTTATGCGTCGACGTACCGGTAAATTTATATAGAATATATTTTTATAGAGTACATCATCTCGCTATCTAAATAGAATAGGATTTCACTTATTCTGTTCAACATCATCCTGTTCTTATCCTAATTACTTGGCATTGACGCAATATATGAGGTACATATTGCTAAGGTTTTGGCCATAGTATTATGACTGACATACTTTAGGAATGTAAAAAGACAAATTCAGATAAAGTTTACACTGGTGGAAGTAAAAGTCTTAACTGTAACGACACTTACGTGCAATGTAAGGGTAATAACAAATATTACCGATTCTAACATTGTCCGTGGATGTCGTGTAGTTTAGCTCGTTTACATCGATCTGGGCTAATGCGATACCGTTAGGTCAAAAATTACACTCCCAAAGAGGGTTGATGTCAGGGTACGTTACGCATAAACTGTTTCAGAGATGGAAACTTACCCTGACGTAATTGTAATAAGCTCAAATGTTTTTCTCAAAATATATAGATATAACCTCAAAACCAGTGAATAATACGTAATATAATTAACATAATACGGAATTCATCTTTTCAGTTCTAATAACTTTGCTGAGGTTCGAGCCTCTTTTGAAATGGAAGGGAAATTGACCTACTACACTGATCAGAAGGAATGCTATAGGATTTATGTTAAGATTTTCTTCACTTGTACATATTTGTCACATATATGCATGTTTTATGACATTCACGGGCAAGATAGAGAGTGGTAAATTGTATTCTTACTCACTCACCACACAGAAATAATAACGCTTAACAAAGTAGCAACTGCAAACTTGTAGGCAAGCCACTAACTGTTGCAATTACTATTTTATTATAAAAGACGAAGAAAGGTATATGCAAGTGAAATAAAAAGAAACGTGAATTGAAATGTAATATTTGTATCATCTCAGCCCATAAACGTTGTCTGGAAACCAATCTCACCCTATAAACGTGAAGGAGGTCCGAAAGCAATCGTGGGAACTCTTGGTTTGGAACCTCCATCACAATAGGAGATAAATTGACCTACTACACCACTGGGCAGACATATAGATATAGGTTTTAATTTTGAGTTTTCCTTCTCTTACATAGATGTTCCCTTAGTCGTCTTTTACGACACCCACGGGCAAGAGTGAGAGTGGTTTATTGTATTCTTACTCCGTTATCACACGGATGTTTAGCTAATTGCTTCTTATATAACTTACTTCTTATTTAACTTGTTGATAACTTTTCTACGTGAATTTTATATACAACTCCAGATTAAGTTTTACATATATTAAGCCTTGTCACTAAAGCTCTAACATGACCCAGACGTAATTTAACGGATCTATTCCTTCTGCTCATAAAATTAAATAAATGCTTTTTAAGTTTATTAATAAGTTTAGACTAACCTAACATTATAATTTATACCAATCTTATCCCTGTGGTGATCGAGTAAGAATATAACTTACCATATGCATATTGTAATCTCTTAGTCGTCTTTTACGACACCCACGGGCAAGACAAGGGGTGGGGAATTATATTCTTACTTTGTCACCACATGGAAATCAAGACTCCAATCACATCCGGTAACAATATTTATAGACTTAATTTCAATGGTAGTAATTTGCCATAAAGAATCGCTGTCTATTTCTATAAATTTAATGACAAATTACAAAAAAAATAATTCATTGCTACTAATATTATAAGAGCTTGAAATTAAAAAAAAAATAAAAGGCATTTAAATAATAGCAATATGATAAATTATAAACTTACTTACGCGGTTTATTGAGATCTTATCACTTGATCTTATCACTATAAAAAACTTATACTTGATAATACGCAATAATACACATATACTAATAATAAAATTCACAACCTTCTGTGAATTGTTATTAAATGTTAAAATAAAAATTTGTACGTACTTAAATAATAATATTAGGTATTAAGACAGTATAGAATTTCCTGTTTACGTGTACACTATAAAAACGCCAAAACTAATAGAATATTTATGTTAATCTTGTAACGAGTAAATATAAAAACGCGACATTGCTTCAGAGAGATAAAAACACAGCTCTACGACAAGAGTGAAAACGTTCTGCAATTGGAATGCGTTTCGCACGAATAAGGGTAAAATCCACCCTTACTTTGGGCGTCCACCCGCCACACCCCCGACAAATATAGGGATATTTGTTGCCATTTTAAGAGGGTTGTAATATTCAAATAACAAACTGAGCGTATCATAGAGAAATGTTGTGAATGTCGAGTAATTTCAGCATAGCTATGATCTTCATTATTTTAATAATGATCATGTCACATATCCATAAAAATGTAACCAGAGAAGACGTTTATATTTAGCCTCACGTATTTAACACAAACCTTTTGCCATCCGCTGAGTACTATTCTAAGTTTCGTAGTTGCTATTAAAGCTTTCCTTACTAAATATGTAGTCTATCAATCTTTTTGAAGGATCGAAGAGCCGTTTGGAGAATACTTGGGTGCTTTACGTGTGTTTTACTCAATTGCTTCTTTTAAATAACTTTGTTAACTTATCTACATGAATTTTATATGTAACTAGCAACTCGCCCTCGCTTCGTTTCGGTTTCTGTCGCCTTATCCCCGTATTTCCCGTTCCCGTGGGAATACCGTGATAAAATATAGCCCTGATATTATAGCTTTCCATTGGTGAAAGAATTTTTTAAATCGGTCCAGTCGTTTTGAAGATTACCCGGAACAAACAGACAGATAGATAGACAGACAGACAGACAAAAAAATATAAAGTGATTTTTAGGCATATGTATAGTGCAAATAATCGTGTCAGCATGAAAAAGGCCTATTATTTTGACATTACAAACAGACACTCCAATTTTATAGATTCTAGACTAAGTTATAGATATATTAATCATTGTCATTAAAGTTCTAATAAGATCCAGATGTTAAGTTTAAGTATAGACTAATCTAATATCATAATTTATACCAATCTCATTGGTGTGGTGACGGAGTAAAAATACAATTTATCACACTCTTTCTTTCCCGTGGGTATCGTAATAGATGACTGAGGGATATAATATGTATACAACATTTACGCAAGAGAATCATAACTCGAAATGAAACCCAATATCAATACATCTGACCAGCGTATCATAGTAAGTCGGTTTCTCTCCCACAGCAAAGGAGGCCCGAGCCCTATTGAAACGTATATAGGATGAAATGATTTAAATATTACATTTCGATTCACGTTTTTTTTTCATTTAACTTGCATAAACTTTCCTTTGTCTTTTAACGTAAGATTCATTGTAATTGCAACAGGCAGTTAGTGGATTGCTTACAAGCTTGCAGTTACTAAGCTTTATTATTTTCGTATAGTGACAGAGTAAGAACAGAATTCGCCATCTTGTCTGTGATTGTCTTAAAATACGACTAAAGGATATGATATGCATATTTGTTACGTATATGCAAGTGAAGAAAAATTCGAAATAAAAACCCTTTAGCAATCCTTCTGACCAGTGCAGTAGGTCAATTTCTCTCCTATTGTGGAGGAGGCTTGAACCCACTGATGGGATATATGAACTGAAATGAATGAATGAAAGTTTTATAAATAGCAGTCAGACATAACATTAATCGAGTTGCCAATACGTCTGCTATCATATCAATTATTAATAATTAATTAATTAAAATAAATTGCTGTTATACTTTTTTTTTTAAAAACTAGGTAATGTAATAATCCCTGAATTGCGGGGTCCTTAGAAATATATAACTAACGGACACAAATTACATCCAGATTCAGAACAAGAATTTGTGGATCGCACAAGGTGTTGTCATGCGTGGATTCGAACTCCTGACACTGGTAGGTACTGTAGGTATCTTAAGCACTTCACCATCTGTGCAGTCATACCATAGGCGACAAAAGATATGAAATTCTTTACCTTGTATTGTTTAACTGCTCAGTTGACAAGATAATCATTAATTGACAAAAATAAAGCAGATTAAATAGTCATATAGAACACTAGCTAATCCAACAGACGTTTTTCTGTTTAAATCTAAATAATAATAGGAATTCTAATTGAAATCGATCGCAGTACCACCTATCGGTTCCAATTATCAATCTAAACCATTCTCATATCCATCGTAACAGCCACAAAAATATAATCAAAATTTGGTCCAGCCGTTTAGTAGTTCAATTAAAAACACACGAACAGAAGGTTTATATATATAAAGATTTAATAAGCAACTCAGTTGTAACAGTTGATAAGTAAATCAGATCAATAAAACTCTTAAGTAAAATTACATTAAGAACAAATAAAATCACCATGACGTTGCACACGATAAGTTAGCATAGCTTTCACGAAAACGGATGACGAATATATAGGTATAACCTACATGTAGCTTTACGAGTTTAATAACGCATACGGCATAAACGAATTAACATTAATTTTTATAGCCGTATGCCATAATTAAATATTTTAAAGCCTGATATTAAATTACTTTTATATTTAGTTTTATTGTTAACTTCAAATATTATTCATATCGATCGCAGAAAAATATGTCGTAATTTAGCTCTTTATAGTTAAAAACGATATTCAGAACTTTACGATGGAAAGAAAGAAAACAATTTATTTATAAGCTTTCTAATTATATTTCTTTATAGATATATAAAATTTGGTATCAGATTTTGAGAAGTGATCCCTTTTTATTATCTTTGTATTTCTAGAAAATTTATAAATTAGAACAGCTAGTAAAATATATATAACTAACTGACCCAAGAGACGTCGTTCTCTTCAAATAAAATAAAAGGAATTCTTGAAATCGACGGCAGCGCCACATGTCGTGCCCAGTTGTGAATCTAAATCATTCTCAAATCTCATTGAATACACAAAAAAATTTCATCAACATCGGTCCAAACGTTTAGGAGCAGTGTTCAGTAACATAGGTGCGTCCACAAGAAATATATATACCTATAAAGATAGTTACGTGATTACTTTCAAATTCAGTATCATTTATTACGTATAAACTCTAAAACTATTGTCAATTTTTACAATTCACCTTAAATTATTTCAAAAATCTACCAACGGAACGCATAACGCTCGCCACAAACCGGCAGGTCCTTTTGAATGCCTTCTTTATACATAATTTTATACAACTTGGTACACATGAGAAAACCAGTATATATATCCATACTAATATTATAAATGCGAAAGTAAGGATGTTTGTGTGTTTGTTTGTAACACTTTCACGCTTAAACCACCGAACCGATTTCAAAAATTCTTTCACCAATGGAAAGCTATAATATCAGGGAGTAACATAGGCTATATTTTATCCCGGTATTTCCATAGGAACGGGAACTACGCCGCGGGTAAAGCGACTGAAACTGAAGCGAAGCGAGGGCGGGTTGCTAGTACTACATATATGATCCAGTATATATATGATCCATTTCAGACGATTGGAATATCTTTTTCCTTTGTGCAAAAGATCTGGTCTTATCATAAGATATGATAAGATAAGACCAGATCTAAATTGCGCACCCGATCATGACTTAACTATTAAAAACTGAGCAATGAATTTAGAACAATCCGTTCTGTACTCACACACGTTGTTTCTATTTCATTTAATATTTCAAATGTACATTTCAACTTCCTCTCCGTGTGATTACGAATTAAGAATAAAATTCACCGCGTCCTATCTTTCCCGAAGATGAAATAAAAGGCGTCTAAGGTATCAAATATACGTATAACATCTAAGCAAGACAAGGAAAACTCCAAATAAAACTCTAAATCAATCCGTCTGATCAGCGTGATATAGTAGGTCAAATTATCTTCCTATTATAGAGTAAGCTCAACAGTGGGACGCATAGGTATAAGGCGAGATGATGATTTAAACTTTTAATTCAATTCCACCTTAAAAAAAATACAAGATAAAAAAATGCCTTTTTAAATTTAATATCTATGTATTTGAGAATAAGGATCTTGTATTTGATAAAATTCCGAAAAATAATTGTACATATTCACTCTGTTGTGAATATACTTATATTTTTATTTAACTTTATGTTAATTTAGAACTCTTTCGTCTCAGGCCATGCATATATTATTACGATTAGAGTATTAAAACTCTTAATATAAATTAAGAACTCATTAGAGTGCCACAGAAATATGTTTTAAGAATTTGGAAAATTGATACTAAAAGCTACAGACGCAAGGTACCTAATATTTGCGTAAAAATTGTATCATATAAAATATTTGAGTTGTGATTTTAACTAATTTGTTTAAATTTAATGATAGGGTGAATAGTATTAACAAGATAATTTATTTTCATTAGAACATTAAATTAGATATAATTGAATAGACTAAAACAGACTGAAATGTTATATACGTAGAGTATTTAAATAAATATGATCTCAATTATATATTAATTGAGACCTCACAAAATCCTCCAATAGCAGTTCTTATTAATCTATTTGTATGAATAAAGAACTTTTAAGCGCCGCACGCCCCTTTCTACTATTTTCGCATTTGACTGAACTAATAATTTTCATCATCAGCATTTCCTAATGTACGTGCCACTGCTAGGCTCGAGCCTCCTCCACAATAGGAGAGAAATTAACCTTACTATACCATGCTGGTCAGACAGATTGATATAGGGTTTTATTTCGAGTATTCCTTCCGTATGGTGACGGAATAAGAATACAATTCACGATCCCCTATCTTGCCCGTGGATGTCGTAAAAGACGACTAAGAGATATATTATGCACATAACATCTGTGTAAGAGAAAGAAAACTCGAAATGAAACCCTATACCAACATGTCTGACCAGCATGGTATAGTAGGTCAAATTCCTTCTCATTGTAGAGGAGGCCCGAGCCCAAAAGTGGGATGTATATGAGCTGCGATGATGATGATGATACCTTCTTTTACATATGCGTATTAAATTCCTTATTTTAACAAACGTAGCGTAAGCGTATTATAACAAACTTACTATCGCATATAAAGTATTATTAAGAGTAATGATAATGATGTTGATGATAATGTACTAAATGTTTGTTTGTGCCAACTAAAAGCGAACAAGAAGACAGACAATTTTTTCCATTTTATTATCATCATCATCTCAGCTCATATATGTCCCACTGTTGGGCTCGGACTCCACTATGGAAGGAAAATTAACCTGCTATACCACCCTCTAGACACAGGGTTTTCTCGAGTTTTCCTTCTTTTACATAGATTTATATGCATATTATATGATTGAGTCGCCTTTTACGACATCCACGGCCAAGAAAGGGGATTGTGAATTGTATTCATAGTCCGTCAACACAAGGAGAAGAATACATTTTCCCTTTTATCGTAACAAAATCATGGATATAACAATAAATCAAAGCCAATAAAATGTTAAACACGGTAAAAGGAATCAATATCAAATAAGGAAGGAAAGCGCGAAATTTTCCTCGTTTCATATTTTCAAAAGTAATTAATTAAGAAAATAAATAATAAAATTATAGTAAATATAATAATTTCCTGTGGTGGCGGAAGGGTGGTGAGAATATAATTCACTACTACCTATCTTGCCCCTGGTTGTTGTAAAAGGGATACAATATGCGCCTGATGCCACCCTAGCAGAAGCTGCGGGGATATAGTCCGGGCATCCGCGGAGAGGTTGGCCTCGCGACGGCGATCGGCGTCCCAGTAGGGGACGTCGACGAGAGAGGGTATTCCGTCATTTCGACCACTGAAATCAAGGAACTCTGCACCGGTGGTTAGCCCAACGACGAAGGACACGTGCTATACGGGTGGGTTACGGGTGTGTGTGCTTACGCCCCTCTGTCGCCTCGGACGGAGCCGGGCGAGGAGTGCGCCGACCGTAAAAAAAAAGGGATACAATATGCATGTAATGTCTATGAAGCGGAAGAGAAATTCGACATACAGTCCGTATATAACCTAACCTAATCCGTCTGACTAGGTCTAGGTATCCTTCCTATTATGGAAGAAGCTCGAGCCCAGTAGTAATCAATTTCGGTTTGGCGACGTAATAAAAATATATTACACCACCCCGTAACTTACCCGTGGGTGTCATAATGACTAAAGTATTTAACATCTATTTAAGAGAGAGAGAAAGTTTGATATGGAACACTAATTGAACCGATTTGCGTATGATAGGTGATTTATTGTCTTGGCAGTGGCACCAGTGATAGCGAAGATTAGGAGCGCGAGATTGTCCTGGTATGGACATGTGATGAGGACGGATGAAAGGCATGTGACAAGGAAAGCTGTCAATATGATTGTGGATGGATGAAAGAAGCGTGGGAGACCCAAGAAGAGATGGATGGACTACGTGAATGAGGATATACGTATGAAAGCAGTGAGTGCAAATATGACGGCTGATGTCTTCATTAGGCAGAGGCTATGGAAGGAAAACATGTGCCGACCCCACTTAGCGTGGTATGAGGGCAGGCAAATGATGATGAGCTGATTTATTGACTTCCTTGTCCGTATGGTGACGGAATAAGAATACAATTCACCACTATGTTACCCGTGAATATCGTAAAAGACTACTCAGGGATGTCATACCCATATGATATCTATACAAGAGAAGGAAAGCTCGTAATAAAACCCTATACTAATCTGTCTGACTAACATGATATAATAAGGTCAATTACCTTTCTATCGTGGACGAGGCTCGAGCCCAGCCGTGGGACGTATATAAGCTGAAATAATGATTGTCTTCCTACTATGAAGAAAGCTCAAGCCGTTAGACCTATATATATAAGTATGTACTAACAATAATGAAAGTAATTGGACTACATCACCGCCGTATTTGTCATCACGAAAGATTTAGTTTTAAGTAAGCTGTAGGTAATATATTCTCATATTATTTAGGGCTCGACTAAATAAACTACAATTTCTTTAAGAAAAATATAAAAATATAATATAAAAACGTAAAATAGCCTTGAGCTTTATCAACGTTTTAACATTAACATGACGAAGGATAGACTTGATAATTACGATCGAAGTTAATTGAAACACGCGGATGATGTAGTTTGTATGGAATAATTTACCAGTGCGATAACGGGTTAGAATACAGTATCACCTCCTCTAACTCGTCGGTGGGAGATTTAAAAATACCCTTAAGCAATCAGAAGAATTGGGAACCTGCCTGTAAATTTATATCACTTACTAAGATCGCCTGCCAGTTTGCCGAACATTCTTACTAATATAATAAATGCGAAAGTAAGTTTATTTGTTTCTTTGTTACGCTTTCACGCTTAAACCACCGAACCGATTTCAATTTCAAGGCTATATTTTGCTCGTGTATGTAGTTTTATCTGCGACGAACTCCAAAAACACGTCAAAACTTTGAAGGGTAGTATTTTATCGTTGTATAACTTTATAAGTAGTAATAAATTCTAATATATTTTTTATTACGTAAATATACTGATTCATTAAGTGTGCTGTACATAGATGCTATTTTATTTTTAATTTATTAAAAAATACTTAAGCATCGATCCCTATCAAAAAGGATAGTTCCCCTGATTTTTCGGGGTATAGATGCCCTTAGGGGCATTTATCCCTCCATACACCATATATACCCATATGTGAGGCCAGTGTATATTTTTGAAACATTTTAGTATCCTGTTATATCTTTTATGTATTTTCGTATATGTATAATTGAACTGGACAAGACGAAATCTCATATCTATCCCGGTTTTACCCTAAAGCTAGGAAGTTTAATATGATTTACGATGACTTTAAAATGTAAAAAACGAATGCACACTTACCTATATTAATTAATCTAATAAAGATTAAAAATCCTTTAAAAAAATTATGGAACCCGCTGTCAGTGGGCAACTAGCTCAGAATACTGTTTTATGACAACTTTGGCAATTTTTAACCTTTATGCCAAGTAAGTAGAAGTCGGCATTCCGGTCACGTGTCGCTACAATGGCACTTTATCTTTTAAAAATAGAAGCACGCCAGTTCCCCGGTCCAAGATTTTTCCACCTCAAAAGGCTCAAATATGTATTTTGTATTGACATATCGCGTACCTAGTGTCCTATGCCTTCCTCGTGTAATATTGATTTATTTTTGATTTTAAATATCAATTTCTTTGCCAAATTCCTACATTTTATTCTGCTTTCTTATTATTTTGCCAGAGCCAGCTGCAATAAATTACTGATACTTTCTATTATTATTAATAAATTTTATTATTATATTATTATTTAATATCTAACGGACAAAACCAACATTAAAATCTAAACAAAATAATTTTGAAACAAGTAATTTTTATTAAGGTATATGGTCAAATGTCTTTCTTAGTGCAACTTGAAAACCTGAGGTTTTTTATGGTAGAATAGTTTTTATACTGACTGTAGGAATCCAGGTCAATAATAATTTATATCCACTAAAGAGCGCTCAATTGACGTAAAATAGAACTTGTATCAACAACCTGAATAGATTAACTAAAATTTAATGGGCACTTATGTCTATAATAGGTATTTATATTTACGGCTTATTATAGCCAAACTATTTAAATCAAATACTAAGCTATAATATCTAATTAACGATTAAATTTTCTGAAAACAATGAAAGCTACTTGCATGTGTTGACGGAAAAAAAGTCCCAAACTAATTAATTCATATTTCTAACAGTTAATACTACCTAAATAGAACTTTTATCCGTAGCGATTATGATATTTATATTCATATAAAATTTACTATTCTACCCTTAAAAATATACAAACAATTTCGAATATAAATAAGATAATACTGATATTTCAACACAAAAGTCATATATCGGTCACATCACGTACTACAAGCTTCAATATTAAATAACTATTTCAATCATTATGCTTTTGTGTGGATAGGTAAATGCTATTTAAGGTAAGAATGTGTCAGATTTGATCCGCACGAGGCCGAATATCACAAACTGCTTAGACATCAGTTTGTTTTTTCAAATCGACCTTGTTGTAATCGAAAAAAAAATGGCATTATATAAATTTGGTTTCTACTACCACATAACTAGCAGTCGTAGTTTTTATTAATTTACTTCAGCAATGTTATTTTTTTTATAAAAATATGCCTTACTACTATAATTACAAATACAAAATATTTCAATAAAAATAATTCAAGCATAAATCGCTGCGGAGGCAACTAACGGTTTTTTTTTTGTTAATTTATAGTAGTTTAAATAGTAGTAAAATTATTCATAAGCAGCATTAAACCTGCCATAAAACTAAAGAGATCATTGATATGTAGTTTATGGCCCATTATGTTTTTAAAACGATCTCGATTTCAATCAGTACAAAGATTTCTCGTCTATAAATCATCTCAAACCGTCAGTTTCTCATGACTTATCATATCACAGCTGTAAGTTGTAATAAACTTTTTTTAGGTCATAATAAGAAAGGGTTCAATTAGCAAATTAAATAAGTCTACACCTTTAACATAGTTATAAAAGTAGCGTCATTAAAATAAAAGGACAGTCCTTTTGAACATACCACATCATACGTCTACACAATTTCAAATTTACCTCCTAATTCGCGGCGAAACGGCAACGTCGCGCGCAACGGTTAGGCCAACGCGAAAGCATTCAACTGTTCCGAAACAGTACGCTGTACTGTCGGGCGTTGGACATATGGGGGCGCTGTGTGACGTTGCCACGCCTCGATTCCTACTCTGCCAATAGAAAAGCCGCAAGGTCCGAATACAATTCCAATACCGAATTTTACTTCACTATTCCATTCTCGTTTTGGCTTACGATGTCGATTTACGTGTAAGGGAGACAGACTAAAGATTATTTGGTGTTTCTGGACGTTACTCTGTGGTACAGCAGCTTGGATATTTCTCGTCTGTATTTTAAAATGTCATTTGATTTTTAAATCTAACTATATGAAAATAGAATATGTTTTAGTGAATAATGGGCTAGAAGTTTATGCAAGTTGTTGAATGGAACCTTTCACGACTTACTGTAAATATATCCACGGTTAACGGCTGAGGATCGATTATTTGAAGAAGTGCTAGCATACGTGGAATACATACATGGAAGTTTGAAAATGGAAAATATTTACTGTTTGAGATTTTTCTTCGAGGCCGTAATATAATGATTTTATTAATTATAAAATTTCATTATTAAATGATGAAACCGCTCAGGACGCCTGTCAGATGTGGAACATCGAAATTGTTTTGTACAAGTCTATATGCATAAAAGAACAGATTACGACAGGAACTAATATGGCATCAAGTATTAATAAAATATTACGTATTTTTTTTTAGAAAATGATGATTTTTATTCAATAAACATTTGTTTTCATTATCTAGTAGGTTTTCACTATAGGTATGTGTTTAGGTTAATAATTTGTATTGAGCCCGCTAGATGGCATTGTACAAAATTCTAAAACAGGTTATTGGTTTCGTTACAAAGATGTAGGTACATATCCAAGCGTGGCGTTAACGCCACGTCTGCGATCAGGTTCACCCTCGCTTATAGATGTTTTACATCAAAAACTGTATCGTTAGTCATTAGATCACGCACTTAACTGCACTTAGACGAAACACTCATACAAAATAGGTATCGTGGGATCGATTCCCAGCATGACAATTCCTTATGCGGTCCACAAGTAATTGTTATGTATCTGGTTATTTTTTAGATGTGAAACATGGCTTTAGTGTGGTATTTATTTAAAAAAAAATAACTGTAATCATCGTCGATATTTTTAGTTTTCTTTTTGAAGAAAGTTGGTACCTAGGACAACACTGTCAACAGTTTTCTGTCTGCAGCCGCAAACCAGTCTGTCCAGAGTACTACCACACTTTCACAGAAAATCGACGTCTGAGTAGTAGCAATTTGTTACTGCTTCGTTTGGTGAGCGAAAGAGCCAGCAGCCCAACTTTCTGAAGGTGTTTGCATGTTTGCTTTGGTGATGCCTTTAGTATCACTGATCCTCATTGCATGCATTCACTTTTCTTTCTTCGCCGTAGGCAGCGGCCTAGCAAAGGACCATAATTTACCATCAGGTGCGCTGTTTGTTTGTTTTCCACCAACGCCATAAAAAAAGTTTTATCTTCAAGCACTTTTCTACAAGGCGGGTAAAGGATTGATATTTTTCTATTTACGGTACCTATAGGTACCTATAGACTATTACTACGAGCTGTATCGGATATTTTCACTAAACGAGTTAGAATACAAAGTATTACCACGGCTTCCTTTTCCGGGTATAATCGTAAAAAACGATTATTTAAGGATCGAATTATCTATGTGGTGACGGATTCAGAATACAATTCACCACTCCCTCTCTTGCCCGTGGTTGTCGTACAAAATGCTTATTAGGATAGGTAACATCTATGCAAAAGAAGGAAAACTCAACATAAAACCCTATACCTACCAACACGTCTTACCAGCGCGATATAGTAGGACCATTTCTCTCCCATTAGGAGCCCAACAGTGATCCTTCATGAAGACCTTCATCGTGTCATCTCAGACCAATGTGGGTTATGATGAAATGATAAAGCAAATAACATTATTGTAATGAAATCATCATTATCCCCACTGCTGAGCTTTCGCCACAATAAGAGTGTATTTGACATAGGTTCTACTTCACGCCGGTCAGGTGGATTGGCATAGGTACATTTTTTCCGAGTTTTCCTTCCTTAAGCACATTATCTTGAAAAAGTATCTTAGTCTTAATCCAGGATCTCAGCTACCTAAATGTCAAATTTTATCAAAATCGGTAGTCTTTCAAGCGTGAAAAGCAAACAAATGTATATTTGTTCGCTTATGTGTATACATACACTCTCAAACTCACGCCTTTGTAATGTTAGTGATGCCATGTCATATGGTGTGATGTACCTACCTAATATGATGTGATACGATGTGATGTGATGTGACTTGATGTGATGTGTATATCCTAACCTATTTTCAGATTGAATGATATGGTATAGAGTAAGCTGGAGTAAAAAGAAATCGCTAACATCCTTGCTAATATTATAAATGCGAAAGTAAGTTTGTTTGTTTATTTAACGATTATCGATTATCGGTGCCGACGTGGCGCTACCGACCATCGCCAGGGAAATGCTCGACAGCGTCAGGAACTGGGACGCGGTCGCCGCCTTCTGTGAGGCCGTAATCTCACGTAAGGAGGCGGCGGATCGTGTGCGAGTAGGTAGAGCTTCTATTGGGCGACACGTTCCGCTGCCGGCGATTCGGGCGGCGCAGGCGCGAGTATCTGCGCCTAATGCCGCCCTAGCCGAGGCCGCGGGTGATCGGACCGGGGAATTGTCCGTCACCCGCAGAGAGGCTGACCGCGCGATGGCGACCGACGTCCCAGTACGTCGAGAGATGAGGTTACCCGAAAGGGTATTCCGTCGGGCCGACCACTGATGACAAGTCACATCTGCTCCCGCGGTCGGCCCAACAACGTGATGACGTGCGTACCGGTGGTTTATGGGCCCGCGCGCCGTCCTTTCATCGCCCCGGACGGACAGGACCGCGCGTGCTCTTACCATAGCCCACCCATACAAAAAAAAAAGACCTCAAATGTGGTAAGACCACACTGTTGATAATTACCTATCTACAGTTGCGAGCTTGTCCATCCGCGGTGGTACCACACCCTCGCGGAAAATCGACGTCTGACTAATAGCAATTTGTTACTGCACTTTATTTGGTGAGCGAAAGGGCCGGCAGCCAACTTTCTGAGGATGTTTGCGTATGGTGCTAGCTTTGATGATTTTTTTTTTTTCGCTGTGGAAATGCAATTTACGCACTATCCCCCGCCGGTGTCAGACGAGGGGGAGTGTGGGACTCACCGGCTATGCTTCCGGAATACCCGCTAAAACCACAGCGGTCCCTTCCGCGCTTTTATGGGGTGCCGGCAAGGTCGTCTTATGACATTCGATCCCCGACACCCCTACGCAAAGCTGTCTGGCCACGTCCTGTCGTCAATCAAAGCGGAGGGAGGAGATGCGCATATCGGCGCCTCCTCCTCCCTACTCGCCGCCGGCGGAGCGAGTCAGCGGACGCAAGTGCTTCGCGTTCCCGCTCCACGGCCTCCTTCCTTGTGATGACCTCCTCGCAGAAAGAGGCCATCGACGTCCAGCACCAGCTTTGATGAGGCCTGCAGTATCACCGAACCTCACTCATACGAATTACGTCATATAGTATAATGAATGTGCGGCTGCGGCCGCCGTCCTCGCAGCTCCCTAACCGACTATTTTGAGTGTTTTGTAGACGGACGAGTGGTATCGGCCGCGTTCATACATCGCGATTCCTTTAAGCACATTACCAATAGCACCTACCTGTCTACATACATATCTGGTTTGTTATTATAATTTTTTTAATGTTTATTTCAGACGTATGTATGCTTAACGATGTAAATTATGGCCTGTGGCTAAGCGTCGAATAAATATGTATTCTTTTATGCATTTACACTCCCTTCAATTTATTCAAGGCAGGCAGCGGCCTAGCAAAGGTCCATGAGCGGCATTATCGCTTACCATCCAGTGTACTATTTGCAACCAACAGAAATAATAAAAGAAATCCTATCTATAGCGACCAAGAATGCTATAAATACATTACAATCGCAATTCGCAATGGATAAAAATTTGTGTAGTGAGCAGTTGAGAATTTTCTTCTTCTTTTCTACTCAGCTAAAATAGATCCAACTGTAAGGTAAGGGCATCCTCTTCAATAGGATGGAAAAAGATTGGGAAAGGGTTTCATGTCGAGTTTTTCTTCTCTTGCATAGATAGTAAGTTCATGACACCCAAATGGAGCGGTAATTTTTTTTTCCTTTTTTATAATAATAATTTTAAGATGGTGTTGTCTTTAGACGGTCTGTCTGGCACTAAGGAAATAATCCTTGTATTGCTGGGAACTTTACAAACATATAATTAATGGACACAAATTACATCCAGACTCAGAACAACAAGTTGTGGATCACACAAAGTGTTGTCCCGCGTAGGATTCGAACCCCCGACACTGGCGTTGTAAGTCGCTATCTTAACCACTACGCCATCTGTGCAGTCAAATTATATTCATACTCCGTCACCACACGGATTTTTTTTTAAACGCAACCCTTAAAACGCACTGAAGAAGTAATCCTTGTATTGCGAGGTATTTTACAAAAATAATTAACGGGCATAATTTACATCTAGGCTCAGAACAACAATTTGCGGATCGCGATTGTAATTTACGTTTAATAACAAACAATTTATTTTTAATAGGTATCAATAACTAGTAAGCAAACAACTGGATTGACATTGTCAATTACTCTAGAACCTCTGCAAAAACAACTTTTGTTCTGAACTGCTGGATGAAGTTGGTTTATAATAGGTATACCTACTACGGCAAGTAACAAAAAGGTGTTATTGGAAAAATGTTTATTTTTATCAGCTTTCTTACTGCTTACATACGTCCCACTGTTGGGCTCGAGCCTCCTTCACAATGGGAGGGAAATTGACCTACTATATCACACTGGTCAGGTGGTTTCGCATAGAGTTTTATTTCGAGTTTTTCTTCTCTTACATAGATGTTATCTGCATGTTGTACTCCCTTAGTCATTTTTAGCGCGCCCACAGACAGGAAAGGTGTTGGCAAATTGTATTCTTACTCCGTCACGACATGGAGGTTCATCAGTTTAATAGTTTCAAATTGTTTGAACATATAACCTGCAAAGTATCAAACAAACATTAATTCGAATTTTATTTATTATAAATGATTCATCATGATCATCTCAGATCAAATAAGTCTCACAGCTCAAGCTTTTTCCACAATAGGATGGAAATTTACCTACTACTCCACGCTATTCAGGGGTGTTGGTAATGTGTTGTCGAAGTAAAAACTTCTTAAGCGACTTTGTGCATTTTTTTGGGATGGGTAAAAAATGTTAAACTCGCGTCAGGAAACGTGAACTGATCGAAAATTCGTAAGACGGCGCAGGGCGCTTGCGTGAATGTGAGTGTAGCGCATGCCCGCCTGCATTTTGCGTACAAATCCAATTGAAGCACTAAATATGTAATGTTGTTTAACTTTGTTGAAAATATTGTTAATTAATAATACTGTAAATGTGAAAGTAATTCTGTTTGTTTGTTACGCTTTCACGCTTAAACCACCAAACCGATTCTTTCACCAATAGAAAGTTGTAATATCAGGGAGTAATTTATCCTGATATTCGCACGGGAATGGGAACTACGCGGGTAAGGCAATTGAAACCAAAGCGAAACGAGGTCGGGTTGCTGGTTTTCTAATAAATATTAGCTGTAACCTATTAATTTATATTATTATTTTCGAATTATTGTTGGTTTATAACTAAATATTTATGATCAAGGATTAAACTTTGAATTGGTCATTAACAGTTCTTTACAAATCAAAAATAATTAAAAATAATCTAATGGCTCGACGACAAAGTTAGTTTTCACTTCTATGGCCAGTCCCCAAAAGACTGCCTTTTTAATTTTTTTTTATTTTAAGATTTACTTCTCTTGCACTGATGTCGTTTATTACGACATATACCTAATGGTAAGATAGGGTAGAAGTGATTTGTATAGGTACTTACTCTGTCACCACACAGAAATACCCAAATTTATATCTAAGCTAAATATAATAAATTTCTGAGAATTACATTGTTATTCAACTTCCCTAACGGAAACTCTCAATGTCATGAGGCAATCACTTCTAAAACATATTAACGAAGATATTTATACATATTACTAGCTGTACCCCACTGGCTTTACTGGAAAATTGAAAATTATATGTAGTTATTTACAAATTACTCATGAAAATAAAAATTATTTAAACTTATACCTACTAAATATATTTTTAAATATAATATAATAATATAAAAAGTGGAATGACCCACCAGCAGCAAATATAAGGACCTAGCTGTCGGTGATTAGGACTCCAAAGAGAGGAACTTTCTCACAATGCGCGCCATGTCCAGCAACACTGCAGCTATTCTTACGCCGTCGCCACAAGATTCAATAGTTGGCGATAATAGCTGGCGTAACAAGTAATATATGTAGGTATGTTAGATAATCTGCAAGTCACAACTGGAGTAATACACCTTTTTTTTAGAGGGTGGGCCATGGTCAGCGCTCCCGCTACCCAGCGCCGTCCCGTGACCCACCCGTAGCCACGTCACCTATGTTGTTGGGCCGACCACCAGAGCAGGGTGACTTGTCGTCAGTGGTCGGCCCGACGGAATACCCCGATCGCGGGGTACCCTCTCCTCTCGACGTTCCCCGTCATGCAGTCAGCCTCTCTGCGGGTGACGGACTAAATCCCCGGTCCAGTTACCCGCGGCCTCGGCTAGGGCGGCGTTAAACGCAGATACTTGCGCCTGCAGTAATACACTGGAAAGTTCTTGTAGCAACCCGAGAAAATTCCTGTGCGTTCCAGGGTTTTCCCATACCTACTATTGCAATCAATCTTAATGCTCAAATATACGTTTAACCACTGTCATATCTGCTACAATACTGCTATTTTTCACGTAGCTGCTATCTAGCTCTTATCTATTAGCTTCGCCAATTTTGTTTCATGTCTTGGAGTGTGAACATTGAATTTGTTTCAACTCCTGTTAAATTTGCTCTGGGCCTCAGGACAATTAAAAACATTTAACGTGAGGATCCGTGAATTTCAGTTTTCATGGTCATAGCGTACATAGATCGATGAAAAGTGTTCGAAACATCGGGCAATAAAAAATCAAGTATAAACGCGATAAAGCCTGAAATATAACTTTATTTCACGTGTGTAATCTCGTATACATCAGAAATCATTACAAATTATTTAGCATAATTATTTTTAACCGATAAAAGTACAAGACAAGGTTCAATTCAATCCATTTTTTTAAAGAGAGCACTCTGCACTACGAAAATTAACACTGTACTGCGGAGGATTTTACAAACATATAATTCACGGACACAAATTACATCCAGACTCAGAACAACAATTTGTGAATCGTACCAAGTGTTATCCTGCATAAGATTCGAACCCTCGATACTGGCTGTGTAGGTCGGTATCTTGGCATAGGCTCTTATTTCGATGTTCCTGCAATAGTTTTATGTTCTTACGATACCATAACCATATTTAGGTATATATTTGGTCTTTTACCACACGTAGAAAATATGTAGTTTAAATGAGACGCACATTTTGAACATTTGATTTAAAAAAAATATCGAATCTATCTAAAGCCAAAACCAATCTATACTTTTGAAAACGTATATTTAATTTTTACCTAAAAAATTCAGAAATATCATTATTTAAATGTAAACTGATAATATAAATATTAAGGAAAAATATTCAGAAGATATTAAAAACCCCTGTATTAATAAATCACAAAATAGCCTTCCACGCATTCGATAACATATCTAATCATTTAATTATCTGTGTAAATACACAAAAAATAATTACCGATGTTCCCGTATACTTAAAATGAAAAAAAAAAAATTAATGTGTTTTATGATATGGACCATGTAGAAGTTTACATCGCCACTTATCAACACATAGAATATAATCATGGACAAGTGTATTAATTAAATATATGTATTTGAATAAACTATTAAGTTAGTTAATTTTTATTTACCTTATACAATGGATCCTTTATACAATGGAAAATAATTACGAACTATTAATAACAGAGAGACCTTATTTTAATAGTATCATGCATAGTTAATAGGTGTGATGGCGGCCACGAATGGTACCTATCAACCCTTACATTAATCATGGGTATCGTAAAATACGACTAAGGTCTAAGATCTTTACATATACTTGGACCAACTCCATCTGATTTTTTTTTTATTGCCAGCTGTGGCAAACTAGCAAGCAGCACACCTGATGGTAAGTGATACTGCCGCACATGGACCTATGCAATACCAGGGGCACAGCCAGGCCGTTGCCTACCGTGAAGAAAATACTCTTGATGCCAACAATAACATTCTCACTCAAGTGAATTTGATATCAGATAGGAGGCGAGTTATAAATCTATTAGGTATCTACTAATAACTTTTACAATATGTACCTATATGAAAGAAGTAGAGTACATATTGAGTAGATCCAAATAATTGGAATAGTGTTGAAGATTACTATGAATATAGAATATACCTACAACTAGCTAAGGAAATACTAAGAGTATGGACAAAGGCATTCTTTTGAGCAACTAATAACAGTGATAAACACGACGATTGTGCGAATTGTTGCCCAATATTCTAGTCGAGAATTCTATGCCCAAGATTATGTCGTTAGGATACTGGATGTAGCGATAGATACATTATGATGATATATTATATACGTTATGATACATTATATGATATTACTATTATTTTCTTATAATAAATGGAGGGAAGAAAGACAGACCCACCACTTCCCTACAGTTAATCAAAATACCGTAGACCTTAAGAAAGACGGGCATACGGGATAGGATCAAGGTAAAATAGGAATTCTTACTCCTATGGGCACAATAGGCGATGGTGAATTATATTCTTATTCCGTCACCAAACGGAGAATTTTGCACACTACTATTTTCTAGATTCAAGAATAAGATACCTCCGGTTAAGCAAATCTTTCTTAATAATAATACTTTGTAATTATATCAAATTCTGTGTGCTGTGTGGTAGCGGCTTCGAATACTACCAACCCTTGCTTTGCTCGTGGGTGTCGTAAAAGACGACTAAGAGCCCTAGATTGACCCGGACCAACTCCATCTGGTACCATTTGGGTCAACGATTACATTCCCAAGGAGGGTTGACGTCAGGCAGGCGGCCGGTCATAAAAGTCATTGCCGAAACTTTTTGCAATATGTCAAAACAGATGACATATTGCGTCGACCCCAAGTAATTGGGATAAGAGCAAGATGATGATGATGATGATGATGAATGATATCAAATTCTTGGAGAGTTGTTCAAATTCAAATGCAGATAAATTATTGTCTTTTGTTTTGTCTCTAGCTACCCTATTTTTTTATTTTGCATCATCATCTCACCTTATATACGATCCACTGTTGGGCTCGAGCCTTCTCCGTAATAGGAGGGAAATTGACCTATTGCACCACGCTGGTCAGGCGGGTTAATATAGAGCTTTCTTTTAAGTTTTCTTTTTCTTGCACGGTTGTTATATGCATAATATATCTCTTAGTCGACTTTACGACACTCATGGGTAAGATAGGAGGTGGTGAATTGTGTTCTTACTCCGAAACCATACTTTTTTATATTATCAATATTTTCCATTATTGCCTCATAGATAACATGCTTGTAGATATGCCGTGTAACTTAGCATAAAAAACTGATAGGATCATAAAAAATAGATATTTAAAAGGTTTAATTTCAAATTCATTTATTAGTTTTACAGCTTGCCCGAGATGAAATTACGCTGTGACATAATATGTTTTAGCCCATTAACCACAAGGAAGTCTTCAGTTCCAGTTAAATTTATATATTTATTAACTAGTTCTGTAACTGTTGCTCATTATAAGAAAAGAATAATAATGAAGTCTCCCTTAATTTCAATGGAATTTCTTTGTTATAACTATTATTTTGCTTAACCCTCATAATTCTTATTAGGGCTTTGTTGAGCGAACCGTGACGAATCCAATAACCCATATGCGTTTTATTGTAGTAACTGAAGTACGTTATCAGAAATTCCTTAAAAATATATGATGATCGTAAATATGGCGAAATTATTTTCACATGTTTATTTTGTCGAATATAAAATTTAATGAGTTGCGGTAAGGGCGCCTTGTGAGAGTTTAGGCGCGTTCGATCGAGATTGGCTTGTGCGAGCCTGAAAAGTTTTATAGGGTTATCCATACCCGTTTATTATCAAAATCCTTACTTATCAACTGCACAGACGTCGTAGTGATTAAGATATTCTTGATCGATTCCCATTTAGAACATTTTGTGGTGGATTTTCCATTTCATTAGAAGGATTATTTGCATACTACTTTCTTACATCTGTTTTAGTGACACATTGTTCAGTAAGTAATAGCAAATAATAAAGTAAATGGACTTTGTTTCTATACAATGTATGTGACTTTTTATATTTCTATTAATTAATATACTTTATTGACAACTATCTCAGTATCTGAAAACAAGACTCTACAATCAGTGTGTTACTACCGGTGATGACTTACGGCATGAAGCCGTGGTTCCTAAATGTAGGCCTCATAACCAAGCTTAAAGTCGCTCATTATGCTATGGAGCGGGCTATGCTCGGGATTTCTTTACTTAATAAAATCTGAAATACGGAAATCCGTAGAAGAATAAGTGTAACCGATATAACACCGAAGAATTAGCACGCTGAAATGAAATATTACTGAATGTATACATGTCATGCACGCCTATTGTGTTTGACCTCAGACTAAAATCATATTCAAACAAGCAATTTCAAAATGGGCACTTGTCGCAAAAAATAAATGTTTACGAAATGAAAAAGGAGCGAATTTTATATCCTAAAGTAAATACCATTTTATACTATGTTAGATATATCTGTTTCGAAGAAACTTGCAAACTGCAAACACGATTATTCGACAGCCCTAACAGGTTCGTTCATTTTAGTAGTGCGTGTGAATTTTAAGGTCATGCTCTCTTTGAGTGAGCATAAATGTGACTAAAGACATTTAGAACTATAATTTATTTATTACATTTTCTAGTACTTTATATTCAATAGGTAGGTAGCGGCAATGTTTTCTCTACCTGTAAGTCTTATAGACTTACAGGTAGAGAAAACATTGCCGCGTCGTAAGTCATCACTGGTAACACACATTGGCCCTAGAGCTAAGCTTCCAGACAATGAGGTATATCTTAATAAAGTACACTAAATGCATCATGTAAAAAACCGGCTAAGTGCGAGTCGCAGTATGCATTTATGTATAAAATCGCGTTAAACATCCCATACAGGGAGTCCCCCCAAAAATATTCATTTTATTTTGTTTTTTTTGTTTTTAGTATTTGTTGTTATAGCGGCAACAGAAATACATAACTTGTAAAAATTTCAAGCTGTAGCGGTTCTTGAGATACAGCCTGGTGATAGACAGACGGACAGACAGCGAACTCTTAGTAATAGGGTCCCGTTTTTACCCTTTGGGTACGAAACCCTAAAAATAAAGTACTACTTTATTATTATCCTTACTTACATGGTACGGTTCTATGAAGTTTGTATCCAAAACCTCCCACCACAACTTTCACTACGTTGTAGGTGAACTTACCTACACTTTATTTCTATTCTTTTTTTAGAAAAGACAACACCCTGCACAAAGAAAATAATCCTTGTATTGTGGGGGACTTTACAAACATAATTAACGAACACAAATTACATTCAAACTCAGAACCACAATGTGCGGATTACACAAAGTATTATCCTGCATGAGATTTGAACTCACTACAGTGACATGGTGGGTTAGTATCTTAACCACTAACTACGCTATCTGTATCTTTGTCATTGAAGCAAAAAAATAGTGTCAAAATTGAAAATTATTATTTTCAATAATTATTCAATCGTTCATCAAAGCTCATTTACGTCTCAATACTGGTCTCGAGCCTCCTCCATAATGGCAGACATATTAACCTACTACTAGTGGTACTTACTGGTGGTAGGACCACACTGGTCTATCTACAACCGCGGACCAGTCCGTCCATGGTAGTACCACACTTTCGCAGTAAACGTCGATCGTTTGTTCGGTAAGCATGAGAGCTGGAAGCCCAACTTTCTGAGGGTGTTTACGTTTGGTGAGTTTTGGTGATGCCTTTAATATCACCGAACTTTATTGCATGCATTCACACTCCCTTCACTTTCTTCACGGTAGGCAATGGCCTAGAAAAGGTCCATGAGCGGTAGCAACACTTACCATCAGGTATACCGTTTGCTCGTTTTCCACCGTTACCAATAAAAAAAAAACTATACGTTAGCGTATATTAGGTTAATTTTCCTCCCAATATCGAGTTGGCTTGAGCCTACTAGTCCATACTAATATTATAAATGCGAAAGTAAGGATGCTTGTTTGTTACGCTTTCACGCTTAAACCACCGGACCGATTTCAAAAATTCTTTCACCAATGGAAAGCTATAATATCAGGGAGTAACATACTTAATAATATTATAAATGTGAAAGTAAGGATGTTTATTTGTTTGTTTGTAAGGCTTTCACGCTTAAACCACCGAACCGATTTCAAAAATTCTTTCACCAATGGAAAGCTATAATATCAGGGAGTAACATAGGCTATGTTTTATCCCAATATTCCCACAGGAACCGAAACTACGCGGGTTTAAGCGACTGAAACCGAAGCGAAGCGAGGGCGGGTTGCTAGTAGGCTATATTTTATCCCGGTATTCCCACAGGAACGGGAACTACGCCGCGGGTAAAGCGACTGAAACCGAAGCGAAGCGAGGGCGGGTTACTAGTGCAACATATATGAGTTATGATAATGGTTACCTTACTACTTCTTAAACAATGTTCAATATGATCTTTTTTTCTATTCAAGTAATCCGCTGCCAGTGAGCAACGTCAGCTGAGCAGCCTCAGAGTACTGGTAGCCTCACAAATTAAAATGACAATGCTTAACTTCTATGACGATTATCTGTATACACACAAACGCATGTGTGTTTCTTTTGTGTTAATTTATTAAGTAAAATACTTTGAATATGTTAATTTTAATACTGTTTAAAATATACGTTAATAAATTAATTTCTATACTTTGATATTTGTTTTTGTTATCAGGCGAGCAAGCAATAAATGATACCCTTCTTTATAGATCTATAGATCTCTACAATACCAGGGACACCGATATATATATTTATGTTTAAACACTAAAATTGGGATTTTAGAATAATAATCCATTCCATATTAAATTTCCGTGTGGTGACGGAGTAAGAATACAATTCACCACTCCCTATCTTGCCCGTGGATGTCGTACAAGACGACTATGGGATATAATAGGCACATAACATCTGTGCAAGAGAAGGAAAACTCGAAATGAAACCCTATACCAACATGTCTGACCAGCATGGTATAGTAGGTCAAATTCCCTCCCATTATGGAGGAGGCCCTAGCCCAACAGTGGGACGTGTGTGGGCTGAGATGATGATGATGATGATGATATTAAATTTTACAACATGTCACACAGTTTATTTTCCAATAGCAGACGTTGAAAGGCTGACGAAGATTTGGATGAATTGTTTAAATAATACTTTAATGAAAAAAAATCCTCTAGTTCTTTCTGCCGTCGACTCAAAATTATTGTTATAAGAAAAATTACCTTCTTCGTTGATACTATAGGTAACTACTTGTATGAAAATGGTTTTTTATAACAATTGAAATCAAAACCTATATTTGTTTGAGAGTAATCATGTAATAGCTAAAACTCTAGATCGGCAAATATGTGGTTCTATTCATCTCAGCTCTTACGTATTCCTCTATTGGGATCAAGGCTTCTCGCCAATATGAGGTAAATTGACCTTCTATACTTCGCTGGTCAGACATGTTGATCTAGGGTTTTATTTTGAGTTTGCCTTCTCTTGCACTAAAGTTATATACATATTATACTCCGTAGTCGTTTTTTACAACAGCCACGGATATGATAGGAGTTTGATGAACAGTATCCTTACTCCGTCACCATACGAAAAAGAGGTGCCGTTTAGACACAATATTTATTTAGTTGAATTTAATATGAATTCATAATTTGATATATATTTTTATACATAATAAAGTAGTTAATATAAATTGAATTCGCTACATCGCGAGTTCATAAGATAATTATAAACGCATCATAATATAATTGTACTTATTTTTTTTTTATGATGCTAAAGCAAATTTTGGTCTTTAAGAACGGTTAAATATTAATAAAATTAGCCGTTTTTTTAGTTATAAATCAAATTACATTCGCAAAGGCAATTTAATACGTCTTATCATTCAACAGAAGCCGATATTAAAATGAAGTATTACTCGGTATAATAATACAAAACTGAATTAAGTGTGTTTGTTTCAAACACACTTACATAATTCAGTTACTGTCTGTATCAAATAGGCCAATATTTATTTATAATCCTCGTCTTCTCGTCTCTATTCTCTATGTGTCTCACAATTAATCAGAAACTTACTCCTTTATTTAGAGATTTCATTCTCTTTTAATACCTAATAGATAAGATAAAGGGCGAATACAACTACCCTTTTTGATGTCAGGTCTAAATGTCTTCCAACTCCTCCCGTTTAGCTTTTATAATCAAATATGTTGCGGGTTGCAAGATAATTAAAATCATTTCCCAGCACTGCTTTTGTGATCGGTGTGATCTATGGAGACTATTGTGTATCCTGGCTTATAGGAGTTACGATGGTGGGAATGTGTGGAGGGATTAGTCCCCAAAAAACAAAAATTTCAGATCTTGTTCGGTAATCATACCACGACGACTATTTCCAATGATATCATGAGCGGGTGATAGTATGGGACTTCAAGTTCGCACAGTGACCTTTTGCCCGCTTTTAATTAGCCCACTAGCAAAGAATGTCGCAAATATTAGGATGGAGGATGGTTTTAGGTCCGTTAGTCTATATATATATATATATATATTTCTTGTGTACGTGTGTGTCATTGAACTTCTCCTAAACGGCTTGACCTATGTTGATGAAATTTTTGTGCAAGTTCATGAGGATTCACACACCGTGTGCAGTTTGCTCCAACTTGAAACATAGGATAACTTACATCTTAATTTATAGTCGCAATATTATTTTATTGCAAATTATTTATCTATTATTTGACATTCACAATTATCTGTGAACTTCAAACGATTTTAACAGATGGTGATATCTGTTGACTGGATTGAGTAATTAATTAATAGATGGCGCTACTATGTCAAACCTACAAACGTGTCATATACGAATTTAACTTGCTTTTTTACATATATGCCATTTATAAAAAAATATGACGACCTCCATGACAGATGTTCTCCTATAGTTCCACTTAAATATATAT
Organism: Lymantria dispar; assembly: GCA_032191425.1. NCBI lineage: Eukaryota > Metazoa > Arthropoda > Insecta > Lepidoptera > Erebidae > Lymantria > Lymantria dispar. The sequence continues at coordinate 10,685,561 of CM063440.1, forward strand.
ATATATATAAAAGGAAGTCGTGTTAGTTACACTATTTATAACTCAAGAATGGTCATATCCGTCAGTAAGTTAAGTCGTTACCATTAATTAGGCGCCGAAAACCTAATTAAATGATTTCTCTGGGAATTTCTGTAGAATATGAATATACACAAGCACTCTTACATCACATTCACCACACTTCAGCATCTTAACTGTATTATATTACATAAAATATCAGCAAAATTATTCAATATAATACTATGAAACACTAAAAAAATTAATATAATACAAGAGCTTAACGTGACATTTCCATATTCGCGCCGAAACTCATGTCAAAGAGACTACAAGTCACTATGAAACATAGGATAACAAAAATGCATTTGATTTGTAATAACAAAATGCAAATGACAACTAAACGTAATTGTGTCTATAGTTAAGTATGGTTGAAAATTTGATAATTATAAGTTTATCAGAAATCAATAATCAGTAATTTGGATTCTCTTTGAATTATCATTAACAGTGCCGCGATCAAGACGATCAAATCTTTTCCGACAAAGCCGTGATGGTTCTTCTATTAGAAACTTATATACAGAAATGAAACAGCTTTGAGCTCCTACTATAACTGATTGCAGGTAGTCATTTCGGTTGTAAATGACAGTCTTCGTACATGACGATCAAAGGGTGAAACAAGTATTGGCAAATACGACAGCAATAGCAAACTGTGCCATTTGATAAACCTTTCCATCTCGACATAATAGAGGTTATTAATGAAGAAGCATATGTCATTGCCGATGGTGGCAAACGAGCAAGCAGCCCACCCGATGGTACGCTATACTACTGCACATGGACTTTTGCAATACCAGGGGCACAGCTAGGCAGTTCTTAAACCTTGTTTAAAGAAGTACATGTCATAGCGCTCCGAAAACACAACAGCAGGTAGGTCCAGAGCCTGCATGTACGTGGGACAAATAATCGTTGGAAATGTACAGTTGAAGACCATAATGGTACTAAGTCAAACAGTTCCTAAGAGCACTCACTCCCCATGTCAGGCTTGCTTTCGCTTAAATTTATCAATAAAGAGGCAGTAGTCTCAGGACAATCGTACCTTTGTATAAACAGCTCCTTAAAGTTGCTCCAGATCATCCCAGTAAAAGACACTTTTGACTGCCACATAGACGCTTGTCCGTTCAAAACACGGCTTAACGCAACCATAAGCTGGGAGCCTTGCCGGTTTTCATCACTAATGCACAGCGTCGCCGTCGAAATCCATGCACGTACGTCCACATCCGAGCGATCGGATTGGGTAGTCGCAAATCCATCGACGAAGATGGCGTGTTCATAACACAACATCACACACATAAGTGTCATAAAATTTTCACTCCGATGTTCTAATCCACTTTTGATCACTGACGTCACTATTCGAAACATGTGGCGTGGTATTTCACATCCCAATTCTGATATCGAGGGTGGGGTGGGGCCGTGCTGTATCACTATCAGGTCGGTCACACATCGCGAGGGGATAAAACAATACTTCGGATGGCTACTCTTAAACTGTATTCAACAATTAGCGTTAACACTTTTCTATCACAACCACTAATTACACGGATACCGCCAGCTAACTTACAAGTTAGGGAAACACGGTGAATTTGATACAACACGGTAGCAACAACGACGGATCGCTCTCGTGTCTCGTACTCAACTGAGTATTCAACGGACCGCTCTCAATAATGAAAGCTCGGTATTATTTCAAACGTTAACGGTCAAACGACAAACATCAAAAATCATTGCCAACGTTGTATCAAAAACACCCAAGTATAACACTTGACGTTTCCGTAATCAATTGATTCTTAAAAACTATTAAGATATGGCGCCAGAGGTAGTGACGCTGCGACATATATATATTCGGAAATTTACAAAATATATTTACGGCAAAAATTAGGGCGGTACGAAGTTCGCCGGGTCAGCTAGTAGTTTAATAAAATGTAATATAACAAAAACATTAGCCACAGCAACGCGTGGCTGGGTCTGCTAGTTAAAATATATATAATACTTATTGACAATCATTGTCCAAGTTTATAGGCTTACCTTAAGTGAAATTAATACAGCTTATATTCCATGTATTAACTAGTTAGAAACTACCTAGTATTTAAATAGTAACTAACTAATAACTACGTAATAATAAACTGACAAGTAACTTATAACTAACTGGTGACTAACTTCTAAATAACTCATTAGAGATAGTTGTTAAACTAACTAATTACTAACCGGTAACTAACTCTAATAACTAATTAGCAACTGTCCATTAACTAATAACTAGTCTAAATTAATTAGTAATAAGACTAAACCAACTAGTAATTAATATAAAATAACACTACTCAACAAATCTGAAAGAAAAATGGAAAGAGGTACCACCACCTCTTGCCATTTTTCTCTTGAAGAAGACCTCTTAGCACATCAGTCGCAAATTTATGGTGAGGAATAATTTGAGGTGTCCTGATTACGAATTTCAGTTCAAAAATTTTCCATCACGTACAGGTTTTTTTTGTCACAGAGCACATTTTTTATTTTCTTTTTCTAAAATTTTACGTGCGGTTGATACTATAAGTTGAAATAAAAAAAAGGAATTTTAAAAATAACGGGTTTTATTTACTACAATGGATCCAAAATACATTTATACTAAATCTTTTGTAGACAATTTTATAGCAAATGCTGTCTTTCGCTTATGCATTTTTTTTTTTATGGGTGGGCTATGGTAAGCGCACGCGCGGTCCAGTCCGTCCGGGGCGATGAAAGGACGGCGCGCGGGCCCATAACCCACCCGTATCCACGTCACCTCGTTGTTGTGCCGACCACCGGAGCAGATGTGACTTGTCGTCAGTGGTCGGCCCGACGGAATACCCTTTCGGGTACCCTCACCTCTCGACATCCTGGGACGTCGATCGTCGTCGCGCGGTTAGCCACCCTGCGGGTGACGGACAATTACCCGGTCCGATCACCCGCGGCTAGGGCGGCATTAGGCGCAGATACTCGCGCCTGCGCCGCCCGAGTCGCCGGCGGCGGAACGTGTCGCCGAATAGGATCTCTACTCGCACACGATCCGCCGCCTCCTTCCGTGAGATAACGGCCTCACAGAAGGCGGCGACCGCGTCCCAGTTCCTGTCTTTCGCTTATACTGCTGATCGCTTTCCCTCGTAAGGAACCAACAGTAATCTCGCATCATTGGTGGATCCTATTTGCCTTGGTGTCGTTGCTCCATTGTTAGGATGTCCTGGTGGAACCTTTTATCTTGCTCATCGCTAACCACACCCAAATTTTCGGGAAAGAAGTTTAAATGAGAGTGGAGGAAGTGGATTTTAAGGGATAGGTATGCGATAGCCCATTTTGCAATAGTGCTCGAGTAATTCTTTTACAAGTATTTCGTAGGTTTCTATTTTTCTGTTTCCTAAAAACTAATTATTTACGTATATAAGAGATAAAGTTCACGTAAAAAGCTCAAAACTAAAAACACGTGTTCTCTTTTGCCAACCGTAATTACAACTGACTCATCTCAGCGACGGCGACGTGACAGAGACCAAGGTTACCTAAAACAAACGCGGCACCTGCACAACCCGCAGGCAAAACCTACTAGAGCAAACAGTAGCCTAGCAGTTGGATTAAATGTGAAGTAAGATTTACAAATTAAGAAGCAATAGGTAGGTAGATTTGCTTGCGCGCAGGCAAAGTATATTACGATGCTAATATATTAATTTACATAAAATTTCTGTACTACTAGTGGTGGTTTGACTCCTATACTCCTTGACTACACTTCTAAAATGCTCAAATTTACCGAGTTTTGGCGTTTTAAACACTTAGCACCCAATTTTATTATGAACACTTGTTGCTTTGGTACATGCTGTAACTTGATTTTACTTTTGCCCGTTGCATACCAGGATAAAATATAGAAAAGTTACTCTTTATTTAGACAGCCTCGGGCGACGCAGGAGGAAATACCAGCGCCGGATGCCGCCCTAGCCGAGGCCGCGGGTGACCGGACCAGGGACTTTAATCCGTCATCCGCAGAGAGGCTGACCGCATGACGGCGACCGACGTCCCGGGACTGGGACATCGATAGGTCAACCACTTAGGACAAGGAACTCGACACTGGTGGTCAGCCTAATGATGAAAACGACGTGGGTACGAGTGGGTTATGGGCCCTCGCGCCGTCCTTACGTCGGAACAGACGACGTGTGCGCTTAGCATAGCCCACCCATAAAAAATATAGACAGCTACCTGGTAGTGAAATATTATCAAAATCGGTTCACTCAATTTTAAGATTACCTCAAACAAACAAATAGATAGAAAGAAAGAATTTTAAACTGTTTTTTTTTGCATAGTAGTCATGCAAATAACCGTGTGATCATGAAAAAAGCCCACCACTTTGACATTACAAATAAACACTTCAATTTTCTTTATTTGTATAGATTGGTGGTTCCTATGTAACAAGAAGTAGTGTTCAATGCACATTGAACATGCAACGCAGCAAATTCATAAGTAGAGCATGTCAACATACAACAGCGCAAATTTGCAAAATTCGCACTGACATGATTAAAGATGCTGCGTTACACTTCACACTTACGACACACTAACACAAAATGGTATATGTGTGTATTAGCAATAAGTAGTATATAAGGTGTAAATTTTGTAAAATAAATCAGATTAGAATTTATTCATCTCTCAGTTACTACCCTCTCACTGCGGCCAAGACACCCTTAGCCGTCAGTTCTGATCGGTCTTGTGAGCCTGCTTGACCGGCAGTGAGAATTACCAATCCTCAACCCAACATCCATCTCACATCAACCTGTCACCTTAGGTAGCGCGGTGCAGGTATCCCATCAGATAGGCTAGGAACTTAAGGGCTTTAGGTACTTCAAACTATAAGCTTAGGTTCTTCTGTCAAACACGGCGTTGGTCCATAAGCCCATACGACGCCGTACAAGTAGTTTAAGTAATTTTATATACATACTAGTTGGCCCAAAAGATGTTGTTCTGTTCAATTTTTTTTTATAGTCATTTTTTTAAATCACTTGTCTTGAGCCTCCTGCATCCTTACTAAAATTATAAATGCGAAAGTAAGTTTATTTGTTTGGTTGTTATGCTTTCTCGCTTAAACCATCGAACCGATTTCAAAAATTATTTTACCAATTGAAAGCTATAATATCAGAGAGTAACATAGGCTATATTTTATCCCGGTATTCCCACAGAAACGGGAAATACGCGGGTAAGACGACTGAAACCGAAGCGAAGCGAGGGCGGTAGTAGTAATTTATCTATAAATGGACATACTACCTACCACGATGGCGGGTTGGTAAAGACTTTTATTACGAGTTTTCCTTAGGCGTTCAGCCTAGATATCGCAAAGGCGTTCGATAGGGTCTGGCACAGGGCACTTCTATCGAAGCTAATATCTTACGGAATCCCCGAGCGACTCTGTAATTGGATCGCCGGAGCTTTTTGGATGGTCGGAGTATAAAAGTCGTCGTAGATGGCTCCTGCTTCGATACCATGACCATTAATGCTGGTGTACCACAAGGCTCGGTGCTCTCCCCGACGTTGTTTATCCTGCATATCAATGACATGCTCTCTATCGAGAGTATGCGTTGCTATGCGGATGACAATACGGGTGATGAGTGGTACACTGAGCAACGGACTATCCCTCGGAGTACTCAGGAAAGAAGGGTTCAACTTGTGTCTGAAGTCGAGCGCTCTCTGGGGTGGGCCTCGGAATGGGGTGAACGGAACCTAGTCCAGTTCAACCCCACAAAGACACAAGTTTGCGCGTTCACTGCAAAGAAGGACCCGTTTGTCATGGCGCCACAGTTCCAAGGAGTAACTCTCCCAATTTCTGAGAGTATTGGGAATCTCGGCGTCAAAATATCGAGCAAAGTCCAGTTTGGGAGTCATTTGGCGGACAAAGCCAAATTGGCAAGCAAAAAGTTGGGCGTCCTGAACTGAGCCAGGTGGTACTTCACACCGAGACAGCGTCTTGTGCTATACAAAGCACAAGTTCATCCTCATGTGGAGTACTGCTCACATCTCTGGGCAGGTGCGCCCAAATATCAGCTAGTCCCACTTGACTCCCTGCAAAGACGGGCTGTTCGAATCGTCTGGGATCCCAATCTTACGGACAGATTGGAGTCGCTGGAGCAGCGGAGAGACTATGGGTCACTCTGTGTACTCTACCGACTCTTTCACGGGGAGTGCTCCGAGGAACTGTTTGACTTGGTACCAACGAACCACTCGACATCGTAGCAGGGTTCATCCATTTCACCTGGAATGAACTACCTGCTGGTCCCTGGTTATGGTCTTCAACTGTACGTTTCCAGCGATCATTTCTCCCACGTACGTGCATGAACTCTGGAATGAACTACCTGCTGCTGTGTTTCCCGAGCGCTATGACATTTCCTTCTTTAAACGAGGTTTAAGAAGAGTATTTCCTTCACGGTAGGCAGCGGCCTTGCTGTGCCCCTGGTATTGCAAAGGTCCATGTGCAGCAGTTTCACTTACCATCAGGTGTGCTGCTTGCTCGTTTGCCACCGTTGGCAATAAAAAAAAAAAATAGCAACGATGTTATCTGCTTGCGTTTCTTAATCGGATTTAACGATCACCCACTACCTGCATAGGACCTTAATACGATACAGAAGTAGAGTATAATTACTTTAACACAGTATAGTAATATTTTCGTAAACTAATAGAAATGTTAATGCATTTTCAGTATTCAGTGAACGACATTCCCTAAGTACTTATTACCATTTTGAGAAAGTTGAGTATTGAAGTGCTTTTCAAAGTTACAGTCAACATGCTCAAAGTTTGTGATAATAGAGTGTTTACTAACAAAATGAATTATAACATGAATGAAATGGCTGACTATTATTTAAAATACAGACGTTGTTCTGTTCAAATAAAGCGCCACCTGCCGGGTTCAATTGTGAATCTAAACCATTTTCGAATCCCCTTGAACACACGCAACAAATTTCATCAACATAGGTCCAGCCATTTAGGTGGAGTTTAGTGACATATACACGTACTCAAGAAATATATTATATGTCGCAGCGTCACTACCTCTGGCGCCATATCTTAATAGGTTTTAAGAATCAATCGATTAAATAAACGACAAGTATTATACTTAAGTGTGTTCGATACAACGTTGGCAATGATTTTTGATGTATGTCGTTTGACCGTTAACGTTTGAAATATTACCGAGCTTTCGTTATTGAGAGCGTTCCGTCGAATACTCAGTTGGGAACGAGACTCGAGAGCGGTTGGTCGTTGTTGCTGCCGGGTTGTATCATATTCACCGCGTTGCCCAAACTCTTAATTTATCTGTCGGCATACGTAACCATTAGTTATAATAGAAAATTGTGTTATCGTTAATTATTCAATATAGTTTAAAAGTAGCCATCCGAAGTGTTATTTTATTACATCGCGATGTGTGACCGATCGGATAGTGATGCAGCACGGCGCCAACCCTCGATATCAGAAGTGGGATGAGAAAATACCACGCCACGTATTTCGTATAGTGAGGTCTCTTTCCTGCCTATGGGTGTCGTTAAAGACGAACAAGGAATTACAATATGCATACAACATCTATACAAGAGAGGGGAAAAACTCGAAATAAAGCCCTGTACCAACACGTCTGACCATTGTGGTATAATAGATCAATTTCCCTTACATTATGGAGAAGTCTCGGGTCCAGCAGTGGGACATATCTGAGCCGAAATGATAATGAAAATGATCAATGATCTATTGATTCTTACTTTGTTTTTATTGCTAACGGTAGCAAACGACCAAACAGTAAACCTGATAACAAGTGTTTCTGCCGCTCATGGACCTTTGCTAGGCCACTGCCTACTGTGAAGAAAGTGAAAGGTATGTGAATGCGTGCAATGAGGTTCAGTGAAACAAAATACATCACCAAAACCCAACACACGCAATCAACCTCAGAAAGTTGGGCTACCGGCTCTCTCGCTAACCGAACGAAGTGCCATAACAAAGTGCTACTACTCACACGTCGATTTTCTGCAAGAGTGTGGTCCAACCCCTGACGCACCGGCTCGCGGCTGTAGACAGACAACTGTCAACAGCGTGGTCCTACCACTATGATCAACAGTGTGATCCTACCACTATTTACTTAATTATTACTTACGCTTCATTTCTGATTACTATAATAACACGATGACAATAAAAAAAATGCATAACCCAATAACCGTTTCTAGTCTTTGAACTAGTAACCCTATCTAAAACTGCACCGATTTCATTATTCAAGGTATCCAATCAACAATTGCACTATAAAGATGGCTGACAATATTGAAGGAAGCAAAATAACCCAAATCTTTTGATTGTTGGGATTGCTATCTAGCCACTGATGACAAAGACCGGTGATACGGCCATATGGTGATAGATATATTTATATGGCAAGTTATGGAGATGCACGACCACCTGTTCCTTGCCACGGATGGAAAGCGTGCCAGCACTATACTACCTGCCCTTAAATAAATAATTTGCTTCTTAATAGGTAAGAAGATATTCTTGAAAAGAAATAAGTTATCCCACAATATCGTAGACAAACAGATAAATAGCAAAAACAAACAAAAAAATGTGTGATCTTTACAGCACTTTCCCGTAGCTAATGTAAGAACCAGGCTAGCCACGGAGATCAATGCTAATCAACCCAATAGCGATAGGGTAATCTATATATATAAAAGAAAGTCTTGATAGTTACACTATTTATAACTCAAGAACGGCAGTACCGATTTAGCTGAAAATTGGGAAGGTAGCTTAGAACCAGGAGAAGGACATAGGATACTTTTCATCCCGTTTGATCGCGTTCCCATGGAACGTGACATAAGACGTCAAAGAGAATACAAGTCACTATGAAACGTGGTATAACAAAAATGCATTTGATATGTAATAACAAAACGCAAATGACAGCTAAATATAATTTTGTCTACGAGTATGATTAAGTATGGTTGAAAATTATAATTTTGTCAGAAATTCATAATCAGAAATTGTTATTGTCTTTGAATCATCATTAATAATGCCGCGACCAAGACGATTGAATCTTTCCTGACAAAGCCGTAATGGTTCTTCTATTACAGACCATATCTTCGGCAATTTGGTAAATATATTTACGACAAAGAATATGGCGGTACGAAGTTCGCCGGGTCAACTAGTAGATTATAAAACTCCACACTGACTTTCTATCTCGGGCGCAATGTGTCCAAAAATGAATAAGAACAAAGCCCACCAATTACAAAAAAAAAGAAAAGATATCGTTAGAAGCAGCGGAGGGATCACCAGGCAGCAGTTTCTAAGGAAACTTAAAACTAACATGCTCACCAATTCACCTAACAATCGTTATGACTATGGCATTATCCCCAGAGATGCCTAGTTTCAACAATGGAAATCGGTGGTTTCCTTATCATCATAATATCAGCTCATATCGTATATGAGCGACCAATCATCAACCAACGTGGGTTAATTTGCCTGCCATTGTGGAACAGACTTGAGCCTGGCAGTGGGATGTATATGTATATGAGCCGTGATTATGATGATAATAAAAATAAGTGTTTCAAATTATGTTTTAAGTTCTATATTCTTTACTGAAACTATGTATTTCTTCTATTTTCTGATCCTTTGTTTATTACATTGTTCTTTTTTAGAAGAGCATACTTGCTCAACGAATGATTTTTCTTCAGCCCAAATATCGCTGGTTTAGTCGAGAATAGCGACGCAAATAAAAATTACTGATTTTAGAGAAGGGCATTTTAATTTTTTTTTATAAATGTTTTAGTGCATACCATAATATTTAAAGGGTTTATTGAGGGCGTTACTGTACTCATTAAAAGAAAACTTCTTTGTTCATGATAAAATATCAAGGATTTTAGATATCAAGAATCATTTGGCATACAATACTCAATTTTACATAATTTTGAATCACGTCGATATTTTTGCAAACCAGCGATATACATATAACCAATAGTAACCTCAGGTTTCCTCCATGTTGATAGGCAAAATGACATAATTCACTAGGCTGGTCAGACGAAGGTTTTGTCTCAAATATTAGAAGAATACATTTATTACATTAGTATTATATTAATTTTGTAAGCTTCATTATCATTATCAGGCATTTTAATTTATTTGCATAGGCATTTTATAACTAAATCAATTAGTTTAAAACCCTATATAATTGATATAGAATATACATATGTAAAATAAATTATGTTATTAAGGCAGTATTTATCTCATGGCCGTTAGTGACTTTAAGCCGTCTTGTGATAACTTCAGTTACATAATGCTCCTCTGAGCTAATATACGCCACACTGCTAGGCTCGAACTTCCTCTACTATAAAAGAAAAATTGATCTACTATACCATGCTGATCAGATTAGTTGGTATAGGGTTTGATTTTCCTTTTCTTGCATATATGTTATGTGCATATTACTCGTCTTTAACGTTAAATACATAGTCCAGTCATCTTAGGCCAAATTAGATAAAAATCTCGGCAAATCAAGATACTCAGTATATTATCACGTAAAAACTTATATTTTGGCATCCTAATTTTACTCTCAAAAATCATGGGGGTTTAATAAAAAATGATAATTATATATTTAGCAATAAATTATAACCTTAATATTACGAGTTTTTGATGGAGACTACCAGTTCACCTCAGATAATTCTTTGACCGCGCGCTCTACGCCCTCTATCTCGAAAACAGTTCAAGATATAAAAAAATGTTAAATACAACAGTTATAGAGAATTTAATTCTCTACAATATTGATAATAAATACAAATAGCGTAAAACCCATGGAAAACGATTGCAAAAAATGTAAAAAAAGTCGATTTTTGTGGCCATTAATCCCTGAATTTAAAACTATCGACTATCCAATTATATGTGAATTTTGAGAACAATTTTAGGATGCCTAAATACAAGTTTTTACATGGTAATATACTTAGTATGTCTATTTGCCGAGGTCAACCCACTATAATGACTGGACTAATAGGCAAAAAAGGGAGTGATTAATTGTATTCGCACCCCGTCACCATACGCATAATGAAACTTATATAATTAAGTCTCAATATTAATGAAATAAAAATGGATTATATATTCTTAAAAATGCGGTATTTATAAAGTAACTCAGTCACGATGCTTAGAATCGATAGCATATCGAATTTCCGCTAAAAAATGCGATAAACTTTAACTTATTGCTAAGGGCATGGCTATTAATTAATGTATTACGCTCACTTTTAATTATGAGTTTTATTTAATGTTATCTGTGAATTTAATAAAAAAAATTCTGTAAGGAATTGAATATTTGTAAGGTATTTATAAAGGTTTAAAAAGAATACATATTGTCTAATTTTTAAAGAATCAATTTAAGCAATTTTTATAGGTATCATATTATATTTAGGATGTTTTCTGTAATCCTTATATATTTGTTAACTTGCTAGTCAATTTTGGCAGGACTTGTTTTAATATTTAGATAGAGACATAAGTGGCAAATGACAGAACAACCGCTTCCATAATAAACACATACATATGTATATATCTAGCTAGGTTTTATTTATAGAAAATGTTGTTTTGTCCGTGTTTTTAGCAAAACAAACAATGACATTAAATTTTAAAAGAATATGAATTCAAATTTCGTTGTCAACGTCATGAGTTACGATAGCTCAGATGGGAAGTTGACAGGTTCTAATTTTGATTTTGTTGACATTCAAACAGCGCCGGTTCGAATCTCGGTGTTATTATTATTCCCTTTTTTTTTTATATATTTTCATTATTTATTTTTTATTAATATATATCTAAATAAATTGGATAAAAATAATCCGAGCGAAGCTCGGTCAACCAAATATTCCGTACTGAAACGCAAATGATTTGATGATCACATAAATATTGGTGCTACATTTATTTGTTTACCCAAAGCAATAACTTTATGCTTAATCTTACCGCTATGCTTAAAATGATCGAAATTAATTATAATGTAATCATCTAAATAAATTAATTGAACAACACACATTTTAGAATTGAAAGGTCTTTCTAGAAATCCGATGTTATTTATTTTAGCTGCGATTTAATAAGAGTGCAATCAAATTATATGACACATTGAAAAATAAAAAATAAATAGACTATAGCTACCCTCAGAAGTTATTCTAAGCTAAAACCTTGGCTCGAATTCACTGTTAATGAGTTCTTTGACCATGAAGACGAATATTAAAAACCAGTGGCATATTTTAACGTCACTAGATATATTCTCTGTATATAAATCTAATAAAATACAAAAGTTGTGTTCCTAACCTCGTCTTAAAACTAATTACGTGTATGTTAAGATGCATTTAAATATGCCTTGCTCGATTTTAATAGCCCATTCTTATACATTTTTATTGTCTATATGAACATATAACTAATTCACCTAACAAAGGAACAGGTAGGGATTAACAAAACCTACATTAAATTATAAATTTGAATACATTGTACAAACAATAAAATATTAGTAGGACTAATTAATATATAATGAAAATGAACCACCATATTTTAGCTCAAAGTAGGTATTTGTTAATTAGTTTGAATTATATTATTTGATTAAACTCTGGTCAGAGCTGTGTGCTGATGATTGCAAATTGAGCGTATTACGGCCTAATTTGCAACAGGAAAATCAATGTCATCTCGCTTCGCACAAAGTACCAAAATGCATATAATATGAAGGCATGAAGGTAAGTAGGACAACAAGAAAATAACTGATTTCATACAATACTTCTGATTATTAACCATTCTATGAAATAAGACTCTTAAACGCAAGTAAATATACGATAATTAAGAGGTCGCTAACTTGTTGTAAGTATAAAGCATATTAAAACGAATAAAGAAACACTTAGACTCAATAGGACACCGAGTAACTACTCTCACATGACTGTGCAGAAGAACCTTATTTCTACATGAAATAATGACAGTAAAGTAGGTAGTAATTCTTATAGTAATAATTCTTCCGTTCTATGGGGTAAATCGGAAACTAAACTTAGTTATGATTTTAATTTCCTTAAAATAAATTTGTATAAAATATCTTACCGGTCGCCTTTTTAACTTCCTACCAGCTACCAAAACGTGATGCGATGTGTACTTAGGAGTGGTAGGACCACACTGTCGACAGTCATCTGTCTACAGCCGCGGGCCGGTCCGTCCGGGGCAGTACCATGCTCTCGCAGAAAATCGACGTCTGAGTAGTAGCAATTTGTTACTGCGCTTCGTTCGGTGAGTGAGAGAGCCGGAAGCCCAACTTTCTGAGGGTGATTGCGTGTGAAGGGCTTTGGTGGTGCCCTTGGTATCACTGAGCCTCAATGCACGTATTCACACTCCCTTGGCTTTCTTCGCGGTAGGCAACGGCCTTGTGAAGGTCCATGAGCGGCAGCAACACTTACCATCAGGTGTACTGTTTGCTCGTTTGCCACCGATTGCAATAAAAAAAAAAAACTATCTAAATTGATCATATGCCTGACCAATAAACAACCAATAATCAACTGGAAAGGATTTCATTTGTTTGTCATTGTAGAGGCTTAATAGCATCTGTCATTGGGATACTTCAATGACCGAAATTGCATTGTTCAGGGAATCTATTTTCTTACACCTAATTAATATTAGTTACTATTACAAAGCTCAAGATTTTATTTGTTTATTTGAATGTTCTAATCCCAGAAGCTACCAGTTGGATTCCAATAAATCTTACTATCTCAGATAACCTGTTCATCTAAAAAAAAATTAAGTTACGAGTAAAATTCATAACGCTGTAACAGATAAGAGTAAAACAGTTTTTTTAAATATTAAACCAGATAAAATATTGTAATAGCAGCCGTCATGCTTATTGTGTTGTTAAAAGAATAAATTGTGATTGATGTTTGTATTATGGCTATTATTAATACTAATTCACTATTTGTGCATAGGGATATTTTAGCTGTATAATATTTTCTATATTGTACAGCTCTAAGCCGCAGTTACAGTATATTTTTTATAACCGCTATCCTAAATCTTCATATAATTTATCTATATTTAGTCTTATTTCATCTACTAATTACATACACGTATATCACCATAATACCCACTATATTCTAGACCTTTTAAACATGGCTCATGCGTCTAACTGCTAAATAAATGATTGCCCAAAATTATAAAATAAAGCCCTATCTTGAAAATAAGCCTTTGACGGCTGTACGCGGGGGCCATCCGGTCGATGGCCCTGTATGGCGCACCGGTGTGGGCGGGGTCCCTGACCGTTCGACGCAGGGCTTTTCTGTGGCGACCACAGAGGGCCATGGTAATCAGGGCTAACAGGCAGCGTGCCTGTTAGCCGGGACTCCCCCTAAGGGCCCTGGAGGCGGCAATGCTCGCCGATGTGTATCGGCGGGTGTCGGGGGTGCGAGCGGAGGGCGGTGTGATCTCTTTGAGGGAGCCCACCGCTTGGCGCGTCGACGCCCGCCGAGGCGTCATTGCCCGTTGGGCAGTCCGGTTGGAGTGGCCTCGGTTCAGTGTGCGGACCATGAAGGCCTTCCGGCCGGTGCTGATGCAGTGGCTAAAACGGCGGCACGGGGTGCTCTCCTTCCGACTGGTGCAGGTTTTGACGGGGCACGGACGCTTCGCCAAATACCTGTACACGGTTGCTAGGAGGGAAAGTACACCGTCCTGTCACCACTGCGATTGCGTGGGCGGGGGAGCGCCGTGAACTCGTCGCGATCATCGGTGTCCATCTGACGCGGCCGACCATCGCCAAGAAGATGCTCGACAGCGGCAGAAACTGGGCCGTGGTCGCCGCTTTCTGTGAGACCGTCATCTCACGGAAGGTGGCGGCGGATCGTGCACAAGAGGAGCTCCTCTTCGATGACACTTTCCGCCACCGGCGACTCGGGCGGCGCAGGCGTGAGTACCTGCGCCTGATGTCACCCTAACAAAGGCCGCGGGTGATCTGACCGGGGATTTTAGTCCGGCACCCACAGAGAGGCTGACCGCGCGACGTCGACCGACGTCCCGGGAGAGGGACGTCGAGAGGTGAGGGTACCCGAAAGGGTATTCCGTCGGGCCGACCACTGACGACAAGACACCCTGCTCCGGTTGTCGTCCCAACGACGAGTGCAACGTAGGTACGGGTGGGTTATGGGCCCGCGCGTTGTCCTTTCGTCGCCCTGGACGAAATGGACCGCGTGTGCGCTTACCATAGCCCAACCATAAAAAAAACTGAGTCGTTCCACCACTGTGGCGTCCGATGGTGGCTAGCGCGACTGCTTGTGCTTTACCATCTTTACGTGATAGAATCATACTTTCGACAATCGTCCATCTAATGTCGCGTGCCAGTCTATCCGAAGCGAGAGAGCGGGAAGCCCAACTTGCTGAGGATGTTTGCCTGTGGTGGGTTTTGGTGATGCCTTTAGTATAACCAAATCTCATTACACGCTTTCACACTCCCATCATTTTCTTCACGGTAGGCAGCAACCTGGCAAAACGCCATTTATTTAGAAAAAACATCGTAATATTATTTTTATTAATGTGCTATTTTAGTTCCTGTCGTAATCTGTTCTTTTATGTATATATACTTCTATAAAATAATGTATGTTCTATAAAATAATGTATAATTCTCTAACTTTCCAACATAAGTATACCATACCTATTTACAGTACTTTCACGTACGAAAACTGAACAATCGCTTTTTATAGGTGGTTTATTAGTTTCAGATGTATATTTATTTGTTTGTGTTACAGACTCCTAGGAATTGGATCTTGACCCACTTTCAACAGTCAGATTTCATTTAAAATTTGTTATTTTAACAAGGACCAATGACGAGAAAATAGTTTAAATAGCTTGTCTCATTATCATCATCATCATTACAGGATTAGAGATTTCTTTATAAAATATATTTTGTAGCTGAGATTTAGTCTTAACTTGATAGATGTCGTTATTTCTGTTTGCTAGATTATACTTTCTTAACCGATCCTTTTGATTTGAACTACGTAGAAGTGTGTGAGGGAGACGTAGCGACGCTATGTTAGGTCGTAAGCGACTGAGCGGTGAACTAATATCATTTCTTTGTAATATTTTAAATAATAGTAGAAATCGTATTATTTTATTCAATACTTTACATATTAGTTCCTGTCGTAATCTATTTTCTACAAGTATATATGAATAAATCATATATACTTGTGGAAAATAATTTCGAAGTTTCACATCTGCCAGGCGTCCTGAGCGACGGCTTACTTTTTTTCATGTATTTTTTTATTTGTATTAATCGAAGTAATCACCCATGCAATCAATGCATCTTTGCCAACGCAGCGGCAGTTTATTGATGCCCTTCTTAAAGAAATCAGCTGGACGGGAGGCAACAAATTCTCCAAAGGCATTTTATACTGCCTCTCGGGTATTGAATGTCTTTCCCGCCAAAAAGTTATCCAAAGCCTGCAAAAAGAAGTAGTCTGTAGGCGCAAGGTCTGGTGAGTATGGCGGATGACGGAGAGCTTCCAACCCCAGTTCTTGCAACTTGGTGACTGTCTGCTGTGCAGTATGAGGTCGCGCATTGTCGTGCAGGAGCAGTGGAGACGAGCGATTGACCAATGCTGGTTGGAGATGTGCCAGCTTCTCCATCATTGTGTTCAGTTCTTCACAGTACACATCTGCAGTAATGCTCATCCCGTTTGGTAAGAAGCTGTGATGAATCACACCGGCGCTAGACCACCAAACAGACAAGACAAGGTGACTTAACAGATGCATTCTGTGCGAAATTCAAAATTCCCTGAAATTGATTACAGCAGCATCTAACTGGTCCTTTTTTTGTTAGGCTATAGTCTGGAAAAACCCCGGGGCAACGGATGGATGGCGTACGACCCCATAACCTACCATATGCCCTCCCCATCGCCATTGGGCCGACCACTGGTACCGATTCCTTGACATTCATGGACTGCTCGGCAGGTTGCCCTTTGGAGTATCGTCCCATTCGACGCCCCGGCAACAAGACTGTGTTGCCGGTGCACCGCCCTCACACGGTCGGCCTCTCTGCGGGTGGCAGTCTAATCCCCAACCCGTCCACCCGCTACCTCGGCTAGGGCCTAACTGGCCCTAATTCATTGTTTTAGTGGTCTAAAGTCATATTTATGTTACTGCTTTTCTAATGGAACCACTTTGGATCATATCGGTGGGTTTAATCAAAAATTTATAATTGACATAGAAATATTTTTGTTTCTTATGTATGTATTTTTAACGCGAAACTAACAAAAGGACAGACGATGAGTTGAGAGTGGAGCAATATGGATTTGGATGCGAATCAAAGGGGCCAAAACCTGGCTGATTTTTTGGAGAAGGAAGGACTCTTTATGATGAATTCCTTCTTCAAAATGCGGCCACAAAGGAAGTGGACGTGGATTGGTCCCGATGATTCCACTAAAAACGAGATAGACTTTATCTTGTCAGACAAACAACAAAATATTCAATGATGTCTCTGTGATCAGCAGGATCAAAACTGGGAGTGATCACCGAGTGGTACGAGGCACATTGAATTTGCGTACGAAAATCGAGCGGGTTCGCTTGATGAAGTCTACACTCCGACATACACCTGTCTAATAGCCCTAAAACCCCGTGAGCTTTCAGCTCCAATTACATAATCGCTTCCAATGCCTAGAAGAGTGCGAATCCTCGAACGATATGAGCAACAGGTTCGTGCAAACTGGCTACGCTGTCGGGTCAAAGTTTTTTAAGACCCGTCGCGCAAATAGACCAAGAAACCTTTCAAACCAGACTCTCTAGCTCATGGAGCGGAGAATGGAAATAACGGTGCAGTCTTCAGCCTACACATAGGCAGCTAAATAGGTAAAACTCAAAGTCCGTGCGACGTGACGTTCGCCGATTCAATACACAGCGTATTGAAGTGACAATAGACCAGAACCGTGGCTCTAAAGTGTACGCACGAGATTTGTTTATCGGGCACAGCAAAATGACCAAGTTGAAGGCCGATGACGGCACTGTTATTTCATCCCAGGGTGAGATCTTGGGAGAGGTCGAAAGGTTCTATGGGCAGTTGTATAGATCATCCCAGAACCCTGTTGCCGGCTTAGTCCAAGATCCCATCCAAGCTAACTCGGCATTACACTGAAGAAATCCCGGACGTCAGCTTGTACGAGATTAGATTTAGTATAACCAAATCTCATTACACGCTTTCACACTCCCTTCATTTTCTTCACGGTAGGCAGCAACCTGGCAAAACGCCATGAGTTACTACTCACTTACCGTGAGGTGTGCTGTTGGCTCGTTTGCCAACAATAGCAATAAAAAAACTAATCTAGTCAAAGACACAGATGGCTGAAACGGGGATTTTTCCTCCACCCGTAGAGACTGAATGCGCGAGTAGTTTGCAGCCTGGTATCAAAAAGGGGTGTTCGAGTGACCCTGCACAACTTTCTTTTTCTATTCATTCTACAAATTATGAATTTGCGCTAAACCGTTCTCTAAGGAACTTCACAAACATATAAGTGATGGACACAAGTTACACCCAGTCTCAGAGCAACAATTTGTCGATCACACAAAAGATTGTCCGGCGTTGGAATTGATCCCGTGACACTGGGATGGTAGGTTGTTATCTTGACCACTATGTTATCAGTGCAACGTAATTTTCTTAAAAATGGGTACGAAGTTTTTGCTTCACGTATTTATATTAGGTCTTTACCTATGAAATTGCCGTTATGTATGAAAAAAATTAAACGATTTTTAGATGTGAAACATCTATAGGCGAGGGTGATCCCGATTGTTGCGTGGCCTTAACGCCACGCTACGGGACACCATTTTAATTAACTACAAATAAAAATCCGGATACATATGTGTACATTTTTGTAACGAAACCATAGTGCGATTTAAAATTTGTACAACGCCATCTAGTGCGATTAAAGTAAACTGTTACCTATTATGAAAATAAATGTTTATTGAATAAAAATCATCATTTTCTTGGAAAAAACATCGTAATATTATTTTTATTAATGTGCTATTTTAGTTCCTGTCGTAATCTGTTCTTTTATGTATATATACTTCTATAAAATAATGTATGTTCTATAAAATAATGTATAATTCTCTAACTTTCCAACATAAGTATACCATACCTACTTACAGTACTTTCACGTACGAAAACTGGACAATCGCTTTTTATAGGTGGTTTAAGATGTATATTTATTTGTTTGTGTTACAGACCCCTAGGAATTGGATCTTGACCCACTTTCAACAGTCAGATTTCATTTAAAATTTGTTATTTTAATAAGGACCAATGACGATAAAATAATTTAAATAGCTTGTCTCATTATCATCATCATCATTACAGGATTAGAGATTTCTTTATAAAATATATTTTGTAGCTGAGATTTAGTCTTAACTTGATAGATGTCGTTATTTCTGTTTGCTAGATTATACTTTCTTAACCGATCCTTTTGATTTGAACTACGTAGAAGTGTGTGAGGGAGACGTAGCGACGCTATGTTAGGTCGTAAGCGACTGAGCGGTGAACTAATATCATTTCTTTGTAATATTTTAAATAATAGTAGAAATCGTATTATTTTATTCAATACTTTACATATTAGTTCCTGTCGTAATCTATTTTCTACAAGTATATATGAATAAATCATATATACTTGTGGAAAATAATTTCGAAGTTTCACATCTGCCAGGCGTCCTGAGCGACGGCTTACTTTTTTTCATGTATTTTTTTATTTGTATTAATCGAAGTAATCACCCATGCAATCAATGCATCTTTGCCAACGCAGCGGCAGTTTATTGATGCCCTTCTTAAAGAAATCAGCTGGACGGGAGGCAACAAATTCTCCAAAGGCATTTTATACTGCCTCTCGGGTATTGAATGTCTTTCCCGCCAAAAAGTTATCCAAAGCCTGCAAAAAGAAGTAGTCTGTAGGCGCAAGGTCTGGTGAGTATGGCGGATGACGGAGAGCTTCCAACCCCAGTTCTTGCAACTTGGTGACTGTCTGCTGTGCAGTATGAGGTCGCGCATTGTCGTGCAGGAGCAGTGGAGACGAGCGATTGACCAATGCTGGTTGGAGATGTGCCAGCTTCTCCATCATTGTGTTCAGTTCTTCACAGTACACATCTGCAGTAATGCTCATCCCGTTTGGTAAGAAGCTGTGATGAATCACACCGGTGCTAGACCACCAAACAGACAAGACAAGGTGACTTAATAGATGCATTCTGTGCGAAATTCAAAAATCCCTGAAATTGATTACAGCAGCATCTAACTGGTCCTTTTTTTGTTAGGCTATAGTCTGGAAAAACCCCGGGGCAACGGATGGATGGCGTACGACCCCATAACCTACCATATTCCCTCCCCAACGCCATTGGGCCGACCACTGGTACCGATTCCTTGACATTCATGGACTGCTCGGCAGGTTGCCCTTTGGAGTATCGTCCCATTCGACGCCCCGGCAACAAGACTGTGTTGCCGGTGCACCGCCCTCAAACGGTCGGCCTCTCTGCGGGTGGCAGTCTAATCCCCAACCCGTCCACCCGCGACCTCGGCTAGGGCCTAACTGGCCCTAATTCATTGTTTTAGTGGTCTAAAGTCATATTTATGTTACTGCTTTTCTAATGGAATCACTTTGGATCATATCGGTGGGTTTAATCAAAAATTTATAATTGACATAGAAATATTTTTGTTTCTTATGTATGTATTTTTAACGCAAAACTAACAAAAGGACAGACGATGAGTTGAGAGTGGAGCAATATGGATTTGGATGCGAATCAAAGGGGCCAAAACCTGGCTGATTTTTTGGAGAAGGAAGGACTCTTTATGATGAATTCCTTCTTCAAAATGCGGCCACAAAGGAAGTGGACGTGGATTGGTCCCGATGATTCCACTAAAAACGAGATAGACTTTATCTTGTCAGACAAACAACAAAATATTCAATGATGTCTCTGTGATCAGCAGGATCAAAACTGGGAGTGATCACCGAGTGGTACGAGGCACATTGAATTTGCGTACGAAAATCGAGCGGGTTCGCTTGATGAAGTCTACACTCCGACATACACCTGTCTAATAGCCCTAAAACCCCGTGAGCTTTCAGCTCCAATTACATAATCGCTTCCAATGCCTAGAAGAGTGCGAATCCTCGAACGATATGAGCAACAGGTTCGTGCAAACTGGCTACGCTGTCGGGTCAAAGTTTTTTAAGACCCGTCGCGCAAATAGACCAAGAAACCTTTCAAACCAGACTCTCTAGCTCATGGAGCGGAGAAAGGAAATAACGG
This sequence comes from Lymantria dispar, assembly GCA_032191425.1. Taxonomy (NCBI): domain Eukaryota; kingdom Metazoa; phylum Arthropoda; class Insecta; order Lepidoptera; family Erebidae; genus Lymantria; species Lymantria dispar. The sequence goes on from CM063440.1 coordinate 10,706,837, forward strand.
TGCAGTCTTCAGCCTACACATAGGCAGCTAAATAGGTAAAACTCAAAGTCTGTGCGACGTGACGTTCGCCGATTAAATACACAGCGTATTGAAGTGACAATAGACCAGAACCGTGGCTCTAAAGTGTACGCACGAGATTTGTTTATCGGGCACAGCAAAATGACCAAGTTGAAGGCCGATGACGGCACTGTTATTTCATCCCAGGGTGAGATCTTGGGAGAGGTCGAAAGGTTCTATGGGCAGTTGTATAGATCATCCTAGAACCCTGTTGCCGGCTTAGTCCAAGATCCCATCCAAGCTAACTCGGCATTACACTGAAGAAATCCCGGACGTCAGCTTGTACGAGATTAGAATGGCTCTGAAACAATTAAAGAACGGAAAGGCACCGGGAAATGACGGAATTACCACAGAACCCTTGAGGGCAGGCGTCAAGCCAGTTCTAAAAGCCCTACAGAAGTTGATTCTCTCATTCTCGGGGGCGACATTCCAGAGTCGTGGACCAGGAGTGTGGTGGTGTTGTTCTTCAAGAAGGGCGATAAAACGCTCTTAAAGAATTACAGACCCATCTCACTCTTGAGCCATGTGTACAAATTGTTCTCAAGAATCATTATGAAGCAACTCGCGTGCAAGCTCGACAACTGCCAGTCGCCCGAATAAGTCGGCTTCCGAAGAGGTTATAGTACCAAAGACCACATCCACACGCTACGCCAGATAATACAGAAGATCGAGGAGTATAATTGGTCTCTGTGTCTAGCGTTTGTTACTATGAGAAAGCTTTTGATTCTGTCGAAACTTGGAAAGTGCTGCAGTCCCTTCAACGGTGCCAAATTGACTATCGATACATTGAAGTGCTGAAGTGTTTGTACAGAAACGCTAATATGTTGGTCCGCATCCAGAATAAGAGTACGAAACCAATCCAGTTGTAGAGAAATGTGAGACAGGGAGACGTCATCTCTCCAAAACTGTTCACCACTGCGCTGAAAGATGTCTTCAAGCTCTTAGACTGGACCGGACTCGGCATCAACATCAACGGCGAATACATCACTCCCTTTCGATTTGCTGACGATATCGTAGTCATGGCAGAATCCATGGAGGACTTTGGCACTATGCTTAATGACCTCAGCAGGGTTTCTCAACTAATGGATCTACAAATGAACATGGACAGGACGAAAGTCATGTCTAATGCCCATGTCATTCCTGTACCGGTCCTAGTTGGGAATGCGATTCTCGAACTCGATTCTTGAACTCGAATCCAACTCGGCTGAGCAGCGTTCGGGCAACTTAAGAGGATCTTCTTGTCCAATATTCCGCAGTGTCTGAAAACAAAGGTTTATAACCAGTGTGTGTTAGCAGCGATAACTTACGGCACTGAAACGTGGTCCCTAAATGTCGGCCTCATAAAAAAGCTCAAAGTTGCTTAACGTGCTATGGAGAGGGCTGGAGGAGGAGAGAAATACCGATTTCTCTACGTGATAAAATCCGAAACACGGAAATCCGTAGAAGAACGGGTGTAACCGACATAGCCCGCAAAATTAGCACGTTGAAATGATAATGGGCTGGCCACATCGCTCGTCAAACCGACAACCGTCGGAGAAGAAAGGTACTTGAGTGGCGATCACGAATCGGACGGTGCAGTGTAGGACGACCTTACTAGGTGAACTGACGACATTCTCAAAGTCACAGGGAACCGTTGCATGCAAGTGGCGCAGGACCGTTCCGAGTGGCATTCTCGTGGGGAGGCCTATGTCCAGCAGTGAACGTCTGTAAGCTGATGGATCGATGGATGGATGTATATATTTTTGTGTTGTAGGTCCACACTGTCGACAGTCTTCTGCCTACAGCCGCGGGCCGGTCCGTCTGCGGTAGAACAACATTCCTGCAAAAAAAAACGATGTCTGAGTAGTAGTAATTGTTACTGCACTTGGTTCGTTGAACGAGGAAATCAACTACCTTTTTTTGGGTCGGCGCATTCCTCGCCCGACTCCGTCCGGGGCGACAGAGGGGCGTGAGCACGTACACTCGTAACTCACCCATATAGCACGTCGCTTTCGTCGTTGGGCCGACCACTGGTGCAGACTTCCTTGACTTCAGTGGAGGAAATCAACTACTTACCGAAACGCCACCTTAAAATCAACCTGACTGTACGTCAGTTCCATGGACCGAGTTTCCACTTACCATCAGAGGGGCTGTTGGCCCACCTAAAGGACAATTAAGAGTAACCAATAATTACTTATTGCGTCAATTTAAAAATAAATACGCCTTCAATATTTTAAATTTACTTTTAACTATTGATAATGGAATCAGAAAAAGAAAATAATAAAAATTCCATAATTATTTTAGTTTAACAACCGTCTCCGAATTATTTATGTACCCACGTCCTATGGTTCACGGTCACTGATAAGCTTTTAGTTGACTTTTACGACATCCGCGGACAAGGTTTAGTGTCATTTGTGATTATACACAACAACACACGACACAAATTAGACTTTAAAGAGAAATCTCTCAATATATCTCTTTTTTATTTAGAAGAAATTCTTGTCGCTCGTTTGGCGGATACTTTTGCTATGCGTTATTCCTACCCCTCATATTAGGCAAAATGCCACTGTCCACAAAAACTCAAAATTAAAATGGAAAAAAAATCTGATACGTCAACTATTGGTTTTGAAATATTTAGTTTTCAATAAAAATCATTAGAAGATACTGATTGCTGTGTTCAATCTCATCATTGTTAAAATAAAAACTTAAAAAAGAAATAAATTTGATATATTTCACTCCTTAATTCTCCTTTAAATTTACATTTTGTTCACAGTGTACATAGTACGTCCATTGATAAATATAGAATTAAAAACACATACATGTATATAAATACATATTTATATTTTTCCTCTCAATCTTCTATTAAAAATAACAAACGACACGTCTGCGACAAGGCTAGCCTTTATTCTTTCACAAGAGTGAATACTGCGATGTCAATAGCTTTGAATTAATACGCCTCTCTCCAATTAATATGACACGTTGACATATTTTGATTTCTATCAAACCATATATTTTACTGTAAATATGTTTTACTTTGCGTAACGTTATTTATGCAAAATATGTGATCCCTTCGCATATGCCGAGAATTTTTTATTTGCTCTGTGATTTTTATTTTGTAAGTAGACGTTTCAGAACTTTATTAACGCTCTTTTTTGTTTCGCATGGGAAAATTAATTTTGGTACTTTGCAGACCATGGCGTGAATTAGGTATACTGACCTCAATGTCGACTTTATTTTAGGAATATTACTACTTCTCAACCATGTTAAAATCTGGGGACGCTTTTGAAACCCATTTCTTTACATCGGTCGTCCGCGCTGCAGGGTTCCCTTCCGGGTTAACTAATGTTATCCTGCCCTATTGAGAGAATTGAGAGAAGGAAAACTCGAAATAAAACCCTATACCAACACGTCTGACCAGCGTAGTATAGTAGGTCAATTACCCTTCCATTATGGAGTAGGCCCGAGCCCAATAGTGGGACGTATATGGGCTGAGATGATGAGATGATGATCCTGCCCTACTGGCAACGTAAAGTCGGGTTAGCTTCCCTGTAGTTGGCAAGTTATTCCACAGTCCTTACTACCCGGTTGCTATGGCTGATACTTTAAATTAGCTACTTAAATGAAACGTATACTTTACTTATTTTAAAGGACTATTGCTTTAGAAGAATCTTTTTTAAAAGTTTACCTACTAATAGATATGAGCAGTTATGAATGTTTTTTCAATACTTACCATTTAGATCTGTTATTTATATATATATCTCTTTTATTCAACTTAAGAATTTATAACCTCGTTTAATATCAGAAGGCTTTTTTTTTTTTTTTTATGGGTGGGCTATGGTATGCGCACGCGCGGTCCAATCCGTAACCCACCCGTAACCACGTCACCTCGTTGTTGGGCCGCCGACCACCGGAGCAGATGTGACTTGTCGTCAGTGGTCGGCCCGACGGAATACCCTTTCGGGTAACGTCACCTCTCGACGTCCTGGGACGTCGGTCGCCGTCGCGCGGTCAGCCTCTCTGCGGGTGACGGACAATTCCCCGGTCCGATCACCCGCGGCCTCGGCTAGGGCGGCATTAGGCGCAGATACTCGCGCCTACGCCGCCCGAGTCGCCGGCGGCGGAATGTGTCGCCGAATAGGAGCTCTACTCGCACACGATCCGCCGCCTCTTTCCGTGAGATTACGGCCTCACAGAAGGCGGCGACCGCGTCCCAGTTCCTGACGCTGTCGAGCATCTCCCTGGCGATGGTCGGCAGCGTCAGGTCGGCATCGATAATCGCGACGAGTTCACGGCGCTCCCCCTCCCACGCAGCACACACCTCGAGCGTGTGCTGCGCCGTGTCCTCGTCGCAATTGCAGTGGTGGCAGGACGGTTAATATCAGAAGGTATATTTCGTCTGTTATTAAATGTTCTGCTTCCTAAAGAAATATACTGTTTCCTTGTAATGATAAAGTAGCAATACAATTGACTATCCTTTTTTTTTTGGTTATTGTAATATAGTTATAGATAAATGTATTTGCGCCTTTTCAAAGTCAAGATATTTTAAAGAGAAAATCCTATTTTGATAATTATTTTTTTTAGTAGTACATTTACTATATTATAGTATCTAATAGTATCGTCTTAAGTGTATTATGCGCTACATAGTATTGTGTTGATTGACTCTTGAATGCCCTACAGCTACAGTTTTAACGAAAAATTATATAATACCCCTTAGCGTACTGAAAATATCATACGGAACCGCCGTAAAAATTAGATAATTCCAAATAAACATTGCTTTTTTATGAGTAAATTCATATTAACTGTGTCACAAAAGAACAACATTCGTACACAATAATAAGTTGAGGCATTTAATTAACATCCCTAACACTTGTTCGTGTGAAATTACTCGGTGGGTGAAAAAAAGACTACAACGTGTCGTCTCGCATAGCCGACGACAGATTTATAATAATTAGAAACGATACACACAGAGCTGTTGGATCGTAAGTATGCTTGTAAGGCAAATTTATTTTTACTTTTAGGTCAGAAATCATCAAACATTTTTATAGATGAAGGGTACATTAATAAAGGGGTACAGTAATGTGAAACTTAGTGACTGAATATATCGAATTATATTTGTTAATCTTCATCCTAACAAAAAGTCTGATTGCCATTTAGGCATGTGAAATGTCAACCATTACGTTATGATAAAGTTCACAGAAGAAACTTTAATGACGACTATAAAGAAATACTTAAAAATAAAATACTAATATCTGAAAAGTGATGTGCTTAATTAAAAATCTACTATCTCATTGGTTGAATTTCCACATAGAACAAAATTTATGGCCTTTAAATTGTATAATACAAGAATGATTTCCTTAGTGCCGGGTGATGTCTTAAAAACACCCTCATCATCTGATCCTAATTATTTGGGGTCGACTGAATATATATTCCCTATTTAACCCTCCTGTACCCCTAGTATGCCTTTTTTGGCCCTGGCCTAGCCAGAAATATAATATACCGTTGGATACCCGGATAAAATGTGGAAACAGGTCTATGAACAACTCTGGAAATTCTTTTGTAGGTTTGTCCATTTCTAAGTATACCAATTGGGGCCGAATTAGGCATAGCAAAATTGTTAAAAAAATATGAAAAATAAATTTAAAATATCTCTGAATTAGTCTTGAGCCTAACCGGTCACCACAGAGAGCTCTCAATTTAGTTCATAATCCAATGATGAACTAGTTCGTTCTATTAGTTCATTATTTCTTTTTTTTTGAATAATTTAGTAAGAACAATAAATAAAGAAAAAATATAGTTATGATTATTGCAAGTTCTGTTTATTTTTATTTAAAAAGTACAAAGTATTACATGAAAAGTTCACACGTCTATTTATGTAATATAAGATTTTTATTTAAATAATGAAAAATAAAATAATTTATATTAATAATTAGTCAACAGCTAGGATAGTTCCTAGTATAATGTGTAATTATATTAGAATATTTAAAAAGTATGAATTTTTACAATTAATGTTGACCTGTTTGTAAAATCTTTTATTGAAATAAATACAAAAAAATAAAATAATTTATATTAATAATTAGTCAACAACTAGTCTCGTTTCTATTATAATACGTAATCACATTACAATACTTAAAAAGTGCGACTTTTCACAATAAAATTTCTCACTTATATTTATGGCACATAAGATCTGTTATACAAATAATAATGATAAAATAAAAAAACAAAATCATTTATATTAATAGTTAGATAAGAACCTGACTTGTTCATAGTATTAGATTAAAAATTTCACGATAGTCATTACACGTTAGGAACTTTGAAGACTATTTTTTACATATTACTATGTAAAAATAAATGAAAAACCATGGGGATGTGAAGTTATTTAGTATCGATATCGAAATATCAAGACGCGCACAGTAAATGTAAATAACTCGGTTGGTCACATAGCGCCACTGTCTAGTAAAGTGGACGCTAAAAAAATATAAAAAAAGCTAAAAAGAACTAAGAGCGGGATTATCAATGAACTAGTTCGCATAGTTCACCTAAAGGAGCGCTCTTCCCACCTAGGTCGTTCTCGAACTACCCAAGACTACTCTGAATCTTCTTAATTTTCAAACCAAATTTTAAACAAAATAGAAAATAATATAATAAATAATGAAGAGGAATTTTCTATCGAAAACATTTTTTTTAAACTACCCTAAGAAGATTAGCCAGTATTATGGTAAGAAAAAGAATTTTACCTATTTTGATAGGTATTTTTTATAATCCTCTAATTTTAGTGGTGTATATACTTTAGAGCACTTTACTATCTTTACCAATATTCAGCCATTTGCTGTCCACTATTTGACATAGAACTCCCTCACAAATAAGGTCAAACAGCACACACAGCAGGCGGTTAGGTGATTACAGTTATGTGCTATACGTTTCTCAGGAGAGAGCTGCTGTCTACTCCACTCACGAGGGAACCTATAGCTGATTTTTTCGATTTACACGGGCGAGTAAGATGATAAAGTGATGAAAATTGTACTCTTAGTCAAATTAATTATCGGATTTCTGAAATGCAGATAAACAAAAGGGATCCCTATTTCCATTTTTAAGGGCAAGTTGGTATGAACTTTTTCCTTTCTTTTTCAAGAATCTTGTATATGCATATCCCGTCTCGTGTAAATTGTTTCTGCTGGATGATAAATAAATGGTATTCTTACTCCATTAACAACAATATGCAGTTGAGAATATTTAATGTTTACATAAATATTATATCAAACATTTAATTTACAGATATGCTATTTTTGTTAACCGTATGTCTCAGCCATCCTAAAATAGACGCCGTAGCTTTCATCTCATTACGCACTGACAATTATATTTCTGTTGATGGATACCGTCAATTCTGTCCCGTAATTCAAAGGGATAAGACTTAAATTATGATCAAAGAAATTTAAACAGATTTTGGGATAATGTTAATAGCATTAAATTTCGTAATGTGAATATTGAATATTTTCAATTGTACTATTTCAAAATTCTGTTTTGATTGCACTATGTTCTATAAAATACGAGATGGTGCTTAAACACAACCGCGTAGAGATCCAATAGCAGGCAAACTTATGCTTTGTGCAAGGCAAGCCATTCTCTCGACGAAAAGTACTGCTTAGGCCGGTTTAAGACGCATTTTATTTGCTGAGTTTGTTTTGGCCCAACAAAACTTTACTTCGCTCTATATTTAGATACCAAGTATTCCAATACTCTCATATATTTGAAGAGTTTTTCTTAGGCATTAAATATGCAAACTTATGTTTTCATAGGATAGTATGAAGTCTTTAGTTGGCATCTGACTGAATATTTAGCCTCCGCAACTCCTGTGTTACTACTTAGTGTGTAATGTTAAATATTTCGCACCGTGGGATGCTTGATGGTGTTGTGACTCTCGCATCCAGAGTCTATTTAGGGCCAAGCAATTGACCCAGTAATTCGGTCTTCCCCTTTGCTATGTGAGCGACACTGCCATCAATTGAACTAGCAGAAATCACTTTAGGCAGCCTTGACCGTAGCTAGTGTGGTAGTGGAGGTGTTCTTTGGATTTGGTATATGGACTGCTTTTAACGTGCCTTCTCTCCTCGTAAGTTTAGTGAAACTATGTAATAACTACCGCCAATAGTTGGTATTTTAGTATTCATCATCATCCTCATATCAGCCCATAGACATCTTACTATCTATCTTGCTAGGCTTGGGACTTCTTCATTCACATTCTTAGTCAGTCACCATAATTCCATCCGGTAATAAGTGAATCAGTCCATAGAAATATCGGTATTCGTAAAGGAAATACAGAACCTCCTTGATGCAGGACGCGTAAAACTCACAAAATCCATTTTAATCTGCTGACTTTTACTACAAAACTCCATGAGTTCCTATCGTCCGAAAATGATTGCAACTTACAATAGGGCTTTTGTTCCATCTCAGACAGAGAGTGGTCAGATGAACATAGGGGCACCAAACAATATTAAATATCAGTGCTTGTGCGTAGTCAGTAGATCTTACAAGGAGAAGACATGCGTCTCAATGTCTATGACGCGTGTAAGCCGCATTACCAGTTGTGAAAGATGATAGATTGAGACCATATTAAACGATAGCGAAAGGTTGGTCCAAGACTCCAAGTAACTCTTTATGGTACGCGTTAAAACTTATAGAGATACGCCTAGAAGGTGGTATAATCCTCATAGTCTATTCATAGCCATATAATTAATAGATCCCGAAGCTCGGAGCTTCGAAGGCGACCACGATAGACATCGCTCAGAACTAACACCCTGGCTTTATGACAGAATGAGTATTCTAGCTCATAGCCGAGGTAATTTAGGAAGGAAGTTTCATCTGGGACACTATCTGGGTACTCCAAAACTTAAAATAGAGCGGAGTAGGTTGCGCCATCTTCCACCAAGAATAAAGATTCGGTACCAGTAGCCTGTCTGAGGACGATGGGAAAGGAATGCGGTAGGTTATGGGGCAGCGTGTCACCCTTCCATCGTCTCTTATAAATTAGAGGCTTGTCCTCACCATAGCCTGTCATGAAAAAAATACACTATCTCGAAATATCAGTAGACGGATGGCTGTTATATAGACCTATAATATTGGTGATAGTGGGTAGAGTGAAGGCCGCAGAAAGCTTACTCTTTTAATTTTCTTTTTCATATACCTAATTTTTTATTTCTTTTTTCTGTCTATCATTGATGGGCCAGCCTATTTGCTGCGGATAAAAATTGTCAACAGTATGACCCTATCATTACCAATATGTAAGTTTTTACTAATACCTAAATGATAAATATTTAATTAAAACTTCAAGTTCTAAGTAAATAAAAGAAATGTCTGTTTGCAGTCTAAAATTATTCGCTTAAATAACCTACAATGTAAAAAAAGTCGATGGTAGACTAATTACCATATAGAATCCATTTTTCACCGCAACTTACGATATTATCTACAAACAGGGTTATTAGATCCTATCATCGCTGTGTCCATCCATTAAAAGTTTTACTTTCGTATGCGTTTCAAGTTGTATTACGTACATATGATTCCAGTGATAATAATTTATGTAGTAGTTTATTTGTTCTGATAGATACAGAAGGTATATATAAATTTAAAAATGGAAGCCATGTTTAATATTGTGATAATTATGGCGTGATTATAGACTTTACTGACAAAAGATTTGAGATTTAAATAGCTGCCAAGTTCTGTAGATCATTTTGACATTTTTATGAGAAGAAAATATAATATTCTTATGTAAATACTCCGTCATTACATGGAAATCACTAATAATTTCTCTGTGGTGACGGAGTAATAATACAATTCACCATCCTCTATCTTGCCTGTAGGTATCTTGAAAACCTATTAAGGCGGACAATATATTGTAAATAAAACTAATTTATCGTGATTTTATCGTGTCCGTACTTAGTGTTCGAAACGTCGGGCAATCAAAAATTTAATACAAACGTAATAAAATCCGTAAAGTAGTTTCTTTACAATGTGCAATACTCGCGTAAACATCACAAAACATTATGGAGACAATATGGATAAAACGTCTATGTATATTAAGGCAAATTCGAAATAATACCTTTACCTATTCGTTTGACCAGCGGGGTTTGATAGATCAGTCTTCTTCCAGTTGTATGGAAGGCTCGTGTCCAGCTATTTGGCCGTATATTAGCTGAGATGATGACGAGACCGGCGATTATATACTTACTTTTAACGTATCTACGGTTGTGTCATAATTTATTGATGTTGACTACATTATTTAATACACGAAAAGTGGAAATTTAAAAATGTGTATAATTATAATTTTCTATTATTTCTAACTAAGCAATTCACATCTATTTACTCGAATAATAAAGCTAGACAACGTTATAGGTAGAGTATTTAGAAACAACTGAACAGCAAGAGTAACTCATGTGTTTAGATCTAATAATTCAATTATTCATAAGGTTTCCGCGTCAATTACTTAATTTTCAAATGTATAAAAGTAAGCATTACAAATAATTGATATTAAAGGGCCTATAAGAACGTTAAAAGTAATATTTTAACTCACATAGTGTGGTTCTGCTTTGGATTCGAATCCATGCTACTGGCACAGTAGGTTAAGTTAGTGGTATTTCAACCACTAAGCCATCTGTGCAGTAAAATTAATAAATTTCTAAAATTCTCTAATTGCAATTATCTTTAATTATAAAACTTGTTACGAAAAGAAATTAAACAATTAATTTTATAAGAAAATTTCTTAAGTCCGAAAATTTTCGATAATTCGAAAAGACTCATCGCTATATACAGTCTTTAAATTTTAAAAAGAAAGCTTAATAAATCAATATTCGATCAAGCATACTTCAACCAAGTTTAAATTTATAAGAAAACCGGCTAAGTGCGAGTCGGAGTCGCGCACGTAGGGTGCCGTACCATTACCTATAAAAATTGCGTTTGTTGTATGGGAGCCCTCCTTAAAAATTTATTTTATTTTGTTTTTAGTATTTGTTGTTATAGCGGCAACAGAAATACATAATTTGTAAAAATTTCAACTGTTTAGCTATCGCGGCTCTTAAGATACAACCTGGTGACAGACAGACGGACGGACAGACTGACATACAGACAGCGAAGTCTTAGTAATAGAGTTCCGTTATTACCCTTTGGGAACCTTAAAAATTTAAGCTTTTAAGTGGATTCTAATTTCATCTAACTTAATAATTTCCAATATTTTTAAACTATTCATTACATTTACACATTACATGTGAAACAAACTATAAGGTTAATGTAATTGCATTTACAGTTTATATTACAATAATGTATTATTTACACGTAAAGCTAAAAATACAATGTAAAAATGCAAACAGGCTGACAGTACTGCGGATCCAGTAGTAAATAAGAAGCCCGGTAAATATAAAATCATTATACATACTTAATATGGATAAAACAAGACGAAAATGGTCAAAAATAATGTAAATTTTTGTTGGTCTTATCGTTTTTGGTAGTACAGTTAACTTGGCAAGCCTTTAATGGCAAATGCCGTATTTCCAACGTCATTAAAAACAACAAAAAAGTTATATATACGATGCTACTTTTTACTGCAATATCAAGTCGTGAAATTAATAACAATTGTAGCCTGTGTCTTTTATAGAAAATAAAAACAAAGGGGACGGACCTTAATCGTCTCGGTACAGCATTTATATTGCAAAGTTGCAGAATGCACGTGCTTATAATATTTTATTGTTACGTAAAAAATATAATGTGATTTTTGAATAGTTCTTTTACTTTATAGTTTCTACTATAGGTCGCGTTTATAGCACTATATTCGGAGACATGGGCTGATGAATGATTTTGTATTAAGTATTCCATTCTAAACTAATGCATTAAATACCTATGTTACAATTTTTTTTTTGAATGTACTACGGTCAGCAGCGCACCTGCCGCTCGGTTCCATCCAGAACGACAGAGGGGCCCACCTACCCACCCATAAAGCATGTCACCTTCGTCGTTGGGTCGACCACCGGTGCAGAGTTCCTTGACTTCAGTGGTCAACCCGACGGAATACCCCGAGGGAGTACCATCGCCATCCCTCCGATACGCCGATCGCCGTCGCGAGGCTAACCTCTCCACGGGTGCCGGACTAAATACCCGGTCTAGTCACCCACAGCCTCTGCCAGGGCGGTATCAGGTGCAAAATGTTACTATTGATAGTGTTTCTATGTGTGAATGTTCATGTGGTGACGAAATAAGAATACAACTCGACTAAGGCATATCATACGCATATAATATCTATGCAAGAGAAGAAAAACTCGAAATAAAGCCTTATACCAACCTGAATGAACAGCCTGGTATAGTAAGGTCAGATGCCCTCCTATTGTGCAGGAGGATCGAGCCCAGCAGTGGGATGAATATAAGCTAAAAGATGATTATGATATTTTCTTTAAAGGCTTTTAGTTTTGTAAAGGCTAAAATGTCCATTCATCTACGAGGCTACTGATGTCTATGTTACTCCCTGATATTATAGCTTTTCATTGGTGAAAGAATTATTGAAATCGATCTGGTAGTTTAAACGTGAAAGCGTAACAAACTAACAAACTTACTTTCTCATTTATAATATTAGTAAGGATATACTGAGTTATTGTACTGTGTAATAGAGGTAACATATACCTACTACAAACACTTACACTACTCGTGGGTATCGTATAAGACGACTAAGAGCTTTACAATGATCGGGGTCAACTCCATTGGATCCAGTCTGCTCAACAATTACATTCCCGAAGACAGTTGCCTCAGACAGGCGTTTTTTTTTTTTTTTTTTGCGGAACACACGCCCCCGGTCATGGCTCCGCCAGACACTGACCGGGAGGCCGACGACGACAGTGTTCCGCCCATCACGGAACCCGAGATGGGAGTGGCAGTGGCGCGCATGTGCGCAAAGTCCACCGCCCCCGGGGCCGACGGTGTTCCAAACCGCGTGTTGGGCCTGGTCCTCGACCACCTGGGTCCCCGCCTCAGGGAGCTGTTCGACGCGTGTTTAGCGTCCGGACGGTTCCCTGGGTGCTGGAAGGAGGGAAGGCTGGTGCTCCTGCCGAAGCCGGGACGGTCTCCGGGGTCGCCTTCGGCCTACGGGCCTATCGTGCTGCTCGATGACACGGGCAAGCTACTGGAGAGGGTGGTAGCTGCTCGCATCGAGCGGCACCTCGTCGGCACGGGGCCCGATCTGTCGGACGCCCAGTTTGGGTTTAGGAGGGGTCGTTCGACGATCGCGGCTCTGTTGCGCCTGAGGGCCGTGGCGACTGAGGCCGTCACCGGTGGGGGAGTGCTGTTGGCGGTGTCCCTAGACATCGCCAACGCATTCAATAGTCTGCCATTCAGCTGCATCAGGGAGGCGCTCCGGTATCACGGAGTGCCAGCTTACCTGAGGCGCCTAGTGGCAGACTATTTGGTGGGGCGCAGCGTCCTCTGTACCAACCGAGCAGGGGACGTTGTGCGAACGCCCATGACGTGCGGTGTCCCACAGGGGTCGGTCCTCGGACCCACCCTGTGGAACATCGGCTACGACTGGGCGTTGCGGGGGAGCCTCCCGCCCGGGCTGGGCGTGATTTGTTACGCCGACGACACGCTCGTCACAGCCCGCGGTGGGACGCTAGAAGAGGCGGTAAGCCTGGCGACCTATGGCACCGAAGAGGTCGTCAGGCGGATCGAGGCGCTGGGGTTGAGGGTCGCCCTGGACAAGACGGAGGCCCTCTTGTTCCATGGGCGCCTTATGAGCCCTCCCATCGGTCTCGATCACCGTCCGATCGGTTGACATCAGCATCCGGGCCCATATGAGGTACTTGGGCCTGGTGCTCGACGGGCAATGGTGGTTCCGGGAGCATTTCCGCAGGCTCGCTCCGCGGGTCGTCGGCGCGGCGTCCGCCCTATCTTGGCTAATGCCGAACGTGGGCGGACCGAGCGCTACGTGCCGACGGCTGTACACGGGGGTCATCCGGTCGATGGCCCTGTACGGCGCACCGGTGTGGGCGGGGTCCTTGACCGTCCGACTTAGGGCCCTTCTGTGGCGACCACAGAGGGTCATGGCGGTCAGGGCCATCCGCGGATACCGCACGGTTGCGACGGAGGCAGCGTGCCTATTGGCCGGGACTCCCCCGTGGGACCTGGAGGCGGAAATGCTCGCCGAGTTGTATCGGCGGGTGTCGGGGGTGCGCGGGGAGGGCGGTGTGATCTCGTTAAGGGATCTCACCGCCTGGCGCGTCGACGCCCGCCGAGACGTCATTGCCCGTTGGGCAGTCCGGCTGGAGAGGCCTCGGTTCGGGGTGCGAACCGTGGAGGCCTTCCGGCCGGTGCTGATGCAGTGGTTGGAGAGGCGGCACGGGGTGCTCTCCTTCCGACTAGTGCAGGTGTTGACGGGGCACGGGAGCTTCGCCAAATACCTGCACAGGGTCGTGAGGAGGGAGAGTACACCGTCCTGCCACCACTGCGATTGCGACGAGGACACGGCGCGCCACACGCTCGAGGCCTGCGCGGCTTGGGCAGTGCAGCGCCGTGAACTCGTCGCAATCATCGGTGCCGACCTGACGCTGCCGGCCATCGCTAGGGCGATGGTCGACAGCGTCAGGAACTGGGACGCGGTCGCAGCCTTCTGCGAGACAGTGATCTCGCAGAAGGAGGCGGCGGATCGTCTGCGCGTGGAGCGCAGCCTCGATGAGGAGATCCGCCGCCGGCGACTGGGGCGGCGCAGGCGCAATTATCTGCGCCTCATGCCGCCCTAGCCGAGGCCGCGGGTGACGTGACCGGGGATTAGTCCGTCACCCGCCGAGAGGCCGACCGCGTGAGGAAAGACCGACGTCCTCCCCGAGGGGGGGACGTCGGTCGACGGGAGGGTACCCCGCGTAGGGGGTATTCCGTCGGGCCGACCACTGACGACAAGTAAACCTGCTCCGGTGGTCGGCCCAATGACGAAGGCGAGGTGGTTTTCGGGTGGGTTGCGGGAGTTGCGTGCTTAAGCCCCTCTGTCGCCCCGGACGGAGTGGACCAAACCGATTTCAAAAATTCTTTCACCAATGGAAAGCTATAATATCAGGGAGTAACATAGGCTATATTTTATCCCGATATTCTATCGGGAACAGGAACTACGCGGGTAAGATGACTGAAACCGACGCGACGCGAGGGCGGGTTGCTAGTTACTAATACGTTTTGCAATACGAAGTTGGAGGAGTGAGTACATATTGCACCAATCCCAAGTAATTAAGAAGAGCAGGAAGATGATGATAGCGAGTTCTTCAATCGGGTGTATTTTTAATTAATAATACAAATAAATATTATTTTTATTTACGTCTCAATAGGTACGTGCCTGAAATTATCAGTGTTTTAAACTGTAGTGCTTTAGTAAAACTATATTCATTCCCTTTCTATATATACATATTACTATTCATACGAAATAACCGTAACCTCAAGTTAGACAGGTGACCTTAGCTCTGCGTCCAACTATAGACCGATTTCGTTAGGTACAATTATAGGCAAAATTTTGGAGCGTCTCATTCATCCTGAATTGCTTAAAAACGTTAAAATCGATGACGCACAGTTCGGTTTTCGTCTGCAGATGACGCTATCGCAAGTCTCAAAGGTACCGTTAGCTATTACACGGCGCGTAACACTATGGATGTTTTCTGGACCTTAGTCGCGCATTTGACCTGGTAAACTATGATGTCCTCTGGGAGAAGTTACTGGTGTCTCAGGTGCCTAGCCGGATAGTTAATCTGTTGAGATTCTGGGTACTGAGACCAAACTAACAGCGTTAGATGGGGGGGACGCGATGTCTGGTAAATACCTCTACGTGAACGGACTGATCGAGGAGCTGCGAAGCACTCGGGTTGGATGTCTCATGGGAAATGTCTGTGTGAATAACTTGAGCTATGCTGACGATATGGTGCTCCTCAGCCCCTCGGTCAAAGGGTTGAGGAAGCTGCTGTCGGTCTGTGATCATTATGCTGGTGCTCATGGATTGAAATATGATGCTGCCAAAACCGAAATGATGGTCCTCGCAGCGGGCCGGGGTCCGGGCAGGATACCCCAGGTGTATTTGAACGGCACAGTGGTTAACACTGTTAAGCAGTTTAGATACTTAGAACACTTGCTGACTGAACGATTACAGGATGACAAGGACATTGAGCGGGAGCGGAGGGCTCTTGCTGTCAGAGGCAAAATGCTCGCTCGCCGATTTTCGAAATGCTGCGAGGACGTAAAGGTAACTTTGTTCAAGGCATATTGTTTGGGCATGTATACGTGTCAATTGTGGATAACGTCCACGCAAAAAGCAATGGGCAGAATAAGAGTCCGATACAATAATGTATTTAGGGCTCTGATGAAACTACCAAGGCACTGCAGTGCGTTGGGCATGTTCGCTGATGCAGGGGGCCCCGATTTTTTCGCTGTAATTAGATCACGCTTTGCCTCTTATTGGGATAGACTGCGATGCTCATCCAATAGGATACTTGTAGCTATCTTTGACGACATAGAAAGTCTATTGTTTAAGCGATGGATTTCTGTTCACATGGACCAGAACAGAAAGTGACGCAGCATAATATGTGCGGTCTAGAGGCGGAGATGCTCGCCGACATTTATCGGCGGGTGCCGGAGACGCGCGCCCGCGGCGGTATGGTCTCCATTAAGGATATCACCGCCTGGCGGGTCGACGCCCGCCGAGAAGTCATTGCCCGTTGGGGCCCTGTACCACGGGACATATGTGGCGACGATTGCGTATGCTGCGGATGTATGGTTCCATAGAGCCGGTCTCTACGCGGTTAAGAGCGCGTTGTTACGCTCGCAGAGGGCTGCGCTCGTTCTGCTCACCAAGGCATATCGCACGACCAGTACGGCTGCCCTGCCGGTCATAGGTGGGGTACTGCCGGCCGACCTGGAGGTCATCCGTGCTGGGAGAGCAGCGGCGGCGCGCCAGGACGCGACTAGGCAGGAATATCGGGATAGGCGGAGGGCTATATGGACGGATGTTGTTGCTCAGTCGCAGGCGCGGTGGGATCGCGAGGACAAGGGGAGGGAGACGTATCGGTTTTTTCCGGACGTGGCGGCTCGCCTCAAGGCGACTTGGGTCGAGCCGGACTATGAAACCTCCCAATTACTGGGGGGTCATGGGTGCTTTCGCAGGCGGCTGTACGATTTAGGGCTAGGAGCTCACGCGGAATGTAGCTGCGGTGAAGGGGATGAGGACATGCACCACGTTCTGTGGGCATGTCCCCTCTATGATGAGATTAGGTCGGGGATGCTCTCGGGGATACATCGCGACGGAGAAGGTCCGGTATACTACACGGATCTCGTGGCTTCGGAGGCGAACTACCGGCAGTTACGGGAATTCGCGCACGCCTGGTACAAGGCCCGCCGGCTTGAAGACCAGGTTGGCAGGATAAGCCAAGATGGCAGCCAGAGTAGTGGGTAAATGTGGCTAGCTAGCAGGAATACCGCGGACGACGAAGTTCGTACCGTGTGCTGTCCGCCCTAGTTATACAGGGAGAAGGACACAGGGCAAAGGATGAAGAAAGTTAAATAACTTGTAGAGATTCAAGACGCATGTGCATACTTACGCAAAGAGCATGGTGTGCACATGTATCTCGATGATTCGGCCTGTATGACCAAGATGTCGAAAAGGCCATGGGTGGTTGGAGGGATTTGCCCGTTGGGCAGTCCGGCTGGAGAGTCCTCGGTACGGTGTCAGGACCGTCGAGGCCCTCCGGCCGATGCTGATGGAGTGGTTGGAGCGGACGCACGGGGTGCTTTCCTTCCGACTGGTGCAGGTGCTGACGGGGCACGGTTGCTTCGGGAAGTACCTGCACAAGATTGTCAGATGGGAGAGCACACCGTCCTGCCACCACTGCAGTTGCGACGAGGACACGGCGCAGCACACGTTCGAGGAGTGTGCTGCATGGGAGGGGGAGCGCCGTGAACTCGTCGCGATTATCGGTGCCGACCTGGCGCTGCCGACCATCGCCAGGATGATGCTCGTCAGCGTCAGGAACTGGGACGCGGTCGCCGCCTTCAGTGAGGCCGTAATCTCACGGAAGGAGGCGGCGGATCGTGTGCGAGTAGAGCTCCTATTCGGCGACACGTTCCGCCGCCGGCGACTCGGGCGGCGCAGGCGCGAGTATATGCGCCTAATGCCGCCCTAGCCGAGGCCGCGGGTGATCGGACCGGGGAATTATCCGTCACCCGCGGAGAGGCTGACCGCGCGAAGGCGACCGACGTCCCAGTACGTCGAGAGGTGAGAGGTTACCTGAAAGGGTATTCCGTCGGGTCGACCACTGATGACAAGTCACATCTGCTCCGGTGGTCGGCCCAACAACGAGGTGACGTGGGTACGGGTGGGTTATGGGCCCGCGCGCCGTCCTTTCATCGCCCCGGACGGACTGGACCGCGCGTGCGCTTACCATAGTCCACCCATAAAAAAAAAAAGAAAAGCGTAATATGTGCGGTGGAGATATTTATTATTATTTTTTTTTTTTATATATATACACCTATATCTAGATTTTAGACACCCCTTTACAGTGTATTTGTAGTGTAATTTTAATTAATTTTATAAGATACCTTTTATGTGATCATTGTATTGTATTGACTATTATATATGGGTTTTATACCTGAAATGAGTTTCTTGTTACCACTAAGTTTCTTGCCGGATCTTCTCAGTGCGGTCGCGTTCCGATCCGGTAGTAATTTAAGATAAAATGTAAAATAAGTGACCATATGTAAATGCCCCCGCGGGGTTTATACATAATAAAGGATTTGAATTTGAATTTGAATAAACGATTATAATTATTATATTGTATCGCCCAGTTTCACGGCTATCTTCCACACAAAAGAGAAGATACCCGGTCCTTTGAAAGGTAAGCCTTTCAAAGGACCGGGTATCTTCTCTGGGGATATGGATCCAACACGCAGAGGCCTTTGGAGAAATTTAATGTAAAATGGGATGGGACGTCTACCGATGACACTCCACGTCTGCACATAACACACGTGGACTGCCAACGGTAGGTGTAAAACTATTGTGTGTTAGATACCATCAGTATCTAATACATGATTATGGGGTTGAAGGTTAGATGGACTGGATTAATGGTAAACTATTGATTTAAAACTGTCGTCTGCCTTCAATACCTTTATCGTCTTGAACTTTCGCAGACGGTGACTCGCCAACTCACTGAATGCAAAAACGGTCGCCACAGACACGCAGGAAATACGGGCAACAGGAGGGCAACATTGGTGCAAATGGCTTGGGGTGTCGAGCGGTGCGGCGCCGGTTTCACCATCGCAGTGGTTTCCACGTAGTAATGCCCTTGAAAATGACACTTCCACCCCCGAGCATATAGCTCTGGCGACCCCTCTCTGACCGGCCGTTTAAGGCAAGCCGGAGTTGAGAATTCTGCGGGCACTCTTCGGTTTCCGCTCCAGCCAGCCAGTAAAGGCGAGCTGGATACGAGGCCCTGGCCGACTCTCTGGTGCATTCAGGACCGCAGTGTCGCCACTCACATTCAGCACGACACAAGGTGCCCTGTGGTTTATTGGCTTTCCTATAAATCTTGTGATACATTTTTTCTTTTATATTTCAAAAGAACTTAGAGAGCCATATAATGTTCCTCCGCGGTTTGCGTTAGTCTCATGGTTTTTTATTAAAAAAATGTTTTTTTTTTATTATTATTATGACATTTGTGTAACTTACGAACTACCTTATACATTTTTAAATATGATATAAAAAAGTAAAACATTTAAAAATATAAAAAGCGTGATGATGACCCACCGGCAGCGAGTACAAGGACCAAGCTGTTGGTGGTTAGGGCTCCAAAGAGAGGTACTTCCTCACGATGCGCGCCATGTCCAGTAACACCGCCTTCTGCATCAGACCCGCAATCCAACTACCTAACGCGAGCCTCTTTAGATGTTGATCGAGGCTCTTGGCTATTATCCCATTGGTCGAAATAACTATCGGTATAACGATATCCGAGTCCACATCCCACATGTCGACAATCTCGTGAGCTAAGTCATGATATTTTATTTGTTTATCTTTCTCAGCCTTCACGAGATTATTATTATTAATGCAGATCGTAGTGGTGGCACCAGCCTCTACTGTGTAGGCAAAGGAACTTCGTCA
This sequence comes from Lymantria dispar, assembly GCA_032191425.1. Lineage (NCBI taxonomy): Eukaryota > Metazoa > Arthropoda > Insecta > Lepidoptera > Erebidae > Lymantria > Lymantria dispar. The sequence continues at coordinate 10,727,010 of CM063440.1, forward strand.
GTGAAATAATGTCTATGAAATTGAATTAGTCTGTAAAATGGTACTTGTTTTGTTTTGGCTTAGAAATCTTATTAACACAGTCATAATTTTCCCAAAAAATTATATACAGATTGTATCAGGTTATGAGGCAACTGTTCGAGTATGTTGTAGTTTAACGGTCATAGATCGTAATTAGAATGTATATTACACAAAAAACAATAAAACATAATATATATAGGACTAGCAACCCGCCCTCGCTTCGCTTCGGTTTCATTCGACTTACCCGCGTAGTACCGTTCCCGTGGGAATACCCGAATAAAATATAGCCTATGTTATTCCCTGATATTATAGCTTTTCATTGGTGAAAGAATTGTGGAAATTGGTGCAGTGCTGCAGTGGTTTAAGCGTGAAAGCGTAACAAACAAATAGACAAACAAACTTACTTTCGCATTTATAATATTAGTAAGGATTAAAAAAATATGTGTCTAAGAGTCTATACCTTAAAAGAATACTACGGTTTAAAAATATTATACATAGAGGTAGGCACTGTAAGTTGGTTACGTACATACATAGTTTAAAATAAACTCTTGTAGGTAAAAAGTAAAGTAAGTACTATTGAATTTGACAGCATAGATGGCGTTGTGGTTAACATACAGACCGACCGTGCCAGTGTCGTGAGTGCGGCAGAGATCGTTTATTGACATTCGATATCCGACACCCCTAAGTACTCTATACCTATACCCCTAAGTAACCTGGTTTGCTGTGAAATAAATATATAAAATTGAAGTGTTTGTTTGTAACGTCAAAATACTGAGTTTTTTCATGCTCACATAGTTATTTGCACCTATGCCTAAAAACCACTGTCTGTCTGTTTGTTTGAGGTAATCTTCAAAACGATTGGACTGATTTTGATAATATTTTACTATCAGTTAGCAGTTAGCTATTAGGCTATATTTTATGTCGGTATTTACACGAAAACCGGAACTACTCGGGTAAGCGACTGAAACCGAAGCGAAGCGAGGGCAAGTGGCTAGTATAAAAATAATTATTGAACTATAAATAATTTCCGTGTGGTGAAGGAGTAAGAATATAATTCAACATCACCTTTTTTTCCTGAAAACAACTAAGATACATACTACAATATAAATCTAACATACATGTAAGACTATCTCAAGGTAGGCGCTCCGTTACCACGGAGTGCCAGCGTACCTGAGGCGGCTGGCGGCAGACTATTTGGAGGGGCACAGCGTCCTCTACGCCAACCGAGTAGGGGACGTTGTGCGAACGCCCATGACGTGCGGTGTTCCACAGGGGTCGGTCCTCGGACCCACCCTGTGGAACATCGGCTACGACTGGGCGTTGCGGGGGAGCCTCCTACCCGGGCTGGGCGTAATTTGTTACGCCGACGACACGCTCGTCACAGCCCGCGGTGGGACGCTACAAGAGGCGGTAAGCCTGGCGACCTCAGGCACCGAAGAGGTCGTCAGGCGGATCGAGGCGCTGGGGTTGAGGGTGGCCCTGGACAAGGCCCTCTTGTTCCATGGGCCCCGTATGGACCGTCAACTCGGTTGGGATCAGCATCCAGGCCCATATGAAGTACTTGGGCCTGGTGCTCGACGGGCGATGGTGGTTTCGGGAGCATTTCCGCAGGCTCGTCCCGCGGCTCGTCGGCGTGGCGTCCGCCCTACAATGGCTGATGCCGAATGTGGGCGGACCGAGCGCGGCATGTCGACAGCTGTACGCGGGGGTCATCCGGTTGATGGCCCTCTACGGCGCACCGGTGTGGGCGGGATCCATGACCGCCCGACTTAGGGCCCTTCTGTGGCGTCCACAGAAGGTCATGGCGGTCACGATCATCCGCGGGTACCGCACGGTGGCGACGGAGGCGGCGTGCCTGTTGGCCGGGACTCCCCCGTGGGACCTGGAGGCGGAAATGCTCGCCGACTTATATCGGCGGGTATCGGGGGTGCGCGGGGGGGGGCGGTGTTGTTTCCCTGAGGGAGCTCACCGCCTGGCGCGTCGACGCCCGCCGAGACGTCATCGCCCGTTGGGCAGACCGGCTGGAGAGGCCTCGATACGGTGTTTGGACCGTGGAGGCCTTCCGGCCGGTGCTGATGCAGTGGTTGGAAAGGCGGCACGGGCTGCTCTCCTTCCGACTCATACAGGTCTTGACGGGGCATGGATGCTTCGGCAAGTACCTGTAAAGGGTCGCTAGGAGGGAGAGAACTCCGTCCTGCCACCACTGCGATTGCGACGAAGACACGGCGCAGCATACGCTCGAGGTCTGTGCCGCTTGGGCAGAGCCGCGTCGTGAACTCGTCGCAATCATCGGTGCAGACCTGACGCTGCCGACCATCGCTAGGGCGATGCTCGGCAGCATCAGGAATTGGGACGCGGTCGCAGCCTTCTGCGAGGCAGTTATCTCGCAGAAGGCGGCGGCGGGTCGCGAGCGCGAGGAGCACAGCCTCGATGATGCGACCCACCGCCGGCGACTGGGCGGCGCAGGCGGGATTACCTGCGCGCCATGCCGCCCTAACCGCGGCCGCGGGTGACGAGACTGGGGATTAGTCCGTCACCCGCCGAGAGGCCGACCGCGTGAGGAAAGACCGACGTCCTCCCCGAGGGGGGGACGTCGGTCGATGGGAGGGTGCCCCGGGTAGGGGGTATTCCGTCGGGCCGACCACTGATGACAAGTAACCCTGCTCCAGTGGTTGGCCCAACGACGAAGGCGACGTGGTGTTCGGGTGGGTTGCGGGTGTTGCGTGCTTAAGCCCCTCTGTCGCCCCGGACGGAGTGGTGCGGAGGCGCGCCGACCGCAGACCACCCCAAAAAAAAAAAAAAAAAATACTAACCCAAGGTAAAACCCTTTACAAACCCATGTGACCAGCGTGGTGAAGGTCAATTTACTTCCCACTATGAAGGAGATTCGAGCCCAGCAGTGGGACATACACGAGCTGTGATGATGGTAATAATGATGATATAAATAACCCATAAAAGACAGCGGATAAACGAACAAACCATCTTTTATAATATTTATAGCCGTAACAATACTTGTGAACGTAGAATAAATAAATGTATCCCTTTCATGTATTAATATTGTTTTTTGTCCAAACTTAATTTTTTACGTCCACTAATTTGGAGTTTATTTATGTGTTCAAGCCATTTATTTTTCAAAATGTTATAAAAACTCGCCTTTTTAATTGTAAAAGCGACAGCACGGTTGATGGTATTCAACAGGTGTTATTAATTTATCAGTGTAGACGCTGTTCATATATGTACATATCTGTATTTCTGTAAGAAAACAATGTAATGAAGAAACGGACTTGCTGACTGACTGATCAATCAACATCTATTGAAACCGCTGCGTCTAGATGACATTTTGCACAAAATTTTCTGAGATGATGTAAATGTACACATAAAACAGATTTATGGTAATCCATCCCTTAAGGGATTTAAGTGAGGATAGAAGTACTTTACGGATTTTATCGCGTTTGTATTTGATTTGTCATTGCCCGACGTTTCGAATACTTTGCAGCGTTCATGATCACGGGCGGACTAAGATGTCTCACGTCCAATAAGTCATCGTTATTGCAGAATATTTATAATTATCTACCCGATACAGAAAATAGTTATTAAATTCCGTTAGTACTTAGTTAGTAGTAGTAGTTATTAAATTCCGATCCGGTGGTAGTATTGTTTATAGATTGTCAGGTTTTTTAAATATAATTAACTATTAATTTTAATGTTAAATAATTACTAACCATAAACAATTAAATTTTTTCATATAGAATCATTTTCTTCTTACACTGGCAATTATATATGTATCAAAATGTGGGTCAATATTTAATAACTATTTTCTGTATCGGGTAGATAATTATAAATTTTCTGCAATAACGATGACTTATTGGACATGAGACATCTTAGTCCGCCCGTGACCATGAACGCTGCAAAGTGTTCGAAACGTCGGGCAATTAATAATCAAATACAAACGCGATAAAATTCTAAAAAGTAGTTTTATTTAAAAATGTGTAATACTCGCGTAAACATCAGAAATCATTATGAGGATAGAAGGTTTGTATGTAATTCAGTTAATGGTACCCCTTTATAAAATTGAAGTAGACCCTTGAATTTTATTTATTTGACGACGTTTGTAATGTCAAAATAATAAGCTTTTTTTTATGATACGGTTATTTGCATGTTATGCTTAAATCCCGGTTTAAAAAATGTTGATGCGAAACATCTATAGGTGAAGGTAAACCAATTCGTTGGCGCGGCGTAATGCGTTACGCCGTAACGAGGCCTCGCCGCGCTTTATGATAGTAAGTGTAGTTCCGACCGATTGTCACAGTAATATCTTCAGAGGCATCAAATATAACACATCTTTATATATAAATTTCTTGTGTACGTGTGTATGTCACTGAACGCCTCCTAAACGGCTGGACCGATGTTGATGAAAATTTGAAATGATGAAAATGAAAAAGAATAGAAAAGGAAAGATTGTGAAAAAGATGCCTTGGATTGCGAAAATGTTGATTTATATAGAAAGAAATTTGATGCAGAAATTTGTGTAGGAGAAAACATATTGAGACCTCCTCTTCCATCGTACGTTTGACTGTATAGATGTCATAGTAAAGCACCGATCTACAGTGCCAGTGTCTCAGGTTCGAAACACAGAATATACTGCTGTGATCCACAAATTTTGTTCCGAGTCTGGATGTAATTTGTGTCTGTTAATTATATGTTTGTAAAGTCCCCGCAATACAGGGATTCATGCCTTAGTGCAGAGTTATTGCCATTAATTAGTTTTATGATCGGCTTCCTGCTTGCTGGTTTGCATCAACCCTTCCTTGAAACGTAATTGTTGACCAAGCGGCCTCAGATGAAGTTAGCTCGGTTCAATGTCTGTCTTAGTCGTCTCTTACGATATCTGCGAGCACTCTAAGTTGTGGTAGTATTCGTAGCCTCGATCACACAGTAAAAGAAAACATGTTACGACTTCAAATAATTGAAAATAGTTGAAAATAGTTTTGATAATACATTTTATAGGTCGTTTTGTAAGTAATAAGCACCTGTTAAAGTATTACATAGTTATATATTACATATATGTAATATCTAACCGTAAAACAATTATTTTCCTTATGTAATATAAAAATAACTATACGTAAAGTCGTCAATGTAAATGGGTAAATAAGGAAAATATACTAAGTTACTATGTAATGTGTAATCGAATAATAATAAGATTTAACTTCGTAACATGCGTACTTTTATTAACATACACTTATAAATATAATAAACCTTATTTCATATTAGACTGACTGATCCAACAGTCGTTGTTCTGTTTTTGAACACAACTGAGAAAAATTCCTTTTATATTTTTAGATTTGTCTCTGCGAGATAGAAACTAAAATACAGAAATCCATAGAAGAACGGGTTTAACCAACATAGCACAAAGAATTAGTACGCTGAAGTGGCAATTGGCAAAACACGTCGCTCGACAAACCGACAACCGCTGGGGAAGAAAGGTTCTGGTGTGACGACGACGAATCGGACGACGCAGTGTAGGACGCTGCAAATGGAAATGAAATAAGAGTATCTGTTTCATTTCCATTTGCACCACCCTCATACAACAAAGTATCCCATGCGTAACACCTACCAGTTTAAGCGGTGCGTAGTGACCTAAGCATGTAAACAGCAACATGTAAGGATTAATATATACTATACACTCCTTTACAAAAAAAAAAACGGACACCTTTACAGTCATTGGCTTTTCTGTGGATAATAATAATATTTTTAGTGTGTCATTAGTTAAAATGACTAGAAATTTCTTATCATCAGTGACAATATAGTTTTAAGCACTTAAATCCTGGAATTGGTGTTTTGGTTATTGTAAACATAGAGCCATGTTAACATTGATTTTTATGAATGAAAAAAAAAACAGTGGACAGCGATAGGCTGAAATGATGACAATGATGAATGATGAGCCATTGTCAATGAATACTATCTCAGTAGGTACGATAAGTGGCAGTTAGGTACGCCCGCCCAAAATATAACGAATCCTCCACCATAGACGGTGATTTCTTCACAACACACGTCCGCTTAGCGTTTCCTGGTCTTCTTAATACTCGCCTACGTCAGTCCTCACCATGCAAACAAATTTGAGCCTCACACTAAGATAGAAAGATCATGAAGTGCTACCACATGAAGTACTTGCGCCTGGTCGCCTTGCTTCGCGGCTTATCGGCGCGACGTCCGCCCTTTCTTGGCTGATGCCGATTGTGGGCGGACCCAGCGCTACGTGCCGACGGCTGTACGCGGCTGTGATCAGCGATGGCCCTGTACGGTGCACTGCTGTGGCCGAGGTCCCTGACTGTCCATCTAAGGGCTCATGTGGCGTCCACAGCGGGCCATGGCGGTCAGGGCTATACGCGGATATTGCACGGTGGGGATGGAAGCAACATGCCTGTTGACCCCGGGACTCCGTCATGAGACCTGGACGGAAGATGCTCGCCGAACTTTACCGGCGGTTGCAGACACGGGCTAGGTGCGGCTCAGTCTCGCTGGCGGATGAATGGTGGTTGGACGGGACGACGCCCATCGTGACGAAATAAATCTAATATTTTGACATTACAAACAGACACTTCAATATTATTTATTATAATAGATGAATAGATTTAAATACCGTGGATTGGAATGCAGCCGCCACTGACAAGTTGCAATAGGAAACTCAACGAGTTCATCTTATTTTTGTTAGATATCTCTTTGTATACAATTACATTCAACATGTTTTTTTTAAATAAAATAATTTACTAGTTATGATGCAAAAGGATTATGACTGTACTAGATACCAACGACATCTGCAGGAGTGGAAGTATTGCTTGTATTGTATACTTATTCCCTTCGAAGTAATACGTCGCTTGATCTCTCCAAGTGTTGATTAAGAATACATCATTATTTCTGTTTTAGCCATGGGAATCATATAAACCGGTTGAGGGATCAATAAATAATCATCAAAGATTTTTACTTATCTTAAATACATAATCTTCAGCTTTACAGTAAATCCAGATTTATTAGAATACTATTTTCTACCTGTTTTAGTGCAGTGGCGGCTGTACCTTAAGTGCGCTCGTGCGCTGAACAACCAATTCAAAAGATTTAATAATTACAATGTTAGTTTATGTTTATATTTTAAATTACTATATTTATTATTATTTTTTATTTAATTTAGTGTTTATTATTTAAACATACAAAAACATATAATAAATATAATTTCAAATTATGACGAAACAATTTAAACGCTTCACTAAACTATTCTGAATTATTAAAACTTATTTTCCCTGTAAAAAAAATCTCGTGCGCTGAGGCGAGTGCACGGGGACTGCTAATACAACTTGTATTAGTTATGAATTAAAACGCCTGGCGCGTGAGACAGAAGATAGTTCATAGAAATATATCGAAAAATGAGTATCTGCTCGAGCGCTGCACGGGCGAATCGAACATTAACGAGAGCACTCGACTTTCGACGAAATTTGCCTGGCGGCGGCGACGTAAGTAGATATTAGTTTCGATGTATCCTGTGACGCGTTAAATATTGTTTGTTTACCTTAAGTAATTGTTTTTTTTTTTATTTTGATCTTAGTTCTATTCTATACTTCATGTACCATGTGTGGTGTGAATGTAAATGAGCCTAGCTTGCTAAAACTTTTCAAAATAAAGTTAATATAAAATTGGCGGGTCCGCCAAGGCCCTCATTAAATTTAATAAAAGAGTTCAAATCAAAATATTTTTTGATTTGCACTCTTTTATAAATATTTTTTGAAGTATGAAAAACAAATAAAATCACATGTTTCTTCACATGTAGGTATACCTACAAAATGTATTTTTTTATTATAAATTGTTGTTCCATTGCAATTTCTGATCTTAATACTTAGTGAGCAAGTAAAGTGCACCACCACTTTGTTGACCCACCAGCCGCCACTGTTTAAGTGTCTTCAATCCAAATCTTCTGACTATTATACACACTTCGTATCTGACTATCATAACTTTTGCGACTGAAACCTTAATTTTTATGGTATTGTGTTTTTCATGTATGTGTGAGTGTTAGCACCTAATAGTTGGTACATACTAAGGATTCTCAACTTACTTATTCTCTTTAATTTAAGCAACGGCTCACCTTATGGAACGGCCCACCGCGTCTGAACCTCGGTTTATTACGGTATTCTTGAAAACAAAGTGGCTACTAGATTATCGGCACTATGACGCATTTCGGCTAAGCAGTATACCATTATGTTTTACTTCACCCTTAAAACAAGTGGTCATTAATTTTATGTATCTTGTACCGTAACTTCGACACCAAAATTCTCTGAAACTGAGTGAAGAGATTGCCTAAGCTGTCGCGACTTTTGCCATACATATTTTGTAGATATAAACTCTAATCCACTGAAATAAAGTTCCTTGTTATTTTTATATACCGAAAGCTAATTATTATTTTTTTAATTATTTCATTTTATAGAGTAATTAATAAAATAATTAAAGTTATTTTATAGGCTAATTATTTTTTAAATACTGCGATTCTGTTAAATAATAAGTGTCAGCCAGTATACACAAGGTGCTACCCAACTATTTTAATAATTGTAACTACAGTTTTATTTTAACAAATCTCACAATAACGAGAACTAATAAAGTAGCTAATTAGAGTCATTACCGGTAGAAAACAATATTATCTTAAAAATATCATTATATATTTGTTTAATGGCATGTTGTTTAATGATATAATTAAATTAAAAAGATGTATCTGTTACAGACACTATTATTTTTATCTATTCATTTAACAGTTTAAGGTATCAGTCGTTCGGACATCCATCCTTTAAAGAACTATGTGCTTATTCACTGATGTATCCCTTCTGTATTTTTTTTTACAGCTATCATATACGATTAAATATCAAATGAGATAAAACCTCACTAAATAAATATAAATGTATATTAATATTAAATAAATAATATTTAAATGAAATATTTCCTCATAAGAAATGCTGGCTTGCGAAATACAATTTTCTAATATTTTCAATATTAATATTACAAACATATTGAACATGTAATGATTATTCGTTACATTTTTTTCCTTCATCATCGAGTTAAACTTTTAAATTACAGCTCACTCCCCTTACAAAAACAGTGTAAGCCTAAAATAACGTGCACCGTGTGTTCGTTGTCGGGAATCGAATCCCGGTCTTTGATCCTTCCCTTTTGTAACGTAACACTCAAATGTTACCTCCCTACCTGAGATTATTAACGAGCCGATGACAGTTTGTGGTTACTGAAATAACCAAACTTCCATTATTTACAAGAAATGATTACGTAAGACGAACTTGGTATATATGAAATATTGACACCACCCCAATTCAATCCGATAATGACTAAAATTTCTGCAAAGAAAGAATTATTATAATCCAAAATCTATTTATGTTACATATGATATAGTACATATGATTATTTGGTAATAACGTTTACTCTAATTGTCCTCAAAAACTAAATCTTTTTTAATTATTTAAATGAAATTACAAAATGCCATTTAACAATTTATATATTAGATATCGTTTTACATGGTCTTAGTTACTTGTCGTACATATTCGCTAATTAGATTAAATAAGCAAATTAAACTGTTTTGTATGACACGCTTAATGAGATTTTTATAATTAATATATTTTATTAGACTGGCAAACACATCTTGAGTGCTGACAATAATAATTGAATGTTTAACGGTTCGAATCGCATCCATTGCAGTAATGACGTAAATTTACTCCCAGAACAGGCATTAAAATAAATTAATTATTTTATTTGTGTGTGATTAGTGCACAATTAAACATTCCAATTATTCAAGAAACTTCAAAAAGGATTATAATATACATAATTACTATGATAACTAAGAGTTGGTCTTGAGGAGAATTATATTATTCTATTTTTTTCGAGTCCCATATCAAGTGAAATCTTCAGAAAAGAATAGGAAATTAGGAAATGGGGTCCGAAATTGTGTCTTTTATAGAGCATAAGTAATAATACAGAAAGTATTATGTTTTATGCTCTGTGAAATGAACAATTATCCTGTGAAGTAGAAATCTGTGAAGTGCCTCTATTATTTACCTTCTGTGAAGTACTTTTTTGCCTCTATAGCATTTTAACTGAAAGTTTTACATATACGTTTCTTGTGTTTTATTCGAATGAGAGTGTTGTATGCAAAATATTAGAGATGTGTCCACTAATCAGCTGTTTAGTCGCCCCAGCTAATCACGGCTTCGGGGATGTTTGGAAATTGTGGTGATGATTGGTTTACCTACAGCTGTTTCGAACACAGGACCCACTGCCTCTACGGACATCGAGGATTCGGTGTTAATAGTCGGCCCAATAACAATGGGGAGGGCATAAAATGAGTTATGGGGCTGTAATATCGTTATTGTTCGTTAAAGTGATAGAGCTTAATCAAAACTCAACCATGTCAAAAAGAAAGTTAATGACATAGATTTTTTTAAAAAACACTCATACACACTTTTTGAAATTTTATTGAGAAATACAAAGTAATATCTCTACAAAATATATATTTGCGAGCATTGGCAGGGAAAAAGTTAGCCTAAACGTCACTAATGCTGGTTGGAAGTATGCTAACATGATTTCATCTCAGCTCTTATATATCTCAATGCTGAACTGCCAACCTTCTCTATAATAGGACGACAATAGACACACTACCTATACTGACCAGACGAGTAGGTATACTACTTTATTTTGAATATGAATTATCGTTTATTACGACAACCACAGGTAAGATTTGATGAGTAGGTACAGCATTGATTTTTATAAGTACAGCGAACGTGTTTGTGTCTCAAAATAAAATTATTTTCACAAAAGATATTTTTTGTGTGACTTACAAATAGATTTGCTGAACCTTGCTTTTATTCTTGTCTTTTATTTGTTTGTCCTCTATGAAATAAGGATTTACTTCTTAATTCAATGGTATTTTTCGGATGTTCTTCTTTAATAACCTGTAAATATAATTATTACAATCTAAAGGTCTTATCACTAGAATATTGTGACAGGGGTGCGAGCGGAGGGCGGTGTGGTCTCCTTGAGGGAGCTCACCGCCTGGCGCGTCGACGCCCGCCGAGACGTCATTGCCCGTTAGGCAATCTGGCTGGAGAGGCCTCGGTTCGGGGTTCGCACCGATCGGCTGGTGCTGATGCAGTGCTTGAAACGGCGGCACGGGGTGCTCTCCTTCCAACTGGTGCGGGTGTTGACGGGGCATGGCATGTTTCACCAAATACAAGTTTCACAAGGTCGTTAGGAGGGAGAGTACACCGTCCTGCCACCACTGCGATTGCGACGAGGACATGGCGCAGCATACGCTCGAGGTCTGTGCGCGCCGACCGCAACCCAGCCCAAAAAAAAATCACTAGTATATTAGTAGGCACTATTCTTCTTTTTCTTCTCAGCTCATACACATGCATGGGCTAGGAATGGGCTTCGTCTTAATAGGGAATATTAGCCCAATATAACATGCTGCCTGACTGGTAGGGATACATTTTTATTTAGTTTTTCTTTAGCTGTACTGTTATTTGCTTTACGTACATCCTTTTATCGATCTTTAAGACACCCATGGGAAAGAAAAAGATGGTAATTATTGTTACTCAATCTCATTCTTACTCAATCACCAATTACTACTATAGTGAGATTGAAATTGTTGCAGAAATTAATTAATACAAAAAAAGAAATTAGAAATTAAAATTAAATTATTATTAGTAATTAAATTATTATTAGAAATTTATTAATTTAACTATTAACTTAAATGTATAAACACATTTTTGTAATAGAAATACGAGTATTGTTATGGCTTTTATCACGTCTGAATTTGATTTTTGATTTGCCGACGTTTCAAGCAGTTTTCAGCATTTGTTCACGGGATGGCCATGGAGGAGGATAATCTGTAAAAATAATTTTATTTCAAATATATAATACTCACACAAACATCATAAATCTTTAAATAGATTCTATTCGGCGTTTATTTAAATATATCTAAAAAAAAATACAACGAATAGTCTGTTTAACGTTTCACACTTTTAATAGTAGACGCGGACCAATTTTCACGTACACAAACAGATTCAATATGTAACAAAGTGTAGCAGGTGTTGATACAAAAGAGTTTATTGTATTGTAATGTATTAGCATTAGGCTGCTAATACTATGTTAATTTAAAGGCGTTGATGTTTGACTTGGATGTTTTACTTGGGCGAGTTTCAATAACAGTATAACAATTGTGAACTTTGCTAATTCATTACACTTCTAGCATTTATTGTTTCTAATTGTTTTGAGATCTTGTGTAATTAGTTTAGGAGTAATTTAATTATTCGACAGATCAAATTCGGCGATTTAAGCAGACAAAATATTCTAATATTACTCTGGATATCAGCTTATTTCACTGTAGGTAGGTATTAATTCTAATTCAAGCAGTAATTCTCAGAATCAGTAACAGCAATTCTCAGTGTTATGAATATACTGTCATGGAAATTTAGAACAACCATAAACTGTGATTAAACGGAATATTGGAGCCATAAATCGCGTAAAGCTTCGATTTTGTTTTAGGTATATAAAAATCCGCCCTTGCTTCGGTTTCAATCGCCTTACGCGCCTCGCATTTTTAATCTTCAATATATTTCAAAATATTTCTATCCGTGATTGCATTGATTGATTCTATAAGGCGTTCGATTCTTGGACCGGGTTTTTAAGATTTGTGTGAGAGGTAAAATAGCTTAAGTTACTCCTTACATAGACAGGTATCGGGTAGTTAAATATTACTAAAATCTATCCAAACCTTTGAAAGATTATCCGGAACAAACAGATCAACAAAATAGTTTAAAATTGGTTTTAGACATAGGTATCTTGTGAATGAGGAGGTATAAATTAAATTCCGGTAGTAGTTTGTGGAAGAGAAAGCATGTTGCGCCAACATTAAGTTATCCTAATGACAGAGCAGTGAGATCATTATGACAGGTAACATCTATTATTGTTAAAGCAGGAGCGAAGGCTGATTATTATTATGATTATTATTTTTATACTATCCTTACTAATATTATAAATTGGAAAGTAAGTTTGTTTGTTTGTTACGCTTTCGCGCTCAAACCACCGAAACGATTTCAAAAAATCTTTCACCAATGGAAAGCTATAGTATCAAGGAGTAACAGGCTATATTTTATCCCAATATTCTCAGGGGAACGGCAACTACGCGGGTAAGACGACTGAAACCGAAGTGAAGCGAGGGCGGCTTGCTAGTTATTATACGAGTATATAAATTTCTTGCATACGCGTGTATGTCACTGAACCTCCTATCTATCAAGGGGATTCGAGAATGGTTTAGATTCACAATTGGATCTGGTAGGTGGCGCTTATTTGAACAGAATAAGGTCTGTTGGGTCAGCTAGTAGAAACATAAATATCAAGCTATATAATAAAAGAAGACGTGAGATCACTATACTACCGGGTTGAGAGCCTTCCGCTCGCCCATTGACCGCATTAAGCTGTCAAGGTCATCTGCGACCAACAGCTACAGACACAAAAAAAAAAAAAAGATCACTATCGTGAGATCATTATTTGTTTGTTATTGTTAATAGTTGTTAATACTTTTTGATGTGAAAAATCTATAGGCGAAGGTAAACCTGATCGTTAACGTGGCGTAAACAGACAGCGGCGACGCAACGCCACGCTATATGATGGAATATATGTAGGTACTATACGTAGTCCATACCTACGTAGTATTGTGTGAGTGAGACGGAGCGACGCGATGTTGTGCGTAATGGTCTGTGCTGTGAATTAATTATGATTATTGTGTAATATTTTAAATAATAGTCTTTATCTTTATATATATATATATATATATATATCTTCTTTATATATAAATTTCTTGTGTACATGTGTATGTCACTGAACTCCTCCTAAACGGCTGGACCGATGTTGATGAAATTTTTTGTGTGTGTTCAAGAGGTTTCGAGAATGACTTAGAACCACAGTTAGACCCGGTAGGTGGTGCTGTTGTTGGTTTCAAGGAGAACTTCTTTTATTTTTTGAACACAACAACGTCTGTTGGGTCAGCTACATACAATATATTTTGAGAAATGATGGAATGGGAGTTACTATTCACCACCCTTTCCATAGAACATCGTGAAAGATGGAATATAAATTGATAAAAGAAAGAGAAATTAAAATCAGACAAGCATACACGATGGTTAAAGGCCCTTCCTATTGAGGAGGAAACTCGTGATCATGTTTGAATGTTTTAAAAATAAGGCCGTGTTGAAATTCTTTTTGACCAACAATATTTTATAATCATCAATATCGATAGAAATCTAAACATCCACTGCCATACTTACCGAAGTGTGCAATAAACCACATTATACACCTTTACGACAAAGGCGCCTGGTCTGTAATCAACAATTTATTACTGTTAACTCTATCAAGTGGTTACAAGTCTTTCGTGAGAACACAGAACCTTCCGAGAATCTTTGACTATTAATATCAAAAATAAAGACCAAATCCTACTTTTATTGATCCGTAGGGTGTTATATTTTTTCTGCTATACTGTATAATAGAGGGTCGAGTGTGTAATAAATGTTTATTTTTTTACTAAAGTGGTACAGTTTGAGTTTTACGGTAGCAAAATAAAACATAATAGGGATATCTAGAGCGATGGACCTCTTATAATATTGTGTTTGCTTCCTATGCACTATTATTTTACGTGAAGCGAACAGGAAATAAGAAAAGGTTTTGAATTTTGTTCATAATTGGATTACTTATGCGTCTTCATATTATTAATAAAATTAGGAATTGGTTTTTCGAAGGTACAAGTGACCCACTTGTATTTCCATAGGAGTAGAATAAATATACACGAGTGATTTTATATTTTCGTCTAGTTACGAAATTATGCATCTTTAAATTATTAAAATAATCAGGAATTGGTTTTTCGATAGTAGGTACAAGTGACCCACTTGTACTTCCATAGGAGTAGAATAAATATACAGAAGTGCTTTTATATTTTTTGTCTAGTTACGAAATTATGCGTCTTCAAATTATTAAAAAATCAGGAATTGGTTTCATCAGGAGCAGTAAGTGAATAGTGTTTATTTGAGATTTTCAATTGCTATTGTTGGAAAACAATTACAAATCGAAAAATATTTCAATAAACTGAAAGATAACATTAGTATTTTTTAACGTAACAATTTTTATATTTTTATCTTTACCTTATACACAATATTTCTAGCATATCATCCAAAAAATAGCATAACATCCAAAAAATAGCAAAGCATCCAAAACATAACATCCAAAATAATAGCATAGCATCCAAAAAATAAAAAATAACGACATTCGATTTATTGAAGTCCTATGGAAGTACAAATGATCCAATTATGAACTAAATTTAAAACTTGATTTTTGTTCCTGTTTTTGTAATATTTCGCGTGTGGCATACACGCGAAATATTCCATTAAACAAAAGTAAGGTACCCCATTAACATATAAATATTGTATATACATTGCAAAATAATATATTACTGAAATATTAAGGCGTTTTATGATGAAATGTAATTACTAAGTATTTCATAACGATATGTCTTAATATATAAAATATTTCTTAAATAATTAGTTAAATGGTAATTATAAGATTGAGGCCAAGTGAATATGAAGTGAAATTCATCATTTCTTTACTCCTAATGCATCTTTACCATTAATCTCTTCAACATTCATCTTCCTCCTCACAAAATTATTTTCTTCCCGCTTATTATATGTCCTTACCATGTCAAGCTATTTAACTATTACAATTCTTAAAATTACTTACTATAAATGAATAATTGACTAGAATATCTTCAAACCATGTTGTAAAATAGAGAGCTTTAGTACCTACCTATATTCTCAGTTTTCACTGCAAAACGAGCAGTCTCTTTATTAATACATTTGATGCAATGATGTAATGTAATAATAGTGGAGGAGGCCCGGGCCCAACAGTAGGACATATGTGGGCCGCGATAATGATAATGGCTAATAATAATTACAATTAATAACTTAATATGTACGATGGAAAAAGAGGACATATTGCATTAACACCCACGTAATTAGGATAAGAGCAGGAATGATTATAATAATATAGAAAAAAATGGTGCATTTAAACGAATATGTATTCTTGAAAGCCTTAAGTTTTCACTTCTACTTATTCGTTTCTTTACCTTTCACTTTAAGTAGAATAAATAAAAGTTAATAATTTATTTCAAATCTTTTTATTATTTGTTAACTTATCAATTATTTATCGGCGTTGCTTAAAATGAGTTAGAATTGTTTAATATGTAGGCAGAGATTTTGCAAACATGCATAAAATAAATGATCATTATTGTGTTAATATCATAAATAATTATGATCAACCAACATCCTATAACAATATTTTGCTTTTGTGAAATAAAGGTTACCTTCACACAAAAATAAATTGTTTAGTGTTATCTGCTATTGATTATAGTTGCAGTTTTCGTTTGGAATACTGTTACCTGAGTAATTATTGTTCGCCTCTATGTTTAGTCTATTTGTTCTTAGTTATTTAGTATCACTAAGAATTGATAATTCTACGGCCAAAGGAAAACTGTACTTATATTAATGTAAGCAGGTTACCTCTTTGAAGATAGATATGATAGTGATTTTAAATTTAACTTGAACTGACGCAAAGATGTCTTTCTGCATTAAAAGTCTATATAAACAATATTTTAAAATTATTTTTATGTTTATTTCTATGAATAGAAGTTAACTAGTTCTAAGAAAATAAATTGAATTTTGTATTTAGAAGTGTTGCTATTTTATGTATATAAAATTATTTAATGATTGATTAGATACGAAGGTACTAAAATGGTGGCGTAATAAAAATTATCTCTGAAAAAAGCAAACGATTTAGAAGAAAGAAAAGCGCCGAACAAAGGTGCTAACAGATACTACATCAATAGATAATTGTAATCAGTACCACTGACTTTGTTTTTGGGACTAATCCCACCATACATTTTCGTAACTGCTGTAAGTCAGGATCTACGTGGTCTCCGTATAAGACAAGGGGCTTCACCTTTATGTGACATTCGTGTGAAATGCTTTCATTTTTTTTCTTGTCTTGAGACCCACAACAAATTAAATTAGAAAAGAAAAACAGGAGGAGTTGGAAAGATTCTACTTCCCTCTTATGCAATTGGAGATATGAAGCAAAGTTAGCTAATAAACCAGTGGATAGGAGGTTATACAACTAAGTTAGAGGTAGGAGCGGAGTTAGAGGTCGAACATTCACAAAATGGTAAGGGTCCTAGTTTAAAATAGAATAATTTGCTTCTAAAATTCTAATGGCCAGTGAGGAACTGGAATACAGAAGAATTACAATAGAATTGTTTAATATTCCTGTCATGTTTTCTCTAAACGTTTACGAACAGATGAGATGAATAGATATAGATGACGACTCTTTGTTCATAAATCCCACCTTGCAAGTTCATAGCGGTACATGTATTGAAGCATAATTGAGTATCTTTCAACTCACTAATATCATATTTACTGGTCTAATTTATTTTAATTTCAAAACTTTTTTATATTAAACAGCCTATTTATAACGCGCAAAATTTTAAGCTGATAAAACTTTACCTCATAGGAAGGGCGATGTGACTGTGTTATTAGCCAATAAACCCCGCTAACTTATTTTGTAACTCTCAACAGATTGAGTAGTATCAATGATAGTACAACACTAAGGTATTTGTTAATCAAAGATATGGATTATACTTTATCAGATGAGTCATCAAGATTTCTCTCATCTTATACACAATATTTTTGTGCATTCTTTAGGATTTCACAAATTTCTTTCTCTCCAGTTCAAAATGGGGTTACGTATTTCGCTAGAGGAATCTTTCATTTCAGTTTCACCTAAGCTCATAAATACATCTCATATTGTTGTGCTCGAGCCTGCTCAAGAAGGAAGTAATCTTGATCTACTATATCGCGCTAGTTAGATTGATAGGGTTTTACTTCGTGTTTACCTTCTCTGGCACAAATGTTATATGCATATCATATATACGAGAATATGTTGGGTAGTGCATTGTAGTCTTACTCCGTCATCATACAGGAAGTTCATCCATATTAGTTTTTGCTAACTTAAATGAGTTGAGCTGTAAGGACAGTAAATCGAAACTTCGAGTTTGATATCCAATTTTCAACATTAAAATATCAACTATGCTATATAAATTAGAATCCATATCCGTCGATTAATGTAAAAGAACGTTACTTTTATAACGCGATTTTATAGTTTTAAGCCTTACTTTTTTAATCACAGAACATAACCTTTAGTATATTACTTATAGTAATATATTCTTAACACCTATTCCATATGTCTTCAATAAACAAGGTAAAACAACGCAAAGTGAACGTCCACAGACCGTTCATCAGACTAAATACACACCGTCAGGTCCAGAATTCGATTCCAATAGTTATGCAAATAACGACTCGGAATGTAATGAGTGGCCGGCAGTTATTTAGTCCCAAGTCGTAAGTCAAACTCTCGTTCGGAATTGAACCGCGGACTTAGATGACCGTAGAGTAGGCAACGTTAAAAATTCTTTAAAAACAATACATCATTTATTGCATTTTATTTTTAAATGTCTTATACATAAAATAGCATGCTAAAGTAAAATTAAAATAAGAAAGACTTGTTAAATAAATTTATTCGATAATATATAAAAAAATTAACCAAAGTTGTCAGTAATAGTAACAGAGCTAAATAAAATTATATTAAGAGATAATAATGAAATATTATTTATTCTATGTTTCTGAATTCGAATATAACTACCATTTTATGCTTCTGAAATCGAATCCTGAGTCTGGCTAATTAAGTATCGTCGGAGTCAAGTGCATTTTTTTTATTTTCCTAAGGCCTCCTCAGGAAATTTTCAATCAAAAGGTTTAAAGTTGGGAACTCGAAGATGCCTTTTATTAAAAGACTTGTATAGTACAAGTCTTTGAAATAATCCTTGTAAAAAGCAATTTACAAATATACAATTAGCAAACACAAATTTCACCCTGACTCAGAGCAACAATTTATGAATTACACAAAGTATTGTCCTGCTTGGTAATCGAGCTCATATCATTTGGCATGTTAGCTCAGTGTCTTAAGCATTTCGACGTCTTGGCAGACCAAAGCTCATCATTTTAAAATTAACATACCGTCGTTCAAAATTATTCATATTCAAAAATACCTGAACTGAAAAAATAAAATACAACACAACTCCATTCCATGCCTTAGCATCCTAACTCACACCTCTAGAACCACGAAATTAATAACACCAAGATTTTTTGTTCTTGTCTCACTCTTGCACTTATTATTATTTAAACTGTGTTTCCAGAGCTTATTTATTGTTATTTATATAATGTATGTTGATCATTTTTCAATGTTTCCACACAATTAACACTTCATTTTCAATGTTAATCATTTTTTCGATACCAGTACTGTTTTGTTTTTAGTATTTATGCCTCCGAGTGAACATTTAAGTCATAAATTAAATGTATGCATGTTAACAATACACAAATGAGATTTTTAACCATTGAACATATAGGTATACAAGCGCGTTGTTTTAATGTTATTTTAAATGTAATTATATAAATTTTCCATGCCATGACGGAGAATAAATACAATTCACCACCCCCTTTCATGCCCGCGGGTGTCGTAAAAGACACCTAAGGGAGTAGATAGGCGAAAATCAAAATTAGAATTATCTTTATCTTTTTTTGCGTTTAAAGATTACGTAGTATACAACTAAGAAAAACCCAGGCAAACTTTATCCGAGGTCGTCTGGTCAAGAATTACAATTACAAGTGGAGCGTAATACCAACGTTCTGCATGGATTCTGCCATAACGATAATATCGTCTGCAAATCGAAGGTGAATGATGTATTTCCTCGTTGATGTTGATGTCAAGTCCGGTCCAGTCTACGAGCTTAAAGACATCTTCTAGTGAAATGGTGAACAGTTTCAGAGAGATTCCGTCTTACTGTCTCACACTTTTCTGCAACTGGATCGGTTTCGTATCCTTATCTCGGATACGAACTGACATTGTAGCGTTCCTGTACATAATTCAGCACTTCGATATATCGATGGTCGATATGGCACCATCA
Source organism: Lymantria dispar (assembly GCA_032191425.1). Lineage (NCBI taxonomy): Eukaryota > Metazoa > Arthropoda > Insecta > Lepidoptera > Erebidae > Lymantria > Lymantria dispar. Next base: position 10,747,186 of record CM063440.1, read on the forward strand.
GAACAATGTTAAATATTTAAAATAATGAACATTCGATCAATACGCAACGCATTAAACGTTCGTGTATTAAAATTACTGCCTAACAAACATAGCTATCATACTTCTAATAGCCGACAAATCAAATTCTCACAGAAAGTTCCCAACATCAAAATTCAACGTAGCCCACTATATAATATTACACGTCCAGTTTTACGAGGGCACAATTATAGACGTTTTTCTTTTATTTTCAGTGCCCGTTTTATAGTCAGTTGCTTCGGCTACGGGACGATACCGCTGTAAAGTTGGATTGTTTGACTTTTAATTGCTTTATTGCAATGGCTGTATTTATTCGGTTTTGATTTATTTGCTCGTATTTTGAGGAACGAATATGACGTCGGCGTTGTTTAAACATAGCTATGACTGTATACCTTTTAGAATGCGAATAGAATATGGCAGTTAGTTTGTGTTAGTTGCATATCAGTGTGAAGATTTAAGAAATAATATTTTTTTTAGTGTCAGATATACGACATCATCAGCCGATTCGAGGTCCAGTGACGGTAAATTTGTATTGGACCCGTTAAAATACCGTATTGCTCTCCTCCGCCTACGGCGTGGATCACTGGAACAAATGTTCTGATTGCCATGGCCTGACCCGGCAAATTACCTCTTCAGATACTCCTATGTCAACGTAAAATATCTTCACTCGGAATTCTCTGTTTGACTACCCGCATAAAGCAAATTCGAATACAAATATTATTAAAGATCACCTAATAGGTAATTAAATATGTTATCTGGTCAGCTCCGATATCTATACCAATAAATAAAATTGGAGTGTCTGTTTGTAATGTCAAAATAATAGGCTTTTTTCATGCTCACATGGTTATTTGCACGACACCTATGCCTAAAATACAGATTAAAAAATTTTTGTCTATCTGTCTGTCTGTTTGTTCCGAGTAATCTTCAAAACGGCTGGACGGATTTCAAAAATTCTTTCACCAATGGAAAGCTATAATATCAGGGCGTAAACTAGGCTATATTTTATCCCGGTATTCCCACGGGAACGGCGCGGGTAAAACGACTAAAACCGAAACGAAGCGAGGCCGCCCTCGCTTCAACCTTCGCTAGCAACCCGCGTTGCTAGTCAAAAATAATCATAGTAAAGAAAGACGATTAAGTGATAGGCGTGGGACTTTTCTAGGTTCGATCTGGCAACCTTGATAGTAGGCGATACATAGTGCAGTGCAGGTTTCGAGAGAGATGTTGGAGTATTAAGTCGCCGCCCCCTCAGGAGGCTGTAATTCATATGACCTATCGATTTTCGTGTGGGCACGGATTAATAATACAAATACACTACCCCCTATCTTTCCCATGGGTTTAATAAAAGATGACTAAGAGATATATATGCATACTAGCAGACCCAACAGACGTTGTTCTGTTCAAATAAAATAAAAGGAGTTCTTTAAGTCGACAGCAGCGCCACCTACCAGATCTAATTGTGAATCTAAACCATTCTCAAATCCCTTTGAACACACACAAAAAATTTCATCAACATCGGTCCAGCCGTTTAGGAGTAGTTCAGTGACATAAACATGTACACAGGAAATCTATACCAATAAATAAAATTGGAGTGTCTGTTTGTAATGTCAAAATAATATGCTTTTTTCATGCTCACACGGTTATTTGCACGACACCTATGCCTAAAATAGCAATTAAAAAATTTTTGTCTGTCTGTCTGTCTGTTTGTTCCGGGTAATCTTCAAAACGGCTGGACCGATTTCAAAAATTCTTTCACCAATGGAAAGCTGTAATATCAGGCCGTAAACTAGGCTATATTTTATCCCGGTATTCCCACGGGAACGGGAACTACGCAGGTAAAACGACTATAACCTATAACCGAAGCGAAGCGAGGGCGAATTGCTAGTTTACATATAAAGATAAAGATGTCATCGCAGGTCAATTACGTCCTATAGTTGGGCTCGAGTCTCACTCACAATGGAAGGGAAATCGACCTACTATATCACGCTGGTCAGACGCGTTGGTATTTTATTTTGATTTTTCTTCTCTTACGTAGATATTATATGCATATTATATCCGTTAGTCGTCTTTTACGACACCCACGTACAAGAAAGGGAGTGATGAATTGTATTCTTACTCTGTCACCATATGGCTACTACTCATCACAGAATTATTTCTTATAAACCTATGATATTTGTGGATTAGTAGGCTGTCTAATATGATAACATTTTTTGATATTCAACTCAAAGAATAGACAGTTCAAATTAAGAAATTTTTCAGGCATGGCATAGAACTAAGATATCCGAACGGATTCAAGGTTAAGTCGGTTTGTCACACAATCATCCATAGAAGGATAATCACAATAAAAAGTTACTCCGGTGCCTCACAGAATGATCCCATTCCGGTAGAAGCTGGTCTTGACTGCCATTAATATGTATGTCAATCGATATGGTCTATATGGCATCAACAACTTACAGTCATCGGTGTTTATTAACACTTAAAATTTGTTTGAAATTTAGAAAACACGTTTTCTAACAAATCAATATATTTCTTTTTTAAATGATTTACTAATTAATAGTTTCCTGTACTGTTGAAATTTAGAAAAGTTATACATGCGAAAATGCTTAAATTGCGTATATAATAGGAAACATAGTTTGATGATACAATTAAACTTACTTACTACTATTACAAACAAGATATTTGATATTGAAGTTTAATTTATTAAGCTATATTAACTTTCTTACCAGACTCTCGAGCTCAAGGAACGGAGAAAAGAAATGACGGTGCAATCTTCAGCCGATTGCTCCGAATATAGGCAGCTGAACAGGCAGATCTCCAGGTCTTTGTCGCGATATTTACCGACCGATTTAATACGCTTCGTATTAAAGAAGCGATAAAACGGAATCGAGGAGGAGTGGTTCGAAAGTGTTCGCACAAGATCTGTCTATCCGGCAAATCCAAATTAGTAAGCTGAAGACTGATAACGCCACTATCATTTCATCTTAAAGTGAGATCTTGGGAGAGATCAAAAGGTTCTATGGACAGATATATAAATTATCCCGAAATCCTGTTGTCGGCTTGGTCCAAGATCCAAGCTGACTCAGCACTATACTGAAGAAATCCCGGACTTTAGCTTGTACGAGATTAGAATGGCTCTCATACAACTACGTAACGGTAAGGTACCGGGAGATGACGGAATTACGGCAGAGTTTCTGAAGACAGGCGGCAAGCCAGTCTTAAAAACCTTTTAAAAGCTATTTAATTCTGTTATCCTAGGGAGTGACGTTCTAGAGTCGTGGATCAGAAGTATGGTGGTGCTGTTCTTTAGGAAGGGTGTCAAAGATCTTCTAGAGAATTGCAGATCCATTGCATTACACACTCACTCTTGAGCCACGTCTACAAGTTGTTTTCGAGGGTCATTACCAATCGACTCACGTGCAAGCTCGATGACTTCCAGCCGCCCGAACAAGCCGCTTCCGAAAAGACTATAGCACCATAGACCATATCCTCACGCTTCGGCAGATTGTAGAAAAGACCAAGGAGTATAATTAGCCCCTGTGTATAGCATTTGTAGACTATTAGAAAGCCTTTGATTCAGTCGAAACTTGGGCGGTACTGCAATCTTGTAGGACTAGTTTTTACGACATAATAGTACTCGTATAATGATTTCTGATTACACAAGTATTACACGTTATTATCATTATTTTACCAACCCATATAAGTCCCACTGTTGGACTCGGGCCTCCTTCCCTATGGGAGGGAAATTGACATATTACACCACGCTGATCAAACGGCTTAGCAACGGGTTTGTTTCGAGTTTTCCTTCTCTTGTATAGATTTTATATGTATATTATCCCTTAGTCGTCTTTTACGACACCTACGTGGAAGAGTGGGGGTGGAGAATTATTTTTTTATTCCGTCACCATACGGATAATTCGAACATAATAGAAAAACGTACACAAAATACGATTGACAATCCACCAGCTAAGTGCAAGAATGACCGCATCATCCATATCAAGTATAAGCTCCTTAAGGGCACTTATGTACATATTGTCAAATTTACACACCGTTTGAAAGTCCTTCTTCCGTACAGGTTTCCTACCAGTTCCACTATTTATTACTTTCCAAGTCATATTGCAGGTCCCAACAATGGACGTCAATTTGCTGATGAATTCTGTTCAACTTTCTTTATAAATTAAATCATTCACTAGGCATCATCGATAATTTGCGCCTGATGCCAACCTAGCAGAGGCTGCGGGTGACCGGACCGGGGAGTTTAGTCCGTCACCCGTGGAGAGACTGACCTCGCGACGTCGACCGACGTCCCAGAAAGGGGATGTCGATGAGAGAGGGTACCTCCTCAGGGTATTTCGTCGGGCCGACCATTGAAGACAAGGAACTCTGCGTCGACGATCGGCCCAACGCCGAAGGCAACGTGCTATAGAGTCGGTTGTGCGGCCGCACGTCGACCCTCTGTCACGCCGGACGGGGGGTGCGCTGACGGTAGCACACCCAAAAAAAAAGTCCTCGTCGATAATGTTATTTAAAATTGCAATTACATAATGTATGTTTGTTGCATTCAAAGGCCTGGACAGATTCTTGATTCACAATACCAAATTAGAAACGGATTGAAATCGTATTTTATTACGAATCACATCTTACACATCTTAATCAATTTAGTATATGTCTATAGGAGGTAGAACGCAAAATACATATGGCAACAGCCTTATAATCTTAACTAATATAATACATGATTTACGAGAAGGGAGTGTTAAATGTTGGCTGCCTAATTATCAGCAGCAGCAGAATGGGGTCGGCGCTGGATTTCATTTCCAGATGCATAAAGAAAACGTTTACTTAAACATCACAGCGTACAGAGATGGACTCGAAAATGATATTTTTTTATACATATTTAAGAGTTTGATATTGTGCGAATTCTGATCAGACAGCTAGTCGTCATCATTATCCTGCAACTATCTCAGTTATTTGCAGTCGACGTAATATGTACTATTCTTCTAGGTACATATGGCGAAAAGTAATAAGGGCCCAGACAGACAACGCGAAAATTTTCTTGCGGCCGCGCGCCGTGCGTGGCCGCGTTTTGGCCGCGTACTTATTTCTTTTTATAGCAATTTAAACTTTATTAACTAGTCCACAACGTACAAATTCTTAGTAGTGACCAAACAAGATTGATGCGTCAAAGTCGCCGCGCGGGCGATATTAGGCTGCCAGTTTGGTCTTCACTAAGAATTTGTATAGGGTTTTATATCGAGGTTTCCTTTTCTTACATAGACGTTATATGCATATTATACCCTTCACCCGTCTTTTACGACATCAGCGGGTAAGATAGAATGGTAAATAGTTATCTTACTTACCGATTCATTGTCAAAATAGTAGGTTTTCTTTGTGCTCACACGGTTATTTGCAGGACACATATACCTAATCATTTCAGCCTATCGCCGTCCACTGCTGGATGCTGACCTGCCTCATGTTACAGAAAGTCCTGTGCCACCTGCATCCAACGACGTCCAGCAACGTTCACCAGGTCGTCAGTCCACTTAGTGGGGGGCGTCCTACACCGCGTCGTCCAATACGTGGTCGCCACTCGAGAACCTTTCTTCCCTAGCGATTGTCGGTTCATCGAGCGATGTGGCCTGCCCATTGCCACTTCAGCGTGCTAGTTCTTTTTGCTATGTCAGTTACACCCGTTCTTCAGCCAGATTTCTGTATTTCGGATTCTATCTCGCAGAGAAACGCCGATCATAGCACGCTCTATAGCATGCTGAGCTAGTTTGAGCTTGGTTATGAGGCCTACATTTAGGGACCACGTTTCCGTAAGTCATAATTAGTAACACACACTGATCGTAGACCTGTGTTTTCAGACACTGAGGTATGATGGATGAGAAGATCCTCTATATCATCATTTCAGCCTACAGCCGTCCACTGCTGGACGTAGGCCTCCTTCATGTTGCGCCACAATGTGCGGTCCTGTGCCGCCTGCATCCAACGACGCCCAGCAACTTTCACTAGGTCATCGGTCCACCTAGTGGGGGGGCGTCCTACACTGCGTCGTCCGATACGTGGTCGCCACTCGAGAACCTTTCTTCCCCATCCTCTATATATATATACCTAATAACCAGTTTAAAACATTTTTGGCTGTCTATCTGTTTACTTGTTTCGGGTAATCTCCAAAAGGACTGGATCGATTTTGATAAAATTTTACTATTAGGTAACAGTACTGGTTATCGAACCGGAGGCCTCATGGACAATCGCGTACCATAATCTTGCAAAACGATTGAATCCGAAGCGAAACGAGGGTTGGTAGCTAGTTAATAATAATATCAATATTAATAACATCCACGATACGTTAATAATCACTTTGTTATCTTAACAGTTGCTAATATTTATCATTCATACTAAATTTGCCCGTTTTACTAACATTATAAATATTACTCCGTTTCTATTTATAGCAGCTATTTATAGAAAAATATTTATAGCAGTCTGTCGTGATAAACAGGATATTTGACACAATACTGTTTATTAGATATTCATGTGGATTTTTTTGATATTAGGACTTTGATACATAAACAATCTCTGCTTTGTTAAATTAAGCTTTTGCCAGCAAATTCTGCCAAACTTGCTTTGCTTTTGATCACTTCATATTATTAAATTATTTATTTTATCCTTTATATCCGAAGAGGTAAGCAATGTTTTTCTGAGGAAACTTCAATATTAATTTTCAGTTCAAAGCATTGTTGTTTACGCATCATAGGTTGTGATGGTAGTTATAGTTGTGAGGTTTTTCATTGCGAAGTTTTTCACAATCATCACGAAATCTGATAACATGTTTTGTATTCTGCACAATCTGAACAAGACTTTATGATTAGCAGCTATGCTTGTTCGTCATTATTTTACTACCATGTACAATTGCTTCCAATTAAACTCACAGAAATATGAGAATTATGTGACACACCAAATCAACGCTGAGCTCCAGCTTCCTCCTTGATAAGAGGGTAATTCTCCTACTATAACACGCTGGTCAAACGAGTTGGTATAGAGTTTTATTTCGAGTTTCCTTTCTCTTGCAGAGATTTGATATGCATATTGTATGCCTTATTTGTCTTTTACGATACCTACACGCTAAACAGGGGTTGGTAAATTGTATTCTTACTCCATGACCATACGGCAATTTTCGTGAGGAAAGACCGACGTCCTCCCCGAGGGGGGGACGTCGGTCGATGGGAGGGTACCCCAATAGAGGAGGTATTCCGTCGGGCCGACCACTTATGTCAAGTAACCCTGCTCCGGTGGTCGGCCCAACGACGAAGGCGACGTGGTTTTCGGGTGGGTTGCGGGAGTTGCGTGCTTAAGCCCCTCTGTCGCTCCGGACGGAGTGGTGCGGAGGCGCGCCGACCGCAGCCCACCCACAAAAAAAAAAATACGGCAATTTTATGTAACATTATGAATGATGATGATGACGCTAATCATCAATACATTGACACCGATTCTTTTTTCATTGCCTATTGAGGCAACGAGCGTGCAGCCCACCTGATGGCAAGAGGCAACGGCCACTCATTGACTTCCGCAATGTTGAATAGTAGGTTAATTTTCCTTTTATAGCCCTTTCAGCCCATGTCAACACAATTGTGATATCTATTTGAATCATTTTTTTAAGCATTTCAAAATTGTTATTACGAAGGGCCTATCTCCACACCATTGTGATGATTATAGTGATTCCATAAGTGTAAGAGAGACAGGCGCGACTCTAGTCCAAGCTTACTATTTATATTGAATTCTCTTTCGTTGTTCAATTACTTGCTAAGTATTGTCTCGGGTCTGAAAGGGAGAGTGGAGGAGAATGGAACTCAAATGTGGAACTTATACGAGCTAAGACGATAGACGATAATGATGACCCCAGCAACACTAGAGGTACAACCAGTTTACTGTCGGCCTTAACAATTGGAGGCAAGCGAGGCAAAGGATTTGGGCCTCCGAATCGCCCACTCATAGGACAAAACGCTTGAGCATTCATATTTAATTATCTGTGAGGAATACGGTACTAGCGAATTAGAATATTTGTGGCTTACCTATCTTAAGCTATTACTTGCAGGACGGGTGGTAGGGCTGCACTATCCGGCGACTGGGGTGGCGTACGTGCAATGCCGCCCTAGCCGAGGCCGCGGGTGACGTGACCGGGGATTAGTCCGTCACCCGCCGAGAGGACGACCGCGTGAGGAAAGACCAACGTCCTCCCCGAGGGAGGGACGTCGGTCGATGGGAGGGTACCCCGGGTAGAGGGTATTCCGTCAGGCCGACCACTGATGACAAGTAACCCTGCTCCAGTGGTCGGCCCAACGACGAAGGCGACGTGGTGTTCGGGTGGGTTGCGGGAGTTGCGTGCTTAAGCCCCTCTGTCGCCCCGGACGGAATGGTGCGGAGGCGCGCCGACCGCTGCCCACCCCGAAAAAAAAAAAAAAGGGCTGCACTATCGATAGTCGTCTATCTGCAGCCGCGTGTAGTACCACTCTCGCAGAAAATCGACGTCACAGTAGTAGCAATTTGTAACTGCACTTCATTTGGTGAGCGAGAGGGTCGGCAGCTCAACTTTCTGAGGATATTTAGCCTTTATATCAACAAAACTCATTGTACGTATTTATATTCCTGTCAATTTCTTCACGATAGGCGATATAGCAAAGGTCCGTGAGCGATAGTATCTCTTACCATCAGATGTGCGGTTTGTTCGTTTGTCACCAACAGCAATAAAGGTTTTTTGACAAGAATTTCATAGCTGGCTCAACACAAATGGTTTCTAAAACATTTATTTATTTATTAAACTTCATGTATTGAATACAATGGCGGACTTAATGCCAAAGGCATTCTCTACCGGTCAACCATATTTACTGTCATCGGTCATCAATCTTCGATCTATATGATGGACGTCCATCCTACTTGGTATCATGGAATTCGTGGTTCACTCTCGAGAACTATAAATCCTTTCCAGAGATTGTTCTTTCGTCCAATACTATAGCATGATTAAGTCGTCTAAGTAGTCTGATTAAGCACTAGTATGCTAACTCATCGGTCTGCGTTGAGTACATTCATCCTTCCATGTATATCCCTATTTGTTTTCCTATTTGGTAGCGAGGAAGAAAGCAAAAATTATTTATTTTGAAAGGCTTGTAAGTACACCCGATAGGTAAATAATACAATGTATGAAATCCATACTAATATTATAAATGCGAAAGGATGTTTGTTTGTTCGTTTGTTTGTAACGCTTTCACGCTTAAACCACCGAACCGATTTCAAAAATTTTTTCACCAATGGAAAGCTATAATATCAGGGAGTAACATAGGCTATATTTTATCCCGGTATTCCCTCAGGAACGGGAACTACGCGGGTTTAAGCGACTGAAACCGAAGCGAAGCGAGGGCGGGTTGCTAGTTAAAAATAATTAAATATTCTACTATGAAATAAAATTCGCGGTGCAGGAACTTCAAAAAAGGTACGTTAGTCAGTATACCTAAGTTACATCGCTAGAAGCATGGCACTAAATAATAATATATTGCAGCAGTATCTTGTTCCGCATTACAATCTAATATAGAATTGTCTTTAACTGTTATAGAAACAAAGTAAAAAAAATTTTGCTTAGCAACAGTAGTCAAAATCACACTTGGTATTGTAATAGATAGCGAAATTGAAACTCAAAGAATGTAGATATTGATTCAACATTTAAAAACAAACAAATAACAAAAATAATAAAAATAGCTTAGTTGAGAAATAAACATTTGAATTAGTAGCATACAAAATTCTACATTTATATTATGCACTAACGATCTGCCCTTGCTTCCCTTAGGTTTCAATTGCTTTGGCTCCGCATTTGAAATCACTGATATCTACTAAGATATTCAAGATCTTGGGTTGGAGTCCTGCCCCGGACAAAATTTTATAGGGATTTTCTGAACGCAGGAATAGCCTAAGTTAGTTCTCACATAGATGGCTACCTGGTAGTAAAATATTATCAAAATTATGCCAGCCATTATGAAGATTACGTTTGTGTCTGTCTGTCTATTTGTTTCGCAAATAGACAGACAGACATAAATGTTTAAAAGTATGAGTTTCGTGCAAATAACCGAGCATAAAAAGAACCCACTATTTTGAAATTACAAACAGACATAATATAAATAAAACTACGAATTTTATCGCGTTTGTATTAGATTTTTAATTGCCTGACGTTTCGAGTATTATACCATGCATGAACGCTGCAAAGTGTACGCGAATATTACTTTTTGTAAATAAAGTAATTTTATTGCCAAAACGTAATACTCGCGTAAATATCGGCAATTATTGGCTACATGCATTTTATATATTTGTATTATTTAATTCTTGTATTTGTATGAGTCGTATAAGTGACATAATTTTCTATTAAATATAAAAATATGAAATGAAAAATCACTTTTAGTCATAGTTTGAAATTTAAAACAACTGTTCATATTTCATATTCGAACGAATGCTGTAATCCAACTCTGAGAAAATATCATATAGTTATTACAGTTCCAGCCACTACCCATCTAAAGTTTATAGCATTTCGAGTTTTAATCTATTATAATTAACTGTTAAAAATTTAACTGCTCAAGTCGGGATTGCTTAAATAAAATACTCATACTTTATGTATGCCGAAAATATATTTATAAAAAAAGGTAAGAGGTAATTTAATTGGTGAATATTAAATAAGCAGTAAGATTTTAGGTCTATTAAATTTGGAATATGTCCATTAGACTAAAATTCTCTGGTTTATGTCTTTAGAAAATATAAGTGCTCGTTTTTGTAGTAGAGTCTACTAAGTACCATGGTCCAATTTGCCCAGGGCGACGGATGGCCGTCGTGCGGCCCCATAAGCTATCGCATTCCCACTCCATCGTTGTTCTCTTCTCTTAGATACGAGAGATTATATTTATTTGTAGTCATATCTCATTTATATTTTGCCAGGGCAATCAGTTTCGTGAGGGTGACGTTCCGAGAAGGGCGTCAGGGAGGGATGATATCTGAAAGGATATCACGCAGGTTTAGCCACGGCGATCAAGCAAATACAGTACCAATGCCCGGTCCAGCGGTAAATGGGAGGGAATATAGTGGGTTATGAGGTCGTGTGCCACTCTTTTATTGCCACGGACGGAATGTATGGTGTGTGTTCTGACCATGGTCCATCCAAAAATAAAGCAATCTGTTTTCTCGCACTATTCTGAAAGTTCATTTCTGATTGATTTTACTCGCTTTCATGTTCAGAAACTATATTTATTTTCTACTGCAACTAATTAACTCCATTATCTACTTGCTATTGAATTGTACATGAAAAATATAACACACACACACAAACTACTTTTATATCTTTCATAAATTTTAAAGTACCTACTTGGAAACCAAAATTAATAAATTTAAAGCAATATTCTAACAACTATCCGTGTGGTGACGGAGTAAGAATACAATTCACCACTCCCTATCTTGCCCGTGGATGTCGTAAAAGACGACTAAGGGATATAATATGCACATAACATCTGTGTAAGAGCAGGAAAACTCGAAATGAAAACTTATACCAACATGTCTGTATGGTATAGTTGGCCAAATTCCCTCCCATTGCGAAGGAGGAGCCCAACAGTGGGCTCCTCCTTCGCGTATGTGGGCTGCGATGATGATGATGATAAATCTAACAACGCAATAATCTTCTTCTTTATTAAGAAGGTAAAATCTCATCATCGTTATCTTAGTCCATAGCATTCCTACCGCTGAGATCTGGCCTTCTCAATAATAGATGAGAAATTGACCTACAATACCACATTGATTCAAGTTGGAATAAGATTTCATTACTTCCATCGATGGTACTCTATATCCTTTGTCTAGAGAGGGAGTATTGAATTGTATTTAAACTGTGTCACTACACAGATAGGCGTTAGCAAAACTTATAGAAAATCACTACACATTTGTAAAGACATAAAATTAATTTATTAATTTATAATTTATCATTCCGTGTGGTGATGGATAAAGAATATAATTCACCACCCCTTATCTTGTTGTGGGTATTATAAAAGAGGACTAAGCGATATATGCATCCAACATTTATACAAAAAAAGCATAACTCGAAATAAAACCTAATAACAACCGTCTGATCAGCTTGATATAATAGGTTAACTTGCCCGCCATTGTAAAGGAGGCTTCAATCCAACAGTGGGACGTGTTATGACGTGTATAACCTGGGACTATGTTAAAATTCAATGCAGAGTACATTTAATTTAAGATAATTGTTACATGAACACTTAAAAATAGTAATACATTCAATATTTGAATATACAAACAATAAATGAGCGATATATTTCTCAGACAATGATCTTATGATGCATTTTGCCCTCAGGTGCAAATCTCACGCGATCCGGTCTGAGTTATGTTCAATTCTGGTTTACGATGTTCAAACACAGGCAGGTATTGTTCATTGCTTATTTTATGGTAATGGACTTTTTAATTAATAAAAATTATAAATACATCATCATCATTTAATGTTTATTATTTGTAATACTCAATGATAACCTCGTTTTGTAAATAAAACTACGGATTTTATCGCGTTTGTATTTGATTTTTGATTGCTCGACGTTTCGAACGCTTTGCAGCGTTCATGGTCACGCGTAGACTAAGATGTCAGACGTCCAACAAGTCATCGTTATTACAGAGATTTATAATTATCTACCCGATACGTAAAATTAATTATTAAATTATGACCCACATTTTGGTACAAATTTATTGTCAGTATAAGAAGAAAATGATTCTGTATGAAAAAATATCTTGTTTACGGTTAGTAATTATATTAAACATTAGATTTATAGTAAGTATTGTGACAATTTATTAAGTTAAAAAACCTAACAAATCTAATATACTATCACCGGATCGGAACGCAGCCACATTGAGGAAGATCCGGCAAGAAAACTCAGGGGACATAATGCTAAATTAAAATATTTTATTATTTTTAAAAGGTTTTTGATTAATAAAATTATTTTTAAATATTATTATTATCGATCAAATCTGTAAATAAATGCTCACGGTATCTTGCAGTCTTGTGGTGGTCTTTTTAGATTTATTATTATGTTTATAACAGGATACCACGTCGGGCAATCAAAAATCAAATACAAACCCGATAAAATCCGACCGTCCGTAAAATGTGTAATACTCGCGTAAACATCAGACGTCATTATGATAACCTCATTGTCATTTCATGTGCTTTTATTTTATTGTAATTACAATTAGGTGCTGTTTATTGGTGGCTACAGATATTAACAACAATGTCTCATACATTTCGTAAAAGATGAGAAAGAGCTTTAGATTGATCTGAGCCAACTTCATCTGATGGCTTCTGATTAACAGTTATATACCCAAGGTAAGTTCATGGCAAGCAGGCGATCGGCCATAAAAGTGTAGCCTATCATTTTTACCACACGCACTATGGAGGAGGAGTTTATATTAAGAGAAGTATTTGCGATAAGAGCAGAATGAAAATAATGATGATTAAAATTACAATTAAGTTTAGTCGTTCGTCTTTTGACGGGAACATGAAAACGTGAAGGTTCTGTATTTTTTTCAATATCTTAGTACTTTAATCATCATCATAGTTTAGTAGCATCTTAGTACTTTAATATGATTCAATAATTTTGATCGCGTTTATGTAATGTTGAGAAACCGCTGGAGTGTAGTGAATATATTATGCTTTACAAATGTTTTTCTTTTCTAGGAAATTTTCTAGATGATACTATTAAAAGTGTGACAGTTTGCCTTACTGACGGGACAATGACTTATAAGAAAAAACTAAAGATGCGAAGAAACTGATAGTTTCTCAGGAAAATTAGTATCTAAGTCTGCACTAGTGACAATAGGCTCTAACTATCTATTAATAAATTATTGTAAATACAAAAAAAGAGGAAAAGGAAGTTTAATTATCATTTTAATATTTATAGTCTGTAGGTATTCCATTCGCCTCATACTGTACTCAAATTTATTTTTAATAATAGACAAGATATCTTTTGTGTTATTGTTTCATTTAACTTTCAAATATAACCAACCAAGGAAAGACAGTATTTTAAATTCTGGCCGTGTGATAATTCTTTAACAATAAATCATCTCTATATTTCCCATGGGAGTCGTAAAAACCGGTTTAAGAATCGCTAGGAGAAGGAGGAACGACATTTCTTTAGGAAATATAATACCGTCTGCGATCGCCAACCCGTCTACTTTAACTATAATTAGCATTGTTTCACCTTGGAGAGTCCTAGTTTCAATACGGTCAATAGAGTTACAGGTACTAATACTTATACTAAATCTGGTTGACCGAGCTTCGCACGGTATATTTTGGTTGTATTTTTGTCGAATTTCTATATATATATTTAGGAGCTCGGAAACGGCTCCAGCAATTTTGATGAAACTTGGCATACTAGAGGTTTCGGGTCCAAAAAATCGATCTAGCTAGGTTTTATTTATAGAAAATTTTGTTTTGTCGGTGTTTTTAGCAAAACAATACAACGACATTAAATTTTAAACGAATATGAATTCAAATTTCGTTGTCAACGTCAAGAGATGCGATAGCTGAGTTGGGAAGTTGTCCAGTTCTCCTTTTGTTTTGTTTTGGCATTCAAACAGCGTCGGATCGAATCTCGGTGTAATTATTATTCTCTTTTGTAAATTTTTAAATTTTTTCATTATTTATTATTTATTAATATATATCTAAATAAATTCGACAAAAATACAACAAAAATATTCCGAGCGAAGCTCGGTCAACCAGAAATTATGCAGGGTGTCCCTAAATTAAACGTCCATAAGTTAGTGGGTGGGAGATGACTTTATGACAGACAGACATATATTTTTTTTTTCTAAAAGTTACGATAACATCTAGAAAGTATTATACCATTTTAGAATAATGAATAATTTGGCCATCTTTTGAAATTACTTGCCACTATGTTGACGGAACATTTTTTTACAGGTGGTGTGTTAAAGTCAAATGATTAACGTTTTCTTCGAAGACTAACCGTTACATTTCCAAAGAAGCTTGACATCAGACAGGCAGCGAGTTATAAAACTTTTGCAATATATACAAGAAAGAACACATGCAATACCGGTTGCCCAACATTCTGAAGGTGTTTGCATGTGGTGGTTTGTTTTTTTGTTGCAAACGGTGGCAAACGAGCAAACAGTACACTTGATGGTAAGTGTTGCTGCCGCTCATGGACCTTTGCAATGCCGCTGCCTACCGCGAAGAACGTGAAGGGAGTGTGAATGCGTGCAATGAGGTTAGGTGATACCTACTAAAGGTATCACTAAAACTCACTACACACAAACACTTTCAGAAAATTAGGCTTCTGGCTCTCTCGCTCACCGAACAAAGCATAGTAACAAATTGCTATTACTCGGACGTCGATTTTCTGAAAGAGTATGGTATTACCCTCTACGGACTGACCCGCGGCTGTAGACAGATAGCTTTCAACAGTGTAGTCCTACCTAGTGATGCCTTTAGTATTACCGAACCTTATTGCATGCATTCACACTCCATTCAGTTTCTTCACGGTAGGCAGCGGCCTTACAAAGGTCTATGAGCGGCAGCTACACATACCATCAGGTGTATTGTTTGCTCGTTTGCCACCGTTTACAATTAAAAAATACAACCCCAAATAATAGGGATAATAGCAAAGTGACAACGATATACTTACTGAAAAACAAACATCAGCATTATCAAATTCGGTAAAAAACACAAAACTGACCCCACCATTGTATGTAGTCATGTAGAACGAAGGGGTTGCTGTTAATTAGCAGTTGGGGTGGCGCGAAACGCTTCGGTATACACGAAAACGGCAGTTATGTCTTTGATCTCTTATCAGGATTCATGGGTCTATTATCAACTTGTACCTATAGGACTGTTATTTATGCGTAATTAGGCGTGTCTTCGGTAATATAATGGTTAATACCCCTACGCTATATCCCTATGCTTGGCTTCCATTCATCAAACCTCTCTTTTTTCAGATTCGCCAAACCTTTCATTTTACAGCGTTCATAAATATATATTTCAATATTAGCTTATATTATATACGTTTATCATAAAAGTCGACTAAAAACTTTGATTTAGTGTATTGACACTGTACACAAAGTAAATATTGATTTATATTTCTAGGTAGCGTTCGCAACAGATGGATCATCGATTATAAGCTTAGTCAAAACCCTCTGTAATACGTTGTACGTAAATGCTAGATGGAAAACAAAATATGATGTGACGTTTCTTGAAACAGTTCCAGATTAAGTTCTTATTATCTCTTACAATATAATATTTTATTATCTCTGACAATCAAATGGCCAACATTTCCAACATTTAAATTTGGGATCTAGGATCGACAATAGTCTCTGACGGCAGTTGCATACTTCTGTTTCTTTTTTTTATATGGCAATGTATAAATACTTAATATAGGTATGTTTTCATTTGCCATTAAAAATCTCAGATGATGCCATTAAAATTACCATTAACAGTACGACCATAGCGAAGCTGAAGACGATAATCTAAATTATCTAACGACAGACAGTGACTAAAAGGAGTGATAATTTATAAATAAGGATTTGGCATTAAGGTTTTTTTTTAATTGCATAAAATTCCTTAAAAAAGCATTTATAAATTAATTATCTGTCAGCAATGTCCATTATCGATTTTAGTGACTTTAGTAAGGTATACTTTGAACATAAATACGTAAAGCACTGTTATTTTATATTCAGTACTGTTTATCATTTGCATTGCATTACATAACAAAAATGCTATCAATATTGTTTAATATAACACGTTAAAATGTTGAAACATTAAATATAATTTGAAATCGCAGCATGATATTTCGAGATTTTCGAGACTTCAATCGCATACTTATGAGCCAATGAGGTTGTTAACTAATGCAAAAATAATATTGTATTTTTTATTTAGTTTAGATGGAGTGACTTTATTTATAATACAACCTCTGTTTTCCTTTTGAAAGAATGATGTAGATAGATCGTCTAAATAATTAACAATATTTTCAGTACGTACACGTCCAGCTTTTGTAAATGGCCTACTCCAGATAAAGAAAATTAACATTTCACTAAGCTGGTCAGACCAATTAATAAGACCAATCAGAATTTCCTACTCTTGTGTCCTATTGCCCAAAGGTACAAAAGCAGAGGATTGTATGATGTATCCTTTAATCTATTTTACGAAAGCTGTTGGTGAGAAAGGGGTGGTGTCATTATAATTCTATGGACGTGGGGTGAGTTAACAACTACTTTTCATTCAATTCATTTTGTTCAGTATTCATAACAGTATCCATGTTTCGATTATTTTTTATTTCTAGTTAGGTAGGTATGTATTATATTTGTTATTCTTCAATGGTTTTATTCATTCTCGTTAACCTATATAGGTCCCACCGTTGGGCTGGCATCTTCTCCACGATAAGAGGAAAATTAACCTATTATACTATGCTGGTCAGAGAGGTTGGTATAGGGTTTCATTTCAAGTTTCTTTTCTTCCTTAAATGTTATACGCATATTTAATATCTTAGTCGTCTTTTACGACATCCACAGGCAAGATAGGGTGTAGTGACTTGTATTCTTACTTCATCACCACACGAAAATTCCAATAGTTTACTTTCACATAAAAAAAATTATCTCGATTCAAAATGAAACCGCTTGACTTCCTATTGCAATCAATCAAAATTTTACTCAAAAAAAAGCTTCCCTCACACGGACTAATGAATTCTATACGGGCAAAACATCCACTAAAACCCTGCAAGAACATCTTCGATCGTAGTACTATAGATTTAAGCTACACAATTACATGGCAAATATGTTTTAAATTGACATTGAATATTGGTTTTCTTCGGTTCTTCTGAAGGTAACTAAATCCTCAGTTTACCATTTAGGCGCTTAATGGTTCGTGCTTTTTTTATTCGAAGCGAATGTATCATAAATTATGATATGTAACACCCACTTTGAAGGAGAGCGACAAGGATATGTCACGTAGACCCTACCAACTGTACTCGGACGAAACTCGAACGCAATATTTGTTTCTGCTTAAAAAGCCACCTGAGAATTCAATGTATTACTTACATTTTTTTTCAACAGCGGATTTTATAGCTAATTAAAAGACCAAAGTTTAACAAAGAATAACATGACTGCAAAAGATTAAAAATAGATTTTAAGCCTCTTTCGGCTGTTTTTGAGTAAGAATACAATTCACCGCCCCCTATCTTACCCGTGGATGTTGTAAAGGCAAGAGAAGGAAAACTCGATATAAAACCTATAAGAAGAAGAAGGTATAGCGACCCGTCTAACTAGCGTGGTACAGTAATATCGATATCGCGTCTATTATGGAGGATACTCAAACCCATGAGGACGCATAGGAGCGAATATGATGAATCCTTAGGTCAACCTTTTAGAATCACTACGGTAAATCGCTCCCATACCGGAAAAAAAAGGTATGTGAACGGGAGGTTATGAAGGCGCGGGCCACTATACCATGCCCGTCCTACCACGCCTGACCCCTAAAAAGACCAATCCGTTTGGGTATACCATGTTAATTTCATTGCCAATATAATTAATATTCATCGCCAATATTCCAGTACATATTCAAAATGAATACAAATAAATTAATTATTGAGCTATTTTTGTTCATATTTTGATAAAATATCTGGTTGAATGTTTTTGTTGTATATTTGTCGAATTTATTTAGATATATATTAATAAAAAATAAAAATAAAATAATGAAAAAAATATAAAAAAATACAAAAAGAGAATAATAATAACACCGAGATTCGATCCGACGCTGTTTCAATGCCAAAACAAAACTAAAATAAAACTGGACAACTTCCCAACTGAGCTATCGTAGCTCATGACGTTGACGCCGAAATTTGAATTCATATTCTTTTAAAATTTAATGTCATACAATGACATGACATTTTTTTGCTAAAAACAGCGGACAAAACAACATTTTCTATAACTAAAACCTAGCTAGATCGATTTTTTGGCCTCGAAACTTCTAGTATGACAAGTTTAATCAAAATCGTTGGTGCCGTTTCCGAGATCCTGAATATATATTATACTAGCTTCTGCCCGCGACTTCGTCCGCGGAAAATTTCTTGTTTTAACATAAGATTACACTCGATTGATATTACTGTATTTAATTTTATTAGTAAAATATTTTTTGGAATCAGATCAGTAACTTAAAAGATTACCGAAGTTCTATTTTCTGCTCAAGGTAACTTAACCCTTAGTTGCCTTTTACTTATTTTATTTATTTGTTTAAGTTAGGTATCTATTTAATTTAAAGCTTCTCTATATACAATGTTTGAGGTTGTTTTATTTTCCGGTAACAGAATAATCTGCCTTTCGGATGATCCCACTCTTGATAGACCAACATATAATTGCCCATGGGAAAAACATTCTTTTCGTAGGTCAATGCCAACCAAAGAGAATGTTTGTCCCTGGGACTTATTAATAGTCAGGGCAAATGATGTTTTTATTGGAAACTGGAGTCGTTTAAACGGTATGGGTAGGTCCGTCGGAATCATTGGAATTCTTGGGATGTGCGCCAACTGGCCAGCTCCTGGGCCGATGAGAATGGTCGCCACAATTAGGTTGTCTTTTAAATCTTTTATTAGTAGCCTTGTGCCATTGCACAGGTTAGGTGGGCTTAAATTTCTTAAAAGCATGATAGGTGTCCCGGATTTCAACAGCAGTTCGTGAGGTGGCAGACCAGATGGTTTAAGGGAATTTAAAAATTCCTGCGGATAGTGGACTGCATCCTCGATATTACACACTGTATCAATTGACTTGTAGATTTTACCATGGCCGGGAACTTTTTGTAAAATTAGATTATTGATTTCATTGACTGTATCGTTCCTTGGTGAGACGATAGCCCTTGAACAATGCCAATGAATGTCTCTATCTAGTAAATATTCGAGGTCAGGATATACTGCATCTATAAGATGCTGTAGACTGTGAACTATACGACCCAGAGTCTCATTTATAACGATTTCCGCAGAGTTAGAGTCCAAGGTTCGAGAAGAAAAAGACCCTTCTCCAATTTTGAGCAGCTGTTGTGGAAAATCGTTATCCATATTTCCAATAACGTGGACTCTCATGTTCGTACGTAAATTCAAAGTTTGGACTATACTCCATAGGGGCGATGATTTTAGACATGCCTTTATGATATCCGCACGTGTACCTCTTGTGACGACGGGAAGTGTCTGACGAAAGTCACCTGCAAACACAAAAGTGACACCACCCATGACAGCGACTGAGTTTCTCAAGTCCTTAAGTGTTCGATCCACTGCTTCAACATGAGCTCTATGACTCATGGTACATTCGTCCCACATTATCAACGACGTATTCTGTAACAATTGACCAATGGGCCCATTTTTGCGTATCGAACATACCGACTGTTGCTCCAATGAAACTGTCAATGGGAGTTTGAAGGTAGAGTGAGCAGTTTTACCGTCACTCAATAAAGTAGCCGCAATCCCAGAAGAAGCCACTGCCAAAGCTATTTTTCCGGATTGCCTAACATGTGCTAATATTAAATTAGCGAGGAATGTTTTCCCTGTGCCTCCTGGGGCGTCTAAAAAAAAAATTTTTCCTTTATTATTCGTTACGCTATCAATAATTTCATCAAAAGCCTGTTTTTGGTCTGTGACTAATTTAGGCAAATTTTCATTTACAAAAGTAGCTAATTCACTGATGTTGTGCGGATGTACCAACATTGTATCTATTGCATCATTTACAGGGCGAACTGGAGACGGTAATCCAAAGTCACTCAATGTTTTATCATTCAATGCTAAAAGTTTGTTTTCAATTTGTATTAAACCTTCATTGTACATAACATCATTAAAAGGCATGGTAAAGTCCTGATTTTGTTGTCGATTTCTATGTCTGATATCTTCACAAAAATTGTCCTTGAAGATATCCCATAGTTTTAACGGTTCAGATGGCTGACAAAATAGCAGTATCACCACAAATAACTCCCTAAGTTTCAATGAACATTCCGACATCGAAGCTTCTCTTAATGTCTTCTCCCAGTGATCATCATTTTCCAGCAAACCTCTGTCCCGGCAAGCCGCTTGATACGTCTCCTTGACCACTCCATTTATAGTTTTCAAATCTTTGAATGATGTGGGACCGCGTACGTGGTGCAATAAAATCTATACTTCTATACTAATATTATAAAGAGGTAAAATTTGTAAGTTTGTATGCAGGGGGTAATCTCTGGAACTCATAATCTAATTCTAATTTTATTTTAACTGGCAGAAAGCTACATTATTCCTGAGTGCTATAGGCTATAAATTGTTTCTATAACATGTATATTAACCGAGCTATCACAACTTTTGTCTGGCAAGTCGGAAAAAAATACCTCGTAAAACAGAATTATTTGCGTGCGCTGCCTAAACAGTTGCTTAAAATTAAAAAGAATGTATGGCTACCTGGTTCATCTTAATTATTTCTACAAAAAAGTCAGCGATACCATATCTCTATCTTTTATATTTTATCTTTTATACTTCTATTATTGCATTAAAAATTTTTTTTTTCGGCATTGTTACGTTTGGTTGATTATTTGAGCAACAAAATATTAATTCTTATGACAATAAATTATTTCAGTATCACAGGAACATCATACAGATAAGATTTGCCATTTACAGTATATCAATTGGTCATACAGTTTCGGAGATAATATAAAATTACTAAAACGCAAAATGACCCTAGCATAACTTTCATTGTGCAGACGTTTTACCTATTTGCCCATAGATGGCGTTCTGCAATGACGTCATTTTTCTGAATCGCGGTGTTAAGACTTTCCGTGGATTGATGACCCTCTCGAATTATTATGCCCACGTTGTCGTTAGTTGGAGTTCTAAAAATTACATGTCAGTTGGTTATTGGTTTCGGTTGTTTCGTTCGCATGGTTGTTGTTGTTGATAGATACCTCATAATCGAAAATATCGTAATTTCGTTGTACGTTTGTTTTGTATGTTCGTAGTTTCGTACTTCGTTCTATCGTAATAATCGACACGAGTTATTCGATATTACGATTGTTTTGTTTTGTAAAGGCGGACGGTGTTCGAGTCGCTCTCCCTTTGTTCATAATTGTTTTCAAGTCTGTGCGTGGTTTGTTGAGAGCATGCCTAAAAGGAAATCTCAACTGTCTCGGCAGACATCACAGACAAGAGCCGCTCGAGTACGCCGTACGGAAGAATCTGCCCCTGAAAATGAGCAACGCCTCTCGAGAAATAGAGAATATATTTCGCAAGCACGCGCTAGAGAATCTAGCTCCGAGCGCTCACAGCGCCTCGCAAGCCAAAATGTGAGGACGACGCGGGCCCGTGCTCGAGAAACTAGCGCTGAACGTGCGCACCGTCTATCTGAGTTAAGGCAGCATGTCTGTGAGACAAGGGATAGGGAGACTAGCACTGAGCGCTCGCAGCGCCTAGCAACAGAAAGACAGCGAGCAGCTACAGTCAGAGCGCGTAATCGGAATATAGCCCAAGGAAATAGATCAGCCTTCAATTACGATGCCAATATAGATTATGCTCAGCAAAACACTGTGAAAATAGGCGAAATGAATAAAACATGTCCTAAGTGTTTTGCAAATAAATGGAGCGATGAACCAAATGGTATGTGTTGTGCTGCAGGAAAAGTGGTTCTTCCTGATATCCAGGCACCACCACAACCAATAAAAGATCTATTACTGGGCAATCATCTATTATCTGCGCATTTTTTAAAAAACATACGAAAGTATAATACACTCTTCCAAATGACGTCATTCGGTGCTAAAGAAATTCGCGAAGGAAACTTTATGCCTACATTTAAAGTAGAAGGGCAAGTTTATCACTTAATTGGTAGTCTACTCCCTTCGCCAGGGCAAAGCCCGCAGTTTCTACAAATTTATTTCATTTCTGATGCCGACCAACTTTCGTTGCGGTCTAATATTGCTCCTAACCTAAATATCGATTTAATCAATGATTTACAGACGTCGTTAAATAGTCATAACATTTATATTCGCAGTTTCAAATACAATTTAGAACATAACTCTTCATCTGAAAACTTAAAATTAATCATTCACGCTGACCGCACTCCACAAAATCAACATCGTGGAAGATACAATTCACCTACAGCAAACGAAGTTGCAGTATTATTGGTGGACGAAGATAAGGGACCTAGAGATATAGTCCTTCATTGCAAAGATGGTCAACTGAAAAGAGTTTCTGAATTACACAGAGCTTACGATCCCTTACAATACCCTTTGATGTTTGTTAACGGTGAAGATGGTTATTATTTGACTATCCCTCTACAAAATTCAGCGCGAAATAAAACAGTTTCGTGTATGCAATTTTATATGTATAGATTGATGACCAGGGCCAACAGTTTTAATCCCCTTCATTATTATCGGGATTTGTTTAGTCAATACTGTGTTGACATGATGGCTAAAATGATAACAGAGAGACTAAGTTACATAAGTCGCAATCAACAACAACTGAGAGCTGATGACTATATCCATTTAAGAGACGCTATAAATCAGGATGCTAATGTCAACGCTGCAAATATTGGCCAACATGTCATCTTGCCTTCATCTTTCACCGGCTCTCCGCGTTACATGCATGAAAAAACCCAAGATGCAATGACGTATGTACGCAACTATGGAAGACCCGATTTATTTGTGACGTTCACTTGCAATCCGGAGTGGCCAGAAATTAAGAAAGAGCTATTTGCTGGCCAACGTTCTTTCGACCGTCATGACATTATTGCTAGGGTTTTTCATTTAAAGATGAAGAAAATGATCAAGTCGTTCACTAAAGACGAGGTATTCGGCAAAGTCAAATGCCATATGCTTAGTGTTGAATGGCAAAAACGCGGACTACCACACTGTCATATGCTGTTTTGGTTTGCACAAAAAATACAACCAGATGAAATAGACAGTATAATAGTTGCTGAACTACCAAACAAAGATGATGACCCAATATTATTCGATATTATCACCAAAAACATGATCCATGGACCTTGTGGGGAGCACAATTTATCATCACCGTGTATGAAGAACGGTATATGTTCAAAGAAATATCCTCGGCGATTCGTCACCGATACTCAGACAGGCGAGGATGGTTATCCTGTATATCGTCGTCGTAATGCTGAAAATGGTGGTCAAGTCGCAGTTGTAAACATCAGAGGGAGGCCGATTACAATAGATAACAGATGGATTGTACCATACTCTCCAATGTTGTGCAGGTCATTTAACGCCCACATTAACGTCGAATACTGCCATTCAGTTCAGGCTATAAAATATATATGTAAATATATAAATAAAGGTTCCGATCAAGCCACGTTCAGCGTTAGAAATCCGCATGATGAGGTGGAAAATTATTTAAATGGGCGATATATAAGTACATCGGAAGCCGTCTGGCGAATACTCGAATTTCCGATCCACGACCGACATCCCACGGTCGTGCATTTGGCCGTGCACTTAGAAAACGGGCAAAGGGTGTTTTTCACACCAGGAACTGCGCGACAAGTTGCCCAAAATCCGCGCAAAACCACTCTATTAGCGTTTTTTGAACTCTGCAATACCGACGAATTTGCAAAAACGCTGTTGTACCACGAAGTTCCACACTATTATACGTGGGCTAATAACAAATTTTCAAGACGAAGGCGCGGTCAAGACGTCGATGGGCATCCAGAAATAAAAAGAGATGAAGCTTTGGGAAGAGTGTACGGTGTACATCCGTCACAATCAGAATGCTTTTATCTAAGAATTTTATTGCACCACGTACGCGGTCCCACATCATTCAAAGATTTGAAAACTATAAATGGAGTGGTCAAGGAGACGTATCAAGCGGCTTGCCGGGACAGAGGTTTGCTGGAAAATGATGATCACTGGGAGAAGACATTAAGAGAAGCTTCGATGTCGGAATGTTCATTGAAACTTAGGGAGTTATTTGTGGTGATACTGCTATTTTGTCAGCCATCTGAACCGTTAAAACTATGGGATATCTTCAAGGACAATTTTTGTGAAGATATCAGACATAGAAATCGACAACAAAATCAGGACTTTACCATGCCTTTTAATGATGTTATGTACAATGAAGGTTTAATACAAATTGAAAACAAACTTTTAGCATTGAATGATAAAACATTGAGTGACTTTGGATTACCGTCTCCAGTTCGCCCTGTAAATGATGCAATAGATACAATGTTGGTACATCCGCACAACATCAGTGAATTAGCTACTTTTGTAAATGAAAATTTGCCTAAATTAGTCACAGACCAAAAACAGGCTTTTGATGAAATTATTGATAGCGTAACGAATAATAAAGGAAAAATTTTTTTTTTAGACGCCCCAGGAGGCACAGGGAAAACATTCCTCGCTAATATAATATTAGCACATGTTAGGCAATCCGGAAAAATAGCTTTGGCAGTGGCTTCTTCTGGGATTGCGGCTACTTTATTGAGTGACGGTAAAACTGCTCACTCTACCTTCAAACTCCCATTGACAGTTTCATTGGAGCAACAGTCGGTATGTTCGATACGCAAAAATGGGCCCATTGGTCAATTGTTACAGAATACGTCGTTGATAATGTGGGACGAATGTACCATGAGTCATAGAGCTCATGTTGAAGCAGTGGATCGAACACTTAAGGACTTGAGAAACTCAGTCGCTGTCATGGGTGGTGTCACTTTTGTGTTTGCAGGTGACTTTCGTCAGACACTTCCCGTCGTCACAAGAGGTACACGTGCGGATATCATAAAGGCATGTCTAAAATCATCGCCCCTATGGAGTATAGTCCAAACTTTGAATTTACGTACGAACATGAGAGTCCACGTTATTGGAAATATGGATAACGATTTTCCACAACAGCTGCTCAAAATTGGAGAAGGGTCTTTTTCTTCTCGAACCTTGGACTCTAACTCTGCGGAAATCGTTATAAATGAGACTCTGGGTCGTATAGTTCACAGTCTACAGCATCTTATAGATGCAGTATATCCTGACCTCGAATATTTACTAGATAGAGACATTCATTGGCATTGTTCAAGGGCTATCGTCTCACCAAGGAACGATACAGTCAATGAAATCAATAATCTAATTTTACAAAAAGTTCCCGGCCATGGTAAAATCTACAAGTCAATTGATACAGTGTGTAATATCGAGGATGCAGTCCACTATCCGCAGGAATTTTTAAATTCCCTTAAACCATCTGGTCTGCCACCTCACGAACTGCTGTTGAAATCCGGGACACCTATCATGCTTTTAAGAAATTTAAGCCCACCTAACCTGTGCAATGGCACAAGGCTACTAATAAAAGATTTAAAAGACAACCT
This sequence comes from Lymantria dispar, assembly GCA_032191425.1. Lineage (NCBI taxonomy): Eukaryota > Metazoa > Arthropoda > Insecta > Lepidoptera > Erebidae > Lymantria > Lymantria dispar. The sequence continues at coordinate 10,773,571 of CM063440.1, forward strand.
AATTGTGGCGACCATTCTCATCGGCCCAGGAGCTGGCCAGTTGGCGCACATCCCAAGAATTCCAATGATTCCGACGGACCTACCCATACCGTTTAAACGACTCCAGTTTCCAATAAAAACATCATTTGCCCTGACTATTAATAAGTCCCAGGGACAAACATTCTCTTTGGTTGGCATTGACCTACGAAAAGAATGTTTTTCCCATGGGCAATTATATGTTGGTCTATCAAGAGTGGGATCATCCGAAAGGCAGATTATTCTGTTACCGGAAAATAAAACAACCTCAAACATTGTATATAGAGAAGCTTTAAATTAAATAGATACCTAACTTAAACAAATAAATAAAATAAGTAAAAGGCAACTAAGGGTTAAGTTACCTTGAGCAGAAAATAGAACTTCGGTAATCTTTTAAGTTACTGATCTGATTCCAAAAAATATTTTACTAATAAAATTAAATACAGTAATATCAATCGAGTGTAATCTTATGTTAAAACAAGAAATTTTCCGCGGACGAAGTCGCGGGCAGAAGCTAGTTCTTAGATAAAAGCATTCTGATTGTGACGGATGTACACCGTACACTCTTCCCAAAGCTTCATCTCTTTTTATTTCTGGATGCCCATCGACGTCTTGACCGCGCCTTCGTCTTGAAAATTTGTTATTAGCCCACGTATAATAGTGTGGAACTTCGTGGTACAACAGCGTTTTTGCAAATTCGTCGGTATTGCAGAGTTCAAAAAACGCTAATAGAGTGGTTTTGCGCGGATTTTGGGCAACTTGTCGCGCAGTTCCTGGTGTGAAAAACACCCTTTGCCCGTTTTCTAAGTGCACGGCCAAATGCACGACCGTGGGATGTCGGTCGTGGATCGGAAATTCGAGTATTCGCCAGACGGCTTCCGATGTACTTATATATCGCCCATTTAAATAATTTTCCACCTCATCATGCGGATTTCTAACGCTGAACGTGGCTTGATCGGAACCTTTATTTATATATTTACATATATATTTTATAGCCTGAACTGAATGGCAGTATTCGACGTTAATGTGGGCGTTAAATGACCTGCACAACATTGGAGAGTATGGTACAATCCATCTGTTATCTATTGTAATCGGCCTCCCTCTGATGTTTACAACTGCGACTTGACCACCATTTTCAGCATTACGACGACGATATACAGGATAACCATCCTCGCCTGTCTGAGTATCGGTGACGAATCGCCGAGGATATTTCTTTGAACATATACCGTTCTTCATACACGGTGATGATAAATTGTGCTCCCCACAAGGTCCATGGATCATGTTTTTGGTGATAATATCGAATAATATTGGGTCATCATCTTTGTTTGGTAGTTCAGCAACTATTATACTGTCTATTTCATCTGGTTGTATTTTTTGTGCAAACCAAAACAGCATATGACAGTGTGGTAGTCCGCGTTTTTGCCATTCAACACTAAGCATATGGCATTTGACTTTGCCGAATACCTCGTCTTTAGTGAACGACTTGATCATTTTCTTCATCTTTAAATGAAAAACCCTAGCAATAATGTCATGACGGTCGAAAGAACGTTGGCCAGCAAATAGCTCTTTCTTAATTTCTGGCCACTCCGGATTGCAAGTGAACGTCACAAATAAATCGGGTCTTCCATAGTTGCGTACATACGTCATTGCATCTTGGGTTTTTTCATGCATGTAACGCGGAGAGCCGGTGAAAGATGAAGGCAAGATGACATGTTGGCCAATATTTGCAGCGTTGACATTAGCATCCTGATTTATAGCGTCTCTTAAATGGATATAGTCATCAGCTCTCAGTTGTTGTTGATTGCGACTTATGTAACTTAGTCTCTCTGTTATCATTTTAGCCATCATGTCAACACAGTATTGACTAAACAAATCCCGATAATAATGAAGGGGATTAAAACTGTTGGCCCTGGTCATCAATCTATACATATAAAATTGCATACACGAAACTGTTTTATTTCGCGCTGAATTTTGTAGAGGGATAGTCAAATAATAACCATCTTCACCGTTAACAAACATCAAAGGGTATTGTAAGGGATCGTAAGCTCTGTGTAATTCAGAAACTCTTTTCAGTTGACCATCTTTGCAATGAAGGACTATATCTCTAGGTCCCTTATCTTCGTCCACCAATAATACTGCAACTTCGTTTGCTGTAGGTGAATTGTATCTTCCACGATGTTGATTTTGTGGAGTGCGGTCAGCGTGAATGATTAATTTTAAGTTTTCAGATGAAGAGTTATGTTCTAAATTGTATTTGAAACTGCGAATATAAATGTTATGACTATTTAACGACGTCTGTAAATCATTGATTAAATCGATATTTAGGTTAGGAGCAATATTAGACCGCAACGAAAGTTGGTCGGCATCAGAAATGAAATAAATTTGTAGAAACTGCGGGCTTTGCCCTGGCGAAGGGAGTAGACTACCAATTAAGTGATAAACTTGCCCTTCTACTTTAAATGTAGGCATAAAGTTTCCTTCGCGAATTTCTTTAGCACCGAATGACGTCATTTGGAAGAGTGTATTATACTTTCGTATGTTTTTTAAAAAATGCGCAGATAATAGATGATTGCCCAGTAATAGATCTTTTATTAGTTGTGGTGGTGCCTGGATATCAGGAAGAACCACTTTTCCTGCAGCACAACACATACCATTTGGTTCATCGCTCCATTTATTTGCAAAACACTTAGGACATGTTTTATTCATTTCGCCTATTTTCACAGTGTTTTGCTGAGCATAATCTATATTGGCATCGTAATTGAAGGCTGATCTATTTCCTTGGGCTATATTCCGATTACGCGCTCTGACTGTAGCTGCTCGCTGTCTTTCTGTTGCTAGGCGCTGCGAGCGCTCAGTGCTAGTCTCCCTATCCCTTGTCTCACAGACATGCTGCCTTAACTCAGATAGACGGTGCGCACGTTCAGCGCTAGTTTCTCGAGCACGGGCCCGCGTCGTCCTCACATTTTGGCTTGCGAGGCGCTGTGAGCGCTCGGAGCTAGATTCTCTAGCGCGTGCTTGCGAAATATATTCTCTATTTCTCGAGAGGCGTTGCTCATTTTCAGGGGCAGATTCTTCCGTACGGCGTACTCGAGCGGCTCTTGTCTGTGATGTCTGCCGAGACAGTTGAGATTTCCTTTTAGGCATGCTCTCAACAAACCACGCACAGACTTGAAAACAATTATGAACAAAGGGAGAGCGACTCGAACACCGTCCGCCTTTACAAAACAAAACAATCGTAATATCGAATAACTCGTGTCGATTATTACGATAGAACGAAGTACGAAACTACGAACATACAAAACAAACGTACAACGAAATTACGATATTTTCGATTATGAGGTATCTATCAACAACAACAACCATGCGAACGAAACAACCGAAACCAATAACCAACTGACATGTAATTTTTAGAACTCCAACTAACGACAACGTGGGCATAATAATTCGAGAGGGTCATCAATCCACGGAAAGTCTTAACACCGCGATTCAGAAAAATGACGTCATTGCAGAACGCCATCTATGGGCAAATAGGTAAAACGTCTGCACAATGAAAGTTATGCTAGGGTCATTTTGCGTTTTAGTAATTTTATATTATCTCCGAAACTGTATGACCAATTGATATACTGTAAATGGCAAATCTTATCTGTATGATGTTCCTGTGATACTGAAATAATTTATTGTCATAAGAATTAATATTTTGTTGCTCAAATAATCAACCAAACGTAACAATGCCGAAAAAAAAATTTTTTAATGCAATAATAGAAGTATAAAAGATAAAATATAAAAGATAGAGATATGGTATCGCTGACTTTTTTGTAGAAATAATTAAGATGAACCAGGTAGCCATACATTCTTTTTAATTTTAAGCAACTGTTTAGGCAGCGCACGCAAATAATTCTGTTTTACGAGGTATTTTTTTCCGACTTGCCAGACAAAAGTTGTGATAGCTCGGTTAATATACATGTTATAGAAACAATTTATAGCCTATAGCACTCAGGAATAATGTAGCTTTCTGCCAGTTAAAATAAAATTAGAATTAGATTATGAGTTCCAGAGATTACCCCCTGCATACAAACTTACAAATTTTACCTCTTTATAATATTAGTATAGATATATTTACAAGAATTGCTCATTTAAAGATATAAGATTAATTATTAAGCTATTTTTGTTCATATTTTGATAAAGTAAAAACATAATGTAACACTCGCTAGCCATTCCTTTTCGTTGTTTTTTAAGAAAAACTAAAATACGCAACTGTTAAGATGCTTACTTGAAGTCTTAGATCATTATACCACTAGATAACATTCACAGAACTTTATGCCGTCTCACCAACGTGGTTATAGTTGACCAATTAAACGGGTTCTTGACAAATACGAGATGTGTATGAGCAATAGATCAACATATAGAAAAGACTAGAATAGACTCGATTGAAAAAAAATAAAATGACAAAGATGTGGTTAGATGTGATGCCTTTAGTATCATCAAACCTCATTGCAGTGTCACAGGTCATCATATTGCTCATTTGTGGCAACAGCAAAAAAAAATGCCAGAGTTTTGCAAAGTTGACATCTAAACGTACCAAAAATTTCATTATATCAATGTTATTATATTTACTATATTAATAGCTTTTATTATAAATCTATTTTGATCATACAAGGTTCTTGAATAAGCAACATAAAAAAGAGAAAAATAACTAGATAGTAACCTTTTACGATATAATCTTATTCGTCTTACAGATACGAAGAATCAGCTAAATCTATATATATTTAATTTTTCTGTCTATGTTTATGTGACTGAAATCCTCCTAAACGGCTATACCGATTTTGCTGAATTTGTTGTTTGTATTCTAATAAAATCAAGAACAGTTTAGACTAATAATTGGACCCTAATCATTGGTATTTGGCATTCTGATCAATTTCAAGGAGAAACTTTTTATTTTTTTAGATTTGAATAGAAGGACGTCTATTTGGTCAGCTAGCTGTTTAAAATGTTAAAATTGTGATCTTATAACCAATTCTTCTTTGTGGCGATCTATGGTTTTCCGTCCACTGTTCAGTATGGTAGACGGATAGTATGAGAGCCTACAACAAAAAAAGCGCCAACGCCCTCCACTTTTTTAACAGTGATAAATTGAGTACTGCTCAACTAATTTTGGAATTTTAATCTATAGTCGAGACCATGAAGGATTGATCCGGGGATCGCAGGATCGCAAAGAAACTGGATGCGCAATAGCAACACTGTTTTCCATTGTCGGGACGTTGTGGATTGTACCTGGAAGGGATAACCCTCCGGCGGTAAGGAATCGGTGATCAGCGTAATGGCGACGAGTAGGTGATACGGAAGGTAATGAACCCTCAGGTCACCCTTACTATGCTAACACGTCTGATCAATGTGGTTTAGTAGGTCAATTACCCTCCTGTTGGGGAAGAGATCCAAGCCCAACGGTAAGCCTTACGTGGGCTGAGATGATAATGTATGATGGCATGTGTCGTAGTGATATATTTAGTGTTGAATTTGAGCATTCCAAATGAACCAATACTTTATTCAATAACTTCGTTATTTCTCAAGCAATAAAACTTTGCTTATAATAAATTGCAATCATCTTATGTATTTATTTAAATAAAATCATTCGTAAATGTTATATAAGTTATGTCATTTGTATTTGTATACTATGACGTGTTGTTGTACTAATTGATAAAGAATATTTATTAACGAATAACTTACCTATAAGAATAATAAAATAATATTGTTTTTGTTTATTACATTAACATTATCCTCGAGTTATTGTGAATGCTTCTTTACCTCATACGCGTTTCATGGTCGTACACGAGCTTACTATATCTCGTTCACCAAACGGAATAGCGTTAAGTTTTAGTTTAAAGATTTCTTCTCTAATTTAATTCTATTTAAGTGAGAAATTTGTATTATTATCATCATCATCATCATCTTGCTCTTATCCCAATTACTTGGGATCGACGCAATATGTCATCTGTTTTGACATATTGCAAAAAGTTTCGGCAATGACTTTTATGACCGGCCGCCTGCCTGACGTCAACCCTCCTTGGGAATGTAATCGTTGACTCAAATGAGAAGAAATTTGTATTATTATCATGCCCTTATTTAAATTACTTAGCGTCAACATAATATGTACCTACTGTTCCATCGTAAATATAGCAAAAGTTGTGATTGAGTGATTGAGCTATTGAAGTTATACTTCTTTTGGCGGATTAGGGAATAGGGAAAAATTAACAGAGTAAATTTTTACGATGCGCGCGCACACCGACACCTAAATTCAACACTTTTTTTTTGGAGGTGGGCTTTTTTTTTTTTTTGTGGGTGGGCTGCGGTCGGCGGCGCCTCCGCACCACTCCGTCCGGGGCGACAGAGGGGCTTAAGCACGCAACTCCCGCAACCCACCCGAAAACCACCTCGCCTTCGTCATTGGGCTGACCACCGGAGCAGGTTTACTTGTCGTCAGTGGTCGGCCCGACGGAATACCCCCTACGTGGGGTACCCTCCCATCGACCGACGTCCCACCCTCGGGGAGGACGTCGGTCTTTCCTCACGCGGTCGGCCTCTCGGCGGGTGACGGACTAATCCCCGGTCACGTCACCCGCGGCCTCGGCTATGGAGGTGGGCTGTGGTCGGCGCGCTCCTCGCACCACTCCGTCCGGAGCGACAGAGGCACGTAAGCACGCACACCCGCAACCCACCCACGATACACGTCGCTTTCGTCGTTGGGCCGACCACCGGAGCAGGGTTACTTGTCATCAGTGGTCGGCCCGACGGAATACCCCCTATATGGGGTACCCTCCCATCGACCGACGTCCCCCGCGAGGGGAGGACGTCGGTCTTTTCTTACGCGGTCGGCCTCGCGGCGGGTGACGGACTAATCCCCGGTCACGTCACCCGCGGCCTCGGCTAGGGCGGCATGAGGCGCAGGTACTCGCGCCTACGCCGCCCCAGTCGCCGGCGGCGGATCGCCTCATCGAGGCTGCGCTCCTCGCACAGGCAATCCGCCGCCTCCTCCTGCGAGATCACTGCCTCGCAGAAGGCTGCGACCGCGTCCCAGTTCCTGACGCTGTCGACCATCGCCCTGGCGACCTAAATTCAACACTATGAAGTTAGCTGCAAAAAAAAGGGTACCGACAATGTATAAATTTACTATATATTGGGTGAAAACTCATAACTGTATGCTAGTATTACTTTTTTAATATTCTTTCAATTTCAGCCTCCAAACGATGTCAGTTTCAATATATACAAATAAATAAAATTGAAGTATCTGTTTATAATTTCAAAATAGTAGTTCTTTTTCCATACTCATTCCGTTACTTGCACGATACTTTTAAACTGATTATGATAGGCATATAAACAATAAAAAAAAAATGTTTTTTACATGTTTTTATAATCCCTTAAAATACAAGGATTATTGCCTTAGTGTAGGTTGTTGTCCGAAAATAAAAATGAATAAAAACTTAATTACCTCATACGATAGGGGAACCTCGTGCCTAAATGCATATGGACTGGCAAAAAGAATAAGAAAATAATATTTAAAATAATATCTTTCACCCAAAACTCGAATTGAAATATTTAATTTAAAACTATTAGTAGTGCATTTCGGGACGTCTTTTGTAACTGGATATGTCTTGAACCAGGCGCCGGCCTTCACCACTCATGCGCAACGTACAAAAACACATCTCTGGTGTATCACTGCAGAACAAAATTTGTATGTAGTTCTTTATATTTAATTAGATATTATGCGTTTTACTGTGACATTCCATTTTAATAAATTAAAATAATTTAAGATTACTTTTTGATTTTATCTTGCAAGAATACATTTTAGGTCATTAAATTCAAATTTATTTTATGTATGTATGTATCCGTGCGGTGACGGATTAAGAATGCAATTCACCACTCCCTATCTTGCCCGTGAATGTCGTAAAGGACGGCTGGGGGATGTAATACGCATGTAACATCTATGCAAGACAGGGAAAACTCGAAATGGAACCCTATACCAACCTGTTTGACCAACATGGTACAGTAAGGTCAATTTCCCTCCCATTGTGGAGGAGACTTGAGTCCAACAGTGCGATGTATATGATCTGAAATGATGATGATGATGAAGTTTAAATTCAAATCACTGATTATTCGTAAACCTTACTAGAGCACTTTTTTTTTTGCGGGTGGGCTGCAGTCGGCGCGCTCCTCGCATCCTCCGTCCGGGGCGACAGAGGGGCATAAGCACACAACAACCGCAACCCACCCGAACACCACGTCACCTTCGCCGTTGGGCCGACCACCGGAGCACGGTTACTTGTCATCAGTGGTCGGCCCGACGGAATACACCCTACTTGGGGTACCCTCCCATTGACCGACGTCCCCCCCCTCGGGGAGAACGTTGGTCTTTCCTCACGCGGTCGGCCTCTCAGCCTTACTAGAGCACTTACATATTGTCAATTTTAAAACTATTAAATTATAAACTACTACCGGATCGGAACGGACGGACGGCTAGTGAGAAGAACTGGCAAGAATCTCAACGCGCTTGTCGATTATTTTTATTTACATATATATATATATATTTTAAACTAACTTATTTTATATTAAACTAGCAACCCGCCCTCGCTTCGGTTACAGCGCCTTACCCGCGTAATTCTCGTTCCCGTGGAAATACCGGCATAAAATATAGCCCATCTTACTCAGAGATAATGTAGCTTTCCAATGGTGAAAGAATTTTTGAAATCGGCACAGCAGTTTTTGAATTTATTGATTACAAACATACACACACAAAAATATAAATTTTACCTTTTTATAGTATTAGTGTAATAAAATTAGTGTAATGTAATGCCTTCGAACCACAAGATACATAATATAAATCAAACGATTATGATAAGTGAGACTCAAATCACAAGTTAACTAGGATAATCCGTCGGTCTAGTCATGAAAGTCAAAGGTTCGGTACCAGTGCCTGACGCAATGGCGAATGTGAGGGATTACGGTGGATTATGAGGACCCACACCACCCCTTGCATCACCCCTGATGGAATGGATGGCGTGTGCGTGGCAAAATACGTTAAACTTTACAATAATGATTACAACAAAAAAGTAACAGTTTAGTTAAAATAAGGAGGAAATTGCTGAATGAAGAGCTGCTCGTAACTAATCTGTATATCCATCCATCAGCCTACAGACGTCAACTGCTGGACATAGGCTTTCCCACGAGAATGGCACTCGGAATGGTCCTGTGCCACTTGCATCCAACGGTTCTCTAGGACTTTGAGAATGTCGTCAGTCCACCTAGTGGGGGTTGTCCTACGCTACGCCGTCCGATTCGTGGTCGCCACTCTAGAGCCTTTCTTCCCCGACGGTTGTCGGTTTCACGAGCGATGTGGCCTGTCCATTACCATTTCAACGTGCTAATTCTGCGGGCTATGTCGGTTACACCCCTTCTTCCACGAATTGCCGTGTTTCGGATTTTATCACGTAAAGAAATACCGAGCATAGCCCTCTCCATAGCACGTTGAGCAACTTTGAGCGTTTTACAAGACCGACATTTAGAGACCGTGTTTGTATAACTGTATAACCATCTAGGTAATCTATGATTTTGTAATAACTTTTTATAAACCTGTAATATAACTTAAGAAACTCATTTTCTGTGTGCTGAGGGAGTAAGAACGTAAATCACCACCCCTTGTCCGTGGGTGCCGTAAAAGACGGCTGAAGGACATAAGATAATATCGATGTAAGAGTAGGAAAACACAAAATAAAACCTTAAGTCAACAAGTCTTGTTCCTCGGCTTGTCAGCGCGGCGTCTGCTCTTTGGCGGCTGATGCCGAATGTGGACGGACCCAGCGCTACGTGCCGACAGCTGTACGCGGGGCCGATCCGGTCGATGGCTCTGTACGGCGCACCGGTGTGGGCGGGGTCCCTGACCGTTCGGCTGAGGGCCCTCTTGAGGCGACCACAGAGGGTCATGGCGGTCAGGGCCATACGCGGTTACTGCACCGTGTGCGCCGACATTTATCGGCGGGTGTCGGAGACGCGCGCCCACGACGGTATGATCTCCCTGCCGGAGATCACCGCCTGGCGGGTCGACGCCCGCCGAGGAGTCATTGCCCGTTGGGCAGTCCGGCTGGAGAGTCCTCGGTACGGTGTCAGGACCGTCGAGGCCTTCCGGCCGGTGCTGATGGAGTGGTTGGAGCGGACGCACGGGGTGCTTTCCTTCCGGCTTGTGCAGGTGCTGACGGGGCACGGGTGTTTTGGGAAGTACCTGCACAAGATTGTCAGGAGGGAGAGCACACCATCCTGCCACCACTGCAGTTGCGACGAGGACACGGCGCAGCACACGCTTGAGGAGTGTGCTGCGTGGGAGGAGGAGCGCCGTGAACTCGTCGCGATCATCGGTACCGACCTGGCGCTGCTGACCATCGCCAGGGAGATGCTCGTCAGCGTCAGGAACTGGGACGCGGTCGCCGCCTTCTGTGAGGCCGCTATCTCACGGAAGGAGGCGGCGAATCGTGTGCGAGTAGAGCTCCTATTCGGCGACACGTTCCGCCGCCGGCGACACGTTCCGCCGCCGGCGACTCTGGCCGCGCAGGCGCGAGTATCTGCGCCTAATGCCGCCCTAGCCGAGGCCGCGGGTGATCGAACCGGGGAATTGTCCGTCACCCGCAGAGAGGCTGACCGCGCGATGTCGACCGACGTCCCAGTACGTCGAGAGGTGAGAGGTTACCGGAAAGGGTATTCCGTCGAGCCGACCACTGATGACAAGTCACATCTGCTCCGGTGGTCAGCCCAATAACGAGGTGACGTGGGTACGGGTGGGTTATGGGCCCGCGCGCCGTCCTTTCATCGCCCCGGACGGACAGGACCGCGCGTGCGCTTACCATAGCCCACCTAATAAAAAAAAAAGTCAACAAGTCTGACCAGCGTGGTATAGTAGGTCAAGTCCCCTCCCATAATGGAGGAGGCCTACACCCAACAGTGAACATATACAAGCTGAGATGATATTGACATTTACTTTAAAGTTATCTATTATGTAAAACTCGAAATGAAACCCTATACCAACATATCTGATCAGCATGGTATATTAGGCCAAATTCCCTCCCATTGGGGAGGAGGCCTGAGCCCAACAGTGGAACGTATGTGCGCTGCGATGATGATAATGATGATGATGATAATGATTATGTAAAGGCCAATTTTGATCAACATTAAATGCATAACGTATCTTACTTATTTAATTTAATAATGGACTATATTGTTTGAAATTGCTTCGTTATAACCGTATTATCTTCTTCTTTATATATAAATTTCTTGTGTACGTGTATTTCTTGTGTATGTCACTGAACTGCTCCTAAACGGCTGGACCGATGTTGATAAATTTTTTGTGTGTGTTCAAGGGGATTCGAGAATAGTTTAGATTCACAATTGGATCCGGTAGGTGGCGTTGCTATTGATTTCAAGGAGAATTCCTTTTATTTATTTTTTTTGAACAGAACATCGTCTGTTTGGTACGCTAGTTTTTTATAATATGCTAAATACAAAAATGGTCACTGTGGATAATCTATAGGAGATAGAAATACCTATACGAGACTAAGGGACAACTTTTTTGTTGATATTTTTAAAATATCCAACTTCGTAGTAGAGTATTTTGACACTAACTAGCGTTTACAATAGGATGGAAATAGAGCTACTATACCACGCTGGTCAAACGGGTTGGTATAGGGTTTTATTCCTAGTTTTCCTTCTTTTACATAGATATTATCTGCATATTCTAATCCCTTAGTCATCCCACGGGCAAGAGAGGGAGTGGTGAATTGTATTCAAAGTGCTCCCTATCTTGCTCGTGGATATCGTAAAAGACGACTATGGGATGTAATTTACACATAACAGAGTTTTATTTCGAGTTTTCGTTTCTTGCCTGTGAAAGAGAAGGCAAACTCGAAATAAAAATGTCTGACCAGTATGGTATAGTAGGATATATAAATCGTATATGTAAATTAAAATAAAAAAAAATAATGAACCATTTATATAAAACGCAATGCAATGCCTCCTCTACAATAAAAGAGAGATTGACCTATTATACAAACTGTTCAAACGGAGTGGTATAGAGTAAAAGATAGATTTATATCGAGTTTGCCTTCCTTTGAACTGATGTTATATGCATATTATATCCCTTAATCGTTTTTTACGACACGGGCAAGATAAGAGATGGTGAATTCTATCCTTACTCCGTCACCACAAGGAATAGCTAGCTAGCTACTACGTCGAACCATTTATTTAATTTTACGCTAAAAATGATTATGTAATTTGTTAATTCTATATCATTAGTGTAGCAACACCGATGCGTACATCACTTCCCGTGTCATGGTGAAGCACAGATTCTGTGATAATCATTATTGATGATTGCGACTGTGTAGATATTCTGGTTTTTGTTACAACCGACTTTGTATGGTGTAAAATGTAAATCAAAAGCGAAATGACGTTGGAAGCTCAATTTAATATTTTTTAGCTTATTAAAATATTCTAAAAAGTAATTAAATATTATCATTGTATTCATACTGCCTTCACTTTTCACTTCACTTTCTTCACGGTAGGCATAGACCTAACAAAGGTAAGCGGCAGTATCGCTTACCATCAAATGTGTTGTTTGCTCGTTTACCACGAATAACATGAAAAAAGTAAAAAGTCTAAGTATAGTATTTTAGCTTATAAAGATGTAAGAATTTCCAAAAAATAAATTGGAATACGGTTTAGACAAATTGATTATTCTTACGTGTGGTAACAAATTAAGAATACAATTTACCATCCCCTCTTCTTGAACGAGAGTGTTGTAAAAGACGACAAAGGGAACAGATATGTGCCAGCTGCATATCAATATAACTGAAGGAAATTCGAAATAAAACCCTATGTCAACACATCTGACCTATGCTATAGGTCAAATTCACTCCTGTTTTGAGGGAGGCTCGATCCCAATAGTGAGACTTCTATAAGTTGAGATAGAAAATGACCATATTATAACCAACTTGCAGCTGCTGCATTTTCAGTAGATATGCTAATTTGTGAATAACTGTGCTAGTTGCTAAAAGTTAGCTTCTTAATATTAACCTTTTACGCCACTAGAATTGTTATTCTATCATACTCGCTATTTGAAATGCATCATCATATTTATTACCAACACCGAAATATTACAAATATCTACTGTCTGCGCAACTCTTTACTTTAGAAGGTTAAAACCCTATTTATTGTTGAATAGAATCTCATCCAATGTACCTATCTGGATTAAAACTTTTTTTGTACAGGTGTACAAAATGGATTACAAAAGGTTTTCTAAGTGAGTTGAGCAAAATTTTTGTGAGAAGTATATGTAAAAGTTATTTTTTATATTTTATCGTATATATATTGTACTTATGAGATATAGGTTAATAATATTATTTTGAAAATATAATAGAACTACAACATATTATCATTCTCATTCCTAAATCAAGTTTATATCAAAATAATATCAAAAGAATTACTAAATCTACAATCAAAACTAAAATCGCTAATTTCCTTAAGCTTAAACCAACCTACAAAACATAAAAGATATTGCTAACTCACCATGGATTGTCGACTGATCGGACAGACATCCATGTTTAAAAAGAGTTAGCGCGTTAGCCTGTTGATTGACCAATTCACGCATCATTCAAGTTAGTATGACGGCATTGCTTTGAATTTATACCCATAGCTTCTGAGGATAGACCAAAAGAAAATTGAGAATGGGTAAGCTATATTGCTAGGATTTATTTTACTAATTGATTGTCAATCATTATTACTCACTATCTAGTTGTATATTCACCGTTGGATAATAGTAAGTATAGGCATATGTATGAGATTTCGACACAGCTTATACGCCCATATGAATCTTCGGACAATACTGCTCTGTAAAGAAACTCTTAAGAGCAACTGTCATCGTCAACAAAAATCATTGTCTTGCATTGTGAGAATAATCATCATCATTCAGCCTATCGCTGCCCACTACTAGACAAAGGCATCCCTCATATTTCACCACAAAGTGCGGTCTTGTGCCGCCTGTATCCAACAACGCCCAGCAACCTTCACCAGGTCGTCAGTCCACCTAGTCCTACACTGCGTCGTTCGATACGTGGTCGCCACTCGAGAACCTTTCTTCCCCAGCGATTGTCGGTTCGTCGAGCGATGTGGCCTGCCCATTGCCACTTCAGCATGCTAATTCTTCGTACTATGTCGGTTACACCCGTTCTTCTGCGGATTGCCGCATTTGGGATTCTATCACGCGGAGAAATACCGAGCATAACCCGCTCCATAGCACGCTGGGCGACTTTGAGCTTGGTTATGAGGCCTACATTTAAGTATGTAGGCCTCATAACCGAGGTATTATTAAACACAAATATGTGTGACATTTTTGATATTAATAAATATATCTCATCACTTCAGCTCATAAACATCCCACTACTGGGACCTCCTTAATATAGTCTCTTCATAATGGGAAGGAACTTGACCTATTACACCAAGCTGATCAGACGGGTTGGTACAGAGTTTTTATATGGGGTTTTCCCTCGTTTGTATAGATGTTAATACCAGAATAACATATACATTAGTCGCATTCTACGATATCCACGGACTAAGAATAGGATGGAGAATTGTATTCTTACTTCGTCATCACTGATGACGATCATTGATGAAATAAGTTTACATATTTAAATTGATATTTCATTATTTTTTTTTAACTTTTATTTTTTTTGTTTATTTTTCTTTTTTCGTTGGTAATCCTAAAAATAAATAAATAAATAGATATCGCCTCTTTGAAACCTTATTGATCCATTAACAACTACTAAAAAATTAGTTAATAAGGACATCTATGGCTAAGCATGGCATTATTTTATTGTTGTACTATAAATATGCTCACAGCTAAAATATCTTAGTTGTTAAAAGAATTTTTTTCTTTACATGTCACATCCGTGTGAATATGTGAATACAGTAGCGCGAAAGAGGCTAGATTGTGAGATTAATTTCACAAAGATGTGCCTAAGCTCCACGTAAGTTACTTGTGGACTACAGTCCATATAGTAATGGTAATTATAATGAAATTCTTCGTGTGGTGAAGGAGTAAGAATACTATTTACCACCCCCTATCTTGGTCGTGGATGTCGCAAAAGACGACTAAGAGATTTTATAACGCATATAACATTTGTACAAGAGAAGGTAAATTGAAATAAAACCCTTTCGCCAACGTTTGACCAGCTCGATATAGTAGGTTAATTTGCCTCCCGTTGTGGGGGAGGCTCGAGCCCAGTAGTGGATGGAGTGAATGATAAAATTATTTATTTAATTTTATTAATAGTTAGTTATTTAATAAAGTTCATGTTTTTTTCTACTTTTTCTATTTTCTACAACCCGTTTTTAAACCCGGCGACTGGCTCGGCACGGCCGCGAATATCTGCGCCTGATGCTGCCCTTCACGAGGCTGCGGGTAACTGGATCGGGAAATAGTTCGTCAACCGCAGTGAAGCTGACCGCCTGAGGGCAACGTCCCGGGAGCTGTCGGGAAGGAACGTCCCCGAAAGGGTATCCTGCTGGGCTGGCCGATCTCAAGGGTTTGGAACCAATGGTCCGCCCAATAGCAATGTGGAGGGAACACTACGGCTTATGAGGTCGCGCCCCACTCTTTCGTCCCTCAGAACGAGACAGACTGCGTGCTTTCGCCAAAAAAAATGACTCAATGGTAAAAATTTTTTCCATTCTGTTAAAACACATTTTTATGACAATATGATTCTTTACAATTCTATTTAAAATTTGGGCCGCAACAAGTTGATAAAGTTTATAATATTTCACCACCCTTTCCTAATTCGTGGATAATATTAAAGGTCCCCAAATATAAAGGAGGTTGCAGTATAATAGTGGGCGTATATTGATTAAAAAAAAGAAAACACGAAGGTATAAATACAAACATTAAGTTATGTATTGTAGACAGAAAGAGCTAATACTTCTAATGTATTTATTTATTATATTACGACAAAAAATCTCAGTAGTTTAAATGAGCTATAATTTCATGTTTTAATGATCTCAGACCGTCATGGTTTGTTTAGTCGTGAATTTCAGATCGCGTGACGTCACTAGACAACCGTTTAAACGCATCCAAGTGTGTCTAGCAAACTTGTAAATTATATTCCAGTGCACTTTTACTGGTAATGATGATTAAATGCCACTTAGATACCGGCATAAATAAGGGGCATGGCCAGGTTTCAACCTTGTTGTATTAATTTGTAGCATATATCCTCAATAAATACCTGTATTTTATATGCAATAAAAAATATGGCCAATTTTCTTTGTGACTGCACAGTCTTCAATACAGAAAGCTTTTCACAGCTCTCATATCACGTTTTTTAATTTAATGCCGTATAAAAAAAAACTTTTCATGTAGCATCGTTAATAAGAATACAATTCATCACCCCCTATATGGCCCGTGGGTATCATAAAAGAAGACTTAGAGATATAAGACGCACATAATATCTATGAGAGAAGAAAAACTCGAAGTAAAACCCTACACAAACACGTCTGACCATCATAGTATAGTAGGTCAATTTCTTACCTATTACTGAGGAGGCTTGAGCTCAGCAGTGAAACAGCAATTGTTTATATAAAAGTAATTTCTATATTCAGCCTTATTCTGAAAATTTTTAAATCGATTTAGTTTCAAATAAAACAAAACGCCACTGAAGATTTTATTATTCATACTAATAATAACTACACAGCCTTGATTATTATATATATATTAATGTATATCACAATAAAAATTATAATTAAGCTGTTAAATATACTCTTTTCTTTTTTAAGCGATTTCATTCTTCTAGGCTAGGAAATTAACGCCAGTGTTAAAATATTCACGGCCGAGTTAATCACTGTACTCGTGTCGGTGTATTAAGTATGCCATATGTATATCGCCGGTTTAGAGAGTAGGTATTTTATTACTCACCAACATTTATTCTATTTTCTTGAGTATTTAGCCCATGAGGTTATAATTAGCAAGAATAATATTGTTAATTAGCTTCATCTTAGTCTTGATACAAGCTTGTGAACATCTTTAGTTTTAAATTGTTCGCTATTTTTGAGAAATAACAATCCAAAAAAAAATGTTTATTAATAATTAATGGTATATGGTTACAGATTTTGTAATAGGTATAATTAACGGTATGTTCAAATATGTTTAAGACACCGTTAGCATCTGTCAATAATGTATCAATATATTTATTATGACTGTATGCGCCCTAGGGGCGTTAGTTCATCTATTTGGATACAGTCCGCCAAAACCACAATATTGTAGCCTCAAGCTGAAAAAAAAACTTTAAGATAAATCAAAACACATGACCTGTATGCTTCTATTGAATAGCGAAACAATAGTTTGGACCTTATTTGATGCATCATGGTGAATGACAAGAGAATGTAAAGTGTTAAGCGGTAACGTTTCAATCGCTACCATAATGCTGATTCACCATCAGTGTGACGAGACTGCCGCTTATATAAAATTATTAGTTATGGATCAGAAAATATTTATTTCTTTTATCTATATTAAATATTATAAATTTAATATATTGTTTAGAATACGGTAATTTAAAAAATCTAGCTAGCGTAGATGATGCTATAAAATTATTATAGTCAAAATAATTTTTCCAAAACACTTGCTATGTAGTGTTGCCCAAATACAAGACCAAGACGAAACTTGGACCGGTCTTGGTCTTGGTCTTGCAACATCACACCTGGTCTCGTCTTGGTCTTGGTCTTGCGCACCCGAGTCTTGGTCTTGGTCTTGGTCTTGCGCACCCGAGTCTTGGTCTTGGTCTTGGTCTTGCGCACCCGAGTCTTGGTATTGCAGCAAGAGTCTCGCAAAGTTTTGCAGTTAGAATAACGTAACAGTAATTTATCATGGCAATGAAAAATCCAACTAAATTAATCAAATATCCTATCCTATCTATCCATCTGCTAGCCTATAGTTCACTATTGAATACAATACTTACCACTGGAGAAAATTACTCTTCTATTCTCCTGGTGTTCCATTAGACAGCGTTACTACTCTTATGACAGGACTTTCGACCCTATTTTCTTAAGACGTCACCACACGAGGCAGTTGATACAATAAATTTTATATCATTTTATAATCAATGCGATATTTTACAATTAATGCGATTGTTTATATTCCCCTTCAAGTTAAGTGGTATGTATCTATTGTATTTCCAGTTTAGTTACTGATACTCTGGATACTTGAAAAAACCTGTTGCTCTATTGCCTATATAAATACTTTGGCCGCTGGATCCATGTAGCTCTTAATATACTATTTATTCAAGAACATATAAAACTGATTTAAAATTTTATGGTTTTAATACTTGTAAAATGTATGATATTCGTCGTCATCGTCACAGCTCATAAAAGTGCCACTGCTGGGCTTAAGCTTCCTTCCAGTAAGAGGAAAATTGATCTACTATACCACGCTGGTCAGACATGTTGGTACAGGGTTTTCTTTCTAGTTTCACTTCTCTTGCACATATGTTATATACACAGGGTGTATCAGGTTATGGGACAACTGTTCATGTATGTTGTAGTTCAACAGTCATAGATCATAATTAGAATGTATATTACACAAAAACAATATAACGTAAAAGTTATAGTGATTACAAAAATGTGTGTCTAAGAGTTTATGCCTTAAATTTTATGCATTATGTAGGTATGTACAGACAGGATATATGTAAGCATGTAAAATTTCGACAGTATAAATAGGTATTAGATTTGCGCGAACCTTTCAATAGTTACGTAGGTACAAAGGTGACTCATCAACGGTCATCGGCCGATCAGCTGATTTATGTTAAAGCGAAGTTTGTCTTGCTTATGCAAACGTAATCATTGATTTATTCAAATTCTAATGAACATTTAACAAAATACGAATATGTTGTAGATTAAGTATCATTCCTTTATACATTTTAATCAATTTACACGAAAAAACGATGACAAAATTGAGAACTTACATGTCTCTCAATTCATTAACGAATCGATAATTTAATTTCAATTTTTTTTCATGGGTTCCTAACACCATTGCCCGATCCGATTTGATACGACATCCACGGGTAAGAGAGTGGTGAATTATATTCGTACTCTGTCTTTTTTTTTGTGTGTGTGTAGCTGTTGGTCGCAGATGACCTTGACAGCTTAACGCGGTCAATGGGTGAGCGCTGATGGCTCTCAACCCGGTAAGTAAGTTAAGCGAACATCGCCCGAGGGCTCCCTCCTGTGGGGAACGGACCTCGGCTCGGGGCGTCGCTGAGAGCAAAGTGGGCGTGGCCAAGTTTAGGTTAATGACTTTTACGCGGCGCGGTTTTCGACCTCGACGGCGAGGCCGATACCGAGGAGTTTTATCTGTTATCGCTGCGCGAGCTGTGTAGGTCCTTTCTTGGACGATCATAATAGCGTCATCTTCTTCTTCAAGAAGATGACGAGGACGTCGGACCGCGGATATTTTTGACGGGACGTAGTTTACCGCCCCAACCACTAGTGGATTGGGGTGAGTCGTGGCAGAGGCAAAATAGCGCTGGGAGCAACGCTTCATGTACTGCCTGATGGTGATCGTACTCTGTCCCTACATGGACATTTATATAGATTAATTGTAGGCATATTTCTATGTCCAACAGTGAACGTCGTTGGGCTAATGAATAAACGGATATATAAATATATATAATGGGCAAGAGCACTCTCGTGATTACGGTATTTTTGTCCTTAAGCCTTTCCGAAGAGTAATTCTGAAAAGCCAACACCAACATTGGGAATCGATTGGCCAATAGATGGATATCTCAAGACTGATTTGACTTGCCGTGTAGTGACGGAGTAAGAATATAATTCATCACCCCCTATTTTACCCGTGACTGCGAACCCACGACTAAGGGCTATAATATATAACATCGGTGCAAGAGAAGGAAAACTTGACATGTATGACCTGTAACAACACGGCCGATCACCGTGGCGATTCCCCTCCGGCCACGGCCAATTCTCCTCCTGTTATGTAGAAGACACGAGCTCAACCGTATATAAGCTGAAATGGTGATTTGAATTAAATGCAAGACCGCGAGACTCTTGCAGGCCCAGTCTTGGTCTTGCTCAAGTCTTGCAGGGCCAGTCTTGATCTTGGTCTTGCAAAAATTAAGCGGTCTTGGTCTTGGTCTCGGTCTCGCATTTCTCGCAAGGCCAAGACTAAGACCGCAAGACCAAGACTTTTTTGGGCAACACTATTGCTATGTAATGTGGACCAAATAGAAAGATCTATAATTACAATCAATTGGACATCGTATACTTGTAAATAGATATCATGTAGATCAAGAACATAGTGTCGCTTCCTCACTACTTCAGAGAATGTCGTAAGAGGATGTAAATTCGAAATTAATGGTACAAAAATAATTTCGCCATTCGGTAGTATGGTATTATCGGCCAATTTCCTTTCCTCAATCAGGGGAAAGGAAATTGGTCGAAAAATCAAACTACAGCGATCAATATTTTGAGATAAGAATTTTCCTCTGTATTTTCATATCCAGCATCAATTAATCTAAAACTCTCGTCATTTACATTATGCCATCATTTGATAAATGAGCAAACGTCCACGAATTGTAGTACCGACGCATCTTCATTTGAGTTATTCAAACGGATTTGTATCTCACAATTTAACGATGGTACAATTAATGAGTTGATGAAATATTTCTAATATAACTTAATACTAATAGATATATTTTAATTTAAAAAAACAAACCGGAGTTTATGGACAGATAATATTAATTATTCGCTTAGTTGGAGTTGATCTCACAAAAAAATTCTTTTTGCCCGAAGGTATCGAAAAAGGCGACTAAAGACGTGTACCCAATAAGCTATTCAATAGAAGAAAAATTTTAATAAAAATATATATTAACCTGTTTGATCAGGGTGGTACGATAGGTCAATTTCCTCACTATTGTGAAGGAGGCTCGAACTCAGCAGTGGGACGTACATGAACTGAGATGATGTTGGTGATGATAACGAATATCATATGTTGCCAGTTAAAAATATAAGATGTTAGGTATCTCATAAAAAATAAGTGGAAATGTTTATAATCATAATAGACCGGCATAGATTTGCTATCGTTTGGATATTTTTCATGATAGATTTTGAAGAACATTCTCATGACTTACTAGATATTTATAAAAAAGAATAGTGATTTTGATCAGTAAATAGTTTCTCATAACTATATAGATGACCTCATTTTTAAGGTGGAGACGCCGCGCTAGTGTTACCCTTTCGAGTCAGCAGCAACAACAGTGTTGTCATAGTGTCACACTCACCCAATCGGCCTGTTTGAGTGTGGCAGGCTAATCGCTGATTTGTCCACCCGCAACTTCAAGTAAGGCGGCATCAGACGCAGGTACTCGTGCTTGCGCCCCCTCCTTCTACAACAGGTATGCGGCCAGTCCCGCTCCGCCCCCTCTTTCAACGAGACGACTGCCTCAAAGGCGCCGACCAGTTCTTAACGTTGTTGAGCATTGTCTCTGGAATGTTAGCAGGGTCCAAATATTTCATTTGGGCCTGGATGTTAATGGGAACCTAACTGACGGTGATCAAGGTACCGACGGGTGACCCTTTGCAGAGCCCTTACGGCCCGTTCACAACCTTGCCGCTGTGAGCGGCAGCTAAGCGCGGGGCGGCGAGCGGTAAAATCAAAAGTATGAAAATGTTTGAAGCACGCCACGAGACACCGCTCATAGCGAAAACGCACGCGGTTTTATTAGAGCGAATTGCTACATCGGCGCGCGGCGTGTGGAGTGGCACGAAAAAAAGTACTAGCGAATGAGTGCGACGCCATGAAACAGAGCGACGCGGACAGCGGCGTAGGAGTGACGTACTCAGCGTCGTAAATAAAAACAAAAAAATTTAGACGATTTTGTGGCGGCAATTGATACTGAGGCATTTGTGTAGATATATATAAAAACCTTCATATAGTTCATAAAATTTGCCATTAAAATACCGATCTTTAATTAGTTCGTGCACTCCTTCTCTCATATTAAGTATATCTGGTTTTAAAAATGTACTGTTTTCTAAACAGAGAAGGGATAATTTTGAAAACGCCATGATTTTGAACACGTTTCGACGACCTAAATACGTCCACCGCGGCCGCCGCAACTAACCGCTGCCGAGGGTACGTGGCATCTAAAACGCACCGCTCACCGACGCCGCCCCGCACGCCGCGCCGCGCGTCGCTAAGACCAAAGTCGGGGCCAGGCCGTTAGAATAATAGGGCCTTCGCACACTACAACATATCTCGTACAATTGGCCCTCCTGTTCGGCATCACAGTGACGCCGCCGACGGTAAAAAAAACTTCGAGCGCGTATACACGCTTCTTGGAGGTCCACCAGCTCCTGGAATTGCTTGTATCCTGCGACACAGGGATTTATCCCAATCCGTTATTATAATAACTTCTTTAAAAGTGAAAAAAAAAATGTATCTCAGTACTTTAGATACTAGAATCTTTATACTTTTTCAAACTGTAAAGTTTAGAGATCGGAACAATCTATAAACGTTTACCAAAAGATGACGCCCGTTTTCCGTAAAGACCACAGTAAGTGTAAAAATTTAGTTGTCATGCATCTGCCCACATTTGTAAAGTTAGTAAAACAATCGGAACGGATTTTCAATAGGTGTGAGTTCGAGTCCCACGTGTGGCAATCATTTGTCGTCCGTAAACGAATTATTATTTATTTATGATATTTCCAAATATATAAGTTGTTTATTCATAAAAGCATGAATAAAAACAGTCATACTGCACTCGAATAGTACCTAACTTACACCAGCTCCGAATCAATTGTCCCAGCTTGAACAAGAAGCAATCACTGGCCATTCTGAGTCCAAACAAATCTTTGTGGCGGTAACACTGGTAGTCTAACACCGCACCGACTATTGTATTGGAACGGTCACAATAGATACCGTGATGCGCGACTTTACTGATGACTGACAGTGGAATTTCAATTTGGGGGCAATGATTTTTGTGTCATAGATCTAACGTGTTTTGTTGCTATTAATGTTGTAATTTTTAAGTGTGTATTTAAATAATAAACTTTAATTATTACTCTTAATACTGTTATTATTTTTATTATCACTACACGCTTGCGTCCCCTGCTACTTTCTATACATAGTATGGTTAGTGAAGTTGTACAATTCAAATTATTATTTACTAGCTACCCGCCCTCGCTTCGCTTCGGTTTCAGTCATCTTACCCGCGTAGTTCCCGTGGGAATACCGGGATAAAATATAGCCTATATTACTCAGGAATAATGAAGCTTTCCAATGGTGATAGAATTTTTGAAATCGGCACAGTAGTTTTTGAGTTTATTTTTACAAACATACACACACACATAGTAGTGTAGATAATATTTTAGTTATACCAGCATTAAATTTAATCATTAAATTTCATTGCCGTAGCCGCATCTATAATTTAGAGTACCTATAGGTACTAGCTGACCCGACGAACTACGTACCGCTATAATTTTTTTCGTAAATATATTTTCAAAATTGACGAAAATATAGTCTCTAATATCATTACGGCTTTGTCGGGTAAAATTCTATCGTCTAGGTCGTGGCATTGTTAATAATGATTCAAAGACAATACAAATTACTGATTATTGATGTCTGACTGAAGTTATAATTATCAAATTTTCAACCATACTTAATCATATACAAAATTACGTTTAACAATAATTTGCGTTTTGTTATTACATATCAAATGCGTTTTTGTTATATCATGTTTCATAGTGACTTGTATTCTCTATGACGTTTTATGTCACATCACACAGGAACGCGATCGAACGGGATAAAAAGTATCCTATGTCCGTCTCCTGGTTCTAAGCTACAATTTTCAGCCAAATCAGTACAGCCGTTCTTGAGTTATAAATAGTGTAACTAACACGACTTTCTTTTATATATATAGACTATTGTCATTTTAATTCTTTCGGATGTTTAATATCTTTCCTCCCTGTTGCTGAATATTTTTGTGGTAGTAATTTTGGAAAAGGGACGGGAATGTATTATTGCAAGCGCGCGTTGTTTGATTTGACCAATAAGCGCGCACGATGGTGGAAAGATGGCTGTAAAATGTTGCCAATCCATTTTGCGTATGGTTGATACTTCAACGTACTGTGTGTGTGACGAGTAAGAGAAAGGGAAACAGCGTTGCCAACCATACGATTTAAGTCGTTTTGTTTTATCGGGATTTAAGTTACTATTGCATATTTACCACGACTAGAATTAAATTTATGCGAACAAGCTCATTTCTTAATATAAAATTATACATATTTTCATGTTTTTTTTTTGGAGTACACAATGGTCAGCACAGACGCTGTCCGCTTCGTCCGCGGCTACGCAAGGCAGGGGCGCGGCCCTATAATCCACCGTATTCCCGCCCCTTCACCATTAGGCCGACCACTGGTATCGGGCTCCTTGTCGTCCGTCGCCAGGCTAGTGTACAATAAAGTACAATTCCGCTGTCCGGTTACCCGTAGGCTCAACTAGGGGCCATCCGGCACAATATTTTCGAGCTTAGAATATATTCCATTAATAATATGATGGATATATTCACTATATTTCTTATATGTTCACATATATTTCACCTCAATTTCAAAGTAGGTTACGTTACATAATAATATCATAAACGACTACTGTAAGGCTCACTTTTTTATAAAAACCAAAACCAATTAACGATTTTTACAGTGATGTATTGTATTAGGTAGTACCTACTATCGTGATGTTTTGAATTATTAATATTTATAATTACCGTGTAAGTGCTTGATGCCCCTGTTTTTTTATGGTCTGGCCATAACTCGCCCATAACCCATTTTTTTCTGCGCATATTGATCGCGCCAGATGACTAAAACTCATTCCTTGACTGACGGACTGCCTAGCGAGGGTCGATTATAGTCCGTTGACACCCAGGAGAAAAAATTCCATCGCACAAACTGACATATTTTCTCTCTTATCTTCTTCAACGCATTTTCTATTTAATGCATGGGACCACGAATAAATATACTCAAGATAAAACAAAATAAATAAAGTGGCGAATTGAAAAATAGTATCAAATCCCAAAAGTATCATAAAGTCAAATTATATGATAAATAGGGAATCCCCTATAATTTGTTGCTAGATATCACAATTGTACAAATAAAAATATAAAAGGCGATATAACAATTCGGTTGTAGTAGCGTCTAATTGATAATATTATATTTGCTCACCAACCCTATCGCTTTTGTCCCTTGTGCGTTACACCACATTTATACTTTTGTACTAAACACACTATTTGCTTTTAGTATAGGGGTGCAATTATAAATGCGTAGCGACTAAAAATAAAGAATATAAAAAGAAACTACTAATAACATATATTATTATATCTCTCTAAACTGCACAGATGACGTTAGTTAGATGCCGAAATACTGTGCTATTGTCGCGGTTTCGAATCCCACGCAGGGTAACGTTTAATACGATACTCAAATTGTTGTTCTAAGTCTAGACTTAGAACAACAATTTGAAATTTATATCGTTAAGTATATTTGTAAAATCTCTCACAATTTATATTATGAAATAATCCTTATGGATTATTTCTGAAGGGTAGAATGCTGTCCTTTATAAAAAAGTATGTTATTATTAGTATTCTATAGATACACATTTTCAAATCGCAATCACGAATCGGATGACACAATGTAGGCCGATCTAATTACGTAGACACTAGTTGCACGGAGCTACATGCTTGCATCCAATGGATGCAAGTAGCACAGGATCGTTCTATATCATTCTCGTGGAGAGGTTTATATCCAATAGTGGACGACAGGTTGATGGATGAAAACACCATTTTGAACCATTCTTCCCTGAAATGACAAATGCTAATTGAATATATTTAAAAATAAATATTTCCAAATCAAATTCGCCATTATCTCATAACTTGGTTATTCCAAACAGCAAGAAATATTTGCTAGTTTGTACTGTTAAAATATTAAATCGAAGGGTTTGACTGTTTATCTATTGTTAACTCGAGAACTATTCAAGTTCTTTTTGTTGTAAAACAATCAGCTATGATTATGAATGATGGGGTGAGGACATATTGTTTACCAGTATATAAAAAGCTGTTGATCCTTTCCATGATTAGTGAAGCAATATTATTATTTTAATTGGTTATTATTGTGACTTATGTGTATTTTTTTTATTAATATTATATAGTCTCACGTAATTCGGAGGCAAGAGTCAGCTATACGTGGCCAATGAGTAGAGAAATGAGGAAAACGCGTCTTGACTCGTGTATTTGGTGGACTTTCTGCCCATCAGCGACTTAAGTAATATAACAATAAATAGAAGTAAGTGAAGATATACGAATAAAAAATAGTGCAACGAGAAGCAATACTCAAACAAGGTATATATCTTTGCAATTATCCTGCCCATTTTTATTTTAGTTATTATTAAAATTTATAATTTAAAAAATAAGAGCGTGCGTACAAAATACGCATGTCAGATATGAAACTTCTTTGGTCCCACGTGTTTTTTGTCCATAGTAAAAAAAAAATGTTAAATTAATTTATCAAGGAGATGAAAATATTCACACAAATAAAAATGCATCAACAATCTATTACGCTTGCTTTATATTAAAGCTTTCTAATACGCAGGCGCGAACACATGTATTAAACACATACTGACATAAACACGTAGAACATTCGGAACGGGAGCAAGATATAGATAGATATGTCACCGGATTATTGTACGAACCGTTAGTTTATAAACTATCTAGTGAGATTATAAACTATCGCTAGATTGTGAACGGACATAAAAATTTACAATCTAACGCTTATATTTTCGTAAGATTATAAACTGACTATGTTCAACCGTCAAATTGTGATTTTAATACTTTTAACCATCAGTTCAAAAAGAAATGACCCAATCACAGCACTGACTTACAATCTCTCACCTGCGAATTTGTGAAACGTCCTCTGATTGGTTGGCGTTATAAATAGCACGTGTTCTTGTGCATAGAGTTACAAACATAAATATCAGCAATTAAAAAGCTCATTGTCAGCAAATATTAACACCAAAAAACTGTTTTTAATATCTTTAAATTGATGTAATGTAGTAATGTCACTATAATAATAATGGCGGTGGGACAGCGTATAAAAACAATGATTCGTTGAACCAATCAGTGTGCACTTTACGTTTTGTTCACAATTTGACGGTTGAACATAGTCAGTTTATAAACTTACGAAAATATAAGCGTTAAATTGTAAATTTTTGTGTCCGTTCACAATCTGTCGATAGTTTATAATCTCACTAGATAGTTTATAAACTAACGGTCATACAATTTTACGGTGACAGATATGCTGACTATCTAACTACACAGGAGCATACATTTAGACAATGCTTAGTAGACGATAGTGGAAACGCTACGCGAATATGTTTTATCTCATTCTCTCGTCGGCTGAATCCTATACATTTATGTGTTTGTTTCTCTATAGACTCGCTTTTTCGTTTCATCGAGTTTGAAATCACAACGATTCTAAAGAAGTTTCACTTCAAAAATCCGTGTGGTGACGGAGTTAGAATACAATTCACCACCTCTTGCCTGTGGGCGTCGTAAAAGACACTAAGGTATATAATATGCTTATAACATCTATGTATGCAAGAGGAGTAAAGCTCGAATGCCTGACCAGCGTTGTAAATAAGTTTAATTACCCTCCCACGATGTAGGAAGCCCAAGCCCAACAGTGGCACGTATATGAATTGAGATGAATAATTAAATAATCTCATATAAATAAGAAAGAAATATTTTATTGGTATTTTTGTTGATAGGGGTAGGACCACACTGTCGACAGTTATCTGTCTACAGCCGCGGGCCGGTCCGTCCGGGGTAGTACCACGCTCTCGCAGAAAATCGACGTCTGAGTAGTAGCAATTTGTTACTGCGCTTCGTTCGGTGAGCGAGAGAGCTGGAAGCCCAACTTTCTGAGGGTGTTTGCGTGTGGAGGGTTTTGGTGGTGCCTTTGGTATCACCGAGCCCCAATGCACTCATTCACACTCCCTTCACATTCTTCGCGGTAGGCAGCGGCCTTGTATAGGTCCATGAGCGGCAGCAACACTTACCATCGGGTATACTGTTTGCTCGTTTGCCACTGCTTGCATTAAAAAAAAAAAAAATATTGTTAAAATAGCGTCGGGTGCATATTGTCTATAGTTATAAATATTTTATTGACAGATATGAGTAGAAGGATTACCATTTTGATAATATCTTAAAAAGCACCCCACGCTTTTTTTACAATAAAAATTTTTTTTTTCTTATATACACTATTCTTAATTCAAATTTTTAAAAATTTATTTTCTATATTTTAGTTGGATATTCTTTAAAAGCGTATTTTTTATGTTTTTTTTTAACTATTATTTATTTTTCATTTTTTACTTGAACTTTCGCTAATCCTGATTATCCTAGTAAGGATAACGGGTCAAACTGTTTAAAGTATTGAATTGTCATCGGTCCTTAATAAGTATGTCAAATTTCGAGTTAATCCGACGTTTTGAAGGGGGTCAAAATCATGTTCAAAGATTCCGTTACATACTAACTTACTAACATACATACGTCTGAAGCTAATAAAAGCGTATTAATAGAATACGAGTAAGTATATGCAATGTACTTGAGAAACAGAGATAGACTTTTTATCATAGAATATATACCCGCCGAGAGGTCGACCGCGTGAGGAAAGACCGACGTCCTCCCCGAGGGGGGGACGTCGGTCGATGGGAGGGTACCCCAACAGGGGGTATTCCGTCGGGCCGACCATTGACGACAAGTTAACGCTGCTCCAGTGGTCGGCCCAACGACGAAGGCGACGTGGTTTTCGGGTGGGTCACGGGAGTTGCGTGCTTAAGCCCCTCTGTCGCCCCGGACGGAGTGGTGCGGAGGCGCGCCGACCGCGGCCCACCCACAAAAAAAAAAAAAAAAAAAAATCATAGAATATATAAAACAAGTTGAAAGAAAAAACTAGCTGAAAGAAAAGGAATTATCTTTGAAATCGATTGCAGCGCCAACTACCTGGTCCAAATATTAATATGAACAATTCTCAAACCCACTTTAACACACACAAAACATTTCATCAAAATCGGTCCAGCCGTTTAAAAGGAGTTCAATTACAAATACACGAACAGAAGATTTTTATATATACTTAAAGAACATATATTTAACGATAGTATCGACTAAGAAATGAATCTGATTCAGCGACTTCGGAAATAGCTCATTAGCAACGATTTTATCAACCCTAGTTTCACCCACTCAATTCGCTCTACAATAATTGGCATGGGGTAGTACGGGATGATCGGCGACATATGTCGACCCTACGGACCATTTGATACCCCAATTCTGCAATCAAACGAAAAATATCTTTCTTAAATTTGTAGAGGCTATTGTCCAGCTTCAAGGTGATGGTAGCTGATTATGAAAACGTACACTATTTTTAATTTGCTCTTTATATCTTTTCATACTACATATGTCAGCTCATATGCGACTGATGCGCTCGAGCCTTCCCTACAACAGAGGGGAAATTGATCTACTATACCACGCTGGACAGACGCATTAGTACCTCATCACAGCTCCTATACGTCCTAAGGCTGAGCTCGAACCTCCTCCACAATAGGAGAGAAATTGGGTTTACTATACCATGCTGGTCAGACAGGTTGGTATAGGGTTTTATTTCGAGTTGTCCTTCTCTTGCATAGATGTTATATGTGTATTATATCCCTTAGTCGTCTTTTAGGATATTCACGGGCAAGATAGGGAGTGGTGAATTATATTCTTACTCCGTCGCTACACGGAAAGACTTATAGAGTTTAATTTCAAGTTTTCTTTCACATCGTTGCGTGAATGATTATTATATTTCTTAGTCGTCTTTTACAACAACCAACTCCGTCATCACACGGAAAATAAATAGATACTAATAATTATATTATCATTCATTATTTCGGCACATGTACGTCCCACTGATGGGCTCGAGCCTCCTCTGTAATTGGAGGACTATTGACCTACTATACCACGCTGGTCAGAAGTGTTGGATTTTTTTGGATGGGCTATGATCAACGCACACGCTATCCATTCCGTCAGGGGCAATGAAAGGACGGCGCGTGGCACCTTAACCCACCATAATCTGAGATGGATTCTTCGTCATTGGGTCGACCACCGGTGCCGAGCTCCTTGTCGTCATTGGTCGGCCCGACGGCATAACCCCGCGAGGTATCCTCTCCTCATGACGTCCCCTTCCCCTGACGTTGGTCGCCGTCACGCGTTCTGCCTCTCTGCGGGTGACGGACTAAAATCCCCGGTCCGGTCACTCGCGGTCTCGGCTGGGGCGGCATCAGGCGCAGGTACTCGCCTGTGCATGCAATTCATCGGCAGGGGACGGTGTCGCCGTAGAGGAGTTCCTTTTGCACTCCATCGCCTCCTTCCGTGATATTAGTGCCTCACAGAAGGCGGCAACCGCGTCCCAGTTCCTGACGCTGGTGAGCATCTCCAGACGTGTTGGCTTAGGGTTTTATTTCGAGTTTTCCATCTCTTGCTACGATGATATCTGAATATTGTACCCATAGTTGTCTTTCACGACACCCACGAGTAAATGATAGTGAATTGCATTCTTACTCCGTCATCACACAGATGAAACTTCGCCTCATTAGAAGAGTAGATTCGAAGATTAGATAGATTAGAAGTTAATAACTTCTATATTTTTGCAGGTTCCAAACTAATAATTGGGTTTCATCCATCAAGGAATAGGTGGGGAAAATAAAATATTTCATTTACCATAAACGCTGTTAAATCTTCAGACAATAAAGATGACGACATACCTTATCAGTATATTTCTGTAAAAATTTAAAGTACATCTTGATAATAAAATTATAATTTAAAATTCAGTAGTTACCTATGTAAATTAGGTAATAAAGATCCGCTTAACCAATAACAACTGCTTAACATGATTTTCAGTTGCTCAAAATCAATTAATTTTATTTTAAATTACCCTCATAAAAATCATGATTAGAATCACGATATTTATCAATTTGACTTAAATTTGTCAACCCTATTGCATTCTAGTATAAAAATATATAACAAATTGTTTGCCTTCTTACATTACAAGGTTGATAGCATATACATACAATGCAATTCGGCACTAATGAAGTCATTCCGATAACTCGCTACGTAATGTTCCGTGGGCTGACTGCCCCCCTTACTATAATTTTATGGCCTTCACTACCGATATGATAAACATAATTTATAATTCACTAGGGTCCAAACCGCAACGAGTGTTGGATGCCGAAAATTGCTTTTATTACTATATTTCTTTATACATATAGGTAGGTATATTCATTTAATACATACTATGTATCCACATATGAGCATTTCTATTTATGTCTCAAAAGGAGTATTCTGAAAACAAATTTCATTGATCTTGATATACCTACTCTTTTCACTATGAACATATTCTTCGAAAATGACAAAAGACTTAGAGTATTTTGAATCCCATAGTTCTAGTCTTCCAGGGTAATTTTCTCTTTGCAGCAATCACGTTGGGAAAAAATTGAGTATTCGTCATCGTCATCATCATCGCAGCCCACA
Organism: Lymantria dispar; assembly: GCA_032191425.1. Taxonomy (NCBI): domain Eukaryota; kingdom Metazoa; phylum Arthropoda; class Insecta; order Lepidoptera; family Erebidae; genus Lymantria; species Lymantria dispar. Next base: position 10,805,271 of record CM063440.1, read on the forward strand.
TACGTCCCACTCTTGGGCTCGGGCCTCCTCCACAATGGGAGGGAATTTGAACTACAATACCATGCTGGTCAGATATGTTGATATAGGGTTTCATTTCGAGTTTTCCTTCTCTTGCACAGATCTTATGTGCATATTATATCTCTTAGTCGTCTTTTATCATCCACGAGCAAGATAGGGGTGAATTGTATTCTTACTCCGTCACCACAAAGAGTAAATTGAGAAAATTTAGTATTACATATATACATTTTCGTCTCTTTTCAAGTAAGTCAACCAAGGAGGCCAGACATTGGTAACGGTCGTATCGAAATGCACGCATTCACACTCCATAGCAAACTTTGCTATGGAGTGTGAATGCCAATTTGCTAAGCAAAGATCCATGCGGCAGCAACACTTACGATTAGGTGTATTGTCTACTCGTTTGCCACTGTTTGCAATAAAAAATAGTACATTAATATAGCGGCCAGCAAATCAGGCATTGATGGATGAACGTGTAAGTACGTATGAACCTGTGCATACGTAAGGCCCTCAATGCCTAGTTGTGGCCAAGGCTTGTATAGTACTTTTCTCAGATAATGCGCGGAAATTAAAAGTAAATAGTACTCAGTAGAACTTTTTATTTTAAAACAGATACGAATTACATTTACGAATTTTCTATTTTTCGATTCGATTTATCTCGAAGAAGGTTGTCAAAATAATGCTTAAATTTTCAAGCATATTTGAAAAAATATATAACAGAAATATAGGAATATGTGTCCATATGGTGACGGAGTATGAATGTAATTCACCACCCCCGTAGTTTCTTATTCCAATTCCCTATCTTGCCCGTGGGTGTCGTAAAAGACGACTAAGGAATATACCCTATACTAATACGTCTGACCAGCGTGGTATAGTAGATAGCATTTTCCCTCCCATTGAGAAAGAGGTTCTTACGCAGCAGGGGGAGATATATGAGCTGAGATGACGATGTTATAAATATGTGTATATATTATTTACCAATTTGTTACATTTTCTATATGATAATCTCATCAGATCCTGACTTGATAACAATAGGACTATTTTATAAGCATAATGAATAATATTTTTTGAAAATCAATTGAAATAGAAATCGCGTAACAAACACATCAATAAAATAATATACATTCGAATGCAGAACCTCTTTTAAAGTCGGCTAAAAATTAATAAATGATAAACTTCAATAACAAGGGATACCTCGCAGGTGTATATATGTTTTTCAATACACGCCCACAAATAAAAAATATGACAATTTATGTGTAATAGCCCGGTACTAATGTAACTTTATTACCGCTTCCGTTCATCATTAACACTAAGTACTATGTAATCATGTGTATGCTCATAACTTTATTGTTAATATTAGCTTTAGTCCCATCACGACTTACTCAATCGGTACAAATAACTTCGTCTTCATTTCGTATATGTTGGCCACTGTACGCATAATTTAGTGAGGTCGCTTCTTGAGTAATTAATTCGTGATGGAGTCATCATCATCTCCATCATCTCAACTCTCATAGGTTCCATCGCTGCGAGCCTCCTCTGTAATGGGAGAGAAATTGTTCTCTTATACCACGCTGGTCAGACGTGTTGCTTGGTTTTAATTTAAGTTTACTTTCTCTTGTATAGATGTTCATCATCATCATTGCAGCCTATTTTGTAGTCCCATTGTTGGGCTCAGGCCTCCTCCATAATGGGAGGGGAGTTGACCTACTATTCCACGCTGGTCAGACGTTTTTCGAATAAGGTTTTGTTTCGAGTTTTTCTTCTCTTCTCCTTATATTATAGACATATATATCTGTCAATTTAAAATATTAATTTCTTGTTAAAAATAGTTAAATTTATCAATGTTATGTGACGTATTAACTCTAAAACTACGTCAATGATCAAGATATCCAAAGTAAATTAAACTACAAACTATACTATTAATAAACGGACTATTTTAAATTGCTTATTGCAGAACATACCAAAGCAATGAAGAAATTAATTAGTTTATTAAACTCGTCAATTGTTAATAATCTATAATTTTTAACAAAAAAAAACCGACTTCAAACACTAATCAAAAACTAATAAAATTTTAAGAATTTCACCAATTTCTCAAGGATACCATCATCAGATCCTGACCTGATGACTATGGTACCACCTGGAAAATATACCCTATCAAACAAAAAATGAATTTTGCAAATCGGTCCAGACGTCTTTGAGTAATCGGTGAACATACATAAAAAAAAGATTCCGACGAATTGAGAACCTCCTTTTTTGAAGTCGGTTAAAAAAGGATGATCAAATAAAAAAAAAAAGCTATCATAGTTTCCTGACCAATATTTATTTTTAGATTGCTATTAATTACGTGTTTTTGTTGTATAGATGTTGTATAGAAATTATTCCCTTAGTTGTCTATTATGACACCGACGGGTAAGAAGAATTGTTACTGCGTCATCACACGAAAATCCACCACCTGGTATCATAAATACATGTGTAATATTTTGACCATCATATTGTAGTTTCCGTGTGGTGAAAGAGTAAGAATACAATTTAACACTCCCTATCTTGCCCGTGGATATCGTAAAGACGACTAAGGGATATAATAAGCATAAAACTTCTATGCAAGAGAAGGAAAACTCTAAACAATACCCTATACCAAACTGTCTGACCAGCATTGTATAGTAAGGTCAATTTCCCTCCTATTGTAAAGGAGGCTCTAGCCCAACAGTGGGACGTATGTGAGCTGAAATGATGAATGATGACGGTAGGTTATGGGGCCGCATGCCATCCATCCGTCGCCTCAGACAGATTGGATGAGGTCTGTCTTTAGCATAACCTACAAAAAAACAATTAAACATGGTTGTCTGAAAAGTCGGTTTACGGACGATAGCTTAACGTGACAACGTCATAACAAAACATTGATGAAATGACTGCATACTTTTATGAATAAAATTGGATCAGCGTAACGGGACAATGAACGTGACGGGACACTTTTTCGTGCATGCAGCCAGCGTTCATCGATTTATTAGACGTTGTCACGTCAAAAAAAGGCGTAACTTTAATTATAAGAATGAGGCATCTGAGCATTCTAATAAGAAAACTTTTCTCTAATCTCATCTACCGCTGATGTAAGCGGCTTAGGTCCGCTTATCTGCGCCTGATGCCACCCTTGCAAACTTCGTTAAACTAGTGTATGTACGCACTATATCAAGCCGCTACCAAACCACCAAAGATCGTGAAACCACGGTAGCAGTGATCCATCATGCAAAGCAAATAGTAAAGGTTTTCTACAGATTATTTAGTGCGTGGGCCCCCACTGCCCTGTTATTACCTCTGACAGCAGGGTGTGTGACCAGATATTCTTTGCTATCAAAACAAAAAGAAATTTTCATGACATATCTATATATTACTTCTAAAAGGTATTGTGTGGTGGTCTAAAGTTGTATTTGATATTATGAAACATCTCTTAAATTATCAAGTCAATATTAAATTAATATCAAAGATTAATATTATTATATAATCTTTGATACGATATTTTGAAGATAACTTTTCACTCTTATAACGAAAAATTTATTTTAATTTTTTTTTACCAAGAATGCATAATTATTCCGTTGCTTACAGACAATTGAGTAATAATTCTTCTGTATTTCTACTTTTTACTTTATCTGTCATGTGATAACGAGCCATAAAATATTTATTCTTTATACTAATCTTTAACACATACATTAAAACTTTTGAGTCGTTACCATCCGGGCTCATATACGTTTCACTGCTGGTTTCCAGCCTCCTCCACATTAGGAGGGAAATTAACCTTACTATACCATGCTGGTCAAACATATTGGTATTTTTTTTCACCTTAGCTTATAAACTTCCCACTACTGAACTTGAGCGTTCTTTACAGTAGTACAGTATAGGGAGGTACCTATACCTGCTATACCACGCTGGTGAGACATAGATATTAGGTATATTCATAGATATCACATCCCAGATTAGTTTTTTGCGATACCTACGGTTAAAATGGGGGCGATGAACATTCTTACTCTGTCACGAACAGGTGGTAATCCCTTTAGATAACTCAATGTTAGCAATTTACGCATTGAATAAAAAAACATGCATATTTGCATACCTTATATTAAAATAGTTCCACGGCTTATTAACACCGATTATAATTTTGATTACCTGTTTTCAACTTTTATTATCGACATTTTTACTAGTGACACTAATTATTTATCGCCACAGTTAAATCAACGACGCTAATGTAAACTAAACTGATTGAAAACACCTGTATGTTAATAAAGTAGTTTTTTTTTCTATTAATCTACCCCTTTTATGATTATGTGCTTGTATAAAATAGCATTTACTGATTGTTATTTTGTAGATACTACTTATTGCTATTATATATTTTGTTTATATTGACTCTATAAATAAAACAATTTTCACTGATTTTATCGCAAGTGTATTTGATTTTTGATTGCCTGACGTATCGAACACTTTTCAGTGTTCATTAGTCATTCATAATGTGTAATACTTGCGTAATTTTAAGTCTTTCGTCAATCAGAAAGACCATGCAATTTATCAACTCTAACATAACTCATGGGTGTCGTAAAAGACAACTGAGAATATCCTGGATCATCTTCATCTGATGCCGACTGGTCAACAAATACATACCCAATGAGGTATGACGTCAGGCAGGCGGCCGGTCAAGTTATATTGCAATGTGTACTATGAAAAAAGTACTCATTGAGTCGACCTTGGGGTCGAATTACTTGGGTAATTGGGATAAGATTAATCATGATAAACAATTATTGACTCTTTGTAAGATACATTGACTGGGTATTTATGAGTTTTAGCGAGTAGAGTATGCCATAATTATTGGAATCTCGTCACCTATAAATGATAATGTGGATATGTTTGGCACATCATTCAATGATATCTTGTTTTTTCTTTTCAACTAGGAGTGATTAGTTTCTAAAAGACTGGTTTTACAGCGCCTTATTACTCTATCTAAAATAACAAACATCTTTTATGCTTGCTACACATATACATACTTACAAACGTCAAGTCATGTCGTATAGATAGTCAAACTCCACTAATGCATCGACTTCACAAAAATGTGCTAAAACTAGATAGATTTTTTGCCACTTGGGTATTTGGTTTATTGCCATAATACCCATTCCCGCATAATCCCGTTCTGGGGACTTTTACCTACTGTTTATATAGTAGTCGTAAAATACATATAATATTTTAAAAGCATAAAATAATGTTATCTTTGCATTATAAGTTTTTTAAATTTAAGACCATCATTTGTCTAGTGTAATAATTACGTGACCGACGATTTATTAATCCTTAAACTTTAATTACTTGGATATTTGTATATTGATAATATGCATGAATCGAGGGGAAACAGGGTTAACTTATTTATATTCAATTATTCACCAAGGATGAAATTAAACTTTTTAATTTAGGTATACTGCTTAAAAAATGATTTAAATTGGATTTAATTGACATATTTATAAAAGTTGTATTTTTTAGGATTTTAAATTTTATAAGCAATTAATTTATATTATTCTATCTTTGTCCAATAAAATCATCATATCACCTTTCAGTAAGTGGTAACTGTCGTTCATAGACTGCAAAAATACTAAGGCTAGCTAAATCGCTACCTATTGGAAAAAGAGACAGAGAAAAGGGAGGTTAGGCCCAGGCGGGGTAACTTACTCGCTCACCTAACGTAGCGTAGTGGCAATTGCTGCTACTCAGACGTTGATAAAATGAAAGAGGACTCATAGTATTCTTACTCCGTTGGTTATTGAAAGATAGATGGATTAATCAAAGCTATAGATTTACTAAACTAAACACAGGTATCCACATCGCACAAAGTATGATAGGTACTGAGCTTTGAGTCCAAGAAATTTATCCAAAAATAGACATTCTTATATGGATGTATACTATGTCGTATTTGCTCTTATTTACTATTTTTTAGCAATAAAGGCCTTTTATGTAAGTGTAAATATAAATATCTGGGTGACCGAACTTTGCTCGGTAAATTTTATTTTTTTGAATTGTATTTTTGACGAACATATTTAGATATATATTAATAAAAAAATAAACGCGATGGAATAATGAAAAAAAGAATATAAAAAACAGAATAATAATAACACTGAGACCGATCTCAGGCTGTTTGAATGCGACTGGACAACTTCCCAACTGAGCTATTGTCACTCTTGGCGGCGACGGCTAAATTTACATTCCTGAGGCCTGAATGTGAGTTTTGTCGTTAATATTACGCGTTCTACCGTGAGCGCGTAAACTGTCATTTGTATGAAGAAAAGTACAGCGCCACTAGCAGTGCGTATTTGAAACAATGTTTTAAATACGCACCGCTAGTGGCGCTGTACTTTTTTTCATACAAATAACATGTTTACGCGCTCACGGTAGAACGCTTAATATTAACGACAAAACTCACACTCAGGCCTCTGTTCTAATGACATTTTATGACCTTCTATTGATTAGCTAAAAACACCGACAAGACAACATTTTCTATAAAGGAAACCCAGCTAGATCGATTTTTTACCCCCAAAACTTCCAGTATACTAAATTTCATGAAAATCATTAGTGCCGAGATTCTGAAAGTACCTATAGAAATATTCAAGAATTGCTCGTTTAAAGATATAAGATTCAATTGTTGTTTTGGAAACAACATTCGAATTATATTTATAGTCACCTACATAAAAAGCTTCTGTAACATAAACACTGTGTGACTAAACTCATCCTATGTGTTTGAAAGGATTTTAACGCATTTTTTGTGTTTGTTCATTTGGAGTCAAGGATGCTTTAGATAAAAAAAGATTCAAAGAATTCTGTTTTCTTTTAGATTTGTACAGAACGTCGTCTGTTACTTCAGCTGTTATTATTATATTAACCTTAAAAGCTTTAATTATCTAAAATAAATTTACTAAAATGAAAACGATCATGTAAATATTTGTGAATGTAACCAGGTGCTTACTGTGTGGTGACAGAGTAAGAAAACCATTCGCCATATCCTTTCTTACACGTGGGTGTCGTAAAAGACAGCTAAGGGATGCAGATGAAGCAAGTGAAGCAAAACTCGAAACGAAACCCTATACCAACCCGTCTGATCAGCATAGTATAATAGGTAAATTTCCCGCCCGTTGTAGAGGAGGGCCAAGCTCAGCAGTGCGATGTATATGGACTCTGATGATGATGATGAAGGCGTTTAGTGGTGGTTAATAATATGAATCTGCTCAGTGGGCAATGGACTCACCATTAGTGAGAATTATGCCTCACCTTCCGGTTGACTACTTGCCTAGTATTGCAAAATAACAAATATTAAATCCAAATCATTCACAATTAAACAGGTATATTCATTTTATAGATTAATATTTATAAAATAAATAAATAAATCATAGTATCGATCGGCTCCTTTTTATTTTGTAGTTGTTAGGGCACGTGGGCAATTAACATTGACATCACCTGTCTAGTCATAATGTATTTATATGTTCATTTATTGAAACAAATAAATGATAAGCCATTATATTTCATAACCAAATATTACAGCTATTTCATTAATAATTATTATGGAAGTTATTTAGAATTGGGTCTTAAATAGCCTTATCCGTCCTTAACGGCGTTTAATTTATATGGGTAATCAAAAAGTATAACATATATATGTCTGGTTGACTGAGTATAGCTTTTTATTTAATAAATTGTTTATTTTGGTAGGTAAACATATAGATAAAAATTGGAAGAAATTGAAAAAAAACGAATTTATGAAAAAAAGATCTTTTTGTGGGTGTCCAAATTAAAGGACGCCTCGATTATTTTTATTTTTTTATTGCACACGGTGTCAAACGAGCAAACAGTATCTGATGGACCTTTGCAATGCCGCTGCCTACCGCGAAGAAAGTTAAGGGAGTGTGAATGCGTGCAATGAGGTTCGGTAATATTAAAAACATCTCTAAAACTCACCACAACCTAACACCCCCCAGAAAGTTGGACTGCCGGCTCTCTTGCTCGTCGAACGAAACGCAGTAAAAAATTGTTACTACTCGGACATCGATTTACGTCGAGAGTGTGGTTACCCCGGACGGATCGACTCGCGGCTGTGTAGACAGACAAATGTCAACAGTGTGGTCCTACCACTAATACATCACCTAACTGAGTTATTTATATTCTTCATAAGGGGCAGTGCCAAACTATTTTCATGTTCTAAATATATTTTTTTCATAGCCTGAAAGCATTGATGAAATTAAGTTTTCTATAAATCAAACCTAGCTAGATTGATTTATCACCCTTGAAACCTCCTGCATACAAATTGTTGAAAATTATTGTTGGCCTTTTCAAGATTCCACTATGTTTCTAACATGTTTGAACATTGCTTGTTTAAAGATTAAAAATTTAGTTGAGTAGATTATGACTTAGATAGTTTGATATTAAGAACTTAGACACATTAAACTATGGGAAATACATACATAAAGGAGAAAATGTAAGTTAAAGTTACATACATAACTTACACCAATAAGGTAAATACAATAACAGTATAAATTAAGTTAGATATTGGTATAAATCCGTATGGTGACAGAATAAGAATACAATGCACCACCCGCTTTCTTGCGCTTGGGTGTTGTAAAAGATGACCAAGGGATTATTGCAGATGCAAAAGCAAGCTTTATGCAAGAGAAATAAAACTCGAAATAGATCGTTATACCTAGGTACCAACCCGTTTGACCAGCGTCATATAGTAGATCAATTTCCCTTCCACTGTGGAGGAGGCTCAAACCAAGTGGAACTTATGTGAGCTATGGAGATGATAGGTATAAAGATATTCTCACTTATTTATTCAAATATTTTTCCTTAATTATATAAGAGTTGAATTTTTTACCGTGTAGCTATTAATCTAATTCCAAATTGTAGCATGTGCATATTTTAAGCACTTAGTATTAATTTGTTAATGTATGATGATGATGATTGATGATAAGCGCCTGTAATATTTAAAAAAATATAAATAAATAATTCTATTCTATTGACTCAATAAATTTAATAGCAGAATCAGAGCATAATCAGAATAATTTATTTGTCAAATATAAGTAAATGCAATGTTATTTGCTCTGTGGTTACAGAGTAATAATAGTACAATTAATCAGTCCCTATCTTGCCCGCGGCTATCATGAAACACTTCTAAGGAAAACTAAACTTTATATAAATCCATTTGACCAATCTCTGCAACTGTGGGGATTAAAGTTGGGCAAGCTGCCGGTCATAAAACCATCGCCAAAACTTTGCAATAGGGCGTCTTCTTCTCAGTTCGTACCCATCCCACTGCTGCGCTTGAACCTCCTCGCAATTAGGAGGGAAATAGACCTTCCATGCTGGACGGTCATGTTAGTATAGGGTTTCATATCGAGCTTTTCTTCTCTTGAACAAATGTTTTATATATATTATATCCCTTAGTCGTGTTTCACGACACCCACGAGCAAGATAGGGAATGGTGAATTTTTATTCTTTCTCCATCACCACGGCAATAGGTACCTATGGAAAATAGTAAGTATAAATTACGTTGACCCCAAGTAATTGGGATAAAAAGAGGACGATGATATTTAAATACCTTTGTTTGAAAAGTTTTGAGTTAAACCAATTAAAGTACATTTTATGTGTAACTACTAACTCAACAATCAATTATATTAATTAAAATTTACCTTATGAAGGGTGAATTTAGCCAATTATTGCAACATTTCATGGTTGTCGACAATGCGAGGGTTGTGTAATCCCGAAAGTCAAGTGACGCTTCACTATGACAGGACGGAGCGGTCGCCCCCTGACAGAATGTACACCTGTTACCCTTCTACAAAGGTTTATAAATTTAATAGTTACGATAAAAATATAAAAAGCTTTAAAACATTCGCATGAGATAAGAACTGTTTTGTAAAATAAAATAGACGATGTATCTTCATTTTGAATCTGTTGAAAAAAAAGTGTAATAGTAGGTACTAGCATAATGGGAGGATGTTTTTTTTTGACGGATCGTTTCTGGTGCAAGGTTTTTGGAGCGACGGGATTGTGTAGATAATATTTGTATTTATAAGGTACTCAGTTTGTTACAATTAAAAAAAATGATGAAGATAAGCGATACAGACGTAATAGAAATATGTTCTACTAGCAACTCGCCCTAGCTTCGCTTCGGTTTCTGTCGCCTTATCCCCGTAGTTCCCGTTCCCGTGGGAATACCGGGATAAAATATAGCCTAGTTTACTCCCTGATATTATAGCTTGCCATTGGTGAAATATTTTTTTAAATCGGTCCAGCCGTTTTGAAGATTATCCGGAACAAACAGACAGACAGACAAAAAAAATATAAAGTGATTTTTAGGCATATGTATAGTGCAAATAACCGTGTGAGCATGAAAAAAGCCTATTATTTTGACATTACAAACAGACACTCCAATTTTATTTATTGGTATATATAAATATGTTATGTATGTTAAAATTTAATTTTCCGTGTGGTGACGGAAAGAATACACCACCCCTATCTTGCCGTCTTCTCTCGCCTATCAATCGATTAAGGGATATAATGCGTATATAATATCTATCAATTCAAAAGAAGGCAAACTCGATATAAAATCCTTTGCTAACCCGTCTAATCAGCTTGGTATAATAGGTCAATTTCGCTCTTAACCAAGAGAAGGCTCAAGCCTAGCAGTGGACGTATATGAGATGAAGTTAATCATGATGAATTACGTCATTATTTATATCTCAAAATTAATATATTGAATTTAGTCCATTGAAATGTTACATTTTTAGGCCTTACCTTACTTTTTTTAGAGGACGCAGTTTTATTTTTTAGATGTGTAAGGAGGGTCAGTGTAAAGCTAAAACCAAGTTTGTGGGATCACCACCCTTGTCCCACGGCCACCATCTTGAAAATAGGGGTTGAAATGGTTTTTACGATATATTTCTTAAACTATTAATCAGATAAAAAAAATTGTTAAAATTTTTTGTTGAAAATAAAATTCTCTACAACTTTGGTCAAGTAACTTTTTGTCCTAGAACTATAAATAAAAAAGTTATAAGCGCAAATGTTCAGAAATTCGAGAAAAAGCTTATATTTTTCGATATACCTAACTTTTTTTATTATTTTACGAAGAAATACCAATACCATTATTGCAGATCGTTTTTTAAGGAACAACTTTTATAAACAACATTTTTTCATTAAGTCAATAGCTAAGGTTTTACTGCGCTCTTTACTTATTATTATGACGAATTATTTCTTGGCTAAAATTTTTTGCAATTACAATGACTTCATTTAATAACTACAAATACCTAGTGTTACGTAATTATGATACATATAATGACAATAAATATTAAAAACTTAACTTTACTATGCTTTTTTTTATAATTTCTCATTTTTGTATATTATCTATAACAATTTGCTCTCCAAATAAAGGATACCGTTTGAAAATGGTTATATCTTAATTAATGTTAGTATTAATTTTTAAAATAGCTCATTCAAATAAATTACTTATAACGCTTGTAGTAAATGCAACTGTAACTTAGTGAGTTTACTGATATTAATATCCTTCCCCTGTATCAATGTCACCAGCATATATCCTTTGGTCGTCTTTTACGACACCGGAATGGTTAATTGCGTTTTACTCCTTAACCACACGGATAAGGCAGGCAACTGCCTGACTTACTAACATGATAATTTTATTTAATAATTGAGTATTTCCAAGTCAATTATTTGTTTTCGTCGATTAAATGAGGTAATTAAGTTGAATACTCTCGTGTGTGTTAGTAGAAAAAGATAATTATTGTATTTTATAGGAAGGACGAGTCCTACATTTAATTAATATCGTCTACCTTTTATTGCGAACGAAATGTTACTTCTGCAAACTTTCTTAAAAGGTAAGAAGATAAACAAAATGGCAGACAACTCGAATACCCATCGTTACTGTATAAAATATTTTTCAACTAAGATTTTTTTATTAATAATTTACAAAAAAGTACACGGGGTCAAATGAGCTTAGATAACAGAATTGTTGTTCTTAGAGTTGCATGTATTTAGTAAAAATTCGAACTTTCATCATTTGATAATTTCTTGGAATTTCTTCATAGTTTTTGCAAAACATTAGAAATCTCTGAAAGCCAAATAGCAAATCCTAGAGTATTGTGGAAGAGTGAAACAAGAGTGTTATAGTTTCATTTGCATCTAGTGTAAGAACAAAAGGTTTCCATAACAAGCAAAATTCCAATCATACAAGGCAGTTATGTTCTTTATGTCAAGGATCGTATTTATTTATATTTGTCATATTTGTTGTGAAATTCGTTCCTACATGTATCTGAGATATGTGTTGAATGATCATTCAATTCGTAAACATTCACATGTTAATGTTCACAAATTCATCATCATCCAGCATATCACCGTCCACCGCTGGATGTAGACCTTCCTCATATTTCGCCACAAAGTGCGGTCCTGTATCACCTGCCTGCATCAAACGTTCAGCAATTTTCACCAGATCGTCCGTCCACCTAGTGGGTGGCCGTTTAACACTACGTCGTCTGATAAGTTGTTGAGTTTCTTCCCCGAGGGTTATCTGTTCGTCGAGCGATGTGGCCTGCCCATTGCCACTGCAGCGTGCTAATTATTCGGGCTATGTCGGTTCTTCTACAGATTTCCATATTTTGGATTCTATTTCGCAGAAAAAGCCTGAACATGGCCCGTTCCATAGCACGTTGAGCGACTTTGAGCTTGGTGATGAGGGCGACATTGGATACTTATATAAAGTAAAAAAAATATACTTATATTTTTTGTGTCCCTATAGCGTATATGATTGTTTGTTGAGGTCACGGTATCAAATATGTATACATAGACACAACAATTTACTAAATAACGATAAAATACCCGTAAATAAAACTCAATCACGTGATACATCTGTTTAGATTAACACCGCAAGCTCGCGCGCCCTCCGTGTACTTACAACTTCGCCAGCCAATGTTTCTACTCACTGCGCCCATGGTGCACCATTAGCGACGTCTCTTTCACACTCGAGTTGCTCTCACGTTCGTTGCTCGTTCTTTGCAATAGCAGTGATAGATTTCAATCGGTTCGCGTTTTGCTTGATCCCTGTAATATGACTAATATTACGAGTATATCATATTCGTGCATATAGCGGTTAGGTTTACGTTATGGCAGGGTTGAATATGGTATTGGTGGTAATAATAGCCTTAAATATTAAGGAAAAATAATTCTGTATTTCAGTTCAAATTACCATAGTAAATCGCCACTACACGTTGAATTGTTTGTAAGATTACAGCGGAAGAAGTCGCCTTTTACTACCGACTTCTTACAACGTTATACAATTTGCCAATCCATACTGCAATGAATAGGGACCGATGGACATATTGTTAGGTGCTGATGTGTTCGCTAAGATATTTAAAGGAAATAAATTATATTTTGGGGAACACTTACTGCGTTCGAAACTACGTTGGGGTGAGTTTAATGCGAAATTTGTATTGTAAAGATTTAAATACATACATTGACATGCGTTACCTTTATTGATGAGACTATGCAACGGTTTTGGGATATTGGAGAGATACCTACCAAGAGGCCAATGAACCCTGACGATGTTAAATGAACCTTTTCTTACGTTTACCATTTAAAAGATTTGAAGAATAAAAGCGGCGAAATAAAGCTTTTTGCAATAAATAGACTGTTATCCCTTGAGAAGACATTTCGCGGGGTTGAGATCTTAAACATGAGATACTTAGAATTTATAAATGATATTACCGAACCACATGCGGACGCTTGAGTTAAGGTTGCAGAGCATTTCCCAAATGTTTTTATACCTCATCACGGGGTTTACAAAAAAGGTAGCAATAAAATGTGGTGTGTATTTGATGCATCAATGAAGATCACAACAGAGAAATCATTGAATGATGCGTTATTGGTCTTGGCGTGGTCCCAAGTTACAACAAGTAGTAAATTAATATTTACTAAAACACGACGACACCACGCAGCACACACATCGAGTGTGGCAGGACAGTGTACTCTCTCTCCTTACGACCTTATGCAGGTACTTGGCGAAACATCCGTGCCCTGTCAAGACCTGCACTAATCGATAGGCAAACACCCCGTGCTGCCTGACAGCCATGGCCTTCTGTAGACGCCACAAGAGAGACCTCAGACGGAGGGTCAGGGATGCCGCCCAAACGAGTGTCCCGTACAGGGCCATCGACCGGGCTACCCCCGCGTACAGCCGTCGGCACGTAGCAGTGGGTCCGCCCACATTCAGTATCAGCCAGGAAAGGGTGGTCGCGGCGACGACGTGGAAATGCTTTGATAAACAACTCTTTTTTGCCCTGTATTTGAGTAAACTTGGTTACATACAAATAGGTAAATGAAAAGTATTGTTATCGAGAATTCTCAATTTATGTACCTACTTATTATTAACTAGCTGCTGCCCGCGACTTCGTTCGCGTTGAATAGTTTCTTGAGCTAACGCTAACTTTAACCCACCAATTTGCTTACGTAGAAGGTGAAAATATTTTTAATTAATACGATGCGCACGTAGCGGCGGCTCTCACAAGGAAAAAATTCACGATTTTTATACATTCTTCATTTCTGCTTCGCTCCTATTGGTCGTGCCATGATGATATATAGCCTATAGCCTTCCTTGATAAATAAGCTATCTAACACTGAAAGAATTATTCAAATAGGAACAGTAGTTCCTGAGATTAGCGCGTTCAAACTATCAAACATTTAAGCTTTATATATTAGTATAGATGTGAAATTTTGTATTTTGACTTTGAGAGGAAACCATGCACCGTTATAAAAGCGATAATATAAGAAAATAATGAAACACAATCTTTCTTCGGTAAAATTGTGTTTACAAAAAATAATGTTATAAACTGTGATTAATTCGCAATATATTGAAGTTTCACGAGTCTTAGTCTTGAATTTATTTCTACCTAAAATTCGACTTAGGGAAAACGAAATAAAGTACTTCGTTTTCCCTAAAAGCTTTGAAGTTCAGGTCATCAATTACCTGTAAATAACAAATTATATTTGTTCTGATTATAAATATCATTAAAACAAGGTACACGGTATATTATAATACTCTAACTACAAAACAATTCATATTTATTTATTTAATTTCCATTATATACATATTCTCTAGCAAAATACATCATAGATCTTTCAGCTTTTTAGTATTAATATTTGTTTTTTTTTTTTAGTAAATGCACGGCCTATTACATTAATATATGTATACATTAATTTGACGTATCTGTTAATATTTCATCAAGCCAAGTTATGTTTCTAGGCCACCTAGAAACGTTATTTTTTACGAGTTCATTACAAAGCAACGAAATTTCTCTGCTATTTCTAAATTTAATATAAATGTAAATCAGGACTGTGTTGCTATAATATATAAGGGTTTATTACAATGTACAAGGCGTTGGTGCGACACATCTTCTTTCTCTAATGAGTTTTTTTTTTTTTTATTGCAAACGGTGGCAAACGAGCAGACAGTACACCTGATGGTAAGTGTTGCTGCCGCTCATAGACCTTTACAAGGCCGCTGCCTACCGCGAAAGAAGTGAAGGGAGTGTGAATGCGTGCATTGAGGCTCGGTGATACCAAAACCCTCCACACGCAAACACCCTCAGAAAGTTGGGCTTCCGGATCTCTCACTCACCGAACGAAGCGCAGTAACAAATTGCTACTACTCAGACGTTGATTTTCTGCGGGAGCGTGGTACTACCCCGGACGGACCGGCCCGCGGCTGTAGACAGATAACTGTTGACAGTGTGGTCCTACCACTCCAAAATGAGTGATGCAAATAAAATCATACTGTGAAAATATTTAGTTTTTCTTTACTGTCAACCCCTACTTGAGAAAACTATTGTTACAAGCAATGATTAATTAACATTTAAAAATATATAGTACTAGCTGACCCGGTGAACTTCGTAACGCAATAATTTTTTTCGTAAATATATTTTCTAAATTGCCGAAAATATAGTCTCTAAGGGAAGAACCATTACATCTTTGTCGGGAAAGATTCGATTGTCTTCGTCGCAGCATTATTAATGATGATTCAAAAAGAATACAAATTACTTATTGATTTCTGACAAAATTATAATTATCAAATTTTCAACCATACTTAACTATAGACAAAATTACGTTTAGCTGTCATTTGCCCTTTGTTATTACATATCAAATGCGTTTTTTTTATATTACGTTTCGTAGTGACTTTTATTCTCTTTGACATTTTATGTCACGTCACACAGGAACGCTATCGAACGGGATAAAAGAGTTATTGGCGAAATCTTGTAATGACCATTAAAAAACGGGATAGAAAGTACCCTATGTCCGTCTCCTGGTTCTAAGCTACCTCCCCACCAATTTTCAGCCAAATCGGTACAGCTGTTCTTGAGTTATACATAGTATAACTAACACGACTTTCTTTTATATATATAGATTAATTTAAATAAATAAAGGTACACTATAACATTTTATTACAATGTTTCTCTCATTTTGCCATACCGGACTAGGTCTATCACCATTATCATCATTTCAACCCATACAAGTCCCACTGTCGGTTGGGCAGCGTTCGGGAAACTTAAGAAGATCTTCTCGTCCAACATACCTCAGTGTCTGAAAACACAGGTCTACGACCAGTGTGTGTTACCAGTGATGACTTACGGCACGGAAACGTGGTCCCTAAATGTAGGCCTCATATTAAGGCTCAAAGTCGCTCAGCGTGCTATGGAGCGGGCTATGCTCGGGATTTCTCTGCGAGATAGAATCCAGAATACGGAAATCCGCAGAAGAACGGGTGTAACCGACATAGCACGAAGAATTAGCACGCTGAAGTGGCAATGGGCAGGCCACATCGCTCGACGAACCGACAACCGGTGGGGAAGAAAAGGTTCTCGAGTGGCGACCACGTATCGGACGACGCAGTGTGGGACGCCCCCCCACTAGGTGGACCGATGACCTAGTGAAAGTTGCTGGGCGTCGATGGATGCAGGCGGCACAGGACCGCACATTGTGGCGCAACATGAGGGACGCCTACGTCCAGCAGTGGACGGCAATGGGCTGAAATGATGATAATGATGATGATGATGATGAAGTCCCACTGTTGGGCTCGGGCCTCCTCCACAATGGAAGGAAATGTGATCCATTACACCGCGCTTTATGTCACATTTCCCTTCTTTTGCATCTAGATATTATCAATATATCATATCCCTTAGTTGTCTTTTGCGATAGGTACCCACGGGTAAGAGAGAGGTTGGTGAACTCTATTCTTACTCCGTCACCACATAGAAAAGTCTATCATTGTCATATAGTATAATTATATGCAATGATAAACATTTGCGTGTAATTACAATTATCTTAAGACCTTTTTATGAATTAAGTGAAATACATAAATATTGAAACTAACCCTGTTTATTATTGCAGTAACATGTAATACACGTAATATATTGAAATTGCATTTTTGTGCACATCGCAAGCAAATTATACTAACAAAATAAGCTTAACACTACTCTACAGTTGTATGCATTTATTTTTTTATGAATAGTTGTTGCTTTTATAAAAAAAAACATTGTTAACATGTCATTCATGGAAGAAAAAAGCTAACTAAATGCTCCATCAAATATTTTCTGTGGCGGATCTTTTAGAAGTTAAACCTAAAAAAACTGAAGTACTATTGTATGAGAGGTAAGAGTACCGAAATTCGTCATTCTCGTACAAGTGTAGTACTGGTGGACGTCTGCCACCTGACGGTGACGTCATCGTGTCATGAACTGACAACTCAGACTATAGCTATGAATGGAGTCGATAAACAAATAAATATTTAACATTAGATATTTTGAGTAAATCTTTGCTAGCATCGTTTCTTGAAGCTGGTTGATACGTGCTTTTTATAATTACTGCTAAAATTAATAATTATCTTAATAGCAATTCATTAAATACGAATCTAACTGTAAAAATTACTTTTTATAAGAATTTAAAATTTTATGTTCGTAGGAAGTTCTATATAATTATATTTATAATATTTCGACATCTTAAAAAGCTGAGAATGTTCTAAATTTTGTAGAATATTTATTTTCATATTGTATTTATATTAATTATGCTATTAATTAATTTTTTTTATTACCCTCTTTTTATTAACTCAGTCATCATCATACTGCTCTTATCCCAATTACTAGGAGTCGACGCCTGTGCTTCTCTTCCATCGTACATATGGCAAAAGTTGTTGGCATTAATTTTATAACCGGCCTCCTATGTCGTGTGTATGACGTCAATCCTCCTAAGGAATGTAATTGTTAACCAAACGGCATGAAATATAATTAACCTGCGTCGCTGTAAAGCCCTTATTCGTATTTTACGACACCCACGAATAATGCAAGGGTTAGTATTTTATAGAAGCAACCACACAGCACTTCAGTGAAGCTATATAAATGATAAATTATATTGAATGTCTCAATATCGCCCCACCCGAGATTATCAAATACACATTTGCTATTGTTTTCATTACATATTACTCTATATTAAAACCATTCGCGCATTAAACAATCTTAAACTAAACTTGAAAATCCAAATTCTTTTTAAAAAAGATCTTAATTACATTCCAATAAATTGACAAATTAACGCTTCCAAGCATTTCAACGTCCCACTTGAACAGGCGCCCGAAAACTGCTGCGTCAGGCCTCAGCCTACAATCATACGCTCTTCGAAATAATTCAATTCGTTCATAATTTGTAGCCAAGAAAAAAAATGCTTGAACAATATAATTATGTATTAGAATGTAGAGAAAACTTGCGAATCATGCTCGGGAACAAACAAGATTACGGACTATTATAGTACCAACTGTGGTAACATAATTACATATTAATGTTTAAAATTAAGGGTAGCTCCTTGAGACCTGGAGTCATTTTCGGTAGCGTTAATTTACTTTTTATATATCATTTCATAATCATTTCAGCTCATAAACGTGTCACTGTTGGGGTCGAGCCTCCTCCACAATAGGAGGGAAATTGACCTTACCATGCTGGTCAAACAGGTTGATAAAGGGTTTTATTTTGAGTTTTTCTTCTCTTGCATAGATGTTATATGCGTATTATATCCCGTAGGCGTCTTTTACGACAGGGCAAGATAGGGAATTATTGCAAAGCCAACAGTTGGCTTTAATAGTCTTATGTAAAGCCTACAGAACAGTTAGTACCGAAGCCTTGGCTGTACTCGTGGGTGTACTTTCGGTTAACTTGGAGGTTCAGACATGGGCATTAATGTATTACAATATAAAAGAATATGTGTGCACAGATTTCTTTCTACCGCGCGACCGTAATAAAATCGCTAGATTGTTTACGCCGCAATCCATTGTTTACGAAGAACTTCTAACCGAATGGTAAAAGAGAGAATTGATCACCAAAAGGCCGTCATCTGTATCTATTTTTGCCATGCCAAAGTGTGGCTTGAGGTTGACCAATGTGTGACCAATTCCTAAATGGCCATGATAATTTCAAAATTAAACTTGTTGTCTTTTAATCTCGCATCCTCTATTATGTCAATGTTCCACACTTGACCACCAGTATGAACAGTCAATACACCACATCTTCTGGGAGTGTGATCTCTGGCGTAACGAGCGCGATCATATGTTGAACAGTTTGCAGGTCACCTCTGGAGTAGTATACCATACGGACCTTATAGCAACTCGAGAAAAATTTCCGTGCGTTTAGGTGTTTCTGTTATACCTACTATATAGCAATCAATCTTAAGGATCACATGTAGGCCCCGTCAAGCTCTGCAATATCCCTGGTGCTGTGCGGCTGCGATTATATATGTGCATAAGAGGGTGGTGGAATCAATCTCTTTCAACTCTTCCTGTTTAACTATTCTAATTAAATTTTTGGAGGTCCCAAGACAATTAAAATCATTTCCCGAAACTGCCTGTGGGTCAAACCTCGGTATGATCTATGGGAATGTGTGGTGGGATTAATTCCAAAAAAAGGGAATCACGGATTCTCATTCCCTCAGCACACGGATTATAACTTTTTATGCATGACAATTTATTATATAATGTTATGATCAAAATTCAAAGATTGTAGGAAGGACAACAGGTTGTAGGACCACGTGCTGCTCTGTTACTGATACTTGCGACTACCGACTAGATGGAGATCAAAACTGCGTTCCAGTAGAAACAGATAACTACCAGATGCACTTATTATCCTAAGCTATCTAACCTAGGTTCAGACCTTCTTTATATTAGCAGGGCAAGGATCTAATATACCATGCTCAATGGTTGTTGATCCCAATCTTACGGACAGATTAGGGTCGCTGAAATGGACGTACGTATGTGCCCGGCAGATATAAAATGATGATAATAAAAATCAAGTAAAAATACCAAGTTTTGAATTAAAACGGTGCTGATGAGGAAATGGAAGGTTATCTCACATCACACGTTTATCATCTGTCTGAATACGTACGTATGTATATCTATGCCCAACCCTTTTAACGATGCACCGTTGATAAGTGAACGCTGAGTAACAAAATGTTCTGTTGTATCTAATACCAAAAAAGTGTCATAAAATATTATGCACCTTTATTTTGTGGCCACGAAAACTACGTTAATAACAAATAGTATATTCTTCAAATATAGCATAAAAAATTATGAAATATTAAATTAATTAAATTAATTGAGTGGACAATACAGATATTTTATCTCAGCCCATATATGATCCAATGTTGGGCTCGGGCCTCCTTCGTGAGAGGGAATTTTACCTACTATACCACGCTGGTCAGATTTGTTGGCATAGGGTTATATTTTTACAATTTTCCTTCCCTTGCCGCGTTGTTATCTTAGTCGTCTTTTACGATACCCACGGGTAAGAGAGGAGGTAGTGAATTGTATTCATAATCTGTCACGACACGACAATATCGGATAACCGTACATAAACTTATAAGAGTGCTAGAGGACATAGGGGGACAGCATAGGAGAGGTCATAGGATGATGCAATGTAACTAACAAAAATTCAATAAGTATATGGAATGTTGTAAAATATAAACGTAGTCTAGGCAATGTACTATATCTATATCTATACCAATAAATAAAATTGGAGTGTCTGTTTGTAATGTCAAAATAATAGGCTTTTTTCATGCTCACACGGTTATTTGTACGACACCTATGCCTAAAACAGCAATTAAAAAGTTTTTGTCTGTCTGTCTGTCTGTTTGTTCCGGGTAATCTTCAAAACGGCTGGACCGATTTCAAAAATTCTTTCACCAATGGAAAGCTATAATATCAGGGCGTAAACTAGGCTATATTTTATCCCGGTATTCCGACGGGAACGGGAACTACGCGGGTAAAACGATTATAACCTATAACCGAAGCGAAGCGAGGACGGATTGCTAGTCTTATATATAAATTTCTAGCGTACGTGTGTATGTCACTGAACTCCTCCTAAACGACTAGACCGATGTTGACGAAATTTTTTGTGTGTGATCAAGGTGATTCGAGGATGATTTAGATTTACAATTGGACCCGGTAGGTGGCGCTGTTCGGACAGGGCAATGACATAACTTGAGAACGACTTTATCGATTTCGTTCTTTTTTTTTTTAAGTTTTCTAATACTTTAAAAAAGGTCTTACGAAATAAAAAACAAGAAAGTTGCGCAGAAAATTAGAAAATTTAATAAAACTTTTTTCGACTCTAT
The DNA here is from genome assembly GCA_032191425.1 of Lymantria dispar. Classification (NCBI taxonomy): domain Eukaryota; kingdom Metazoa; phylum Arthropoda; class Insecta; order Lepidoptera; family Erebidae; genus Lymantria; species Lymantria dispar. The sequence continues at coordinate 10,827,000 of CM063440.1, forward strand.
AAACTTTTCTATCTTTATATATATAAATCTTCTGTTCGTGTGTTTGTAATTGAACTCCTTCTAAACGGCTGGACCAATTCTGATGATTTTTTGTGGTCATTCCTGTGGATATAAATTCTCATATCTATCGGAATAGCCATTCGGAACATCCAAACCATTCGGCTTAGATTAATAATTGGAACCGATAGGTGGCGCTGTGATCCATTTCAAGGAGAAAACAATTTTCTAATTTTTTACAGATTTGAACAGAACAACGTCAGCTAGTCTTATACAGAAATTTCTAGCGTACGTGTGTATGTCACTGTACTCCTCCTAGACGGCTGGACCGATGTTGACGAAATTTTTTGTGTGTGTTCAAAGGGATTCGAGGATGGTTTAGATTCACAATTGGACCCGGTAGGTGGCGTTGCGATCGATTTCAAGGACAATTCCTTTTATTTTATTTGAACAGAACAATGTCTGTCGGGTCAGCTAGTACAGTATATATATATATATGTATATATATTAGTATAGGTAACGTATAATACAGATAACGTGTTTCGGACAATATTTCAAATTATGATATGCTGGTGAATACTTCCCTGAACCTATATTTTTGACTTAGAAATCATTCCAGCTCATGTATGTCCCACTGTTGGACTCGAGTCTCCTCCACAAGAGGAGGGAAATTGACCTGGAAATATACATGCTGGTCAGACAGGTTGGTATAAGGTTTTATTTCAAGTTTTCCTTCTCTTGCATAGATGATATATGCTTGTTATATCCCTTAATCGTCTTTTACGACATCCACGGGCAAGATAGGGAGTGGTGAATTGTATTCTTACTCCGTCACCACATGACATTAGAAATAATGAGTTTGTATTGTAACTAAATGTATCCTATTCGATTGCCATTTAAATTCTATTGGTTACTTATTTATCAATTTAACATTTGGTGAATCGAAGACTGTAAAGAATTATTTATTACAAAGAAATTACTTATCAACTGTCATTTAAACTAAATAATAACTGTTAAATTGATTTTAAATTTACAAATAAAAATTTACTATATATTTACAAAACATTAGCGTATTATAGTTATTTACTGATTTTCTAGCCATACACTTAACTTTTCGACTTTACAGACTATCGATCAAATACCCTAAATCTCTGGATTAAGAGTAGTGACAGAACACGACTAAGCGAGAACGATGACAGTACAGGTGAGCAAGTTTTGATTAATCGACTAAATGTATTCTCATGAACAGAAACTATGTTTACGTATATATATATACAGAATTTACGTTTAGTTATTAACAAACTATTCTTTTAACATTTAAAATAAATTTGCCAGTTATTATTTAGATTAAATGACAGTTATGACTGATAAGTAATTTTTTTGTTATAAATAATTCTTGATAGACCTCGATTCACCAAATTCGTAATTGATAAATAGATATAATCAATAGAATTAAAATTTCAATCGAATAGGATAAATTTAGTTATGCATTGTCTTGATGTAAACATAATTTTACAGTAAACATAATTTTCTCAGAATTAAACCAGAAGCTGCAATTTGTATTAGGATTCTAATCATTATCATTTATACAGGGCAGCAGCATTAAGAATACAATATTTTGCTTTGATAAATTACGTAATATACGTGTGTTTTGTAAAAATAAAACTGTATGTCTGACAAAATATTAAACAGGAATAAAAATTATTTATATTTCTTAAATGATGATTTAGGCAAAGTTTTATATAACACGAGTCAACTTTTTTATGCTGATGACAAAAAATTATACAGGTCAGTTACCAATATTATTGACTGTATAAAGCTACAACAGTATTTAAATTCTCTGGAAATATATTGTAATGAAAACCAGTAGTTTCTTAATATCAGTAAATGTCATATTACAACTTATACTCGTAAAAAATCACCCATTTACGATTACTGTTTAAATGGCCAATCCCTAGGAAGAGTTAGTCTGTTTAGAGATTTAAGAATTTTAATGGATAGCCAGATAATATTTAAGCCCCATATCGATTCCATTATTCAAAAAACGTTCAGAAATTTTGGATTTATTAATAGGCTTACTATACCTTTTAAAAAATGTATCACTCTTAAAGTTCTTTATTACAGTTTTGTTAGATCACTCCTAGATTTTGGTTGTGTTATTTGGTGTCCGTTTTATAAAGAACATATTGATAGCAGAAAAACAGAAAGAAATATATACACAGTGTCCAGACAGATAGGTATACAGTTTTCTTTGCAAGTTTCACTGTATTATCACAATGTTAGCTACTTAAATCCTTATTTGTCTCCACACAGACCCCAAGTAAAGAAAAAGTGATGAATGCTCAAGAGATAAACGTCCGCAAAACTAAAAAAATACAACAATTTTTAATAACTGATTTGCTTTATTTATCAAACAAATCACAGCGTCTACTTTACTGAACAATGAAAGCACCAAAACTATAGAATAACAATACATTTTTTTTTTAATTTCTCGAATTTGCACGCATGGCTATGAGGCGCGTGCATTACATTCGGTCTGAGTTCATTAGAGCCGCGCCGCACGTCACACGCGGCCGCCACGCGCCACTCTTCATTACCCACCACTCGACCAACATTATTGTTTAAAACACGCTCCAATTTCAAATAGTTTTTTTTTTTCCTTTTTAGCCGAATAATCGGATCGGCGGATTAATCGACTTGTTATTCGATCAACATAAATAGGGCATTTAGAGTTTAATGACAGCGATGACGGTTATGTTTATACTATAATTATAAGAATAATCCCTTGTTTACAAAGGAAATGATAACTCGGCTTATTGAGGTGATTAATTTAAATAATATTTACACATATAGGTATAAAAATTGTAATTATTGTAATTTTCTATTTTATTTTTGATGAACAAATATACTTTATTCTTATTATATTTGCTAATTTCATTTAATACTTAGGCGAAATTGGTATGAATTTAGGTTATTAGATATAAACTCATTTGCAAAAAAAACGGGCGGTTTTGATTTTCATTCATATTTAAAAAGATACAATACCAAAAAGGTTTCAATCGTTTGTACACGTTACTGGCCGGTTTTAAAAATGCTGTGGTATTTAAAAAAGTACGTTCTAAATTCAATTTTTCATTTGATGTTCATTTTTACAGAAAACCCCTTTTTATCCTACATTTTTGGCGCGAAGTTCCAGAAGTTAACATCGACTTTCATAACTTTTATTCAATTTTTATCGATTAATTTCATATCCTTGACTGTCAAAGCTTTACTTAATGCTGTTTGGCTGTATCAAAAATGGTAGATAAAGTGGTAAAAGCTACCAAAATTATCGCGCTGCTTGAAGAGGGTTGCAGCCAATGTTTCGTGGCTAGGAGGCTAAATGTTAGTCGCTCGACAGTCCAAAGGACCTGGCAGCGATATTAGGAGACTGGTTCCGTCTAGAGAAGGCCTGGTTCTGGAAGAAAACCATGTACCCAACCACGGGATGATCGTTTTCTTGTGAGTCGCGCATTGAGAAATCGCAAATCTTCGTATGTGGATCTTAAGAACAACCTCCAAGAAGTAAGAAATGTGCATATTAGTCTATGGACGGTCAGGAGGAGGCTTCTCGCTGCCAATATACGCAGTCACCGCCCGGCCCGCGGCCCCAAATTACTCCGTGAGCACAGAGTTCACAGGCTTAGGTTCGCTAGAAATTGTGAATCATGGACTCAAGACGATTGGAATAGGGTTTTGTTCTCTGATGAAGCCAGGATATCTCTGTTCGGTGAAGATCGACGTCGGCGAGTGCTAAGAAGACAAGGAGAACGCTTTGCAGAGGCATGTTTCGAAGAAATCACACCTTATGGTGGGGGCTCTGTTATGTTTTGGGCAGGAATAAATTCAATGGATCGTACAGAGTTAGTCTTCATTGAAAACGGCTCACTGACTGGGCATCGATACATAACGGAAGTTCTAATTTCTCATGTACAACCCGCATTGGCCGCTCTAGGTGAAGACTCGATTTTTATGGACGACAATGCTCGCGCCCACCGATCCCGCGATGTTAATGCGTATGTGCAAGAGGTCGGCATTCGTCGTTTGGATTGGCCAGCTCGAAGTCCCGACCTCAATCCCATAGAGCATGTCTGGGACGTTCTGAAACGGCGTGTGAGATCAGTACACCCGGCTCCGCAGACCATCAGAGAGCTGAAGAATGTGATTACTGCGGAGTGGGAACGTATTCCGCAAGCAAGTATCCGGGATATACTCGCTAGCATGCCCAGACGAATTCAAGCTGTGATTTTAGCTAGAGGGGGTCACACTCGATACTAAACATTTATCTGCTTTTACTTTATTAAAGAAAAACAAACAAAAAAACTTTTTTATTTTTACTTCATGAGCATATGCACTACTAGCGAATATACACTACTAGCGAGGTTTAGCATTATTTCCCATAAATTGTATCTAAATTTTATGAAATACTGATGAAAACGATTATTTTCTTATTAATTTAGCAAATTGTGTGGATAAAACTACCTATAATTATCAAACAAAGAAATATTAACATTTGAAATGGTTCATTGCTTAGGTGCCCGTTTTTTTTGCAAATGAGTGTATTTTACCTTATATTATTTCTCTTACGCTCGCCATCATATATGCCCCATGAGCCATCTCCAGAACAGAAGAGTAATTGTGCTGCTATATCACACTGGTCAGATGTATTGGTTTAAGGTTTTATTTTGAGATTTCCTTCGTGACTTTATATGGATATTATATTCATTACTCGTCTTTTATAACACCCACGGGCACGATAGGGGACTGTGAATTGTATGCTTAATCCGTCAGCTTGGCTGTGGATATTGTAAAAGACGACTAAGGGCTATAATATGCATATTTTTTTGGGAGGCCTATGATTAGCGCGAGCATAACGTCCCCTTCGTCTGGGGTGTGTAAGGGCAAAGCACAACCCCATAACTCACCGTATTCCCTCACCTTCGCCACAGGGCCAACCACCGGTACCAATTTCCTTGTTATCCGTGGCCAGCCCAGCGGGATTCCCTTTCAGGAACCAAAGGCATATAACTTCTACGTAAGAATAAGAAAACTGGAAATGAAACCCTATATAAGCAGCATAGTTTAAAAGATAATTTCATTTCAAATTTTCAAAAGAAATAATCTCATTCACAAATTTATAATCTAGGTATACTAATATTATAAAGAGGATAGATTTGTTTGTTTGTATTGAATAGGCTCCAAAATTACTGAACCGATTTTAAAAATCCTTCACCTGTGGAAAACTATAATATCAGGGAGTAACATAGGCTATATTTTATGCCGGTATTCCCACGGGATTGGAGACTACGGGGGTAAGGCGACTGAAACCGAAGCGAAGGCGGGTTGCTAGTTACTTATATAATAAATAGATTTTACAATATATTATTACCCCAAGATTACACAATGCTCATGAAATTATAATATATAGTATATTATGACTAAAATCTCTACATTGTCTTAAGCCAACTCCATCTGATGCCTTAGGTCTACAGTTACATTCCCAAGAAAGATTGACGTCAGGCAGGCAGACGGTCATAAAACTATTACCGATAACTTTTGTAATAAGTACGATATAAGAGGTGTAACTATTGCCTCGACTCCAAGTGCATAGATAACAGTAGGATAAATATAAATTTCATGGAATATGGTTATATAAATTTGATAACCGTGTGGTGACGGAGTAAGAATACAATGCTTTACACCGTGGTTGTCGTAAAAGACGACTAAAGGATTAAATATGTATATAACATCTATGCAAGAGAAGGAAAACTCGAAATAAAAGACTATGCCAACACGTCTGGCCAGCGTAGTATAGGAGATCATTTTCTCTCCTACGGACTGGAGTCTCATGCCCAACAGTGGGATATATATGAGCTGAAATGATTTCTAAGTCAAAGATGATGACAATACTTATGTCCTTCTATTGTAAAAAAAAATATGAACTGAATTAAAGAGATCTTATTATATTTAAGACTAACTACGAGTTTCAATCGCCTTATCCGCGTAGTTCCTGTTCCCGTGAGAATACCAGTATGAAATATGTTCTGTTCTCGTGAGAATACCGGTATAAAATATAGCCGATAGTATTACTCCTTACATAAACAACTACCTGGTAGTAAAATATTATTAGAATCGGTCCAGCCGTTTTGGAGATTACCTAAAACCAACAGACAGACACAAAAAAATTTTAAACCTGTTTTAAGGCATATTGTGTCGTGTAAATAACCGTATCAGAATGAAAAATGCCCATTATTTTGACATTATAAACGTCTGTTCGTTTTCTTCTTCAATCTTATTTATTTATATAGAGTATATATGTATTTGTATTAGTTAATACTCAAGAGATCTCTACTCATTTATAAGAATACCTACTCTTATGTACTAAGAATTACGGTTTTCTGTTCACGCTCTTCTCTCTGTTCACCCATTCTAATTACCCACTTATGTAGTATTAGGCAATAAACAGCCTTTTATTGAAATTAATAACTATAGTCAAATTAAATTATAACTTATTAAGAGTTATTAGTTTATTTGTAGGTATAGCATGCAATTTTACAATCAAAATTTCACCTATTTCGACTGAAACTATCAAGCTGAAAATTTCTCACCAAAAAAATGGTCGTTTTTAAACATATGAAAACTAACTGAATATAATATTGATTGCAAAGTTTTAATAGATTAAAATATTAAAAGGGTAAATAACAATTATTAAAAATTAATAGCCATATATATTATTATTATTACAATGGAAGAATAAGTTCGTAAAGTTACTAAAATAAAATGAGATTTCTGTATTCGTACGACTAAAAGCTTGAGCGCTCAGCGGCAGCGAATATATGCTGAATAAGTAAACGATATTTGCTTCGTTTTACTACTGCTATTTTATAATGTTGATACCTAATGAACGTAATCATACGAATACAGAAATACCTCTTTAAGTCTTCTTTTTCGGTGTAAATATTAATATTTTTTGTTTAATAAAAGCTTTTGCCCATTTGAAATGAAACTATATTTACGGATTTTATCTCGTTTGTACTTGATATGTTTGTATTAATTTCCCGATGCTTCGAACAATTTTAAGCGTTCATGGTTACGAAAGAACTAAGGTCTGAAAGAGATCTCATGAATCAAATACAAATGCGTTAAAACCCGTAAAAATAGTTTTATTTAGAATAATTTTAGAATTATTTGACTGTCCATAAAATTGCTAATATTTTAGACGTTGTTATACTATACGCCCTCAACTTTTTGTCATTGCACACATAATGTCACGTTATTTTCCAGTATATTAAAGTCGATACCGGAGCACGTTAAGGGTCCAGCATCACAGACTCATTAGTACGGCTGTCGGCTTGCGACCGAGCACGGCTTAACCCTGCGCGTGCCAGTCACGTGCCGAGCCCCAAATTATTTTTCTATACCTGATTTATTTTAACTTGAGAGTTTTATTCTTTTAGGTATGTTTGTATTGTGGTGGATATAATGATGAATGCGTGATCTGTAAATGAGATGTATTGAAAAGGGCTATTACATAGTATGAGATTAGGTATCAGACGTCATCTTTATGGTCTCTACCTGTCTATCCATGTTGTTCTACACGTAGTCCGTCCATTTTTCTTTGGCATTCCTTTACTTAAGTATTTCCTTCATGCAGTTAGAAAAATCTTATTAAAGTTTTCACCATTCATACTTACAACTTCCCTCACAACATTATTTCCAATCCTTTTATTATGTGCCCATATCACATCAAACGTTAATCCCTTAACTTTCCTGCCACTGGTGCAATCTTCAAACTTCTAATATAACAATTCCTTATTTTATGCATCAACGTTATCTCATCCTCATCCAACTTGACATTGTCACCACATTATTATAAATGTGACCATAAGCCTTATAACTAAAAATAAAATCGAATTTATCAAATTTTTATGTTACTTTAAAGGGAATCATTTCGGTATAAATCAAATATACCGTTTTGCCCAAAATTAATTATATAAAGATGGGGTTATGCCAAAGTAAGATAAGTGAAAACTATAAATAACAAAAATTTGATGTCAGTTAATCATCATCTCAACTCATACATCACTAATGCCCTCGAGTCTCCTCTACAATAGGAGGGAAGCTGACCAACTATATTACACTTTTCCGTTTCGTGACGAAGTAAGAATACAATTCGCAACTCCCTCTCTAGCCCGCGAGTGTCATAAAAGACGACTACGGGATTAAATGTACTTATAATATCTATGCAAAAGAAAAAAAGCTCGATATAAAACCCTATAGCAATACGTCTGACCTGATTGATATAGTAGATTAATTTCCCTGCTATTGTGAAGGAGGTTCGAACCCAAAGGACGATGAAGATATATGTTATTTTTTACGACAGTCAGTAAATGCGAGAGGTGCGTACTCGCTTCGCTTCGGTTTCAGTCCCCTTACCCGCGAAGTTCCCGTTTCCTTGGGCACACCAGGATAAAATTTAGCCTATATTACACTCTGATATTATAGCTTTCCACTAGAAAAAGAATTTTTGAAATCGGTTCTGTGGTTTAAGCGTGAAAACATAACAAACAAACAAACTTACTTTCGCATTTATAATATTAGTAAGGATCAATATAAGTAAATAATGTCAGGATAGTAGTATCGGAGCTATGGTCAATAGATATTTAACAATTATTGAAACAAGGGAACCTCTTTTGTAAAATCTACCAGTAGGTAACTATCCGATGGGTAAAAACGAAACACCTGCGATGTTCGTAATAACCCTCTATTACTTTGTAATCCTATATCATCTGCCATATTGAACACAGGTGTCACAGAGTAATTGTTTGATATTCAATACATCTGTGCTCACATAATTCTTGAGCATTTAATATTGAATTTTAAATTCACTGAACATTTAGATCTGATGTTAGTGCAATACTTATACATATATGATTTTATGCACATTCAATCACGTTTATACTTATTTTTACTGTTCTAAGGTTTCTAGTTTCTTTCACGTATGGTGACGGAGTAAGAATACAATTCACTACTCCCTATCAAGATAAGGGTTTCACGCAAGGCCGTGGAAGTTGTAAAAGCCGACTAAAATATATGTGCATATAAAAATCTTTGTAAGAGAAGAAAAACTCTAAATAAAACCCTACACCAGCCCGTTTAACCAGCATGATTAGGCTAATGTTCTTCTATTCTGGAGGATTCTCGAGTCCAGAGTGTGATGTACCTGAGATGATGATGATTATTTGAGTTATTTTGAACAATAATAAAATGATCAGGGACTAAACTTCTGTGTGTTTAGTCTTGAATCTCGATTCCAATCCTAAATCCAATCGCAGCTCGAATTTGAGCAATTTGGTACTCTTGAAAGCGACACTAGCGCACGATTGGAATCAAATTCGATGGAATTTTTTAAAACTAAATAAATTGGACTCTTGTCGATTAAGTCAAATATTTGCCACCATAATTTTGACGTAGTTTAAAATCGTTAATGTTGCAAAATTTCAAGAAAGCGTCTTTATGGTGATCGAGTTCGGTAACGTTATTAGTTTAAACTAATAAAATACGGCACATTTGGTGAAAATAATAACGGCAATCGCGAAGAATTCATTCTAGATTTTGTTTAAGAGTACCAAATATTAGTTTGGTGAGATTGGAATTGAATCGGATTCGAAATTAGAATTGATTTCAAAGGTAAGCCCACTGGTCGGTTAAACTGTCATGCACATCAACCCTTAATTTTTAACCAACTATATTTCTGCCCCTTCTAAAGACAATACTCATTTTCACGATTATTATAATTTAAATAGAGCTTAATTTTCTCTAACACACGACATACACAAAGAGCAAAAAGTGCTCCATAGATAATTGGTTCAACTACCGGCCACATATTTGACCGTTCATTTCTTTAGTAATGTTGAGTGGGTTTTCGAAAATTTGATAGTTTTCATTCATGATTTCCTTGTTTGTTTTTCATTCAAAAGGCGTCCATACCCAAATAAATTATATGGCACATTGGTGATAATAATGCCTTTTTTGTTTGTTACTTATAATTGTATATAAATATCTATTTAAAACCATAAATGAGAATTCACCACTCCCTATCTGGTCTGTAGATGTTGTAAAACACGACTAAGGGATATAATACGCATATAATACCTGTGCAAGAGAAGGAAAATTCGAAATAAAACCCCATACCAACGTTTCTGCCCAGCATGGTACCTATAATAGGTCGATTTGCTTCCTAAGAAGAAGGAGTAGGCCTGCTAGGAGAAAGCTCAGTCCAGCAGTGAGACGTATAAGAGCTCAGATGACGAGAAACATAAGATTTACTCATGTTAGTGTGTTGTTTTATTATTTTTTAGTGTTACATAACGATGAAAGGCATTAAGCTCAATACACCGAAATTGTAACATATTTTATCATCGTCACACATATTCTGAGCTTTCACTTTCTTCTTCTTTCTTTTCACACACATTATTAATCAATAAAATATATATTTGGATAATAAAGCAAAGAAACAATATTTTTAAACAATGTTTAGACTTTGAAATTTATCTACAGGGACCAACATTTGAGCGTGAAGTTTGCAGTCAGTTACTGCGACCGCCATGAGCAATAACCAATTTCAGTATATAATAAGGATTCGTTGGCTAACTGGTAACTTGCTCTTTGTACTATACGGCCTACTGAAAAGGCGCAACTAAATCATGGAGTATCAACTCTTTCAGGTACAAACCTGAAAGAGTAAAGTACCCGTAAAAAGGAAACTCAATAAGCGATAAGTAGTGACACAATAGGTAAAAGGATGTCCAGCTGCTACCGGCCCAAAGCCAGGCTGGATGCATTGAGAAAAGTATTTTTCTTTTTACTGTGCTTTTAATTGGTAGGTAGCTGCATTTGAACTTGAATAATACTTTAGTTGATTTATCTGAAAATGTTTCATAAAAGGATAATAATTAAAATACTTTTCTCATTAGAAATAATAACTGTCTGTAATAATTGCTTTAATGACTTGGCTCTTACAAGAAATTTTATATAAAACTATACTTACTATATGAACACTTAAAAATATTCGAAACCGAAAATCAAATACAAACGCGATAAAATACGTAATAATAGTTTTCTTTATAATGTGTATACTCGCGTAAACATCAGGTGACTTTTACAAGAAATGTTGAAAATAAACTATAAAATAAACTTAAAAGAAGATAAATATTTTAAGTAAGCTGGATAGAAATTTAATACGAAATTAAATACAGTATAGTATTTACCACTTTATAACTAATAGGTCAAGTGTAGTTACGAGAAGGCTTATAGGTCAAAGGATTTATCGTACAGCAAGTTTCGTGTTTGGCATCAATTTGCTTTTAATGACTTTTCGCGTAAAGTATGTAATAATCATCGTATTGTTAGGCATATGGTGTATCAATAAACTTCATAACCATATCGACGGTTCCAAGGCTAATTGATCTAAGCGACATTTTTTAAAAGTTACAGGAGAGCGATTTAAAGTTTCGTTTTTCGGAAAAAACATCATTAAAAAAAACTACTGCGTAGATTTTGATCTACTTAATACAGTATTTCTTTAAATACATATTGTACTTTCCTAAATAGTTTTCATGAATATTTAGCCTTCTTTTACTGATATAAATGTCGTTTGACTCAAAATGCATCGTATATATTGTTTGATGGAAGAAGGAAAAATGGTTTAACTGCCAGTGAATTATATTCAAGTTGAAAGTAAATTAGTTCAAATGTTGATATAGATATGAAACAGAACAAGAGAAAATGACATAAACTACACGCCTCACTATGAATTTAACATGTCAACAGAGTTGAAGTAACATGTGAAGTTGAAGTAGACTAAAGTAAATTAATACAAACAACAACAAATGTTCAAACTGAATCAAGTAAAGTGAATGTTTACTATCATAACATTAGACGTAAGTTCATAAACCATTGTTAAGATTTAGCATGAATACGAAAAGATGTAATGATTAGAGTTCATTTTAAAATAAAACCAATGTTTGAAATAGAAAAAAATATTTATTATTTTGGATTTTTTTTTATTTTTTTGTGGGTGGGCTGCGGTCGGCGCGCTCCGCACCACTCCGTCCGGGGCGACAGAGGGGCTTAAGCACGCAACTCCCGCAACCCACCCAAAAACCACGTCGCCTTCGTCGTTGGGCCGACCACCAGAGCAGAGTTACTTGACATCAGTGGTCGGCCCGAAGGAATACCCCCTATTGGGGTACCCTCCCATCGACCGACGACTCCCCATCGGGGAGGACGTCGGTCTTTCCTCACGCGGTCGGCCTCTCGGCGGGTGACGGACTAATCCCCGGTCACGTCACCCGCGGCCTCGGCTAGGGCGGCATGAGGCGCAGGTAGTTGCGCCTACGCCGCCCCAGTCACCGGCGGCCGATCTCTTCATCGAGGCTGCGCTCCTCGCGCAGGCGATCCGCCGCCTCCTTCCGCGAGATCACTGTCTCGCAGAAGGCTGCGACCGCGTCCCAATTCCCGACGCTGTCGACGATCGCCCTAGCGATAGCCGGCAGCGTCAGGTCTGCACCGATGATTGCGACGAGTTCACAGCGCTGCACTGCCCAAGCCGCGCAGGCCTCGAGCGTATGGCGCGCCGTGTCCTCGTCGCAATCGCAGTGGTGGTAGGATGGTGTACTCTCCCTCCTTACGACCTTGTGCAGGTATTTGGCGAAGCACCCATGCCCCGTCAAAATCTGCACTAGTCGGAGGGAGAGCACCCCGTGCCGCCTCTCCAACCACTGCATCAGCACCGGCCGGAAGGCCTCCACGGTTCGCACCCCGAACCGAGGCCTCTCCAGCCGGACTGCCCAACGGGCAATGACGTCTCGGCGGGCGTCGACGCGCCAGGCGGTGAGCTCCCTTAACGAGATCACACCGCCCTCCACTCGCACCCGTGTCACCCGCCGATACAATCCGGCGAGCATTTCCGCCGCCAGGTCCCACGGGGGAGTCCCGGCCAATAGGCACGCTGCCTCCGTCGCCACCGTGCTGTATCCGCGTATGGCCCTGATCGCCGTGACCCTCTGTGGTCGCCACAAGAGGGCCCTCAGACGGACGGTTAGGGGCCCCGCTCACACCGGTGCGCCGTACAGGGCCATCGACCGTATGACCCCCGCGTACAGCCGTCGGCACGCAGCGCTCGGTCCACCCACGTTCGACATAAGCCACGATAGGGCGGACGCCGCGCCGACGAGCCGTGGAGCGAGCCTGCGGAAATGCTCCGGACGCGTCATGTAGTGATCATCGCCTGATCGTGTATGAATTTGGATCGAGACTGTTGCAGGCTCCTCCCAGACAGAGTTATAATTTTAGATACAAATCTAAAGGCGCAAACTGGGACTTTTTCAGTTCTCTCTTTTCTTCGTGTGCCAGGGATTTCACTCGTAGACAATTAACCTCAGAAGAAGGCGCTGAACTAATGTCACATTCTCTTATATACTGTGCTGATGTAGCCCTAGGCCGAACATCCCTGTCTAATACTAAGAGATGTGACTGGTGGAACAATCACCTAGTGGAACTCCGCAAACGCTTTCGAAGGGCGCGCAGGAAGCATAATAAACTTAAAAAGTCACCTAACATAGGAAGGGCCTTTGATGAATCTCTATCTGTACTGAAAGCTGCCAGGTCTCGCTACCGGATTGCAGTAGAAAAATCGAAAGACGCTTTGTTAAATAAGATTGTGGAAAGATTAGAAAGTGAAGGTCCATGGTCTCCACTATATCACGAGTTTAAAGCGAATCGATCAGTCGACTTAGCGTACATACAAAACATTAAAGTGAACGGTAAACACACTACTTTTCAGAAAATTTTCTCGAGTTGCTACAAGCAACTCGAGAAAATTTTCGTGCGTCCATGCGTTTCTGCCCTACCTACTGTAGCAATCAATCTTAACGCTCACATATAGGCCCCGTTAAGCTCTTTCGTATCCGTGGTGCCGTACTGCTGCGCTATCGTAGCTGTACACCTTTTTACTTATTGGCTGACTAGTCATTTTGTTTTCCTGTCTCCCGCTTTGCCTAGGAGGGAAGTGGAATCTCTCTTTCCAACTCCTCCTCTTTAATCTTTTCTAATTAAATTTGTTGCGGGTCCCAAGACAATTAAAATCATATCCCGGGACTGCCTGAGGGTCAAACCTCGGTGTCATTTATGGAGACCATTGTGGATCCTGGCTTACAGGAGTTACAATGGTGGGAATGTGTGGTGGGATTAGTCCCAAAAAAAAAATGCTCCCGGAACCAAAATTGCCCGTCGAGCATCAGGCCCAAGTGCCTCATATGGGCCTGGATGCTGATCTCAACCGAATGGACGGTGATCGAGACGCCGATGGGAGGTCTCATACGGCGCCCATGGAACAGGAGAGCTTCCGTCTTGTCCAGGGCGACCCTCAACCCCAGTGCCTCGATCCGCCTGACGACCTCTTCGGTGCCTGAGGTGACTGATGCGCTCGCGCGGGGAAATTTCACACTAAAGTAATTTATATTTGTTAATTCATATTGTACGACAATTTTTTTTTTTGTTTCAAACGACGTAAGTATAATCTTTATTACTATTTTCTGATGATTTAACAAGCAAAATTTTTCAATTTCAATTTAAGTAAAATGGTATAGCTACCGAAACCATAAAAGGTTGAACGTATCTCAGAAGGATTATGTAACATTGAATATCAATATCAATTTAAGCAAAAATGGTTCAAACATCATTACATATAAAACTAGGCCAAGTTGAAATGGTTCAAGCGACTAGGCCTCTTATTATGATGGAATGCAAAATGGTTCAAGTGACATAGCCTATCTTTATGAAGTAATGCAAAATGTCTCAAGCGACAAAACCATGTATTTGAGCAAAAGGTCAAATATCTTAACGCGCATTAGATATTCAAAATAGTCGTAGGAAAAATGAATCAACCGACGTATGACAAAGACTTTAGAAAAGCCCATATAGTCCAAGTTACTAACTACAAATAATGCTCAAATTTTATGTCGGTTGGATCACAGACGTCCTAAATGAGAGCAAAGTTAGTGTGGGGTTCAAGCGCCAAAAATATGCTCATAAAAATTTAAAACCCAGTTCAAACGACGCAGAAAAATTAGCTGATTCCAAATATGTATATATAACTCAATATCGCAAAAAATGTCGCTTAGACCAATTAACTTTGGAACCGTCGATATGTTCCTTCTAAATTCAATATAAAATTTAAAAGAGTCATCATACTAAGTACAACTAAAAATTTTGTTATAAAATAGCATTCAGTGTGCAAAATTCACAAAATTCTGATTGGTAACTAAATTTTGAACACTAAAACATGTATAAAATAAAGGGAGAAATATCAACAAGTTTATAACCAAAATATCCATACTAAACAATGCACTATGACCCGGATAAAATACACAATGAGGTAGGAACAATACCTTCGAAAAACTATTTCCCAAGATCGGCACTCTTTGTTCTCATAAAAAGGGCACGGTTTTACGTTTTTTGAGTTAACAATGGAGCAAGGGCAGAGACCGCCACGTGGCGAAAAACCATTGTTCGTTGTGTTACAGTAATCAGTGATTTAAATAACTTCGAATAAGGTACAAACTTCAGTGTTGATTGCTTGAATTATTCGCATGGATGTTGTGATAAACACACGGTAGGATTTTACGCGCGGTCTTTAATTTCAAATAATTAAAAATTGCTGCTATTTTATTTTTCTTTTCGAATTAATATGGCTTTATTTACACTGTTATATATGTATTTTGAATAATATATGCCTTCTTATCGTTTTACATATATATACATATCTATATCTTGCTTTTCTTAACATATTTTCGAAAAATCGAGGCGTCAATATCATCAATTGTTTAAAATTATGTACCAAATCATGAAAAATCGATTTTGATAATATTGGACACTCTGTTAACGTATACTCAAACAATCATCATCATCATCATCATCTCAGCCCACATACGTTCCACTGTTGGGCTCGGGCCTCCTTCATAATGGAAGGGTAATTGACCTACTATACCACGCTGGTCAGACGTGTTGGTATAGGGTTTTATTTCGAGTTTTCCTTCTCTCGCATAGATGTTATATGCGTTTTATATCCCTTAGTCGTCTCGTACGATCACCCACGGGTAAGATAGGGGGTGGTGAATTGTATTCTTACTCCGTCACCACACGGAACACTCTTAATTCAAGTTAAACTACCTATAATTTCCATCATCCATCACACCTCATATACGTCCCACTGTTTGGGTCGAGCCTTCTCCATGGTTGGAGGGAAATTTACCTACTATACCACGCTGGTCAGACATGTTGGTATAGAGTTTTATTTCGAGTTTTTAACAAACAAACTTATTTTCGCATTTATAATATCAGTAAGGATATGAAAGTAAGTTTGTTTGTTACGCTTTCACGCTTAAATCACCGAACCGATTTCAAAAATTTTATCACCAATGGAAAGCTGAAAATCAGGGAGTAACATAGGCTATATCTTATCGTGATATTCCTACGGGAACGGGAACTAAGCGGGTAAAACGACTGGAACCGAAGCGAAGCGGGGGCCAGATTGCTAGTGTAGAATATAGTTATTCGTCGTTACAGCGCTCAATATTATCCCGTATGTTTCTATGGTTTCTCTATAGATATATCATGTCTAGCAACGCGGGACTATGATTCCCATATGGACGGAATACAATTACACGCCACATTGATAGCCGTCATTGAATTGGCGTAAATTTCCAATTAATTTCTATACGGTCATACACTATGAAAGACTTTTGGGTTGACTGGATTATGACTTAACCTATTTTGTTTACCATTTTTTTTTCATTCTTTTCAATAAGAAAAGAACAATCAGACAAGCAGTGAACATTTTTAGAAACACATACATATATAGGTACTTATATTAGCTTTTGCCCGTAACATCGTCCGCCTAGAAAAAATTGGGACAGAAGTGAACATAAATAGCTATGCAGTGTGTTCTAAGTCTTGTGACTCTGTCTTGTGACTCTATCTCTGCACGCATGACCCAATATCTTAACGAGGTTGGCCAGCATTCAACGATTGTGGACATACTGCATCTGAGGCTTGTTGTAGCATAGACGGTCACCGGTTAGACTTCATGCGAAACACATGACGTGCTGTGTGAGAGTTAATCTTGGGGCCCTCTCTTTAGGATTGGTACAGGTTTTGTCGTGGCAAGGTTGCTTCGGCAAATATCTGTATACGAGAACAAGGAGAGAGAGAGACGACTCTATACTGCTATCATTATGACGAGGGCACAGCGCAGCCCTCAGTTGCGGTGCGCGTAGACTGGGTAGAACAACGCGGTGAAATTCTCATAACTATTGATGCTAATCTGACGCTGCTGGCTATCGCGAAAGCAATGGTTGACAATGCCAGTAACTGGGATGCTGGCTTTTATGATTTAGTCTAGCGGAAAAATTCCAAGCTGTGTCCGGCAGGCATATCTTCAGTGGCGAAATGACTCTCTGAAATATAAAATGGAATAATCCTTACGCGGATTATTAATAAATACAGAAGGCTCTTAAATGGCCGGAAGCCCAACTTTCTGGGGATGTTTGCGTGTGGAGGGTTTTGGTGGTGTCCTTGGTATCACCAAGCCGCAATGCACGCATTCACACTCCTTTCACTTTCTTCGCGGTAGGCAGCGACCCTGTAAAGGTCCATGAGCGGCAGCAACACTTACCACCAGGTGTACTGTTTGCTCGTTTGCCACCGTTGGCAATAAAAAAAAAAGAAACATCCAAAATATTTAAGCAGCTGAGTTTATGAGCACCTTCTGTGAATTACGAAGTTCGACTAAGGGTGTTATTTGAACAATGCTGAAGTTTCCACTTATGTGTGTTATGTATGTGTTCCAGTTATGTGAATAATTGGTGAGGATAGAACCGTGGCTATGTCTTTATCATGACGTCGTGGGCCATGTGTTTGAGAGTTTCAGATTTCGTTTTTGTGCTCCCACCGATAAATCCTCCTCTTAATACATTACATAATGCATTGCTCATATTCACCACTAGATCGAATGTTAAGTGTATCTCAATATCATATCTCAGAAACAAATGTAACTTGAATAATTGAAATAGCTCATAAACTATATTTCATAATTCTAACAGCATGAAAGAGGCTTCCTGTTCTTTAAACCAGTATGATATCCACATTTTATATCAATGTTTCTGTGAGACGTTTGATCAAACACTCGGTGAAAAAATATCAAAAATCATCACACCACCATTCATTTATAAGAACGAATGGAGCGACGAAAAGATTACCAATAAAAAGATGAGAAATGGAAAAATAAAAAAAAAACTGAGCAAGTGACAAAAAGCCGTGTACGAGATGACAACGTCATCGGGGCGATCTCATCGTCGATCAATTATGTATGATTCATTGACTGCGCGGACGCATCGAGGGACCCTCCAAAATATTATGATTTTTAAGATTTTATCGTACTTCTCGTATAAATAAATCTGTCGCGACGTTGTTTCAACATTGTAGGTATTTTGTAAGAGAAAATTTGACAAACTGGGAATGAGGCCGGACCAGAAAGAATGTAAATTAGTTGTTAAGTCCAGAATTAAAGTAATGATAGTATTTCAAAGTGTTAGTTAAACGCTTAAAAGCGGCAAAGTTCTAAGTGTAATTTTCCTATCAGAGTAACGATATTCATTTTACTAAATGCCACACTCGACATGTTAAGTAAAAGATATACAACATACACATTAGTGTTACGCAAGCTCTTCCTTATAAAAATATCTTATTAAAAAAATTCTAAGAAATGTCTCTAAAAATGAACAAGAAGTATTTATATTTGAACGATTCATATTATTTACTGTTAGAATTTTTAGGTTAATAAAAATCATTTTCCCTTGTGGCAACGAGATAAGAAAACAATTGTTCCAACCCCTTACTTGCCCATAGGAGTCGGGAGAATCGGCTAAAGGATTACAAGGAGAGCTAGCAGCAGTTCTGTCTTGGGATATATGTAACATCTTACTGCTATCTCCAACTCGTCTTCCAAGCATGGCGATTACGGCATTATCCTCTCAAATGACGGACAAAGAAGGAATGGCCCCAATTATGGCAGGCGGTTATAGCTCCGCTATCCTACTTGCTCATTTTGATGGCGGGTCTGGTAGCGGTGGAGTAGGGGATGCGGAGAAGATCTGGCTGTGCAGTGTAGGACACCCCAACTAGGTGAACCGTTGAAATTTGCTTAGCGTCGTTGGATGCAGGTACCACAGGACCACACTTTGTGGCGAAACATGAGGGAGGCATACGTTCAACAGTGGACGCTGATAGGCTGAATGATGATGATGATAGAAAATCATTCGGTCATAAGAGTAAATAAAAACTGCATATACATTCTTCGTAGAAGACGGGTACTGTTGATATGATGAGCGTTTTAATGCAATTAAACAGGATGTCCCAATTTTCATTGTTGACTTTACAATTTATTTTTATTTCAATTAAGTTATTAAGTGCTCAATTAATAAAGTGCTCACTAGGAAGCTCGAGTACATATAACGTCCATATTTATATATAAACATAATTTGTAAGGAAATAATTGGTGCATTATAGGAGGCTTTAAAAACATGCGTTCCAACAAATTACACCTAGACACAGATAAGAATCTGTAGATCGTACAAAGTATTGTACCGTACGGTAATCAAACCCACGAAACTTGACATTGTACACCAGTATCTTAACCATCACACCATTTGCGCAATTTTAGACCAACAGGAAAATATGAATTGAATTAATACATTTTCTCGTTAAATCTAATTTGAGTGTAAATGTTATCGTCTCTGATCTGTATGATGAAGCGGATATCCGGTAACTATCCGGTATCCTGTCTGTTGGCCTTGATTTCACTATCTGGTCGGTAACCGGATAGTAAATTAGTATCCTACCGGATGCTGGATGTCAGATATTAGAATTCCAAGTACTTCTATTATTTTTCTCAAGGCAAATCATGCGACAATAGATTATGGACACTGTTTGTTTTTATTTTTAGTCATTACTACTGTTTGTTTAGTCATTAAGTCAAACACGTCAAAAATATTTGTTTTTTATTACTAAACTCATTAAAAACTAAACTTATTAAAGTTTAGCAGTTACTCAATATTAACAAGTGGCAATTTGGGATGCATGAATGCCAAATTTTTTGCCAAATGTTTCGTATACCAGACCGGCTTCTAAAAATAGCAGTTTGCTGTAAATACTAATGCCAGATTCTGAAAGATAAATTCTAATAAACCTTGACAACTCTGGTAACTTGAGCTGCAATTGAAATTAACTGACCACCAAATGTATGGATCGTGATTACAATCGATTCGAGGTGTCTTTAAAAAAAAGTCAATCTCGTTAGCAATTAGATTTTGCTTTTCTTAATTATGATAAAATTACTACTTTTATCTTTTGCCACTTTACTGATATAGTCCCAAAAAGTGTCATGACCTTCACGTGTGAAGTTGGATACAGTTTCATCTTCTTTCATCCGTTTAGCAGGTATTCAAAATAGTGATGAATTGATGATCTGTTACTGACCGAAGTGTATTCGTCATAAGAGTTTTTTATATTCTCTATCATGATTTTCCGTCGAGATTTTTTAGTTTCAAGACTCCTAAATAGTCTGACGTGAACTTTGGATTTAAAAAGGTAGCAATGAAGTAGTTTAGATTCTCTCCTATGAATTCAAAATGACTTTTCAATCAGCTTTCAAAAAAGCTCTCATACGAGCCAAGTCTGTTACAGCTAAGGCCGAATATCTACAGCTGAGGCTGGATATCTGGCACTCCAGCCTCGTAGCTCGCCGAATATCCGATATTCGGCCAAACCACTATCTGTTTCGTGTGTAATGATAATACGATCTGTCAGAAAAAAGAAATCTCAAAGGGGGTCAGCAAGGCTTACCTTCACACTGAAAACATTTCCCTTGCGACCTTTGAAACTGACAGGCGTAACGCAGGAACGTAACGTCATATTAGCTGCGATCATGAGTGAATGGATCAGAGACTATCCACCATTGTCAATAAAGTAGCAGAACCATAGCGACGATGTCTTGAAAAATAATACCGTTCAGAAAGTATATTCCAGATCGTAAGTGATTGGAGCGCCAAAGTGGTAGATAAAGATGTCTGATCCTTTCGCCATCGACACCTAAATTTGAGTAAATAGCTAAGGCAATCAATCAGTTATTGATATTCTGATCACGATAAAGACTGTAATCTTCAAACTGTTTAGTTTCACATCCGCCATGGATGTCATAATAGAGTCCCTCTGAAAATCAGCGCTAATATTCTTTTTGGCAAATGCTAAACGAGACCTTTTTAGGTCAGTTGCGGGGCAGACGAATTCTATATTATGTATTAATTCATTTCATTTCTGTATTTCATATTCTTAATGATTCTTTTCTCTTCAGTTTTGTATTCGAGAGTTTATAAGTTTGCTTGCTTGGGCTGAAAATCAACGGCTGGGGTGCGCTCGTATTCCCAGCCATAAGTTGAGCCCAATTCCATTTTGCTTTTACTTTTAGTTTTTGATATTTTTTATTTTTATGTTTTTGTATTTTTATTTCTTGAATTGTAAAAACAAATAAAGATCTTTTCTTTCTTTCTTCTATTTTTTTTTTCTATTTAAAAGTTGTATAAGAATAATCTTGTATTTAAATTTTCAAATTTAAATTTGTGTAGTTATTGTATAAGAATGTGTGTTTCCTAGCTTCTGAAAAAATTTGTTGTTATTTTTCATATAAGGAAAGAAAGGAAATGTGTCAATAATAATTTATTGACACATTTCCTTTCTTTCTTTATATGACATACTAGCAACCCGCTCTCGCTTCGCTTCGGTTTCAGTCGCTTTACCCGCGGCGTAGTTCCCGTTCCTGTGGGAATACCGGGATAAATATAGCCTATGTTACTCCCTGATATTATAGCTTTCATTGGTGTAAGAATTTTTGAAATCGGTTCGGTGGTTTAAGCGTGAAAACATTAACACACAGAAAACAAAAACAAACAAACAAACAAACATCCTTACTTTCGCATTTATAATATTAGTATGTATATCAACAGCTTTTTTGTCGTATCATTCATTACTTTAATTTTAAGTATCATTCAACATTAATGTCTAAATTACCTTGGGCATAAACTAAATGTAGGTATGTGTCGTTGTTAAAAACAGGCATAAATGGCGTTCTACATATACCTAATTGGCGGTTGCAAATGTAATTCTGAAAGTTGTTGATATTTACCTCGGCCTAACATAGCAGTTAGGTAGATCATTTTCTAGGAAGAGGATAGCCAGTATACCTACCTCGTCTTCGTTAAATTGAGGAGAGTCTTCCTGTATAATATTTCACCTTACTTGAAAACAAAGATCTTACGATAAAAGGACCAGTGATGACTTATCATAAAGAAATAAAATCTCTAACTGTTAATCTCATAAAAACCCTAAAAATGGTATAACATGTGTGAATATTACTATGCTCGGCAGTCACCATTGAGATAAACGTCGCTGTATGATGATCTACAGAAGAACAGCTGTAATTACCCAAGTAACCAACACGCTTAAGTGACAATGATCACACAATACCATACAACGAACCAAAAACCATTGAACGATAGAGGTCCATTAAGAAATACTATTAAATAACGACCACGAATCAGTCAGAGTAATATAGGATGTCTTTCTACCAGGTGCACAGTGAATTAGGAAAAAATCGGCGTGCAGGTGGCTCAAAGCATGCTCTTGGGGCGGTCTACGTCCAGACAAGAACTTTAATAGCCTGTTATATAGATGGTTAGATAATAGCTGTAATCAATTTAATAATAATTTAATATCAATTTATTTCTAAATTCATTTTGGTAAAACAGTAGGAGAACTTAATAATATAACCATAGTAATGAGGATATATAATTGAGACATGAAACTAATAAAAATGTTACAAAGCAACGTTATGAGATTTTCGAAGCAAAAGAATTATATCTACAGCCGCTGAGACATTACCTAACACTTCACAGATAATATCGTCTCCTATTCAATGAGCATTCATCACATTTTTTTGGCGCCAAAAGCGCCATCTACCTTTGTCAATGAATCGAAAGGTAATCAATAATGACGTGCCGCTTACCGCCACATTTGTATTAGTGTATCTTTATTTCTTAATTGCTAAGGCTTAGATTAGGTAGCCAATTTATTTTTTAACTTATATTGAAAGTTTGCATTTTTGCTGATGTCATATCTACGATAAAACAATGGGACAAAATCTAAATTGACGATCGGCAGGGGGTTATTTGAGTGTATTTTTTCTAATTTAGATATTTTAGTGTTTAAAGAATTATTTGAGCAAAAACATTTATTCTGGTTTAAATGGTTCTAGTGATAATACTCATATAGAAAACTACTTATTTCAGCAATAAGAGAAACAGGGACTACGGCAAATGAAGTCAGAATCTAGCAGAAAGACTTTTTTAGTTAGTAAAAATAAGAACTCCTCATGTGGTGATGAGAAAATAATATGATAGTCGCCATCCCTTTCTTGCCTGCGGGTATTCGTAAAAAACGGATAAGGATCTCACCAGGAGACTGTACAATAGCTCTCTTCTAAAAGTGTTTCACTGAAGTATGTTCTGGATATCGAAGAAGCGACTAGTTGATTGGTTCCTTTTTTTTGACGGGTGATGGTCAGCATACACGCCGTCCATTCCATCTGGGGTGACGAGAGGATGGCGCGTGACCCTATAATCCAGCGTATTCCTCCCCTTTGCCATTAATCTGGCTACTGGAACCGAGTTCCTTGACGTCCGTGGCTTCCTACCTGATTGGCTACCGACTTAATAGAATCTTTAGGTAGGTAATTTAAAAAAATATAACATAAACGTCTCACTACTGGGCTCAAGCCTCATCGATATTAAGAGGGAAATATACGTATTAAATTATGCAGATCAGACTGTGTGGCACTGTATTCTTAATTTCGAGGTTTTCTTCTCTTGCATAGACGTTATATATCTAGGTATTACATGCCTTTGTCATGGTTTACTACACCCATGAACAAGTTGATGAATTTTATTGTTACTCTGTCATCACACAGAAAAAAAAATACTGTTATTTTAAAAACACTTAATTTTGAAATAAAGCTTCATTTCCACAGACACAAATTTGAATTACTGTGGGATTGGTCCTTATAACATTAAAACATTATTTATACGCAATTGCGTTTTTTTACTTTCAGCACTATATACACGATTAGATACAGATTATAAAAAGACATCTTGAAGAAGAAAAATATCTTGGAGTTTGTGCCGTACAATCTGTATAATGCACTGTTAAATCCTCATTTGGATCCGAACTTATTCGAGGTATGGGGAAGTGCTGTCAAAACTCATTTAAAATACTTCCAAATTGCGCCAAACAAGGCAATCAAAACTTTGTTTAGATACAATTACCTTACTCCTAGGTACAACGGAACTTTACAAAAAACTAAATTATTTAATTTAAATCAAATTTACTTTTATAAAACATGCATTCTCATAAAAAAATAACAACTAAAGTAATTCCTCCCGATATCATTTTCACTAAAACGAATCACAGATATTTTACTAGAAATAATAATAAGTTTAATCTCACAACTCCGTGACCGAATTATGGTAAATGAAATATAATGTTTGAGAGGGTGCAGATATTCAATAAATTACCAAAATCAATTGCAGAAACTGACACAATTACTAAATTTATAAAGAAATTGAAAATTTATTTACCTACTATCAAATCGGATTTGACAAGCTTACATTTTTTTAACCACTTACTAATATTGTGTATAATATAAAATCTGTACGTTATAATATTTATTTGAATGATAAGAAGTACAATTAGCTCTTTATGTCGTCCACTTGATATATAGATATACTAGCAGACCCGGCCACGCGTTGCTGTGGCTAATGTTTTTGTTATATTACATTTTATTAAACTATTTAAGTGGAATTGTAGGAGAACATCTATCATGGAGGTCGTCATATTTTTTTACAAATGGCATCTATGTAAAAAAGCAAGTTAAAATCGTATATGACACGTTTGTAGGTTTGACATAGCAGCGCCATCTATTAATTAATTACTCAATCCAGTCAACAGACATTGCCATCTGTTAAAATCGTTTGGAGTTAACAGATAATTGTGAATGTCAAATAATAGACAAATAATTTGCAATAAAATAACATTGCGACTATAAATTAAGATGTAAGCTGTCCTATATTTCAAGTTGGATCAAACTGCACACGGTGTGCAAATTTGATTAAAATCGGTTAAGTAGTTTAGGAGTCCATCGCGGACAAACAACGTGACACGTAATTTATATATATTAAGATGTTTTATAATTTAATTTTAGGTTTCTCATGTAAGTGTGTTCTCGGTGAACCCTGTAAGTTTTTATACGAATAAATATCTTAAACCTCATATTGGAGTACCATTCGAGATTAATGATTTTGTAAATGATGATATTGCATGTTATCTACATACTATCTATTTAACCCTAACATTCCATTCTTAACGGGACAGTCCCCTTTTCATGCTGTCTCTCCCAGGTTCCCCAACCAAAACAGTAACGTCCCGTATTGATCATCAAGACCAATATCATTAAATCTTGTGAAAATTCCATTCCTAATACTAGACGCGATATTTTAAAGTCGATATGCTCCGCCAAAATACATATAATACATATGTATATCAAAAACATAATACAAATCAAAATCAAATGCCTCTCAGACTGCAATCTAATATTGAGTAATCTAAATTATATAACTCGCTTAGCCTTGTTTTTAACATAAATAACTTAGAATAATAATGTATAGAAGGATAGTGTCCGTACCTAAGCCGTCAAAAATATGAAGCATACAATACTATATGCGTGCAAGCCATTACACACGTACACACACACACACACACACACACCACTATACAAATTATGAAATCAAATTTTGTTTTTATTAACATAAATTGTCGGCATACTCTTAAGAGTAATGTTAATATACTTTCTATTTTTTTTTCAAATGTGTTGTGATACCATTTGAATGCACAAACTGTCATAATTACCTATTTATTTTTTAAGAGTTGCGTACGTACGTGCAGTACAGTGACCTTGTACATTACGGAACGGTTCCGGCGTAAGCTCCATTAGGCTCGAATCGAAATGCTTCACTTTTTGTGTGTGAACTTACCTTCTATACGTTATTATTCTAAGATAAATAATAATATATCCGTGTGGTGACGGAGTAAAAATACAATTCACCACTTGCTATCTTGCCCGTAGATGTCGTAAAAGGCGACTAAAGGATATAATACGCATATACCATCTACACAAGAGAGGGAAAACTCGAAATAAAACCCTATACTAACCTATCTGACCTGCATCATAAGGTCAATTTCATTCCTATTGTGGCGGAGGCGAAACCAACAGCGGAACATATATGAGGTGAAATAATATAATATTTTATTTTTATCTATATACCTACTTTGGCAAGAGTCACGTTAAGACATAAAAAATTTTGGTCGTGTTACTGAGTTATATTTTACGATACTTCCATGAAAGAGAAGTTTAATAAAACTATCATCATGACCCGATGGTCATGATGACGATTAATGACGATTCATTTTCAACCTAACAATCTTCTCTGTTTACAAATAGATCTCCCCATACATGAATAACATGACGTAATCGCCTTACAGGTGAATGAGTTTCTCAAAAACGATTTATTTTTTCAGGTATGGGTTACGGTCGGCGCACTCCTCGCACCACTCCGTCCGGGGCGACAGAGGGGCGTAAGCACACATACCCGTAACCCACCCGTGACATGTCGCCTTCGTCGTTGGACCGACCACCGGAGCAAGGTGAATTGTCATCAATGGTGGGCACGAAAAAAAAAATGAGTAGTTTTTCTCGCGACCTTTCTCTCGCTGCTTCCTCAGACGGTATTTACGACTCCCACGGGATGGTGACACATTGTTTTCCTATCTTATAATACAGTCTTGCCCTTGTAATATTATAAACTTACTACTATTTTATTACGATTAAACGAGTTCTAATATTGCAATGTTTGTTTTTAAACCGATTCAAAAACGCACGTCACGCATGAATCATCCCTAATGCAGTAGGTTAGAGGCTCAACCACAATCGACGCAACGCAACTAGTTTTTGCCACCGTTGCGGCCCGTTTAGCAAGGAAACGACGTCAGATGTTTGTAACCATTTCTTCTTATAGGTTTTTGTTAGAGGCGCCATTTATGATCAGTAGGCCGGCTAGCTTTGATCTAACTGTCAGATAACAGGTTTCGTACTCGACTTTAGCACTATTTTAAAAGTTTGATTGTTTATTTATTGTAATAGTCATACTTCTTTAGCGTAACAAGATAAAATTCTTTCTAAAAATGTTATCCTTCCGTTAATTTACGTTTGTAGAAAAAACGACACTAATAATAGCATAAAGGTATTTAATACATCTTCCGTGTGGTGACAGAGTAAGAATACAATTTACCATCCCCTATCTTACCCGTGGGTGATCGTACAAGACGACTGAGGGATATAAAACGCATGTAACATCTATGCGAGAGAAAAAATACTCGAAATAAAACCCTATACCAACACGTCTGACCAGCGTGGTATAGTAGGTCAATTACCCTTCCATTATGGAGGAGGCCCGAGCCCAACAGTGGGACTTATATGGGCTGAGATGATGATGATGATTTAATCCTTTTTTTTTTTATAACGCATTAGGTGACATTTCTGACGGTGTGCACGCGCGTCATAAAAAATGTTGATTAACTTCAGGGTGTTGGTTTTTCGTGACGGTGTACGCGCTCATCGTTTTTTTCTATCGCGTCAAATGATATATAACTTCAATGAATATTTATGACTCTTGTATCACAATATATATGTAGATGCACATACTATTTTTACCTTCAAAGAATTAGCAGCTTTTTTATAGATTGTCCCAAATACGCTTCAACAATAAACTACATAAAATATTTAAGACATGTAAGTGAATAAGTATAATAAGGCTATCAAGAGACTTTGTAAAAAAGTTATTATAAAGTTTCGAATTATCTAGATGATAATGCAGACCGGTTATAAG
This sequence comes from Lymantria dispar, assembly GCA_032191425.1. NCBI lineage: Eukaryota > Metazoa > Arthropoda > Insecta > Lepidoptera > Erebidae > Lymantria > Lymantria dispar. The sequence continues at coordinate 10,855,205 of CM063440.1, forward strand.
CAGCTCCTCATTAAGCGATTTCCTCGTTATTCTCATTAAAATTTTACCTATATTTTTTGTTATTACTGTAATAGTAAAGCAGAGAGTATTTTGGGAAACGGATTAGGTTTTTATTATTTTCGGTATTGAATACAAATATCATAAAAAACTGTTCACTGAAAAGCCTACTTGCAGAACCTATGTAGCGGTCACTCTCTTCACTGGAGTGTTCTTCATGTAACTGAGAAGAGTGATGGTTGCTCTATTAGTTAACTCGTAATCGGATACAATCGGTTTCAAAAATAAATACTCAACCCTCCACTAGTAGAAAATTCAAATAACAAAATGATTTCTCATGTTTACGGGCATGTTACACATTATAAATAAAACAATTTTAAGTTTGTATTATATTTGATTTCTGCCAACGTTTCGAACACTTCAGCGTTCATGGGTGAACTAAGGAATCTCATGTCTAACAATCAAGTATATTAACGATGACTTGTTTTATTTATAATTAACATATATCATGTTAAGGAAGGAAAACTAGAAATAAAATCCCATCTTAACACCTCTTATTATATATAAGAAGAGAATAGGTCAGTTTACCTCCCAATGTAGCAGAACTTGATATCCAACTGAATGAGACATGTATCTTACAATAAAAAGGGTGCATTCTTATTTATTTTTATACTAGCAATCCGCCCTCACTTCGGTTATAGGTTATAGTCGTTTTACCCGCGTAGTTCTCGTTCCCGTGGGAATACCGGGTTAAAATATAGCCTAGTTTACGCCCTGATATTATAGCTTTCCATTGGTGAAAGAATTTTTGAAATCGGTCCAACCGTTTTGAAGATTACCCGGAACAAACAGACAGACAGACAGACAAAAAATTTTTAATTGCTATTTTAGGCATAGGTGTCGTGCAAATAACCGTGTGAGCATGAAAAAAGCCTATTATTTTGACATTACAAACAGACACTCCAATTTTATTTATAGGTATAGATATGTAATGCTTCTGTAATGTAATAACTTAAGTTAATATAGGTTACTTACGGACCGATTGGAGTCACTGGAGCGGCGGAGAGACTTTGGGTCACTCTGTGTACTCTATCAGCTCTGTGTGCTCTGATTGCGCTCTGATTAACTGTTTGACTTGGTACCACCGTCACCACTTTACCAACATACCGCTCGATACCGCAGCAGGGTTCATCCATTTCACCTGGAAACGTTATGGTCTTCAACTATACGCTTCCAACGATCATTTTTCCCACGTGCGTGCAGGCTCTGGAATGAACTATCTGCTGCTGTGTTGCCCGAGCGCTATGGCATGTCCTTTTTTACGAGGTTTAAGAAGAGCATTTTTTTCACGGTAGGCAACGGCCCGGCTGTGTTCCTGGTATTGCAAAGGTCCATGTGCGGCAGTATCACTTATCATCAGGTATGCTGCCTGCTCGTTTGCCACCATCGGCAATATAAAAAAAAAATAACTTAACTGTAATCTAATAACTAATAACATTTAAGAAATTTATACCTAAGCCAAAATAAATTAAAAATAATTATCATCATCACCATCCAACCTTTAACCGCCTACTGCAGGGCGTAGGGCTTCCTCATATTTCGCCATAAAGTACGGTCCCGTGTCACCTGCATCCAATGATACCCAGCTACTTTCATTAAGTCATAGATCCACTGGGGGATGCCCTATACTGCGTCATATAATACTTCATCGCCACTCGAAAATCCCAGCGGTCCATCCCTCTTTTACCCCAGCGGTTGACGATTCGTCGAGTACCTAATATGTTCTACACATTACCACTTCAGCATGCTAATTCATCTTTTAAGATAACGATTTACTCAAAATATTTCATTCACGTGATCATCTTAACGACGCCATCTATTAGGTATAGACCTCTTCAAATAGGGAAGTGAAGTAGTAAGAATATAATTTACCAACCCTAGCCAATGGATGACGTAAAATACAACTAAGGAATATACCTGTAACTAGCTTTCCTTTTCTTCAACAGATGTTGAAGAAAAGAAAAGCTCGAAATAAAACCCTGCACGCCAGATCAGCGTGGTATCATCATTTCGACTCATATACTTCCGCACCACTCCGTCCGGGGCGACAGAGGGGCTTAAGCACGTAACTCCCGCAACCCACCCGAACACCACGTCGCCTTCGTCGTAGGGCCGACCACTGGAGCAGGGTTACTTGTCATCAGTGGTCGGCCCGACGGAATACCCCCTACCCGGGGTACCCTCCCACCAACCGACGTCTCCCCCTCGGAGAGGACGTCGGTCTTTCCTCACGCAGTTGGCCTCTCGGCGGGTGACGGACTAATCCCCGGTCACGTCACCCGCATATACTTCCCCTGCTGCGCTCGAGTCTCCACCATAATAGGAGGGATACTGAGCTTACTGCGGGTCAGACAGGTTGATATAGGGTTTTGTGTCGAGTTTTCCTTCTCTTGCATAGATGTTATATGCGTATCCTTTAGTCATCTTATACAACACCTTCGGGAAAGAGAAGTGGTGATGAAAAGCGTGGTATAGTAGGTCCAGATCCTTCCTATTGTGCAGAATGCTAGAACAGAGAACTGGAATGTATATGAGCTGAGATTCTTTTCCGTGTGATGACGGAGTAAGAATACAATTCACTACGTATCTCCTATTCCCTATTTTGTCCGTGAGCGTCGTAAATGACGACTAAGGGATATAACATGCATTTAACATCTATGCAAGATAAGGAAAGCTCGAAATAAAATCCTGTATCAACGTGTCTCTCAGAGTGATATAAGTAGGTCAATTGTCCTCCCTTTATGGAGGGGGATCGAGCACAGCAGTGGAACGTATATGGGCTGTGAATGAATTGACTGAAATAATGATAATACACACACAATAATCATACGACTACCGATAATAGGTGAGAGACACTAATTCAATTAGTTTGGGTAACGACTTTTACTGAAACAAAAATCCAATGCACGAAATCTGAACTTGCGTACGTTTACCTAATAGCAATTACCTTGACCCTAATTATATGATATTAGCTGACCCAACAGACGTTGTTCTATACAAATAAAATAAAAAGAAATTCTCCTTGAAAACGATCGCAACGTCACCTACCGGGTCTGGTTTAGATTAACTAAACCATTCTCAAATCCCCTTCAACACACACAAAAAATTCATCAACATCGGTCCAGCCGTTTATGAGGAGTTTAGTGACATTCACACGTACACAAGAAATGTAAATATACCTACTAGCTGACCTAACAAACGTTGTTCTGTTCAAATAAAATAAAAGAAATTCTCCTTGAAATCGACAGCGGCGCCACCTACCGGGTCAAATTGTGAATCTAAATCATTCTCGAATCCTCTCAAACACACACAAAAATATGAAACATCAATCCAGCCGTTTAGGAGGAGTTCAGTGACATATAGTCAATTTACATATAGTCAATTTTACGTTTTAAACAAAATTAAATTAAATGACTGTAATAAACTTCCATCGGATCGTAACGGGACTGCTGAGAAGAACCAGCAAGATACTCAGTAGGCTTGTCTCATCATCATCATTTGCTTGCCTTTATCCCCCGCTAAATGGGGTCAGCACAACATATTTTCACCTTCCATAGCCTGCTATCAGCCGTCACATTTACATGGCGTGTCTATTATAGCCTTAATTGTTTTTTAACTTCTTTTATATAAAATTTTATACATCTACATTAATTTATACTAATATACATATAAAGTTGAAGAGTTTGTTTGTTTGAACGCGCTATTCTCAGGAACTACTGGTCCGATTTGCAAATTTCAGTGTTAGATAGCCCATTTACCGAGGAAGGCTATAGGCTATATATCATCACACTAAGACAAACAGGAGCTGAGCACCAATGAAGAATGTTTCAAAATTGGGTCTTTTTTCCGTTTGCGGGCTTCCGCTGCATAAACCGCAAAATTTTCGCAAAAGCATTTGTTATTAAAAAAAATTTCATCTTCTACGTAAACAATGTCTTAGGTTAAAGTTAGCGTTAGTCCAAAGTATCTATTATACCACGCGAACGAAGCCGCGAGCAGAAGCTAGTGTCTTATAAGCACCAGCTCCTGTGTGATGCTCTTAAAACCTAAACAGAAGAGGGTCCCCGCCACGGTAGTTCGAACAGACGTGATAGTTTTGAAGATCCCTCCTCAATGCACGCATTCACACTCCCTTCACTTTCTTCGCGGTAGGCAGCGCCCTTGTAAAGGTCCATGAGCGGCAGCAACACTTACCATCAGGTGTACTGTTTGCTCGTTTGCCACTGCCTGCAATAGAAAAAAAAAAAAAAAACTCTTGAAAAGGTCTCACAGTAACTCATACTTACCTTGCGAATCCAAAAAATGGTTACTGATTTTGCGTATCAATTCGTTCCACACTTGTTATATGATCTAACTATTACTGTTTACTTTCTAAACAAAGATAAAAGCTATAAAAAATATAAATTTACATGTGTATCAACTTAATGAGATCTTTTCATCTGTTTAGGTATGTATAGAAGTTGGTCCCTCCCTTGCACCAAATGTGTGACATTCAAAACGTAAAACTGCACGCCACATTACAATTCTGGCATGATTTATTATGTTCCTACAAAAAATATAATACACGGTCGTGTTACCGTTACAAGAATATGTTGGAAGTTAAAATAAATCGACTTATTTGTTAAGATTTTATATCTACACTAGCTTCTGCTTGCGATTTCATGCACGTGGTATAGATACTTAGGGCTTTTTTTATGGCTGGGTCGCGGTAGGCGCACTCCTCGCACCACTCCGTCCGGGGCGACAGAGGGGCGTAAGCACGCACACTCGCAATCCACCCGAACACCACATCGCCTTTGTCGTTGGACCAACCACCGGAGCAGGGTGACTTGACGTCAGTGCTCGGCCCGACGGAATATCCCTTATTTGGAGTACCCTCCCATCGACCGACGTCCCCCCTCTCGGGGAGGACGTCGGTCTTTCCTCACGCGGTCGGCCTCTCGGCGGGTGACGGACTAATTCCCCGGTCACGTCAGCCGCGGCTTCGGCTAGGGCGGCATTAGGCGCAGGTAGTCGCGCCTACGCCGCCCCAGTTGCCGACGGCGGCTCGCGTCGTCGAGGCTGCGCTCCTCGCGCGCGCGATTCGCCGCCTCCTTCTGCGAGATTACTGCCTCGCAGAAGGCTGCGACCGCGTCCCAGTTCCTGACGCTGTCAGGTCGGCACCGATGATTGCGATGAGTAGATACTATACTTTGGGCTAACGTTAACTTTAACCTAAGATTTTGATTACGGAGAAGTTGAAACTATTTTTAATAAAACGATTCTGATGATTCTGTCACACATGATTTTTGCGAAAATTTAGCCTTTACACAGCGGAAACTCTCAAAAGACAAAAAAAGAACGATGTTGAAAAATTCTTAACTGGTGCTCCGCTCCTGTTGGTTTTAGCGTGATAATATATAGCCTATAGCCTTCCTCGATGAATGGGGTATCTAGTACTGAAAGAATTTTCCAAATCGGACCAGTAGTTCCTGAGATTAGCGCGTTCAAACAAACAAACTCTTCAGCTTTATATATTAGTATAGATATATAGATCAATTCGTTCATTTATCTCAGCTTATTTAAGTCCCACTAGTGGACTCGAGGCTCCTCCTCTCTAAAAGGAGAAAATTGACCTACTATACCATCCTGATCAGAGTTGGTATAAGTTTTTATTTTAAGTTTTCTTTCTCTTGCTTAGATGTTATCAGTATATTATATCCCTTTGGCATTTTTAGGACACCCATGGGTTTACCCATGGGTGTCCTAAAAAACAGTTGGTAAACTATATTCGTGTTCCGTCACCAATTTAATATCCTAATCCTAAAAATATTATAAATGTGACTGTAAGTTTGTTACGCTTTGATGTTTAAACTACTAAATCGATTTTAAAAATTGTTTTACTTCTTCTTTCTATCCCTGTATGCCCACGGGAACGGGCACTATTCGTGTGATACCTCGCGAATTTGCAAGGTTTTTTTTTATTAAACAACTCTAAGAAACCATTCCTTATATTGTTGCTGACTTTACAAATATACAATTAACACAAATTACAACTAGACTAAGAATAGTAGTACGTAGTCCTGTGTGGGAATCGAACGCACTTGGCAAGTGCGTTCGTACCACCATTCCGTCATTAGGTAACGTTGCCAAATGTTACTAAGAGTTCCATGATACATTTTTTTGGCAGATCTGAAAACATCCTGTAGCATCCGCATTGATGGGAGGGGCGAACGGCCCCTTAACTTGCCGTATCACCAACCATCTCGCCATTTGAGCTGACTAGCGACACCCACTGCATGACCTCAGAGACCCGTGAATCATAACTACGTAATTGACTTAGAATAGCTAATTTTGCTGAGATATTATTTTTACTAATCTTGTCCTATAACCTCCTATATCCTCTTCTGCTATGGAACATCCCATCGAGATAAATTACAGGACCTCAATCCCCCCATCGGCTTAGTATTTCTAGGACTGACAGATAAACCCCCACTCCATGCATATTTTTCTTTTTTTCTTACACATTTTATATGGCATTCGTGGGAAAAAAGAGCTCAAAAATTGAATCGGAGGTGACAATTATACAAACCAGACGACAGTTTTAGCATCTAACCGATAATTCACCCTTAGATAGATGTAAATCCCCTTTCTGTTACCCTCCAAACTGTTATATATCTTAGTCGTCTTTTACGAGCAAGAAATGGTGAAACCTAACAGCAAGAAATGGTGAATTGAATTCCACTCCATCACCATACGAAACTCTTAAATTAATGTTATATAGAAATTAATTGTTCTTAATAATCGGAGGATATAGCAAATTCTTGCGCATCTTACAAATAAAGCTACGACTACAATCAGTATCATCTATCTATCGGCTCATACACGTCCCACTGCTGGGCCCGAACCTCCTCCATAATTGGAGGGAAAGTGCCCTTACTATACCATGCTGGTCAGACAGGTTGGTTTTGTTTTAAGTTTGCCTTCTCATGCATAGATTTTATATGCGTATTATATCCCTCAATCGTCTTTTACGACTTACGATTTCCTTTTTATTATTGGTAACGGTGGCAAACGAGCAAACGGTACACCTGATGGTAAGTGTTACTGCTCAGAGACCTTTGCAAGGCTGCTGCCTACCGCGAAGAAAGTGAAGGGAGTATGAATGCGTACAATGAGGTTTTGGTGAGACTAAAACTCATCACACGCAAACACCCTCAGGAAATTGAGCTTCCGGCTCTCTAACTCACCGAATGAAGCGCAGTAACAAATTGTTAATACACGGACGCCGATTTTCTGCGAGAGTGTGGTACTACCCCAGACGGACCAGCCCACGGCTGTAGACAGACAACTGTCTACAGTGTGGTCCTACCACCATAAACAACGAACAAGATAGGGAGTGGTGAATTGTATTCTTATTCCGTCACCACAAGGAATGCCATGAAATCAGTATATAATAAGCTTATTATACATAGTATGACGATACATAAAACCAGTTGCTATTCTCAGAAGCCTAAAACATTGCCGAGAGTCCGAAATCGAATACCGTTATGCAGCATAACCTTCATCCTTATCTGTCCTAAAGGATTTCAATTATTGCCATCCTTTTTCCCCTTGAATGGAAAGTCGCAGACAGCAGGACCAGTTTTTGCTACAAAGGCAAGAATCATCATGGACTCCCGTTTCCTGTACGAACATAGTTATATACGTATTCATATACCTAAAGATATTACTCGCCTGGAATCAATTTATATTGAATAACATTGAACCCAAGCAAAGCGCCAAAAGCGCTCGAGGCTATTATCTATTATTTTACCCGCAAACATATGAAACTGAAGACATTTTGTTATTAAACTTATTAAAACTACTATAAATAATAATCCATTTATGTGGTTAAATATTGAACAAAAGATTTCTTTAACTTTTCAACCTATGGTATTATCACTTTCCATGTTGAAAGAATTTGGTGTACATTTAAATTAAATGAAATTTTTATAAAATTACTAGCTGACCCAACAGACGTTGTTCTATTCAAATAAGCGCCACCTACCGAGTCCAATTGTGAAGCTAAACCATTTTCGAATCCCCTTAAACACACACAAAAATTTCATCAACATCGGTCCAGTCGTTTGGGAGGAATTCAATGACATACACACGTACACAAGAAATTTATTATATAAAGATATTGAATAAAATTAGACATGAGACATCTTAGTCCGCCCGTGACCATGAACGCTGCAGTGTTCGAAACGTCGTGCCATCAAAAATAAAATACAAACGCGATGAAATCCGTAAAGGAGTTTAAAAAATACATAAAATTTGTTAAATTGACTGTACCGATAATAAAACGTTTTTCTCAATATTTTGGTAATAACTTTTTTGCGCTAATACATTGATTTCATTTCATTCATTTCAATATATTGATTTCTTCGTCCATGTAGTGAAGGAGTAATAATACAATGCACACACCCCTTCTATTATCCATGGGTGTCGTATAATACGACTAAGGGATATGATATGAATAAAACTATGAAATAAAAGGAAATCTGGAAATAAAACTTTACACCAACCCGTCTAACCAGTATATTAAAAGTATGGTATATTAAAATTTCTCCTATTATGGAGAAGGCTTGAGCCCACTAGTAAGATATATATGACTTGAAATGATGATGATCATTTCAGCCTATCGCCGTCCACTGCTGGACGTAGGCCTCCCTCATGTTACGCCACAAAGTGCGTTCTTGTGCCGTCTGCATCCAACGACGCCCAGCAACTTTCACCAGGTCGTCGGTCCACCTAGTGGGGGGACGTCCTACACTGCGTCGTCCAATACGTGGTCGCCACTCGAGAACCTTTCATCCCTAGCGGTTGTCGGTTCGTCGAGCGACGTGGCCTGCCCATTGCCACTTGAAGTGATGATGACGACGATATTGATAGAATTAAAAACAACATTTCTTTGATCGCCACTTATAAGCGCCCCAAATTTAAATTGCACATAATTTGTATTATTCAAATCATTTGCATTAACATCAGGTGGTGCATTCACGTCAATCGTGATATAATCTCTAAAACTAAAAAGTCAATCTTTAGTTCAAACAATATAACGATCTATAAACAAACAAATCCATTAAACAGCTAATCGCCCCTTATACAAACAACAGTCCCTTTACTTACTCCCCTTTGATCAGATAAACTACTATTTATATTTATGTACAATCATCAATAATATCAGTTATTTTAGATATAAGCTTTAATAATCACTAATCATATATAGCGTATCATCATCATCATCATCGCAGCCTACATACGTCCCACTGTAAGGCTCGGGCCTCCTCCACAATGGAAGGGAATTTGACCTACTAGGTATACCATGCTGCTCAGATATGTTGGTTTCATTTCGAGTTTTCCTTCTCTTTCACACGTGTTATGTGCATATTATATAATGCGGGATATCCCTTAGTCATCTTTTACGACATCCTTCTTTAAACGAGGTTTAAAAAGAGTATTTTCTTCACGGTAAGCAACGGCCTGACTGTGCCCCTGGTATTGCAAAGGTCCATGTGCGACAGTATCACTTACCATCAGGAGTGCTGCTTGCTCATTTGCCATCGTTGACAAAAAAAACATCCAGAGGCAAGATAGGGAGTGGTGGATTGTGTTCTTACTCCGTCACCACACAGAAAATTATAGCGTATAGGTCTTTCTTATTGTTTTCTATAGTCTATGGGCGCTACATCATAATCATCATCACCGCTCGTATATACTCTACTGCTAGACTCGAGCTTCCTCTATATTAGGAGAGAGAAATAACCTACTATACCATGCTGGTTATACGAGTTGGTATAAGTTTTCTTTAGTATTTTCCATCTCTTTTATCGATATTATCTACATGCCAAGGTGATGGATGAACTGTAGTCTTGCTCCGTTACCACACGTAAGTCCTTAATACTAGACTAAAATCTCGTCTTCAATGAAAAAAAAAATGGATGAGTATATTACAATAACGCCTTTAAACTAGATTTTATCATTTTATTTTTCTCAAAAAATACTAAGGTAATGTACATGGGGAGGAAAGAGTTGGTGATGCATTTTCTACCTAAATAACACTTAAAATTATTTGAAAAAGAGTATTTTTATCAGTAAAGTCGAAGGTGTATTGTTCTATTAAAAGTTTTCTCTGGTAATTATAGCTTAGGTTATATGATTAGTTATCTATTGATATAATAAATATTATAGATGGCCATCCTAGTAGCGGTGTCAGGTACAGCTTATTGGAACTGGTCTAGTAATCCTTTCCATTCGGTAATCCGCAGAAGAACTGGTGTAACCGATATAGCACGAAGAATTAGCACGCTCAAGTGGCAATGGGCCGGCTACATCGCTTGACGAACCGACAATTGCTGGGGAAGAAATGTTCTCAAGTGGCGACCACGTATCGGACGACGAAGTGTAGGATGCCGCCACCCTAGGTGGAGTGATGAGCAGCAACTTTTACTAGGTCATCACCTAGTAAAAGATGCTGGGTGTCGTTGGATGCAGGCAGCACAGGACCGTACTCTGTGGCGTAACATGAGGGTGGCGTACGTCCAGTAATGGACGGCGATAGGCTGAAATGAATGACAAAAAAATCTTTTCTATTATATTTAAGAATTAGATATATTATATGGTGATTAGAAAGGCCCATTAGAGCTAGACGGTATTAGATTAGTTGGAGGGGCGCAGCGTCCTCTACGTTGACCGAGTAGGGGACGTTGTGCGAACGCCCATGACGTGCGGTGTCCCACAGGGGTCAGTTCTGGGTCCGACCCTGTGGAACATCGGCTACGACTGGGCGTTGAGAGGAAGGCTCCCACCCGGGCTGGGTGTAATTTGCTACGCCGACGATACACTCGTCACAGCCCGGGGTGGGACGCTAGAGGAGGCGGCACGCCTGGCAACTCTCGGCACCGAGGAGATTGTCAGGCGGATCGAAGCGCTGGGGTTGAGGGTAGCCCTGGAAAAGACGGAGGCCCTTTTGTTCCATGGCCTCCGTACCGCCGGGCCTCCCGCCGGCGCTTCGATCACCGTGAAGTCGGTCACCATCAGCATCCAGGCTCACATGAAGTACTTGGGCCTGGTGCTCGACGGGCATTTTTGGTTCCGGGAGCATCTCCACCGACTTGTTCCCCGGCTTGTCGGCGAGGCGTCCGCCCTTTCGCGGCTGATGCCGAATGTGGGCGGACCCAGCGCTACGTGCCGATAGCTGTACGCGGGGGTGATCCGGTCGATGGCTCTGTACGGCGCACCGGTGTGGGCGGGGTCCATGACCGTCCGGCTGAGGGCCCTCTTGAGGCGACCACAGAGGGTAATGGCGGTCAGGGCCATACGCGGTTACCGCACCATGTCGACGGAGGCAGCGTGCCTCTTGGCCGGAACTCCCCCGTGGGACCTGGAGGCGGAGATGCTCGCCGACATTTATCGGCGGGTGTCGGAGACGCGCGCCCGCGGCGGTATTGTCTCCCTACAGGAGATCACCGCCTGGCGGGTCGGCGCCCGCCGTGGAGTCATTGCCCGTTGGGCAGTCCGGCTGGAGAGTCCTCGGTACGGTGTCAGGACCGTCGAGGCCTTCCGGCCGGTGCTGATGGAGTGGTTGGAACGGACGCACGGGGTGCTTTCCTTCCGACTGGTGCAGGTGCTGACGGGGCACGGATGCTTCGCAAAGTACCTGCACAAGATTGTCAGGAGGGAGAGCACACCGTCCTGCCACCACTGCAGTTGTGACGAGGACACGGCGCAGCACACGCTCGAGGAGTGTGCTGCGTGGGAGGGGGAGCGCCGTGAACTCGTCGCGATTATCGGTGCCGACCTGGCGCTGCCGACCATCGCCAGGGAGATGCTCGTCAGCGTCAGGAACTGGGACGCGGTCGCCGCCTTCTGTGAGGCTGTTATCTCACGGAAGGAGGCGGCGGATCGTGTGCGAGTAGAGATCCTATTCGGCGACACGTTCCGCCGCCGGCACTCGGGCGGCGCAGGCGCGAGTATCTGCGCCTAATGCCGCCCTAGCCGAGGCCGCGGGTGATCGGACCGGGGAATTGTCCGTCACCCGCAGTGTGGCTAACCGCGCGATGGCGACCGACGTCCCAGGATGTCGAGAGGTGAGGGTACCTGAAAGGGTATTCCGTCGGGCCGACCACTGACGACAAGTCACATCTGCTCCGGTGGTCGGCCCAACAACGAGGTGACGTGGGTACGGGTGGGTTATGGGCCCGCGCGCCGTCCTTTCATCGCCCCGGACGGACTGGACCGCGCGTGCGCTTACCATAGCCCACCCATAAAAAAAAAAAAAAAAAGACGGTGTTAGATAACACACATAGATTTTTTGTATCTACCGAATGTCGCAGTTTCCCATAAAGGACTATTTTGTGCGAACTATAAATGTATATGTGAATAGAGTTTCTGTCTGTTAATTGTATATTTGTGAAGTCCTCAAAGATATTTAATCCTTAGCACTGAGTTTTGAATTAAAAAAAAAGATTTCTGTAATCTTAATGTGCTTTCAATTGATCTAGTGTAATAAGTATAAGAATACTAGCTTTTGCCCGCGGCTTCGCTCGCGTAAAAATTTACTTGCATATTGAATTATTATTGCAAAGAATATTATCAGCATAATAAGTATTACATTTCTTAATGTAAGAAATACTCTATCTATGTGTCAATTTTCATCCAAATCTGCTCAACAGTTTACGCCTGATTGAGTAACAAACATCCAAATATCTTCACAAACTTTCACATTTGAATATTACTTCCAGCCTTATAGTTAAGATTCCCGTGCAAATACGATGATAAATATGCCTTTCCTTAGTCTCTGATAACGTACTATTCCACTGATGAAACAAAAAAATTATATCAATCAGTTTCATTCACGTAGTAGACCCCATTCCCATGTCAATCCCGAGATAAAAAATGCCTATATTACTCGCTGATATTATAAATTTACATGGGAGAAAAAAAAAAAATATAAATCCCAGAAATATCAGAGATAAAAATTGCCTATGTTACTCTCTGATAACATACGTAGCTTTCCATTGGTGAAAGAATGAAGTCGATATTCCCCGGTTAGTTCTCGTTCCCGGGCAAATACCGAGATGAAAATAGCCTTTATTTGTTATTCACTGATAATTTAGATTTCATTAGTGAATTAATTTTTAAAACCATTAAATTTCCGTTATTTCACCGGCATTGTACTCGGTCCTGTAGGAATATCGGGATAAAAATAGCTTAAATATGTTACTCGCTTAAAAATAGCTTTCCATTAGTGAAATAATTTTAAAATCGACTTAATTCTCAAGGTTGCTCCAGCCACACCGGGATAAAATATAGCCTGGGATAAAATATAGTCTTTTCTTTTTTTGTGGGTGGGTCGCGGTCGGCGCGCCTCCGCACCACTCCGTCCGGGGCGACAGAGGGGCTTAAGCACGCAACTCCCGCGACCCACCCAAAAACCACGTCGCCTTCGTCGTTGGGCCGACCAGGATAAAATATAGTCTAAGTTAATCCTTATGTACGCCTGGTAGACCTGATGGTTAAATATAATCAATATCGGTCCTGCCGTTTTGAAGATTACCTGAAATGAATAGACAGACAAAAAAATTTGGACCGTATTGTGTGAGCATATATCAAGCCTATTATTTTGATAGACAAATAGACGCTTCAAATTTATTTATTTGTAGAGATAGAAAATTGGAATAATATCTTGATTGTAACTTACTGTCTGGTAGCTGCTAGGAATATTACCATGCTTTCATTGTTCGTGGGTGTCGCAAAATACTACTAAGACAAAGATTTACATCGACCTGGACCAATTGGTGATGCCGTCTAGCCAACAATGTCGTCCGCCAGGCAGCCGGTCATAAAATGTTGCTAGAACCTTTGCAATATATAATATCTATGATGGCATAAGAGTACCTACAGATCGCGTCGATCCAAAGTGATTAGGATAAGAGCAAGATAATGATGATATATCATTGGCTGGGTATCTTCGACTATATGCGTTTTACCCTTTTGGGGCAGCCCAAAATTGTTTCTTAGTGCGTGCTTACCCCAAATAACCGATCGGTATTACAAAATTTCACATTCTTAGGCCCGATATCTTTGGCTATATACTTTCACCCTCTTAGGGGTTGAATTGCCAAAAGTCTTCGTTAGAGCTCTTAGCTCGTAAATATCATCCCTTATTTCAACCACTTACACGCATTTTTTCGCGAAGAAAGTAGCCTATGTCCTTTCTCAAGCTTTAGTCCATCTTTGTACCAAATTTTATCAAAATCGGTTAAATGGTTTAGACGTGAAAGGCTATCTGCTTTTCACCCCCTTAAGGGGGTGATTTGCCAAAAATCCTTTCTTAGTGCTCGTGTACCCCAAGAAATACGATAATGTAAAAAAAATACGTTTCTAGGCCCAGTGGTATCGGCTGTATGCTTTTTGGTATTTTAGGGGTTGAATTTCATCCCCATGTAAGTGAAACTACCAAAACGCTAGAACGAATATTTATTTATTTATTATCAGGTGCCTTAATACAAAGATTCACGGTTCTATCATCAAAAATGATGAATTTCCATACAAAATATTATCCCCTATTTCAACCCCTTATACCCATTTTTTCGCAGTAAAAAGTAGCCTATATCTTTTCTCAAGCTTTAGTCCATCTCTATACCAAATTTCATCAAAATCGGTTTAGACGTGAAAGGCTATATGCTTTTCACCCCCTTAAGGGGGTGAATTTCCATAAATCCTTTGCTTGTACTCGTGCACCCCAAGAAATACGATGGTGTAAAAAAAAAATACGTTTCTAGGCCCAGTGGTTTCGACTGTATGCTTTTTGGTATTTTAGGGGTTGAATTTCATCCTCATGTAAATGAAATTTCCAAAACGCTTAAACGAATATTTATTTATTTATTATCAGGTGCCTTAATACAAAGATTCACAGTTCTATCATCGAAAATGACGAATTTCCATACAAAATATCATCCCCTATTTCAACCCCTTATACCCATTTTTTCGCAGTAAAAAGTAGCCTATATCTTTTCTCAAGCTTTAGTCCATCTCTATACCAAATTTCATCAAAATCGGTTTAGACGTGAAAGGCTATATGCTTTTCACCCCCTTAAGGGGGTGATTTGCCAAAAATCCTTTCTTAGTGCTCGTGTACCCCAAGAAATACGATGATGTAAAAAAAAATACGTTTCTAGGCCCAGTGGTTTCGGCTGTATGCTTTTTGGTATTTTAGGGGTTGAATTTCATCCCCATGTAAAAAAAAATTCCAAAACGCTTGAACGAATATTTATTTATTTATTATCAGGTGCCTTAATACAAAGATTCGTGATTCTGTCATCGAAAATGACGAATTTCCATACAAAATGTCATCCCCTATTTCAACCCCTTATACCCATTTTTTCGCGATAAAAAGTAGCCTATGTCCTTTCTCAAGCTTTAGTCCATCTCTGTACCAAATTTCATCAAAATCGGTCCAGCAGTTTAGACGTGAAAGCGTAGCAGACAGACAGACGGACAGACAGACAGACAGACAGAGTTACTTTCGCATTTATAATATTAGTAAGGATAAAATAGATCTATTATGAAACTATCGTTTGGTTACATTGGGAAAGTGGTAAGTAGATTTTTTGCGCATCAAATATTCAACAACTGACAGAGGGTATTGAGAATGTATCCTGTATATAATTCAGCTTCTACAATTACATAAGTGAAATTTAAGTACCTATGACGAAACGAAATCATATTATGCATAATGATTTCTGATGTTTAAGCGAGTATTACACATTTTAAATAAAACTACTTTACGGATTTTATCGCGTTTGTATTTGATTTTTGATTGCCCGACGTTTTGAACACTTTGCAGCGTTCATGGTCACGGGCGGACTAAGATGTCTCACGTCCAATAAGTCATCGATATAGAATCATTTTCTTCTTACACTGGCAATTAATTTGAAAAAATCAAAATGTGGGTCAATATTTAATAACTATTTTCTGTATCGGGTAGATAATTATAAATTTTCTGCAATAACGTTGATCAGATGTACGTGGTTTTACTTCGAGATTTCCTTCTCTTGCATAGATGCATATTATATTTGGCATATTTTACAACACTGATATGCAAGAGAGGGGGTCGGTGGTACAAAGTATTTGCCTGCGTGGAAATCGGACCATCATACCCCCTTAACGGTTAGAACGCTAAAAGGTGTTCGAAATGTCGGTAAATCAAAAATCAAATACAAACACTATGAAATTCGTAAAAATAGGTTTCTTTAAAGTTTCATAAAATTCAGAAATTATTATGTAAAACCCTACACCAATCCGTCTGACCAGCGTAGAATAAGAGAAGCAGTGGATGACAATTTATCTCCGGTTGTGGAAATGTATCTGTGATTCACAGCGAAATTCACCATGGTGATTTTCCCGTGATATTACTAACAGAATAGACAGCAGCACTCGCCTGGGAAACTTATTAACATCATCTGTGAAAACTCCACCACCTATGAAGCACGGTGATTATGTCAGTTTGAAGATCCTTATAATCAACAGACGTTAAAATTACGATGAGTAGAATTAATTTTATATTTACATCTAAGTCAAGAACTTGAAACTGAAATCTAAGACATTTATAACATTACTGGCAACCTGCTCTCGCTTCGCTTCGGTTTTAGTCGCCTTACATGCGTAGTTCTCGTTCCCGTGGGAATACTGGGATAAAATATAGCCTATGTTACTCCCTGATAGTATAGCATTCCATTGGTGAAAGAATTTTGGAAATCGGTTCGGTGGTTTAGGCGTGAAAGCGTAACAAAAAAACTTACTTTCCCATTTATAATATTAGTAAGGATTTTTATGTCAATTACATAGAAATAAATAGAAATATTTATCATAAAATTTTGCAGTTGTGGGATTACTGGCATATTTTCTAATGCAATTTTCTATTGATCTCACCTACCATCATGCCTAAATATTAAAAATTAACATTCCAGACACAAAACAAAAGAAAATAAATATTTGCGAGTCTTATTATACATTAATTATACCTATAATATCTAATTTAACTTATTATCACAAGACATTCGTATTTTGTGAATAAAATTGATTAAATAAGTTGTTTATTGAAATTGTTCGTACCGGGATATTCTTTTTTACCAGAGGTACCACTGAAAGGTTGTGCTTAACTTATTAATCTTTGTTTGTTGTAACATCATCCTCATCAATACATCTGACTACGGCGTTTGGGCCTCCTCCACGAGAGGAATGTACTTGACCCACTATAACCACGTCGCCTTTTACGACACCCACGGGTAAGAGGGTGGTGATGGAGTCTATTTACATGTAACTGATCTCTATATGTTACACATCATCGTCATACGTCCACTATGTACGACTCTAGGTATACAATACGTCCACTACGACGTGTAGGTCCCACTACGGGGTTTGGCCCTCCTCCACAATAGAAAGGAAATTTAATCACGCGGGTCAGACGGGTTTGGTATATGGTTTTATTTCGAGTTTTCCTTCTCTTGCATACATTTTATATGCTCATTAAACCCTTAGTGAATAGTATTCTCTCTTCATTTCCGAATAGAAAAACGTTAGACAACTTAAAACTCATTTCTGTTTATTTAGATAACTAAATGCAAAAAAAAAATGTGTAGTTCAAGCCATCAGTCCACTTGAACTACACATATTTTCTTTTTTTTACACTGGAAATGAATGGGTTACTTGTCACATGTCTTCTCTCGCTGATGATGAAGTCCTACTTGCTTTGTCAGTAGATGAGTTGCAAGAGATGGTAATAATGCATGACGCTTTTGAAAGAAAAGGTATGGAAATTAATGTAAAGAAGACGAAAGTTATGGTATTTGAAAGGGATGAAAGTATGACGGAGTGCAAGGTAAATATAAGAATATAGAATATATATATATAATAACAGAAGAATAAATATAAGAATAAGTGCAAGAGTTTTTATATTTGGGATCTACTTCTACTAGAGATGATAAATATGAAAGTGATATTGAAAGAACAGTATGTAAAGTAAATATGGTGTATGGTGCTTTGCGCACATTTATGGGCAGCCAGAGTCTGTTTAGAAAGGCTCGCCTGGCTGTGCATAGGGGCGTGCTCGTACCAACCCTAATGTATGGAAGTGAGGCTGGGTATGGCATTAGAAGCATGAAAGTAGAATCAATGCTGAGGAAATGAGAGCGCTGGGGAGCCTGATTGATGTGATTGAGTGATAGATTTAAGAACAGAGTGATTAGGAAACGTTGTGGTATGAAAATAGATGTAGTGACAAGGATTGAAAAAGCTTTGTTAAGTTGGTTTGGTCATGTAGAGGAAATGAATGAAAGGAGATTCACATGAAGAATTTATAGGGCGAATTTGAACGGAAGTGTTGGAAGGGGAAGATCAAGGTTGACGTTTATAAGAAAGGCCGGATTAAAAGTGCCTAAACCGGAACATTCATGAGGAGATTAATAAACGTGGAGGAGGCAAAAGTGGTATGTCAAGATCGTAGCAAGTGGGGGGAAGTGGTCTCTGTCTGCCTCTATGGGAAAGAGGCGTGAATATATGTATGTATGTATGTATAGTTCAAAAATTCTGTTTAATTACCATATTTACTTATTCTGTTATTGTTAGACATGTACTTGTTTTATCAAATGCTATAATAAACGTGGTGATTATAATAATCAGTTAGGCATACAGGATGATTGAATTTGAAAAGTTTAATTTCTTATGAGGCCCTATTCAATTTTATTACTAAACATCTTCCAAAACGCGAAAGTTTGTGAGTATGTGAAGATGTGAAGATGTTTGTTGCTCTTTCACGCATAAACTACTAAATGGATTTTGATGAAACTTCACGATAATATAGCTTACATATCAGAATAACACATAGGCTATATTTTATCCCAATTTTCCCACGGGAAGAGGAACTGCAGGTGAAACCGCAGGGCGCTGCTAGTATATATATAATTCTCCTTGAATTCAATCGTAGCGCCACCTAGCGGGTCATATTGTAAATTCAAACCATTCTAATATCTCCTTGAACACACACAAAAAATTTCGTCAAAATCGGTTCTGCCAATTAGGAGTTCAGTGACATACACACGTTCACAAGAAATACGTTTATAAAGATATATATAAAGATATAAGTGCTTATATAGAATAAGTCAAAAATTTAATTCCCTAACAATATTAGCAAACTTCCTTACAAAATGAATATATAACCACGAAACGCCTTAAAATAAATAAGGAAGCGACCTTAAACGCGTAAAAAGATATTCTCCGTACTGATAAAAGTTGGAATTTTTAAGGAGGCATCTGAGACCACCCAACGGCGGGTGGTTTTATTTATTGTTTTAATTAAAACAGCATAACTCAGGGTCCGAGTTGGGTTTGTGTGACAGCCAGTAACTCTAAACTAAGCTTCTGGGCAATTCTTTGTCACAATACTGTGAACAAATATACCGTAACAACAATTTATTAATCGATTTTGCTAGTTATAAATATTTAGCGACCTTTGTATTTGCAGCTATATTAATATTATAAAGACGTAAACTTGGATAGTTGGGGTAAACTCTGATATTAACGATGTTAACAATACTCATTTTGTTTTCACTAAAAGAAGCCTACGTTCAGCCTGGCCCAGTATTTATATTTTTTTTTCCACATCTAGTATTGCAACCATTTCTATATGTGAGCTGCAGCTCCTTAAGCACTGGTAAATCCATGATGCTGTGCTGTTGCGCTTCACATAGTTGTATATCCTCTTATTTACTGGCTTATCAGCCAGTTTTGCTTCATGTCTCCTGCTTTGCATAAGAGAAAAGTGGAATCTTTCCAACTCCTCCGGTTTTTGTTTTCTAATTCAATTTGTTGCTGGTCCAAAGACAATTGAAAACGTTTCCTATGATTTCTGAGGGACAAACCGTGGTGTCTTATACGGAGATTATTGTTGAAGACCATTATGAGAGTTGCAGTGGTGGGAATGGGTTCATCATCATCATCATCTCAGCCCATATACGTCCCACTGTTGGGCTCGGGCCTCCTCCGTGATGGAAGGGTAATTGACCTACTATACCGCGCTGGTCAGACGTGTTGGGTTGTATAGGGTTTTATTTCGAGTTTTCCTTCTCGCATAGATATTATATGCGTTTTATATCCCTTAGTCGTCTCGTACGATCACCCACGGCTAAGATACGGGGTGGTGAATTGTATTCTTACTCCGTCACCACACGGAAAAGGGTTACAGGAATGGGTTATTTTTATTTTATTTTTATTATCAGCCCCAAATACAAAAAAAAAATAGTATAAAAATATGTACATCATAATACTACTTTTAGCTTTGCGTCTTTCTATTCATTTAGGTGCCTAAACCCACATGTTGACCGAGCGTTGCCGAGCGGTGGCCAACGTGTGTACACCCAATTTGCCTTGCATGACCAAAGCTCGGTATTGCTCGCCTAGTTAGCCGAATGAAGCGCCAACATGTGTACAGCTGATTTGCCGCCCATTGTCTTCACTCGCCGTCGCTCGTGATCACTTGCCTCACTTCCGATCGGTGTCGGTTTTGTGCACTCGTCGGCGCTCGTCTGTGCTCGGTCAATAGCGTCCACACGTTGTTCTACTCGCCATTAAACGGTTGACATCCATTGCTATAAGACGCGTATAATGTGATAATTCGCTCAACACAATGGATGGTATTTTCAAATTTACACCACTACGTCTAGATATGCATTGTAAATAATTAGATCCCAGTCAGCATATATGTACTTACCCATACCTAGTATCAAAAAGTACCTATCTTCATCATTCATCATCATTACAGCTCATATACGACCCACTGTTAAGCTCAAGCCTCCTCCACATTACGAGGGAAATTGACCTTACTATACTATGCTAGTCAGACAGGTTGGTATAGAGTTTTATTTCGAGTTTCCTTCTCTTGCGTAGATGTTATATGCGTATTATATCCCTTAGTCATCTTTTACGACATCCACGGGCAAGACAGGGTGGTGAATTGTATACTTAGGTACTCCGTCATCACAAGGACATATTTTACATTGTTTTATTTCTGTGAATATTCAGTACTCAGTACCACCTTCCTTTTTTACTACTTACTACTAAGATAATAGTTATACACACTTATTTAATAAATAGCTGAAGCTGCAGCAACGTCAATTTCAATGTCCATAGTGTTTCAGTGCACAATGAGCATTGACAGCGGCCAACGTGTGTGCCCACAGGTTGGCCGCTACCCACTCTACAAATACTCGTCTACATTGGCCACCTGCATTGGCTTTCGCGAACTTATCCAACGTGTGGACACTAGCTCTTGCTTTATAGCTATTTGCCAACGATAGCGTTGGCCTAGGCTCGGCCAACATGTATAGGGGGCTTAGAACTATTATCGAAACGGTATATCCCATGTAGTGACAGTATTAATATTATTTACTAATCCTTAAAATAAAATATGAAATACAGGTATAGAGTAACATTCTGGTATTTTATGTAATGTAATACAGGGAAAGGATTTAAATGTAGTGAATATGATATAACCGTGAAATATGTGCATTTTCGGGTTCTGCTAAAATTCCCAATGGATTTCATTATATTATATTTGGTTGTCAGCATGAAATCTTGGTAATGACTTAACTTATTTATGGAATATTTTCGTGAATTCTTAAACTAAAGATGTATTTAACTGAAGGCATTTGTATCCAAATATAAATTTTAACAACAATCACCGCTATCCTCTGAATAAACCTATGCTGAATATTGCTTCATATTATTTAGCGCGCAATATGCCGTAATCGGAATTTGATTTTAAAATTTATTTTTATTAATTTATAAGATTAGGTATATTTGATTCTTACAGGAATGAAGCTCATGATAATGCTCACGAAGCGTCAAACAAAATCGAAAGTAGGGCATTAAGAATGCTTAAATTATTTGACATTCAGTGACTTTAAGCCTGTTAAACACGTAATGCAGCATAGCGATAATTAATATTAAAATTACCTATGAAAATTAGTGTTGCCCAAAAAAAGTCTTGGTCTTGCGAGACATGCGAGTCCAAGACCAAGACCGCTTAATTTTTGCAAGACCAAGACTGGCCCTGCAAGACTTGAGCAAGACCAAGACTGAGCCTGCAAGAGTCTCGCGTCTTGCATTTTAGTCATATCACCATTTCAGCTTATATACGTCCAACTGTTGAGGTCGTGTCTTCTACATAATAGGAGGGAAATTGACCACGGTGATCGGTCGTGTTGGTACAGGATTTCATGTCAAGTTTTCCTTCTCTTGTACCAATGTTATATACCTATATATTATAGCCCTTACTCGTTTTTTACGATACTCGCGGATAAAATAGGGGGTGATGAAATGTATTCTTACTCCGTCACTACACGGCAAGTCAAATCAGTCTTGAGATATTCATCTATTGGCCAATCGAATCCCAATGTTGGTGTTGGATTTTCAGAATTACCCTTTGGAAAGGCTTGAGGTAAAAATACCATAATCGTCACGCTGTTAGTTAGTCTTGATAAGTTTCACACGAGAGTGCTCTTGCCTATTGTATTTATATATGCGTTTATTCATTAGCCCAACGACGTCCACTACTGGACATAGAAATATGCCTACAATTAATCTACATAAATAAAACCCAGACTGCGAGTCGGGGTGTTATTTTATAAAAGAATTATTATGCGTTGATTGGTATGCGTACATAAAGATCACAATGTAATAATGTGAAAGAGAAGTAAAACTACTAGAAATAAAATTCTATACCAACATGTCTGATTTCACTGAAGTAGCTAAGTAGTTTTATGACCAAAAATTTATGGTATGTAACTAAATAATATGAAGCGCTAATTGGCTATAGGTTTATATCAAACTCGCTGTTACCCGCTCGCCATGTTGAACATTTATTAACTTAAAAATAAATAAATAATGATTTAAGTATTATTTATCTGGGTATCATCGTCATGATCCTCCTGTTCTTATCGCAATTACTTGGGGACGACGCAATATGTACTCCTCTTCCAACGTACATACCTATTGCAAACGATTTTGGCAATGATTTTATAGCTGACGGCGGGTCTGACATCAACCTCCCTGAGAATATGATTGTTAACCAGATGCCATTAGGTCTATAATATAGTTAGAGTTAGTAAGGACTAATATTATAAATGCGAAAGTAAGTTTGGTTTGCGTTGTAAAAGTACTAGCAACCTGCTCTCGCTTCGCTTCGGTTTCAATCGTCTTACCCGCGTTGCTTCCGTTTCCGTGGGAATACCGAGCTAAAATATAGCCTATGTTACTCCCTGATATCATAGCTATCCATTTGTAAAAGAATTTTTAAGCGTGAAAGCGTAACAAACAAACAAACTTACTTTCGCATTTATAATGTTATAAAGGATTAGTATAGATTATGTTTATTTATATTTATGCTTAGCCGTTCCTTGACCATGAGTGCTGAAAAGTGTTCAAATTGTCGGAAAATAAATTATTAAATAGCTAAAACGCGATAAAATCCATTAAAATAGTTTTATTCCAAAAACTTGTTTCTTTTTTAATTCTTATACAACAGAATTAAACAAAATCGATTTTAAATGTCTGATAGATAATTTTCAAGTCAGGTCGTTGATGAATTATTGATATAAGTACCTAAGCTATACCTACACATTACACTAGCCAGGCGACTAGGTAGGTAACTAGTCCATTTATTTCTTTTCAATCCATATACCTACATCCCACTGTTAGGCACGCATCTGCTGGGGATCATATGGGCAGTTGAAGTCAAATTAATCTTAAGAAATATTGAACCTACCTAACTAATGATTTTTAACACCGGTAATGAAATAACATATGGTGATAAAGTAAGAATACAATTTACCACCCCATGGATATCGTAAAACACGAGTAAGGGATCTAATGTGTAGATAAAATCAGTGCAAGAGAAGAAAAAGTCGACATAAAATTTTATACAAACACATCTGACCAGCGCGGTCATTACCTCTGCCATTGTGGTGGAAGCCCGTGCCCAATTGTGGAACTAATATCGGCTGACATAAATTAAATAATCATACACTCCGTAATAGGTAAGTTTTAATACCAATAGAAAAATGTGCCTACATCTAAAACACCAATATCAATCACTGATAGCTATTATTATGTTACTTAGTGTATTAGTACCTACCATCAAATCATCAACTCATTCCTTTTTATAACCCCAACATTGGGTACCGTTGTCCTTTATCCATTATAAAGGTAGATAGATAGGTAGGTATTTGTATAGATTATCTAAAAGAGTTTGCCTTAATAACCAATAACCTTAACAATATACTTTAACAATAAACTTCCTAAGTATGTACGACTGCTCAAAAGCTTAAAAATCATTCTCGTTACATACCTATACTTATGTGGTTAGGGCTGCCATCTTCTTTTTGTGTAAATAAAGTACATTGCTTAATTGTTGAATAAAAAAGTACGTAGTGTTCAAAAAGTACAACATTATTCTACTTTAAAACATAATTTTATTTATTTTTACCAAATTTTAGGAAATAGGTAGTTATCACTTTCTCAATAAGTCACAACATCTTTGTACCTACTCTAAATTTATTTCTAATTGTAAGTAAATAATTCATTTTATCAGTTTCAATGACAATTTATTTCATTTTAATATTAATTCTAGTGAAATAATCTCGTAGGAAAATAAAGCATCCTCGCGGACTTTATATTTTAAATACAGAATAGATAAAGCCACTTGAAGAATAACTTGAATTATATAAACTCACCTTAACAATTTAACTCAAAAAATGTAACAAAGGCACGGACAATAAGTCTGTGGACCATCAACAAAATAAAATTAAAATAAAATACAGAATAGAATACAATTACTCGAAATAACGTACAATACTTTATGATAAATTAGGGGTGGCAACCCTATATTCGAGTGTAAGTAAGTAAATGCGTACATAAACTTATTCCGTGAGTCGTAGACAGACGGACACGCGGCTAACAGACCGACTGTAGGTGTCACTGATTCTTTGTCGTAGAGCCAAACCTATTAGGGACCCACGCTGTTCTGGTCAGTAGAAATATTTTTACACGTAAAATATGTAGGTAAATAACCGCTATTTTCTTTACTGTTACTTATCCAGAATCTATATAATGTGTCATCATCCTTCTTTGCTGTGATTCTGTTATGGATTACTACTACTAAAGGACATATACCTACCGTAGATACCTACCGTCACTGCAAAAGATTGTAATTTCGAAACAACGTCGTATGCCAATCCGTTGCGCCTAATGCCGCCCTAGCCGAGCCAGCGGGTGACTGGACCCGGGAATAGTCCGTTACCCGCAGAGAGGTTGACCGCGACAAACCGCGTCAAACCACGACCTACTTACCTTTCTACCTTTTAGGTACCTAGGAATTTCTTAGCGATGTTCAAGATACGTAGGTGACTTACACTCAAATGTCATCAAATGGCATCAACATCAAATGTCCTTATTTTTTTTAGGTCTTAAGTTTAATATTTTATATATTACTACAAATGTCCCATTCTGACATAATAAAAATAGTTTTTTTTTTTTGCACCAGTCACGCTATGCGTACGCCAGAGGAACGCTGCTGCCCACTCCTTTGGTGCTTTTCTGGACGGTTTTACACCTCAGTTGCTTTGAATGGTTAAATTTGGATGTGTTCAGACCATAGCCTACCTACCTAAAAAGAGGTTTCCAAATATATCCATTTTATATGGAATTCTTGTTTAGTATAGGTACCTACTTATTTCATCTGAAAGACTTCGTTACAAACATTGCTGTCTCAAATGAAATGCCTTATAAGGCTATAAGATAGTATTAAAAGGCAATAGATGATGATTTTGTACATCTTGACTAAACAGACTATGTCAATATTAAAAGCCTTTAAGACCAGGTAGTCATTTCGGTGCAAACCCTAAAACTTTCACAAAAATATATATAATAAACGTACTATACCACGCCAGTCTAAGAGATTGGTACCTATAGGGTTCTAATTATTGACAACACTCTTCAATTTATTTCAATTATAATTTTGAAATCATTATAAGAAGGAAAGGCATAATATCCCCAAAAATGAACCGTACTATTCGATGTAGGAGGGTTGCAGTAATAGTCCAAATGCATCCGGATAATCAGCCAGTTGTCCTGAGGATACCTTATTCAGAGGCAAGAATCAATAGAAATCTTTCAGTTAATTTTTAAATCAGTTTGTACATTCGGTTGTTGGCATTCTTGTAGGACCAAGGTTTTATTTACTTATTTACCAATATAAAATGTAACTTGCCTGCCTACAGTTTTCTTTTTCAAGTAGATACAGGTACTATCAACCATGAAAAAGTTGTTGATGTTCCTTCCTCAATATTCACTTCAAAGACGGCATTTTGTTATGTAGGTATGATTCAATGTGCTATCCTATAAGTTTTATATTCATTTTATTTTTGTTTGAGATACTTACTGTTTAGATCATCAGTAATGAGAAATATCAAGAAGGTAATTTTCCATTGTATATATTGCAATAGTTTGTAACCGGTCTCCTGTTTGATGTCAACCTTTGTTGGAAATATGATTGTTGATCAGCCAGCATCAGATAAGAGTCAGTCCCAATCGATATAAAACTCTTAATCGTCTTTTACTACGCTCACGAACAATTTAAGAATTGTTAGTATTCGTACCTTTCACACACACAGGATTGGGGATTTCTAATTTTTTTGCAATTGGCAATTGCTTTAACAAAAAAATTTTTTTAGAAAATTTAATAACATTTTTACTCGAACTAGATTTCAAAATCGGGTACTTATTCATCAATTCATACCACTTAAGCAATTGCAAATTTTAAAAGTGCATTATTATAATCAGTTGTAAATCTATTTCAAGATAAATAGAAATACTTGTGAGTTATTTAACGCTTTCTAATCATTGTTATATGTAGGTACGTATGTTATTTTAAGAAGTTGATTTGTTTTATATATTCTACCATAAAATTGTAACCATTATATGATTCAATTATATTTAAAATTCTGCTAAAATGAGCTGTGTATTAATATTTTTGTCAGTAAAATAATCACGCGAGCATGAATGAATGTTGAATTCCTAGCTGTACGAACATTAATTTTAATAATGTTGCATAATTATAATATGAATACAGAGGTTCGCTTCTTAATGTGGTTGTTACACCAAATTTATATTCCTTAATAAATATATTGTTATAATGTATAGTTGAAATAAAATTAAGATTACCGTTGTAATATTTTTATTTAACAGATCTTTATAAATTTTAGTCACAGGCATTACGCAAGTACAGAGATTTTATGCTGTTTTAATTATTACTTTCATTTTGTCTTCATTATAATCGTTATTACCTTTAATATTCGATATTTATCGTGTTCGGCTACATTTTAATATTACTGTGAATTATATTGTATTTTAAACCTATATAAAAAGGAACTAACAGTGCATTTACTTAGCCGGAATATTAATTAGGTAATGCTTAAAACTACGTAAAGGATATTATATGTAAAAAAATAGAATAAAAGATGTATTGCGAGGAAAAATTACTGCAATTTATCAAATTAAAATTGCCGGCCAAATTATTAACCTATGACTATACTAACCTATGTAATAGTTATTAAAACTATGGAAAAATTCACATTTAAGTTCTATGTCTTAATCTATTTTAAATATAAATTGTCAATAAATAAATAGTATATATTAATAAAAAAAATCTCCTTTATGGTTCATACAACCATTTACAGCAACATATTAAATTGGAACAAAGGCTAAACTCCTAACAAGTTAAATCTAGTAGGTATATGGTTTTACAAAATTCCCTAGCAGTCATGTACAGCTTATATTAGCTATAAAAGAGATGAATACATTTTCTTTATTCATAATATTACCGACATTCGCACAATTTTAAATTACAATTATGATATGACATGTCATGCATAGCGAACAAGACTACAAAACCAAGTTTGATTTTAATTTATCAACAATAAATGTTAATGATTAGAATCAAAAAGGGAAATATCGTTTATTTACGTTCTCTACAGTATGTGAATTCGAATAATAAAATATAAAAAATAGAAAGTGAAGATATTTGCATTTCAAATAACTTCTTATTTTATTATGTTCTACGTCTTCCATCTGTAGACACAAATTATTTTTTTTTAATTATATTTTAAAACCACTGACGCAAACTCGTCTGTAGGACTATTTAGATAAAATCAGTTTAATTTTTAAAAAGAGTACAGTTTCAATTAGCATGGCTTAATCGTCTTTTATTTCACAATACTAATACGAATATTTTCGAGTGTTTCATGAGTAATCTCATATTAAAAAATACAGCTTATAGCAATAGTCAAGAGAACTGTACCTACTCTAGCTTTAATATTGAGCAAATGGTAGCCAAGTGATTATTTTTTTATAAATCTGTCATTTTTTACTTAAATCTAATCAAAAAACTCGTCAAGTCCAACATTCGAGAGTGGGTACAGTGTAAGCATTAGTCATGCATTTATTCCGTTACCTTTGAAAGTCTAAGCGACTTGATGTTAATAACGAATGATTAAAATAACATTTTGAACTTAAATCACAAATGTTAATGGTCTACTAAAAATTTATTTCAAGAAGTACAATATTACTTTCATAAATTGACTTCAGTGCCACCAGAAATAATTATTCAACAATGTTTCTTTATCATATATTAACATAATATCTATATAACAATCTTGAGAACTGGAACATCAGATCATAGAGAAGTTTATAATATATAATTATAGAATTATACACTGTTCACTCCAACAGTACCAAAAATGGAATCACTAAAGTTCAGAGTGTAGTTGCGAGTCACTCCAATTGTTCATAGCGCTCATAAAGCGCAAAACTTCAGCTATGGGCAATCCATTGAGTTTGGGCTTGGCGGGCCGCCCATAACGCTGTATGGCGGGCTATGCGGCGGCAGCGATTGGATGGAGCCCATCGGTCCATGATACATGTCCATTTCGAGAGATGCATCTGGGGAACATTTCTCTGTCATCTTGTTTTCTTGCTTTGTAACCATTCGTCGCCATTTTGCCCGCGCATTCTGGAACCACACCTGAGAACAAAATAGGATGCGATCAGCATAATTGTATTACGTACACTTTGTATTATGACTCCTAAACATTCTCAACAGAATAATTACAAATTTCCTATGCATTATACAAATTAGACGCTTCGAATTTCGTTTTCAAAGTCATGTCCCCTCTATCTTATCAAAATCGAATTAAGTAAATTAATAGCATATTAAATGACAATGATTAAAACTTAATGATGGGTATTTAAATCGATTCTAGATAAGCAATCAATAATTTTGGGGATGTAGAATGAGCTTATTTGTATAATCCACTGTAAGTAATGTTTTTAAAAAGTTTATTAAATCGCTATCAAGGAGGATGAGATCACAAACGCACAGACATAAAATTAACTACGTCGCAAAAAATCTCGCCTTGAAATTTTGGGGCTTCTGGAGCGCATTGCACGCGGAAGGTGGATGCCTGATGATCCAGTTTACGCGGCACGTGATTGCGTTCTTGTCCGCCACTTACGTTTCAAAGTGATTTTATCTGTAATTAGCTGATTTGTTGCATAACTGTCGCGAACTCAGCGTTCCGACCTGTTGTTGTGTGCTGTGAAAAAATCTGTGACTGACGTCACAAATCATATAGAATCCTTAAGAAGTTCTTTCCTGTAGTATTGAGATTAATAAGCCAATTAATTTAAAATGTGATTCCAGTGCCCATTTAAAAACAAAGCTACCTAAATTTTAGATAACACCTAAAGCAATATAAACGACACATAACAGTTGTTACATGGCACTTGTATATTAGCAAATACCTTCGATTTCACCTGCTTAGTTCAAGTTCCTGAGGAAATAATATGAGCATAAAATAAAACGTATTATTTTAACATTACAAACGGACACTTTAATTTTATTTATTTGTATAGACGACTTTATGTTATTAGCTAATACTTTGCTGTTATTGGTGAAAGTGAGAATAAGTCATTTAAATAACTCATACCTACTTATATTGTAGCAGGGTTCATCCATTTCACCTGGAAATGGATGAACCCTTGTCTTCAACTCTACATTTCCAGCGATCATTTCTACCACGTACCTATGTGCAGACACTGGAATAAACTAGTAGCGTTGCCCGAGCGCTATGATATGTCCTTCTTTAAACAAGATATAAGAAGAGTATTTTTTCACGGTAGTTATAGGTCTAGCTGTGCCCCTGCTATTGCGAAGGTCCATATGCTGCAGTATCAATTATCAACAGGTGTACTGCTTGCTCCTTTCCCACCCTCGGCATTAAAAAATAATCTTTTTATAAAGGTTAATGCTAGAAGATTTAAAAAAAATGTAGAAGATTTATATTCAATCTCAGAACGATTAGTACTAGGTATATAAATTCTCAAAATTATCAAAATCCAATTTAAAAATTACAAATCTCGTAGAATTTTAAATCTTTTAAGAACCTTTTAAGCCTTTATGAGATTTGAAGAACTTTTCAATCACCGGTCGTCCGCCCACATAGCATAAGAATTGTAAGTACCTACGTGTACGCCAGATTATGGGGTGGCCCCGCCGTATATTTCGTTGTCCCGGACGAAGCAGACGGAGTGTGATCATACCATAAAGTATCCTCTAAAAAATCAAAGGACTTTACAATACCTCAGTTCAAAAATGCTCTGTGTCAGTCTCTAATAGATTGGTGGATAGGTATAGATATGCCGCCGTGTTCGTCATGGATGACAAGTAACTCGATACCTGTGGTCGGACCAATGCCGAAAGGGTGGAAATGCCGTGGTGGTTATGGGGCCGCGCGGTACTCTTTGGTGGTTCCGTATAGAATGGAGGCCGCATTGCGCTGACCACAGCGCCAAAAACAAATTCTAAATAAAATTTGGTCAGCATGGTTTAATTTTTTGTATTCGAACTGTTACTGAAATTGATTGACTGTTAATAAATTGATGAAATTTATGTTTATTTTAAATTTATGAAATATATGTTAAATTTATGAAATAATTAAATTTATAATTTAGAATGAATTTATAATTTAGCTTTATTTCATCCATTCATCCATCCATCCATTTCAACCCGTAGACGTCCACTGCTGGACATTTAATTAATTACAACTAATTATTAACAACAAAACAATTAATAAATTTATAATATATTTTTTTTAATTTATCTTTAATACAATAGTTTCTTATTCGATTACGATAAAAAGTTGGTTCAGATATTTTCACCACGAAGATTAAAATATCCAAACAAGACTATATGATACTCAAACTGATTGCCAGTTTGTTTGTTCTTGTATTCAATTCTTCAAGATTCAGGCACTCGGTTTGCGCGTGAGCGAATCTCATGACCAATCACGCGCGGCGACATGTAAGCCCCGCCCCCCCGCGTTATGGCGGCTTAAAGATGCCATACGCCAAATTTAGCTGGCCGTTTCTTTGCTGGCCCTGAAATGGTTGAATGCCCGGAAAAAGCGTTCGGCAGTTCAATAACATTGCCCGTATTTTATAATACGTAAGTAGTACTGACTATATTACGTAACTATGTTGTTAGTCGCAGCACCGATTTTCATACAACTGTGCCGAAATGTGAATGCTTGTTTAATAGCAAATAATTCAATTTTGATCAATTTGACAATGAAAATCTATATCGAAGCTTTTATTGATTTGTTAATTGAAATGACAAAAACCTCTAAAACTTAAGTACGTACAGTTTTTTATTTAGACACAGACGAAAACAAAATCGTTTGACTAAAAGCCTATAGTAAAGTAAAATTTATCATCAACATCACAATTCATATACCTACTTGGGTCCAGCCTCCTAAACATTTGGAGGGAAATTGACCTATTATACTACGCTAGTATAGGTTTTGAGTAAATTTTATTTCAAGTTTTCGTCCCACTAATTGGTTTGAGCCTCCTCTATGTTTGGAGGAAAATGGACCTACAATACCACGCTAGTACCTATAGGTTTTGAGTAGGTTTTATTTTGAGTTTTCGTTCCACTACTTGGCTTGAGCCTTCTCCACGTTTGGAAGAAAATGGACCTACAATACCACGCTAGTACCTATAGGTTTTGAGTAGGTTTTATTTCGAGTTTTCATTCCACTACTTGGCTTGAGCCTTCTCCACGTTTGGAAGAAAATGGACCTACAATACCACGCTAGTACCTATAGGTTTTGAGTAGGTTTTATTTCGAGTTTTCATTCCACTACTTGGCTTCAGCCTTCTCCTCGTTTGGAAGAAAATGGACCTACAATACCACGCTAGTACCTATAGGTTTTGAGTAGATTTTATTTCGAATTTTCGTTCCACTACTTGGCTTGAGCCTTCTCCACGTTTGGAAGAAAATGGACCTAATATACCACGCTAGTATAGGTTTTGAGTACCTAAGTTTTATTGCGAGTTTTCGTGCCACTACTTGGCTTGAGCTTTCTCCACATTTGGAAAGAAATTGACTTATACTACTCTAATGTAGGTTTTGAGAAAGTTTTATTTCGATTCTTCCTTTTCTTGCATAGTTATATACAAGATAATCCTTAGTCACCTTTTACGACACACAGCAAGAGAGAGGGGCGGTGAATTATATTCTTACTCCGTCACCATAGGGAATAAAGTAAAATGTAAATGCAATACCATTCATCAACCTCTATATTGCTTGTGGAAGTCGTAAACGAATACAAAGGGATGTAATATGCAGATGACATCGATGCAAAAAAAGTAAAACTTAAAGCCCTGAACATCTGATCAGCGTAGTAAATGTGGATCACATTCACTCCATCTTGTGTGGGCTGAGATGAAACAGGAAGAAATAGGTAACAACTATATATTTATTTTGCAAAATTAACTTAGTTTCCGTGTGGTGACGGAGTAAGAATGCAATTCACTATTTCCTATCTTGCCCGTGGATGTCGTAAAAGATGAGTATGGGATATAATATGCATATAACATCTGTGCAAGAGAAGGAAAACTCGAAATGAAAACCTATACCAACATGTCTGAACAGCATGGTATAGTAGGTAAAATTTCCTCCCATTGTGGAGGAGACCCGATCCCAACAGTGGGTCGTGTGTGGGCTGCGATGCGATGAACTTAGTTTAAACTAGCAACCCGCCCTCGCTTCGCTTCGGTTTTAGTCGTTTTACCCGAGTAGTCCCCGTTCATGTGGGAATACCGAGATAAAATATAGCCTAGTTTACGCCCTGATATTATAGCTTTCCATTGGTGAAAGAATTTTTGAAATCGGCCCAGCCGTTTTGAAGATTACCCGGAACAAACATACAGACGGACAAAATTTTTTTAATCTGTATTTTAGGTATAGGTGTCGTGTAAATAACCGTATGAGCATGAAAAAAGCCTATTATTTTGACATTACAAACAGACATTCCAATTTTATTTATTGGTACAGATGTAGAATAGAATTTTTAGTATTTAAAGACTATTACATTGTACAACATAATAAATTTCAAACCAATCATTGCATCCAACCCATGACTGTCCGCCTATTACACACTGTTTGACTAATTGAATAATTGATTAGCAGTTAATTTGAATGTCTTGTTATGTTATCTTAACGTGCTAATATATTATTAAGACATGAAATAACTAGAACAATAGAGTCGATGTTATGCTAAAAAAATTATAAAAGCTTATATTAGTAAAGTAACTAGTGAATTGACATTGCCTGCACAGGTGGCGTAGTGGTTAGGATACTGACCTACTCTAAGTGACATGGGTTCGATTCCCATGCAGAACAAACATTATCATTATAATTACTTGATGACTTGGCATAGCCAATAATCATCATAAACAAGCTCAAAGTCGCTCGGCGCGCTATGGAGCGGGTTATGCTCGGGTTGCTCGGCGGGTATTGCCCGTGGATATCGTATAGGCCGACTATGGTATATAATATGCACATAATATCTGTGCAAGAGAAGAAAATCTCGAAATAAAACCCTGTACCAACATGTCTGACCAGCATGGTATAGTAGGTAAAATTCCCTCCCATGGTGGAGGGGGCCCGAGCCCAACAGTGGGTCGTATGTGGCCTGTAATGATGATGATGATGAATTTCAAATCATTTATTATGCATAAACGCCGCGGGAGCACTTACATATTGTCAATTCTTACATTATATTTCCACCGTTCCGTAATCTGCACTGAGATGATCTGGCAAGAAAATCACCAGGTCTTTTTTTTTTTTTGTTGGGACTAAGCCCACCACACATTGCCACCATTGTAACTCCTGTAAGCCAGGATCCACAATGGTCTCCATAAATGACACCGAGGTTTGACCCTCAGGCAGTCCCGGGATATGATTTTAATTGTCTTGGGACCCGCAACAAATTTAATTAGAAAAGATTAAAGAGGAGGAGTTGGAAAGAGAGATTCCACTTCCCTCCTAGGCAAAGCGGGAGACAGGAAAACAAAATGACTAGTCAGCCAATAAGTAAAAAGGTGTACAGCTACGATAGCGCAGCAGTACGGCACCACGGATACGGCAGAGCTTAACGGGGCCTATATGTGAGCGTTAAGATTGATTGCTACAGTAGGTATGGCAGAAACGCATGAACGCACGGAAATTTTCTCGAGTTGTACAAGGTCCGTATAGTATACTACCCCACAGGTGACTTGCAAGCTGTTTAACATAAGGTTACGCTCGTTTCGCCAGAGATCGCACTCCCAGAGAATGTGATGTGCTGATTGTTCATACTCGTGGTCAGATGTGGAACATTGACATAATGGTGATGGTACAAGTTTAAAAGGAAATAATTTACTTTTAAAGTTGTCCTGGCCAGTTAAAAATTGGGCCACAAAGTGGTCAACCTCCAGCCATACCTTCTCCAGGCGCTCCCGGATGCATGGAAAGAATAGATCAAATCACCAGGTCTGTCTATGTTTTATTTATTTCCCTTCCTTTAAATAACATTACATACATTGATATGCTCATGCTTGTTAATAGCTCCAGTGTGATGCCCTTCGAACTATGATATAATACAATTCTCAAAACACAATACATATACATATATCGACTACATACGCATATATTTAACTCTCTTCGGATATGAACTCATAATACTTTGCACCCAAGGTCGTTATTTAGACCACGAAGCGATATGTATAATCAAACTACGATAGTTTTACTATTATAGAAACAAAAGATGATTGATGACATCTCACTAACAAGATAACGCTACTTGGTGGTCTACGAACAATATGTTTTTGTTATGAATGACATTGTTACAGCTAGTTGATACTGGTATGTTGTAACTACTGTTTTAAAGCTAACAGTGATAACTTTGTGAGAAAACTGACAGACTACTACGCAAAGGTTGCCATTCCGAATTCATTGCGAAGCTTGAAGTTAAACATACCTACCTATATATCCTTAATAATATTATAAATGCGAAAGTAAGGATGTTTATTTGTTACGCTTTCACGCTTAAAAATTTTTTTACAAATGGATAGCTATAAAATCAAGGAGTAACATAGGCTATATTTTAGCCCGGTATTCCCACGGGAACGGAAACAACGCGGGTAAGACGATTGAAACCGAAGCGAAGCGAGAGCAGGTTGCTAGTACTTTTACAACGCAAACCAAACTTACTTTCGCATTTATAATATTAGTCCTTACTAACTCTAACTATATTATAGACCTAATGGCATCTGGTTAACAATCATATTCTCAGGGAGGTTGATGTCAGACCCGCCATCAGCTATAAAATCATTGCTAAAATCATTTGCAATATGTACGTTGGAAGAGGAGTACGTATTGCGTCGTCCCCAAGTAATTGCGATGAGAACAGGAGGATCATGACGATGATACTCAGATAAATAATACTTAAATCATTATTTATTTATTTTTAAGTTAATAAATGTTCAACATGGCGAGCGGGTAACAACGAGTTTGATATAAACCTATAACCAATTAGCGCTTCATATTATTTAGTTACATACCATACATTTTTGGTCATAAAACTAGTTAGCGACTTCAGTGAAATCAGACATGTTGGTATAGAATTTAGATTTAAAAAATTCTTTCACCAATGGGAAACTATAATATCAAGGCGTATAATCTAGTACATAGGCTATATTTTATCCCAGTATTCCCACGGGAACGGGAACTACGCCGCGGGCAAGGCACCTGAAACCGAAGCGAAGCGAGGGCGGGTTGCTAGTCTTATATAAAACTACTTTACGGATTTTATCGCGTTTGTATTTGATTTTTGATTGCCTGACGTTTCGAACACTTTGCAGCGTTCATGGTCACGGGCGGACTATCGGTTCGGGTCTCGTGAATTACCGTCTGTACTTATAGTAATAACTTTTTACTCGACTGTTCTAAGAGAGCCGTTCTAAGTCCGCCCGTGACCATGAACGATGAAGTGTTTGAAACGTCGGGCAATCAAAAATCAAATACAAACGCGATAAAATCCATAAAGTAATTTTATTTAAAATGTGTAATACTCGCGTAAACATCAGAAATCATATATATTTTCTTCTTCTCGAATATTAACATCCCTTTCATTACTCGTGGATGACGTTAAAGTAGATTAAGAGTTTAAAATAGACCGAGGTGAACTTCATCTGTTGCCGTCTGGTCAACAATTAACATTCTCAAGTAAGGTTGATGTCAGGCACGTCGGTTATGGAACGGGAACGCGAGCGTCTGCTGACTCGTTGCGTCGCCGGCGACCCGGGTGGAGGAGGCGACAATATGCGCACCTACCCCCACTGCTCTGAATAATGACGACAGGACATGGCCATACAGCCATGTGTTGGGGTTGGGTGTTGAATGTCATCAGACGATCTCTCCAGCACCCTGTAAAAGCGCGGCAAGGCCGCTGTGGTTTTAGTGGGTATTGCGGCCGTGAATGTGGCCCACGAGACCCACACGTCCACCGGTCCAACACTAGTGGGGGACAGTGCGTAAATGCATTTCAACAACGTGAAAAAAATAAAAAAATAGGTCGTCTATTGCAATATGTACGATATACATAAGAAAGATCGATCCTAAGTAATTGGGTAGCAAGATGATAATGATCATAAGCTTTATCGTATTCAACAGAAATCTAACGAAAATTGGTTTTTAAGGTATTTTTTTAAGGAAATATGTTTCACAGAATAATAAATACTATTAAATTGTTTGTAATTTTTTTATACGATGAAAACACAAGTGAAATGTTGTCGTCTTTAACTTAACATAATTTCAACACTGACTTTAGACAGTCTAATGAATATGGAAAATACAGAAAGAAAACATTAAACATATTATACTTTTTTATTAGCTTCTTAATACGCATATAGATAGATAGATAATACTTTATTTGTACACCAATTACAAGAAAAACTTAAATAATAGTTATAACCCAGTATGTACAAAGGGCGGCCTTATCGCTTATAAGCGATCTCTTCCAGGCAACCTTAGGATGAATAATATAACAGAAAAGGGAGATGGTAGGTAATTTGTTGCTGGTGGTACTGAAAATCAATTCTAAATAACATTATGACTGTGTAACTAATAAATATTATGTGTTAATATCTGTAACCCTAATACTGTAAAAATATAAAACAATATAAATTAGTAAATAGTAGATAATTGCATTTATATCTTAAATATATATTTGCATATAAATAAACATACACACATACACATTCATAAACATAAACATACATACACATATACATACATACACAAATATATATATTACAGGAACTCGCACGTTTTATGAACTTAAAATATTATAGCGATAAATAGTAATCGATAGCGATAGTAGCGACAATCTGTCAACTGTTTTTTAAATGTAGTTAAAGTCGGGGCTTGTCTGATTGTTACTGGTAACGCATTCCACAACGTTGTAGCCTTTACAGTAAAAGACTTACCTATGAAATTAGTGAAGTGTGTTGGTACCTTTAATTTCAAATTTTCAGATGATCTCAAGGATTTTGTATGTATGTCATAGAGGTACTTAAATCGATCTTTGAGATAGACCGTTGGATTAAATAATATATTATATAAGAATGTAAGTATATATATTGATTGCATATATTCCATATATTGATTGATTTGTCGCTATCATAAGAAAGAATCTCCCTGATGTTGCGTTTACGCGGCAGTACTAACAGTATCCTTGATTTTTTTATGAATTGGTGGCAGACACTGATGTTTCATAATTTGTTACACCTCATGCCAATTTTTAAAAATATTTGTGGGCAAATTATTACTAATACCTATCTTCTCTGTAATAAATGTTTATTATTATTAATACACTGTAAGACCAGTCCCACCCCATAAGCGAAGTAATACTATGATTTATCTTCAGTAGCTTATTTGGTGAAATACACATAAAGGTATATTCAATTTGATATGTTCTAAGGCATTGTGATGTCATAAGTACGAAATAGTACTGGATGCGGGTGACAGACTGTCTGCAACTTAATCATTCGTGAACCTTGGCTAGTTAAGGAATAAATACTTACCCTACTTCAAATGACGACCCTAATTACCACAAATAAGCCGAGGAATAATACACTTTTGGGCTCGAGCCTCCCCTACAATGGGAGGAAAATTGACCTACTATATCAAGCTGGTCAGACGTGTTAGTATAGGCTTTTATTTAGCGTTTTCTTTCTCTTGAATAGACGTTATATGTATTTAATATCCCTTAGTCATCTTTTACAACACTCAGGGGGCAAGAGAGGGCGCGGTGAATTGTATTATTACGCCGTAACATGCCACACTGAAAATCCACTAATGGTAGTGTAATACATCCATTTTTTTATATTACCGGTTTTTTTTTTTGGCGTGGGCTGCGGTCGGCGCGCTCCTCGAGCCACTCCGTCCGGGGCGACAGAGGGCCGTAAGCACGCAACACCCGCAATCCACCCGAAAACCACGTCGCCTTCGTCGTTGGGCCGACCACTGGAACAGGGTTACTTGTCATCAGTGGTCGGCCCGACGGAATACCCCCTACGTGGGGTACCCTCCCATCGACCGACGTCCCCCCCTCGGGGAAGGCGTCGGTCTTTCCTCACGCGGTCGGCCTCTCGGCGGGTGACGGACTAATCCCCGGTCACGTCACCCGCGGCTTTATGTTACCGGTGATGGTAATCGAGCACACCTGATGGTAAGCGATACTGCCGCACATAAACCTTTGCAATGACAGGGACACAGCTAGGTAATAGCCTAGATAATGACCTACCGCAAAATAAATGGTCTTTTTAAACCACATTTAAAGAAGGGCATGTCATAGCGGTCAGAAAACAGCAGCAGATAGTTTATTCCAGAGCCTGCATGTGAGAGAAATGATCGCTGGAAACGTTCAGTTGCAGACTAGAAAGTTTCCAGATAAAATGGATTAACCAGGCTATGCTGTTGAGAGTGGGTGTGAGTACATTGATAAAACAGTAACTGTGGTACCAAGTCAAACAGTTTCCTCAAAGCACTCGCCATAAAAGAGCTGGTATACAGAGTGATCCAGTCTCTCCGCAGCTCCAATAAACTATGCTAGATTAACAGCAACAGATTTCCATATTCTTACGTGGTACTATAATTTCTATAATATAATTTCTGGTGGAATAAGAATACAATTCACCACCCCTTGTCTTGCCTGTGTGTTGTAAGAGACGACTAAAGGATTAAATGTGCATGTTATATGCAACAGAAAACTGAAAAAGAAGATAGAATGATTGAAAAGCAAGGCAATATTGCAAAATTCTATTCCAACCCGTCAGACCGATGTGTCTCTTTCTCACCCATTATGGAGTAGCCTCGTGGCCAGTGGTGGGACTTATATAAGCTGAAACGATGTTGATAATTTCCTAGCGTATGGTAGCTGTGATATACCTCTGCTTACCTCTTAGGAGATAGGCTCTAATCACAAAACTTCTAAAATAAACGTACCACTTTACATAGACAATTGACTTGAAACCTATCATAACCACACAAATGCACAACAAATGCAAAATTGGGACATCACAATTGATAATACGTGAAGATAAATAGCTAAAACATACTCGTATCTAAATCACGTCTTGACTGAGCCAGAGGCCAAACCCACAATGTTACTATTCTTACTCACATGTCGAATAAATAAGCACGGTAGGCCACCTCATTAGTTATACCGTCAAACGTACACAACAGACAAAAATAACATCTATCACTCAAAACATACGAGTCAATCTGCTTTACACACTCACATGTAAAG
Organism: Lymantria dispar; assembly: GCA_032191425.1. Lineage (NCBI taxonomy): Eukaryota > Metazoa > Arthropoda > Insecta > Lepidoptera > Erebidae > Lymantria > Lymantria dispar. The sequence continues at coordinate 10,895,596 of CM063440.1, forward strand.
ACAATTGAAAACATTCACCCGAGTAATTTTTCAGCGGTTGCCGGCTAACGACATACATTTTTATTTATGAAGTTCTTTTTAGCTTTTGCAACAACTAAATGATATACGTTTAATGAAATATGGCGTTGTCGGATCTCAAGATAAATTATTGTCAAATGCGGGATTGAGCTGTGTTTTATAATGACATTTAGCGGTATAAAATTTGGGACGATACAAAATCACTATCACATAATTTGTTATAAAAAAAAACAGAACATATTATCTACTTTTGAACATGCTTTGATTTAGTAAAACTACTAAAGTTTTGATTTGAAGTTTTTTGTGTGTTTATAGCTGTTAGCCGCAGATGACTTTCACAGCTTAGCCCGGACTATGGGTGAGCGCTGAGGGCTCTCAACCCGAAATGATTTGAAGTTCAAAGACAGATTTATAAAATACTAGCATCCCGCCCTCACTTCGCTTCGGTTTTAGTCGCCTTACCCGCGTAGTTCCAGTTTCTGTGGGAATACCGGGGTAAAATATAGACTATGTTATTTTTGATATTATAGCTTGCCATTGGTGAAAAAATTTAAAAAATCGGTTCGGTAGTTTAACCGTGAAAGCGTAACAAACAACCAACCAAATAAACTTACTTTCGCATTTATAATATTAGTAAGGATTTTCATCAGCATCTCATATAGGTATGTCTTACCTACTAGTAGGCTCGAACCTCCTCTACTTTGAGAAGGCAATTAACTATATCACGCTGCTCAAACGTGTTGGAATAGCGTTTTATATCGAATTTTCCTTCTGTTGCATAAATGTTATATGCAATTTATATCCCTTAGTTATCTTTTACGACAGCCGTAGATAGGGTATGTACCTACTTACTAAGTCACCATGTGGAAAAATATATAATTTTTTAAAGACATCCCTGCGAATTTAGGAACACAGAGACAATAGTTAAATGGACCTAATCTATCTGATTTTAATAGTGGATTAAGTCACATTTTTTTCCGTGTGGTGACGGAGTAAGAATACAAATCACCACTCCCTATCTTGCCCGTGGATGTCGTAAAAGACGACTATGGGATATAACATGCACATACCATCTGTGTAAGAGAAGGAAAACTCGAAACGAAATCCTATACCAACATGTCTGACCAGCACGGTATAGTAGGTCAAATTCCCTCCCATTGTGGAGGAGGCCCGAGCCCAACAGTGGGACGTATGTGGGCTGCGATGATGATGATGATGAAGTCACATTTAGAGCACAAATTTTGGATATGGGCTTAGATGCTAGGGCTAAGGTAGTTTGTGGCAGTCCTTTTTTACATTGTGTCCAATTCCTAGTCACCAAGAGAAAGCGTTGTTAATTAATTTAATTATAATATACTAGCTTCTGCTCCCGACTTGGTCCACGTGGTATAGATACTTTGGGCTAACGCTAACTTTAACCTAAGACTTTGTTTACGTAGAAGGTGAAAATATTTCCATGATATTTTATAAAGGAAAAAAACCCGTTTTGAAACATTCTTCATTGGTACTTGGTTTCTGTTAATCTTAGCATGATGATATATAGCCTTGCTCGATAAATGGGCTATCTAACACTAAAAGAATTTTTCAAATCGCATCCGTAGTTCCTGACATTAGCGCGTTCAAACAAACAAACTCTTCAGCTTTATGTATTACAATATACACAGTGACTTTTTATCGTCTTACAAAAAAAAAGCCATAAAAGTATCCAACCAAAGAAACATATCTAACATATTTAAATGTTCAAGTATAGTATACGATGTCCACGTGGACGGTTTTACAAAGCGTAATTCCTTACGCTAGATACCTAACAGGTATCCTTTGCGATGCCCGATTGGCAGCTCGGTAAAGTGGTCGTAGTACCTACATAGTAAATCAGCTGTGTGTAGGAGTACCTATGCGCTCACTACATGCTGTTTCCTTACTATTTTAATTAATAATTATTTATAATCATTTTTATTAAAAAATATTCTAGAAAATATTTTTTTAACCTTTTAATTGTACAAATGAATAGTAGATACTGGATACTTTAATTGACCTGCTTTTGTAAGACGATATAAATGTCACCATGTATTTATTTTAGATATTTTATGAAACGTTCTTTTAACAGTTATACAAATATATCAAAGAAAGCTATCGAACAGAACCTATAAAGATTACATTATTTAAATAAATATGCTTACACGATACTTAAGCAGTAAATGTTTCACCTATATCCCTGCCTTGTTACCTAATGTAGAAGTTGTATTACCATCCAGGTCGACTTGACGAGATTCTGTTCCAATAAGAGCAGGCAAGAACTATTTGTCATTTAGATACAATCAGCCGTCTCACAGTAGCCGGCGGCAGACATTGACGGAGTGATTTTGAACATTTATTTTTAACTATGAAATGTTGAACGGCGATGGATTCCCTCGAGTTATGTAACAAAAAAGTAACGAACAGTTTAAGAGAAGAGTATCAATCTACTTTTAATATTACTTTAATACAGAGAAATTATTAATTTTAAAATAATAATTATTATATAATAATTATTAAATCTACATTAATATCTATTATTGAAAAATTTTTATTTTTTGTGTGTATGTGTAATGAATAATCTTAAAAACTACTGTGCCGATTTCAAAAATCTTTCCACATTAAAAAGTTACATTATCCCTGAGAAGCATAGGCTATATTTTATCCCTGTACTCCCACGGGACGGGGAACAACGAGGATAAGACGAGGGTAAGAGAAGCGAGACGAGAGCGGGTTGCTAGTTTTTCATAAAGCCGAAATAAAACTAAGCCGAAATAAAAATAATATCTTCGCAAGTAAAGCTTATCTTTGTGGGACAAAGGTAAGCTTTACTTGCGAAGTCTTTTTTTTTTGCATAAAAAAACCGACTTTTCTTTTTATTCCGTCACCACGCAGAAAGATTTCATAAATATGACAAATTAATTTAAAAGCAAAGTTATCGTTTACCTAGCATAAATCTTGAGACTGTGACTATGGGATCGTGTGTCGGTCAAAATGAATTATTTTCTCTAGATTTTCTCCATTTACAAAGGTTTTCCCGGACTAATTTCAAGAACAAGTTCAAAGTTTAGAAGCAATAAACGGATAACTAATACATAGACAAGATTCATCATCATCATTTCAGCTCATATACGTTCCACTGTTGAGATCGAGCCTCCTCCACAATAGGAGGGAAATTGCACCCTAATATACCATGCTGGTCAGGCAGGTTCGTATAGCGTTTTGTTTCAAGTTTACCATCTCTTGCATAGATGTTATATGCATATTATATCCCTTAGTCGTCTTTTACGACATCCACGGCAAAGGTAGAGTGGTGATTTGTATTCTTATTCCGTCACCACACAGAAGCCAAGATTAAATAGAAATAAATCTCAATGAAGATCAATACATAATTGTATTAAAAATATAATCTATAGCTGAGGTAAATAGTAATCCCCTACTAAAAATATCATAATAGAACAAAAGTTGCGCTACTGTGACACGCCCCCTCTAACGCCTCATTTCACTTCATAGCTCATTACTCTGACCGCGATGCAATGACATCGCAAATTAGCCCTGCGCATTCAGCTAGAACAAACGAGGCGAATTTAGCGCTAATGTGCGCTCACAGTACGCAACAAACTATACACACAAATATATATGTTATGATATCTGATGTTTACGCGAGCACTACACATTGTAAATAAAACTACTTTTACGGATTATATCGCGTTTGTATTTGATTTATGATTACCCGACGTTTCGAACACTTTGCAGCATTCATGGTCACGGGCGGACTAAGGTGTCTCACGTCCAACAAGTAATCGTTATTACAGACATTTATAATTATCTACCCGATACAGAAAATTAGTTATAAATTTATTACATTTTGACCCACATTTTAGTACAAGTTTATTGCCAGTGTAAGAAGAAAATGATTCTAGATGAAACAATTATATTTTTTATGGTTAAATTTGTAGCAACTGTTGTTACAATTTGTTGATTTAAAAACTAACAAAACTAATATACTACCACCGGATCGGAACGCGGCCACACTGAGAAAGATCCGGCAAGAAAACTCAGGGGACATGATGCTAAATTAATATTGATTTTTAATTTTAGATGCGGCTTACTTTGTCTTACTAAAAGATTTTTGATTTATAAAATAATCCGTAAAAGTAGTTTTATTTATAAAATATATATGTTGTCAACACGTCAAAAATAATATGCTTGATAATGATGATATTATCGAACTCATCATCATCATCACAACTCATATACGTTCCACTACTAGGTTCGAGCCTCCTCCACAACGGGAGGTAAATTGGTCTACTATATCCCGTTGGCCAAATGTGTTGGTATAGGATTTTGTTTCGAGTTTTACTTCTCTTCATCATCATCATCTCAGCCCATACACGTCCCACTGTTGAGCTCGGGTCTCCTCTATAATGGAAGGGTAATTGACCTACTATACTACGCTGGTCAGACGTGTTGGTTTAGGGTATTATTTCCAGTTTGCCTTCTCTCGTATTGATGTTATATGCGTTTTATATCCCTTAGTCGTCTCGTACGATCACTCACGGGTAAGATTGTATTCTTACTCCGTCAACACACGGAGAAGAGAAATTACTTCTCTTGCATAGATATTATTTGCATTTTGTAATCGCTTAATTATCTTTAATCACACCTACAGACAAGAAATGGAGTGATGAATAGTATTCTTAATCCGTCACCACAGGGAAATATGCTATTATTAAAAAGTAAATGTGGTAATTCAAAATCAATATCTTCAATCATCATCATCATCATTATCGCAGCCCACATACGTCCTACTGATGGGCCCGAACCTCCTCCACAATGGGAGGGAATTTGACCTACTATACCATGCTGGTCAAACATGTTGGTATAGGGTTTCATTTCAAGTTTTCCTTCTCTTGCATAGATGTTATGTGCATATTATATCCCATAGTCGTCTTTTACAGCATCCACGGACAAGATAGGAAATGGTGAATTGTATTCTTACTACCTTACACCATACAGAAAATATTAAATATAAAATTTTCATAGAGAAAATATTCAATAACGTAAAATAAATACTAACTGCACAATTAGCGTGCTGGTTAAGATAACGACGGTGCTAAGTGTCATAGATTTGATTCCCACGCAGGGCAGTGCTTTGTGAGATCTTCAAATTTTTGTTCTGAGTGTAATTTGTGTCCGTTAACCCGCAATACAAGGATTATTGTAGTGCAAAAAAAACTATAACAGATATTTAGAGTGCGCTGTTATTAGTAAACGGAGGTGATCCCTGAGATATAAATTCAAGTCAGACTTAAAATATTATCAAGATTGTTTTGATTGCGTGAAAATATATTATTGTAGGTCCGTTTTAAGTGCTACTTAATCGTCAAAAGACCTTTCTAGCAGTCGATAGGTTCATTACGAATGGCGAAGCTATTTTTTATGGTTAGTTGTATGATAAGATCCGAACACTGGATTAGTGATCCCAAAGAATGCTAGAATGCATAAAAGTCGACCTAAAATATTAACTAGGAACAATGTCCGATATATTCAAAACTAGTCAGCTTAAATACATATTATTCGCGTCGTCTAAATTTGCACTTAAGCACGATAGATTGCGTGTCATCATCATCATCATCTCAGCTCATATACGTCCCACTGTTGGGCTCGGGCCTCCTCCATAATGGAAGGGTCATTGACCTACTATACAACGCTGGTCAGACGTGTTGGTATAGGGTTTTATTTCGAGTTTTCCTTCTCTCGCATAGATGTTATATGCGTTTTATACCCCTTAGTCGTCTCATACGATCACCCATGGGTAAGATAGGGGGTGGTGAATTGTATTTTTACTCCACCACACGGAAGATTGCGTGTGCTTTAGTCTAATGTAAAGTTTATTTTATAACACAAGCGAATATAATTATGTCACTTTAAGTTTTATATCATTAAGAATTACATTATTAGTGATGTACTTCTACTATTCCGTGTGGAGACAGAGTAAGGATACGGTTCACTATCCTATTTCTTGATCGATGGTATCATAAAAATCGACTAAGGGATATAATATGCATATAACACCTACATATACAAGAGAAGATAAGAAATACTAACTAAAACCCTATACAGATCCATCGGACCTGTGTGGTATAGGTCGATTTCAAATTGAGAAGGTGTCTTTATGACATACACGGTCAAGAAACGGGGTGGTGATTGGTATTCTTACTCCGTCACCCCACAGAAGAAAAAAAACAATATCAGAAATTAATGAAATTATACATATGTATCGAGTATCAGGAACGTATTAATTTGAATTGTGAATCTAATTGTGCAATTAATATTACTTGAAACGAAACGCATAATAGGGATGCAAATCACACGTGTGTAACAAATATTTAAAAACCATTAAGAGGTGTTAATTTAGAAATGAACAGTCATAATTACAAAAAGCGTAAAGTAAACGTTATATAAAAGTACAAAGTACTAATTGAAGGGAAATATTACACAAATTATAGGCGCTCCGATCAATAATAATTACAATGTAAACGAAATATCAAACATCATTAATTTCAAATAATGACGCCTAGTTCAATGTCGAAATTGATATTCCATGATTACGCGCAGAAGAAATAAAAAATAACGAAGATACATAATCGTATAAGGACCTCTAATAAATGAGTAAACGATCAAAGAGAAGAGCGCTCCGGGTATGTAAATAAAAACTGTAGAAATGTGATTAATTATCCCGTTTTCCGTAAATAAATAATATTTGAATAAATTAAGTAGAGAGAGGCACGTCCGCTCTGTGAATCTTCGCGCGACCAAATGACAAATGGATGCCTTTTGAACGTACAGCGGAAATTATCTGCCCAACGGAGCGTCGCTGTGCGCGCCTGTACTAATTATTAGACAGTGTGATTTGATCTTATTTGTTTACATAATTTTTACTCTGACAGGAAGTAATAAAGTTGAAATTTGTACGAACTGATTTTCTTTATTATTGTCACAGAATGTACTTAGAAAGTAAAATTATATGCGGCCAAACATCGAGGTGTGACCATCCGATACTAATTGCGAGGGTTGTGTGCCATCGCCTTTGGTCGGGTTATTTGTGTGCCGTTAAGAAGTATCTTTATAGTATTTGAAATCATGGCATGAAAACGTTTTAAAAATAGAACAGCGTATAATTATTTTTTGTTGTACTGAAGATACAGAAGGAACCGATATATATCACTTGATGTTTTTTAGCTTCTTCAGTAGGTACTGAATTTATGAGCTTGCAAGTGCTGTATGCTTATACTGAGTAGTTGAGAACTTGTACTTTATGTAGTACATGCATACAGAGCTTATTTAATACCAAATGAATAATGTTGTTTTTTTATATAATTAATGTCAATTGCAAAATGATACGTTTTTTTTTCTCATGCACACACGGTTCTTTACTTAGTTTAAATATTTTTTCTCTGTTTGTCCATCTGTCTGTTTGTTCCAGGTAAATCTTGAAAACAGCTAGACCGATTTTGATAACATTTTACCTTCAGGTAGCTGAATGTATAATAATTAATTTAGGCTACATTTTATCTTAGTATTTCCACGGAAACGGGCACTACGGGGGCCAAACCACGGGCATCTGCTAGTATACTATATATCAGATTCCACTATTGAGCCTCTTCTATAAACGCGTATTTCCTCGCGAATTGTACGACGAATATGTGCCAAGTAAAACAAAAACTTTTTTACTTCCTTATTTTAAGATATCCTTGAAACAAAATGTACTATTGAGTAAAATCTTAATAAGGTCATAATTTAAATCGATTTATTAATGAATGAAGATAAATATTAACAGTCGATTAAATGCGGTAGCAAAGTGAATGATCGCACAATAAGGGGAACAAGGAAAGGCACTTTTTCAGTCGACTAATTATGGCTGCTACTTGAGCAGTTGAACTCCAGTCATTTTTCAGAAAGGAAGAGAGAAAAAAAAAGGAGAATTGGAGTGACAAATCACGTAATTGCGGGCGCAAGGAGAGATATATGGAGCGGTTTGTTCTAAATGCGCTCGCGCAGCAGTGAAGTTGACACCAAGCCTATATATTATGGGGCGCCTGAGGCAATTAGACGGCGCACCTGTTCCGAATGAGAATTGAAAAAAAATTCTCTTTGTATTATTTCTGTGATTTTTCTGAAATTTTATTGTGCAATGTTTTATAAATAACGTAAAAGTTGTTTGAAATATCGTTCTAATCTGGTTATAACCAGTTTATGATACATTATGACTATAAGATATTTATGATCCTCACTTCGCTTGGGTTTCACTTGCATTGAACCGCATTTTAAATCTCCAATACCTACTAAGATATTACGATACACGGCTGTAGTCCATGAGGTCTCGCTTTCAATTCACAGATTGAACAAAAATTTTATAGGGTTTTCTGAGAGGAAAAAACCTAAGTTACTCATTATATAGATAGCTACCTAGTGGCAAAATATTATCAAAATCGGCCTATAGCCTTTTTGATGAATACTCAGAACAAACAGACTGACAGACAAAACATTTTGAAACTGGTTTATAGACATAAGTTTTAAAAAAACAAATATGTACTTTATTTTTTTATTTGTATATAGATATTTGTATAGATTAAAGCCTAAAGCTTAAATTTCATAAAACCAAGTACAATTTGCCAAAGTTATTAGGTACATAATATCTAGTAAAACATATAAAAACCAAAGAAATAACCAAGTCAAAGCTGCGAAGGTTCAAACGGATGCGTGGAAGCGGAAACGCAAATAAATATATAGTAGGCATCAAAAGACCTTTACATCTCGTTCTCAAACGTCAACTCTTGTATAAAACTAAGCGTTTTTCATCTTCAATTGCGCTAAACCCTTATTTTTACGGGAATAAACATAATATAGTACTCGATATCAATTACGCTTGTAGTTTTCGTAAATAACGACAGCTGAGATATATAAATCACTTGATTTCAGATATTCGTATCGGGTTTTATATGTGGATAGCTGAAACTGCTAGTTTTTTTAGACGGCGGTGTAGCGGCATTGATATTGGTTTTATGAGTTTATTGGTACCTATAATACTTAAATAACGTTTTTTTTTTGTGATGGAATTGAGTTGTAAAGACCTTTTGGATACGTGATTTAAAAAAAATAAATGAATAGAATATCGATTGGGTCAATATACCTCTATACGTCATTTAAATAACTAGTTAATTAAAAGTTTAACGGAATTTCCATCACAAAATTTTGACTCGAATGCATTCCAAATTCTTTAAGACCTCATCATCATCATCTTGCTCTTATCCTAATTATTTGGGGTCGATGCGGTAGATGTGTATTCCTCTTTATAGTAGGTACATTTTGCAAAAGTTATCTACACTAATATTATAAAGAGGAAAGATGAACGATTTCAAAAATTCTTTCACTGATGGAAAGCTATAATATCAGGGAGTAATATAGACTATATTTTATCCTGGTATTACCACGGGAACGGGTACTTCGCGGGTAAGGCGACTGTAAACGAAACGAGGGCGGATTGCTTTGGTAATAATTTTATTGTCAACCATCTTTGGGTGTGTAATTATGGACCAAAAAGCATCAGATAGAGATGGCTGAGGTCGAAGAAAGCTCTTAGTCGTCTGTTACATCAGCTAGAAACAATGTAAAGGGTGGTAGTATTCGTTTTCGCCACCACACAAGTTCTTTAAGACATCATCATCGCCATTATTTCACTTCAAATATACTGTTGGGCTCTTTGAGTCTCCTCAATAGGAGGGAAATTAACCTTACTACCATGCTGGTCAGACAGGTTGGTATAGTGTTTTATTTCAAGTTTTCCTTCTCTTGTACAGTTGTTATATCCGTATGATATCCCTTAGTCGTCTTGTATGACATCTACAGGCAAGAGTGGTGATTTGTATTCTTACTCCGTCACCATACGGAACATACGACATAATTATGTTTATTTTATTTTATCTAAATTTTTAAAACTAAATTTAAAAATCATAATTCATCATAATGTCCGTGTGATGACGGAGTAAGAATACAATTCACCACTCCCTATCTTGCCCGTGGATGTCGTAAACGACGACTATAGGATATAGTATGCACATAGTGTCTGTGCAAGAGAAGGAAAACTCGAAATAAAAACCCTCTACCAACATGTCTGACCAGAATGGTATAGTAGGTCATATTAATTCCCTCCCATTGTGGAGGAGGCCCGAGCCCAACAGTGAGACGTATGAGGGCTGCGATGATGATCATGAATTCATCACTCCTGCATCCCTCCGATATTTTGAGTCAAGGTGCTGAGAGCACCTTGACTCAAAATATCGTTAAAGACTATTAAGAAATGCAAGCAGGATATAACATGATTGCAGCAAAAATAAAACTCTAAATAGAACCTATCTGAACAATGAAAGACTCCATTCATTGTATAGCATACTCTTATTTACTAATGTAAATAAGAGTATGCTATACAATGAATGGAGTCATTGAGATTTAAAAAATCGTACTTTAGTGCTGGGGGTGAGTCACGTCATATACGTCCTACAGCACGTGCGAACCCCCATAACTGTGGGGCAATTGACTTAATATACCAAGCTGATAGTATTTCGAAGCTTACACAATGTTATCTGTTTGCATCCATTAATCTTTTACGATCGAAAAAAAGAGAGATGGTTATTAGTTTATATTCTTTCCATCACTCCATCATCATCATCTCAGCTCATACAGGTCTCATCCACAGTGGAAAGGACATAGGTCCACTATCAAGCTGGTCAGTTGGATTGGTATACGGTTTTTGCATAGATGTTATCCTGTATTAGACACCATTAAGTGCTTTGAAATACAGCAAGAGAGTGGTGAATTTCTATTCTTACTTCGTCACCATACAGAAAATCATTTCATCAGATACAAATAAAACATGACTAAAATCTACGTCTTCAAAAAATAAAACAAAACATTTGTCTGTGTTAACGTATAGCCGAAAGTGCAAACGACGCACAAAAACGAATGAGATGTTATCTTCGCAATATGGCGACCGCGACTCGAAAGCTTTTTGTCGGGAAAAATCTCGATCAATGTTAGCTGGGACGGGAACCACTCGTATAATTGGTCGGAGGATATATTTATGCTACCGATATCGAGATTCGGGTCGGCTACGATAAACACACAGCCTATATAAGGTAACTATAATAAAATGGATGGGAGCTCCTTCAAGTATTATACGGACGTGAGACAAAGGTCAAGAGAGTTGAGTCTCGATTTGTTTGAGCTTTTTTATAGGAATTCCAATAAAAATTACTTTATATTAATGATTTCTATGTTCATTAAATATACTATGTTCCTTAAACTGTATTAGGAAAGAATCTGTTTTTGATTGCCATCATCATAACTCATATATGTCCCACTGGTGATCTCGAGCCACTTCCGCAATGGGAGAAGGATTTACCTAGCCATGCGTGTCAGACGAGTTGCTATCGTTTTTTATTTCCAGATTTCATTCCCTTGCATAAATATTTTATGGATTGTTTATCCCTTAATCATCTTTTACGAAAATTATGGGCAAGAACTTATGGGTGCTGAATTATATCCTACTCTGTCACCATACGGTAATTTCTATTTACATAAATTTTTTTGAAATAAAAACTTTAGGTATATCTTATTTCGTAGGTATCGAATGAGACTCAGCAGTCACCCTCGCCTACACCCTCGCCTAAGGGAGCATTTTTAGAGTATGATACAAATGATTAGTGCTCGCCACGCCCTAAACGTCATCCCGAATCTCATTCCGAATCTCATCCCTTGGCGAAGACTTATCTTCGACAAACGCGACGACAAGATCACCAAGACACAAATAACAACTTACACGGCCTGTGAGCCCATAACAAATACAAAAGCACAGTTTCGTCTTCGCCGTGGAATCGAGAAACCGTGCCAATGAATCTAAAATGGGCAGTCCCACATTACCCTCAATAAAGCCCTAACTCGAAGTTCGTATTTAATAGAGGGTCTTCTTATTTTCGCCTCCTGCACATTAATTAATCTTCTCATGTAGGTACGCTAAATATTTTAGTCATACTTAAGATCGTACTCAAGATTGAGATAGATTTACTAGCCTTGAAATACTAAACCATGCTCCCACAACTGTTATAACCAAGTATTTCTCGATAAATAACATAAACAATACATTTCTCGATTGTTCGTCCACGTGTTGCGTAAGAGTTTTACACATAACGACGAGAACAAAGGTAGTGTTGCCGGTCTACATTAAAGAGCCGCATATAGCAAACAAATTAAACGTAATACAGAACGCTAAATGCTGAGACGTGCCGATGTGTGCGCTATTACTTAAAGCTGACGGTCAATGTTGCAGTCAAAGAGTCGGCTGGCTTTTAGTGGGTGAGGAATGCGATTCTATCTTTGTTAGTGAAGAAAGAATTTGTATAATCAAAGTACGTAAAGGTAGCAATTGATATATATTTATATATTTTTATTTTTATCCTCTATAGCCTGAGGTTAGGGTATCGGGTCATACAAGTATACATTAATTTTTTAATATAAACATTTTTAATTTCTAATTGGGTATCGTAAATGACAACTAAGGGATTTAAAATGCATATAACATCTATGCAAAAGAAGTAAAACCAGAAATAAAACCCTATACCAACCGGTCTGACCAGCATGGTATAGTAGGTCAATTGCCCACCTAGTATGGAGAGGGCTTGAGCCTAGCAGTGGAACTTAAACGAGCTGAGATGATAATAATGATGAAATCCTGTGGACCGCAGAGCAAGTGGAGCGACGACTTAGTGAAAGTCGCAAGAAGTCGTTGGATAGGACGGCGCAGTAATGGTTCATGTAGAGCATGTAAAGCGAGTTAAGAACAGATAACCTTAAACTAACATTTCGACGGCATGTCAATACCATACATCTATCAATATCTACCATAGCGCACAAAAACGTGGTCTCTAAATATAGGCTTCATAATCAACCTCAAAGTTACTCAACGTGATATGGAGCGGGCCATGCTCGGGTTTTCTCTGCGAGATAGAATCCAAAATACGAAAATCCTGAGAAGAAAGGTTGTAACCGACATAGTACGAAGAATTAAAACGCTGAAGTGGCAATAGGCAGGCAACATATGTCGACAAACTGACATCTAATAGGGAAGACAGGTTCTCGCTATGGTGACCGCGTATCAGACGACGCAGTGTAGGACACCCTCGCACTAGCTCGATTGATGACCTAATGAAAGTTGCTAGGCGTCGTTGAATGCATACGGTACATGGTCGCACTTCGTGGTGAACCTTGAGGGAGGCTTTCGTCCAGCAGCGGACGGCGACAGGCGGAATGATGACGATGTATATTCACATTAACTTTAAGCAGATTACTGATATCTAGATAGATTCTGCTATTGGCGACGTCGAACTAAGATATTACAGTCTACTCCACTATAGGATAAGCATAACAACATGAAGAATTTAAAATTTAATAACATCGTGGATATCTATAAACTGAAATATATAGTTTCAATACTATATAAATAGATAGACATTAAAGACATGAATAAGAATCTTAATTCCATCATTACTTTAAAACTTACCGTTGAGTGCGACGCCGTCTTCCAGTTTGGGTTCGATTTCACAAAATTCTTAACTTACCTGCGAGGCTGATTATAGCCGTCAGTAGCATGCCGCTGTACAATTACCTTTACAAGAACTTGCAATTTCGAGTTCGCAACACGCACTTTCTTCGAAAGCAATCATGTTGACATCCCTGTTCGTTTGTAGATCGTCGATGCTTTGTTGCCACTTACATTAACTTACCTTTGGCACTAAAAATATCACAGATAAAATAAAATAAATGCCGTATATCGAATTCTGGGTGTTGCTACAACTTTGTCAATGTATAAATTAAACTCGGACCACTCGTCAACCGTCAAAACGAGTGATGATAAAAAAACGGTTGACGAAAACGAATAAATAAAAATGGATTTTATAAAACATTCGCAATGCAAAGCGTTGATAAGTCGATAGGGGCAAAGCGACGCAGTATCAGCAGTACATTAAACTCGCATTAGCTTTCAACTACCGGTTTGTTTAAGACTTATTTTATGCGTTTGACACAGTTGAATTCAGGTTTGACTCATAGCATTGTAACTCAGATATTAAATTCGTTACAAATACCAAATTCAATTTTTGGTTTTAAATGTTGCTGATTTTTAAATTATTAAGCCATTGATGATTCACGTCTCTATCGAACTGAGTTTCGAATTCATACGATACTGTACCCACATTAAAAAGAGCGCGCCTTCCAACTGCCGACAAATACTACAGTGTAATAAATGTAAGTTATTAACCGGTTTTTAAGTAAATACCTATAGAATATCAAACTATCAATCAATAATAATTTATTTCTACAAATCAAGAAGCCAGATTTAAAGTGTCTATGCATGCGTACTATTACTTTTTTTATAGCACATTTAAGTATTTATTTTAAAAAAATGTCACCTTAAAAATGCACTTAAATCTTCCCATTTTCGTAATATGCAAGCTAATACCTTTAATTATATTAAAATATGTTGATTAATCCCAAAACCGTAATGTTATTCACGCCTATAAGTTTCGTCCATCGAATTTTAGTGTAGTTTAATCACTTCATTTTAATAAACGAACGATTAAAGTTTAACTTTGAAGTTAATGACATATTTAGATGGTCTAATGCATTGTCTATAGACAATTATTAATCTTTACCATATATTTATGTAAAAATTTACTTATTTCTGGTCAAAACAAAGAAAGAAAAGATTAGTCATATCTATCTATTAATATGTCGTGATTATTATATGCAAAAATTATATTATACTGTATTATTAACGCAGATGACAAAACTAAGAGTATAGAACGTTTAAAATCAGATTTGTTTGCGTCAAGATCAGAAAAAATATTATAAGTGTTTTTAAACATTTCTAGCCGAGTATGTTATCGACAATATTGGTTGTAATCAGATTCAAGCGTATTCTTAACGTCTTGATCAATATGCTAATGAGACTACCTACGCGGAATAACATTTCTCGATTTGTTATATAACGAACAGTGAATTCTTATACTTACTTTATTAATTAGTATCTGCTATAGAATTCGTGACAGTGTAGGTACGAGTTACCATCATTATAAGATAATAAATTTATAAATATTATATAAAATAACGCACAAATAGTCTTCATCAAACCGTTTTGAAAACGAGTTTTATTCACAGCGTTATTTTGATTTAGATTTCGTAAAATCTAATTCGAAATAACCGCTCATCATATTACCTGTAAAACTCTTTTAGGCAGTCCCGTCTTCTGGCTGAGTTGTTTGAGGTCTTTCGCGTCAGGATTATGGTTGATAGCGAAGTAAGACTTCATCGTACGAAGCTGGTGGTGTTTGAAACTCGTGCGCATGCGTTTGGTGCGTGACGTTGTCCCCAGGCCAGCACCACCACGGAACCCCATCTCCAAGTACTCGGGGTTCAGATCTGGTTTCAGAACGACAGTCACACTGCTGAATGTTCATTGGCAATTATTTTGTTTGAATACATATACCAATAAAATTAATATGAAATTAGAAATAATGTGAATTTTATATATACATATATCTATGTATTAATAATATTTAATGCCAAACTGGCATCAAAAATAATTATATTATACATTATTATTTTTGATTCAAGCAAAAAAATATAGGTATAAAGCTATATACTTATATAAATACATATTATAAATTAATAA
Organism: Lymantria dispar; assembly: GCA_032191425.1. Taxonomy (NCBI): domain Eukaryota; kingdom Metazoa; phylum Arthropoda; class Insecta; order Lepidoptera; family Erebidae; genus Lymantria; species Lymantria dispar. The sequence continues at coordinate 10,911,416 of CM063440.1, forward strand.
TAGCACCTGTAGATTTATATTATATTTTGTTATCAGATATAGATTTTAAAAAGCATGTAGTTAAGTAAATGTATGGCAAATATAATAATAAATTTTAAAAAGCGATCAAATGTTACATCGAGCAAAGGTAGTTACGGTCATAATATGTGTTATAGCTTAACTAAAAATGTCTGTTATAATGTTAGCATTAGCAATGAGACAACAAGAATTATTAACAACATTAAAAAACCATAACATTCGCATTGCCAATTCGCTAATATAGCAAATAAAAAAAAATGTGATCCAGTTACATCGGAACCCGTTTTCATTATATATATATTATTATCTATTTGCTAAATTAAATTTGTTTTATATCGTTGTATTATGTGATAATGTCAATATTTACATGTTTTATTTATGTTAATTACAATTAAAATTGTCGGTTAACGGCTATAAAGATAATACTGTGTATATAATGAATTTTATTTATGTTTATTTGGTATCCAAAAAATATTATTAAACGCAAAAACGATACCGATTGTTTTGAACGAATGTTAAAACCGCAATTATGATTTAACTATTATATAAATAATTAAAAAAAAAACAGTATCATTATTAACTGTCTGTGACAGGTATGCTTGTTGATTAATTTATTCTAATATACTTTTTTTTATTATGTTAAACATTTTTATAGATATCATAAAATAGAAAAACCAAATCCAATGCAAAAATTTAAAGACTGTTTACAGAATAAAATTTAAGAAATTTATTTCGTTATAATTTTAGATAGCACTCTCATTCTCACTCATCATATTTTATCTCAAATGGAAAACAAACAATATATATGATCTTGTTTGATCCATCAGTGAGACACCTACATCTTATCAAAATGAAGTCTTCCGCTGGATTCGCTGTGTATGCGCCAAGGCAATGTATGGACCGAGGTATATAGTCCGAAACTCGCAGACAGGCTGACCACGTGAAGGCGATCGACACCTCGGCATGGGCGTTAGGGAGGGACGGTACCCGAAAGAGTATCTCGCCGGGCTGACCACGGAGGACAAGGAACTCGGTACCGATGATCACCTCAATGGTGAAGGGGAAGGAATAAGTTTATGAATCCGCAGTCCGCCCTTTCATCACCCCGGAACAAACGGCGTGTGTGCTGACCATAGCCCATCAAAAAAAAAAACAGCTTCACTATAAATGTGCATGAAAATAATAAACCATTTACAACTGTGTCTAGATATTAAAGAAACATTAAGGCATTTTAAGTATTAATGTCACGTTGAATGTGTAATTCAAAACTTCAAAAACTGGCTTCATCCAACTTGTGGAATACACGGGAGAAGATGTAGAGATTAATTATTTATTGTTTTCTCCTTTAACGTATAAATAGAGTTTCGCACTGAGGAATATAACATATCCATTTTCCTTGTGATAATGGAATAAGTATACAATTCACTACCCCATATCAACCCCATGGGCATCGTAGAAGACAACTAAGGGATCTATTATGAATATAACATGTATAGGTACAATAAAATAATTTTAAAAGCAGACAACGACTAAAACAATTTATACACTTTATTAAAATGTGAATATAGTTCTATTTAATCCATATATACAAATAGGTACATAAATTGAAATGTCTATTTATAATGTCAAAATAATAGGTTGGTATCAGGCTCACACGGTGATTTGCCTATGCCTAAAAACCTGTCTAATGATTTCCGATGTTTACGCGAGTATTACACATTGTAAATAAAACTACTTTACGGATTTTATCGCGTTTGTATATGATTTTTGATTACCCGACGTTTCGAATACTTTGCAGCTGTCTGGCAGTTGTCTGACTGTTTGTTGCGGGTAATTTCCAATTTTGATAATATAATACTACCAGGTAGCTGTCTATGTAAGCTGTAATTTAGGCTATTTTTCCTCTCAGTAAAATCATATAAAATCATGCCTTGAAGAAAATATATTGGTTTAACTAAATGATAGCAAACGGGGTAATCATCTACCGGAAGAAAACCGCCTCATAATAGGACGCATAAGTTACCGTGAAATCAAACAATTTTTGAATGATAATAAACATTATAAACATCAAAATTATGTTAATCTAACATATTCGAATGTATTTCCGTCTATGCGATATTGACGTGTATAGTGATTTATTTAAACAGCATCAGTAACAGTGGGAACTATGTTTTTAACTCATCACCATCATGGAAAGGAAACATTTAATTACTGTATGTTTAACATCAGTTTTAGGTATATAATAACTAGCGACCCGCCTTCTCTGTGCTTCGATTCCAGCCGATTTGGCTCTATATTTTAAATATAAATAAATATAACTAATATCTGTAAATGTAACTACTTTACGGATTTTATCGCGTTTGTATTTGATCTTTGATGGCCTGACGTTTCGATCACTTTCATCGTTCATGGTCACGGATGGACTGCCCGTCGACGCTACTGCAAAATAGTAGGTATTTTTCATGCTCACACATTACAGACAGATAGATACTTAATTTTTTTAATGGTATTCTATACCATTAAAAAAATTAGACACGTTTTGGAATCGTCATTTTGCCCTTTACACTTTTAAACGTAACAGTAAAATACTCTAGAATTATTTAGTGATTCAAACTTTGATTTTAATTTATTAAAGTGTGATTATAATCATACTCATTTTGATTCTAAGTAAACGGTAGTAAGAATAATCGGATAATCCAAATACTTACTAAGTTTACTAGATCCGGATCCAGATAGTTCAAGTTCGAACAAATAAATCCATTAATAATCTGGGTTAAATACCTTAAAGTCTTAGAATTTGAAATAAGCACGCATGAAAGGTACCAGTCATAAATCAGGTGTAACACGCACGGCTTATTGTTTGCAGTTATATTACGATTCATGACGTCAGATGCCCGTGACGAAACCATGCCGCGACTATGTTTTAATGACCAATAAATACCGAGAATAAATAATCCGAAAATTACCATCATGCTTATCGAAAAATATTAAGACGTGCGCTAAGATAAAGAAACAGCACATAATCCTTTTGTTTAATTTCATTTACTTTTATTTTTAGTAGTGAACGTATATATCCAGTATTTAGAGGAACAAAGCCTAATTTCCATCTATACTTGTTCTTAATAATATTAGGTCTGGTCTAAGTGGCGACTTTCCTCGTCATATCAAGTGCACGGATCCGATCTCCACGCAGGACTATGCGATTTTCTGGCAAATTAATATTCTAAATCTGTATATTACTTTTGTAGGTTACTCGCATATTTTTCAATTGCCTACACGAAAACGTATTTCTTAGAGGTTGGCGACTACTGACAACTATTCCAAAATTCGTAATTACTATTGAAAATTTTTCAAATCAATATTTGGAGAAAGGCAATCAACAATCCCGTACCACTGAATCAAAGATTATTATTAGTTTTAATATACTTTAGAAATATGTCTTCGTACTATAGAAATATCATAACAAAAGTATGAACAGGCTGAAAAACGAGAATTTAATATAATTATTAATACGTTATTTATATATAATTTACCAATAATAATGAAGTCATTCAGATAAAATTATAATCACATAATTATAACAGGTATGCAAGTGCATTAAAGATTATTGTGAAATTTCTGCCATGTTCCATTTGCATTCACATTTCAAAACTTTAATTATCCACGTCGTATAATTTCAATTTATTTTTAGCAACTGATTCCTACCGTGTTCTAAAGTCCGAACAATTAGCATGTAGGTAATTATGCGGTGGCCCGTTCGCGCGATTTAATGGTCGCAACCGATACGTAAAATGGACTGCGTATTTGAACGAACTGCTGGGAATGTTCGATTTTTAAAATGCAAACGGTTTTCGTTGAAACCAAGTACCTACAATGTTTTCGATGTACATATAAAGATTTTAAAATGATGTTTATGTACATAATTTTTGGCGTAAACTAATTTAGGGGTCGAATTATTTTCTTGTTTGTTGACCTTAAGATATTTAAATAAGATATTTATCTTTCTCAGTAATCTTAAATGAAGAATATACTTTATTAAAAATTTTAAAATCTTAATCAATATTATAAACATTATTGAATATTTCAAGATTGCCTAGTTAGTAATGGAATTAGACGAATTGTTATTTTTCTGCCACTTTGTAATTTATTTTGATATTATAATTATCAGCCCAACCTAAAAAGAATTTTTATATACAGCGCCTCAGTTTCATTATACTTGAATCTCTCAATTATGTTTGTGCGAGGAAAAGCAATTAAATTAAAGAACGACGTATCGCCATAATTTTTCGTAAATATATTTTCTAAATTACCGAAAATCTAGCCTCGGATCATGCCACGCACGGATCTTACTCAGAGCCGTGCTGTAGGTGGAGGGCCAGGCGTCTAGTTCGAGACTCTACAGCATCTCATGTCACCAGAAGTCCTTGGCGTGACGGAGAGTCAATCTGAAGGTAGACCGTACGCTGCGATAAGTCTCATACAGCTGACCTTCCCGCTCAGCATTTAGGTGATGGCGCCGGCTGCGGGTGTAGGATCTCCAGGTACGTATGCACAAATCCCGGAGATCCGCTAAGAATTTATTGATCTCTGTTGTTCAGTCGACGATTTCACATTGCCAACCGAGCCGTTTCACGGGCTGCCTCACTTGGCTCTTATGATTTCTGTTGTTCAGCCGACGATTTCGCATTGCCAACCGTGCCGTTTCACAGGCTGCCTCACTTGGCTCTTGTGATTTAAAAGCACAAAGTCAAGCCAAACTAATACGGCTCTCTTCACGGGTAATTTCTTGTTCTTCTTCAGTCCTTTCATTCGCAATGTTTCCTATCCTTCTTGCATTAAGAATTTGTCGCAAAGAATCCACCGTCATGGTCAACGGTATTGATAATGATGATTCAAAAAGAATACAAATTACTGATTTCTGACAAAATAATTAATCATCAAATACTTAACCATAGAAAAAAATACGTTATGCTGTCATTTGTGTTTTATTATTACATGTCAGATACATTTTGTTATGCCACGTTTTATAGTGACTTATGATTGTATTCTCTTTGACGTTTTATGTCACGTCCCGCGGGAACGCAGTCGAACGGGATAAAAATATGCTATGACCATCTCCTGGTTCTAAGCTACCTCCCCACCAATTTTCAGCCAAATCAGTACAGCCGTTCTTGAGTTATAAATAGTATAACTAACACGACTTTCTATTATATATATATAGATTATGTATAATCATCATCTTACTTTTATCCTAATTACTTGGAGACGTAATATCTAAGTATCCAATACATATATATGTGCAAATGTTCTGATCCCTTGCATATTACAAAAGCTTAGGCAAATAGTTTCATAACCATCCTTATTCTGGTAATGAATTTGTATCAACTTTGTGGCTCAAAATTTTACAACTAATACTACAGCGAATAACGTAGTCTCAAAACGTCGACCTTATAAAAAGGCTCAAAGTCACTCAGCGTGCTATGGTGAGGGTTCGGTAATTTTTTATATGATAGAATCCAAAATATAGAAATCCGTAGAAGAACGAGTATAATCCTCCTAGTCCGCAGAATTAGCAGCGGGCAGGACACATCGCTCATCGAACCGATAACCGGCGGGGTAGAAAGGCTCTTGAATGGCGACCACGAAACGGTCGACGCCGCGTAGGACTAGGTGGACTGATGGCATCTTGAAAGTTGCAGGTGACTGTAGGATTCAAGTGGCACAGGATCGTTCCGAGTGGTATTCTTGTGGGGAGGCCTAAGTCCAACAGTGAAGATCTACGGTCTGATGTATGGATGGATGACTATAGCGGATAGATAAAAATCTTTGTAATAACGATGATTTATTTGACGTGAAAATCTTTAGTTCTCCCGTGACCATGAACGTTTTGAATTATCCGAATCTTCGGCAAAGTAGAAAACAGAAACAATAAAAGTAGAAACACAGAAACAATAAAATCCTATGAAAATTATGCGGGTAGGCGACTGAAAGCGAAGCGAAGACGGGTTGCTAGTCTTTAATATTAATAAACACTTTTTTTTTGTGGGTGGGCTGCGGTCGGCGCACCTCCGCACCACTCCGTCCGGAGCGACAGAGGGGTTTAAGCACGCAACTCCCGCAACCCACCCGAAAACCACGTCGCCTTCGTCGTTGGGCCGACCACCGGAGCAGAGTTAACTTGTGATCAGTGGTCGGCCCGACGGAATACCCCCTACTTGGGGTACCCTCCCATCGACCAACGTCCCCCCCTCGGGGCGGACGTCGGTCTTTCCTCACGCGGTCGGCCTCTCGGCGGGTGACGGACTAATCCCCGGTCACGTCACCCGCGGCCTCGGCTAGAGCGACATGAGGCGCAGATAGTCGCGCCTACGCCGCCCCATATATTAATAACCACTTAACTTTCATAACTTAACTTCATAGTTCATTGTTGTATTGTTGTTGTAGCCTCCTCCACAATGGAAGGGAATTTGACCTACTATACCATGGTGGTCAGACATGTTGGTATAGGGTTTCATTTCGAGATTTCCTTCTTCCACATCCCTTAGGCGTCTTTTACAACATCCACAGGCAAGATAGGGAGTGGTGAATTGTATTCTTACTCCGTCACCACACGGCAAATTGTTGTTCGATGTATAATAATTTATAAACCTTAAGTACTTAAATTATCTTTACTCCATTCTAAAAAGTCAGCGCAAAAGCACACGAATTTACACTGATCGTGCGATGCGCCGCGCTGACGGTCGTCCAGTGTTTGTTCGACATGATTTACTCCGCAACTACTGATAAACATGTCCATTTAACAAAGACCTCTTAAGATCTATGCTAACACACTACCATGTTTTAGATATAGGTCAATAAGGCGGGGTAGGGTAGGTCAAGGTACGCTTGTTGGTGCATAGCCGCCTAAGGCGTTCGTGCACCGGCTTGATGATACTGCAAACTACAAGTGAGACATATAATTTTTTAAACTGTTTATAAGTTATATATTTTTTTACTTTTACAGACATTTTAATAAACACTGACACATACCAGTCGTAATTGAATATTATAATATTCTAGTCAAAAGGTGATGTAAGGATTTCTGATGTTTGCGCTAGTTAACACATTGTAAATAAAACTACTTTACGGATTTTATCGTGTTTGTATTTGATTTTTGATTGCCCGTAGTTTCGAAGACTTTGCAGAGTTCATGGTCATGAGCGGACTAAGATATCTCACGTCCAGGAAGTAGTTTTATTTAAAATAAGTAGGTCTACCTACAAAAAAGTAGTTTTTTTTTTACAAGGTGATGTAAGCTTTTGTTTCAAATTTGCGTTATATAGCAATGATATTATTAGCTAATATTTCTCGACCGTCTACTACGATAGAAAGATACTATTTATAATCCGTCAAGGCCGGAATTATCTCAATATTTAAAATATAGCGTTGTAAAAATATAAAAACGCATGTATACAAATAATTATTATAACTAACCGCAGGTGTGTCTACACCGGTGCATATTATGCTTATGTTAATTACTTAATAATATTAATTGAAGTTATAATCTAATCGAAAGACATTAAATCGCTTCGAAAGAGTTGACCGTTGAACTTACATGAGAGATTTTTTTTTATTTATAAGTTTTGTGAAGAATATTGAAAAATAGTCATTAGTTACCTACTACATAGTTTTTAATATCTATTATAACAAATGGTTTTCCTCTGCGTGATAACGGAGTAAAAATACAATCCACCACCCCCATTCTTGCCCGTGGGTGTCGTAAAAAATGACTAAGATAATATAATATGCAGAATAACATATATATAAGAGAAGGAAAACCTTCATTACCGGGCTAGTATATAATCTTGTAGATTCTATTATAGCTATTTTAATGTACATAATGAAATTAGTTGTAATGTGTAGCCACCAAAGATAATGGAATCTGTGAAGACCTGAGATATTTCTACGTCTATCAGTATAATAGATGATAGCGAACGAATAGGGCCACAGTTTAATTGCTACTTATTAGTATACTGCTTTCACTAACGACACCTAAATTTTAGGTTCCACCAAAAGTAATTAATGTTACAGTTATTTATTACGCACATTGATTTTTATTAATTGTAAGTATCATTCAATATGTACCTACGTAAATTTGCCATTGCCTTAGGCGTTACCTAAACTTTTAGTATTGTTGGTAAATAAATAGATTGGTAGACAAATATAAGGCAAACGATGAGGGTTTTAAGTCATTTATAACAAGATAAAGGTGAAATCCAAACACAAAGTTAATGCTGTTGGTTTTTTACCTAGCTACGAGTACCACCTAGAACCGCAGTGTCAGGTAGATTTTTGACAGAAATTGATTCCTCTTACATAAAAAATACGCACAAAAACGTTTGTGCCGAATTTTGACATGCATTTTTTATTCCTTAACTTGTTTTTATAACCGCTGTAATAATTATATATTGAACAAGAAATGAATGTCCATTTAAAACGACTCCTATATTTTAGGTAACACCTAAGCAATGTTAATGGCACATAACTTTCGAGTTTATTTCAATTTTATGATGTTCATTACCTCAACTCAGCTCACATACGTGCGTCCTCCACAATAGTAGCGAAGTTTACCTACTAGTATATACCTATAGGTGGTCAGAGGGGTTAATATGTATTAATTTCGAATTTTCCTTCTCATGCACATGAACAAAAAAAGTATTAAGCTTCGGACAGAAAATACTTCCGCTTACCCATTTCAAAAATAAAAACGATTACGAATACATTGAAGCATTTTTAACATCAATCTGGCAAATCAGCAAACCAATCTAGTGCTGCACTGTCACTGGCACGTTAACTATCGATAACCATCGACATAAAATGTCGCGTCCTAAAAGAAGACATAATTAATAGATTGAGACACAAAATTGTGGAGATAAGTTTGAGACAAAAAAAAAAGAAACAGGAAAAAAAAACAGCGGGTGGGTTATAAAAAGACTTGTGATATCATAAATCGTACCATTCATGTTCTTAGTTGAAAACAAAAAAAAGAGATTTCCTTAAAGATAACACTTCGTCCGGTGGCCACATTTTTTATAATAGCAAAAACGGAACGTTGAAGTGTTTGACCGCGGTTAGTGGTAATAACTAAGTTTCTTTATGACCCGACCATTGTTTTTATTAGCTTTACACCTAAAGTTATGTAAGAGAATTGTAGAGTAATAATTAATAATTATATATAATCTTGTCTAGTGATAGCGCTAAGGCATTTTGGTAGTTTAAAACTTATCATTATTATATCTTTGGAGATAAAATAAGATGCCAGTTGTGTTTTGTTTTTTATGTTTTACTTCAAAGGCAACTTATAAAATATATTAATTTTAACAGGCGTTGATATTTTATAGTAAGCAAAAAGATATTTTGGTATAAATTGGATCCAATTATTATGTAACCACAACGATTGACGTATCATCTGTTTTTTTTTTTTGTAAATGCCATGCATTTTTTTTCGATATTTTGGGCCTGGATTATAATATTTTTATACTGTCCACCTGTCCATCCACTATTGAATATAAGCCTTCCAATAAAGGAGAATACTGCTATAACGTGGCTACTTTAGCGCGCAAAGTGGTGAATAAAGTGAAATGAGGTAAGGTGATAATAAGGTTTCCCCAGAGAACGTCACTGCCTAAACAGGGAATATATTAGACGTTTAGGATGCGGATGTATATATATATATATATATATATATATATATATATATATATATATATATATATTTGGGGTCTTGAAATAAATCCTTATACTAAGCCAGTGCGACGTATATCAGCTGAGTTGATTATAATAACTAGTAGTCGCCGTGTGGTCGAAATTCGCCCATAATTCATTTTAATTAATTTTTCCGCTACACAATTTTCTTTAATTTTATTTATGTAAATTGAGCAACCTGTATTTCACTAATAACTAATATACAAGTACAAATCTCTATTAGACATTGTCATCATAACTGTGATTGTTTGACATTCAGTTCGACCAGAGATTTTAACCGTAAACAAAAGTGTATAAGCGTTGCTACGCAACACACACACACAAACGTGTGTGTGTGCGTGTGTGTAGCGATTGCGTTGTAGTGTGCGTAATGCCTTTTTTATGAATTTAATGCATTTCTAATCCATTATTATTTGAAATTTCAGTTTTATGCACTTCTCCTCATTATATACTTCAACTGTGCCAAATTTCATACTTGTCCGTCCACGTAATTTTCGTAAAAATGGATACAAAGTTTTTGCTTCACGTATTTATATATAGATAAATCTTCATGAAAAATAAAAACAAACAACATTAACTTTATCAATGTTCTATTAAATATAAACCGACATCAAAAATTGCTACATTCCCCGTGGAAATGTTCAACATATAATCATTATTTTAAATTAATTTAACTTACTTCTATACAACCCCTAATGAATTGTATAGTGTTAACCGATTAACATCATAGACCTTTTAATTTATTACTGCCCCGCCTTATAAGCCTTATACACCTGTAAGTTTCATATAAGTAGTTACATGAATACATTAATACACATACTAAGCTACGTATTATAGATTTGATACTCGATGCAAAATATCTTTACAATTTTAAGTATTACATATAAAAAAAAAACTAAATTATATATGTCTTTCATTGACTACTATAAATAAATATGCTCTTGATCTACTTGTTATTAATCTTAAACATAATTTACACAACATTTTATGTTTAGCGAATAAACAGCGCGTATAGGTACTCTAGCTACTAACTTTATTGCGTCACTGACCATACAGTTGAGACAACATCGAGAAAGTCTATATCGAGATATCAATCTTTCACTAAAGATCTTTTCCAGTCGTCAATACGATTAAAAGTATAAAATTATTAAACTCATCGGCATTATGTCTCGTATCGTGTAACATGGCGACGGGGGGCGCTACCGGGGACACTAACTCATGCAACAGACCACGATATTATTAGTACTTAAAACGTTGGAGTTATATAGAAAGATATCACATGATAGATATCAAACGTACATCGATACCACTGAGAAATATTAAAATGTTTATGAGATAGTGAAGTCCGTTGTTCTCCATTTCTTTTTTATTTTAAATATCACCGAGTCATATTTAGTATAACAGTATTAATATTATTGAAGAGTAATGTTGTCATTATATTGCCATGTAGGTAACAATTAGACAATAATTTTAGGATTCATTTAACTGGTTTTAATGCTCAATCCTGACTTTAAATACATTATATACTATATTATGTAAATGTTGGGCCATAACGCTATAATTAAACAAAAACACAACTTTTAATTTGTTAATCTTAGTTGACCCGCGTTTTTTATGATAAAAACTTACCCGCCACTTCCCATATTATTGCCGATGTTAACATTAAATCACAATAATGTAATAGGGTGTTATAAAACAGAATTGCAGTGATTACCTTGCACAAAGTAACATGTGGTTGTTTATTTTTAAGGCACTTCAAAAGTTAGATATCAGTCGTACGTTCGTATATCGTACTACTGAGAGACATGCCAACACATCCAATAACAAAAATCATAAAAACATCAGGGCAGCTGCATATTGTTAGAACTAAAATGACAATTTATAAGACTTAGGTAAACTAAATCAAACCTTACAGTTAAAGAGTGTGGCTTGTTAAAAATGCTTCCTATCCTATCAAGATAATATAGGAAGCATTTTTATAACGCACGCAAACAGCAATTTTATAAAGCATTTTTTTATTTTTTTTTTTCATAACACGGGTGAAAAGCACGAAAATATCCTTTTCACTGATAAAAAAATGTATACTATCGAAGAGCCACACTAGTAGTATCTACTACAATAAGCAGAATAACAAAGTGTACGCTTCGAAAGTTGCCGGCAAAGTACGACACGGTCATCATCACGTGAAACACCATCACTTAACAAATCCCTAAAATAAACAAGAAGTAGGTACATTTGCTATGGAAATAGGATGGATATTCATACAATGTATGGATTACCAGACACATTAAAGCTAAAGGTAGGTAGTTATATTGTAAACCTGTATTAAAGCTAAAGGTAGTTATTTCAAACATAGTTCTTTGTTTGTATCAGAAGTTATGGCCAGACTAGGAATATTATCAAATAAAATTGAAAGAACAAATTACTATCGACAATAATTAAGTCTAATTTGTGAAAAGGCATAAAAGCGACTCGTAAATCGTAATTATTTTTATGACTTAATTTTTCCAAGAAGAATGCATAATACATCGACGTTAATGAAATTCCATCGACAAGCTATAACGTCACTATTCAACATGGCACCCTACGGACTAAACAAAAATTTTATGAGCACATTGCTTTTAATGTATCCCCGAATTAATTTTATATAGGTACTGGCATAAATTAACGAAATAAAATGGCTTTAATTTGAAAAATATTGAGAAAATAATAAATGCTGAACGAGTGACCATGACAAAACAATAAAGATTCATATGAAAAATCTGAAATTCCATATCATTATCATATACATCCTTACTAATATTATAAATGCGAAAGTAAGGATATTTGTTTGTTTGTTACACGCTTAAACCACTGAACCGATTTCAAAAATTCTTTCACCTATAGAAAGCTATAATATCAGGGAGGAACATAGGCTATATTTTATCCCGGTATTCCCACGGGAACGGGAACTACGCCGCGGGTAAAGCGACTGAAATCGAAGCGAGGGCGGGTTGCTAGTATCATATACATATCATATCTTAAACAATATACTTAAGCTGACTACTACAAAAATCATATTTAATTCAATGTAATAAGGTAAGGATGTACTTTCTGTAAAACTATTTACATTTTATACTATTAGCATAGTTTGTTGTTGTAGTTTGTTATATAAGGAAATAAAATTATTACAGTAGAATCTCACTAATCCGGCACTTCAATAGACCGACACGTCCAATAATCCGGCACCCTCTGCCCGCGCGTCCCTCGCCCCTCTTCGCGTATGCGCTCCGGTCTAACCTCAAAACTTATCACGTGCATATGTGTATGTGCATGTATTATGTGCATTGTATGTAACTTATCATGTGCATACATAATAATATGTAAATTCAATACATTATATGTATTCTCTGTATAAAATGCTTTATTTTGTATTTGGTTTTTCTATATAATCCAGTAATCCGAACATTCCAATAATCCGGCATCCTATGGTTTTTAATAGTGCCGGATTAGTGAGATTACACTGTATTATTATATTTTTTTTAATGTTTTTATCTAACTAGACTCAGGTATTTAATTTTCACGACACTACATGGAACTAATTAGAGCCTCCATCTCTGTACCTAACCATATGATGACAAGTTACGGGCATACTTGGCCCCAATAGTTGAAAACGAGGTATCGTCAAAAACATAGCAAGCTGTTCTTTTTTTTTTTATTGCCTACGGTGGCAAACGAGCAAGCAGCACACCTGATGGTAAGTGAAACTGCTGCACATGGACCTTTGCAATACCAGGGGTACAGCCAGGCCGCTGCCTACCGTAAAGGAAATACTCTTCTTAAACCTCGTTTAAAGAAGGACATGTCATAGCGCTCGGGAAACACAGCAGCAGGTAGTTCATTCCAGAGCTTGCACGTACGTAGGACAAATGATAATATAATGTTCTCATAAGAAACTTATAACTACAACTACAATAGCCAATCGCTGCCAGACGTAGCAATTATGTAGAGATTTTTTCTACATAATCGCCACGCCTGGCAACTATTTAGACAAGGATATTTCTAGATATAGTCATTTTTTACTATACTTATTGAGTTATATACCTATTCATCGTCATTATCACTATTACAGCTCAGATACGTCTCACTGTTGAGCCCGTGCCTACTCCTGAGAAGAAATGAAATCGATCTACTATACTATGCTGGTGAAATATGTTGGTATAGGCTTTCATTCCTACTGTTTAATTTTTTGCATAGATATTATAAGCATATGATATCCCTCAGTCATTTTTTATGACACCCACGAGCGAGATATGGGGGTGATTAATTGTATTCTTACTTTATATATATATTGTAGGACAGTATATTCATAGATTCTGCCCTTTGTTCGGTAATTTTAATACTGTTTACGTACTACGTGTTAGTGATTACAAGTACTCGTCGGTCGATAGGAGGGTACCCCGGCTAGGGGGTATTTCGTCGGGCCAACCACTGATGACAAGTAACCCTGCTCCAGTGGTCGGCCCAACGACGAAGGCGACGTGGTGTTCGGGTGGGTTGCGGGAGTTGCGTGCTTAAACCCCTCTGTCGCCCTGGATGGAGTGGTGTGGAGGCGCGCCGACAGCAGGCCACCCCACAAAAAAAAATCTGACACCGTCTGATTAACAATTACATTTTGGATAATTTACTACTTTATGGAAGACTTTAATATGTGATGTGATTATACTAAAATCCATACCAATAAATAAAATTGGAGTGTCGGTTTGTAATGTCAAAATAATAGGCTTTTTTCATGCTCACACGGTTATTTGCGCGACACCTATGCCTAAAATTGCAATTAAAAAATTTTGTCTGTCTAGACAGACAGTCTGTCTGTTTGTTCCGGGTAATCTTCAAAACAGCTGGACCGATTTCAAAAATTCTTTCACCAATGGAAAGCTATAATATCAGGGCGTAAACTAGGCTATATTTTGTCCCGGTATTCCCACGAGAACGGGAACTACGCGGGTAAAATGACTATAACCTATAACCGAAGCGAAGCGAGGGCGGGTTGCTAGTTAAATATAAATTCATGTGTGTCCAATAAATGAGTTTAGTTTTCACAGAATTAATGACGATCAAAAATAAACGCGCACATATTAACACTTTAAAACATATGTCAATATGGTGGGCTATATTCCACCCATTCGCTGAACATAGGTCTTCCCATGAGAATCCCACTCAGAACAGTCCCATATCACTTGCAGAGAGATCTCCTATGCACTTGTTTCGCAGAGAGCCATTATATGAGCCTCTGCAACTTTCAAACTACCTCCAGTCTACTTATTGACGGGTTGTTCTACTCTACGTTCGTTTATATTAACTTATTATAATATGTAATATAATAGCAAAAGTAAAACAATTTTCGTTAAAATGCTTTATTCTGACGATAATATATCACACGTTTTGTTAAATCGATAGCAAAAAACATACTTAATTTGAAATGAATATTTTTAATAAGAATAAACACGTTATAAAGATTTATACTCCAACTCCACAAAAAAAAAATAACAAGAAAAAACAAATGAAACCTCCAAAAAGGGCTAAAACATCTAAGTTTTATACCGAAAATTTCTTAATTCATTTCGAGGTTCGACTATAAATAAGTGATTCAATAAAACTGGACTTGCCACTGATACAGATGTCTCGAAGCAGATAGCGGCAGAAACAAAATGTACAAGGATATCACATTAGGGATGTGACGTATATCGTGATGTGAGAAAGTTACGGTATACCTCTATATCACGCCTGTCGTTGAACAGAAGTAGACGCTTAATTTTATTCGATTACCTCACCATTAAATTATATAGAGAAACACTTTATCAAATAATATTATAAATGCGATAGATTTTGTTTATTTTATTATTTCATATTGTAGGTAATACCATAATTGGCCTTAAATGGTTGGTTGGATTATTAGGTCAATGTGTTGATAGAATGAGATAACCATGCTATATCATGAGTGTTTTAACAGACAACTAAGGGATATAATATGCAAATAACATCTGCGCAAGACAAGAAAATCTCGAAATGAAACTCTATAGCAACTATTCTGAACAGCGTGTGTCAATTTCTTTTTTACAGTGGCGAAATCGGGAGCCCTGAAATGGGATGAAAATAAGCTGAAATGAGTTCGTACATTAATGTATATTTCTAAATTTGTAACGTAATAAGTTGAAATGGGTTAGTACGATTATGTATATTTCCAAATTCGTAACGTAATAAGCTGAAATGGGTTAGTACGATTATGTATATTTCCAAATTCGTAACGTAATAAGCTGAAATGGGTTAGTACAATGATGTATATTTCTAAATTCGTAACGTAATAAGCTGATGTGAGTTAGTACAATGATGTATATTTCTAAATTCGTAACGTAATAAGTTGAAATGGGTTAGTACGATTATGTATATTTCCAAGTTCGTAACGTAATAAACTGAAATGGGTTAGTACAATGATGTATATTTCTAAATTCGTAACGTAATAAATTGAAATGGGTTAGTACAATTATGTAAATTTCCAAATTTGTAATGTAATAAGCTGAAATGGGTTAGTACAACGATGTATATTTCTAAATTCGTAACGTAATAAGTTGAAATGGGTTAGCACGATTATGTATATTTCTAAATTCGTAACGTAGTAAGTTGAAATGTGTTAGTACGATTATGTATATTTCCAAATTCGTAACGTAATAAGCTGAAATGGGTTAGTACAATGATGTACATTTCTAAATTCGTAACGTAATAAGCTGATGTGAGTTAGTACAATGATTTATATTTCCAAATTCGTAACGTAATAAGTTGAAATGGGTTAGTACGATTATGTATATTTCCAAATTCGTAACGTAATAAGCTGAAATGGGTTAGTACAATGATGTATATTTCTAAATTCGTAACGTAATAAGCTGATGTGAGTTAGTACAATGATTTATATTTCCAAATTCGTAACGTAATAAGTTGAAATGGGTGAGTACGATTATGTATATTTCCAAATTCGTAACGTAATAAGCTGAAATTAGTTAGTACAATGATTCATATTTCTAAATTCGTAACGTAATAAGCTGAAATTAGTTATATAATGATATATATTTCTAAATTCAAAATTCATTAAAATAAAAAGGTTTGTCTCTTTTGAGACTTAAATAAGTTTCGGCATTAAAATTGCTGAATACATGAATCATCATCATTATCTAGGCTTGTATACGTCTTACCATTGGGTTCGAGCCTCCTCCACAATAGAAAGAGAAATTGATCTCCTATATCACATTGATCAAACGGGTTAATATAGAGTTTTATTTCGAGCTTTTCTTCTCTTAGATGTTATATATCTACTATATTCCTTAGTCACCTTTTACAATACCCACGGGCATAATCGATATAGAATACACAAGATAAATAATTATATTTAACATTATTTCGTGGTAAATTATATTTTAGACAAAATTGAACTTGATTAAATTAGGGAGTCGTTCTGTGTTATAACGGAGGAAGGATATGATTTTTTTATTATGGGTGGGCTATGGTAAGCGCACGCGCGGTGAAGTCCGTCCGGGGCGATGAAAGGACGGCGCGCGGATTCATAACCCACCCGTACCTACGTCACCTCGTTGTTGGGCCGACCACCGGAGCAGAGGTGACTTGTCATCAGTGATGAGGAAGGATATGATACAACTCACTTTCCCTTCTCTGTGTTTACAAGGCAAGCAAACTATGTAGGCACATAACATTAATTAAGCATTAATCAAACTCGAAATAAACCCCTATACCAACAGGCTGTCTAGCCCGCTTAGTTGGTTATTTTATTCTCGGTTCGATTAAAAAGAAAAAAAATATGGAAAGCAGTATCTGTTCTCTTCTAAAGCTTTTTTATACTTAAAATATTAATATAGGAAGCCTAGCTGCAATGAATACGTGCCTACTATTGAATGACAAATAAAATATTTAATTATTTTACGTAAGGATAAATGTATATGTGGTGACAGAGGAAGAATACAAATCATCACCCTACCAATACCCATTATAATATACATACAATATCTATACAAGAAATGGAAAATCTCGAAATGAAACCCTGTACCAATCCGTTTGACCAGCGTGATGTAAAGGGTCTATATCTCTCCTATTGTAAACAAGATTCGAGCCCAGCACTGGAACATATGATGGGAGGGTACTCCTAAGGGGGTATTCCGTCGGGCCGACTACTGATGACAAGTAACACTGCTCCGGTTGTCGGTCCAACGACGAAGGCGACGTGGTGTTCGAGTGGGTTGCGGGTGTGCGTGTTTATGCCCCTCTGTCGCCCCGGACGGAGTGGTGCGAGGAGCGCGCCGACCGCAACCCACACCAAAAAATATAAAAAGCACTGGAACGTATACGATGTGACGATGATGATGAAATATATATTCACTGTTATCTAGAATATATGCAAACTCCATTACAAATATCACTCAAAATCGGCTCACAATTTTCCATTGGGAAAGGGACATATGAACTTACAATCTCTGTAGCTTACTATACTACTTGTGATTTATTGTTTCAAGAGAAGAAAGCTGCAGATTTTATATGTATAAAACATTTATAAACCTTTTTATAGAAATAATATTGAAGTTATTAACTTCATTAAATAGACGATACTAAGACCCTACTCGTCTCTTATTTAAATAATAATATTTTTTCAAGGAACTAATACTAGATATGCTAATCGCATTATTATAGCATATAAACGCCTCATTTAATAAGTGTAATATAAAATTATAATCATTTTAGCATAAGTATCGAATAAAAATAAAGATAAATTATTATGATCAATTTGACGGCAATATGATCAAGACCGATAGTAATCGGCGATATTTGTTTATTTTTACCCGACTACGGAAGGTATATAATTTTTACAGGCTATGTATGTTCATCTGTTCTCTGATAGCTCCTCAACTACTTATTAGACCTGGACAAATAAGGTATCGTCGGATACCTCTTTTTTTATTTGTATTTATTATTTTTTATTAGCTCTGTTTTTATTTCATGCCTATTTTTTTGTTGTAAAACAGAATTTATTTATCTTTTTATTTAATAATTAAATAATAAATAAAAGTATATTTTGTTAATTATTAAAAAACCAATGAAAATCACAATGTAATTAATAACTATTAAAATTTAATTAATCTTCAACGACTTCAAAAATAAAAATATTTGTCATTGACTTTCGTCGCTCATTCGATGACTCTCCATTCGATGGTTTCAATACATAAAACTATTAGTTATTGAATGATATAAACATCCTTTTTGTTTTTGGTAGGTAATGCTCTGGGCATCCCCGCCCAATCTGTCCGCGGCGATGGATGAGCGGCGTGCAACCCCATAACCTACCGTATTTCCTTCCCAACGCCATTGGGCCGACCACTGGTAGTGATTCCTTGACATCCGTGGCCAACCCGGCGGGTTACCCTTTCAAGTACCCTTTCCCCGTCAACATTTCAGTGGTGCCGTCCAGAGTGTCGCACTCACGCGGTTGGCATCTCTGCGGGTGGCGGACTAACCCCAGTCCGTCTACCCGCGATAAAAAAAAATAGCCTTAAACCATCTATAAATAATTCTGCGTCGAATAGTCATAGGCCTATGCTGATCGGTCCAGTAGTTTCGAAGTTTATCACGGTGGAAAAAAATATCTTGCTTAAATATCTATATAGATTAGATTCATAGGTTTATTACCTCATTTTAAATTAAAATGGAGCATTTCATGGTGTCGATCCGTGTGGTAACGAAATAAGAATACAATACACTACTACCTGTCTTGTCCGTGGATGTCGTAAAAGTCGCTTTTATTTTTTGTTAAGGGTAGGCCATGGTAAGCGCACCCGCCGCCCGGATCCGTCCGAAGCGACAGAGAGGCGGCGCGCGGCCCCATGACCCACCCGTGACACGTCGCCTTCGTCGTTGAGCCGACCACCGGTGCAGGGCAACTTGTCTTCAGTGGTCGGCACGACTAAGGGATATAATACGCATATTACATCTATGCAAGAGAAGTAGGTAAAGCTAAATGAAACTCATCTGACCAGTGTGGTATAGTAGGTCAATTTCTCTCCCACTGTGGAGCAAGCTCGAGCCCAACAGTGGGACGTTTATGAGCTGCAAATTATTGCAGCTGATGATATGATAATGACGATGATATTACTGTTGACCCTAAAAACCGTAAGAACTTCTGACATAAATGTTAAAAGAATGTTTGCACCATAGGATTTTTAACTGGTTTCTGGTAACATTACTCTCTTTGGTAACAATACAGTTTTATATTCTCCAAAGTAATAGCTGCATATTATATAATTATTAAATAAATATATAATATTTATTTATATTTAGATAATTTATTTCATTTATTTGATTTTTACTTTCAAATATAAAAGCTAGAAAATCCGTAAAAATTGTTTTGCAATAAATGTAATAATTGCGTCAATATCAAATATCATTTAAATATGATGCTTTTATACGTGTGTGGGTTTTACATCTTTATAGTATCTAATATAAGGTGTCAGCTTCAAACTTTGAATTACCTTAAAGTAACCTTAAAACTAGATACATAACGATGAATTTACTTTACCAAATTAATACAATAAATAATTTTTAAACTCTTATTATGTGATTGAAAAAATAAAGCCATAGACAGCTATAAGCGGTTTTGTTTCGAAAATAATTAAAAAATCAAAAAGTATTTTGAACCAACTACCGGCGGTGCTGGAACGCGCCCACCCTATCAACGATCGTGGACGCTACTCGAAATGTCCGATACTTAAAAAATGTAAAAGAATAAAAAAGTCACATATTTGGCGGGGAATAAATCACAGGACGGACGCTATACAAAATTTATGGATGTACAACTCAACGCACTCGGTGGAAAAGTAAAGACAAAAGATGTAAAAAATTGATCACCTTTGAATCAGGTGCGCGGGCGGGTTCCGCGGCACGATTACAAAAGTTAAAACATTCATTTTGTTTTTTGAAATGGAACTTAGAAATAAAAAGCCCTTATGTACCTGTTTGGAAATACCTATATAAAAATCGTTTACACTCAATATATAATTGAGCAATGTTAAGTTAAGAAGTGACTGCTACTCCTTCCTTGCCTGCTGGTTTTGAAAATATTGTAAGTAAATAGTTCCAGCCAGCCACGGATGTTAAGGAATCAGTACCAGTGGTCGGCCCAATGGTGATAGAAAGGGAATACGGGAGGTTATGAGGCCGCAGGCGGCCCATCCATCGCTCCGGACAGATTGGGCAGGGTGTGTACAAACCATGACTACAAAAAAGACATAAATAGATAATAAATGCTATGCAATGCAAGATAAAGCGATCTTAAAATGTTTCTTCGATTTAATTTGGGCAGCATGAGATCTATTACCTCAAATTTAATTTGCCTTCTCAAACAGAACGTACCATGGGCTATAAAGAAATATTTCTTACGCAATTTCTCCTTGATATATTACGATTTCTTCGTAAAAGCTTCAACAATCGTAAAAAAAAATAAATAATTTCACATTCATCTTCTATACCAATAAATAAAAATAAATAAAATTGGAGTGTCTGTTTGTAATGTCAAAATAATAGGCTTTGTTCAATCTCACACGCTTATTTGCACTTTACATATGCATAAAAATCACTTTATATTTTTTTGTCTGTCTGTCTATCTGTTTGTTCGGGGTAATCTTCAAAACGGCTGAACCGATTTAAAAAATTATTTCACCAATAGAAAGCTATAATATCAGGGAGTAAACTAGGCTATATTTTATCTCGCTATTCCCACGGAAACGTGAACTACGGGGATAAGGCGACAGAAACCGAAGCGAAGCGAGGGCGGGTTGCTAGTATATAATAAAAAAATCATAGCTTGATTTTTTTTTTAATATAAAGGCTACAATTTTTCGTTTCTTACAATTAAGTGATATATAAGGATCTCCAAAAACACATGAAATCAACTGAGCAGCTGGTCCTTCGCTCCCGTTAATGTATTTGGAAACTATTTTTTTGTCTCGCCCGTTAACGTGTAATTTATTGACACTACGTTCGGATATTTAGGGAAGTATACCGTAATTATATGACATATTTATCTACGAATAACGTTTTCAATGGCTGTGTTGAATAAATTGTTTAAGGATAACTTTTTTCATTATCACTAAGGAGATGCATCACCAGTTCCCACTATTTTAGGCATCGCAAAATCGTCTATAGTAGTATTAACCTGTATGTTAGTCCTTTTGCTTCTTACCTAATATGCATCGAACTGTTGAAACTAATTTCAAATTAACCTATTATATGCATGGTATCTATCTTAGGTTAGTGCCTAGTGTTAGGCATAGGTTTAGTTATATATATATAGCATAGGCATAGTTAGTATCTAGTGATAAGCATAGGGTCGCGTTTCAAGTTTCCCTCGTATTAATGTCATTTGCATTACATCCATTAGTCGTTGTTGTCTTTAGTGTTTTATTCTGTAACTTCTCGATAGCATTGCTTAGCTCGATCGCAAGACGAGAATTGTAAGTTACGACTACATACATATTTTAATGTAGATTAAATAATTTCGTGTTATGATGAGTAAAAAACATCTGAAAACGCATAACCTTGTTTAAAGAGTTCTTTTTATAAATTACAAAAGAAATAAAATAATTCTTACTATCAGTTTTAGATGCAGAAATATTTTTATTATAGCACGTTTAATATAAGAGTAATAGATTACTTCCTTCATCGATCGTAAATCTCTAAATATTACACATTAAGATCCAATTCCGTGCATTGCGACTAATCAAACTCGCGCGCGATTTTTGACGAATGGCTGACGCGCGGCTGATGCGACAATAGTCAGAGTGTGAAAATATATGACTTTGTTTACGATGTCTACGATAAACATGAACGATGACTGAGGGAGGCTGTGCCATACATTTTCTTAATCCTCTAATTATTGTCGCGCGCATCAGCCGTCAAATCGCGCGCAACTTCGATTGGCCGCGATGCACGTAACAGCTATATCACGAACTACTAATTCATTTTTTTTTTCAATATCAGAGAATATAAATTTACTATTTGGTGAATTGTAGGTTTATTGAATTATCATAGATTGTATTCCCACTAAGGATATATTTTTATTTGACATTTTCTTAAAGCTGTTCTTGTGAAGCCTTTACTGATGCATATTTTTATTTCCTCCAGATATCATCCTCAACAACAAACAATCTTTGTAGTTGTTTTTTCATTTATACATCATGCTATCTACTCTAATATTATAAAGAGGAATCGTTTTATTTTTGTATGTTTGTTACGAATAAACTCAAAAAGTGCCGGACTAATTTCGATCATTCCTTCACCATTAGAATGCTACATTATTCCTGAGTAATATAGGCTATATTTTATCCCGGTGTTTTCACGGGAACGGGAACTACGTGGATAAGGTAACTGTAACCGAAATGAAGCGAGGACGGGCTCCTAGTCATTAATATTTTCACATGACTCACTTCAGCTCTTATATGACCCATTGTTGAGCTCAAGTTTCCTTCATAACAAAAGGTAAATTTTTCTACTATATCACGTTGAATAGACATGTTAGTATAGGGTTTTATTTAGAGTTTACCTTCTATTCCATAGTTATTATATGCACAAGATATCCCTTAGTCACCTTTTACGATACCTACCTACGAGCAAGATTGGGGTTGATGAATTATATTCATGTGTCGTCACCACATGGAAAAAATATTTCATTTAAATAAACCAATTGCATTCAAACCTTACAATGATATTTAAAACATTAAAAATTAACAGTTGATGATCGTTTATAATGCTGTGTGGTAGCGGCTTCGAATACTACCAACCCTTGCTTTGCTCGTGGGTGTCGTAAAAGACGACTAAGAGCCCTAGATTAACCCGGACCAACTACATCTGGTACCATTTGGGTCAACGATTACATTCCCAAGGCGGGTTGACGTCAGGCAGGCGGCCGGTCATAAAAGTAATTGCTGAAACTTTTTGCAATATGTCAAAACAGATGACATATTGCGTCGACCCCAAGTAATTGGGATAAGAGCAAGATGATGATGATGATCGTTTATAATTTCAATACAAATTAAATAAACCAGCAAGAAACATTCATTATTTTCAAAATACCACACTATTGATGTATTCAATATGTAGGACTACTTAGGAAATGTATTACATTACATGATAGCTATATAAAAATACGTTATTGAGTAATTATTGGATTATTATTGCTTTCAATTACATTGTTTTACATTAAAATTATTTTAGAACCAGGTGTAGAGTCGTAATTTGCCACCAGTATGCATACGAGTTAACTTTTGAAGAATTGATAGATATTGTGGTTGCACTTACCTATTACTCAGATCCTGATTCACTATGATCATTAGTACTATTAATGCATAAAAATTGTAATTATCTTCATAAAAATACTGTGTGATTGTATTCGCTTTGTCAAATCAAATTTTAAAGTATCGGGCTGTCGTAAATCTCTGAAAAGTCTTTTTGAACAGATTACAGAATAAAAAATAGTAGATACGTATTTAAAAAAAATATTCGTTTATCAATGAAACAATCTCTTATTTGAATAGTGTGTTAAAAATAATGAAATCAAATTCTTGATTGTATTAATAAATTGAACATTAAATCCTATTAATTACACTTTTTTTTTCAAAGCCGCTTCCGAAAAACTTTATTTAATAAAAATCTTCTTCAGCATCACAACTCATATATATCGCACTGCTGGGCACGAACCTACTCCATAACAGCAGTAAAGTTAAACTATAACACACTCATCATGCACGTTAGTATAGAGAAGAGAACTATGATTATTAATTTTAATTAATCAAAGAAACATACATTGTTAAGAGCTACTTTACAAGGAAAATAAATTAATAACCCTGTCACTAAAGAAGTTTCTAATATAATTATTCTTACTCCGTCACCACACCACAGAACATATAAAAATACAAGTTATTATTACATTCTAGGTATTACGAGAACGAAATTGACACAGTGAAGTTTTATTCTAAAATTGGGCAATCTGTTTGGCACTCATAAGCACGTGAAGAATTTACGAATTAATAATTCTTCTCATTCCGTGTATTGATGGCGTAACTGCTCAAATCAGCACTTTCTAACTTGCACGTGGGTGCCCTCGACTCACACCTTGCACGTGAGTGTCGTTGAAAGACGTCTTAGGAATATAATATGCATATAAAAACTATCTAAGAGAAGGAATACTCGAAATAAACCAACCAACCCGTCAAACCAGCTAATATAGTTGGGTTATTTCTTTTCTATTGCGGAGGAGTCGAGCTCAGCGACATCTGTGAGATGAAATGAATGAATGAAATAATTCTCTGTCTATAAATTGACAGAATGAAATTCTTTGTCTTATAAATACGATCTGTATTTATAAGACAAAGAATTTCAAGATCAGTGAGATATCAAAAATAGAAAATATTGATCACAACTTTCTTGCGGCATGCGGCACACAGAAAACAGAGATTAGTCTTTCCTTTTTCTATCTGACGATCATTGCTAAATTTAAAGCAGTTTATTGCTGCAAATAATTTTGCTTTCTATTCCATGATCTATTGAACTTTATAGAACGGATGCTGGTAATTTCATTATCTCATATACCTCCCACTGTCGACTATGGTATTATTCTCTATTCAGAAACTATGGCGACTACGTCGGTAGGTTTATGAAAGGAGAATAGTATATATATTAGAGAGAATATGTTTAGCTGCAAAATAATATCATGTGATTGTTTTAAGTCATTGTTATTTACTCAAACGTGTGTAGCTATATGTGTTTACAGATCTGCAAGTGATAAGAGGAATAAGACACCTTGGCGAGAATAGCCTAGAAATGCATGAGCGTTTATTATCTAGTATTCGAGATCAGTGAGCTTCAGAGCATGCGTAAAGTTGTCGGTCTTATCGAATACCATAGATGTACTAAGAAACTAAGGAAGGAAAATAATGAATAGAGTCTGTTATAACCTCGTCAGCATATGGCACCATACACATCACCACATAATTGACAGAGACGAGTGTATTAAGAAAGTCGATGAAAGATGCGATTCAATTTCTAAACCTTTGAAATCATAAGATTCAACAAGTCGTAACCTACAAAGTCTATTTCCCTTTTTCTCTAGCTCCTAGATATTTTCCAAGAATCATAATATAACATAGTTCTCCTATACCAAAACACGTTTAACCAGCGTGGTATAGTAGGTTCACTTCACTTCTATTGTGGAATAGGCTCGAGCTCAGTAATTTATCTATATTATAATACATAATATCTACTGAAAATGTTCAAATTTTAAATAAGTTTTTGTATTCTGATCGTTATAAATATTATTATTGATAAAGGTATATATATGGCATAGCTTTTCATAACATAGAAAAATTAAACAATACTTGACAACTTGAATGAAAAACAAGCAACACCGGCTCTGGAAAACAGCTAGAATACGACTTAGCTTTAAAGTCTATTTAAGATATTCACTATAGTGTCATACAATTTATTGGTATCTTTTTGCGTCCATATACTATAATCGCTTAATCTTACCAGACAGATTGCTTCTAGCTCTTATTAGGGAAATGAAATACCATATACCGTAAACGTATGTACAGGGAAAATTAAAGAAGACACGACGACTTTTTTCAAGACAACTTTTTTACGTCTTTATGTAGAGCATTGGCATTTTGCACCTGTTCAGTGTTCTTTTAAGGCAATGAATTATCGCAGTCTATATCAATTATTTTCTTATATGTAGGTCATCATCCAATTATATTCATTCTAGATATAGGTACATAAGTATTTATTTTTTTAGTGTTTTGATGTGTTATTGTTTGGTTAGCCAGGATATTAATACGATTAGTAAGCAATTTTGTAGGTAAAATAATTTTAAACGTGGCTTTTCGTAACTCTTTTTGTTGCCTATGTATATTTTATATACCTCTAGCTATATTAATTCAGCTATACCGTTCTTTACGGTGAGAATAATTGTTTTATAAAACCTCACTTCATCTCATTTTTTTTTTTTGATTTCTACAAAATCAAATGTACAATTTTGTCTTTCTTGCTATTTCATTTGTATTTATTTAATTTCAACATATCAGTTTTAACATTAAAGTTTGCAAGAATATAGAATAGCACATTGGTCTTTTGAGCTTCATAGTTTTTAAAATGTATGAGCTTATGTAAATTTAAAATCTTCTATTGTAGTATTCACCGAGGGAAACGATAATCAAAAAGAAATTGACTAATTTCTGATTAGTTTAGAAGATGCATAAAACATATTATTAGTTATACTTAATCCATACTAATATTATAAATGCGAAAGTAAGGATGTTTGTTTGTTTGTTTGTAGCGCTTTCACGCTTAACCACCGAACCGATTTCAAAAATTCTTTCATCAATGGAAAGCTATAATATCAGGGAGTAACATAGACTATATTTTATTCCGGTATTTCCACAGGAACGGGAACTACGCCGCGGGTAAAGCGACTGAAACCGAAGCGAAGCGAGGGCGGGTTGCTAGTTACTTAGGTATAAATAAACTGATATGAATGTGCGGTGTGAAAAGAATGGGTAAAATAAGAGATTCATACTACAGAAAGTTTGAAAGTTACGCCCGTAATTGCAGTGTGGGCATGTGATAAAACAGGTTAAGAGTAATGTTGTTGAGAAAGTTTTAAATATGAATGTCGAAGCTTTTATAGCTAAAAGAAGACCAAAAAAATATGGACAAATGATAGCAAGCATGATATGTTAATAAAGGGAATGATTCCATGATTCCAGACATAAAAAACTTATAAGGAAGCCTGGAAGGAGAGTATATTTAAATTGCATTAACCCCAAGTAACAACAATCGTATTCTTAATACGACTCTGATGTAATTTATTTTAGAAGTTCTTCAGAACTAATTTTTGTTTTAGAGATAGAGCTCGCTACACTAATCTGCAGACTTTCTCAAAGAAGGAAACGTCCAAATTATAACCCAAGGAGATAGGTCTCTTACAAATTGGGCTGCAATCATATTTAGGAGAAGGAATACTCCGAAACATAATCCAGGCAGATAAGTCTCATTAGTAGGATAGATAAATACCGCAAATTAATCCAGGCAAATAATCCTTGTTAGCACTGATATGCAATCTATATAGGAGAAAGAAAACGTCTAAATACCACCGATCTAAAGTGTAAACTGACTAATGTTGAAAGATTCGCATTCGCTGGTCGAAAACGGAAAAAGCATGTGTTGCTAATTACAGAACACAGTGATTCCGCTTTGTCCCCACGTAACGGCCCTTTTACCCTATATTTAAAAAAAAAATCTAACATATGGAGACGTGGCTCGCAGCGCTTCACGTACCGTTCCCTATGAAGGCAAAAAGCTGACCATAAACTGTGTAGGAGGAGGAATGAAGACGAAATTAAATGAAGTACTTATGTCAAATGATTGTTTAAAAAGGATGTGATAATGATTTTAAATGTCTGAGCATGGTCCGGGGTACCAATGACTACTAGAGTCTGCCAGGGGGCTGATCTCTTGTTTCTGCCCGAATGGCTTAGTCTACGTGTCTAAAAAGTATTAATATGTGAATGCTATATATAATTAAGTACGTATGTTCAAAACAGTGTCCTTAATATTGTCACTTTTAAATTACATATTTATAACATAAAAAAAAAAAAAAATTATTGCCCTTTTATTCAATCGCCGACTGTTTATACCGCATCATTACCATAATAATAAGCGACAAATTTATAATAAAAAAATATAACTAACCCGCCCCCATCCGACATAAGATTAATGTGCATACGTAAACCGGGAATCAAACCTCGTATTTCGGTTTCGTATTACGTGGGGTGGCACCCTATAATAGACAGATACATTGCAGTAAAAAATGTTACTACCCCACTTATATGACGCCTTGATATAACATCTCGTCATCGCAGCTCACATACGTTCCACTGTTGGGCTTGGGCCTCCTCCACTATGGGAGGGAATTCGACCTACTATACCATGCCGGTCAAACATGTTGTTAAACGGTTTCATTTCAAGTTTTCCTACTCGTGTACAGCGTGTGCATATTATATCCCATAGTCGTCTTTTACGACATCCACGGACAAGATAGTGAGCAGTGAATTGTATGATTTTTCCAATATATTTTTTGAAGTGTTAATATTAGCGTAAGACATTTATATCAACCTGGGCCAACTTCATCCGATGTCATTTGGTGAAAAGTTAATTTCATAAGAAGGGATGATGTCAAGCTGACGGACGGTCATGAAAATATTGCTAATAACTTTTCTCTTCGATAACTATAAAAATTGTAATTAATAATTCCCGTGTGGTATCATTTCAATTACAATAGAGCAATGCACAAACAGGTGTTCTATATTTTCGGACTGACCACGGAGAACAAGGAACTCGGTACCGGTGGTCGACCCAACGACGAAGGCGACGTGCTACGGTGGGTTATGGGGCTCCTCTGTCGCCCCGGACAAAGCCGGGCGGCGGGAGTACTGACCATAGCCATGCCAAAACAAAAAAAAACGTATTCTATGTTTATCGAGACTGCACTCATATTTTATTTGTATTTGTAAATCCATTTATCTCACCTATCTCTTTATTTATATACTTTTGCATTTTAATAAAAGTTTATAATTTAATTAACTATTTTATAGTTTCTGATGGTAGGAATGGCGATTTTAGACAAATCATTTGAAAATGCTTACTTGTACATCTTTAAGGTGTTACACTATATTGATATTTCTTAACCTCTTTTCTTTTTTCAAGTTCATCCATATAAGTATTTTCAAAGAAAACACGAATTTACAATAAATAATAATGCAAAGTTTCTTTCTTCTATCTCTAAAAGATCAAGATGACAAATAATACATATGAGAATTTTCGGGCAAGTTATCTAATTTACTCACCAAATCTAAATATAGAAAGAAAGTTTAAAACCTTATTTATAGTCTTGATATTAGTTATAGTACCACCTACACACTTCAGAACACCGTTTATTTTCGAATTTTGCAAATACGTATTCAGAGAAAGCGCTTTGCACTCTCTGAACAGTAATGTCTTATTTGTTTACCTTTATTTGAGACTATGACTATAAAAGAAAACATATCAAATAAGTCGGCAACAGGAGATTCTTAATCCTACTTATCGTTTGCGCTGCTGTAATTTATTATCATAATTTTTGATATGAAACATCTTTAAGCGAGGGTGAAGCTGAGCGTTAGCGTGGCGTCTATTTTTTTGTGTAACTTAGTTGTTAGCCGCAAATGGTTATGCCAACTTTACCTGGACCAGTGGGTGAGCGCTGAGGGCTCTCAACCCGAAAGCGTGCCGTTAACGACAAACCATAGCATAAGTACATCTCATTCAGAAAAAGTACAGTTGCCGAGTTATACAAAAATAGTTATTAGTTTGTTGTTCGACATAATAAATCGACCTACTGAAATCACTAATAATAGGCATACATGACCAAGCGTATGAAAAAATAAAAGAGGATATAATGCCGACAGAAAATTTTATATCAGGAAAAATATCCCTGAAGGCATACGCTAACTTATAAATAATTATAAAACATGTTGAGGCTGATGAAAAGCTTGCTGTAAAGATAACGTGAGTTTTCCGGGCGAGCGCTATTGGCCCTGCGGCTAGTGTATTATTAGCCGGTTTTACACGGATTAGTAGCAGAATGTATTATAATTGAACTATTTAAATAGGACAAAAAAAAAACCTTATATAATTTATTTTATAAGTGGAAAATTTTGAATAACCCCCGACACAAATTAAAATAGTAAAAAAAAGTATAACGTTCTCTTGAATACAAATGATCAATGAATTGTCATTTAATGATTATACTGGCATGCATGAAGCACTTAATCGAGTAATCATACGCCATTACATTATATTTAAAAATAGTTGATACTCTTACACTGCTGGACCGATATTAACCAAACATGGCTAAGAGGTGGTTCTTAGCCGCAAGGCTTTTAAATGAAAAAAAAGTGCAGAAATCGGTCGACCCGTTTGAGAGCTACGATGCCATAAACAGACATCGACGTCAAACTTACAACACCCTTCTTTTTACATCGGTGGTTAATAAAACATTATAAAATGTCGTAACAACATACTGTACCAATCGATACTGTACTTAAAGTACATTATTAATAAACATTAAAAAAAATTACATAAACGAAGTTAGACTTTTTTTAATTATTTTATCGTCATCTTTTTTTTTTCTTTTTTGGGAGGATGGTCAACGGTCAGCGCACTCGTCGCCCAGCTCCGTCCTGGGCGGCGCGCGGCGCCCTGATCTACCCGCGACACGTTGCCTTCGTCGTTGGGCTGACCACCAGTGCAGGGTGACTTGTCGTCAGTCTTCAGCCCGACAGAATAGCCCTTGAGAAGTACCCTCTCCTCGACGGCATTGCCCCGCTGTTCGGGAACGTCGGTCGTCAGTATTTATTCCTCTTCCATCGTAGATATTGCAAGTTTTTGATAATGGTTTTATGACCAACCGCCTGCGGGATGTAATTGTCGACTAGACGGTATCAGATAGCTCAGATCGATATAAAGTTCTTAATCATCTTTTATGACACCCACGAGTAATATACGGGTTGGTAGTATTTGTAGCGGCTACCACATGAAAGTTTTTTTATGTTATTTATAATAACAGTTACACAATGAAATCGAATTCTGAAAATAATTCACATCTCTTTTATACTATCTATTTCCCCTGTAGAGACGGAGTAAGTATACAATTCACCACCCTTCTTCTTGCCCGTGCATGTCGTAAAAGACGACTAAGCGATTATAATATACGACATCTATGCAAAGGAAAGAAAACTCGAAATGAAATGCTGTACGAACCCGTGGGATTACCGTGTTTTAGTAGGTAAATTTCCATCCCATAGTGGAGAAGGCTGAAGCCCAGCAGTAAAAGTTATATGAGCTGTGATAATGATGATTTTATACTCCTACTAGCTGACCCAACAAAGGTTTTCTGTTCAAATCTAAAAAAATTGTATCCTTAATATCGATCCCAGCGCCATCTACCGGGTCCAATTATGAATCTAAACCATTCTCAAATCCTCTTGAATACACAGAAAAAATTTCATCAACATCAGTCCAGCCGTTTAGGAGGCGTTCAGTGACAAACACACGTACACGAGAAATATGTATATGTATGTATAAAGATCTCTCAATAGTCATTCAGTAGACAATGCCCAAAAGTGATTGCATCTGTATACAAAGATTTCCTTAATAAGGTTAATTTAATACATTTTAAGAGGTTAATACTTAACTATCACGCAAATGTACAATAGACAATACAA
This sequence comes from Lymantria dispar, assembly GCA_032191425.1. Classification (NCBI taxonomy): domain Eukaryota; kingdom Metazoa; phylum Arthropoda; class Insecta; order Lepidoptera; family Erebidae; genus Lymantria; species Lymantria dispar. The sequence goes on from CM063440.1 coordinate 10,943,581, forward strand.
AAAGTAAGGTATTCAAAGTACAAACCTCTCGTGCGCAATATTATATGATAGATTTCCGTGCAGTTTTTTGTACGATTCACGTAATATTCTTTTGATTCTGTAAGTAATTTGTTTTCGTTAATTGTATTACTTTGAAGTCCCCCAAGACACCAAGGTTTACTTCTTAGTACGGAATAATGCCTATATGGACCTCAATTGCACGATTGTTATAATATATAATAGTCTGCTATATGTTTTTCGCGTGCTGACGGAGTAACAATACAATTTGCCACCCTCCATTCTTGCCCATGAATGTCGTAAAAGACGACTAAGGGATTTACTTAATATACATTTAAAAGCTACACAAGAGAACTAAAATCCTAAAACTTGAAATATAAACCTATATTAGCACGCTTGACCAGTATTAGATTAACTGTCTTCTTGTTGTGAAAAAGGCCCGGGTTCAACAGTGGGACATGTAGGTCCCAAGAGCTGAATAATCATGATGGTTAGTTCAGCAATATTTGAATATATTTCAGAACAAGTTGCCACGGCAATTGATTTTTTTAACGACTAAGCAAGTGTTTCATCTGATTCAGTTTCAATTCTAGTGAACTGATAATACAAGTCAATACACACTAGGTTTGAATTTTTATTTAAACGACACGCTAAACTAAACTTGGAAAAGGATAAATTTATGAAATGATCTTATCATTCTAGTACCTAAACAATGTTTAAACCTTAGAATAATAACGTATAGAAGGATAGTGTCCATACCTCAAATTTTCAAAATTTGAATCTAAAAATACTAATGGCGCGCAGACGATTACACACGTTCACACGCAAACCACTATACAAATTATGAAATCAAATTTTGTTTTTATTAACATAAATCGTCGAAATACTTTTAAAAGTAATGTTAAAAACCTTTTTAAGTTTTTCAAATGTGTTGTGACACTATTTGAATGCACAAACCGTCATAATTACCTATTTATTTTTTAAGAGTTGCGTACGTTCGTGCAGTACAATGACTTGTACATTACGGAACGGTTCCGGCATAAAGCTCCATTAGGCTCCATTTGAAATGCCTCACTTTTTGTGCGTGAACTTACCTTCTATAGGTTATTATTCTAAGGTTTAAACCTTATATTTAAGTTATGTACAATTTCATCATTATCATCATAATTTCAGGTCATATACGTCCCATTGCTAGGCTCAAGCCTTCTCCATAATAAGAATGAAAATGACCTAACTATATCATGTTTATCAGACAGATTAGTATAAAGTTACATTTCGAGTTTTCGCTCTCTTGCATAGATGTTAAATTTGTCCTTACTAATATGTATTATAAACGTGAATGTGTGGATGTAGTAGTACCTATGTGAGAATATGAAGATGTTTGTTGCTCTTTCACACAAAAACTACTGAATGGATTTTGATGAAACTTCACAATAATATAGCTTACATATCAGAATAACACATAGGCTATAATTTATCCCGATATTCTCACGGAAAGAGGAACTGGGTGAAACCGTAGGGCGCTGCTAGTATTATATATATTAGTCATCTTTTACGACATCCATGAGCAAGATAGGGGGTGTCAAAGTGTATTCTTATTCCATCACCACAAACCTTAATTTTAATTAGCCCTCCAGCGATCACTTTTCACACAAACATACCGGCTCTGAAATGAACTACATACCGCGATATTTTTCGAGTGCTATTACATATCCTTATTAAAATGAAGTTTAAGAAAGCACTTTCTTTAGAGTAAGTAGCTGCCTGGTGGTGCTTCTCGCGTTGCTAAAATTCATGAGCAACATTATCACTTATCCATACCTAAGACATTACTGCTCGCTCGTTATACCACCATAGGTAATAAAAATCACCAAATTCTTAAAAAGGTTCTCTAACTAATTATTCCTCCTTAAATTTACCCTGTACTTCAAACCGAAGGCGCGGTTCATTGAAATGTAAGGGTATGATGAACTTAACATCACGCGAACGGCTCGCTCGCACGTGAGAAACTGGTTCCACGGCTATTTTAGAGCATTAGGTTCATTTTAGACCAGTCCAATATTTTTTAACATTTATCAACATTCTAGGAAAGTAACTGTTTTATAGCGACCTGTGTTAACGAGAAAGTGAACTAATAAACGATGTGTTAGCAATTAATGATACAAAAATCTTGATGAATAATATCAAGAGTTTTGTTAAAATTTGTCTCTGTGGTGCAGTATTTCTGGATTTCAAGAAACGTGCTAAAATTCGCTCCCAATACTGATTATTATCTGTAGAGTTATGATATTCTGGTGGTCCTTAGGCATTTTCTATAATATATTACCAACTAAATACTCATGAATATTAAAAACTAAAATAATAAAAATTATAAACTAATCTGAGACTGCAAAAACTTTATAAAGTAAAGAGGAGAGAAAAAGAAATGTGTGATATTAATAAAAATATTATACACTGTCCTTACGTTAATGGAGTTAGAATACAATTCACCGCCCCTATCTGAACCGTGACTGTTGTAAAAGACGACCAAGGTATATTGAATGTAACAGAATCAACAAACTCTATATGACCAGGGTAGTATAGTAAGGAAATTTCCCTCCTATTGTCGCGGAGGGTTGAGCCCAAAACAGTTATACGTATATGAGCTGTGATGATAATAATATTATACCACCGGATTGAGAGCCCTCGGCGCTCACCCATAGTCCGGGTTAAGCTGTTAAAGCCATCTGAAGCTAACAGTTATAATCGCACAAAAAAAAAATTACGTCACCTATATCACATAAACTGAATGCCTCATTTAACAAAATCGACTGTACAGATGGCGTAGTGGTTAAGATACCGAACTACCGTACCAGTGTCATGGGTTCGAATCCCACGTAGGACAACACTTGTGCGATCCACAAATTGTTGGTCTGTTTGCGAATTAAACACTTGTAAAGTCTCCTGCCACACGAGGATATAATATAATATACTTAGTACGGGGTGTGGTCTTTTAAAAAAACAAAATGTTACATGTATTTATACAAAAATGAAAAAAACATGGCAAATGGAAGACAAAATAAGTATGCATATCTACACATCTTAATTCATAATGTATTTTATTTTAGACAAAAATACTCATCAACAGGATTTAATATTATCTGGCTTTGAATGACTTTATTGACGGATCTGTATCAATTGAAATACCTATATTTGAGCTGGACCGGTTATACAAGTTCTTTAATGTCGTTTGACAAATGATATGAAAGAATAACATTATATAAAATTATAAAAGTTGTCAAAGACTGCCTCATGGCAATCAGACTCCAGATCATCAAAATTATAGTAACAGCACTAGTTGAGATAAAAATATATTGCCATTGAGGTTTCTAGTCGATTTTTTTAAAGAATTTTTTCGATGTTTTCGAAAACAAGCTTAATGTTTGTAACAGGAAGGAAACGCGTTACTATGTAATGTTGTAGATGGAATAATGCTGTAGATGGAATACATATAGTTATATCTATTCCATCTACAGCATTATTTTTAAGGAAATACTAAATAGACAATACCTACTAAAAATTAAGGATAAAATTTAGGCTAAGATACCCCTTATACAGGCAGCTACCTGGTAGTAAAGTTGATCCAGCCGTTTTGAAGATTACCTCAAACAAACAGATAGACAGACAGATATAAAATTTTTAAACTATATTTTAGATATAGGTGTCGTGGAAATAACCGTGTGGGCATGAAAAAAGCCCAGTATTTTGACATTACAAACAGACACTTCAATTTTATTTATTTGTATAGATGTAGGGGCTTATACTTTAGGGAATAAAGGTGTGACAATCTGATAAAGAATAAAATCTTTAGAGATAGGTATTATTGAATGAAAGTTGTTCAACCGTCTAAATAGCCTTTATTTATGGACCACATAATTAATAACCGTGTCGAGTTAATGGGAGCAAAAGCTATAACAGTTCCTATGATAATAAGTCATTGTTGTAAATTTAAGTTATAAATGTAGCTTATAATTAAACTATTGTATTATTCGCAACAATGCAGTTGGCTAAGTATATTGCGTAGTTATTGCGACATCAATCTATCGTATACCAAAGTCGTGGGTTCGATTTACACGCAAGGCAATATTTTGTCATCATCATCGTCATCATCATTCAGCCCATTGCCGTTCACTGCTGGATGAAGGCCTCCATTGCGGCCACAAATTGCGGTCCTGTGCCGCTTGCATCCAACGACATCCAGCAACCCTCACCGGGTCATTGGCCCACCTAGTGGGGGACGTCCTACACTGTGTCGTCCAATAAGTATGTTGGCGCTCGAGAACCTTTCTTCTCTAGCGGTTGTCAGGTCGTCAAGCTATATTGCCTGCCCATTGTCGCTTCTTCATGCTATGTCGGTTACACCCATTCTTCTAAGAATTTCCGTATTTCATATTCCATCTCTAGATAGTCTATTCTATGTATATTGTGCGATCCAGAAATTATTATTTTAAGTTTAGGTATAATCTGTATCCGTTAATTATATATTTATAAAGTCCCTCTCAACACAGGGATTATTGACTTGGCGCCGAGTGTTGTTTACAAAAAATAAACTATCTAAAGTCGTAAATTGTTACCGAAACCTTCTATATTATTAACTAAATTATTCCATGGCATCCTTCACTTACATCTGCCTATCGATGTCCACTGTTGGACGAGAGGCTTTTCCTGAAGGGGAACAATCGCTACTTTTGGCAAACGAGTTAGCAATTGTAATTCGTGTTACAAGTTTCACAGGAGAGCGGTACTATCCAATTCCCCAGACTAGACTCCTTTAGGCTCCCTCAGTACCCTTAGGTTCTTAGGCTCTCTTAGGCTCTCGTAGGCTCTCTTAGGCTCTCGCAGGCTCTCTTAGGCTCTCGTAGGCTCTCGTAGGCTCTCTTAGGCTCTCGTAGGCTCTCTTAGGCTCTCGCAGGCTCTCTTAGGCTCTCGTAGGCTCTCGTAGGCTCTCGTAGGCTCTCGTAGGCTCTCTTAGGCTCCCTTAGGCTCCCTTAGGCTCTCTTAGGCTCTCTCAGACTCTCTTAGGCTCTCTTAGGCTCTCTTAGGCTCTCTTAGGCTCTCTTAGGCTCTCTTAGGCTCTCTTAGGCTCTCTTAGGCTCTCTTAGGCTCCCTTAGACTCTCTTAGGCTCTCTTAAACTCTGTTAGCCTCCCTTAAAGTTCCTTAAAGTCCCTTAGACTCACGTAAACGGATATAATATAATATACTTAGTACGGGGTGTGGTCTTTTAAAAAAACAAAATGTTACATGTATTTATACAAAAATGAAAAAAACATGGCAAATGGAAGACAAAATAAGTATGCATATCTACACATCTTAATTCATAATGTATTTTATTTTAGACAAAAATACTCATCAACAGGATTTAATATTATCTGGCTTTGAATGACTTTATTGACGGATCTGTATCAATTGAAATACCTATATTTGAGCTGGACCGGTTATACAAGTTCTTTAATGTCGTTTGACAAATGATATGAAAGAATAACATTATATAAAATTATAAAAGTTGTCAAAGACTGCCTCATGGCAATCAGACTCCAGATCATCAAAATTATAGTAACAGCACTAGTTGAGATAAAAATATATTGCCATTGAGGTTTCTAGTCGATTTTTTTAAAGAATTTTTTCGATGTTTTCGAAAACAAGCTTAATGTTTGTAACAGGAAGGAAACGCGTTACTATGTAATGTTGTAGATGGAATAATGCTGTAGATGGAATACATATAGTTATATCTATTCCATCTACAGCATTATTTTTAAGGAAATACTAAATAGACAATACCTACTAAAAATTAAGGATAAAATTTAGGCTAAGATACCCCTTATACAGGCAGCTACCTGGTAGTAAAGTTGATCCAGCCGTTTTGAAGATTACCTCAAACAAACAGATAGACAGACAGATATAAAATTTTTAAACTATATTTTAGATATAGGTGTCGTGGAAATAACCGTGTGGGCATGAAAAAAGCCCAGTATTTTGACATTACAAACAGACACTTCAATTTTATTTATTTGTATAGATGTAGGGGCTTATACTTTAGGGAATAAAGGTGTGACAATCTGATAAAGAATAAAATCTTTAGAGATAGGTATTATTGAATGAAAGTTGTTCAACCGTCTAAATAGCCTTTATTTATGGACCACATAATTAATAACCGTGTCGAGTTAATGGGAGCAAAAGCTATAACAGTTCCTATGATAATAAGTCATTGTTGTAAATTTAAGTTATAAATGTAGCTTATAATTAAACTATTGTATTATTCGCAACAAACTCTCTTAGGCTCTCTTAGGCTCCCTTAGACTCTCTTAGGCTCTCTTAAACTCTGTTAGCCTCCCTTAAAGTTCCTTAAAGTCCCTTAGACTCACGTAAACGATTTTGACGACTCACATGGTAATACAAAGTTGCGATGCATACCACGAATCTTAAACCACCACACGAGATTCATACTATTATCATCGCAGCCTATATAGGTCACATGGTTGCGCTCGGGCCTCCTCGACCATCGAAGGGTAATTGGCCTACTATATCATGCAGTTCAGATATTTTGGAGTAGAGTAGAGTTTTTTCGAGCCTTCGTTCTATTGCTTAAATGTCTATTATCTACATATTAGTCGTCCTTAGTCATCTTTTACGATCCCCACCGGTATTAGTGAATTGAATTCTTACTCCTTCAGCACATGGCAAGTACTATCATTATATTGATTATGATGTTAAAAAATCAAGCTAATGTACAAATATTATTCCAGATGGTGAAGGAGTAAGAATACAATTCACCGCCCCCTATCTTACCCGTGGGTGTCATAAATAACGACTTGGAACATACCACCCATGGATCGATCATATGGACCATATAACATCTATGCACGAAAAGATAAACTTGAAATACAATCCTATGCCAACACATTTAACCAGTGTGGTATAGTAGGTCAATTTCCCTTGTATTGTTTTTTTTTTACGGTATGGGCCATGGTGAGGGCACACGCCGCCCGGATCCGTCCGGGGCGACAGCGGCGGCACGCGGCCCCATGACCCACCCGTGACCCGTCGCCTTCGCCGTTGGGCTGACCACCGGTACAGAGTAACTTGTCTTCAGTGGTCGGCCCGACGGAATACCCCGGTCGCGGGGTACCCTCTCCTCTAGACATTCCTCCTCTCTGCGGGTGACAGACTAAATCCCCAATCCAGTCCCTTGTATTGTGGAGGAGAGCCGGATACTTGAAATAAAATTGTTATATTAAGAGTGGTAGGACCACACTGACGACAGTTATCTGTCTACAGCCGCGGGCCGGTCCGTCCGGGGTAGTACCACACTCTCGCAGAAAATCGACGACTGAGTAGTAGCAATTTGTTACTGCGCTTCGTTCGGTGAGCGAGAGAGCCGGAAGCCAAACTTTCTGAGGGTGTTTGCGTGTGGAGGGTTTTGGTGGTGCTCTTGGTATCACCGAGACTCGATGCACTCATTCACACTCCTTTCACTTTCTTCACGGTAGGCAGCGGCCTTGTAAAGGTCCATGAGCGGCAGCAACACTTACCATCAGGTGTACTGTTTGATCGTTTGCCACCGTTTGCAATAAATAAAAAAAATTAAAAAATATTATTTTTTAAATATCCCTATTATTTTTTTGCTATTCCTACCATGCATATATTTTCCTATTTCAATTTAATTAACTGAAATTAATTACCAAAAAAAGTAAGCAAATGTTAATGTCTTGATTTAATACATAATAGGTAAATTAAAAAAATAAAGTGTTCATACTTATAAAGTCCATTAAATTAAGAAATGCTACATTAACAAAATGTTGCCTAACTTTGAATAACATTGCTTAATTACTTGATTTTTCATATTATAAAAAATATAGGCATACCGTTTTCAGTTAAATTTACATTAACAAAAAATTCGTCTATTTTATTTTATTAAATTTTGTTACTCCAAGTAATATCTAACTTCCAGGAAAATCGTTTGCATAATATTTTTAATTGCGCTTACCTCCTTTTTTTACTAGTTTATTTTGTACCTATTCTATTATGAAAATTAGTGAGGCATTTTTCTCTAAATTACGCTCATCGCTTCTAGAAATAATGACTGATTATGAGAGTAACATAAAATCATTTATTTTTTTAACTTATTTTAAAATCTTGAAGTTTTTTTAATTATTTAAATTAAGGTTTATAAGATACATGTAAAAATAAATATTAAAGTAATTAATTAATAATTAATAATGATGTTTATCAAAGATCGTACAAAAATAACAACGATTATGTTGATGAATCGAAAATGAGTCACCATAAAATTTGACATTTAAATATTATACAATAACACATATTTGATTTCTGATAAACAAGACTTCATAAAATGTTTGTCGCGTAGAACATGTACTAATTTCAAATTTAAGAAAGAATTTCCGACGCACCGCTTCAACCCGACTCAGTCAGATAAAGACAGGTTTCTGTATCTCGAAATAAAAAATTAAAAACAAACACTCGGGAAGTCACTCCGATAATCTGGCGATGGTAAGTGCGGTTTTGACTTTAATGTGTTAATAAAATTGTAAGCGTTTTGTCGGCGAAACGAGCTCGATGTTCGATGTAACAACGAATCCGGAATATAAACGTTATAAGTTCGCTGGAATTGATATTTTTTAATTCGCCATGCATTTTTGAGACTCACCGAGGTTTGCTGACATAATTTCTTGATCTTTGGGCTTCTTTTTTCTTGGACGACCTTTCTGTCTGGGCGGTGGTGCCGCTGAGCCATTGAAGAAAGGGCCTTTAGGAACATCAGTGTCTACCCGAGGGAATTCAGGGGAAGGATATGGAGAATAATGGGCACCAGGAGGTGGACCAGTGTAAGGACCGGGGCACATTTGCGGCGGTCCTGGAACGGCCATATGCGCACCGTACTCCGGCATAGTTTCATAATGCAGCCTGCAAATGGAAATATTAAGTGAGACAAGATTCAATTGATAATTCTGAATAGAAGTTATAAGCATCTGTTTAATAATATGGTAAAATAAATAATTTCTTAATATAAATTTCGTTAATATTTAACGAAATTTATATTACGGCATGTAACATCAATGCAAAAGAAAGAAAACTTGAAATGAAACCCTGTACAAACAAACACGTGTTACCAGCGTGGTATAGACAGTGGTATTGACCGATCACTACTTGTCGCTGTAATATTTATTTATTGTTTCTTTTAAGTACCTATTATGCAAGTCCCTAATATATATATATAGATGTGTACGTATATGTATGTGAATTTCTGCATATGTAGGTATTAGGTGCATATCTATGTGTGTAATGTGTATATGTATATATATTTATGTCTCTTATTATGTACCTACTATTTATTGTTTTATATTGTTTTTATTTTACAAGTTATACAATTTATTATATAGTCGTTATCTATGACTTATAAATATTATTTACACTGATCTCCATTACTACCAGCAGTAAACTACCTACCATCTCTCTGTTCTACGATTTCCATCCCAAGGTTGCCTGGAAGAGATCGCTTATAGCGATAAGGCCGCCCTTTGTACATTCTGTGTTATGTTAGTATTTAAGTTTTTTTATTTTGTTTTGTAATCGGTGTACAAATAAAGAGTTATCTATCTATCTATCTATCTATAGGAGGTCAATTTTATGGTTTAGTAATGATGGTATAGAATGAAATATAATTTAATGGTATAGAATGGATAGAATAGGTGTTTACTAAAACCTATTTAAAATAATAATAGAAATAGCTCGAAAATTTAATATTTATAACATAGTAAGCAGAACAGTTTGTTTTTCTTGGAAAATTGTTAAACTCTTATTCCGCGCATATGATCTTCTTGCATAAGATTCTCCTAAGATATATCTAAGAACATGTATGTTGTTCTAATCAATAAATAATTGAAGTTATATAAGGGATATAATATAAAAATTATTTATAGTTTTATAAGCATCATACCTGCAATAAACCGCTGCATCCCTGATACCAAAAGTATCGCCCTTATTGAGAGGTGTGTTGCAGAGCGCGCACGAGAAGCAGTGAACGTGGAAGACCAGATCTCGTGCGCGCATCACCAGTTCCGACGCAGATATGGGAGTATTGCATCGGGCGCATCGTTTTGTGCCGTACAACCTATAGAAAAATATTAAATTAGTTAAGCTATGAAAAAAATATGAGATAAAAGGACATCATAACTGTGAATTTTCAAAGACAATCTTCTAAAACGAGACAATCTTAAAAAAGAAACAGTTTTTTCGAACAGCTTATGATTCAAAGCCAGTATTATATTACTGAATATTCGATCCTGTTTATTAATTAATTTAAAAAAACATACACATGTTAATTGAATAACATTTCAATAAAAGAAGAATGAGTAGACTGTTAGTCTAACGAAATAAGCTATTATCATACTGTTTCCGATTATTTGGTATATGATATGTCTTTTACCCGCACTATCCTGTAAGATATCTCTCTGTTCGTTACACGTCTTTCCATTCATGTCATGCTCAGTCAATTCATCTATCTTTTATTAGTCTTCCCTAACTAAAATGTAAAATAAAACTACTTTTACGGATTATATCGCGTTTGTATTTGATTTATGATTGCCCGACGTTTCGAACACTTTGCAGCATTCATGGTCACGGGCGGACTAAGGTGTCTCACGTCCAACAAGTAATCGTTATTACAGACATTTATAATTATCTACCCGATACAGAAATTAGTTATAAATTTATTAAATTGTTAAATTATAAATGTCTGATTATAAATGTCTGTAATAACGATTACTTGTTGGACGTGAGACACCTTAGTCCGCCCGTGACCATGAATGCTGCAAAGTGTTCGAAACGTCGGGCAATCATAAATCAAATACAAACGCGACATAATCCGTAAAAGTAGTTTTATTTAAAATGTAAAATTTCACGTTGGTCATTCTTTATTAATCCATGTGCCACTAATGTTGCGTTATTATTGTTTTCTGCATATTCAATGCTGATGGTCAATGTTTTGCTCCAATGATTGCAGGTTTTATGTTTAATATAATCGCACCGGTGTCGGCAATTAAGCAGTAATTAAACAAGGAAGAAATGCGTTTAACAAGAATAATATATCTTTGAAATTGCCGATCGGCATCACTATATATTTTGTTTGATTTTATGTTAATTTTTGTTTAATTTTAAATTTATTATTTTTCCTAATCAGTCCTTTCTAGACAAGAAAACTTGTCTAAAATAACATTATACTTGAATCTTTTTACCATCATCGTTAAAAGTTTAAGTTATTACAGAATAAAAGTACCTATCTATAATCGAGAGATTAACAACAACAGCGTATTATTTAATCTAGTTAACGACCGCCATTTTGTGAACATTGCAAGTAATTTTAGCAAATATAATTAATTTATTCGAAAAATAAATTAAGGCCAAGAAGAGGTTTCTATTCTATGCCACCAATGTCTCAAAAATAAATAATTTTTGAGACAAATAACGTACATTTTTAGTAACAAAGCAGCAGAATATTTTTTTTGAAGTGAAACTTCTTTAGAATCGCTGTGATTTCAAACTCGATGAAACGAAAAAGCGAGTCCACAGAGACACAAACACGTAAATGTATAGGATTCAGCTGGCGAGAGAATGGGAAAAAGGATAGAGGATAAAGAATGTAGGATGTAGAATGAAGGATAAAGAATGTAGGATATAGAATGTAGGATATAGAATGAAGGATGAAGAACGAAGGATGAAGAATGGAGGATAAAAGATAATGGATGAGGGATAAAGGAGTTTCACTTCTGATATGCATACTTTGTACACACACTCTTTTTTTTTAAGGGGATCTATTCAGAAGTCTTTCAAAGATAGCCCCAAAAAAAGGATTTCTCAGATAGTTTTACAATTTTCGTACGTGTTCATTTTCAAACAGGAAAAAATATTAATTATCTTTTTTTTTTTAGGGTGGGCTGCGGTCGGCGCGTCCCTCGCACCACTCCGTCCGGGGCGACAGAGGGGCGTAAGCGCGCACACCCGCAACCAACCCGAACACCACGTCGCCTTCGTCGTTGGGCCGACCACCGGAGCAGGGTTACTTGTCATCAGTGGTCGGCCCAAATATTAACTATCTAGGGCATCATTGAAAATTGCGAATTGTTCATTTATCTATCCAGTAGGTGCCTGATATTTTTCATTTACATATTTAATGACTTTAAATATTTTTTATTGAAAATGTGTCAGAAGTGGGCGCGGCTTACACAAGCCAAAGTGGGTACTCAAATAGGTGTTTACATACGTATCTTTAACACTCTTGTAAAATATTAAGTATTGATCCTACAGTTCCGGGAATTTGGACTTGTATAAAAAATCTTTTAAATATTTTTTAAATCTCAAGAAAATTAATAAGTTTTTGAGATATTAGTAAAAAATCGTTTTTCTTTTTAAATTAAGTTTATAACTTTTGCAATTTTTCTGAGCTTAATATTTCTTCAAAAATCATCTCAGCGATATACCAAATGGAATGATTACTCTCCCTACTTTTGCCAACGCTGCTTAAAAAATCGATATAAAAACAATTGTTGACTAGACCAATTAATGTTTACGGATTGGCCATTATAAAAGAAACGCACAAACGGTTATTGGCTTGCCGCTACTGATCTTGAAAATAAAGACCTTGATTTTCTGTAAAATGTTTAGCTAGCAGTTTTGCTAGAAATAAATACAAGCAATACTGGGATCTCATAATACTTAATCTAGGTCTATATTAGCGGCAGCTTTTGACGTCGGTATCAAAACAAAACGTATTTGCGTTAAATAAAAATAAAAAACATAATAAATGTCATAATAAAAAACATTGAAACTTCTTCACTTTCTCACAGTTAATTAAATAATATCCTGCATACAAACTGTTTGACTGCACAGATGGCGTAGTGGTTAAGATCCTACCTACAGTGCCAATGCATGGGGTTCGAATCTCAATCCGGGCAACACTGCGATAAACAAATTTTTGTTCTGAGTCTGAATATAAAATGTGTCCGTCAGTTATGTTTGGGGCACCCTCCCCAATAGAATGATGATTTCCTTAGTGCTGGGTTATTTCCTTAGTCTTTTTTATAAAAAAAAATAAACTCCGTGAGAACGTTTACGATTTTTTTTATCACCATGAAAATTGTAACAGAATCCTCTTCATTATTTTTTAGTTGTAAGGGGTTAAAAATGACTTTGTAGTAAGTAGTACAGCTCATGTAAATCAACACTTCAATGTAACAATCTCTAGGACATGTTTTCACATACACATAACATAATATTTTAAATGAAATTTACTGTTCTAAGCAGCTCAATTGACGTGATCGCTTGCACAATAAATACTCCTTAGCGTTTCTTTTCTAATTGGCACATCGGTTTCGGCACTTGCATCGGAAAATTAATGTGCTGCCTTTAAAAAAATATAATGGAAGATATTTGATATTTAGGCGAGTATTATGTGTACTATGTACACATTGAAAATAAAATTATTTTTGCAGAATTTATTTCCTCGTTTTTTGTTTTCCCGAATTTCGAAATACTTTTCAGCGTTAACAGTCACGAAAAGACTAGGTACATTTCCTCCAGCAATTATAATAACGGTGTATAATTGTAATAACGCTGACTTGTTGGGCGTGAAACACTTTAGTTCTCCCGTGACTATGAACGCTAAAAAGAGTGTGAAAAGTCGAGTGATCAAAAATCAAGTACAAACGCTACAAATCCGTACCTACAGTTTTATTTCAAACGGAGGAATATTACTAGAACGTAATATAATCAAATACACTAAAGGTCGACAGAGGTTAGTTATATAGTAGCTTCAGCCCATTTGTGTAAGCCTCATTCACCTCAAGCAGAGTCTCGACTCATTTCGATTTATAGAACCAGATATAGAGCACTTATGTCCAATTTATTAGTAATTATCATGAAATTAACGTTAATTAAGCGTTATTTAAACTACACCTCAGCTGTAATGTACAATTTACTCCGAAACAACGATTAATTTTGTAGTTTATGGCGCCTTAGAAGCAATCTGAAGACGCTGCGATCTTAGATAAACATTGATGATGCAACTTTATAACTCCATAGTGGCAAATTAAACTGTCAATGATTTTAAATACACGGACATTTTAAAAGTTTCTCTATACAAGTGAGGTTCTTTTTCAAGCTTAGTACTACCTCATATAAATTCATGTTTCACTTCTAACATCTATAGATTTTAAACTATAATACATTTTAATGTGTCTTCACCCCTTAAATTTATGTGAGAGTAATTAAAACTGGCTGATCATCAACAAAACAGGTAATTATACTCTTCTGGATAACTTATGAAACCAAAACCGATCGCCATCCCGGCAAGTTTAGCGATAATGGCATTGTCTGTTTTATAGTAGAAAAAGACTGATGAATGGATGAAATAAAAAAGGTGATAATGGTCTCCTAGGAATACTGGACATATATTCGCTTGTTTAGTTCAGGTTGTAAGCGATTATATTATATACGAGTAGTTCGTCAAAAGAAAATACAATGAGAAAGATATTGTATCATCTAGAATCAATGGCAACGACCTCTCCCACCTAATGCGATGGCGCTAAACGCGTGCGACATAATGTGCGAATTGTTTCGATAAAGGCTGACCGTCTAAGTGACACCTACGCATCTTGACAAATAGTAAATAACTCTTAAGTAAATATTTCTCGCAACGGGCGACTAATACGGCGCCTCCGGTATTGCAGTACTATTAAAAAGTTGTGTTCTCAATAACTATGTAAGTTTCCTATACGTCAAATATATTATAATGATATCTACACACAGACAAAAAGAATTCTTTATAATTAAATTTGTTGGGAATCCAAGACAATTGGAAGTGTTTCTAGAGACTTCCTGATGATCAAATCTTGGTTTTATTTATACATACACTTTAACTCACGAGAGTTAGAATAGTGAATATACGCGATGGAATTAATCCTAGATAAAAAAGGAGCCGTCGCTCAGGGCGCCTAGCAGATGTGAAACATCAAAATTACGACAGGAACTAATATGGCTTTATAAAATATATAAAATATTACGATTTTCTTTTCCAGAAAATGATGATTTTTATTCAATAAACATCTATTTTCATTAATATATACTATAGGTATGTGTTTAGGTTAATAATGCATTTTGAGCTCAGTAGATGGTGTTATACAAAATTCTAATACAGGTTATGGTTTCATTATACACCAACGATCAGGTTCACCATCGCCTATAGATGTTTGACATAAAAAAAAAACATCAAACAGCATATTTTAGTCTAACTCGCGTTTTCTACCATACATAGTTCCCTGCGACACTCAGTCTAAATAATTGGGATGTATGGTGTCTAAATAGAGAGAGTCAAAGTCGTTCCTTTTCTATAAAATAATGTTTAATAAGTTTATCTATTAGTCTTCATGAGATGACGGAGTAAGCATACAATCCACCACCCCGTTGCTTGCCCTTGGTTGTCGTAAAGACGACTTAATATGCATACAATATCTATGCTAGAGAAGGCAACTCGAAACGAAACCCTAAGCCAATACGTCTGACCAGCGTGGTATAGTAGATCAATTTCCCTCTCATAGTAGAGGAGGCCCGAGCCCGAAAGTGGGACATATAAGTATAGGCTGTAATGATGAGAAGTTAATAACAAACAGGAAGAAACCACGACTATCCTCAGGGGCTTACAATCTGGCAGACTATTTGGTGGGGCGCAGCGTCCTCTGTACCAACCGAGCAGGGGACGTTGTGCGAACGCCCATGACGTGCGGTGTCCCACAGGGGTCGGTCCTCGGACCCACCCTGTCGAACATCGGCTACGACTGGGCGTTGCGGGGGAGCCTCCCGCCCGGGCTCGGCGTGATTTGTTACGCCGACGACACGCTCGTCACAGCCCGCGGTGGGACGCTAGAAGAGGCGGTAAGCCTGGCGACCTATGGCACCGAAGAGGTCGTCAGGCGGATCGAGGCGCTGGGGTTGAGGGTCGCCCTGGACAAGACGGAGGCCCTCTTGTTCCATGGGCGCCTTATGAGCCCTGCCATCGGCGTCTCGATCACCGTCCGATCGGTTGACATCAGCATCCGGGCCCATATGAGGTACTTGGGCCTGATGCTCGACGGGCAATGGTGGTTCCGGGAGCATTTCCGCAGGCTCGCTCCGCGGCTCGTCGGCGCGGCGTCCCCCCTATCGTGGCTTATGCCGAACGTGGGCGGACCAAGCGCTACGTGCCGACGGCTGTACACGGGGGTCATCCGGTCGATGGCCCTGTACGGCGCACCGGTGTGGGCGGGGTCCTTGACCGTCCGACTTAGGGCCCTTCTGTGGCGACCACAGAGGGTCATGGCGGTCAGGGCCATCCGCGGATACCGCACGGTGGCGACGGAGGCAGCGTGCCTATTGGCCGGGACTCCCCCGTGGGACCTGGAGGCGGAGATGCTCGCCGGATTGTATCGGCGGGTGACGGGGGTGCGAGCGGAGGGCGGTGAGATCTCGTTAAGGGAGCTCACCGCCTGGCGCGTCGACGCCCGCCGAGACGTCATTGCCCGTTGGGCAGTCCGGCTGGAGAGGCCTCGGTTCGGGGTGCGAACCGTGGAGGCCTTCCGGCCGGTGCTGATGCAGTGGTTGGAAAGGCGGCACGGGGTGCGCTCCTTCCGACTAGTGCAGGTGTTGACGAGGCACGGGAGCTTCGCCACCGACCTGACGCTGCCGGCCATCGCTAGGGCGATGGTCGACAGCGTCGGGAATTGGGACGCGGTCGCAGCCTTCTGCGAGACAGTGATCTCGCAGAAGGAGGCGGCGGATCGTCTGCGCGTGAAGCGCAGCCTCGATGAGAAGATCCGCCGCCGGCGACTGGGGCGGCGCAGGCGCAACTACCTGCGCCTCATGCCGCCCTAGCCGAGGCCACGGGTGACGTGACCGGGGATTAGTCCGTCACCCGCCGAGAGGCCGACCGCGTGAGGAAAGACCGACGTCCTCCCCGAGGGGGGGACGTCGGTCGATGGGAGGGTACCCCACGTAGGGGGTGTTCCGTCGGGCCAACCACTGGCGAAGGCGAGGTGGTTTTCGGGTGGGTTGCGGGAGTTGCGTGCTTAAGCCCCTCTGTCGCCCCGGACGGAGTGGTGCGGAGGCGGGCCGACCGCAGCCCATCCATAAAAAAAAAAAAAAAAAAAGGGGCTTACAATCAAAAACTATTCTAACTAGGATGATATACTCGTAGTGCCAACCTATATAGAACCAAAAATTGTAAATGTAATTATTACAGTGTTACTGTACACACACAATAATTATCCTAACTTGGTCAACAAACATATTAATAGGATAAGCCATATGTCATTGATACGTTTTTTTATCAACTCTACCAGGTAAAAGTTGACTTCGTAGTAGCTCCACTAAAACTCAAAAGCAAAAGATTCACTTAAAAAAAATATAGGGAAAGACGTTATCTCGGTTCGGTGTCCAAAAATAAATGTCGTCGTGTCGTTCTGTAGTGACCGGTGGAGTCCTTTGGTTTTAAAATGATAATTAAATGCATCCGGCGGTCTCGAGATCCGAGATAGCAGGTTCTACTCCTGAGTGAGACATCCCCGTGTGGTCCCTTCCCTATCTAGATCGAACTTGGTTAGTTTAAATAAGACGTAAAGGAAATACCGTTTGAACGTTAGAAATTTTTTAGATACTCTTTAGTTTATCTATGAATCTTGAATCTTCGCCCATGATGTTTTTAATTACAAGTGTTGCTTTGTTTATGTCGAGTGTGAAGATACATTTTTGAAACAGTCATAATTAATACTAACTCAGCCATCGACACTATGTTATATGTATAGGCTATTTATACTGATTTAATAAATCAGTATAATATAAGCTTTAAAAACATCTCATATTAAAAAATTATAAAAAATGACTGAATAAGAAAGGCACAGTATGGATGCTGCGTAGAATCGTGATGTGAAGTCAAAGTATGAATATTAGTAAAAGGTAAACTCGTAAAAGTAACACGAATAAGTCCGATAAGACGAGTTGATAGATAGAAAGAAACAAGGGAAGACAGTAATCAGAGAGATGAATGTCTAAGATTGTCTGTGAACTGTGTTCTTCTGTATTCTTCTTGTTCAGTTCAACAATAATTGTAAGTTATTCAAAATCAACTGCAATCGTTTTGATTCTTGTAACATTTCGGACTCACTCATCGCTGGTTCACAGCATTCTTTGCTGCAAATACCTTGAAACCAAGTGTATTCAGAATGTATGTAATGTTAGCGGACAGGAATCTAACTGTTTTTTAATTACTGTTAAATATTTCTTACCATAACATAAAAAATGTTGACTTGGGAAAAAAGCGAAACTATTGGTAGATTACAAAGCGTTTCTGTTATTTTAATAATGCCTCTGTATTATTTCGTTTATGCCTTCATAGAGTACTGTTGTTTTTCCAACTGCATTGTAAGTTGTATTGTATATAACTTATTAATGATAATATTCTTCGGTTGTGAGGTAGGTTACAGTCCTCGCTCTTTTCGATGTTAAAGTTAAATGCTTCAGCAAGCGAGGTATGTGTGTGGTAAATTATATTCTTACTCCGTCATCACAAGACAAACTACCTATTGCAAATGGAAGGAGGAATAGTGGTATAATACGACTCTGATAATAGTAGTGTAAAGATGTAAATAAAATCCTGTTTAACGTGATCTAGACATCCAGTATGTCAATTTCTCTATCATCATCATCATTTCAGCTTACATACGTCCGTAACCGGCGGGGGACTAGTATGCGTAAATGCATTTCCACAGCGTGAACAAAAAAAAAAGGATAAATGTCTGTTAGGGAGCAGGCTCGAGCCCAGCAGTGAGACATGTCACATCTGTAAGCTGAGATGCCGACGATTAATTAATCGCATTGAAAATTCACAAAAAAAACTATAATTATTTTACAATCGGTATACAATCGCTTAATCATCTTATTGCAAATTTAATTAACTGAAAAATTCTTATAATAATCCGGGGATTAACTGGCGCTATGAAAGTGAAACATTTTAATATGAAAATAAATATTGTATAAAATGTTATATTGAAGAGAATGCGAATGGAAATATTTCAATCAATTTATTTCAAAAACAAACTTTCGCAAAGACAAATAAATCCATGTTCCATGTGGGTCTAATATAAATTCATAGATCATAAGCTCCATAGCGAAAACATTCACTTGTGCTTCGTACAAGATAATGTCCTGCGTGGGAATCCAACCCACAACATGCAGCCTGAGATGTCGCCTCTTTAACCATTTGAAAGGTTGAATACCTTTACGCCATATTAGATGAAATACATAAATAAATAAAAGTGAATTGTATATTTTTAATATCAAAATAATGGGTTTTGTTCATTCTCGCATAGTTATTTACACTATGCCTAAAAACCACTTCAAAAATTATTTATCTCTCTGTCTATGCCGGGTAATCTTCCAAATGGCTTCACCAATTTTAATAATATTTTACCACCAGGGAGCTGTTTATATAAGAAATATTAATCTATTTTCCTTATAAACATCCGTATAAAAATTTGCCCGCGCCGGGAATCCGAGGCCAACCCGAGGCCTCGTGGATGTGTTCGTTTTCCATTGTATTGCAAGAGTTTTAGAAATAGTTTTATAACCGGCCACCTGACTGTGGTCAACTATCATTAAGAATGTAATTATTGACCAGACAATAACACACGTTACTACTGGGTATATCGGCCTAGACCAGTAGGTCTAGGTCGATCTTCTTTGCTAACTTTAAAAGATATTGTGACATTCATGAAATGAATATTCGTAATAAGGACAAATTAGTTGTACATACTCTCCAAAAAATTTGCAGATCATTCCTTTGGCAATGTATACGCTTCTACAATAGATTACCTAAAGATATCCGAGACCTGCCAATGAAAAAGTTTAAAAAAGCCATCAAGAATAGACTTTGTGAAAAAGCTTAATATAAAATTTCGGATTATGTAGATGATAATACAGATTGGTTGTGAGCAGCCCCTCATTCAGCAATTGCCTTGTTATTTTAAATAAACTCTTTTTTATATTAACTCTCATTGTAAAGCGTAGCGTGTTTGGCCTAACGACATTTTGTATTTTCACCGTTTGTAACATATGGTGTTAGTCATGTTCACTGAAGAATCTACTTGCGGTAGCTGCGTGGAGCGGGTCTCTCCCTTCCCTCCATAGTGGTTGAGAGGAGTGATGGCTGCTCTAGTAGTTAACTCGTGATCGGATGCCGCTTATGGGATGTGGTCCAGCCATAATCGTTTGAATAATATTAAGTATCTTGCGGTTCGAAGGGCATCACACTGGAGCTAGTTCTTACAAAACATGTACACAATTTTATATCTAATAAGAAGAAGAAAAATAATTAAAAATAATAGACAAGCCCACTGAGTTTCTTACCGGATTTTCTTAGTAGAGGTCGCGTGCCGATCCGGTGGTAGTTTATTTTTTTTAGATAATTTAATTTAATTTTGTAAACTTGACAATATGTAAGTGCCCTCTCGGGATTTATGAGAAATAAATGATTTGAATTTGAATGTATGTACATATGTATTATATTGTTAAACTATCGCCGACAAAATGAGTCAATAAAAATGAAACATCGCCATAGGACGTTGATAAAATAAAGGTAATAATTAGATCACCATATAATTTCCATGCGATGAGAATAGTTCACCACCTCATTTCTTGCTAATGAGTAGAATGAAAGTCGACTAAGTGAATAATTATATGCAGATAAAACCTCGGTATAAAACTCTATACCAATCCAACTGGTCAGGGTGGTATCATAGAGCAATTTCTCATTCATTGTGGAGAAGGTTAAAGCCCAGCAGTGGGACATATATGAGCTGAGCTAATGATGATGATCATCTCAACCCATGCACGTCCCACTGTTGGGCTCGGGTTTCCTCCGCTATGGAAGAGAAATTGACCTACTATACTACTGGGTGAGACGTGTTGGTATAGGTTATTGTTTATATTTTTCCTTCTCTTGCATAGATCGTCTAAGCATATTATACCCCTTAGTCGTGTTTTAAGATACCCATGGGTATGAAAGAGGGTGATGAATTATAACCCTTCGGACGTGGGAAATTAATTTACTACACGACATTGAATAGACGGGATAGCATAGGTTTTTATTAAGGCTTCTTTTTCTTATTAAGATAATTATTATCTAATTATGTAACTTAATTACAATAGCCATTGGAAAGGAAGGGCGGTGCCCATTGTATTCGTACTCCCAATTACTTGGGTGGACGCAATACGTACTCCTCTTCCATCGTAAATATTGTTTAGTTATTTTGTTGTTCATGTTGTTGAACATATTGCAAAGATTATTTTGTTATTGACCATACCATGTTGTTGAGCATATTGCAAAGTTTATTTTGTTGTTGACCATACTATATTGTTGAACATATTGCAAAGATTATTTTGTTATTGACCATACCATGTTGTTGAGCATATTGCAAAGTTTATTTTGTTGTTGACCATACTATATTGTTGAACATATTGCAAAGATTATTTTGTTATTGACCATACCATGTTGTTGAGCATATTGCAAAGTTTATTTTGTTTTTGACCATACTATATTGTTGAACATATTGCAAAGATTATTTTGTTATTGACCATACCATGTTGTTGAGCATATTGCAAAGTTTATTTTGATGTTGACCATACTATAATTGTTGAACATATTGCAAAGATTATTTTGTTATTGACCATACCATGTTGTTGAGCATATTGCAAAGTTTATTTTATTGTTGACCATACTATATTGTTGAACATATTGCAAAGATTATTTTGTTATTGACCATACCATGTTGTTGAGCATATTGCAAAGATTATTTTGTTGTTGACTATACCATTTTGTTGAACATATTGCAAAGGTTATTTTGTTTAGTTTTATGACCTGCCTAATATGAACTCTCCTTAGAAATTTAATTGTTATCCCAGCAGCATTAGATTGAGTTGGTCAATATGCTGTTATAAGCTCTTAGTTGTCATTATAGTGGTAGGACCACACTGTTGACAGTTATCTCTCTACAGCCGGGGCCGATCTGTCCGGGGTAGTACTACACTCTCGCAGATAATCGACATTCGAGTAGCAGTAATTTGTTACTGCGCTTCGTTCGATGAGCGAGAGAGCCAGAAGCCCAACTTTCTGAGAGTGTTTGCGTGTGGTGGATTTCAGTGATGCCTTTAGTTGTCACCTCATTGCACGCATTCCCACTCCCTTCACTTTCTTTGCGGTAGGCAGCGGCCTTGCAAATAAAAAAAATTGCCACATTCACGTGCAACGTAAGGGTTGGTATTTGTAACCGCTGCCATACAGCAAATGAATTTAATATATATTTAAGATTTCTTACCACATAAGACTACTCGTAGCTAAGAAAGTTTATCTCATTACCATCTTCGTCATTACTTGGCCGCCGGCACTAGAACTCGCTTCACTCGACATTGAAATGAAGATATCGACGTCTCGTGGGTGTTAGTCACGAGCGATGCTATCAAAATCCCGTCCCTTGCGAAACCATTGTTTACTTGAATAAAAAAACATCTATAAAAATAACCAATGAAGGGCGGATATTAAAGAATTCCCGATCAAATTCCAAGAAAAATACTTATTTATTATAGGGAAATTGATTCTCCAACGATTTAAATAAATATCTTATCTTACTAAGATAAATAAGGAAGTATTAATTTTTGTGGTATTTTTATGTTTTGTTTGTTTCGGCTCATATACATCCTACTGCTGGGCTCGAGTCTCCTCCATAATAGAAGGGCCACGCTAGTTAAACTAGTTTAGGGTGAGTATAGAGTTTTCGAGTTTTACTTCTCTTGCATAGGCGTTATATGCATATTATATCCCTTAGTCGTCGTTTACGATATCCACGGGCAAGAAAGAGAGTGATGAATTGTATTTTTATTCTCTCATCACACGAAAAAATTTATATTTAGGTAATAACTTTATTTAAGAGAGACACAATTAACATTTAGGTATTAGAAAAAGATAGTTCTTATTCTTGTTGGCCCTTTTTGCACAAATCATTAGATTCTCACGTGCTGACTGCAGTGAGAATCTCTTCCTCCTTTATGAGAGGGCATTAGACCTGCTATACCACACTGGTCAGATGTGTTGGCATAGGTTTTTATTTCGAACTTTCCTTCTCTTGTTATTGAAGTTTTCTGCATATTATATCCCTTAGTCCTATTTTACAACATCCGCGTTCAAGAGAAGGGGGGATGATGAATGTATTCATACTTCGGCGCAACAGGGAAAATACACGGTAATTTCCATTGGTTGTATTAAAATCTGTAATTATTTATCTAAAAAAATATGTCTTACAAATGTATCGACTTATTCGTTGTCCACTTTCTTTTTCGTTACTAGTTAGTAGTAGATATGTTATAAACAAATATATGTATCCATTAAATAAATATATATTGTTAGGTAAACTGCGCACGTGTGGTGATGGAGAAAGAATACAATTCAACACCCCCTCTCTTATCCGTGGGTTAATTTTTCCTGTTTTTTTTATTGCCAATGGTGGCAAACGAGCAAGCAGCACACCTGATGGTAAGTGACGCTGCTGCACATGGACCTTTGCAATACCAGGGGCACAGCCAGGCCGTTGCCTACCGTGAAGGAAATACTCTTCTTAAAGCTCGTGTAAAGAAGGACATGTCATAGCGCTCGGGAAACACAGCAGCAGCTAGTTCATTCCAGAGCCTGCACGTACGTGGGAGAAATGAACGCTGGAAACGTACAGTTGAAGACCATAACGTTGCCAGGTGAAATGGATGAACCCTGCTACGATGTAAAAGAGGCTGTTTCGTAAAAGAGGCCTAAGGGATATAATATGTATATAATATCTGTGCAAGAGAATGAAAACTCGAAACAAAGCCTAACACCAACACGTTCGACCAGCGTGGTATAGTAGGTCAATTGCTCTCCCATGGCGGAGGAGGCTTGAGCCCAAAGTGGGACGTGTATATGCTGAGATAATGATGATGATCATGAAACTGTGCTTCTTCGAGTGTATGGACAGGACATCCGAGTTTTCGATTCCCCTTAACCGATCGCTCAGTCGACTTAGCACGAATATTTGCATCAAAGTATTCGTAACGTGATCGAGACTAATTTGTACGCAATGCAATTTGGAATAATGCTCTTATTGTCCAATAGAGGCGCTGCTCTAAATCCCATACAGATTAATCTCGATAACGATACGAATACTTTAATATTAGAGTTAAGCCCACAGAGCTAGGAACAGTTTTATGCTGTGTGTAGAGTGATGGCTGCTCTAGTAGTTAATTCGTGATCAGGTGCCGCTTGTGGGATCTAGTCCAGCCATAATCGTTTAAATTATATTACGAATCTTGTGGTGTACACAATTTTATATTTAATAAGAAGAAAAAAAAATTAAAATAATAGACGAGCCCGCTGAGTTTCTTGCCGGATCTTCTCAGTAGCGGTCGCATTGCGATCCGGTGGTAGTTTATTTTTTTGGATAATTTAATTTTATAAACTTGACAATATGCGTCTCGGGCTTTATGCATAATAAATGATTTGAATTTGCATCTAGTTTTATTGTTTAGAGTGAATGTGAACTAAAATATTGGTAGAACCCATGAATTATATGTCTGAATTATATGTCTGAATTATATGTCTGAATTATTCGTTCTGAGAGTATCTTTATTTAATTTTCTTTGGTGTTACATATACAAGCTAACCATAACTGACGTTCATGGTGGGAATTCGCCTTCCCTTATCGCTCACGAGGCACAATAGCAAAGGCTATTGTAGTGGATAGATAAAAACCTCTATAATAACCTCTATAATAACGATGATTTGTTGGACGTAAATCATCTCAGTCTTCCATTTACGAGGGTCCCGAAATGCGATTGCTGAAAAGTGTTTGAAATATCAGCAAAGTAAAAAACAAATTCAAATGGAGTCATCATCGTCTCAGCTCATATACGTCCCACCATTGAACTCCATCTTCCTCCACAATAGGAGGGCAATGGACCTTATTAACCATGCTGGTCAGACAGGTTGATATAGAGATTTATTTAGTATTTTCCTTCTGTTATATTATACTGGCAATAAATTTGTACCAAAAATGGGTCAAAATTTAATAACTAATTTCTGTAGCGGGTAGATCATTATAAATCTCTGTAATAACGATGACTTCTTGGATGTGAGATATCTTAGTCCGCCCGTGACCATGAACGCTGCAAAGTGTTCGAAACGTCAGGCAATCAAAAATCAAATACAAACGCGATAAAATCCGTAAAGTAGTTATATTTACAATGAGTAATACTCGCGTAAACATCAGAAGTCATTATAGGTACCTACATTAAATAAATATGACCATCAATGTTGTCATTCACTGCACATTAATTGATTTATGTATTTCTTTTCTATTGTTCAATTTTATATAATACAAAAAGTAACTCATTATTTATTTATTTCTTAATACATTAAGATTTCTTAATGAATTAGAAATATGATTGGTGACAGCGTAAATAATTTTATATTGCTTGTAAATAAATTCATAATACTGTTTGTTTCTTTGAACACAATATATAAATAAATATAGAAATTTCAATATTTGTACCTTATAATAATAACTTGCAAAATCATAAAGTTATAAAGCCCAAAAGTCCTTAAATATTACAAGCACAAAACAATACCTCCCGATTCGGTCGACGTATTAGACTAACAAGCATTGTATTGAATATTTGGTACCCGAAACCCTTTATCGGCATTGTGAGGTACACCGCCACGCTAGAAACAAGATGATTTTTCACGGCCCAACCAACAATGGACCGCGGCAGGCTTTATTTGTTAGTAATACGTTATGCCAAACGAATATGACACGGCAATTCGCTCGCCGATAAAGCAATAGGCTATATGTGAGAAATGAAGCAAATGCGGTAACGTTTATTGCGTGTAAATATTTCTTTATTTTTTTTCTCATTTGATTTGTTGTTAGCGAGGCAGGTCGTGTTAATAAATTTGATGTTTCATTAGACGTGATCTATTCGTAAAATAAATTACCTACTCATTATAGAACAACGTGCATGTTTTTACAAATTTATCTGCGGTCTTTTAAAAGATTTTATCCTATACTAGCAAGCCGCCCTCGTTTCGCTTCGGTTTTAGTCGCCTTTCCCGCAAGTTACTCTCAAATATGTATTATCAAAATCGGTCCATCCGTATTGAAGATTACCCAAAGCAAACTGATAGACAGACAAAAATTTTTAACCGTTTTTTAGGCGTGCAAATAACCATACCAGCATGAAGAAAGCCCAATGTTTTTGACATTACAAACAGACACTTCAATTTTATTTATTTGTATAGATTACTTGCTATATTCGAAGATGATTTTAATAGGTTTTACTTTTTTTAAAAGTCGTTTGTCTGTCTATGACGAGTGTCAGTGAATACGATTCATCGCCCCTTTTTTGTCTATGAATGTCGTATAAGACGACTAAGGGATATGTGCAGGTAACATCGATGTAAGAGAAGGAAACTCGGAAGAAAACCTTAAACCAACCCGTCTGACCAGCGTGATATAAAAGATCAACTAGGTTTCCTCCCACAGTGGTGGCGTCCAACAGTGGGACGTATATGAGCGAAGATGATGAGGTTGATAAAAAAAATATATAGAGTGAAAATAAAAGCTAAGATACTTAGCATTTCAGTTCCGAAAGTATATACCGGAAAGTAGTACCCTTCGATAAATATTTCACGTCGACCCTTGCAGAAAGACAATGCACTAATTTCGGCTTCGTAGAACATTCTTCCTGTCGCACACTACACACATACGTGACGTCACACCAAGCACGATACTGTTCATGCTTAAGCACCTATTATGAATATTACAAATAAAATACACCTATTTTACGAATATTTTTTCATAGATTTCATTCCGCGTTTTCCTTCTCTTGTATAGATATTATAAATATACAAGATCCTTTTGTCGTCTTTTATGAAGCTGATCAGAAAGGGAATATTTAATTGTATTTTATCCTATCGCTATACGGAAAACATTTTCCATCAAAACTTACGTTACACTAAATCGGAATGTCATTTCTATTATTTAGTTTGGTATCTTCAAAGTTTCTATAACTCCTTTGATATTTGGAGATCGTTAATGTTATGATATACCTATCGTTTCTCAAGAAACCAGTACACTTCCCTAAACTTTATGTCATCAGACTACTTAGACAAGATTTTTTATGGCATAGTATTGTCTGAACACCTATCGTCCGATGAAGTTGTAGCGAAGGGAGACGTACAGGCTTATAACCTACCACTGCATACGAATCACCTGCTAAACGAAATTGAGCTTACCATTGGTACCGATACCTTCAATTTCATCGTCATCATCATCATCATCGTCGTAGCCTACATACGTCCCGCTGTTGGACTCGGGCCTCCTCCACAATGGGAGAGAATATGACCTACTATACCATGCTGGTCAGACATGTTGATATAGGATTTCATTTCGAATTTTCCTTCTCTTGCACAGATGTTTTGTGCAAATTTTATCCCTTAGTTGTCTGTTATGACATCCACGGGCAAGATAGGGAGTGGTGAATTGTATTCTTACTCCGTGACTACACAGAATAGTCCGCTCATTTCACACACCATATGAAAAAGCGCTCATAAATTATAATAAAATATATAGAAGATAGCTTAGTTGTAAATATAATTAGTATTCAAGACAGGTCCTGTATGCACTAGCTATGATTAATGTGTATAAGCAAGTCATCTTACAGCCGACGGAAATGTTACACTTCTCCCACATCTTATTATTATTAACGTATAACTACATGTTGGGTACTTCTGACACTAAGTGCTGAACTAGCTATTTGTAATAACGCCATTTGAATACCTATATTATATAAAATTAGATGCCTTTTCATTTAAAGCCGCCTCATTAGTTCAATATGAAAGTATTTATATATAACAAGGTAAGTGTACTGCTAAATGCTTTGAGCAAACAGGCAATTTCGTTAATTTGTGTTAGGGAACTAACCGCAGTGTTTAAGAGCGGGAGCTGGCTTCAAAATAGGGCTAAATGACAACATTTGTATTGATAATTAACTTGTTTGTAATAGTGGATAATTTCTATGCCAATTAGTGAGATCAAATTTAATAATTTATGTCAATTTCAAAGCTCTTATGATTGCACATCAATGCTGACAGCAATACTATGTACCCTTCCCCCTCGTGATTTGTAAAGTCAATTATCCCCAAGAACAAGACAATTGTAGAAAATATACCTTAATTATATTTAATCACAAAAAAAAATTACAAAGCAGTAAGTTATTATATCAGAGGGATATTTTTCTTACACAATTCATTACCATTACCATTTCAACCCATATACATTCTACTGCTTGACATATGTCTCTTTTATTATTGACGGAAATGTAACCTTCTATCCAAGCTGGTCAGACGCAGAGAGTGTTACATGGTATTTTTTGTTTCTTGAATTGATATTATCCGCATATCTATACTAATATTACAAAGAGAAAAGATTTGTATGTATGTTTGTAACGAATTGGCTTCGAAATTACTGGACCGATTTCAAATTTTTTTTCCAACAATGGAAAGCTATAATATCAGGGAGTAACATAGGCTATATTTTATCCCGGGTTCCACGAGAACGGGAACTACGCGGGTAAGGCGACTGAAACCGAAGCGAAGCGAGGGCGGGTTGCTAGTTATTTATTGTTGCTAGTCTTTTAGAATACTCACAGGCAAAAAGTTAGTGTTCAATTATATTTTTATTTCATCATCATGCAGAAAAACACACAATTACAGGATGAATCAGCATCATCATCACCGTCTACTGCTGGACACGGCTTCCCTCATGTTACGTCACAAAGTGCAGTTCTGTTCTGCCTGCATCCAACGATGCCCAGCCACTTTCACCAGGTCGTCGGTCCACCTAGTGGCGAGGCGTCCTACACAGTGTCGTCTAATACGTGGTCGCCAGTCGAGAACCTTTCTTCCTCAGCGATTATCGGTTCGTCGAGCGATGTGGCCTGCCCATTGCCACTTCAGCGTGCTAATTCTTCGTGCTATGTACACCACACACAATCGAATGGAAGAAATATGGGATAGGATCAAGTTGGAATTGGAGATAAGGAATCCTTCTTACTCTCACACAATTAGCACCTTCCTATTGACGTTCTGAAAAGCACCGTATTCCCTTCCTCCCTTCCATTTTAAAATAATAATAAATTGTCGCTATGTATCGCCTAATTTAATTAATAATTTACGTAAGAATCTATCACTCGTTCTTTATGGGCTACCATCACTGTTACTTCTGTTTTACTACTGTATTTTTTTTTTGGGGCGTGGGTTGCTGTCGGCGCGGTCCTCACATCACTCCGTCCGGGGCGACAGAGGGGCGTAAGCACGCACACCCGCAACCCACCCACGATGCACGTCGCCTTCGTCGTTGGGCCGACCACCGGAGCAGGGTGACTTGACGTCAGTGGTCGGCCCGACGGAATACCCCCTATTTGGGGTACCCTCCCATCGACCGACGTCCCCCCCTCGGGGAGGACGTCGGTCTTTCCTCACACGTTCGGCCTCTCGGCGGGTGACGGACTAATTCCCCGGTCACGTCACCCGCGGCCTCGGCTAGGGCGGCATGAGGCGCAGGTATTCGCGCCTACGCCGCCCCAGTCGCCGGTGGCGGATCGCCTCATCGAGGCTGCGCTCCTCGCGCAGGCGATCCGCCGCCTCCTTCCGACCATCGCCCTAGCGATAGTCGGCAGCGTCAGGTCGGCACCGATGATTGCGACGAATTCATGACGCTGCTCAGCCCAAGCGTCACAGACCTCGAGCGTATGCTGCGCCGTGTCCTCGTCGCAATCGCAGTGGTGGCAGGACGGTGTACTCTCCCTCCTAACGACCTTGTGCAGGTATTTGGCGAAGCACCCATGCCCCGTCAATACCTGCACTAGTCGGAAGGAGAGCACCCCGTGCCGCCTTTCCAACCACTGCATCAGCACCGGCCAGAAGGCCTCCACGATTCGCACCCCGAACCGAGACCCCTCCAGCCGGACTGCCCAACGGGCAATGACGTCCCGAGGGGACTTGATCTACTGTGACATTTATGCGAACTAATGCAATTTATCACCACCAATTCCTAAACCGCTGGTATACTATAAACAATTATCATTGTGAGTACAGCAGAATTAGAGAAAATAATTTTAAGTGTGATGTAGTTCCGACATAGTAGGTACATAGGATAAATTTTCTTATGTATAAGAACAGTATAGAAGAATGAGGTGAATATAAATCGCAAAGAAAAATATAAATGCACATGATACATTTATTAACTAGCTGACCCGCTCAACATTGTGTGTGTCAAATAAAAGGGGGGAGGGAAAAGAGAAGGGAATGGTTAATGAGAGTGCTTCGTAGTCACCTATAACGCTGTCGCTGGTCCTTTTAAGCTGGACCTCCCTCGGGACAAGCGGGGGTCTCATACGGCTGAGACCGACCGCCTCCGGAAGTGAAGAGTAGAGGGGGCTGTGGCCTTCATCAAACCCAAGGACCCGGTTCTATTCAGTTCCGGCGATAGCAACCACGGCCAGAGGGGTCAACCCTGGAGCCGTTTCTCCCATCCCAGCCGGAGTGGAGAGCACAATGAGGACACCTATAACACACATTTTTCGAAAGGAACCTAGTTTTCTACCGTTTTTGGGGTTCCATACCCAAAGGGTAAAAATGGAACCCTATTACTAAGACTTCGGTGTCTGTCCGTCCGTGTGTCTGTCACCAGGCTGTATCTCAAGAACCACGATAGCTAGACAGTTGAAATTTTTACAAATTATGTATTTCTGTTGCCGCTATAACAACAAGTACTAAAAACAAATTAAAATAAATATTTATGAGGGGCTCACATACAACAAACGATTTTTATAGATAACTAGCAACCCGCCTTTGCTTCGCTTCGGTTTCAGTCAAATTACCCGCGGCGTAGTTCCCGTTCCCGTGGGAATACCGGGATAAAATATAGCGTATGTTACTCCCTGATATTATAGCTTTCTATTGGTGAAGGAATTTTTGAAATCGGTTCGGTGGTTTAAGCGTGAAAGCGTAACAAACAAAAAAACATCCTTACTTACGCATTTATAATATTAGTAAGGATGGTACGGAACCTTTGTGCGCGACTCCGACTCGCATTAGCCGATTTTTTATTAGTAGTTTTCTATTAGTTGCAGGGCAATGTTACATATAAACCTGCAATAAATGGGCTATATATATCACTAAAAGAACTTTGCAATTCGAACCAGTAGTTTCTAAGATTAGCGCGTTCAACCATACAAATGCTTTAATTTTATAATCATCATCATTATTTCTGCTCATCAAGAAGAAGGAAATTGATCTACCATACCATGCTGGTCGGACGTGTTGTCATATGGTTTCATTTTCGTCTCTTTCATACATTTTATATGCATATTTAATCCCTTAGTCTTCTTTTATGACACCCACGGGCAAGAGAGTGGGTGATAAATTGTATTCTTACTCCGTCATCACATGATTTTTTTTTTAATATTATTAGTAAATATTAATTTTATCGAACAGAAAAAAGATATTTCGCGGTATTTAATCTTAAACTTATGGTATATTCAATAGTATATTCCATAATTTTAAGATTTTATACCGCAGAATATTTTCCCTTCCATTACTGACTAATTTAGTGTCAAGCATTTGTTTCATTTTAACAATGTGATTGTTTCACTAAGTACTTTGAACAAACAAGCAATTTGTTTAATTTCCAACAAAACATACAACGTTACGATAACGTTCTGATGCACTGATAAACGTTACGGACCGCGGTGATAGCATATCGCCGTAGGCGCTGACCGAGTTACTATGCATTACTTTAACATAAAGCAAAAAGATGCTGAGATACTCCACTTATAATTAATATGCATTGTCTGTAAATATTTTTAGTTATTATTATATACTAACTGACCCAACAGACGTTGTCTAAATCATTCTCACATCCATAGGAACAGCCACAAAATCATCAAAATCGGTCCTGCCGTTTAGAAGGAGTTCAATTACAAACACACGGACAGAAAATTTACATAAATAAAGATTCTGATGAAGTAATATACAGCCATCCGACATCCTCGTCACGTCCTCGACGAAGAGGATGACAACATCACACTCGCTCAACGTAGAGCCTACACGGCCCGCGAGGTAAGGCCTCACCGTACACATAAATATCCGCGTTTCCGCCCTCGCCGTCGAGGTGCGAAACCGCACCGCGCACAAACATTAATCAAAACGTGGGCACGCCCACTTTGCCTCCAGCGACGCCCCAAGCCGAGGTCCGTTCCCCACAGGGGGAGCCTTGGGCGATGTCGCTTAGCTTACTTTTCTCCGGGTTGAGAGCCCTCAGCGCTCACCCATAGTCCGCGTCAAGCTGTTAAGGCCATCTGCGGCCAACAGCTGTACACACACAAAAAAAAAAAGTAATAATACAGTTCATTACCCTACTCGCCCGTGGCAGTCGTAAAAGATAAGTGAAGGACAGGATAATCGGTACCGATGGCCGGCCCAAACGGGAGGGTATACGGTTCGGCATGAGGCCGCGCGCCACCCTTTTGTCATATGAGCTGACCATAGCGCACACAGAAATAAGAGGATGTGATATTATATACATACTAGCTGATCCAACAGACGTTGTTCTGTTCAAATAAAATAAAAGGAATTGTCCTTGAAATCGACAGCAGCGCCACCTACCGAGTCCAATTGTGAATCTAAACCATTCTTGAATCCCCTTGATTACACAAAAAACATTCATCAACATCAGTCCAGCTGTTTAGGAGGAGTTCAGTTCAACACACGTCCACAAGAAATATTTATATAAAGACTAGCTGACCCAACAGACGTTGTTCTGTTCAAATAAAGCGCCACCTACCGGGTCCAATTGTGAATCTAAACCATTCTCGAATCTCATTGAGCACACACAAATTACTTAAATTACTTAAATCCAGTCAACAGATATCGCCATCTGTTAGAATCTTTTGGAGTTAACAGATAATTGTGACTGTCAATTAATTATAGACAAATAATTTGTAATAAAATAAAATTGCGACTATAATTAAAGATCTAAGTTATCCTATATTTCAAGTTGGAGCAAACTGCACACGGTGTGCAAATTTGATTAAAATCGGTTAAGTAGTTTAGGAGTCCATCGCGGACAAACATCGTGACAGGAGATTTATATATATTTATATATAAAGATTATATTGAGGCAAGAAAAGGAACGTGCGAACTAGAACCCTATGCGAGCATGACCGAAGCGTATAATAGAACAATTGTCCTCCCATAGCTGAAGAAGTTCGAGCCGTATGGTGACTCGAATATAAAGATAAAAAAAATATATAAAGGTAAAATACTATGTATAGAAATGAAATAGGTTGAGAGCTCAGTTAATACAGATTAATATTTATCATAGTTATACTTCTATTACTCTAAAAGAAAATATTGTAAGATTTCTTTCAATATAATCTTCATATATATAAACGGTCAATTGACTCACAAAACCTACAAATTAATAAATAAAAATTAAATAGTTAAGTATATCTTTTTACAAATTTCAACTAATATTAGTAATATCCGTATCAGTTTAATTGAAATTAGCAACCCGCCCTCGCTTCGCTTCGGTTTCTGTCGCCTTATCCCCGTTGTTCCCGTTCCCGTGGGAATACCGGGATAAAATATAGCCTAGTTTACTCCCTGATATTATAGCTTTCTATTGGTGAAAGAATTTTTGAAATTGGTCCAGCCATTTTGAAGATTACCCGGAACAAACAGACAGACAGACAGACAAGAAAATTATAAAGTGTATTTTAGGCATATGTATAGTGCAAATAACCGTGTGAGCATGAAAAAAGTCTATTATTGCGACATTACAAACAGACACTCTAATTTTATTTATTGGTATAGATGTCTTGAAATTTGTCAACCTGTGTGCAAAATTATTAGGAGTAGAACAAAAGTATAGAATAATTTTCTCGGTATCGTAACGGAGTAAGAATACTATTCACTACCCATTATCATACTCGTGGGTGTTGTAAAAGATGATTAAGGGATTAAGTATGAATATAAAATCTATGCAAAAGAAGGACAACTCGAAATAAAACTTCATACCAATTCATGTGTCCAACGTGATCAATTTCTTTCCTGTTATGGAGGAGGCTAAAGTACAATAAAAAATATAGATATGTTATAATTTATCATCGGAAACTAACGATAAGCATACATTTTCATTTAGAATTTTTTCTGGATATTTACGTAACTTTTAGAGAGGCCTCACCCAACACTCGGGGTAAAGTTGTCACTGGCATCTGCGGCTAACAACTACAGTTACACAAAAATAATAAAGAATAAAAGACTACTTTATAATAAAAGATACATGTACATCTAAAAATCACGAAATGTATAGCAGAAATATTAAATTCATTATAATTATTTAATAAAATGCAATATTCAATATTCTATAACCCACTTGGCATCTGCTCTCCGACGTAATATATCTAAGATACGACTAGACAACTCGTTATAAAAATGGCGTATTTCAGTTTAAGTTTGTTGGCTTCCTGCCGAAACCCATCCCGCTACGCATCAGTAACGCCATCTGGACCATAATACATTACAAATACGATGTTACGACCACGAATACCAAGTTTTATATTTTTAAAGCTGTATTTTTACTTCTAGTGTAGTATCACTTAGGCCGTTTGTGAAATATTTTTAATACTTGCTTCTGTTATTATACAAATCTTAGATAGTGAATGACGATGAAATATAAAATGTCCCATTCTTTATAGAAATATTCCTCTAATTTATCACTTATATCTAAACTTTTATAGTAAACTAGCTAATACTCGCAGCTTCATCCACGCAGTTCCGGTTCCCGTGCGAATACGGAAATAAAGTATAGGCTACTTTACTCGCGGCAAATGAAGCTTTTCATTGGTATAAGAATTTTTAAAATCATATTCCAGTGATTTTACTGGCATAGTTACTTTTCTTGCGGGACTATAGCACGTGTATCCCGCTAATAATTTAGCTTTTTGTAATAGAATTTTTAAAACCCATCTACTGGTTTAGGCGTGGAAGTGTAATAATCAAACTTACTTTCACATTCATAGTATTAGTCACTCTCTCAATCAAAGAGTCACTTGACAGTCACTGAAAACCGGCTTTTGATAGACAATCCATTCATCAGCTACTGTCCTGATCACCAGTCAGTTAGACGTAGATCTCACAAAGCGGACAATAACACCATAATCACCACGCTGAGAGACAAATTCGTAAGTAGCTGTTAAAAGTTTCTCAGTAAACATTGCTGTCGAATTGCTTATCATCTTAGCTGGTTTTTACGACTTCCAAGGGAAAATAGCGGATAGTACATTACCACATAGTAATTCACATTGAAAATGCCATAATTCCTGACCTCCATATGTAGTGTATAAGAGTTCATTTTCAATATATACGTCATGGTAGCAGACACCATCTATTAATGAGCTTCTAATTACAACCCATAAAATATCCGTTACGTGGTTAAGTATAATATTAACATTACTCGCTCATAAATATTCATTTAACAATGACTATAATAAATAATTCATTAGATTATACAATCTATCGCACGCTAAATCCAATGTTTAACGAATCAATCAAACTTTAATTCAATGAATAAAAAATTTATTACAGCAATTATTTGTTTAAATTGGAAATTAATTGCATCTATTCGGTAAGAAATTCAAGAAGCCTAAAGAAAGTTATTGCTTCATGTTAATAAGTACGGTTAACATGTACCTACATACATATGTTAAGTCTGAATAAATTAAAATACAACGGACGACGGAGCTAGAATACAATTCGCCACTCCCTATCTTATCCGTGGATGCCGTAAAAGACACCTAAGGGATATAATAAGCACATAACATCTGTGAAGGGAAGGAAACCTCGAAATGAAACCCTATACCAACATGTCTGGCCAGCATGGTATAGTAGGTCAAATTCCCTTCCATTGTGGAGGAGGCCCGAGCCCAACAGTGAGACGTATATGTGTTGCAATGATGATAATGATGAAGGGATATAATACGCTTGTAATATCTATGCAAACAAAACCAACCAACACGTTTGACCAGCGTGGTATAGTAGGTCAATTTACCAAAACAGTGGGACGA
This sequence comes from Lymantria dispar, assembly GCA_032191425.1. Taxonomy (NCBI): domain Eukaryota; kingdom Metazoa; phylum Arthropoda; class Insecta; order Lepidoptera; family Erebidae; genus Lymantria; species Lymantria dispar. Next base: position 10,979,921 of record CM063440.1, read on the forward strand.
GTATAGGTTGAGATGATGAAGTTAACTTGAACAAGGTATATAACGTTAGACGTATCAAAAATTTTAGCAGGAATGTATTTAACTCAGTCAGACTATGGATATCAAGGAATCGGTACAAGTGATTGGCCCGATGACGATGTGGAGGGAATACGGAAGGTATAGTACTAGGAATAGTACCGCACGCCAATCATCCGTCACTCCAGACTGATTGGGCAGAGTGTGGCAAGACCATAGAAACCACAAAAAGGGGTTGCATTGAATAATTTTGCTGCTGTAATAGTTAAAATATATTGAATAGAAGTTTGTAAAATAGTTATATTCCTATGTTCCTGTCTAGCTTTTATTATAACTTCGTCCACTGCTGAATATAGAACGTATCTTAGCGTGATTTCATGCCATGTTCATCCAACCACTCCCTTTCGACTTTAACTAAATAGTCTACTTACTGGGAGACGGTCCGACACTACGTCGGAACATAATCGCCACTTGAGAATACTTCATGCATGTACTAGATGACTATGAATATCTAGATGACAAAGCGTAGCTCGGTGACAGATTTTTATTATTATTTAAGTAAATAAAAATATTAATGAAATAATGATAACAGGAAAAATTACAAAGTGCAAAAATAATAAAAAAGAGGTAACCACGATCTCAAAATGTCTGAATTACAAAAGACACATCGATTTCCCAATCAAACTATTTTGATTTCTGATGGTAGTGTATTTACCTTTACATTCTGATTACATAATTTTTTCAATGGCCGTTTTCAGACACTCATAAAAGCTAACAACTACACAGCTAACTTGTAACTAAACGGATTTATCGTCACCTAAATCTCCTACATATTAAATTTGATGGAAATTATTGTCGTGCCGCCAATGTTAACAATAAATATAATGCAGAAAAAAGTATTGCTCGTTTAAAAGTTACTAGACTACTACTACTAGTATATATCTATAATTATTGTGTACAAATAAAAACTCAAAACTACTACCTATTCTTATATGATCATTTTATATGAACATATATTAAAAGAAAAATAAGCAAATGAGCAAATAATTATGTGCATCGCCTCAAGTCATTTACGTACCATTGCAGGGGTCGGCCTTCCTCCCCAATAGCAGGGAAATTGACCTATGTTGGTCAGACATGTTGATCTATATCAACAGGTTTTATTTTAAGTTTTCTCTCTCTTGAACAGATATTAAACGCATCGCACGTCGCCTTTTACGACATTCACGGGCAAGATAGGCAGTGGTGAATTGTATTGTTACTCTGTGACTACACGGAAAATTATTTTGCGCATCATCAATATAAAGTCATTTCCTTCCTTTTCCTTTTTTTCAACTAATTTTGTATAAATTTGTATGTATAATTACGATTTTTTTAGAGAAAGTAACATAACATCCCTACGGTTATCTGTAAGAAATTTAAAAGTAATATATTAAGGTATACAATGTTTAATTTTGTGTTTCCTACTGAGGTAGGCCTCATAACAAGGTTCAAAGTCGCTCAGCGTGCTATGGATCGGGCTATGCTTGAGATTTCTCTGCGAGATAGAATCCGAAATACGGCAATCCGCAGAAGAACAGTGTAACCGACATAGCATGAAGAATTAGTAGCTGAAGTGGCAATGGGCAGGCCATATCGCTCGACGAACCGACAACCGCTGGGGAAGGAAGGTTCTCGAATGGCGACCACGTATCGGACGACGCAGTGCAGGATGCCCCACCACTAGGTGCACCGACGACCTAGTGAAAGTTGCTGGGCGTCGTTGGATGCAGGCGGCACAGGACCGCACTTTTTGGCGTAACATGAAAGAAGTCTACGTCCAGCAGTGGACGGCGATAGGCTGAAATGCTGATGATGATGAACTAAGTTTTGCTTGTCTTTCATTGGTTATTTTCATATCATATCTTTCATCATCATCATCCTCGCAGCCCACATACGTCCCACTGATGGGCTCTGGCCTCCTCCACAAGGGAGGGATTTTGATCTACTATACCATGCTGGTCATACATGTTGGCATAGGGTTTCATTTCGAGTTGTCCTTCTCTAGCACAGATGTTATGTGCATATTATATAAGGGATATAATATGCACATAACATCTGTGCTCGTCAATTATTTCGTCCACAGGCAAGATAGGGGGTGGCGAATTGTATTCTTACTCCGTCACCACGCGGATAGGTCTTATCTTTAACCGTATTTTATTACACCCCTGAGCAAGAAAGGGATGTATTAATTATATACTTAATCCGTCTCCATGCGACTACGACTACACACCAACGTAATACAATAAGGGTTTCATGGACATTTTTTGATTCCCTTTTTATCAGCTATACCATCTCCCAGTTTGAAAAGAGACCCTCAGGTCATTCAAAATTTGTTACTTAAAGGCTATCAAAGCATTTTCTAAAGCGCTGGTTTAATATTAACTAATAAAATACAATTTCTCTTCAATTTCTATTCATTTCCATCTTATAATTCTTCACTCTGGATACAAGCCTGGTTTAAAATGAAAAACTGTAACCTACTGATCAACGCCTGACCTTTAAAACCTTCTTTCACTCCTAAGTAACTTATGCCTCACATATCTCATTATAGGTACCTAAACAATAAACAACGGATTTCGTAATGTAATAATCTAATCAGCGATCTCCTTGTCATAGTATGAATTTTCAAGCAAACTAATTCTAATCATAAATCGATTGGATGTAATTTGTAACTATTAATTCTTCTGTGTGGTGACGGAATAAAAATACAATTCACCACCCCATTTTTGCCCGTGAATGGCAAAGACGGCTAAGGGATTTTAATATGCAGATAACATAGATGCAAGAGAAGCAAAACTTAAAATATAACTCTTTTCCAAACCGCCTGACCAGTATGGTATAATAGGTAAATTCCCCTTCCATTATGGTGGAGGCTCGAGCCCAGCAGTGGGACATATTTATATGAGCGGTGATGATGAAGGTCTCCTGTTTTTAAAGTGTTATCACATACCTACCTACCTAACATCGAAAAGTCAAAGAGATTCTAATAATATATCGTATGGTAACGAAATAGAAATACAATTCACCATTCCCTTTTTGCTCATGGGTGTAGCAAAGAAGGAAAACTTGAAATACAACTCTTTACCAAACCGTCTGACGATTATGGTTTAAGTAAGACAATGACCCTCCTATTTTGGAGGAGGCTTGAGCGCAGTATTAGGATGTAGGTAGATATATGAAATGAAATGAGGATCAATAGTTTGAACCTAAGACTTTTGCATAACAGTCTATCTTTTACAAGTGACGAAAACCATCCTTACTTATCCAACTCTTATTTCTTGTCACCTTAAAAAAAAATATCTTAACATGTCATCGAACTACACTGGTTTATATGGCTCACAATAACGGCAACGGATGTTAATAACGCCTGGTAACTTTAATATGAAGTTTGTAATATTATATGTTCCACATTATCAAATTATCGAAACCAAAAGTGAAATATAATTGTCTTGCGAACCTATCGGCTACTGAATGCGTATCAAATTGAAGACCAAAATAAATATAACACGAATAATTTTGATAGACTTGACAAACCACTTCCTGTTCGGGTATTAAATAAATTATTAGTAACAAATTACATTCTATATACAATTTACACGTGTTAGCTAATTGATATTAAACTAAATAACTAAATTCGCATATAAAATTGTAATTTCAATTCAAAACAGAACAGAAATTAAATAAATGACGAGTTCAAAACGCCCCAAATACAAGCGACAAATGGTCGAGAAAACTGTCACAGTGAGATTGATAGGGCGTCGCCGATAGATGTCGCTGTCGTTAATTAACGCCGCGCCCCGGAGTCGTCGCGGTGTCGCCCACCAATCGTCCGGAACGACACGGGGTGCGTACGTTTTGAACTCGAATATATCTCGTGAAAGCTATAAATAAATAAATACATATAACTACGATTCTAGTAGGAAATTAATGTCACGGAGAGACCTCAGGATTGAATCCGCGGTGAGTAATCTTGTCTTTTTAAAGCTATTTCTTTATTATAACATAAACGGTTAATTATTATACGAGTATATATAGTTAACAATATAAAACGGTTTGCCTACATGTCTATCAAAAACAAATCCATACTAATATTTTAAATGCGAAAGTAATTTTGTTTGTTTGTTACGCTTTCACGCTTAAACCACCGGACCGATTTCAAAAATTCTTACACTAATGGAAAGCTATGATATCAGGGAGTAACATCCTTATTAATATTATAAATGCGAAAGTAAGTATATTTGCTTGTTTGTTAAGTTTTTACGCTTAAACCATCGAACCGGATTTCAAAAATTCTTTCACTAATGGAAAGCTATAATGTCAGGGAGTAACATAGGCTATATTTTATCCCGGTATTCCCATGGGAACAGGAACTACGCGGGTAAGTCAACTGAAACGGAAGCGAAGCGAGGGCGGGTTGCTAGTAGGCTATATTTTATCCCGGTATGCCCACGGGAAAGGCAACTACGCGGGTAAGACGACTGAAACCGAAGCGGAATGGGGCGGGTTGCTAGTGTTGAATATATGTGAAATGCCTTAATCAATACGTTTATCGCCCTCATTTCTTTCATTGACATATTTTAATTCTAGATTAGGCCTATTGGAATTTGTTGCAAATCATCATGATGTCAGGCCCATGATGCAAAACTTTTCTAATAATCAAAATGATAGTATAGTACAATTATTTTAAATCAATAACCTACATTATTTAAATATATGATCCTTATATAAAGTTTAATGTTAATAATAAATTAAATCTTATTTTTAACATAGGGTAAGGACGGGCAGGACGGTTATACTAAGGTTTTCTTTGAACAAAAAGGCATTGGTTATCAACTTTGGCAATCAGCTTGTATATTAAATGTAATATAGGTTTATAATCATTGAAAAACAAAACAAAAAATCAACTAAACTTACGTCTTCTAGTAGGAACTAATCGTTTTTTAAAAACATCCTCCTTATTCGTTATGCCCGTCTAAGGCGGGTAAAATGATTACTGTAGGCGGGCAAAAGTAATAATAACAAACTAATCGAAACAATCATCACAAAAATAAGATCCGTGACCCATATATGAAGAGCACGCCTCGTGTGTCCATTCTCTGCAAGTATCACACTGAATCCAGTCCTCTCTGGGTGGGTGATAATACTTTTCTTTGCATACAGTGCAGTAGTAATCAGGGTGGTTTTCTTTTTCTTTAGAGTTAGGTGTGTAGCCTTGGGTTCTCCTCTTTTTAGTATTCGATGGTCCAGGCTTGTCTTCAAATTAAACTTTTTTCTTAGCGACAGCTGCATCGTGCTTCTTTTTTTGTTCTTCTTTTATAGGAGTACTGGTTAGAATTTCTGCTTTTTGTTTCTTACGTCCTCTAGCGGATTTCTTGTTTTTTCCTGCAGGAATCGGTCGAATTTCTGCCAGGATTGATTTCAAAGATTTTCTTGTATCCCGGGTGGCACCAGCTTCTTCTGGAAGTGTCTCATCTTCAGCTTTATTTTCATGCGGCTGCGAGACCGTTTGTTCTAAAACTTCTCGATATGAAATGTTTAAGACACTTTGTAGTTCTTCTGGCAGAGGTTCTAGCTGAACATCGTTTCCTTTCAGTTGTAAAATGTTTCCTTCAGTCAAAATTTGGTTCTCTTCCATTGATCCTATAGGAACATGGCTTCTAATATCGTTTTCTTGAAGACCACTCGATTGGTCGTTATATTGCAAAGTATCTGCCCGCGGTAACATGTCTTCTTGCGCCGTACCAGCATCTGGACGGGTGTTAGCTTGTGGACATCGCATCTCCTCAGAAGTCTGATAAATTTCCGAAGGTTCAAAGTTTTCATCGCCAATTAGGTGTTTATTGAAAGGAAAAATCCCACTGGCACGAAAACCACTGATAGCGTTTCCTGGTGTCGCTGCTTTTAAATATGCACCTGTAAATATTTTTGCAACATCGTATTGTCCTATGGTACTGCCAGGATGTGCTTTCTGAAACGTATTTACTTCTATCTCAAAATATTTTTTCAATGGTCCGTAAACTGAGACTAGATCTAGCGGTTGCAGTTTATGGGAAGTGTGCGGCGGAATTGAAAGAAATATCACATTATTGTTTGTAGCAAATTCTAATGCAGCGTAGTTTTTGTGGGATTCATGATTGTCCAGCAATAAAAGAGCTTTCTTCTCTTTTGTGGGTCGAACTTTGTTAACAAACATTTGAAGCCACTCGTAGAATTTTTCTGCAGAAATCCAGCCGCTGTCAGTCGTCGATGCTTCAGAAGCTGGTGGTGATCCATCAAGCAGCCTTTGGTCAAACCTCTTCCTTTTAAAAATAAAAAAAGGTGGTATAAAGTTGCCAGTAACATTGCAGCAGCAGATAATTGTCGTAAGCACACCTTTCTCATTGCTGGCTACAACTCCGACTAGTTTTTTGCCATATGTGGATAATATTTTGGGTGGCTTGTTCGAAGATGTTCTCACGCCAGTCTCGTCCATGTTGAATATCATTTCGGGTGTGATATTATGCTTTTCCATCACTTCTTCGAGAAGTGTATAAAACCGTTCGACAGCCTCACGGTTGAATCCTTTCAGTCTGGCTATAGAAGTCGGCTCTGGCGTCCTCAAAACTATATTTGGAAAACGAAGTTTAAAGTTCTTGAACCATCCCTTTCCAGCCACGTTCTCCTTAAAAATTCCCTCTTTTCCTAATTTCTTTGCATATTCTCCAACTAAATGTAGAAATTCAACACGAGTCAGACCATAAAACAATGAATCCATTTTCTGGGCGTAAGCTACCAGCTCTTCTTCTTCCTCCTTGGTGAAAACCGTAGTAAAACGTCCAAGCTTTTTTATTGAGGTACCACTTTTAATATGTCTATATAAAGTTGCGTATGGAATACCATACAGTTTACTCGCGTTCAAAATTGAACTCTTTTGTGCCTCCGGCATAGCATGTTTTAAGTTAGTTTCTGACCAATTTGCACGGTCAGTTTTACGTCTGTAGTTATACACCATCTAAAACAAAAGAAAACAATTACGATTAATTGTTATAAACTAGAAAAATTACGAAATATCCACAAAACTGTCAATAAAAGATATACCGGGTAAAATGAATAGTATTCTCTTTGCCCGGTTTCGTAATGCCCGTCGAGTACTTGTTCTATAGATCTCATAATACGATATAGATGAATTGTTCGAGAAGCAAGTTTAAACATGAATTTAGATCACAAATAAAGCGACATTCTATTGTTATTAACAATTAAGGTATAGGTTTAACACTTAAACAATAATTTGCGATGTACTTACCCCGAATTATCACAATTTTTCACCCAAAAACAATTATTTTGTCACAGTTAAAGAAAAAACATGGCTCCCGCGCTGATTGATGTTTATTTACTAGCAGCAAGACAGTGCGCATCAAACGACACTATTTCTCTCTCTTTCTAACAATTACTCTAGAAATGAATCGAAATATTCTTTTTGCCCGACATCTCCATACTGCCCGTCCTTACCCTATCAATATATAATTAATTCAATAAACAAAAGCTAGAATATTGATAATACCTATGTTCACTACTAAATTTGTCTATTTTACGAATCAAATTCAAAATTTAATATGGCAAATGAAAATTAAGAGAAAAACATATCATTCCTAATTTCTAGTAAATATCTTTGTACCTAGTAGTATCCATTACAATCATTTGAGACATTACACGGTATCCGTGCGGTAAATAATCTCATATTACCGTAAATATTGTAAAAACTAATACCAGGCAAAAGGCAATCACTAAAAAAGTATGTAAGGTCAAAGAATTCTATGACTTATTGTAGCAAATTGACATAATATTTTTAAAAATAAGTAATTCCATTAAAGATGTATCAGTAAGTATTATATTCTAAGTATTATGCTATGTGGTGACAGAGTAAGAATACATTTCTCCACTCCCTACCTTGCTAGTGGATGTCGTAAAAGACAACTAAAAGATATAATATGTGTGTAGCGTCTATGCAAGAGAAGGAAATCTCGAAACAAAACTCTATGCTAACCGTCTGACCAGGAGGAGGCCCGAGTCCAACAATAAGACATATATTAATTGAAATGAATTCTAAATATTAAGTTTCTGTGCAATCCACATTTTTTGGGTCTCATTGAATTTGTTGGCATTAATTATCTATGTTTCAAATTATTTGAAACAAGATACTTAACTGCAAACTTAGGGCAAATTGTTGTTATCAAAATAATTTATATTAGAATAAAGATAAATTCACAAAATTTTCTGAATATAAATAAACTTAAGGCTGTCATTCACCACAGATGCCTTTTAAATAAAATTCTAATAACAGCATATTATGTCGCTAGCAGTTCACTTTAAGCGACTTGAAGCTTGAATTAAAATAGTAGGGTGTTTGAAGACAGATTTATTTTATGCTCATAATTTTAGACGCGTAGTTGAAACTTAAATCTAATTGACAAACACATCTACCTGGCTTTGCCAGACTTGTTTTATATCATTTATTTTATCATTAATTTATTTATAAATTTAAAGGGCATATCTAAACCGTTTTCCTTAAAGAATTGAGAAAAAAAAATAGAATATACCGTCCCCTATCTTACCCGTGGGTATCGTAACTACTAAGGGAGGCCAGCAGTAATACGTAAATGAGCTGTGATGAATGTTGAATAAAAATCCTCATTCTAAAATGGAAGGAAGTAAGGGAGACCCACCGCTTTCCCATGGTAATCAATATACCGCACACCACAATAGAAGGAATACGAAGGAAGGTGGACCAAGAATATAGGAAATCTTAGTCTCACGTAATGAGCACCTTCCAGAATATCAACTTGCAATTTTCGGCAGAACTTCGAATAGTTATTCGACACGTGTTTCGCCTCTAAACGATCCTCAGGACGGCTCGGCTTCAAATGCGCCTTTGAAGCCGAATCGTCCTGAGAATCCTATCCCGTATTCCTTCTATTGTAGTTTGCGGTATATTGATTACCGTGGGAAAGTAGTGGATCTTCCTTCCTTTCTTCCATTTAAGAATAATAATGAATTGCCGCCATGTATCGCCTGATTCAATCAATTATCAAAAATCCTCATCTTACGCAATGACTTTAGATTGACGCAATATGTAGGTACCTACACCTCTTTCATCGTATATATTGCAAAAACTGTGACATTAATTTTATAACCGAAGATCAACGCCTTGGGAATGTTATTGTAAAACAGACACCATCAGATGAAATTACAGCCCAGTATGCTTACTCTTTAATCTCGATTCGAATCCTAAATCCAATCGCAGCTCGAATTTGAGCAATTTGGTATTCTTGAAAGCGACACTAGCGCACGATTGGAGTCGAAATGGGTGGCATTTTTTTTAACTAAATTGAATTCGACTCTAGTCGATTAAGTCAAATATTTGCTACTCCCGACGTGATTATGACGTATACATTAGAGTTTAAAATCGTGAATGTTACACAATTTTAAAAAAGCGTCTTTGTGGTGATCGAGTTCGGTGACGTTATTAATTTAAAATAAGAAAATATCCCACATTTGGTGAAAATAATAACGGCAAACGCGAAGAATTCATTCTCGATTTTTTTTAAGAGTAACAAGTTTGGTGAGATTGGAATTGAATCGGATTATAAATTAAAACTGATTTCAAGAGTAAGCCCACAGATTAGTACAAAGCTTTTAGTGTAGACAACACATACAGACAATTTAAGGGTCGATAGTAAGTATTCGTTCACCACACAGAATTCGTATTTTTCAGCATTTTCAAGTTTTCTTTAAAACAATTATTATACAACCTGTAAATAAAGGGTCCTCCCTTATGTGTTGAAATTGAAACAATAAGTAAATAAACTAAATCATTTGTATCATCCATTTTGTCAACTAGCATTTGCGAAACAAACCCATTGTATCCTATTTTATATTATCAATATCTGGTTGACCGAGCTTCGCTCGGCATATTTTTATCGAATTTATTTAGATATATATTACTAAAAAATAAAAAATAAATAATGAAAAATATATAAAAAATTACAAAAAAGAGAATTATAATAACACCGAGATTCGAACCGACGCTGTTTGTTTGAAAAAATACCAAAATTAAAATCTGTCACCTTCCCATCTGAGCTATCGTGACTCATGAGTTCGATGGCAACGTCATGACGTTGACATCGAAATTTGAATTCATATTCTTTTAAAATTTAATGTCATTGTTTATTTTACTAAAAACACGGACAAAACAACATTTTCTATAAATAAAACCTAGCTAGATCGATTTTTTGGACCCGAATCCTCTAGTATGCCAAGTTTCAACAAAATCGTTGGAGCTGTTTCCGAGATCCTGAAAATATATATATTTACAAGAATTGCTCGTTTAAAGATATAAGATATTGCTATCAATTTCATTATTATCGTCATCATCTCGGCTCATAACTGTCCCACTTTTGGGCTCGAGTATCCTCAGCAACAGGAGGGGAATTGAGTGACTATACCACGCTGGTCAGATATGTTGTTATAGGGCGTTATTTCAAGATATCTTTCTCTTGCACTATTCTTATCTACATATTAAATCCCTTAGTCATCTATTACGGCCAAGAAACGGATGGAAAATTGTATTCTAACGCACCACACTAAAGAGTTTTCGCTCAAACTAGGATTCGAATCCGTGGCTTTACAATCGCTATTCACATGTCGCTCAATCAGATTATCTTATTTCATATGACAAAAACGTACAAACTAACACGTGAAGGTCATAAAAGATCACACTTTCAGAAAACTTATCTTCCCCGCATACAAATATGTATACTGCAGACATATTGTCTACTCATACACGAATAATTCCAACATTAAATTCGACGTTACAATATCAGAGCACGTACACGGATGCGTATCATCACCTGTCGTTTGCTAGAATAAACAGAATAAATTTCTCAAACTTAATATCGTTCACTAATATTTATCATTTAACGATAATACAAAAATATATCGTCAGCATTTCAGTTCGTATACTTACCACTTCTGGGCTTTTTCTTTGGGGTGGGCTGCGGTCGCCGCACTCCTCGCACCACTCCGTCCAGGGCGACAGAGGGGCGTAAGCACGCACTCCCCTCGGGGAGGACGTCGGTCTTTCCTCACGCGGTCGGCCTCTCGGCGGGTGACAGACTAACTCCCCGGTCACGTCACTCGCGGCCTCGGCTAGGGCGGCATAACGCGCAGGTAGTCGCACCTGCGCCGCCCCAGTCGCCGGCGGCGGGTCGCCTCGTCGAGGCTAGCTCCTCGCGCGCGCGACCCGCCGCCTCCTTCTGCAAGATCACTGCCACCATCAACCCCAACGCCTCGATCCGCCTGACGATCTCTTCGGTGCCTAGAGTCGCCAGACTTGCCGCCTCTTCTAGCGTCCCACCGCGGGCTGCGATGAGCGTGTCGTCGGCGTAACAAATCATGCCCAGCCCGGGCGGGAGGCTCCCCCTCGACGCCCAGTCGTAGCCGACGTTCCACAGGGTTGGTCCGAGGACCCACCCCTGTGGGACACTGCACGTCATGGGCGTTCGCACAACGTCCCCTACTCGGTTGGCGTAGAGGACGCTGCGCCCCTCCAAATAGTCTGCCACTAGCCGCCTCATGTAAACTGGCATTCTGTGGTATCGGAGCGCCTCCCTGATGCTGCTGAATGGCAGACTATTGAATGTGTTGGCGATGTCTAGGGACACCACCAACAGCACTCCCCTGCCGGTGACGGCCTCAGTTGTCACGGCCCTCAGGCGCAACAGAGCCTCGATAGTCGAACGACCCCCCCCCCCCCTAAACCCAACGACGAGGTGCTGCTCGATGCAGGCAGCTACCACCCTCTCCAGTAGCTTGCCCATGTCATCGAGCAGCACGATGGGCCTGTAGGAAGAGGCCGACTCGGGAGACCGTCCCGGCTTCGGCAGGAGCACCAGCCTCCCCTCCTTCCAGCACCCAGGGAACCGCCCGGACGCTAAACACGCGTTGAACAGTCCCCTGAGGCGAGGCGGGGACCCAGATGGTCGACGACCAGGGCCAACACACGGTTCGGGATACCGTCGGGCCCGGGTGCCCTAGATTTTCCGCGCATGCGCGCCACCGCCACCTCCACCTCCATCTCGGGTTACGTGATGGGTGGAACATTGTCATCATCGCCCTCCCGGTCAGTATCTGGCGGAGCCATGACCGGAGGCGTGTGTTCCGCCCGTCGTGTACTATTTCTGGGCTCGAGCCTCCTTCATAATACGACAGATATACCTAGTTGGTCTACTATAAATTCTGACAGCTATCCATGTTATAACCCTATATTAATAAGGTTATATTACGAATTTTCTTTCTCTTGCATAGATGCATATTATATCACTTACAAGGAGACCCTCAGACGTGTGGGTCGGGGATTGCCATGATTTTTGGGTGGCGTGGTAGATGGACCCGAGGTTATCACAACTACCAGATATTAGGGTCAACTGGGCCCTCATTAAAAAGATATTAAGGATCAAAGTTGGATGGGTAATTTATGTACTAGAAAAATTCGCACTTGAATCGCAAGTTAATGGTAGCCTCGTGGTAATGCGCTCGCCTGCGGGATCTATGGTCTCGGGTTCGAGACCCGACGACATATTTTTTTTAAATTATCACAATATTGTGTAAAATTTGTTTTTTTTTTTCATAATTTTACGCAGAATTATAAATTATTTTGCATTGTTGCACGATCTCCTCCATTTCTCGCTCTCTCCCATGTATCAACTCTTCAATATGAAAATTGAGGTGTTACGGAATGAAAATAAATAATTATAAAATTGTGAAAAATCAATATTTATATTTATCGTATAAATGTACATTTTTAATACATTCTTATCATCCTTACAAATTTTTGGATGGAATTTTTGGATTGAATGGAATATAAATGTACATTTTTAATACATTCTTATCATCCTTACAAATTTTTGGATGGAATTCCTCGTAAAAGCACACAAAAGACAGACATTGTCTGCACCGGCTACATTTTATCGCTGCGCGAGTCCCCTCCGAGAAAGAGCGGAAAAACGAGATCATGAAAAAAGGAAAATATAATTCTGCGTAAAATTATGAAAAAGAAAAACAAATTTTACACAATATTGTGATAATTTAAAAAAAAAACAAATTGTCAGGTCTTGAACCTGAGACCATAGATTTCGCAGGCGAGCGACGTTACCACGAGGCTACCACTAGCTTGCGAATCGAATGCTAATTTCTCTAGTACTAGTAAATTACATTCAACTTTGACACTTAAATCGTTTTAACGGCCCCAGTTGACCCTAATATCTATAGGTAGTTGTTATACCCTCGGGGCCCCTCTACCACCCCACCAAAAATCATGGAAATCCCCGACCCACACGTCTGAGGGTCTCTTTGTTAGTCGTCTTCTACTATGCACACGGGCTAGTGATTGGTAAAATATATTCTCAGTTAATAGTAAAAAGTGGTAGGACCACACTGTTGGCAATTGTCTGTCTACAGCCGTGGTCGGGTCCGTCCGGGTTAGTACCACACTCTCGCAGAAACTCGACGTCTGAGTAGTAGCAATTTATTACTGCGCTTCGTTCGGTGGGCGAGAGAGCCGGCAGCCCATCTTTCTGAGGGCGTTTGCGTGTGGTGTGTTTTGGTAATGCCTTCAGTTTCACCGAACCTCATTACACGCATTCACACTCCCTTCACTTTGTTCACGGTAGGCAGCGGCCTAGCAAAGACCATGAGTGCCACAACACTTACCAACAGGTGTACTGTTTGCTCGTTTGCCATAGTTTGCAATAAAAATAAAAAATCTATCGCCATATCGACAAATTTGCATTACTTTGATAGTACCGCTGACTGGGCGGAAAAGAAACCGAGATCGAGCCTAATCTCAACAAGAGAATTCTAAACGGAAACCGCTCCGCTATAACAGCAATAACAGACTGCAACGCAAATGTCTCGGAACGAAGCACTGTTGTAAAATCTGGGCTAATTTAAGATACCTACTAATATTCTAAGATTTAATGCATGATAATCTTAGCGTACTGTCATCACTTCGGATTGCGCAGATGAAATTAAAACGTATAACGAAATTAAATTAATGTTTCCGTATGGTGACAGTGACAGTACAGTGACCGTTAGCCGAGGCCGCGGGTGACCGGCACGCTGACCGCGCGACGGCGACCGACGTCCCGGGACAGGGACGTCGTGAGATGAAGGTACCCGATAGGGTATTCCGTCGGGCCGACCACTGAAGACAAGGAACTCGGCACTGGTGGTCGGCCCAACGACGAAGGCGACGTGGATACGGGTGGGTTATGGGCCCGCGCGCCGTCCTTTCGTCGTCCCTGACGGAATGGATGGTGTGTGCGCTTACGCATAAAAAAAATGGAGACAGAGTAAGAATACAATTCACCGCTCTCTATCTTGTCCGTGAATATCGTAAAAGACGACTGAGGGATGGAATACCTATACATATAACATCTCTGCAAGAGAAGGACATCTTGAAATAGAACCCTACACCAACCCTTTTAATCAGCGTACTATAGTAGGTTATATCCCTCGTATTACGAGGAAACTCGAGCCCAGCAGTTGGATGTTGACCGGAAATAAGAATATATTTATAGTACTTCTAACCCGCCAACATATGTGGAACTATATGTACTAGGGAATGCAATCCCGATCTCGCGGGATCCCCATCCCGCGAGATCTCGTGTAATTTTTCGGGATCAATCCCGAAGCATAATATGACGAGATCCCGTTCGAGATTGACGGGATTTGGCGGCAATGGTCAACGATGCTACACATATCGGCTCGAGACGCAAGCGGTGCACTGACTGAACTAGAGCTGTTGATAAAATATCGATATTATTATTTAAATATATCGATATATCAAAAAATATCGAAATAATCGAGATCAGGCGTACGTGAAGTTTAGCTGTCGTTTACCAGCACAGTGATATTTCAAGAAAGCCGTTAATAAAATAACTGCTAAGTGCAAACTATGTAATTCTATTCTCAAAAGCTCATCCGGGTCTACAAAAGGTTTACACGTCCATACGATGTCGATCCATAAAATTGACGACTCAACACAGCGTTGAGGTGGAGAGGGCATTCTTAGCAGCTGGGTACATTGCAACGGACATTAGATGCCGGTTATCAGATAGCACTCTTGATACACTGTTTTTTAAGAAGTTACTTTCAAAATCACCTGTAACTACTTTTTAATCTCCTTGAGCTATACCTTTACCTATATTTGTTTTGATTATGTTCATGTTAGTAAAAGTGTTAATTATTTAGTTAGTACTATTATAGGATTTCTTTTTTTGGTGGTGGGTTGCGGTCGGCGCGCTCCTCGCACAACTCCGTCCGGGGCGACAGAGGGGCGTGAGCACGCACACCCGCAACCCACACGAACACCACGTCGCCTTCGTCGTTGGGCCGACCACCGGAGCAGGGTGACTTGACGTCAGTGGTCGGCCTGACGGAATACCCCCTATTTGGGGTACCCTCCCATCGACCGAGGTCCCTCCTCGGGGCGGACATCAGTCTTTTCTCACGCGGTCGGTCTCTCGGCGGATGACGGACTAATTCCCCGGGCACGTCACCCGCGGGCTCGGCTAGGGCGGCATGAGGCGCAGGTATACGCGCCTACGCCACCCCAGTCGCCAGCGGCGGATCACCTCATCGAGGCTGCCCTCCACGCGCAAGCGATCTGCCGCCTCCTTCTGCGAGATCACTGCCTCCCAGAAGGCTGCGACCGCGTCCCAGTTCCTGACGCTGGCGACCATCGCCCTGGTAATAGTCGGCAGCGTCAGGTCGGCACCGACGATTGCGACGAGTTCACGACGCTGCTCTGCCCAAGCGTCACAGACCTCGAGCGTATGCTGCGCCGTGTCCTCGTCGCAATCGCAGTGGTGGCAGGACGGTGTACTCTTCCTCCTAACGACCTTGTGCAGGTATTTGGCGAAGCATCCATGCCCCGTCAACACCTGCACCAGTCGGAAGTAAAGCATCCCGTGCCGCCGTTTCAACCACTGCATCAACACCGGCCGGAAGGCCTTCACGATCCGCACCCCGAACCGAGGCTTCGCCAGCTGGACTGCCCAACGGGCAATGACGTCTAGGCGGGCGTCGACGCGCCAGGCGGTGAGCTCCCTCCCAGAGACCATACCGCCCTCCGCTCGCACTCCCGTCACACGCCGATACAAACCAGCGAGCATTTCCGCTTCCAGGTCCCACGGAGGAGTCCCGGCCAACAGGCACGCTGCCTCCGTCGCCATCGTGCGGTATCCGCGTATGGCTCTGACCACCATGGCCCTCTGTGGTCGCCACAGAAGATCCCTGAGTCTGCGGAAATGCTCCCGGAACCACCATTGCCCGTTGAGCACCAGGCCCAAATACCTCATATGGGCCCGGATGCTGATTTCAATCGAATGGACGGTGATCGAGACGCCGATGGGAGGGCTCATGCGGCGCCCATGGAACAAGAGGGCCTACATCTTGTCTAGGGCGACCCTCAACCCCAACGCCTCGATCTGCCTGACGATCTCTTCGGTGCCTAGAGTCGCCAGGCTCGCCGCCTCTTCTAGCGTCCCACCGCGGGCTGTGACGATCGTGTCGTCGGCGTAACAAATCACGCCCAGCCCGGGCGGGAGGCTCCCCCTCAAACCCCAATCGTAGCCGATGCTCCACAGGGTGGGTCCGAGGACCGATCCCTGTGAGACACCGCACGTCATGGGCGTTCGCACAACGTCCCCTGCTCGGTTGGTGCAGAGGACACTGCGCCCCTCCAAATAGTCTGCTACTAGCCGCCTCAGGTAAGCTGGCACCCCGTGATAGCGGAGCGCCTCCCTGATGCAGCTGGATGGCAGACTATTGAATGCGTTGGCGATGTCCAGGGACACCACCAACAGCACTCCCCCGCCACGTCGAACGACTCCTCCTAAACCCAAACTGGGTGTCCGACAGATCGGGCCCCGTGCTGACGAGATGCCGCTCGATGCGGGCAGCTAGCACCCTCTCCAGTAGCTTGCCGGCATCGTCGAGCAGCAATATGGGCCTGTAGGCTGAGGCCGACTGTGGAGACCGTCCTGGCTTCGGCAGGAGCACCAGCCTCCCTTCCTTCCAACACCCAGGGAACCGCCCGGACGCCAAACACGCGTCGAACAGCCCCCTGAGGCGGGGACCCAGATGGTTGAGCACCAGGGCCAGCACACGGTTGGGAACACCGTCGGGCCCGGGGGCGGTGGATTTGCCGCGCATGTGCGCCACCGCCACCTCCATCTCGGGTTCCATGATGGACGGAACACTGTCATCGTCGCTCTCCCGGTCAGTGTCTGGCGAATCCATGACCGGGGGCGTGTGTTCCGCCCGTCGTGGGAACAGTTCCTCGACGACCCGGCTGAGAAGGCCGGGCTGGAGAGTCTTGGTGAGGGGGGGGGGGGGCGCCCGTCCACCCTGTGACCCATGCCGGGCGTCGGGAGGGTCCGGGAGACCTCCATTCGGGTATACCGATGATCCGATAGGGTCTCATCCTCCTCCGCGACACACCAGCTCCTCACGCGTGCGGCGACCTCGGGGCTAGCGAACGAAAGGTCCACTATCGACCCGCCCCGCTGTCGCACGCAGGTATGCACCGAGCCCCTGTTCAGCAAACAGAGGCCCACTCCTCGACCGCCCGTCCTCGGTCATCCGTTCTGGGGGACCCCCACGTCACGGACTTGGTGTTAAAGTCCCCCAGAACGAAGACCTGGCGCGATGCCAGCCGCAGTAATATTATAGGATAAGACTTTTGTTTTCTTTCAAATAATATTTTGTTTTGATTAACCTCACTATCGCGAACAAGCAGTTTTCATCGTATTCAGTCATGTGAAATTTATTTTAAAATAGACGAGATCCCAAAAATTTCGGGATCCCGCGGGATTTATATTTCTATTCCCACGGGATCTCATATTTGCGATCTCGAGTCGGGATTGCATTCCCTAATATGTACCAATGAAGGTTAACAGGAGATTATATACGATCCTCATTATTTCAGGTAAAAAACAAAAAAATATTTTATTAATTTAATTAAACATATCCATATATAATTTTGTCTTCAAAACAAAGAATTATTTCAACATGATATAACAAGATACAATGTGTCGTATCGCCATTTTACTTTTCTACCGATATCCGAAAAGATGACTAAGGTAAGTCAACAAAGGTAAATGAGGGAGAATGCAAACTCGAAATATACCTTGACTATACCGCGTTTTATAATAAGATAATAATGCAAATATTTCTCTTATTGTAACTCCTAGAGAAACAATAAAATAAATAAGCAAAAGCAAGAAAACTATCAAACGAGTAATCCTTAGTTATTTCTTACCATAATCAAAATGAAATCTAATTACACAATACAATTAGATAATTTAAGTACACAAATGTTAGATATATTCCCTTACTATATATTATAAACAACAATTAGCATATAACACAAATATTTTGAATAATATTATAATATAATCTAAACACATCTATTACTGTAGATACCACCATTACCTGAGGTAGCATTTCCTGTTTTAAATTGTTATATTTTAAAGTTGAGATTGAATAATAGATGGTATAAATTGATAAAGTTAATAAAAAACTTTAGTCGAAAAATTTGTAAGTATTTAGTTATTTTAGTTGCTAAGGATATATCTAAATTTAAACACAATTGAAAAGTTTAACTAATTTATGTTTGTGAACATATCTTTTTCTGTAATTGCTCTTTTTTGTGTGGTCCCACATAAGTCCCACTGTTGGGCACGGGCGTCCTCCATAATGGCAGGGAAATTGACCTACTATACCACACTGGACAGACGTGTTGGGATAGGGTTTTCTGTCAAGTTTTCCTTCTCTTGCACAGATGTTATCTGCATATCCCTTAGTCATCGTTTACGACACCCACAGGTAAAAGGGGTTAGAGAATTGTATTCTTATTCTGTCAACACACGGAGAACTTGTTTACGAGTAAAAAAATCGATCACATTTGGGACTTGAATCAACGCCTGTTAGAAATCTGTTTCAAGCGCCCTGATAATAATAACATGGTGTAGGCGTTTAACATAATTACAACTGAAAAGTTGTATTTTTAGATTGGAACAATATGTCCCTCTGATTCATCATCATTATCTCAGTTTTTAAACGCCCCACTACTGAGCTTAAACCTCCCCCACAATAGAAGGAAAATTGATCTAACGTATACCATACTATTGTTGTTAAGTTGTTATGTGGTGATGATTCGTCATTTCATTCTCTTTTATATTCGTATAATATCGTTTAGTGGTATTTTGTAACATCCACGGGCACCGGCAGCATACGTACAACTTAATAGACTACAAGCCCATGGCAAAAATTAACCTGTGAAATGAACCAAAGTAAATAACGCTTAGAAGGCTGTTACTATATCATAAAATAACTCTGAGCGCGTCATTTCTGAGCGGTACAGGTGAAGTACGTGAGTAAATGGAATTTCTCTTTCTTAATTCTTTTTGTATACATATACAGATACTTTACCCATGAACACCGTTACACAAATGCCGTACAGTAATAAATGACCTATATTGCTTCTACAATTACCGGCGAATTAAAAATGTTCACTAACTGCTAGCACCACCATTTTAGTACGGCACTAGGCTTTTCGACATTTATTTTTAATCATCTATCAGCTATAATAAAGCCGTACATTAATAATTAGTCGTAATTCCTGACTTGTACCTGAGAAGTTCCATTTACTCACGTACTTCACCTGTACCGCTCAGAAATGATGGCATAGCGCTCAGTTATTTTATGATATAGTAACAGCCTTCTAAGCGTTATTCACGTTAGTTCATTTCACATCTAAATTTTTCCATGGGCTTGTAATATATAATTAATAATTATTAATGAAAGGGATTTGTATAGAATAACTGCGAACAAAAGTCTAGCGAGATAGTTTATAGATACCCCATTCTTTCTCGAAAGTCGCCGTCATATAAAAATAAATAAGAATATGTTTTCACACGGGATGATCGAGCATTTCGAACAATCTCAGGACAGCGACTATCGCTTGTCTTTAATTTATCTCTACGTGTCAAGTAATGCGTAGCTTGTAATGATTAGGGTTGTATATGGCCGTCGCTAGGAATAATCCACAATAGATGAAACAATTTAATTCTTAGCATATATCACTTTTGATTTATTAAATACGGGTATTAGAATATAATTATTTCCTTTTTTAACTGACTTCTGAAAAAGGAGGAGGTTCTCAGTTCTCATGTTTGATTTTTTTTTTATGTTTGTTCGCGCCTAAAACTCCATCTTGCATACCGATCTCAAAAATTATTTTTTTGTTGGAAAGGATATACTTCCGAAATGGTCCCATGTAAATTTTATCGAAATCGGACAAGCGGTTTTTGAAAAATCAACTAAAATCTCAAAAATTATCTACATTGAAGTCGGTTTTTTTTTTTTTGCAAAAAATATTTTCTTTTTATTTCAAGTAAAGAACTATTCAAATTACATTAATTCCTTCATCACTGTCGTCCTTACAAACAGACATAAATATAATAATGCGCCTTCACGTCATGTAGTTTTACTGTGACAGAAACATATGTGCTTACCCATATAGGTGAGATGTATCTACGAAGGTAACAAAATAATAACGATTATGGGCTGAAATGACGATGACGATGACAACATTATATATTTTATTCCTGAATGAGATGTGCGATATAACTTTAAGGGCAATGTACAATATACTGTCTGTGCAGTTAGACTTAATATTTTCAATTAATTATCCTGTGGTAAAACAAAGGATCCCAGATGTAACAGACTTTTTCTAATAAAACGAGTGTATCTATTTCATAATACAGTAACATAAAAAATTTATAAACGTTTTTGATTGCTGTCCCCAAGCATTTTCAATTAACACTAATATAAAAACACTCAGTTTTAATATGTTTGCTTTGGGCACCAATAAAAGCAATAAACGTGAAGTCTAAATGCTTCGAAGCCGGCCTTGTTATCTGAAAGCATTGCATTTAATGCAGTACTTATAAAAAACATAATATTTCTAAGAAACCTTAATTAGTAATAGTACGTAGTTATCATCCACTTTCAATTAGCCGGTTTTTTCAACCAGTACAACCAACCTTTAGGTACTAGATATTGGCAAATTATAATTATTCACTCTCACAAAATATTCGCATTTAGTTTTGTATTGAGTTATCTTTTATAGTTATATTTTTTAGGGTTCTGTACCCATAGAGTAAAAATGGGACCCTATTACTAAGACTTCGCTGTCTGTCTATCACCAGGCCGTACCTCAAGAACCGCGATAGCTAGACAGTTGAAATTTCTACAAATTATATATTTCTGTTGCCATAGCGGCAACAACAAATACTAAAAATAAAATAAAGTAAATATTTAAGGGGGCTTCTATACAACAAACGCGATTTTTTATAGATAATGGTACGGAACCCTTCGTGCGCGGCTCTAACGGTTTTTTAAGACGAATCCCTACACTAAAGTAATTATCCTTGCATTGCGAGGGACTTTACAAACATGTAAATTAACGGAAACAAATTACACAGACTCAGAACAACAATTTGTGGCTCGCACAAAGTGTGATTCCTGCGTGGGATTCGAACCCCTGACACTGGTACAGTAGGTCTATATCTTAACCGCTATGCTATTTGTGCAGTCAGTTATAATGTCTAGTTCCTTTTAATATCTGTGCTATATTAAAACAATAATATTTAATGTAACGCTAATTACTCATACTAAATTTAGCAATTAGCTGCGAAGTAATAAGTGATCAGTAACCATCCGGCATACTTAAAATAAATATATCATCTGTATATGTATTTATATAAATACACTAAGTACATTTTGCCAACTTCCATCGAGCCACTGCCTAGCTCTAGCGATAGGCGAGGACTTGTGTGTGTTCTAAGACAAAACCACTCACTATAATATCGGGCAAGCGAGACGGTGCCATTGCTCTTATGACCGATTTACTTCAAGACATCTCTCGGGAAATATATCACTCTGGACAATGCCGGATGCATTGCAAAGACTAGACTAGACTTCTAGCGGGATGTCATGAAATGCTTTGCAAGTTGGGTTATAGAGCTCAATTACAACCTGTGTGAACAGGAGGCGTTCAATTTCGGTTAATGCCAATTGACGGAGAATATCGTTTCTCCGTGTGATGACAGAGTAAGACCACCCCTTACACGACATTCACAGAGTATCATAAAAGATGACTAAGGGATATGACATCCAAATAATATTTATGCCAGAGAAGGAAAACTCGACATACAAAATAACCTAACCACATCTGACCATCGCGGTATAGTAGGTCAATTTCCTTCCCATTATGGAAGAGCCCATCAGTGGGCCCTATGTGGGTTGAGATAATGAAGATGATGATGATGGTATTAGAAATTTGAAATTACAGACTGTTGAATTATAATTAAATAACTTTTATAATATGGCGTGGCCATTAAGGAAATAGATGGAATTGAAGTCTGGTGCAGTAAACGGTACTCAGGACAGACGCAAATATAATTTTCCAGTATAGTCAAACTTCCAATATCAATCGACTGCAATTACAGAGTTGCACTCTACTCTGTTATCCGTGCGGTGATACAGTTAAGAATACCATTCACCACCGCTTATATACAAAATATAACATGTAGTAGGATTATAATATGTTCTTATACAAAATATACAACAGAAGAATATACTATACAAGAGAAGGTAAACTCGTAATAAAACCTTAAACCAACATTTCTGACCAGTTTGGTATAGTAGGCCGATCTCCCTCCCATTGTGAAGGAGGCTCGAGGCCAACATTGGGACTTATATGAGATGTGATGATGACGACTATTCTGTACGCTCTCGATTAGGGCTTCCAATCCCGCAGCCTGAATTCAATCCCGGTCTTTGCGGGACTGCGAATTTTCAATCCCGCGGGATCTCGGTATTTGCGGGCTCCAGCATATTGAAAATATTCTCATTTATATAAGGCAAATAAAACAATGAATTAATCAACTCCACACTTACTAACTTATTAATTACTATTACTAACTTATTACTATTAGTATGAGATCAATCAAAATACACCGTTTATTTATCACACAAAAAGAGTGATTTAATCAACTAATTACATATTAACAGTAACAGATACCGAATTAAAACAAATCAAAACAAATCTCCTTAAAAACGCCATAAAAGCCGTAAAAATAAGTTTTATTTGAAATTGTATAAGTACCTATTGCAATATTTTTATACATACCTACATTAATGCAAAAATAAGCATCACAACGTTTATTTCAAACTCTAAAATTATTAACAGGAAATAATATTATTCGTCTATTTGTAATAATACTACAAAAACACGCACTGTAATAAAATACTTTATCAACCTTCCAGTGATAAGAAACGTAAAAACGATACAAATTGTAATGTATTTTATTAATATTCTTACGCATAAACAAATGATTTCTCACATTTTCGGTAGCACATAGCCAGTAAAGATAAGCCAATGACCAAATACGGAACATTAAAAGCTCGATAGAAAAAAAATCTCTAAAAACTATTAAACACCCGAATATCAATCAACATTCGAAAAACAAATTTTATAATATCGACTAAAATATCGTTATAAAACGTATCGATTTAATTCAATGTTCGATTCGGATTTGTCATTCCACTTTTACAGTGTCTATTAAATTTATCTATATATCGGTTTTAATACGTTCGTCCGTTGCCTACCGTTTCATTTTTATTGGATGATAAAAACTTCGTGGGAATTATATTAAGTATATACCTAATAACGATTTTAGAACCTAACTAATGGAACCAAATTTTATTTGACTTCTAAATAATATAATAAATCAGTTTGACATATAGAAGATGGCTTTTCGAGTGATGATTCTAACCAGTAACGTTTTCTGATAGATTACATATTTTATGTGAATAGAAAACTACTTTCGAACGATGTTAAAAATTATTACGTAAAAAGCTACGTCCGCGGCTTTTCTCGCCTTTTATGATAGACATGACCTTTTAAAATTAATAATTATTCAATTTTCAGGTACATTTTTGGATGAAATTTCCTCCATGTATTTTTCTGCACCTGCTCCTAATAATCTGTATATAGAAATTTCAATGATTACTAGCTGACCCAACAGACGTTGTTCTGTTTAAATCTAAACAAAAATAGTAAGAGGAACTTGCCGCGCGAGGAACCTTAAAATCGATCGCAGCCCCACCTACTGGTTGCAATTATTAATCTAAACCATTCTCATATCCATCGGAATAGCCACAAAAAACCGTTTCGGAGTTCAATTACAAACGACTAGAAGATTTATATATATATATATATATATATATAAAGATTAGTTAACTCATTAATATTTTATAAAACCTTTATATGCGCAACAAAAAAAAGAACAGAAAGAAAAATATTCACATTATATTTTATAATATTAGTTAGCTGATATCGGATATCGAGTATATATAAATTAATTGCTGTTCGTTAGTCTCGCTAAAACTCGAGAACGGCTGGACCGATTTGGCCAATTTTGGTCTTGAATTATTTGTAGAAGTCCAGGGCAGGTTTATACGGGAGTGAATTTGGCAAAATTGCGAGTAAAACACTAAAAACAACAATTTTATTTTCCCATACAAACTGTTCTTACCTGTCAAACATTTGGTGTTCGTCCCGTCGGTTCGGCATATTTGGCATAATTAGATCAACACACACAAGACTGTCCAGAATTTCCTACTAATTGATCTAAAGAAGAAGTGAAATCTCTACTTGTGCCGCACAATAAGGATGATCCCAGGGGTCATGTTCGACACTCTCCAGCATCTCTTGATGGGTGCTGGCGCTGGTCTTTGAGCACCTGGTACCTTAACTGTACAACGCTTGAGTAGTTTAGACTATACAACGTTTGGCCAGTTCCCTGTATGTTGGAAGGAGGAGGCTGGTGCTCCTGCCGAAGGTGGGACGGTCTCCGGCCTCGCCCACAAACATGTCGATATAATGGTATTATTGATAATCTAACTGGAATGGATTTACGGAAAGTGTTATATTTCCTTAATCCGCAACTTTACGCCATTTGTAGGAGGCTAATAAATCATCATCATAGTCTCAACCCGTGTATGGGTGCCCACTGTTCCCACTATTGGGCTCGGGCCTCCTTCACTATGGGAGGGAAATTGACCTACTATACCACGCTGGTTAGACGTATTGGTATAAGGTTTTGTTGCGAGTTTTCCTTCTCTTGCATAGATATTATATCACTTAGTCGTCTTTTACGATACACACGGGTGGTGAATTCTTACTCCGTCACCGCACGGATAATACTAAACTGATAAATACTAAAACAAAATAATTACGAAGAAAAGACAGTACGAAGTTCGCCGGGTCAGCTATTAGAAAATAAAATCGGTCTAAATAAGTCGAAAATCTATGTTGTCACTTTCAAATTTAGTTTCCTCATGTAACGTGTTTTCTCTGAAGTATTTAAGAATTCGTATTCACTTCCTTAAACATATCCTAGTGCTTTACTCTCACGTTTGAATCATATTTCCAACATTAAAGGGTTCATTTATACACCCCTACGTAGACAAATCGGCTAAATTTTAAAACTATCGTATTACAGAATTCGTAACAAATCGTGGTGCAGAGCACAGCGGGTGGCGTGTAGTGTTTGTTTGCAAATAAACACCGGGCCGAACCCCGGGGAGAGCGGAGTTGCCGGGGTTACCGGACAATGGTTGCTCAATCCCGGTTGCACAATACCAACCAGCGGGTGTCGGCTACGTGGTGCGCACTCCGTGGTTTCTCATGTGAAATAGGAAATATATATTTTTTTTTTCATCTCTTTACGTGGGGACCCGGATTCTAAGTTTACGTTGTAATTATAGTTGTTATAATATTTATTTTATTAGATTTTGGAAGCAGATATGGATAACAGTAAATTTTGAAACAAGTATTTTTATCTTCACGAATTATTTTTATATATAGTTGTTCGTGTAACTATTAAGAATAGAATATATTACTAATATTTTCCTTTACCCGTACGTCGTAAGAGGTCAGAAATGTAAGCAGCTAACATCAATCACTGGAAGAATAAGAAATCTCGAAATATAATTCTATATGCCACCCCATCTGGCCAGGTAATCCCTGGCCAGATGGGGTGGCAGTAGATCAATTTATCTAAATATAATGGACACAACTTACACAAGTAGTACGTATATGGATAGAGAAAAAATCAATTCTTGTTTATTAGTTACTAGCAACCCGCCCTCGCTTCGCTTCGGTTTCAATCGCCTTACCCGCGTAGACCCCAATCCCGTGGGAATACCGAGATAAAATATAGCCTATGTTACTCCCTGATAATATCAGCTTTCCATTGGTGAAAGAATTGAAATCGGTCTAGTAGTTTCGGAGTCTATTCAATACAAACAAACAAACAAATCTTTCCTCTTTATAATATTAGTGTAGACTACCAAATACTCTAGCTGCCGCTATACGCAGCAGTATGGCGGCGGCTACGTATAACTATTCTTGTATTTCTCATGAGTGTCATAATAAAGTTCTATAAGCTTTATATCGACCTTAGCTAACTCCATCTGATGCTGTCTAAACAATTAGATGCCCGAGGAGGTTTGATGTCGGACATGATGATTTGCAATATAGGAGATGGAAGAAAAGCACATATCAGATCAACTTTAAAACATGGAATGAGAGTAGCTAGTTGACCGCTAATCACTAATTAATAATATAAGTTTATCTCTTTAATCTTTTATATACCTGCCTACACATTACACATACTTAATAATATATAAAATCCATCCATCCATCCATAGACGTCCACTGCTGGACATAGGCCTCCCCACGAGAATGCCATTCGAAACGATCCTGCGCCACTTGTATCCTACGGTTCCCTGCGACTTTTAAGATGTCATCAGTCCACCTAATAAGGGGTTGTCTTACGCTGCGTCGTCCGGTTTGTGGTCGCCACTCGAGAACCTTTCTTCCCTTTCCTTTATAAAATCTTTCTTTTATAAAATAGGTATCTATTATTAGTACAGTTATTAGTACTAGTATAGTTATATCTAAGGATAATTAATATAATTTAGTAGTAAAGCTAAAGTTTCAATGGACGTAGTAATAATATTAATATGAAATAATGCAATAAACATATATTTATAGCTGACGAACTTCTGTGGGAATATACATTGTTTCTTCTATTTCGTATAGGTACCTAACAGGATGTTTTAAAAGATTTAACTTACCAAACAATAAACACAAAATATGATTATTACCTGAAAAAAGAATTAAATGACTCATTAGAACACAATGAAAATCAAATTTACAAGTTTTAGTCTTTTACCACAAATTATCACGGACACAATAATAATTATTTTAATATCTATACTGTTGACATTTATAAATAAAAATATCTGGCAACATATAATCGATTCACAACAAGAGCCCATTCTCCTTGGTAACAACTCTACAACATTCATCAAATATAAATAAAACACTCACTTTTGTTTACTGAAGTCAAGGGCCTACCGTTTTACAAAAAGTTAAATTGAAAAATCAACTTCAAGAGTATTTAAAACCTTTATAACATTTTATTATTCTCAACAAAAGGCTGTAACATAATAATAATACAATTCAATAGACTGACTAGTCGATTATTATATGTATCGATATTCTAATTAGACGAGTCGATGCGAGAAATCAGATTATTTTGGCAGTTTCGCTTTGGCGTTATGTGGTTGAATTTAAATCTTACAAATATGTAGACGAAATAGTGAATTTTGGCGGGAATGTGGAGGTATCATTTGGTGGTTTTGTGTTATTTTCAATGTCTTAGCATTTTAATGTATTATTTTAAATAATTTTGGTGGTATTTTATGTAATATGGCGAAGGCATTGCTATGGTGCAGTGCATGTGATATAAAAATGCTTTACATACGTTTTCGTTTCTCCCAAAAATCTCAGAAGATACCGTTAACAGTGGCCACAACACTGTTGAAGGCGACAATTTGACTAATTAACGGGCATTGACTAATATGAAGAAACAGATAATTTGTAAAGAAAATTATATATTATACTAGACACTAGCAAAAATGGTTCATATTAGTAGCTGATTACAAAGATAAATAAAGAAGAAGACAAAGTCGAAACAAAAGGATCACACAAAGAATTTTCACTCTATACGAAATGATCCCGTTACTTTCGCGGTATGCATTTTCGCTGCTGCGAGTATTTACCGTGATTCTGCTACATATATTTTTGCCGCGGCCTACATATATTTGCCTATGTTTTCATTCAAGCAATCTGTTTACCAATTCGTATTCAGTTTTGTTCAGCCGTTCTTAAGTGATAAATGAAAACTTTTCATCGTCATCAAGTTCATATACGTCTCAATGCTGGACTCAAGTCTCTTCCACAAAAAAAAGGAATATGACCTACTATACGCTGATCGGACGGATTGGTATAGGATTTAATTCCAAGTTTACTATTTCGTGCACAAATTTTATATGCATATTATATCTCTTAGTTGTCTTTCAACAAACCCATGAGCTAGTTAGGTAATTAAATGTATTCTTGTTCCATCACCATACGCAAAATATATATCTAGATAAAAGTTTTACATTTATAATATTACAATGATACACTAAACTAACATTTCCAAACACAATATACATCCATACTCCCAGACTGAAATCCATAAAGGTAAGAAACGATTAGCAACAGTAAATAATACCACCAAAACATGTTTGGGGTCACAACGTTTGAAAGCATAATATAGTCGTCACAACGACAATACAACACAATATATTTGTCATCATTCATTTGTCAAAACCACAATAAGGGATGCAGCGAGCCTTATTACAAAAGCTTGCATAAGTTACCGTACGCTACTACAAAAAAAAAATGCTTCCGCTTATAGCATCTGCCTCAACAATTGCTTTGTAGGTCACGAGGATATGCGTACAAATTTAGACATTTTTAGTAAGTAATTTCGAATTGCAAAATCTAGCCGTGTTCGTTATTTTGTCATACGCTAATCGCTTTGACCAGCATAGCACAGTAAGACGATGTTTTATATAGAGGTACATATTAGGGTGTCCAAAAATCAGTCTTTTTTTTCTACGCATAACCTCTAATTATATTTGAATCGAGTCAAAACATTTATAAATTATATTTCACATACCTAGAATCAAAACAACCCGTGCCGACTTGCATTGGCACATGACAGTACTTGCATACTTTGGCGCGTCGGCGTTATCGTATAGACGTCTACATTGTTATTAGTTATTCATTTTATTAGTAAATGCATTATTTTTATTTTGTTAAGATGTCAGTGGCATTATGTAATTCTATAGGAGGCGTTTTCTTAACAGAGTATTTGAAACAACAAACTACACATTTAAAGCTACAATCTAATGCCCAGTTATAAGGCTGTTCTGCTCTATAATATTGCTAAAATTAGCTAAGTGACCAGCACTCCCGATATTCCATTATTTCAAAAAATTCGAGATATTGTACTGAGACTGAATGTCTTTTGTATTTATATCAACCATATACTAAAGTAACCCGTCTAACCAGCGAGGTACAGTTAGGCATTTTCCCTCCCATTGTGGAGAAGATTCGAGCCCAACCGTGGGACGTATATAAGGTGTGACGATGATGACAATGGTGATAATACCTACATGAGAGACTTGAATAATTTTTATGCCATAAAATAAAATCAAAACAGCGCACATATGACAGAAAGTTATATTTTACGTAAAAAAATCATAAATTAAAAACCGTGAGAGCTTAAAGGTCGTACATTCTATATTATTGATATTTATAACAACTTAAGTCAAGGAATTTATCATACATTCAACTCCTTATCATTATTAGAATTTTCATTCAAACGTTTACGATATGTTATTATTATTGTTGGGCGATTAATCAATGACATAGTACCATATTGCCACGTACAATTAGATAAAATGTTATGAATTGCTATTTATTTAGATATAATATCATTTGATTGTGGTTAGGACAGAGTTTTGGCGGAAATGTCATTTTCCTTATCTTACATCTCAATGTTGTTAGCCTGTAAGGGATTTATACCTCCGTTGTTTTTGTGACATGCACATTATTAGTGAACTACATTTTTACACTATTATTACAAAAGGACAAATACAAAATTACTATATCTACTGTTCACGGGGTGACGGATTAAAAATACAATGCACCACTCCGTATCTTGCCCGTGGATGTCGTAAAAGACGACTAAGGGATATAATACGCATATAACATTTATGCAAGAGAAGGCAAGATCGAAACAAAACCCTATTCCAACTTATCTGACCAGCATGGTATAGTGAGGTCATTTTCCCTCCTATTGTAGAGGAGGCTTGAGCCCAGCAGTGGGACGTACATATACGAGCTGAGAGAGATATCTATTAAAACTTATTGAAACTATATTTTTTCTGTAGTTTACAAGAATATTACACAATTGAATTTTTTTTTTAGGTAGCACTGACTGACTGTTCTCCCGTGACCATGAACGCTAAGAATGCGAGAAAGATAATGAATTGAAATGTTGGAAAATTAAAAAATCAATTACGAACGCGAAAATTCGTAAAAATAATTATATTTCTGCAACTATTTCGTAGCTAAAAATAGAAGTGCTTAACTGAAGTCATCGTCATCTCAGCTCATATAAGTCCCGTTACTGGTCTTGAGTTTTCTCTATAGTGAGAAATCAACCCACTACACCACGCTAGTCAGACCGGATTGACGGGTTTTATTTCAAGTTTTACCCCTCGATGTTATATGCATATTACATCCCTCAATCCTCTTCCACAACACCCACGGGCAAGTAAATTGTATTCTTACTCCGTCACTACATACAAAAACTGCATAACTAAAGCAATATTAGGTTATTTGTTGAACTTATTTATATAGTTCACTAGCGGTACATAGATATTTACCTAAAATCAAGGGCAAACTCTGCAGATAACACGTTCGGTCAAAGTGCGCGCATATTTAAAATAGTTTACATTAACAATACACATGAGACGGTCAAAGACATTCCAACGTAGAAAGAAATACAGTAATAATTTCATAGTAGATAATTATATTCAAAGAGCAACCCTTGGATATAATAACCAAACAATGATATATAATTTATAAATGTGGGATTATTTTTCTATAAGACTTTATGACATATACGTATTAATTGCATAAGACCATTAACCTCACCCTGCTCTTATTTTGCAATTACTTGGACCAATTCAACAGGTTCATCATCATCATCTGAGCCCATATATGTACCATAGTTGGGATCGGGCCTCCTCCACTATGGGAGGAAAATTGATTTTACCATGCTGCTCAGACAGGTTGGTTTAGGGTTTTTTTGAGTTTCCCTTCTCTCGCATAAATATTATATGCATATTATATCCCTTAGTCTTTTACGACATCCCGGGCAAGATAAGGAGTGGTAAATTGTATCCAGACTCTGTCACGACACGGACAGGTTATTTTTTCAACAGGGTTCAACAGGTTATTTTTTTTTTATAGTGCATATTGCAAAAGTTATGGTCAATAGTTTTACAATCGGACGCCTTCCTGACGTTAGCGGTTGATCAGATGGTAGAAGATAGAACTGCTACTGGTCTATATAAAGCTTCTAGTCATCTTTTACGACACCCAGTTTAACCGAGATTTGCAGCTGAGTATAAATTCATTGATTATAAACATCATTTACCAGCACCTTTATTACGAAGGCCAATAATGTCTATTTCATGTGGTGTGTACTAACTCTGATGGTTAGAAGGTAAGGAGTCTAAAGTAAAATGTTAACCGTGTTCAATGATTCTCATCAATTATAAACTGAACAATAATGGGTGCTAAGACAGGACTATACTACCATATTCCCACACGTGCATTTACCTATGAAATAAAGTACAAATATATAAATAAAAGCTTTTAAAAATAATATTTCATCATTACATCATTTCAGTTCAAATAGATCCCACTGTTAGGCTCGAGCCTCCTCCACAATAGGAGGGAAATTGACCTTACTATACCATGCTGGTCAGACAGGTTGGTATAGCGTTTTATTTCGAGTTTGCCTTCTCTTGCACAGACGTTATATGCGTATTATATCCCTTAGTCGCCTTTTACAACATCCACGGGCAGGTTAGGGAGTGGTGATTTGTATTCCTACTCCGTCACCACACTGAATAAAATAATATTTATTATAAATAAAACTTTTTTACGGATTTTATCGTGTTTGTATTACATTGTTAATTCGCCGACGTTTCGAACACTTTACAACGTTCATTATTTCGAACACTTTTGGTCAATAAAGTTTGTCATAAATATATGACATCAAAAATCATTGAATAATAATTATTTCCAAATACATTACTCATATTGCATGAATTAAGCGTTTTCGTTGTGGTGACGAAACAAGAATACGATTCACCGCCTCCTATCACGCCCGTGGGTATCCTAAGAGAAGATTAAGGGATCTAACATCTATGCAAGAGAAGAAACACTTGAAATAAATTCCTATACCAACACGTTTGAACAGCGTGACATAGAAGAAACACTTGAAATAAATTCCTATACCAACAGGTTTGAATAGCGTGACATAGAAGAAACACTTGAAATAAATTCCTATATCAACACGTTTGAACAGCGTGACATAGTAGGTCAATTTACCTCCAATTCATATCACTGAGACGTTTTTGGGCTGAGATAGATGATGTTTCTAAATTTATCCTATTTACTTAAGAATACAATATTATTCTTCCACAAATTAGATATCTATATATTCTTACGCTTTCTATCCTGTTCAGATTTTTAGATATGTAACTAATAAACAAAAGTACTAATCCATTCATTAGCCCAAAGACTTCCACTCTTGGACACAGGGCTCCCAACGAGAATGCCACTCAGAATGGTCCTGTATCACTTGCATCCATCGTTTCTTTGTGGCTTTTAATCTGAAATATATAAAATAGAAGAACGGGTGTAACCGATGTAGACTGTAGAATTGCCACGTTAAAATGTCAATGGCAGCAAATGGCTCATCAAACCGACAACAGTTGGAGAAGAAAGGTTCTCGTGTAGCAACTACGAATCGTATGACACATCGTAGTACGACCCCCTACTAAATGTACTGACGACAAAGTACTAATATTAAAAAAAAAGTAAATAAAGTATTGTATCAAACAAGCGAAAGAAAAATAAAACTATATTAAGTGCTCACGTAAACCATTGCACCCACAAGTCAGGCACACCCACTTACAGATCTATTCTCTGTACATCCATGTACTTATCAAAGATAAATCTGAATGTAGCGTTAGTCACTTTGCGATGATAAACTTTGTACCCACACCACGTACAACTATGCTGTATTATCACACGTTAATCTATCACTTATCATCAGCTATTCACATCAAAATTGCTCGTTCTTCACTTACGAAATTTATATACTTGGGTGCTACGCGTCATTTTACGTCCATGGTTACATCTAGATTAGTATACATACTATAGGTATTTTTGCTTTTATTTTGTAGTCACCTTTTAAACTAATTTTACCGATTTCTTTTTTTGCGTTTCTTATATTATTATATTAGTGTTTCATTATATTACTATCAATGTTTAAGAAGCTTCACATGATAACTAAAGTGTCATAATTCAGCAGTTTTTATATAGGTACCCCGCTATAGTTTTCTTAATATAATTTTTCCGTGTGGTGACAGAAAAGAATACAAATCTTGGCCGTGGATGTCGTAAAAGACGACTAAGGGATATAGTACGTATATAACATCTATGCCAGAGAAGGAAATCTCGAAATAGAACCCTATACCTACCTGTTTGACCAGCATGGTATAGTAAGATCATTTTCCCTCCTATTGTGTAGGAGGCTCGAGTCCAACAGTGGGACGTATATGAGCTGAACTGGTGATGATGATGATGAATATTTCGAAATGTGAAAGCAAGCTTTTGTTTTATATCTATAAAACGCTGCCTGAAAAACTAATACTTGTATTACGAGAAACTTTACAAAGATACAACAGAAATAACCTGGCTCAGAATAACAATTTGTGGATAATAAAAAGTTTTGTACTGCGTGGGAATCGAATCAACGACGTAGTATTTTAACTATTTTGCTGGCTTTGCCGAGCGCTATTTCATTTATTCATATACATTTCCTTCTCTAAACGATCTCGTTTAAAGAAGGAATTGAAAAGAATAACAGTTTCTTCACGGTAGGCAATAATCTGGCTAAGCCCCTGCCCAGCTGTACACTGGTATTACAAAGGCCAATATGCAGCAGTAGCAGCTCCAACTCGCTTAACAGAAAAATATAACCTTCCATGGCAAGGGGATTAACGATCGGAATAAGTGCTACATAATTCTTAAAAGAATGCTGGTGCATATTCGTGTTCACCCATTTTTACCACTCCCAGTAAAAGTGGCTTCTATTCTTCTACACGAAACACTCGACAGTATTCCTATATATTCAATTACATTAATTATGTGTAAAATAAAAATACATGAATTATCTTTATGATCAGTTTAACAATGCCATGACGAAAAATCTTAAGGTGGAATTCTATAGCATTGACCATAAAGTTACGTCAATCATCGCAATCATCATCATCACAGCTCATATCCGTCTCTCTGCTAAGCTCGAGCCTCCTCCATAATAGAAGGCAAATTGACCTACAATACCATGCCGGTCAGACGAGTTCTACTCCTCTCGCATAATGGTATTTGCAATAATCCTTTAGTCGTCTTTTACGACGTTCATGGACAAGATAGGGAGGAGTGAATTGTACTCTTACTTCGTCACCACAAGGAAAATCGCCATCATATTCCTGCTTTTATCCTAATTGCTTGCGGTCGACGCAATATATACTATTCTTCCATCGTATAAATTTCAAATATTTTAGCAAAACTTTCATGACCGATCGCCTGTCTTACGTTAACCCTCTTTGAAAGTGTAATTGTCAACCAAACTTTATCAGGTGGAGTGAGCCCGTGTTTTACGAGAGCTATGAGTAATCTAAAGATTCGTAGTATTCGTAGTCGCCACCCACACAGCAAAGTATACACACAGTTAATATATGACATAATCATAGTTATGTCAATAAATCTATCAAAATATAATACGGAGAAGGGAATAACAAACATATCATACGCCGATAACGGACACATATTTAGCCTATTAAATAATCATAATTATCTATAGGTTATTAAGATAAATAATTACCTAAGATAGTTCACCCACATTACCAGTTAATTATACAGTAATGTATGACCTATTTACACATTAATTTGTCTTTAACGAACTTATTTTATAAGCAAAGTGATAAGGTACAACAATTTCTTAAGAGACTCCTTTGACCTCAACTCTTACGAACGGATTGAGTTGACAAAGGAAGGCGTACAGTCCCATAACCTGTTGTAAAATGTGTGATTCATCGACACTTAATAGTCTTCGGTGGTAACGTGATCTAAACTAAGATAAAAGTTTGGGCTCTCACACTTCCCACTTTCATTCATCCTCGAATATCTACGCCCATTGTTTAACTCAGTAGGCTACCAGGTCATCTATGGATTTTAAGGAAACTGTACCAGTGGTCGCCCAGATGGCGATGAGGAAGGAATATGGTAGGTTATGTGGCCGCACGCCGCCATCTGTCGTTCCGGACAGATGGGGCGGGGTGTGCCCAGACCATAGCTTACCACAAAAAAGGCCTATAAGACTGATAATATGACAAACACTAACTTCGTGTTGTAAGTGATCACAGTTTTTAGAGCTTCCATTAAATATGAGGGATGTTGTTATATAGTAATCTTCTTAAAATATCACCGCAAAGAAAGCATTTACTTCGCAGTTGCGCTTACCATCTGGTAAAATTTCAACATGTTGTCAATTAGATAACTTACCTAACTCTTGCATGAGTAAAATATATGATATTTCACCGATGATAAGGTCCACAAACAAGTACCTACTAAGATTTGACGATAACACAAGAACGAACTTGGCATGTATAATACTAAAATTATCATTTATGAATGAATAAATAAACATAACAGGTGGGTCATAATCGACATTTGGTTACGTAGATATAGACGAATAATATTTTACAATTTTAATGAAAATAAAGTAACACGTAACACGCCTTTTCACGAACTTCGTAATAAAGGAGTATCATCAATGGTGGATTTGCAGTCTCGGCCGCCCTAGGCCCTAAGCCATCAGCCGCCCCTTTCTCAGCATCTACCTTATAGACTACATAATGAAATTACTTTTTATTTTAATAACTTTTATCTAAATACCTATATTTAGAAATTTAGGAAAAAAATATGATTAATGTTGCAGCTTGTTATTTGCTCTAACATACTCTGGCAACTTGGCAAACTTGATTATGATAACTTTTACACGAGTGCTATCAACTTTTAACACTTAATTGCGAGTTCAATATTTAAATATTTTTTTTATTGCTAGCGGTGGCAAACGAGCAAACAGTACACCTGATGGTAAGTGTTGCTGCCGCTCATGGACCTTTACAAGGCCGCTGCCTACCGCGAAAAAGTGAAGGGAGTGTGAATGCGTGCATTGAGGCTCGGTGATACCAAAGGCACCACCAAAACTCCCCAAACGCGAACACCCTCAGAAAGTTGGGCTTCCGGCTCTCTCGCTCACCGAACGAAGCCCAGTAACAAATTGTTACTACTCAGACGTTTATTTTCTGCGAGAGCGTGGTACTACCCCGGACGGACCGGCCCGCGGCTGTAGACAGACTGTCGCCAGTGTGGTCCTACCACTATTGAAAACTAACATAGCTAATTAAACACAATTAATTGGTACGAAGCTACTTGTTATCGCCAGTGCAGGTGGGTAGTGTGGATAAAAGTAACTATAAGTTTACTACCTATAATAAATAATAATAATAATAATAGCTGCTAATTTCTAGTTGTGTCCGTGACCAACTGAGACGGAAGAATGCAGCCATACGTGCCTACGACAATTACCCCAGCGAGGAAAATAGCATTAATATGCACTTCCTGCAGAGGGCGGTCAAATCCACAGTAGCAGAAGTCCGCGAAAAGAGATGGAATACCACTCTTAGCCACCTAGAACCGACCCATCTAGCCTACTGGCAACTCGCCCGATCTCCTAAGAAAGACATAGTGTCTACTATGCCTCCTTCAAAGAGACCCAAAATCCCGCCCGCTTTTGAAGATGAGGTGAAATCCGAATACCTGGCCGACAGCCTGGAGTAACAATGTACGACAAGTGCCATATACTCCGATGCCGAACAGCACGCCCACATCGATAGGAAAGTGGTGTGGAGAGCCTCTCTCCCACAACCACCGCTAGACACTCAGTTAGGTAGGGATGACGCCCTAAATCAGCCTATCCCACCAGTTATCACAGAGTTTCGAGTTGTAGTTTCGATCGTCAAGGGACTACGCCCTAGGAAAGCCCCGGGTTTGGACGGCATAACGAACTGAGTTATTAAACTCTTTTCCTGAAACAAAATCTTTCTTGCTCAATGGAAAGAAGTCGTGGTAATAGGAATCCACAAATCCAGCAAAAATCGATCCGAAACGTTACAGAGCGATAAGTCTTCTTAACGGCCTTAGTAAAATATACGAGCGCATAATCCACCGAAGGTTTAGAACCTTTGCTGAGGAAAACCTAACCTAACTAACCACCTAACTCTTCTTTGGTGTGCCAAAGACCTCTACAAGGTATGGCACAATGGTCTTATTTTCAAATTATTCCAACTTGGAATTCCCCACTATCTCGTAATGATCATAAGGGACTTTTTAACCGATTATAGCTTCCGCTACAGAGTAGAAGGGGACATTTTCCTCCCCTCACCCGAACAGAGCCGGCGTACCACAAGGCTCAGTTCTGTCCTCCCCTTCTTTTCGCGTTGTATACCAGGGCCATTCCCAAAACAAAGCTCTTGCATTCAGCCCTCTACGCTGACGACGCAGCTATTTTCGTATCCCCAGACGTCATTACTCGATATTTCCAATTCGCAGCTACTGCCCTTGGCAAGTAGTTCCGGAAATAGAGAATTGACATAAATCAAAAAAAGAGTCAGGCGGTTACGTTTCACAGAAGACGTACACCCTTCCACGAGCTTCACTCAAATCTGCATTTTTGACAAGCTCATAACTTGGCCTTCATAAGCAAAATATTTAGGAGTCACCACACAGTCTACGCTAAAGGCGCACCGTGGTTCATACGCAATCCCGATCCGATCTTGACATCGACTTGCACTTGCCGACCATAAGGTAATATATAAAACAGTGTGGCCGTAAATATTTTAATTCTGCCACAACACACCCCAACCCCTTTACGGCCGCTGCGACCAACTATATCCCATCCCGGATCTCGAAGGTCCCTCGAGCGAGACTCGCTCTCGATGAGCACTATGACGAGATCACTGTAGCACAACGAACAGCATATACGGCCGGCGAGGCCGCAACAAATAAAAAGCCACGGTTTCGTTCTCGCCGTCAAGGTGCGAAACCGTGGCTAAACTAACGTGGGAACTCTCACCTTGCCCTCAGCAACGCCCCAAGCCCATTCGTACCCCACAGGCGGTGCCCTTGAGCCGTGTTGTTTAAATGTTTTGGGTTGAGAGCCCACAGAGCTCACCACTAGTCCGCGTAAGTCAGCCATCTGAGGCTAGACTAAGAGTAGTACTCTTAGTCCAAACAAAAAAAATACCATGTAGTGCAGCCCGCCCGCCATATGCCATAATAAGTTTTTTGACACGATTAGAGCCGCCCCTAAATCTAGCCGCCCTAGGCCCAGGCCTACCGGGCCTTACGGTAAATCCACCACTGAGTATCATATTATCATATCATCGTACTAAAGGAGACTAATTCTAACCAGTATCTTTTAATATCATTATTTGTAAGCAAATATAAAACTCGTCGTATAATTGCCATATATCTGGTTGACCGAGCTGCGCTCGGAATATTTTGTCGAATTTATTTAGATATATATTAATAAAAAATAAATAATGAAAATTATATAAAAAACTACAAAAAGAGAATAATAATAACACCGAGATTCGAACCGACGCTGTTTAAATGTCACATAATCCAAAATTAAAACCGCCCGCCTCCCCACCTGAGCTATCGGAACTCATGACGTTGACAACGAAATTTACATTCATATTCTTTTAAAATTTAATGTCATTATTTGTTTTGCTAAAAACACGGACAAAACAACATTTTCTATAAATAAAACCTAGCTAGATCGATTTTCTGGACCCGAAACCTCTAGTATGCCAAGTTTCAACAAAATCGTTGGAGCCGTTTCCGAGATCCTGAATATATATATATATATATATATATATATATATATATATATATATATATATATATATATATATATATATACTCAAGAAGTGCTCGTTTAAAGATATAAGATTTCACATAATATTGAGAGTTACTCGTCTACAAGATAGTTCCAAATATAGATAGTATTTCATTATTTATATTTTAAATTAAATCATGTTGTATTATAGGTACATAGAATACAAACAGACTAACAAAATCTATGGCAATTAAGGACAATATTCTAAACCTGAGAGAGAAATATAAATGTAAAAAAAACCTGGCAAAATAATATGATGGAAAAATTTACTATTGATATCGTAGGTATATTATATTCTAAAGATAATTAAGACAATAGCAATTTCATATTAAGATCGGAACACTTATTTTAAAATAAAATTACGTCTCTCGTTACAAACTTAAACTGGATTAAAAACATAACTGAACTCATTAACCTCTTAATGTCCAATCATTAACTTTTAAGTGTAATTGAGTTGATAGTTACAACGATGTATTATCAAAAAATAAAATATTTTAATGTGCATACAGTATTATGCAATATAAATCGAAATTAAACCACTAAAAATGTGAACTATCAATAGAACTTTGAACTGTGCATGATGGATGGTAAAGTATATCAATGAATGTCTTGCTCTTAAAACATACTTATCAGCGGTGCGAAAATCACTATCCATAGTATTTTAACTGGTTTATCTTTGAATAGTGTTAGGATGTGTCATACTGTTTTATAAACTAATCATTAGTTTTATCATATTACTTTTTAAAGCTTTATTGTATCAATATAGTTTAATTAATAGCTTAAATGACGTATTGAACACGTATATCCTTTCGTTCGATGGCACTTTGTTGAAAGTAATAAATATTTTCACAATCTACGAAACGTTCACTGTAGGACTAAGACTTTAAATATCTTGTAGGTGTAGAAAATTAGAATGTAGAAAAATTTCAACAATCGTTTTCTTTAAAAGTCAACACCTTGCACAAGGATATATATCTTGTATTGCTTTACATATATACAATTAATGGCCACCCAAATTACAAGCAGACTCACAACAACATTTATTGAGCCGCACAAATTAATATACGGCGTTGAAATCGAGCCCAGAGTACAGGCACGGGAAGATGGTATCTTAATCACTACGCCATCTGTGCAGTCAAGTCATCAGTGTAGCTTGGAGATTCATCTAAAATGTTAGGACCTTTTTTTCCTATAATAATGTATATTTCGATTTCAGTAATAAGTCCAATTTGTCTTGTTTAATTTAAACTATTACAATAGTACATTTAACTGAAGTTCAGTTTATATCATTTGTCTAACCTTAGAGGTAAAACATAGTGTACCAGCCACTTCTAGATCATTTATGTACATGAGTTTAACAAATTTTGTTTATTTATCTATTTGTTCTAAGATGATGAAAGTGATTGGACAAAGACCTTGTAAACCAAGCTTCAAGATCACACACCGCTGTATCCAATGCGCATTTACCCTAAGAAGAGATAAGGGAGCAAAGGCCCGGTGACCCGGACACGCAGATAAGTGTCTGAGCACCGCGTGAAAACGATGTTTATATTTACTGTATAGCTCGTGCCAGGTTACATATGTATAAAATGATGACATCACTGCAGAATTTAAATTCCAATCACTAAGGATACTGTCTAAAAATAAAGCATTTTAATTTGAAACAACATATTTAATTTTCTCAGCAATTACCATTGTGAAACAGAGTTAGAACAATATGTAAGATATATCTTTTTTACTAACCGCGGGTATTATAAAGACGACTACGGAA
Organism: Lymantria dispar; assembly: GCA_032191425.1. Classification (NCBI taxonomy): domain Eukaryota; kingdom Metazoa; phylum Arthropoda; class Insecta; order Lepidoptera; family Erebidae; genus Lymantria; species Lymantria dispar. The sequence continues at coordinate 11,021,222 of CM063440.1, forward strand.
TATATGAAGATAAAATCATTGCAAAAAGGAACGTTCTTATATTAAAACCTATGACAACTCGCCTCCCTATATAAATTACCATCTCATTGTACAAACGGCACATACCGACAAAGATACATCAAATTTTATTTCACGCAATTAGACTATACGCCCCTAAAACAACTAGGCTAAGATTGATTGCATATATCAACCACGGTAGCTCGAGTCTATTCAGCATCATTTTGGATTATCTATATATATGTATATAAGAGAGGCGGGTTTTGCGAGCGATATATTGACTCATCACCATATCTCTGGAACCATAAGGCGTACAGACTTGAAATTTGGCAGAAATATTTCTTTCGTCGTGTAGAGGTCAGCTAAGAACGGATTTTACGAAATTCCACCTGCAAGGGATGTTGCGGGGGCGTTAACAATAATATACATATAAAGGAACAGGGTGAGCCGAAGCTACTGAAGCTAGAAAAATGAAATTTGGACCGTAGTCACCCTCTAAGAAAAGATTTTTTAAAATTCCACGCCTAAGGGGGTGAAACACAACGGTAAAGTCTGTATGGAAAGAAAAAAAATCTTTAGCTACTGTCCTCAAATTAAGCACAAATACTCTTTAATAAAAATAAATAAACACGTGTTTCAGCGTTTGACCACTTTCATCCTCTAAGGGTGTACCTAAAATAGGTAGAAGGATGTCAGTTTACTGACTTATCACAGAGCCGAAACTACTGAAGCCAGAAACATGAAATTTTGACATTAGTTTCTTTGCGTGACGTAGAAACCCACTAAGAAAGAATTTTTTGAAATTCAACCCCTAGGGGGTAAACTGCAGTAATAAAGTTTGTATAAGGAGAAAAAAAATTTACATCGATTTTCATAAAATTCTTCAAAAATACTCTTTAGTAAAAATAAATAAACACGTGTTTCAGCATTTTTTAATTTTCACCCTTAAAGAAGAAACGTTCCTTACGAATAAACTCAAAAACTCTTGGAAGGATTTCGAAAATTCTTTCACCATTAGAATTTTACAGTATCCCTGAGTAACATAGGCTATATTTTATCCCAGTATAGCCACGGGAATGGGAACTACGCGAGTAAGGAGACTGAAACCGAAGCGAAGCGAGGGCGGGTTGCTAGTATATATATATATATATATATATATGTGGTGACGGAGTAAGAATACAATTCACTACCCCCTCTCTTGCCCGTGGGTATAGTAAAAGACGACTAAGGGATATAATATGTATATAACATCTATGCAAAAGAAGGAAAACACGAAACAAAACCCTATGCCAATACGTGACCAGCGTGGTATAGTACGAACTGAAATGATGATGATATCAACTTTACTGATAAAAGACTTAAAATCTCAACAGGTGCCAAGTTCTGAAGACAATCATGGTATTTATTTATTTTCTATTGCAACAATATTATTCAATTATAAATATGATTTTTTTAAATACCAATAATTATTTATATTGAGTAATTAATTTATAATCGAACTGCAACATATGATTTGACTATGTAGATACGTCGGTCGAAAATATAATTCCGCCGTATAATTGGAATTAGAATACTTGTAAAGTATCTATAAAAGCTAATAATTAATTAAGTACCTATAAAAACGATAAAAGAAAGTTCATTATTCGAGTTATTCTTATGCGAAAAAGAAAGATTTTTTTGCTTTTATAATAATGCAGCCGCTAAGCGGTACCTAATAAAATAGTATTTTTCCTAATTTTACCCTTTCATCAACATCAGTCCAGTTTCGTCTCATCTTATTCCATCAACATCGGTCCAGCCGCTTAGGAGGATTTCAGTGACATATGTACATGTACACAAGAAATTTATATATATAAAGATATAAAGATGTGAAGGGATAAAAAGTGGCACGAAATGGTTCGTGTAAAGTATAGACAACACGGTGTCAGTCACTTGTTCTTTGCCTGAACTTGGCACCAAGACATAAATATGTGTATTTCTTTAATTGCACCCTAGTACGAAGAATGGGTGTTGTAAATATCAAAGTTATGATGCATACATAAAAGATATAACTTCTTATGCAAATTGCACAGAGATTTTATTAGGGTCTTATTACAGCCGTATAGAATGAATAAACTTTGCACTCATAATCTTGACTAAGATATTATTGATGTCGTTTTTTCATTCTGAATGCTAACAGGTGTATTATGATAGTTGTAATTTTTCATCACGGCTCATATACGTCCCGCTTTTGGACTCGATTCCTTCACAATAGGAGATAAGTTGACCAACTATACAACGCTATTGAGATGGATTGGTATATGGTATATTTTTATTTCGAATTGTTCATCTCTTACATAAATGTTATATTAATCCCTTAGTAGTATTTTACTACATCCACGATCAAGATAGGCAGTAGTGAATTGTATTCGGTATTATTAGGTATGTATTAGGTAGATCCAATTTCGAGAAAGAGATCAGCCGACGAATCCAACTCGGTTGGGCAGCGTTCGGGAAACTTAAGAGGATCTTCTCGTCCAACATACCTCAGTGTCTGAAAACACAGGTCTTTGACCAGTGTGTTACCAGTGATGACTTACGGCACGGAAACGTGGTCCCTAAATGTAGGCCTCATATCAAGGCTCAAAGTCGCTCAGCGTGCTATGGAGCGGGCTATGCTCGGGATTTCTCTGCGAGATAGAATCCGGAATACGGAAATCCGCAGAAGAACGGGTGTAACCGACATAGCACGAAGAATTAGCACGCTGAAATGGCAATGGGCAGACCACATCGCTCGATGAACCGACAACCACTGGGGAAGAAAGGTTCTCGAGTGGCGACCACGTATCGGACGACGCAGTGTAAACGCCCCCCCACTAGGTGGACCGATGACCTAGTGAAAGTAGCTGGGCGTCGTTGGATGCAGGCGGCACAGGACCATTTATTGTGGCACAACATGAGGGAGGCCTACGTCCAGCAGTGAACGGCGATAGGCTGAAATGATGTTGATGATGATGAATTGTATTCTTAGCGCTCTATACGACTCAACCTAATAGCATTGACTTTTCCATAAGGGACTATGGTTAGGCTACATCTCAGCTATTAAGACTACTGCTACAAATCACTATGTGACACTTTCACAATTAATGCTACTATTAATCTCCAGAATGAATTTCATTTAAGGAAATCTACGAAGACATGTTCTTGTAAATTCAAAACTTCTCTATCCTATAGTTGCTTTAAAAGAGACTTTATGAATTATACATTACCTGAAGAGAAACTGCCACCAATCTTCGTATAGAATACAAAAGAATGAGAGGTTTTCATGGATCTGGCCTAACTCTATGTGAGCCAGGTCGGATGAACAGTTACGTTCCCAATGACGTTTGACGTCAGGCTGGTAGCCGTTCATAAAACTATTATCAATAACTTTTACAATATGTAGTAAGAAAGAAGGCTACTTACATATTGAGTCAACCCTAAGTACTTGTGATAAGAGCAGGGTGATGATAATGATGATGATCTCATAGCAACATTTAAAATATCAATGATTGCCATAGCAACGTTTAAGATGTTAATGGTTACAATGCTATCAAACCATGGAACTATTCGTATAATAGATAAAAAAAAAATTATTTTAGCAAAATTTTAAGTAAATCGCACGTATAGTTTCAGATATATCGTGATGAATCAGTCAGTGTGTAGTATGCCGCTTATATATGAATTAACATATTTTAAATGCACAGATCAGCAATATAGGGAGCATTCTGTATTGCTGGGCGCAGCCTGTATTGCTGATCTAAAGCCTAATTTAAGCAGTAAGCTCCCGCAATATACTTGCCCACAATAACTTCATTACTATAAAATAATCATAATTCCATTAAAGACACACCGCAACCATATTAAGTAATTAATAACACAATATAATATGAGCTAGAATTGAACCAAATTTCATTTCGGTATAATGATATTCCATTTAAGTTCCCGCACACAATACATCTGTTGTTTTTATTCGAAACTTCGGCGTGTACTCAAGTTATGAAACATATACATTACCTTATCATATCTCTATTTAACATATCGTTTGCCGAAAACAAAGCAATATAGCCCGTTATGCTGAGGACAGACGAGGTGTATGGCCCGCAACCACAGAGAGCTACGCGATAGATATACTAAATTTCTAAATGTTGTCAATTAGTGACAAAATTGAGAGCTGGTAATAAGACGAAATACAGATCACACAAACGTATACCAGTGCGTGGTGATGAGATAAATATCAAAAAGATCCGGGACTTGGCATATAGTAAAGCAATTATATATGTCACATAATTGTCATTTATAACACTCGTAAATGTAATATTGTAATGTATTGTATACTTCGTCCATCATTTTAGTGAAGTGAAGGTGAGTATGAATGCATGCAATTAGATTCCGTGATAGTAAAGCCATCACCAAAACCGACTACACACAAACACCCTCAGAAAGTTGGGTTTTAGTTGTCTCGCTCACCGAACGAATTACAAAAAAAAATTGCTTCTACTCAGGCGTCAATTTTCTACAAGAGTAGACCGGCCCGTAGCTGTGTACTACATAAAAATATATTATATAGATATTAGTCCCGCGACAACGGGAACTATTTGTAATAAACCTCTAGATGATGACCGATTTTAAAAATTCCTCCACCAATGGAATGTTACATTATCAGCGAGTAATGTACGTATGTAAATGTACGCAATTTATTGTCTCGGCCTTTCTACGGGCACATGAACTTGAGTGAAAACTTATTATGTTGACGAATTTTTAAATTAATTAGATACATCAATAGAGAAATACATTAAGTTTTCCTTGAAAGTAAATGTAATACAATTTACTTACTTGAGATTATTTCGAGATGAAGAATAAAATTATCACTTATCTACGTTCCAATATTTTAAGGAGAACTAAACGATATATATATATATATATATATATATATATATATATATATATATATACATATATATATATCCTTCATATTTGTGTAGGTTATTGAAAAAAAAAATCATAACTGGCTTACATTTTAATGAGCCACTTATAGCATACAGTTGCTGCAAATCGCTAATGTATTGTATGGAGGAGGTGCCTTAAGGATCGGCAGCGCGGTTGCTGTGGTGTGAATGAAAACACAATGTTGCCACACTCCCATACGATAGTGATCGTGAATGGAGTCAGTGGAGCGAAGCTTGATACTATTCTAAAGAAATGGATTAAGTTCAGTGTTGGCTAGACAACTAATTTTATTATCACAACATTTATATCAAAACTACTCAAGGCGTAATAAATCTGTGTTGAATTATAAATGTATAACAAAAAAGCATATAATGATATGAATGCATCCATATCTCCCTAAACTTAATATTAAATCTTATCATAAATGTACTTGACATTATATTGAACGTGGTAATAATACCATGCCTTAATACCGTTTCGGGTGATGATGGAGTAAGCATTTATTTATTGCAAGCAGTGGCAAACTAGCAAATAGTACACCTGATGGCAAGTGTTGCTGCTGCTCATGGACCTTTACAAGGCCGCTGCCTGCCGCGAAGAAAATGAAGGGAGTGTGAATGCGTGCATTGAGGCTCGGTGATACCAAAGGCACTACCAAAACCCTCCACACGCAAACACCCTCAGAAAGTTGGACTTGCGGCTCTCTCGCTCACCGAACGAAGCGCAGTAACAAATTGCTACTACTCAGACGTCGATTTTCTGCGAGAGCGTGGTACTACCCCGGACGGAGTGGCTGTAGACAGATAACTGTCGACAGTGTGGTCCTACCACTATAAAATTATATAATACAATTATAATATAATTAATACAATAATTATATTATAATATAATTATTGTATTATAATACAATTCACTATTGCCTATCTAGCCCGTGGGTATCGCAAAAGACAACTAAGGGATATAACATGCATATAATATCCATTCAAGAGAAGAAATCATCATCTCGGCCTATACATGTGCGGCAGAGTCACTTACCATCAGGTGTTCTGCCTGCTCGTTTGCCACCGTTGGCAATTAAAAAAAAAAAAAAGTACATGTCCCACGGTTGAGGTCGGGCCTCCTCCAGTACGGGACGGAAATTGACCTAATATACCACGCTGGCCAAACGCGTTGGTATAGGGTTACGGTCAATTTGCCTTCTATTTTGGAGGAGGGTTAAGCCCAGCAGTGGGACATTTATAAACTGAGAGTATGAGATGAAGGATGTCATATGAATTAATCATGTGGAGTTACAGCAAGAATCTAAATCATCTACACTTTCTTTCCTAGGTGCTCTGAAAGGTTCATTAATGTAAACAGATAATGCAATGGAAGACATATCAAAACCAGTTTGTATAGTATTTACCTATACTAACTGGTCTGCTTAGCGTGGAAGATATTATTATCAATTGTAGAGGAAGCTCATGCCCCAGTAATGAGGCGAAGAGTTAGCCCGAGTGATAACATACCAACGTTTCGTCTAAATTCACCAAATTCTCATTTAAAAATCATATAATAATAATATAAATATCAGAATTAGCTCACGAGATTGTCGACATGTGGGATGTTGACACGGCAATGGTTGTACCGATAGTCATTTCGACCAATGGGATAATAGCCAAGAGCCTCGATCAACACCTAAAGAGGCTCGCGTTAGGTAGTTGGATTGCGGGTCTGATGCAGAAGGCGGAGTTACTGGACACGGCGCGCATCGTGAGGAAGTACCTCTCTTTGGAGCCCTAACACCGACAGCTTGATCCTTGTATTACTTGCCGGTGGGTCATTACACTTTTTATATTTTTAAATATTGTATTATATTTTATATTTAAAAATATATTAGTAGGTATAAGTTTAAAATAAAGATATAAATAATCATGTAATAATAATATTGGAAGATATCTGTAAAACTCGGAGATACAATATAAATAAAATTGATAATTTTGAATAACACCGGGACACATACTAAAATAATAAAAAACAAAAGTATTACGTTCTCTTCAACGGGAATTATGAATTAATTGTCATTTAACGATTATACTGGCACGCGTGAGTGAGTACTTAATCGAGTCATCATACGCCATTACATCAATTTGGAAAAGAGCTGATACTTTTACACTACTGAACCGATATTAATCATACATCTAAGAAGGAGCAAGGAGTGGCTTTCAAATGAAAAAAACTGCACCGAAATCGGTCCATCCATTTAAGAGCTATGATACCACAGATAGACACACATATACACAGACAGATAGGCATCGACGTCAAACATATAAAACCCCTGTTTTTCCGTCGGAGGTTAAAAATGCAATTTTTTTTTAATTTGCTTTAAAATTTGCTTTAAATTTTACCCAGACTAATATTTCATTTCAAGATTGTCTGTTGTACCGTATCTAATTCTATTACTCGTAATAATATAAATAACGTTTCCTATGTTCGTTGATACTTTCATTTTATCAACGCAATCAATTCAATTCCTCTTAAAAAAATCTGTGGTAAACTTGCTGATAGCCCAGCTTTTGTACGATCCATGATTCAAACCAGAGGCTGCAATAATAGATAAAGGACTCGTATAGCTATACGAGTCCAAAAAACCTGTGCCTAAGCAGATTTCGATACAGAACAAAATATCTATAAATAATAAGTTGTATAATTTAAACGGAAAAAGTGGTTGTTATATTATAAATTGATTAGTAGTACATATATAATAAATTTACCTCGCGTCACTGCGCAGGAAAAACCAGTAATTCCATAAAAAATATTAAGCTTTGATAATACCGCCTAATTGCAAGACCTATTTTAATTCCCTATCGAGAATTCCCTCAGAAATATTCCCATTAAGTTAGGTATATGTACTTTATAATCATTTTATTACCAAATACCATAAATACAAAATTGCAGACATAACTCTTGGACCTGAATGTCTAAAATCACTTCTTTATCAGACCGTATCTTCATAAACTTTACAAATATGAAAACTCATTTAAAACAAGCTTCCCTATTTTTATATATTTAAGGTCTTTAATCGAATGATAAGACGTTCTCCAGCTGAATTAAAAAGAGTTAAAATGATTTGCCCGCCGGAAGCTCGCGTGACGTCACGGCGAATGCGCCGGCGCGGCCAACGGATTAGCTCAGTCAAACTTCTTCACAACACGCAAACTAAACAAAACAAAAAAAACCGTTCCATTGTAGGTATAATAGATAGATTTCTTTTTCGAAAGTCAGAGGTCTAAAGAATATATACGAGTATGTGATATAGATCATTATCGCTCTGTTCGTGTCCCAATTTCTTGGGGTCGTATCAATATGTACACTTTTATTACAGAACATTGCAAAAGTTATTGGCAAATTGGCTGGCCGCCTAACGTCAATCCTCTTTGGGAATGCATTGTTGACCAGTTGACCGCATCAAATGTAATTGGGCCAGGCCTATGTAAATCTCTTAGTCGTCTTTTAGGACACCCACGAGTAATGTAAGGGTTGATAGTATTCGTACCACCACACAGCATGATATACAGAGGATCAATTATCTGGAATATCTTCAATTTGCTTGTTTCACGTTCTATTATGTGTAAATACAAAACTGTGGAATATAATAAAACAAAACTGCTAGCATTACACCACATTTCTTTTGGTTACAAAAGTGAAAATGATTTAGGCTGACTGTTCCGTATCAAAACCGAATGTGATTGAGGCGTCACGCTCGGCTATGTAACGCTCATTTCTCGTCGCAATCATCGGTGCCGACCGTGCGTAGGCGCGACTGCGCCTCATGCCATCCTAGCAGAGGCCGCGAGTGACGTGACCGGGGAATTAGTCCGTCACCCGCCGAGAGGCCGACCGCGTGAGGAAAGACCGACGTCCTCCCCGAGGAGGTGACGTCGGTCGATGGGAGGGTACCCCACTAGGGTGTATTCCGTCGGGCCGACCACTGATGACAATTAACCCTGCTCCGGTGGTCGGACCAACGACGAAGGCGACGTGGTGTTCGGGTGGGTTGCGGGTGTGCGTGCTTACGCCCCTCTGTCGCCCCGGACGGAGTGGTGCGAGGAGTGCGCCGACCGCGACACAACGCAAAAAAAAACGTAACGCTCATTTGAGTAAAGTCAGTACTCGTCGACTAAAGGCAAGCGTTCATTTGACGGGATAGCGCGAGATGGCACGGCCAAGGATTTTATAAAAGGAAATGATAAGAGGGAATGGCAAGAGGAAAATGAGTTGAGGAAGGTTACATATTTTTTGACATACTTAAGTATCCAGTATAAAGATCACTAAAAAAAAAAGATCACTTAACACCTGACTGCGTGACGCGTGTTTATCAGCATATGCATGTACTATGTGGCGCTCTATAGGCAAAAGACGTGGGCGGAATTTGATGGTTCTTACCTCTATAATATTTTTAATCTAACAAGTTTCATTGAAAACATGAAATAAAACTTCAATATGGCCCACATTACATAGTTCGCCAACTATGTAATGTGGGCCATTATAGAATAAGTATTTGAAAATCTAGGTTAAAAATCTTTAGGTTTCTTTTATTGTCTTTCATTTAGAATCATCATTTAATACCTATCTATAACGATTTAGAAATTAGTTACCCACGTTTCTCACATAAATTATAATAATTACTAGGTCAATAATTTTATTTTAATTTTTCCTTTTACCACGTTGGTTTATATAGGGTTTTATTTCGAGGTTTCTTTCTCTTATATAGATGTTATCTGTTTATTATATCCCTTAGTCGTCTTTTAGGACATCCACGGGTAAGAAAGGGGATGGTGAATTGTATTCTTACTCCATCACCATACGGATTACCTACTTATAAGTGATGATAATGAAATATTATTTTCAACATCGCAATCACGAGCGTTGGCTAACCAAAGTGGTATATTACATTTAAATTACCTAATAAGGGATGAATAAATAGATACAATATTGAACGTTATTGGACGATGTCCGTAATAAGTAATAATAATTAGATAATAAAACTGGTCAAATTTATCGTTCAGATATTTACCGCCCACCTAAAAAAACTAAAATAAATAAAAAACTCAATTACGTAAAACATTATCATTAAATCATAACTGCAAAGAAATAAAACAAGTCCAGTATAAATAAAAACTAATGCAAATCATAAAAAATTAACAATTGGCAACTCTTAAATTATAAACAAACTTAAATTTCTCTAAAATCTTTTTTCTTATATTATCCTAAGTAAAATAACCAGAATTTCGATACCTAAAGTTTAAAACTTGAGAATTGGTATCTCATCTTGCAAGAATGTCACAATCAAACCTTGTGAATGATTTAATAAGTCAATTAACATTTTGAACTTATGAAGATGACTCTTACACGTTATTAGATAGGTACAAGAGATATTGTATTTATCGCAACAAATAACTGTCAAATACATATAATTCACACTTCATAAACCAGACGCTTCTACTTTTGAAGTATCACCACAGATTAATAATAGTTACTTTGTAACAGATAAATCACTGCGTAACAATAAGTTCTTTTGGATATTGTTCTTATAGCATTACAATTGATAATGAATATCGACTACTGAATACAATAATATACCTAATCGATAAATAATAAAGACGATATTAGTTCGCACTTAGGCATACTGATTTCTCGTCTTCGTCTCTAGCAATTAATACACGTTTAATTTCTTTACTAGGGGCATTACTATGTTATTAAAACACGAACCTATTAATATCAACCATTAAATAAATATATGATCACCTGTCAACCGACTGTCATAGAGCGTAATGGTAACAGAAAAATACAACGTTTCTAAAATAATCTTTATAAAGATAATTCTTCTGTCCGTATGTATGTGACTGAACTCCTCCTAAATGGCTGGATCGATTTTGATGATCTTTTGTGTATGTGCCAATAGATTCGAGAATGATTTAGATTAATGATTGGGCACGATGGGTGATACTGCAATCGATTTCAACGCATTATATTTTATTTTAATATATACAGGACAGGGTTTGTTTGGTCAGCTAGTATTATATATCTTATTCTCACGTAATTGCTGTAACCTATAGCTACATTTATATGGTTATATTTTTAACCATAACATTACTGATATCTGATGTTTACGCGAGCACTACACATGCCTGTAATGTCATAAATGTCTGTAATAACGATTACTTGTTGGACGTGAGACACCTTAGTCCGCCCGTGACCATGAATGCTGCAAAGTGTTCGAAACGTCGGGCAATCATAAATCAAATACAGACGCGATATAATCCGTAAAAGTAGTTTTATTTACAACATAACATTACTCATAGGTATCGTAAAAAGTGAATATGAGCTCTGCGCTGGAACGAAACAAATAAGCATAAAACAGCATTAAAAATTGAAAATATTGCAATTTGGCATTCTTGTTTGGCACTCTTCTTTTCAGACAAACAATTGTTTATGGATCACAAACGTTTGGTATTTCTTTGGGGACCTACCTAAATCATTCGAGGCACCGAAAGGTACTTTGTGCGATCTTATAACCTGCCGTGCACATACCGATACGGCAATAGAGATATCGCCATGGGGGCGGGTATCGAATAATCTAATACTTTAACTAGGTAGTCCTAAACCATCATCATCATTATTCTTTTTTTTCGCAGACTATGGTGGGGACGCACGTTCCTTCCATCCGAGGCGATAAAAAGGCGGTGCCCGACCCCATAATACGCCGTATTCCTTTCGCTTCGCCATTGGGTGGACCACTGGTACCGAATCCTTGACTTTCGTGGTAGGGCTGCAACATTATCACTATCCTTCTCTTATCCCTAAGGTCAATATCAAGTAATAATAAGGATTATTACTTGATATCGACGAAATATGTACGCTTAAAACATTTATATTGTAAAAGTTATTGGCAATTGCTTTATGGCCAGGCGCTGGCCTAACGTCAAACTTAATTGTGAATGTAATTAACCAGACGGCATTATATAGAGTTAGCTCAAACCGATGTAAAGCTTTTAGTCATCTTTTACAACGAGCTATATAGGGGTTGGTAGAATTCGTACCATCACAGAGCATCTACAGTCTTAAATATTAATTATAAATGTTGTCAAAAGTATATTCACGTTACGGACGCGTGTGAATATAATGTTTATGTAATCTGTTTACATTTTTTTTTCGATAACATTATTGTTATTAATATTTTATTTAACGAGCATATCATTTGCAATGGCATACGAAATATTTTTATCAAATATGTTATCAATTAAATATTACTATCTGTTCTGGACTACAAACTTGTGCTTATTGCGTTAACAAAGATTGTCAACTTCGTCAAATGTTTTTTTTTCTACATGGTTTAAACTCCGTTGTGGTCGTTTTCCACCTTCTAAGTAACATGTAGACGAATCTACCGAAGTGTCCTTTTCAAGCAATCTTTATGGGAAAGACGTGTCTTTATAGTGACACTTTTCACAGATTATAGTCAGTGACCAGTTCGGCCCACAACACCGATCAAGCGGTAAGCGCAGATACCTACTACTTCTGCAGTCGCTGTCAAGAATTTGAGTTAGCGTAGACGGTTTGATTTCCGACTGTCGAGGTCACTTCTGTTCCTCAAATTTTGGCGTCACTTGCAATAAAGTAGCCCGTGAAAATCTTTGTAATATAAGGCAAGACGTGGCCAAATCTATGCACAATTAAAGTAAATATATAACGGTTATACGAGTATTACACATATGATATAAAAATTCAAGTACGCATTTTATGATATTTTAATTTTGTTTTTAATTTTATCTTTATGGCGTGGTGACTTATTCTTAACGAACCGGAGCACAAACTCGTGTTGAAGATCCGGGAAGAAAACCCTGAAATAAATAACCAGAATAAAATACTAATTATTTTTATTTACTATTTTAACCATTCCCTCTCTTATCCATGGATGTTGTAAAAGACGACTAAGAAATATAATACGAATTTGATATATTTTCAAGACAAGTAATATTCAACATAAAACACTGCTAACACGTCTGACCAGCACGATATAGTAAGTTAATTTTCCCTCCATTGTGAACGACGCCCGAGTCTGACAGTGGGACTTAAATGGGCTGTGATGATGATCATGATGATTTTTTTTTTAATACGGTTTTAGTAAAAAAACGATGATATAGAACCTGATAAGTAAGAACGTGGTATTTTAAGAACGGCTATCATTTTTTTTTATCTGTTTCATAAAAGGATTTTTGGTTGACGAGTTTATTGGTTAATAATCGTCTTGTGCATAGCAGTATATCCATACTAATATTATAAATGCGAAAGTAAGGATGTTTGTTAGTTTGTTTGTTTGTTTGTAACGCTTTCACGCTTAAACCACCGAACCGATTTCAAAAATTCTTTCACCAATGGAAAGCTATAATATCAGGAAGTAACATAGGCTATATTTTATCCCGGTATTCCCATAGGAACGGGAACTACGCCACGGGTAAAGCGAATGAAACCGAAGCGAAGCGAGGGCGGGTTGCTAGTCTATATCTATACCAATAAATAAATTGGAGTGTCTGTTTGTAATGTCAAAATAATAGGCTTTTTTAATGCTCACACGGTTATTTGCACGACACCTATGCCTAAAATAGCAATTAAAAATTTTTTGTCTGTCTGTCTGTCTGTTTGTTCCGGGTAATCTTCAAAACGGCTGAACCGATTTCAAAAATTCTTTCACCAATGGAAAGCTATAATATCAGGGCGTAAACTAGGCTATATTTTATCCCGGTATTCCCACGGGAACGGGAACTACGCGGGTAAAACGACTATAACCTATAACCGAAGCGAAGCGAGGGTGGGTTGCTAGTTTGTTAATAAAGCTATTACATTATAGCGTAACGATTTCTAAAAGGTGAAATGATTATAAATACAAGAAAAAATTAATAGTTGCTGGATACCAGCGTCGCTTGGCAGTATCTAACATAGGTCAACGGTAACATAAATGTGTTTGAAACCAAAGACACAGTTATACATATTAAACCACACATACAAAATTATAAAGAAGTACTTACATACTTTTAAACTAAACGTACCAATGTTCTCAGTGTGATAACTTTTAATTGTGAAGTAAAGACCGTAGTAAAAGGAACGTAATAGGCAAAGATATAGAGTCGTTATTAAATATTTATTAATTTACGTGAAACATTAATTCGATGAAGCCACTGTTTTCTCATGGGTTACCTAAAACCCATAATAATATATCTAAATTTCATAAATACAGAGATTTAGATGATAAAACACCATGAGAGCAGGTTATTAGCCATAAAAGGTAGAGATTATTGCTGGCCGTTAAGTTTCCGATAGAGATTATTATCAGTTGGTAACAGATGTATACTCGATTTTTTTTAAGAAATCACTCTGCGATGTGATATTGAAAAACATGAGTTATCGATAAATGCAAAGGGTTTGTTAAGTTTGTTTGTTTGTTACGCTTTCTCGTCTTCAATATAGAACTTGAATATTAATTTCAAAAATTCATGACGCGTCAAATATAGAGCATGAATTTGCCATACTTATCATTAGAGATACACAAAATATCATTAAATATTGAATCCAGGTAAAAGTAATTTTCTTGAGAAATTAAAAATAATTTATTTTCTGTACGGATCTCTAATTCGATACGGTGTTGGTATAGGGTTTTCCCTTCTCTTTCATAGATATTATATGCATATTGTATCCCTTAGTCGTCTTTTAACATACCCATGGGTAAGAGAGGGAGTAGTGAATTGTATTACTCCATCACCACATGAAAGACACCAGAAAACACTTCATTATTAGCCTAAATCTCTTGTTGACCAAAGTTTTGTCTTTGAGCCGCTACAAATTCCACTTTTTTAAATGTTGGTAAATATCCTCTATCCACTAATCCATCCGCTCCTAATAAAAAAAAATATACTCAAATCGACGAGTATGCTTTCGAGTCTACGAGACTAACACAGCAATTTATTCATTCATCAAAATTGTTAAGAGTTTTCTCGATTTTTCTTTTTCGTGCAATAGTAATATGGATTTACTTCAGTCAACTCGTACTGTCGTCCATGTGGTGCCCGTAGATATCCTAAAAGACGACTAAGAGACATAATATGCATATAACATCTGTGCAAGAGAAGGAAAACTCGAAATGAAACCCTATACAAACATGTGCGACCAGCATGGGGTAGGTCAAACTCCCTCCCATTGTGGAGGAGCTCCGAGCCCAACAGTGGGACGTATGTCGGCTGCAATGATGATAATAATGAACTCATACTGTTCCGCCGCATTAAGAATAAGATTACAGATTACATGGTTATTCCACTACCATATTAAAAATGAACATTTTTCGCTTAGTTATTAAATAATTCCAATGAAGAAGTAAATCTATACGCTAGCGCTCTGAATTAATTATAAATCTTGTAATTAATAGTCTTACTTAAATTACTTTCCGTTATGGAAAGTATGGAAAAGCCTACTGTATAATTATAATATTTATTATTTTTGAGCACCCGAATGATTCGGCGTTGAGGCGTTACGACGAAAAACTATCATACTCGTATAACAAGATACTCGACGAGATATGCAAATAGATGCTAACGATATCTTGTCAGTATCAGTTACAGTAATATTGTGTATATTGAAATACATAGCCACTTTCTCATTGAGCGCCTCGCTACAAATTAAGATATTTGTTTTTCTTTTACCTTTATCTGTCTTATTTTTATACAGAATGATATTTTAAATTTTTCGTAAAACATCAACAATAGGTAATAATTTTTATTAATTGTACTTTAATTATATTATTTCTTTATTTTTCTAAAAGGAAAACACGCTTTTTGCCATTAATGCAGAAATTATGCGCCTGATGACGCCCTAGTAGAGGCAGTGGGTGACCGGACCGGGAATCTAGTCCGGCGCTCGTGGAGAGGCCAGCCTCGCGATAGTCCCGGGATGCGGACGCTGATGCGAGAGGGTACTCCTTCGGGGTATTCCGTCGGGCCGACCACTGAAGTCAAGGAACTCTGCACCGGTGGTCGGCCCAACGACGAAGGCGACGTGCCATAATAACCCACCCCGGATTACGGGACTGCGCGGCAACCTATTTTCTTTTTTTTTTTCACGCTGTTGAAATGCCTTTACGCACTATCCCCCGCCGGTTACAGACAGGGGAGTGTGTGTGGGGCTCGCCGGCCACAAAAGTGACCGAAATACCCACTAAAACCACAGCGGCCCCTTCCGCGCTTTTACGGGGTGCCGGAGAAATCATCTAATGACATTCAATCCCCGACACCCCAACGCTTGGCCGTCTGGCCACTTCCTGTCATCGTTTAGGGCAGTGGGAGGAGGAGCGCATATCGGCGTCTCCTCCTCCCTGGTCGTCGCCGGCGGAGCGAGTCAGCGGACGCAAGCGCCTCGCGTGCTCCGCTCCGCAGCCTCCTTCCTTGTCATGACAGCCTCACAGAAGGAGGCCATCGACGACCAACAGTTGTCACTGCCGAGCACCTTGGAGATGATGGTCGGCAACGACAGGTCTGTTATTCCCAGTTCCGTTGACAGGACGTGGCGCTGAGGCCCCCATATGGGGCATACTTCCAGTGTGTGGCGCGCATCGTCGATTGCGCCAATCCTCTGTCGACCCGGACGGAGCCGGGCGGTGGATGCGCTGATCGCAGTCCACCCCTAAAAAAATTCTGAAATTATTATTTATACTCCTATAGGTACATATATTTGAAATAACAATTAAGTCAATTTAAACGATGTTACAAGTTTGTCATATTTGTCATATTGTGCTGTGTGGTAACGGCTTCGAATACTACTAACCCTTGCTTTGCTCGTGGGTGTCGTAAAAGACGACTAAGAGCCCTAGATTGACCCGGACCAACACCATCTGGTACCATTTGGATCAACGATTACATTCCCAAGGAGGGTTGACGTCAGGCAGGCGGCCGGTCATAAAAGTCATTGCCGAAACTTTTTGCAATATGCCAAAACAGACGACATATTGCGTCGACCCCAAGTAATTGGGATAAGGGCAAGATGATGATGATGATGATGTCACAAGTTTGTTACAGCTCATATACGTCCTACGGCTGGGTTCGAGGCTCCTCCACAATGGTAGAAAATTGACCTACTATACTACGTCCTTCTCTTGCATAGTTATTAATGTACAATATATCCCTTAGTCGTCTTTTGCTGAACCCAAGGGCCCTATGGGGTGGTGAATTACACCAGTGATAGTAACTATAAGTTTATTTATGTTATATTTAATCATTGTTCATTATTCATCATATTATCTCATGTTGATATGGGCACTACTTAAAATTTAGGTATCTTTGATAATAGCACTAGACTTAGAGAAACTGTGCATATGCTTCTGAGTCGGAATCAAATCCATAACATTTGATAATAGTAGGCGAAATCATCGTATTTAAAAACGTAGGTACTAGCAACCCGACCTCGCTTCGCTTCGGTTTTGGCCGCTCTACTCCCCCAATTTAAATCTCCGATTACTTCTAAGGTATTCATTTTAATGATACGCTGTAACAGGGTAATTTTCTTCTACAGTAACTGCACCACGTATGTTATGTATTTAATTGGAATTACAATGTATTTTATAAAACAGCTTCGAAAATAATCTATACATTTAGTCATAAGTAAAATATAAATATGGTGACGATTATACTATCTACATTTACTTTTCTCGTGGGTGTAGTAAAATACCACGACAAGTTTTATATCGGCCTGGGTCAACTGCATCGGATGCCGTTTGTTTGACTTTTGTGTCGGTACATCAATCATGCAGAGGCCTTTACAGAAAATTAAAAAAGTTTGATAAGATCTAAGTTCGAGCTTGCTATTAAAAATTTACTCAACTATATAAATTTTTACCTGATCCGGTATTCTGATACAGAAACTGGCAACATTGGCTCATTTATGACGAGCTTATAAGAAATCGTTACACCTGGCACAGTATTTTAACTACCACGCCATCTGTGCATTATTTATTCTATTAAGTCATTTAAATAAGATCTCAGTAGATAAAAAAATCTTTTCGAATACTATGGTGACATATGTAATGCAATACATTACAAATACGTTACAGCTCTTTCCTATTACCGCGGGTATCGTCAAAAAACTAAATGATAGACGAAAGACGTAAACAGACACGGGAACGTATCCATTCTACGGTCTCTTTAGGGGTGAAGGAGTCTTCTTGAAGCTACGCCTGAACAAAATTGAACCGTTTAGGTCTTGCCTGAGCTGTGAGGTCTTGCTTGAGCCTGAAATTGTAAAAGGTGGCTCTAGTAGGACGTATATATTGCCTAATATTACTAATAAAAAGAGAAAAATACAACGTAAAAAAAAAATAAAAAAAATGTAATCTTCCTCACCTGTTTGAATCTACACGTAACTACTACGTAATTTGGTAACTTACACTCACATACTCTACTTATCCTCCTTTGAGATCTAATTGTTGACCAAGCATTGGGTAGAGTCGAGTCTTTTACGACACCCACGGACAAGATGTTGAATTGTATTTTTACTCCGTCACCACACGAACTAGAACCCGGAGTATTTTGTATTAATAAAATACTTAACTATTTTATAACCTAAATGTACCCATTTGAATGTATGATATAACAGTAAGACACTCACGGGCTGAGATCAATTATGTCGACCCGGGTTTCGAGCATATCCCATGCTTATCCTCAGAGCGTGTCCGTAAAGGAGTCTGTGAGGCCTTAGCGTACCTGCCTCAGCAAACGCCGCCGCGCATTCGCCAAACTAACTATTATTTCAAGACTAAATGTACCAGTTGAAATTATTCATAACTAGCAACCCGCCCTCGCTTCGCTTCGGTTTCAGCCGCTTAAACGCGCGTAGTTCCCGTTCCTGTGGGAATACCGGGATAAAATATAGCCTATGTTACTTCCTGATATTATAGCTTTCCATTGGTGAAAGAATTTTTGAAATCGGTTCGGTGGTTTAAGCGTGAAAGCGTTACAAACAAACAAAGAAACAAACATCCTTACTTTCGCATTTATAATATTAGTATGAATTACATGTCATACATGTTCGATAGCTGGATATAAGCCACATCGATGTTTAATTTAAATAAGTAAAAGCGTTTAATCGTTAGTTACAATAAGAACAATACCCTCAACAATAGAACATAAAATTCCCACACACACATAAAATAATATTATATTAATATAATACGTTTTTTATTATAAAAATGTTTAGCGCAATCCAGTTTCGTTGATGGTAACTGTACTAGTTTTTAACGGTACACATTGAGTGAGCGCAAAAACTCAGTGCTTCGATATAAAAAAAAAATCATTACTTTAGATATTAAACTGTTACTATATGTTATATTTTGTACTCCGAATAAATTAATAGCTACATTCATTAATTATTAAGGGATACTAGGCATAAGCGAGCTTGTTATAGTTGAGTATTACTCGTATTAAATTAATAAAGTTAGATAAATTTTAAAACATATTCCTTTTAAGGTTTCTGACGATTTAAAACTACCGTGTGGTGACGATATAAGGTAGGGTACAATTCATCATTCGTTATGTGGTATACCTATAAAATTTGAAGGAAAACTTGAAATAAAAGCGTGGTATAATCAATTTCTCTCCTATTGCGTAGAAGCAGACCTGAAACGATGACGATGATAAAAACTGTAACTACCAGTTAAAAACTTTTGGAGATAGCGTGATGGATCATCCATGACGCAGTATTTTAAACCATCCACTAGCCTATTGCAGTCCACTCTTGGGCATAACCTTTGTATAAAAAGGCCACGTAGAAAGGTTTGATGCCGCTTGTATAGAGTTTAACAAAAAAGACAAACAATTTTGTGTCTGCCAATACAAAGGCCCGTCATTTTCAAAATTACGCAAAACAGTATATCTTCAACCTAAATACTCACGTTAATGGACAATAAGAACCCGCATCTTTTAATAACATAGACATGGGACTTCCGATCATGATTTCTCGGGTTTAAATACCGTGACGAACATTGTGTGTTATTAAATTTGACTTCTCAAAATTTCCGATAGTAAATAGTGGCTACCCATTAGACAGACTATAGGCTCTCCGTAGTTATATTGAACGTACTGATTATGTAAGATGATCTCTAACAGTTTATATGTGGTAGGACCGCACTATCGACAGTCTTCTTTCCACAGTCCCGGGCCGGTCCGTCCAGAGTAGTATCACACTCTCGATAATGGATATTGGTGTAGTAACAATTTCTTGCTGCACTTCATTCGGTGAGCGAGAGAGCCGGCAGCTAAACTTTCTGAGGGTATTTGTGGTAGGTTTTGATAATAACTTAAGTATTACCGAACCTCGTTGCACGCATTGGCATTCCTTTTACTTTCTTCACAGTGCAGTAGCGGCCTAGCAAAAATCCATGAGCGGTAATGTCACTTACCATCAGCTGCGGCGTTTGCTCGTTTGCCACCAACAGCAATTAAAAACCCTTTTCGGAAAAAGCCGTAACATTAAAAAAACACAAACCAGCGTTATATATGAATTAATCTACCTATGTTTAATTTATTAAAGAAGTCCACCTTATCCAATCACGACTTCGCGCTAACCGGTTCAAAATTCACCTCACAAATATTTTACAAGATATATGTGCAAGATACGATCAAGTTGTTCGACTACCTTACGTAATACTCTAATTTGCTTATATATATATACATGAAACGCAATTTGTACGGCCTATGAAAAGTTGGGTAAGAGGGTCATCCAATACCCAGTAGTATATAGATAGATTACGTATTCATAAACATGCCACATTACGCATTAGACAAATATCTGGATAGTAACGCCGTAAAATGCTATGCGATATCATTATTAACATGTGATTCATCCTTATCTTGGCCCATATACGTCCCACTGCTGGGCTCGAGCCTCCTCCGCAATAGGAGGGGAATTGACCCATGTCAAGTTTTCATTCTCTTGCCTGATGTTATATGCATATTTAATCCCTTAGACGTCTCCTGGATCTGGAATTTTATTCTTACTCCGCTCCGTCATCACACGTACAGTTGGTGAACTTTTTTATACTCACTTTAATTATTTATTTGTCCTTAATAAGGTAAACTGTCCACTATTCCTTTTAATTACTGAGATGGTTTAACATTCGGTTTATTTTAAATAATTTCTAGCAACGGTACACTTTATTCTTGATCCACTACTTAAGAATATCAATTCACTTAATTTACTGATAAAGTTATAATTTTTTTTTATAAGCATTATAAAGCTTTTAATGAACAAATTAAATAAAAGATTTTAATTCAAAAACCTCCAAATTGACCCGACTTAACCCGATCTTCACTGGGCTACCAATCAAATGCCCTAAAGCAGTCGGACGCCATAAACCTGCCGTAATATATGCGCATGAGTCGTGTTGAAGACTTTTATTAGTAATTTAACAAGTGTCGGGGACGGACCACCGTTTGATTTACGAAGACATAACGTAGATACTTGACGATTTACGGTTATCGTTCACTGTATATCAAGTTTAGTCGATATATTTGTTATACGAGAATGAGGTAGCAATTATTGAATGAAATAGCGGAATACTGAGAAAAAATATATTGGATATATTTTTCATAATTGATCAAAAAAGTAGTGACGGAATGAGAATACAATTTACCAACCCCTCTCTTGCCTGTGGGTGTCGTTAAAGAAGACTAAGGGATATAATATGCGAAAAATATGCAAGAAAAGGAAAACTCGACACTGAACCCTGGGCCGAGATGATGATGATGATGATGATGAAAAAATAATGCAATTTGCTTTTGTAGTAGGACCATACTGTTGACAGTTGTCTGTCTACAGCCGCGGGCCGGTTCTTTCGGGGTAGTACCACACTCTCACAGAAAATGGACGTCCGAGTAGTAGCAATTTGTTACTGCGCTTCGTTTGGTGAGCGAGAGAGGCGACAGTCCAACTTTATGAGGGTGTTTGCGTGTAGTGGGTTTTAGTGGTGTTTGTAGAATAACCGAACCTCATTGCCAGTGTTGCCAACTTAGGAGTTTTCCCCCCCAAATTTAAGGGGTAAATAAGTGGGATGGGGTTTTTTTAGAGGCGTTCTATTTTTAGGGGCATTTTTAGGGATTGTTTGAAAAAAAAAACCAACGTAGCGACATCTAGTATCCATCAGTATCAGCGATATCAGGCTTATTCGCAAGAATAGGCCTGTCCGTGGTGATAGACCGATCCCAGTAGAGCTTGGTGCTTGAAGGGTACCCCAAATAGGGGACATTCCGTCGGGCCGACCACTGATGACAAGTAACGCTGCTCCGGTGGTCGGCCCAACGACGAAGGCGACGTGCATCGTGGGTGGGTTGCGTGTGTGCGTACTTACGCCCCTCTGTCGCCCCGGACGGAGTGGTGCGAGGAGCGCGCCGACCGCAACCCACCCCCAAAAAAAAATACTAATTTATTATTTATTCTTATTTTAATGAAATCATTTTTAGGGGGATTTTCATGTAATTGTGGTAATTCTAGGGGTTTTTAACTAAGATTTAGGGATAAATATTTTAGGGAGTTGATAACACGGCTCATTGCACGCATTCACACTCCCTTCACTTGCCTCGCGGTAGGCAGCGGCTGTTTAAAGATCCATGAGTGGCAGCAACACTTACCATCAGATGTACTGTTTGCTCGTTTGCCAACGATTGCAATAAAAAAAAATACCTGCACATATTGAGTTTTATTTTTCTAGTTATCTACATAATTATCTAAAGGATACAACAGAATAATAGCATTGTATTATGATAACACTACCCCACTTCACTGCTTTAGTTCACCGCTGTATTCTCTTAAATACACCAACAAAGGCGGCGAAGTTAGCACACAACTATCTAAGCATTGCCATTTTATCCAATAATTTCAAAACTATAATACCGTCATTGATCTTTAAACTTTGTTATTTATTTTGTGTGTCAATAAATCTCATAGAAACATTATATAATCAAGATTCCTATCCTTTCTTTAGGTAACTCTGGATTAAATTTGTGAACCTCCACTTTGGCCGCCGTAGTCAGGTTTATAAAAAAAAGTCATCGTCATTATGTTCTCCTCCCAATTACATGGGTCAACTCAAATATGTAAAATATGTACTCTTCTTAAATAGTATGTACTATATAAGTACAATTACATATTGATAATATTGAGGTGTCTGTTTGTACCTAATATCAAAATAGTACGTCAATGTAATGCTCAAGCGGTTAGTTGTACAATAACTATGACTAAAAACCAGTTTTTTCTTTTTTGTTATTCCGTCTGTCTGTTTATTTCAAGTAATCTGCAAAACGGCTGGACCTGTTTTGATAATATTTTACTATCAGGTAGGTGTCTATATAAAGAGTAACTTAGACTAAATTTTCTCTCAGGGAAATCCTACACAATTTTGCCCGATCCGGGACTCGAACCAGAGGCCATATCTGAGGAGATATTGCAGATATAAAATGGGGCCGAAGCGATTGGGGCCGAAGCGATTGGAGCCCAAGCGCAGCGAGGGCGGGTCGATTGTAGTAAATATTGCAGAAGTTATTGGCAATAGTTTTATAACTGGCCGCCTGCCTGACATCAACCGTCCTTGGAAATGCAATTTTTGACTATACGACATTAGATGGAATTGGCGCTTACGTTGCTCTTGGGTTGACACCCAATGTACGAAAAATACGACTAAACGCTTTATATTATTCTAGGCCAACTCTATCTGAAGCCGTCTAATCAACAATTACATTCATAATTAGGGTTGACGTCAGACTGTCGGCCAACTATTCCCAAAACTTTTTCAATATATGCCATGCAAATAGGGTAACATATTGCGTCGACCGTAAATAATTGGAGTAGCAGCATGTTATATAGAAATGAAAAAGCTAAGATGCTTCATCATCAGATCAACACAACTCATATACGTCCCACTATTGGGCTAGAGCCTCCTCCGCAATAAGAGAGTAGTTGACTTATTATACTACGCTAGACATGATGGTATAGAATTTTAGTTCGAATTTGCCTTCTCTTGCAAATATCATTTCGACATTACATCCCTTAGTTGTCTCTTACGACATCCACAGCTAAGAAAGAGGAGGTGGGGAATTGTATTCTTGCTTCGACCTCACACAGATGTTACAAAAATATTTCTGAATTACAACATTCCCGAGATTTATAATTAAACGTACATTAAGATAGTTTTACTGTTAGTAATGAATTTATTTACTTAAATATTTTTACCAAAATATGTACAACAAAGATCAAACTGTGCATTATTTCTATCCCCTTTAAAATTTCGTGTTCAATGACTGTATAATTATATTATAAACAATATGTGCTAAGCCGTTGTAAGGCGATTATCATTCATGTAAACTTCCGTATACTTATTTGAGAATATAATTAAATAGTGGGTATAACGAAGACTATATAAGAATCTTATAAATGTATTTTAATATTAAATATACACATTAAAATAAGTTACTTCTTTTTTATTAGCTTGAGGAAGAGTTCAATAATCATTTTTGTAGTTTACTTTGACAACTAGATACATCAGCAATGTCATTGGAGAAGTGATAAAATGAAAAAAGTCTGACCAGCATGTTAAAGAAAGGTCAATTTTCCTCCAATTAGAGAGGAAGTTCAGGCCCAGCTGTGGGACATATATGAGCCGAGACGATGATTATATCTATACAAATAAATAAAATTAAGGTGTCTCTTTGTAATGTCAAAATACTGGGGTTTTTTCATGCTCACACGGTCATTTATATACACCATAGAAACCAATTCTGTCTGTTTGTTTGAGGTAATATTCAAAACAGTTGGATCGATTTTGATAATATTTTACTATCAGGTAGCTGTCTATACAAGGAGTTACTTAGGATATTTTAACCCAGTATTCCCACGGGAACGCGATCTATGCGGGTAGGCGACTGAAACCTAAGCGAAGCGAGAGCTGGTTGCTAGTTTTATATAAAATGAGACTTCAGTAATATAATATATTTTCTATCGAATACTTTGAATGATGAGTTTTATCCGTAGGCGATTTGAAATTGCCACATACTCGTACGTATTACCGAAACCTCAAAGATACACGAAACCGCGAATACAGTGCATACGCCGATGATCAGTTAACTCCACCAGAATTTTGACGACACAAATTTTAATCACGCTCGGTCAATGCGTCAAACTTAATCAAAAATGTCAGGGAGGAACGAAAACATATCATCGAGCTTGTCAGCTCATATCGATAGTGACGAGCGGCTAATGTCAGTATCGATTACGATAAAGCAGTGAATCAATGCACAATCGAATCTGTCATCGAGTTTTAATCGATCCAAAATCAAAAAGATAATGGTTTAGGCACCTTCAATTGGCTAGTTGAAGTATATTGAGAAAGATAAAATTTCTAAAAATTGCTGTGATTGACAGTCAGATACATTATTATTCTTACGCATCATATCAACATAGTTGATTACCTGATGAGTATTTCTAAAATTCAAGCGCGGTTCTTAACACTCAACTTCAGCAAGATGCTTCACGATTAAAATGGACATCATCATCATAATCATCGCAGCCCACATACGTCCCACTGCTGGGCTCGAGCCTCCTCCACAATGGGAGGGAATTTGACCTACTATACCGTGCTGGTCAGACAAGTTGGTATAGGGTTTCATTTCGAGTTTTCCTTCTCTTGCGCAGATGTTATGTGCATATTACATCCTATAGTCGTCTTTACAACTTCCACGGGCAAGATAGGGAGTGGTGAATTGTAATCTTACTCCGTCACCACACGGAAAAAAATGGACATACCGGTAGTTATATTTCTACCTATATCTTCTTGCTTTTTTTAAGACAACACACTCTAATCAGAAAATAATCCTTGTATTTTCATCATCATCATTTCAGCTCATATACATCCCACTGTTGGGCTCGAGCCTCCTCCGCAATAGGAGGGAAATTTACCTTACTATACCATGCTGGACAGACAGGTTGGTATAGCGTTTTGTTTCAAGTTTTCCTTCTCATGCATAGATGTTATATGCGTATTATATCCCTTAGTCGTCTTATACGACATCCAAGGGCAAGATAGGGAATGGTGAATAGTATTCTTACTCCGTCACTACACGGAAACATATAATTAACGGACACAAATTACATCCAAACTTAGAACAACGATTTATGAATCGTACTAAGTATTATCCTGATCGGGATTTCATTTGGTATACGACACTGACACGGTAAGTCGGCATCTTAATCACTACGTTACATGTGCAGTCTTTCTTTTTATTTAACCATTATATGTCTCGACATTAGGCGTGGCCCTTCACACACGATCCAACAAAAATATGTACTTAAATCTCATGTAAAATCTAACTATATAATTATTACATTTTCCAATGAATTTACCTTCCCTTGCAGTTACATTATCAGCCTTTATCCTTTGAGGAAACAGTGACTAGTGTGTACAAATTGTGAGTGAAGGTGGATGTTTGAATTTTATTTAATACTAGCCACCCGTCCTCGCTTCGCTTCGGTATCTGATGTAGTTCCTATTCCCGTGGGAATACCCTGATAAAATATAGCCTAAGTTACTCCTTATATAGACAGCTACCTGATAGAATAATATTTTCAAAATCAATCCAGCCGTTTCGAAGATTACCCAAAACAAACAGACAGATAGACAAACAAAGAAAAATTAAACTGGTTTTTAGCCGTAGTTATCGGGCAGACAACCATATGAGCATAAAAAAGCCCACTATTTTGACATTACAAACAGACACTTCAATTTTATTTATTTGTATAGGTAGATCTTGAATCAGTCGTCGCATTAACAGAAACTAGTGGTAGCCGAGTGGTCGAAATTCGGTCATAATTCATTTTAATAAATTTTTCTGTTACACAATTTTCTTTAATTTTATTAATGTATAATTGTAAATTGAGCAAGCTGTATTTCACTAATAACTAATATATAAGCACAAATCTTTAGACATTGTCATCATAATTATGATTGTTTGACATTTAGTTCGACCAGAGATTTTAACCGTAAACAAAAATGTACAAGCGTTGCTACGCAACACACACATATTAACGTGTGTATGTATGTGTGTGTAGCGATTGCGTTGTGTGATTGCGTGTGCGTAATGCCTTTTTTAATGAATTTAATGTATTTCTAATCCATTATTATATGAAATTTCAGTTTTATGCACTTCTGCTCATTATATACTTCAACTATGCCAAATTTCATACTTGTCCATCCACGTAATTTTCGTAAAAAATGGTACAAAGTTTTTGCTTCACGTATTTATATATAGATGCTAATAATGTAGCAGATTCACATTGCCTACAGTCGTCTATTTGCAGTCACAGTCTGGTCCGTCCAGTATAATACTCACACATACTACACTCTCGCAGAAATTCGATGTCTGATTGTGAGTAGTAGCAATATGTTTCTGCAATTCGTTCGGTAACTGCGAGTGTAAGCCCAAATTTCTGAAGGTGTTTTCATGTGGCGAGTTTTGGTAATGCCTTTAGTATCGCCGAACCTCTGCACGCATTTACACTCCCTCCGCTTTCTTCATGGTAGGCAGCAGCCTAGCAAAGGTCCTTGAGCAGTAGTTACACTTACCATGAGGTATGATATATGCTCATTTAATATCAATAGCAATAAAGAAATACTTAATCTAACCTTGAATATGTAACAACAACTATATATTAGACTGTGCCATACTTAAATAATTTCTATTATCATTCATAATTTCGGCTCATATAAGTCCACTGCTGGGCTCGAGCTTCCTCCACAATGGGAGGGCAATTGACCCTACTATACCACGCTGGTTAGACAGGTTGGTTTACGGCTTTTTTTCGAGTTTCACGTCTCTTGCATAGATGTTATATACATATTATATCCATTAGTCGTCTTTTACGGACTCCACGGGCAAGATAGGGAGTGGTGAATTGTATTCTTAATCTATTACCACACGATAAATTTCTATTATACCTAATGGTAATAATTAATAGATGATTTTGCTAGCCTGATCAGAATGCATCGTTGAAAACAGAAGCTTCAAAATTATTATAATACCTATCGATAGTGTATTACTTATGTAAATATTCGACATCAAATGAAATAACTTTATTATATCGTAATATGTCATAAGCCAGTCAACATTAAAAGTATCACTTACAATGCTGAACATCATAATAATTTTCGATTTTTATGACACAGTTTGTGACGTCACCGTTGGTTACAACGTCATGAATTATCGACAACGATTTAAGCAGTAAAAAGTAAATATATGAGGGATATAAAAAAAGAAACTTAGCTAAAATACTCTTTTGTGGTGTAAGTTATAGGAATGTAGCGATCAACGTAAGAAAAAAATATTATTTCAATGCGCTTGTATCCATATTTGTATTATATGCATGATAGTAGACATATAGCCTCTATTATATAAGAACTATCAAAGTCCTAGTCAACGAAAGATCTTTATGCGTCTAGTAAATAAAGATCTTAATATATATAACAATATTTACTAAGAATGAAATAAATTTAAAATTTTTGGAAACCCTTATATATTTGCTTTAAGGCGTATATTACAAAGGAGAAGAACAAAGAATAACATAATTGAAAAAATAAGAGATGCAACTTACAATTATAAAGAATATTATTATGACAGTCTGTTTAATGAAAACGAACACAAATATTGTTGCGTTTGAAATCTTGTTCTATTCTAAAATTGAAAACTATTTATTAAAAAGATAAACAAAACATTTCACTAAATGAAATTTATGTTATTTAACATGATTAACCGCCATTATTCTTTTCTTTTTTTTGTGATATACTGTGGTCTAGACCCAAGACGCTTTTATCCCGAGCATTGAATTTAAAAAATCTACATTTTGAGCTGCAAGGAAAATAATAAGCACTTATACACAATGATAAGAAATAAAATATATTAATTTTTATTGTTATATCTTTTTTTTCTTATAACTAAAACTATTATTACTATTTCGCTTGTGTTAAAGTAATCGCTGCTCGCTGACAAAACAACCGAAGCCCATCGGACGTCCCACAGTGTCGGTCCCAGGCACCCACCGTACGTGTTCTATGGCGATAAGACTATGTGAGTTGTAGCCACTGATCAAACGTACATCAGATAGCTTGACTGACCCGTCATCCAACCATGTGGTTCATAACTAGCTAGAACTTGTGAGAAAATTTCAAATATGCTTAAGACCGCGAGCGATCGAATTAGGGAAAGATTTCTTTCAATATCTAGTTTGGTAATGCTACATTACAATTTTTTTTTAAATTTAATTTTATATTTTTTTATTTAATTGATTTAATTAAATAGCAATGTGTACTACTGATTTCAGCCCATATACGACCCACTTCTAGGCTCGAGGAGCTTCCTCCGTAATAGGAGGGCAATTTACCTATTACCATGCTAGTCAAGCAGGTTGGTATAGGATTTTATTTCGAGTTTTACTTCTCTTGCATAGATGTTGTATTTATATAATCCCTTAGCCGACACCCACGGGTAAGATAAGGATTGTGAAGGCTGTCTCGGTTACCACACGAAATAATGTGTACAATATCTTATAATTATAATAATTTAGTGATGGATTAAATGGATTAATCTTCCGTGTGGTGACGGAGTAAGAATACAATTCCCCACCCCCTATCTTACCCGTGGATGATCGTACGAGACGACTAAGGGATATAAAACGCATATAACATCTATGCGAGAGAAGGAAAACTCGAAATAAAACCCTATACCAACATGTCTGACCATCGTGGTATAGTAGATCAATTACCCTTCCGTTATGGAGGAGGCCCGAGCCCAACAGTGGGACGTATATGGGCTGAAATGATGATGATGATGATGATGGATTAAATCATATGAGACATCATCATCATCATCATGTTATAGTTGAAAACTATTTCGCATAATGATTTCTGATGTTTACGCGAGTATTATACATTTTAAATAAAACTACTTTACGGATTTTATCGCGTTTGTATTTGATTTTTGATTACCCGACGTTTCATGACGTTTAATGTTCAGTTATTACTAACCATAAACAATATAATTTTTTCATATAGAATCATTTTCTTCTTACACTGGCAATAAATTTTGTATCAAAATGTGGGTCAATATTTAATAACTAATTTCTGTATCGGGTAGATAATTATAAAATTTTCTGCAGTAACGATGACTTGTTGGACGTGAGACATCTTAGTCCACCCGTGACCATGAACGCTGTAAAGTGTTCGAAACGTCGGTTAATCAAAAATCAAATACAAACGCGCTAAAATCCGTAAAGTAGTTTTATTTAAAACTATTTCCATAGTATTATGATTTATGCGTCTACTTAATATATTAAAAGAATTTATGCAAACGAATTGTATTCGTTGGTAATGTTAAGATAAGAATATTTTATACACCTACGTTTCTATGAGGGCAGAGATATGAACATTTGTAACATATTTATAATCAGATTTCTATGATATGATACATCATACAAATAATGTTCAAGTATAAAAGTAACTTAATGAAAAAGAAGATTTAACTACATAACATATTGTCACATATTTATTTAAGATTTTTTTTAATTCTGGCATAATACATCAAATGCTTCACTTCGCACTAAAGCTCTAGAACGTTCCAGAAGGCACTTTATATCTGGTCTAGTCATTGGAATCTCTTTTTAACTGTTCAATTTCATCTGGAATGACTAACAGGCAAATCTGAATATTTTCACCGATTTAACCCTTATCAGTTGTCCACGATGTATATCATTTTCTTCAAAGTCTACAAAGTAAGCTGTAGTAGACATGTGTCCGCTATAGCAAAACGTAACCGAAAACGGTTACATGCCTCTAACGTATCGTATCGGTATTGATATAACTAATAATGGCTATCAGTTATCTAGCTACAAACAACTGACAATGACGCGACGTTGTCAACTAACAATAGCACAACAATTATTGTTTAGGTGCCGTGATTCTTGTTTCGCTACGTTGGTAACCGAACAATCACCAATAAGCCTAATAACTAAAATAATTATGCTATCTCTCTCTTTCTATGTGATTCCTGTCGTGCGAAACAGAGAGGGGGCAGCTATTGGCCTGCGGCTTAATAACAAGCAACATTTCACGAATATTGATTATTATTTATTTATATTATTAACGTAAGACTTAACTCTTATAAACTCTGGTAATTTAAACTGTAATGGTAAAGTGGTTTTATTTCTCGTTGCTATCGTAGGTATACTACGCAGTGTTCACTATAGTTTGACCTATGAAAGGTTATAATGGTTAAACCGTGCTTTAATAGAAATCAGATCGCGATTATTTTACGCGTATTATATCGATATTTGGCAACTATTATCCATTTCGATATTGACACCAAATAAACGGTTAGTAGCTATTGCCATAAATAGCCAGTAACGCCCAGGTCTACGCTGTAGTAATAAAATCTTAGCAAAAAACTTGCAAAAATTATTTCTGTTAAAATCAGATAAAAATAAACCATGTTAAACTTGCACTAATTATTGTTATAGTGAACAAAGTATGTTGTAAAATATTTTGTATCTCGTTGGTATTACGAAAAAGCATGCTACCATAAGAGTGCGAAATTTCAGACTTCCTGAGATGACGATACCCTCCTAATAATTAATCCTAGAGTTATCTGATCAATAGTCTCGTATTTATGTCATTAAACTAAAAAAGAACTCTTTAAAATTTAAATTTAATATATAAAATTAACACAATTTGTTTATAAGTTACAGTACAAGACACGATGATGTAAAGGGCCACCTTGCGTTGACCACGTGCCTAATTTGGTAGCTGTCAATTCCTTCAAAGGACAAATATTGATAAGCACCTCAAATAGTTAAATTACTTTTACATCCATTATATTAAATCATCAGGATTCATGGGAATTACATTTTATATATTAATGAAAAGATAATCTTTAAACATTCGATAAATGGACATAGATTATTCTACTATAAGGAATTATAATAATTTTCTGGTGATATGTAGATAAGAGAATCTAATCTAAATAAAGAAGCACTTTGTTTAGTACGTTCAAATTTATATGCAAAATGATAACTTAACTTTTTATTTTTACAGAAACTAGCGTGCAAAGCGGATTAAAGATTGTTTAATGTTTAAAACTTTGGGTATTATATTTTTAAAGACGTTTAAGATCAATTTTAGCTTGTGTTTTTTTTTTTTCACTTTGTACAATTTATTTATTACGTAGAATTACAAACAATTACACAGAAGATACTTTGACGTGGTTTGACGCAACGTTGCTGATTCAAATATTATAAAGATTAAATATATTACACATGTATCTTGTAATTTTAATCTTTATACTTACCTATATTATAATCTGTATATGAAGAGTTTTATATTAGCAAGCATTAATCTAAAGAAAAGCAAGTTTGATTCGAAGAAGTATTACAGTGTTAACGTTTGTAGAGGATATAACTTCCATTATGGTACTAACTTAAAGTCAACCAATTTAGGAAGATGTAAGCAAATATATTCTTCAATTTAAATGTGCATGCATCATCAAAACTTATTATAACATGATGAATCAAAGAAGTGCAAATGTAGTACTTATTTTTGTTTTTTAAAGACAATACGCTCTACTAAAGGAAATAATCCATGTATTACGGTGGGCTTTACAAAAGTATAATAAACGGCCACAAGTTACATCTAAATACAGAAAAACAATTTACGGATCGCACAAAATGTTGTTCTACGTGGGATTCGAAGCTGCGACAGTAGCACGGTAGGTCGATGTCTTAACCACTTTCTATCTGTGCAATCATATTAAATCTAACTCTGTCAGATAACTCCACGGATTTCATAAAAATACCAGTAACTATAGAAAACTAATTGAGCTATTCTCGTGTATGTGAAGTGCAGCAACGATTTTAAGGGGAAAAATCTCTCGAAATTTAAATAATACATTATACATATAATTTAACATTTTTAGAAATTTGTATAACTGAGAACCCAAATCGTGGAAATATTTTTTTTTTTGGATATACCATTTCAATTTAGTCGATTTATAAGAAGTAAGATAATATTCTTAAAACAGTTGTTCATCAGTTAATACGATTTCAAGATCTTTTTAATTGTTAAATAAGTACCTAATAAAATTAATCTATGCATGAGTAACGCAGTCTATCTCGATAGATTAAAATAGGAGCAATAAAAGAAATATTTTAAAAGATAATCAATAACATATCGAATGTAATAAATCTATTGCTCTCTACCAGTATTCTGTAAAATGATTAAAAGTTAATTATTTAAGCAAATATACCCATACTTAGTAAACTATATTCTATACACAGAAGAGCAAAAAGATTTTACAAAATTCAGACAGGCAAAAGCCATAAATAACAAATTTACAATTTTTTTTATAGACGATGTGTATCAGGTTATGGGCAACTGTTCGAGTATGTTGTAGTTTAACAGTCATAGATCGTAATTAGAATGTATTTTACTAAAAAAAAAAATATAACATACAAGTTACAGTGATTTCAAAATGTGTGTCCAAGAGTCTATGCCTTAAATGTTACGTATTATGTAGGCATAAACAGATAATATACATGTAGGCACGTAAAGCTTCGATAGTACGAATAGGTATGAATTGCATAAACGCTTCAATGGTAACGTCGGAACAAAGACGCCTCGTCAACGGTCATCGGCCGATCAGCTGATTTAAAGCGAAATTTGTCTTGCTTATGCGAACGTAATCATTGATATATTCAATTTCTAATGAACCCTTAACAAAGTACGAAAATGTTGCAGATTAAGAATCACTGACTTTATACATTTCAATCAGATTTACACGAAAAAGCGATGACAGAATTTAAAACTTTACATGTCTCTAATTCATTAATTACCACCACTGCCTAACTCCCGTTTAACCAGTTGCCCCATAACCTGATACATCCTATATATTACTTAGTAATGTACTGTAGGTACTGTATACAGATACAGTACAGTACAGATACAGTACTTAGTAGTACTTGATAGTTGTGTGATAGCGGCAAGGAATACTGCCAACATTACATTGCTCGTGGGTGTCGTAAAAGATGACTAAGAGCTTTACATAGACTTGAGCTTACACCATCTGATAGCGAATGGTCAACAACTACATTCCCAAGTAGAGACGACGTCAGGCAGGCGGTCGGTCTTAAAACTATTGGTGGGAGATGAGCACATGTTGCGTCGATCCCAACTAATTAGGGTAAGAAAAGAATAATAATAATGATGAATACTTATCACTAATATACTTATAACTATCATCATCATCATCAGTTCAGCCTATCGCCATCCACTGCTGGACGTAGGCCTCCCTCATGTCACGCCACAAAGTGCAATCCTGTGCCGCTTGCATCCAAAGACGCCCAGCAACTTTCCAGGTCTTCGGTCCACTTTTTTGGTTGTGGCATCTTACATTGCGTCGTCGGACACGTGGTCGTCACTCGAGAACCATTCTTTCTCAGTGCTATTTCTTCGTACTATATCGGTTGCACCCGTTCTTCTGCTGATTTCCGTATTTCGTATTCTATCTCGCAGAGAAAAACATCTTATAACTACAAATATATGAAATGGCATAAAAAGGCAATCTGTTTTTTGGCATATTCTTTGACAAGACACAGGCATTAGACCCTATGGATTATATATATTGGCTGAAAACTGGTACCATATGTTACTTACGGGGTAAAATACTCACATTAATATAATCTTATTTACAAGACCCGACCCAATATACATACCTATATTAACCGAATTAATTATGTAAATAAGCTTGAAATAGAATATTCATCTGATAAGCACATTATTAATAACGGTATATCCCAAGGAATCGTGCTAGTTCCACTATTATTCTTGTTACTGGTTACAAACAGTACTTTTTTTTTGGTAACTGTAATCCATTCTGGTTACAGTCGGCGCACTCGTCGCCCGGCTCCGTCCGGGGCGACAGAGGGGCGTAAGCACGCACACCCATAACCCACCGATATAGCACGTCGCCGTCGTCGTTGGACCGACCACCGGTGCAGAGTTTCTTGACTTCAGTGGTCTACCTGACGCAATACCCTGAGGGAGTACCCTCTCCCATCGACGTCCCCTATTGGCACGCCGATCGCCGTCGCGAGGCTAACCTCTCCGCGGAAGCCGGACTAAATCTCCGCTCTGGTCACCCGCAGCCTCTGCTAGGACGGCATCAGGCACAGGTACTCGCGTCTGCGCCGGCGATTAATTATATATAGTACTGCTTGTACTTATTATAATGGCATTAACAAACTTTTAACTAATGTAAATAATACTTCCGCATATGACTAATTGATAATCATATTAATATACGTCCCACTGTTGGGCTCGAGCCTCCTCCACAATGGGAGGGAATTTGACCTACTATACCAAGTTGATCAGACATGTTGGTATAAGGTTTTATTTCAAGTTTTCCTTCTCTGGCATATATTTTATATACATATTATATCCTTTACTCGTCTTTTACGACGCCCTCGGGCAAGAAAGGGGGTGGTGAATTGTATTCTTACTTCGTCACCAGACAGATAATTGACAATAACAGATACAGACCCAGATAATTGATAATAATTTAAATTAATTTTGAATTCTCAGTCTTAATAAGATTAATTTTAATAATATAATTAATTAATACACGAACTGAAATGATAATACTAATGAATTATATGTTTCTGAAATCACTCGCGCTACAAGCATTCCTTAGCCAATACCCAGAGTCTATAAATTAAAAAAAAGGTATCTCATTTCAAATACTACTATTGTTAATTATTTTATCGCTTTTTGGATTGCCCGACATTTCGAACACTTTTAGCGTTGATCGTCAAGTCAATACAAAGTAATACAAACGTGATAAAATGCATAAAAATGAATACTTGCTTAAAGATCAGAAATTATTCAATATAACTATAAATAATGTCATAAGGAGTGTGTGTTATAAATTGGAATCTATTTTCTCGGCAACAGATTATAATTTGATATATAAAGTTCTTTCACTAATATGCCATATATATTATTTTTGAACTGTAAAGACCAACGTTATTACGGTCAAAACAGTATTCTCACTGGAAGAAACAAAATACGTGCGTGGATAAATTAAAAAAAGCCCGTAGGTAACATAAGAGGTAACAACCTAATGAGCAATAAACATAAAAATTTGCGTTCACGCGTTAATTTTTTTTTTAATTTATTAATTTGGCAAACTCACGCCCATAAAGAGTTTGTTAAAAAAAACTACTTAATGGATAAAGTAGGATGAAAATTACCTTACACACAAGTAAAACTATGAATTTTATTATTTTTATATATTGTTGTTTTACGGTTGTTACCCTGACTACGCAGTCTGGGATGGCTGACAATAAAGAAGAAAAAATACGCTGTAATTATTTTTATAATTTAGGCTATAATTCATGTGTGTTTTAAATTATTTCAAAACGAGTTGGTATAATGTAGTTACAACTTAAGCGGACTATCAGATTTGATCAAAATTTGCATGCCTTCACCACACCTAGACCGAATTCTTATTGGCGTTAGATAGAAATATAGAGTGATAAAATTTATTAGCTCCTCTAACATTCCAGGAAACAAATGGCATATTTTATTAGCAATAATATAGTTTAATCAGACAGAAAGTTGAAGTGACCTATTATATCACTGATCAGGATTATTCTTGCATAGATATTATATGTATATCACATCCCGTAGTCGTCTTTTACGACACCCACGGGCAAGATAGGGGGTTTTAAAGCAACTTTTTATTCCGCCACCACACGAAAATACATATTATCACATCATATATCCTTATAATATATGGGTATCGTTTCTCTAATTAATTTGAACGGTTACTATGGTTTCCGTTTTGTGATGAAGCATGCAAAATTGATTGAATTAGGCGATACATTGGGGAAATCCATTTTTATTTTAAAATAGAAGAACGGAAGGGAGACCCACCACTTCGCCACGGTGATCAATATACTACACACCACAATATATGGTATACGGGATAGTATTAAAGGGGTCCAGGAAATAAGGAAATCTTAATTTCAAGTGATGAGCACCTTCCAGAACATCAACTTACAATTTGCCGCAGAACTTCGAATATTTATTCGACACATGTGTCTAAACGAGGTATCCTCAGGACGGACGGAAGCTGAACACCGTCCTTTTTTGTGGTGGGCTATGGTAAGCGCACGCGCGGTCCAGTCCGTCCGGGGCGATGAAAAGAAGGCGCGCAGGCCCATAACTCACCTGTACCCACGTCACCTCGTTGTTGAGCTGACCACCGGAGCAGAGGTGACTTGTCATCAGTGGTCGGCCCAACGGAATACCCTTTCGGGTACCCTCACCTCTCGACGTACTGGGACGTCGGTCGCCGTCGCGCGGTCAGCCTCTCCGCGGGTGACGGACAATTCCCCGGTCCGATCACCCGCGGCCTCGACTAGGGCGGCATAAGGCGCAGATACTCGCGCCTGCACCGCCCGAGTCGCCAGCGGCGGAACGTGTCGCCGAATAGGAGCTCTACTCGCACACGATCCGCCGCCTCCTTCCGTGGGATTACGGCCTCACAGAGGGCGGCGACCGCGTCCCAGTTGGACCCAAGCTGAACCGTCCTAGTCCTAAAACTAGTCCACTTTAATCCTATCCTGTATTCCTTCTATTGTGGTTTGCGGTATATTGATTACCGTGGAAAAGTGGTGGGTCTACCTTCCTTCCTTCCATTTAAAAAAAAAAGATGAATCTATATTAAAATTACTGGTATATTTACTACATAACACAACCAACAACAGACGACTAAAAGTATTGTATCTTTCAACTCTGTCTGATGGCGTCAAATAAGCAATTACATTCCTAAGAAGAATTGACTTCAGGCAGGCGGCTGGCCATTAAATTATTGGCAAAACTTTTTCCATATTTACTATAAAAGAAGAGCAGAATGTTGATGCTGATGATTTATTGTACGCTATACACAGGGAATAAATGTATTTGATTTGATGAATCTACATGTGTCATTTACATACCTTACATGTGGTGACGGAGTAAGAATACAATTCACCACTGCCTATCTTGCCCATGAATGTCGTCAAAGACGACTAAGGGATATAATATGCACATAACATCTGTGCAAGAGAAGTAAATCTTGAAATGAAACCCTATACCAACATGTCAGACCAGCATGATATAGTAAGTCAAATTCCCTTCCATTGTGGAGGAAGTCCGAGCCCAACAATGGGACGTATGTGGGCTCCGATGATGATGATGACCACTAATATAACTTGGCGATTGCACAAAGATACGGTTAAAAAAAATCACAGGTTGAAGTATGAACACTAGAATTTCATCCAGTCAATCTGTTTAGTTTTAAAATTGATTGCAAATGTGACGTAATGGTTAAGATATCGATCTACTGTGCCAATTGTCACGAATTCGATTCCCACATAAGACAATACTTTGTGTGATACACAAATTATTGACCTAAGTCTAAGTTTGATTTTTATCCACTAGTTATATATTTGTAAAGTTCCCTGCATTATAAGTTATATTCTGTCGCATTAACTGCTGTCCGGCTTTAGTAACAACCTTGGGATTACATCTAGATCTATAAATCTTATATCTTTAAACGAGTAATTCTTGTATCTCTATCTATATATATATATAGGAGAGGCGGGTTTTGCGAGCGAAATATTGACTCATCACCATATCTCTGGAACCATAATGCGGATAGACTTGAAATTTGGAAGAAATATTCCTTTCGTTGAGTAGAGGTCAGCTAAGAACGAATTTTACGAAATTCCACCTGCAAGGGGTGTTGCGGGGGCGTTAACAATAATATACATATACAGGAACAGGGTGAGCCGAAGCTACTGAAGCTAGAAAAATGAAATATGGACCGTAGTTTCATTTTATGACGTAAGCACCTACTAAGAAAAACTTTTTTGAAATTCCACCCCTAAAGGGGTGAAACGCAACGGTAAAGTCTGTATAGAAAGAAAAAAAATCTTCAGTAAGATCAGATAAGTCAGTAAACTGACATCTTATATATATAGCTATATATATATAAAAATATATAAAAGGTTAAAAACAATATTTACTAGAATATTTTTAATAAAAGTTATTATAAATAATTACTAATTAAAATAGTAAGGAAACAGCATGTAGCGAGCGCATAGGTACTCAAAACAGCTGATATAGTATGTAGGTACTACGACCACTTGACCGCGGCGCCAATCGGGCATCGCAAAGGATACCTGTTAGGTATCTAGCGTAGGGCATTATGCTTTGTAAAAGCCGTCCACGTGGACTTCGTACCTATGATTGGCTAACGAAATGCCGCATGATTCCTATTTGTTTAAAATGTAAACATGATAAACAGACTGTTATAAAATATTAACTTTAATTTATTTTATTTTATTATTTTTTTATAACTGCCACTTATTGAACATTTAAGTATGTTAGATATGTTTCTTTGGTCGGATACTTTTATGGTTTTTTATATATACAAACTTTGTTACTGCGGTTTACCACCTAGGGGTTGAATTTCAAAAACCCCTTTCTTAGTGGGTTTCTACGTCATGCAAATAAACTAATGTCAAAATTAAGAAGAATTAAATTAAGAAGAAAATTAAGAAGGCGGCGACCGCGTCCCCGTTCCTGACGCTGACGAGCATCTCCCTGGCGATGGTCGGCAGCGCCAGGTCGGCACCGATAATTGCGACGAGTTCACGGCGATCCCCTTCCCATGCAGCACACTCCTCGAGCGTGTGCTGCGCCGTGTCCTCGTCGCAACTGCAGTGGTGGCAGGACGGTGTGCTCTCCCTCCTGACAATCTTGTGCAGGTACTTCCCGAAGCAACCGTGCCCCGTCAGCACCTGCACCAGTCGGAAGGAAAGCACCCCGTGCGTCCGCTCCAACCACTTCATCAGCACCGGCCGGAGGGCCTCGACGGTCCTGACACCGTACCGAGGACTCTCCAGCCGGACTGCCCAACGAG
Source organism: Lymantria dispar (assembly GCA_032191425.1). Classification (NCBI taxonomy): domain Eukaryota; kingdom Metazoa; phylum Arthropoda; class Insecta; order Lepidoptera; family Erebidae; genus Lymantria; species Lymantria dispar. Next base: position 11,061,316 of record CM063440.1, read on the forward strand.
CAATGACTTCTCGGCGGGCGTCGACCCGCCAGGCAGTGATCTCTTTGATGGAGACCATGCCACCGCAGGCGCGCGTCTCCGACACCCGCTGATAAATGTCGGCGAGCATCTCCGCCTCCAGGTCCCACGGGGGAGTTTCGGCCAGGAGGCACGCTGCCTCCGTCGCCACCGTGCGGTAACCCCGTATGGCCCTGATCGCCATGACCCTCTGTGGTCGCCACAGGAGGGCCCTAAGATGGACGGTTAGGGACCCCGCCCACACGTGTAATGATGCGATTATTTTATATATATTTATACGTTTAAACAACTCTGACATTGCAAAATACCGTTCCGGGACAACGTACTACTTAATAATTTAATAGACGCTTATAATTTAATTACATTACGACAAGAGTTCGCAGCTACTGTCTTCAGCTGCCTAGTTAAATAATTAAACATGTAAGATTCTTAGAAAAATAATACTAATTAACTAAGTAATATAATTACTTAGTTAATTATTTTAATGAAGACAAAAAAGTGCCAATTTAAAAAAATACGTGTTTGCACCTAGTTTCTTTTAATCGTGATCGAATCGCGGTTAAGTTATGCCTGCTTGTGGTATAAGAGTGTTTTGAAGTGAGCGAGATGTTTGGACCAGAAGGTCAAACTTAATCAAGACCTTCGCATAATACTACTAAAGAAAACTTACGAGATGTACATATCCTATCATTATATCAGCTTATATACGTCCCACTATTAGGAAGGAGGTTCCTTCACAATAAGACAGACGGTTTGATATAGGATTTTATTTCGAGTTTTTTTTTCTTTTGCGCAGATGGTATATGCCTTTCAAATCCCTTACTTGACACCCACAGGCAAGGTAGGGTGGTAATAAATTGTATTCTTACTCTCTCACCAAACGATAAATCCTAAACAAACTTATAATTACAATGCCATGAAATTCTTTACCATTTATGAAAAGTTAAAGACTAAAGTCAAGTGAAGTTTGACTATTGTGAGACTTCTGAAGATAAGACTATTTCTTAGCTGTATGGTTTAATGGCTAAGAAGTCCATGGAACTTTCTAAGAGTCCAGACCGCGACCTCTACGTAGACCGATACTTTTTGCGATTCACAAATTATTGTTCCAAGACCAGGTGTAATTTGTGTCTGTTAAATGTGTTAATAAGAAGGAATTAAGCCGTGTATTGTAAGACTACAATACACGGCTTAATTCCTTCTTATTGGACGTTGTCTTATATAAATCAATACAAATAAATAAAATTGACGTGTCTTTTTATGATGCCAATAGGCTTTTATCACACTCACGTGGCTTTTGGTACAAGATTTATGCTTTAAAATTAGTTTAAACATTCTTTGTCTGTCTGTTTCGGAATATCTTCAAATCGGTTGAACCGATTGTTAATAATTTACTATATGGCAGATGTATGTACATAAGGAGTAGCTTAGGCTATTTCTCTTCGTAGAAAACTTAAAAAATTGGCGCTCCCGGCATCGAACCCGAAGTATCATGACTACAGTCGCGTACTGTAATATTCTAAGAGATATGGAAGATTTAAAATTCGGGGGGAAATCGACTGAAACCGAAATGAAGCAAAGACTAGTAAAAATAACTCTGCCAAGTTCAGTAGTTATAACAAATCATCATCATCATCTCAAGCCATACGTGTCCCTGCAGGGCTAGAGCCTCCTCCACAACGGAAGCAAATTAACTTACACAGACAGGTTGGTTATAGTTTTATTTCGAGTTGTCTTTATTTTGAATGTTAAAGCCTTTATTGAAGCACAACTGTTTATATTAAAGTATTAAAAAAAATCTAACAGTTTGTTCCCAATTAATTCATCATTGATATCTTTTTAACTGTTCTTTTTTTTTTTCATAGTCACAATAAGATACGTCTATCTCTTTTACATTTGTTCTCAATTATGTGTTTGGTGAGAACATATTTGAATAATAAAATTCGCGTGCGAGCTGTACCTACACATTTTAGAATTTCCAGTTTTTTTTTTAAACTCTCACCGCTAGATTTATATTGGAACCCTCATTCATCTCCCGTATAAGATATACTGTGGTTTGCTTATTATATTTCTGGCTTACTGTAACATTCAAAATATTATCTAACATATTTATGATAAAAAGTGTGAAAATCTAATGATAAAAATAAATAGATACTTTTATAACGGTTTTATTTATCTTCAACCATTATTAAAAGTAATGGAAATATTCAATGCTTATGGCAAAACTGCAATAATACCACCGAGAATTTAAAACGAAATTAGAAAATTTATAATTAATTTGTTAGTTTAATATTTGTTTTGGCAAGGGTAATTTCTTATTATTATAATATTAATTCCCAGTGGGTGGAAAAAGAATCTCGAACCTCAGATATGCCGATGATACTGTCCTCCTGGTAACATCTGCAGAAGATATGAAGGAGTTGTTTCAGAGACTCGAGACCGAAAGTAACAACATGGGTCTCGCAGTAAACAGAAGTAAAACAAAGCTCATGATTATAGACCGTGCCGAAAAACTGCCAAGTGCCATCACTAGTGTAATACCAGGAGTAGACGTTTTAGATCACTATATATATCTAGGCGCACTGATTAATAACGATGGTAGTTGCGCACCGGAAATAATGAGGCGTATAGGTATGGCTAAGCATGCTTTGACCCGTCTCAATAATATCTGGAGGAAGAGGGAAATTACCAACACCACAAAGACCAGGTTAATCGAACGCGCTCTTATATTTCCTATATTTCTGTATGGGGTAGAAACTTGGACAATACGAGCTCGAGAAAGACAAAGGATCGATGCTTTCGAGATGTGGTGCTGGAGGCGCATGCTGAGGATACCCTGGACCGCGAAGCGCACCGATGCATCGATTTTATCACAGCTTCGTGTCCAAAACCGTCTCTCCACAATCGATCAACAGCTAATTTTGACATATTTCGGCCATATAGTGAGAAGAGGTGATGAATGTCTAGAAAAACTGATCGTTGTTGGGAACACGGAGGGCAAACGAGGCCGTGGACGGTCCCCAACTAGGTGGAGCGGTCAAGTAAAGGCATCATCTTCAGCCAAATTCTGTTCGGTTGTCAGAGACGCGATGGATAGGCACCGATAGAGACAAATCATAAAATCTAGGTGCACCACTGCACCAGCATTCGCTAATGATGACCACGATCCTCAGTCATGAGGGAACGACCAGAGAGAGATAATATTAATTTATTATTTTCGCCCACAATTATCAGTAATATTAGCATTAAGATACCTATGGCTAGGAAATAATCCTCGTGTTGCCTTTAGACTTTACAAACATATAATTAACGGACATAAATTATATTCAGAACGGAACAAGAATTTGTGGATTGCACAAAGTGTTGCCCTGCTTAGGATTCGAACCCACTGGCACGGTAGGTGAGTATCTTAACCACCGATCTGTGTAATCTTTGTCACTAGATTGCCTTATCATACGTATTAACAGGCTTTCAATTATTAATGCAATTTTTAATCGGTAGCAATATCCCGCAGGGACCAATATCTTAGGCTTATTATGATCATTGAGATGTATGTTATGTGGACTGACGATATATTAAAAATGGGACAGAACTACTGGATGCAAGTAGCACAGGACCGTTCCAAGTGGCATTCTCGTGTAGAACCTATATCCAGCAGTGGATATCTAGGCGAAATAGGCTGTTTGTTGCTGAAATTACGATTTTTAAATAAACAAACTTTTCAACTTTATAATAGTAACTAACAAATTCCCTGTTTCGCTGAATACGGGTATATTAGTTCTAGTCGTCCGTCATATTTTTGTTCGATCTTCTTTTAATATTAGTTCATCGTTCGTTCCTAATAAATTTTGAAGTGTAACAGACTACAAATACTCTTAATGGGCAACGAATGAAAGAAAAATATTGATGGGTGTATTGAATTGCGCAAACAACAAAGTACCCGAGGCCGTTCTAAGAGATTATGTTTTAAGGCGTATTTAAAAAATATAGGGCTATATCAACAAAGTGAAGTAAAAAACGTACGAATGTTTCATATACTTTTTGGGCCCTTTTAGCGGAGATAGGATTAGAAAATCACTCCGAAAATTAAGAATGAAATTCAGCAGAACGGTAAGGCTATGCTGCTGGTATATTTTTTATCTACAGTCATGAATACATGACCTTGTCTAGATTGGTACTACACTATCTCAAAAAAAAAAACGACGCCGGAGTGGTAGCAATTCACTACTGCCCTTCATTCGATAAACAAGAGAGTATCAAAAGATGCGTTGAGGCCTCTATCCAGCTAAGCTCCTTAAGGATTTCTAAGGCTCACGGCTGGCTTGTGGAAAATCGTTAAAGCATGGCTCATGAAAAATTGTTAAACAATAAATTTTAAATTAACGAAACAATATCGTTAAGGGAATTGTAAGATAAAACATTGAAGTACCCAAACCTAAAAATAATAATTAAATAAAAATATAGTAAGAATGAAGTTAAATAATAAAGGTATAGTATTCTATGTGGTGACGGAGTAAGAATACAATTCACCACGAGATTAGAGATATAAAATGTGAATAACATCTATGCAAAAGAGAAAGAAAACTCGACATAAAACCCTATGCTAACACGTCTGACCAGCGCAGTATAGGTCAATTTGTCTCTCATTATGAAGAGGGCCCGAGCCCAACAGTGAGATTTGTGTTGGCTGAGATGATCATAATGAAGAATGAAGTATAAATACAGTGCTCAATGCGGTGAAACAATACTAGCATATGAGTGCAAAAATAATTAAAACAGAAAAACCGTTCAATATACAAACTATTTTGATTTTAATTAAGCCTTCGAAATAGCTGACGCTTTAACACAATAATTCACTTTACAATGCGCGAAATGAAATTTGCGTTTTGTTTGCAATAAAGTAAAAAGGTGTGAATGAAACTAGAAATGGAAGTGTTATGACGTCGAAACTTTACACATGACTTACTTGTAATAAAACATTATGGCAACTTTACAGGCGAAGTATTTACAGGTGTAGTTTCTGTATTTATGTATGAGGAAAAATATTTTCGTTGAAATATGTCTTGCAAAAGTATTTGTAGATTTCAGTTATTTAAAATTACTCATTTTAAGCTGAAAATAACTACTTCTGCAACTATTTGAATATTTATACAATAATAATAATGCGATCCCTAAACAATAGAGCGTGTTGATAACGTCATTATACGCCTTCGAGAGACCTGTCTAGCAATGGATTTAGTATCGTCGATGTAGAGAAAATAAATGCATCTTAAATTAGCTCTGTGCGATTTTTGCTATATCGTCAATGCAATTGGTAGGGGCCGTCATAATCTAACACTGCACCATTAGATTTGAGGCCGCCACTCCAAAACTTCTATAACCCAACGATTGTTTCCAGGAACAATATAGGGCATACAAATAAATAGTTTAAAGAAAAAGACGAGATGCTACGACGTAAAACACGTCAGAAGTCACATTTTATCTGCTCCTTTATTGTTCTAACTACATTTAACACGTTAAAGAATTAAAATTATTCATATTTAATTATATTAGAAATTCAATGTCTTACCTGATATAATCATTCTTACAGAATATATTGCTATCTCTCGCATAACATCTACGTTCAGAATCCAGTGGCATTTTGCACTCGCAACATTTTAAGCAAGGGGTGTGCCAGCGGCGTTCTAAGGCGAGTAAATAATATCTGTCAGTTATGCGGGATCCGCAACCAGCGCAGGCGTCTTCTGGGGGAGGTTGGGGTGTTTCATCCGGAGGCTCACGTTTCCTACAAGATGTGCAGTCACGGGGGGAGCCCGGGGACGTCGCCGGCGCCACTGGGGACAAATCGCCGCCCCCTTCATACGCCGATGTGATGTATCTATCACTTTGTTGCTGAAACAAAAAGGAAATATTAAGGTATTATAAATTTTAATTATTCTCGAGAAACATGTCTATTCTGTAAATATAGTAGATATCTTTGCTGTATAAAATCATTTTGGAAATTAATAGGATTCAAATTAATAGGATTGTGTTGTTCTCATTATGACCGATTAAAATGATATAATTCAAAAAGTGATAAATCAAGTTAAGAATAAATTTTATAATAGTAAATCTTAGCCTGCATCGCTTCTAAGTATAGATTTTCCAAAACAATGCCACATGAATCAAAGCTCTCTTGCTCGCATCTAAATTAATGCAAGTGAAGCAAAAATGCAGCTGCAATTTATCAGCTAATTAAAATGTATAAAATAATTCCATCCTTCGATCCACTTCATTGCTACTAGCTATTCTTGATTGTACCTAAACTCTGCGAAAGCTCGACAGTAAGCGGTTTTATACCACCTTTATGCAACGATACCACGAACTCAAATATCGGTATTAACGATTCCCTATAGAAGACTAATTATCTTTTCTATTTTTTATAGTCATTTTAGAACTGCGGCTTGTAGGTAAATTACTGTTAAAACCAGTTATGTTAAATCCGTTCCTAGGCAGCTTTCCATATTACTTTGATCATATAGTGCTTCCGTGTGGTTTTTCCTGCTCCTGTGGTCGGTCCAACGACGAAGGCGACGTGGTATTCGCCCCTCTGTCGCCCCAGACGGAGTGGTGCGAGGAGTTGCGCCGACCGCAACCCACCCACAAAAAAAAAGGACGATCCCCCCGGGGCCCTAAACGCTGTCAATGTTCGGAACGTAAAGAAAATCAAATACAAACGTGATATTCTTAAAAATAGCTTTATTTTATTGTTTACATACTAAAAATCTTTATGTATCACGATATAAAACTTCCCAAAATCGTATTATTATTTTGAAGGCATTGCTTTACATAATATACAGGTGTACCTAAAATATTTAGTAAAATAGATTAATGACCAATGTTATTTTAATTGTATAACATGCTAATAAATAAATGCAACGACAAACCGGATATCACTTTGGTGTCCAAATTATTGTAGACTTAATTTAGATGAAGACACCGTTATGATTATATAGCTTTATCAGCTAAACTATTCGGCGATCGATACTAATAACTAAGAATTTGTCGTTAAACTGACCGGGTTGGTTAAGATGGACCCTAATTTACGAATGATTCCAATCAACTAAGACATATTCAAAATCACATCAATGAAATTTAATTTTTCACATCATTAATTTAATAAAAGAAGAAGGAGATTAATTTAATAATAGAAGAAATAATAAGCTGATAGATTTTCCGTTTTCCGTGTAGTGACGGAGTAAGATTACAAATTCACCACTCCCTTTCTTACCCATGGATGTCGTTCAAGACGAATAAGGAATATAATACGCATCTATGCAAGAGAAGGAAAACTCGAAATAAAACCCTATGCCAACCTGTCTGACCAGCATGGTATAATAAGGTCAATTTCCCTCCTATTGTGGAAGAGGCTCGAGCCCAACAGTGGGACGTATATGAGCTGAAATGATGGTGAACGATGATGAGATCTGCCGTGTGATGACAGAGTTAGAATATAATTCACCACCCCATCTTACCCGTGAATGTCGTAAAAGATGACTGAGGGATATAATACGTATGCAGATTACATTTACGCAAAAGAAAGACAAGTCGAAATAAAATGAATTTCTTTCACATTGTGAAGGAGGTTTGAGCCTGACAGTGGGACTTATTGCAGCTGTGATTATGATGATAAAATGAAAGACAGATAACATGACTGAATAGCAGAAGAATACTATATTAATATTATTAATCAGAAGAGTTTATTTGGTTGAATGCGCTAATCTTAGGAACTATTGAACTAAACAACTGTCATTGTCTTAAATAGCCTATTCATCGAAGAATGCGGTAAACAAATCACATGCCTATCAATTTGCAACTAACAGGAGCGAAGCATTAATAAAAATATTACAAAAAGGGGGCAAATTTAATCCTTTCAAGAACTTCCATTTCGTACGCTGTCCATCATAAGTGCCTACGTGCACGCTCTCTAAGTCCTCTCTCTTATGTGACGCCGATGAAGTACCGAAACCCAAAATAAAACTATATTCTAGCAAGTAAGGCTAGCGTCAACCAAACTCCTTATTTTAGAGGCAGACTGTACCCAGATGTTTTCTTTTAATCTGGTATGCCTTCAACTTGTCGAACCATCTGAAACATATAACCTGCCGTTCCGCCTACTAAGTGGATCAACATAATCGATTCTTTGATTTTGGTGACCCTCCTGGGGGATGCTCTTTTCATTACTTTCAATCTTCAACACTTGGCAATTAACCCAGCTTAATGCCTAGAACTTGAAGACTATAAAAAACAAAAGAAGACAAAGTTAGTTTTATATTCAGATATATAAAATTATTCTTAGAAAACCGTTTCGCGGTAATTTCTAGTACTTAGGCTAAGAATTTGTAACAATATCGTGTTCATACTCCGTTACAATTACTTTTCATCTATTTTGAATGTTAAATGGAGAATTTAAATTCAGGTAAAAGTTTTTAGGTAGACTATTCTAGTAATATTTCAAAAGTTTATTCAATAACAGAGACTCGTTAAGTTACAACAGAAAACTTATAATAAACAAGCTGACCCAACAGAGGTTGTCCTGTACACAGATTATAAAGTCATTGAGTTTCCTTAAATTTTAAAATTTTATACGCTACTTTTAAATTTTTTTACCCGTGATGAATTTTTTACAAAGTATTAGAAAACTCAAAAAAAAATGGACGGCATCGGTAAAGTCGTTCTCAAGTTATGTTATTGTCCTGCCCGAACAGCGCCACCTACCGGGTCCAATTCTAAATCTAAACCATCCTCAAACCCCCTTGAACACACACAAAATATTTCGTTGATATCGGTACAGCCGTTTAGGAGGAGTTCAGTGACATACACACGAATGCTAGAAATTTATATATAAATAAAATACACTCATTTGCAAAAAAAACGGGCACCTAAGCAATGAACCATTTCAAATGTTAATATTTCTTTGTTTGATAATTATAGGTAGTTTTATCCACACAATTTGCTAAATTAATAAGAAAATAATCGTTTTCATCAGTATTTCATAAAATTTAGATACAATTTATGGGAAATAATGCTAAACCTCGCTAGTAGTGTATATTCGCTAGTAGTGCATATGCTCATGAAGTAAAAATAAAAAAGTTTTTTTGTTTGTTTTTCTTTAATAAAGTAAAAGCAGATAAATGTTTAGTATCGAGTGTGACCCCCTCTAGCTAAAATCACAGCTTGAATTCGTCTGGGCATGCTAGCGAGTATATCCCGGATACTTGCTTGCGGAATACGTTCCCACTCCGCAGTAATCACATTCTTCAGCTCTCTGATGGTCTGCGGAGCCGGGTGTACTGATCTCACACGCCGTTTCAGAACGTCCCAGACATGCTCTATGGGATTGAGGTCGGGACTTCGAGCTGGCCAATCCAAACGACGAATGCCGACCTCTTGCACATACGCATTAACATCGCGGGATCGGTGGGCGCGAGCATTGTCGTCCATAAAAATCGAGTCTTCACCTAGAGCGGCCAATGCGGGTTGTGCATGAGAAATTAGAACTTCCGTTATGTATCGATGCCCAGTCAGTGAGCCGTTTTCAATGAAGACTAACTCTGTACGATCCATTGAATTTATTCCTGCCCAAAACATAACAGAGCCCCCACCATAAGGTGTGATTTCTTCGAAACATGCCTCTGCAAAGCGTTCTCCTTGTCTTCTTAGCACTCGCCGACGTCGATCTTCACCGAACAGAGATATCCTGGCTTCATCAGAGAACAAAACCCTATTCCAATCGTCTTGAGTCCATGATTCACAATTTCTAGCGAACCTAAGCCTGTGAACTCTGTGCTCACGGAGTAATTTGGGGCCGCGGGCCGGGCGGTGACTGCGTATATTGGCAGCGAGAAGCCTCCTCCTGATCGTCCATAGACTAATATGCACATTTCTTACTTCTTGGAGGTTGTTCTTAAGATCCACATACGAAGATTTGCGATTTCTCAATGCGCGACTCACAAGAAAACGATCATCCCGTGGTTGGGTACATGGTTTTCTTCCAGAACCAGGCCTTCTCTCGACGGAACCAGTCTCCTGATATCGCTGCCAGGTCCTTTGGACTGTCGAGCAACTAACATTTAGCCTCCTAGCCACGAAACATTGGCTGCAACCCTCTTCAAGCAGCGCGATAATTTTGGTAGCTTTTACCACTTTATCTACCATTTTTGATACAGCCAAACAGCATTAAATAAAGCTTTGACAGTCAAGGATATGAAATTAATCGATAAAAATTGAATAAAAGTTATGAAAGTCGATGTTAACTTCTGGAACTTCGCGCCAAAAATGTAGGATAAAAAGGGGTTTTCTGTAAAAATGAACATCAAATGAAAAATTGAATTTAGAACGTACTTTTTTAAATACCACAGCATTTTTAAAACCGGCCAGTAACGTGTACAAACGATTGAAACCTTTTTGGTATTGTATCTTTTTAAATATGAATGAAAATCAAAACCGCCCGTTTTTTTTGCAAATGAGTTTATTACAGGTAAGGGATTTACCAGAGTCGTTAGTATCGTCATTATCATTTCAGCTCATATACGTTCCACTGTTGAGCTCGAGCTTCCTCCAGAATCCCATTGGGCAGTCCGGCTGGAGAGGCCTCGGTTCGGTGTCAGGACCGTCAAGGTCTTCCGGCCGGTGCTAATGGAGTGGTTGGATCGGCGGCACGGGGTGCTTTTCTTCCAACTGGTGCAGGTGTTGACGGGGCACGGTACACGGTCGTGAGGTGGGAGAGCACACTGTCTTACCACCACTGCGATTGCGACGAAGACACAGCGCAGCACACACTCGAGGTGTGTGCCGCGTGGGCAGAGCAGCGCCGTGAACTCGTCGCAATCATCGGTGCCGATGTGACGCTGCCGCCCATCGCTAGGGGGATGCTCGGCAGCATCAGGAACTGGAACGCAGTCGCCACCTTCTATGAGGCCGTCATCATACGTAAATACGGAAGGAGACGGCGGATCGTGCCGACCTGACGCTGCCGAGCAGCAGCATCAGAAACTGGGACACATTCGCCACTTTCTGCAAGTGGGTTAGTCCGTCACACGCAAAGAGGCTGACCACGCTATGACGACCGACGTCCTGGAGAGGGTACCTCGGAAAGTATTCCGTCGGGCCGACCACGGAGGACAAGGAACTGAGTACCGGTGGTCTGCCCAATGACGAAGGCGATGTGCTACCGTAGGTTATGGAGCCGCGCGCCACCCCTCTGTCGCCCTGGATGGAGCCGGGTGGCGGATGCGCTGACTATAGTCCACCCCAAAAAAAAAAAGAATAAGAAGGAAATTAGACTATTTCATCACGCAGATTAGACGTGTTGGTATAAGGTTTCATTTCAATCTCTTGCGTAGATATTATATTCATACCTTATTATTTAATCTCTTAGTCGTCTTTTACAACTCATGGACAAGATAGAGGGTGGCAAGTTGAATTCTAACTCCGTCACCACACGAAAGATATGTTGTTGAAAGATATGTGTGATGAAAAGACCGTTAAAATCGATATACCTGACCACTTCCATCCATCAGCCTACAGATGTCCACTGCTGGACATAGGCCTCCCCACGAGAATGCCACTCGGAACAGTCCTGCGCCACTTGCATCCAACGGTTGCCTGCGACTTTGAGAATGTCGTCAGTCCACCTGGTGGGGGGTCGTCCTACGCTGCGCCATCCGATTCGTGGTCGCCACTCAAGAACCTTTCTTCCCCAACGGTTGTCGGTTCGACGAGCGATGTGGCCTGCCCATTGCCATTTCAACGTGCTAATTCTGCGGGCTATGTCGGTTACACCCGTTCTTCTACGGATTTCCGTGTTCCGAATTTTATAACGTAGAGAAATACCGAGCATAGCCCTCTCCATAGCACGCTGAGCGACTTTGAACTTTTTTATGAGGCCGACATTTAGAGACCACGTTTCAGTGCCGTAAGTCATCGCTGGTAACACACACTGGTTATAAACCTTTGTTTTCAGACACTGCGGAATACTGGACGAGAAGATCCTCTTAAGTTTCCCGAACGCTGCCCAGCCGAGTTGGATTCGTCGGCTGACCTCTTTCTCGAAATTGGATCTACCTAACTGGACTGCTTGTCCTAGGTAAACATAATGATCCACAACTTCAAGAATCGCATTCCCAACTAGCACCGGTACAGGCATGACATGGGCATTAGACATGACTTTCGTCTTGTCCATGTTCATTTGTAGACCCACTAGTTGAGATACCCTGCTGAGGTCATTGAGCATAGTGCCAAGGTCCTCCATGGATTCTGCCATGACTACGATATCGTCAGCAAATCGAAGGTGAGTGATGTATTCGCCGTTGATGTTGATGCCGAGTCCGGTCCAGTCTAAGAGCTTGAAGACATCTTCCAGCGCAGTGGTGAACAGTTTCGGAGAGATGACGTCTCCCTGTCTCACACCTCTCTGCAACTGGATCGGTTTCGTACTCTTATTCTGGTTGCGGACTGACATAGTGGCATTTCTATACAAACACTTCAACATTTTGATGTATCGATAGTCAATTTGACCGCTGAAGAGACTGCAGCACTGCCCAAGTTTCGACAGAATCAAAGGCTTTCTCATAGTCCACAAACGCTAGACACAGAGGCCGAGTATACTCCTCGGTCTTCTGTATAATCTGGCGTAGCGTGTGGATGTGGTCTATGGTACTATAACCTCTTCGGAAGCCGGCTTGTTCGGGCGGCTGGAAGTCGTCGAGCTTGCACGCGAGTCGGTTCGTAATGACTCTTGAGAACAACTTGTAGACGTGGCTCAAGAGTGAGATGGGTCTGTAGTTCCTTAAGAGCGTTTTATCGCCCTTCTTGAAAAACAGCACCACCACACTCCTGGTCCACGACTCTGGAAACTGACCACTTATTACAAACAAATAGAAAACTAAGTATATAGATATGTATTTATCTTCATCATCATCATCACCGCAGCTCATATACGGCTCACTGTTTACTCACTCATATACGGCACACTCCTTTACAATAAGAGGACAATTGACTTAATACACGCTGGTCAGATGGGTTGGTATAGGGTTTGATGCAGACTTCTCCTTCTCTTGCATAGGTTACCTATCTGATTATGTAGTCCTTTAGTCGTCTTTTAGGACAGCCATGGGCAAGATTGGCAGAGGTGAATTGTATTCTTACTCCGTCACCACACGGACCTTATTTTACTTTTCCAAAATATATGTAACTACTTTTTGCCATCGGTATTATAATAGATTAGTATAAAATATAGGTAAGAAGATAACTACATGTTTGTTTTTCTTTTCAAAGCTGATATCTTAAATAAAGCCCGACACTTACCCAAGTCTAGTCGGCCTGGCAATTTAGACTAATTTAACTCCCAACATGTATATTTTGGGATATACATATTGCTGTAGTAAATGCGTACCAAATACTAGGATGTAGGTATATTTACTGATGGGCAATAAATAGATGAGTATCTACCTAGAGACTTATTGTGCATAATTATTTATGTGATATGAAAACCATAAGTATTAAGCACATAAGATATATCTATCCATTACTTATACCATAGCAATAATTGACAAACATCATAATTTCAAAATCTATCTAACAATTAGTTTCTATTTTCTTGAACCAAATTTATACAACAGCGACTGTTATTCCGTGAAGAAACAAATATTTCAACATTTGAAAGACTCTGTAAACTATGTTTCACGCTATCATAATAACATAACTTGAACATTATTACTATTTTCGAAACTGGTCTGATAAGTTACCACTTTTGTTGCATCTTCGTACAATAGCAACTATTCGCGGAAGCAACAAATATTTTAATCTTTGGAATGCTCTATAAATTAATTTTCAAACTAGCATGAAAAAGTCATGCACTTGAAATTTATTGCTGATCTCTAAACTTATTTGATAATTAGTTTCTATTTTGTTGCTGCTAGTTTGTGCAAAAACGATTGTTAATTAGAGAAGCAAAAATTGTTCTATTCTTGGTAGACTATGAAGACTACTAATCAAATAAAAAAAGGAAAATAAATATAACTATCGTTTGGCTGAAATATAAAAAGGTTATTTTTTACCATTCCTTGCAGCCGTGATAACAATTTTTAGAAAATGGTTTGCTGCTTAGGAATGTAATTATTCTGATGTGATCTTTTACGTCCCCCACGAGCAATGTATGAGTTGATAATATTCGTAGGATTAATAGCTTTATTGAAATTACTAATACTCATAAAAAAATCGATATACTGCAAAAATAAATAAGAAATAGAAATAAATGCAAAACAAAATCTATAACCAACTGATTTCAGCGTAATTTATTTTACTAATACTCTAAGTCTCATTCACTCAAAGAGACTTGCCTCGAAAGTAGTTATATAAAATGGTAGATTAAATATCAGATAACGAAAAAGTCCCTTAGTAATTAATCTCTTTATTTAGAAAAGTATTTCACTTAATCATTATCACGGTAAGTGAAATAAATATATTAAAACATATCATAATACTCTTTATTGTTCCATACATCAGCCTATAGACGTCCACTATTGGAAATAGGCCTTCCCACGAGGATTCCACTGGGAATGGTCATGTGCCACTTGCATCCAACGATTCCCTACGACTTTCAAGATGTCGTCAGTCCATCCAGTAGCGGGTCGTCTCTTTATTGTTATATTTCAATAAATATATAAATAATAGAAACAAATATAAAAACGGAAATGTGTATAAATTATTTAAAAACAATTGTAATACTACATGTTTAATTTAAAGATATTTATTACCATTGAGCATTTAATTGTGTCCATTAAAAGAGCCAAACAACGCAAAGCATTTTTTTTTCGAATCACCAGTAACAAATCAACATTCTGAAGCTTATAAGATACGCATACGCCTAACGAATATATCAGTCATGTAAACTAAAAATATTAAAATAACAGTAGACTTAATAAAAGCAGCCGTGTTTTAAATAACAGTTATCATATACATAATTAAGCCATTATTTTATCTACGTACACATTATTTACAGCATATTTATGAAATTGCATAAGATAATGATTTTTGTATAATTATAATATATATTTAATTTACTAATTGTTATTTGGATTGTTGAGGTTTTAAGTTAACTAATGGTTCATTTGAATTTATAATTATGTATCAGCAGGTCGTTGCAATTATCACGTATCGAATTTAATGTGTACATTGTTTTTAATTAGAGTACCCTCGTCGCCATACCGGCCTACATAAATCATAAATCTGTGTGGGCCTTTACTTTATAATAAGGCTAACTAACAAACGTCACGTTGATCAGATGACTTAAATTTATTTAGACTTATATCTCTTATGTTGAAAACGTCCGCTCGATTGAATTACCTTTGTTATTTTAAGGCAACCATGAAGGGAATGGAGCGATGACACTAGTTTTCTCATATTATCACACACACGGCTGAGTCTATTTTAAGAATATATTGTGATACCAGTTAAACATTTTCCCATAAGACAACGTCTAATAGTTAATGTTACGTACATTACATTAGTTATAATATTAACATTAATATTTATGTTAATTATAGTAAGACTAATTTACATAGTTGAGAAAAAGTAAAAAAAGCGAAGAGAACATGTAAAAGAATTTGTACACTTGGTTACTTTGACATATGGTAAGAGTATATGAGAGTAATGATTATTGTCGCCAACGAATAAATTTTAGGACACATTTAAGGCAATTTATAAATTATAAAATACATATTGAATGATGAATATTAATGTACATTAATGAATCTTTGACTTTATGACATTATGAGACCTCCTGTGTTATCTATAATGACTATAATTTCGATGTCGCTGGTAAAAAGTAGAATAAACTGTTAATACGGCTTTTAAGTAGGAATATTTTTAATTAAAACAGATCTGGTAGCAAATCATTATCTTCAGTTTAAACGTCCCAGTGCTGGTCTCGAGCCTCCTCCATAATAAGAGGGAAATTGACTTACTATGCTGGTCAGATAGGGTTTCATTTCGACTTTTCCTTCTGTTACCTACATGTCATATGCATATTACATCGCTTAGTCATGGATTTTTAATCCTCTTCCACACCGGAAAAATAGAATAATTTTATGAAAGAAATAAAGTGAAAGACAAGTTTTTCATGATGTGTATATAAATAATCAGTTAATTTTTTGATAAACATCCTAAACATCATTTCTATCCCGAATAATTTTCATCGTCAACATTTTAACTAAGTCCCATAATTGGGCTCAATGACAGGGAAAATTTGACTTGCGCGCTATATTACCACGCTACTCAGACGCATTGTTATTGTGTTTTAATTCGAGTTTTCCTTATCTTGCACAGTTGTTATATAAATATTATATCATTCAGTCGTCTTTTACAATATCTGAGGGTGGTGTATTGTATTCTACTCTGTCACTACAAGAAAATATGGTATATATAAATCGTGAATAGTAAATTTCCATTGAATTGCTAAAAAATATTCGCCCAATATTTGATACCAAATATATACCGTAAGTACACATATATTTACATAAAAATGTAATGCGTAGTTGTTTATTGCTTTTCTAGCCTCTTCAAAAGTTCACAATGGCTCATTTTGTAAAAAAATCATTCTCGTCGCAGACTTTGGAATTGTATCTATCACTGGTTAACTTGAGGACGTCTCAGGACAATATGCTATATGTAAGATTTATCTATCCATACGAGTATAATAAAATCGAAACTAATTAAAAAAAAAACATTGTTGCATGATCTCTACTCGTCTCGTCTTAACTCATACATATCCCACTGCTGGGCTCGAGCCTTCTTTCCAATAAGAGAGACGTTAACCTATTACACCACGTTGGTCAAATAGGTTGGTATAGGCTATTATTTCCAGCTTTCTTCTCTTGCACAGATGTTTGCATATCATATCTCTTAATCGTCTTTTACGATATCCACCGGTTAGAATGGGAGTGATGAATTGTATTCTTACTCTGTCACCACACGAATAATGTCTCTGCCTTGTAATCACGCGTAAACCGTTCAACAAATTTGAATGAAAATTTCCACATAGAATGCAAACAATCTCTGGATGGAATATTTTATTATGTCAATGTGTTCCCTTGGGATTATAGTTAAATGAATGGGTTTGGATAAAACGGCATCGTAGGTGAGATACTTTTTAGGCGGGCAAAATTTCGGGCTTAAGATCCTAAGTGTAACTAAGTACGGAAGTTTTTTTTTTCCTATTAGAAACGATATTTTCTATGATATAAATACAGTAACGTCTCGTATTTAGTGACATAAGTATATCAATCAATCAAGACATTAATCTAAAAGCGTAACTACTATATCTACACACTATCTCTTTAAAGTTCTATATAACTAAGTCTAATATCACGTACTGTCTTTCAAACTATGATTACATTCCCAAGTAAAATTATATATGTTACATTTTATATCATCGGAGTGACAACCATCTGCAGTCGGCGGCAATTTATAAATAAACTTAAAAGCCTTATATAAATGTACAAAATACAATGTGAATATATATATATATATAAATTTCTTGTGTACGTTTGTATGTCACTGAACTCCTCCTAAACGCCTGGACCGATCTCGCCCGGTAGGTGGCACTTATTTGAACAGAACAACGTCTGTTGGGTCAGCTAGTACAGGCTTACTTTACCAACGGCATCCTATAATATTAATCGGAAGAGCGTAAGCAGATAATATTAGTTCAGGAACAGAAACTGTATGATATTCACAGGAGAGAAAATGGTAATGACATAGGTACCTATGTACATAATTGTATTCTCAATCCCTTTTTAAATGCAGAATTAGTTAAACATTCAAACGTTGAAATTCTCTATGCAAACACATCTAAACCTTGAACTCCAAACTGAATATGAAATGCAATCAATATTGAATAATATATTCGATATGTCATATACACAAGGTCATACTATTAGGTTATCACTAGGAAGCTCCCTAGCTAGGTAAGTAGTTTGTGGTTAAATTATATAGCATTCTACAATAATATCTCTTGTATATTACAATGTATTACAGAGTTATTTTATGATATAGTAACAGCCTTCTATGCGCTATTCACGTTGGTTCATTTCACAGGTTAATTTTTTCCATGGGCTTGTTGTCTATTATAAAATAAAATAAAAATAGCCTTTATTTACTTACTACTTACCATTGACTTAACATTCACATTTACTTTCCTTCTTTTTTACACAACTACTTTTCTTGTACAATTCATTAGATTATCTATATGTGTATAAATGTGTAAGTATATATTATATAAATCTACATTTCTAATATCTATATATATCTATATAACTACTAATTTATATATCTATATCTAATAATTAATGTATCAATACTTCTACTCATTTATACATCTATGTTTCTAATAATTTATATATCTATGTTTATACATTTATATTTCTATGTAGCTATCTCCCTCTACAAACTAATTTAAATCTATATTTCTTTATCTAATTATATGTGTATAAAATAAGGTAACGATTATTATGTGATAGTAGTAGTCGCCTCTGTGGCGTAGGCCTCTCCCAAACCTTTCCAAACCTCTTTTTCCCGAGCCATTTGCATGCAGTGATTACCACACCGTTGGCTGAAAACGTCTCTCCATCTTTTTCCTGGTCTCCCTTTTCTTCTTTTCTGTTGTCTATTAGTAATTATTAAATATTAAATTTGTAGTAATTATTATGACTTTTAATTTGAACCTAACAAATCTATGACCATGAACGCTGCCCGTCACCACGAACGCTGTAAGGTGTTCGAAACGTCAGTCAATAAAAAATCAAATATAAACACGATAAAATCCATAAAATCGTTTTATTTACAATGATAAATTTTAGCTAATTTACAATAGATAAGATTTATATCAGCGCAACCTATATTATGCCTGTGCCGTAACCTGTCCGTGTGGTGACGGAGTAAGAATACAATTCACCACTCCCTATCTTGCCCGTGGATGTCGTATAAGACGGCTATGGGATATAATGTGCACATATCATCTGTGTAAGAGAAGGAAAACTCGAAATGAAACCCTATACCAACATGTCTGACCAGCATGGTATAGTAGGTCAAATTCCCTCCCATTGTGGAGGAGGCCCGAGCCCAACAGTGGGACGTATGTGGGCTGCGATGATGATGATGAACCTATATTAACAGGAACTATTATTATAGGCTATATATAGCCGTGTGGTGAGGGAGTAAAAATACAATTCACCACCCCCTTTCTTACACGTGGGTATCGTGAATACGACTAAGAGATATCACATGCAGATAATATCTATGCAAGAGAAGGAAAACTCGACATAAAACCCGATGCTAATACGTCTGACCAACGCGATATAGCAGGTCAATTTGCTTTTCATTGTGGAGGAGGCCTGAGCTCAACAGTGGAACGTATATGGGCTGAGATGATGATGATGATGATCGCTAATGTTTTTGGACAGTATATAATATTTCTCTTTTATTTGATACACAATTTTGAACACTATTTTAGTATATTATTTCATGTAAGTAATAACGAAAAACAAATAATTTAATATTAATGTTTTAATTTAAAAGTCATTGTTATCTCTTGTTTATTTCAACCTTTAAGTAAGTATGTATGTATGTTGTATAGCAAAGTACATTTAGGTGCTAGATTATGTTGCGCCTGATGCGGCCCTAACAGAGGCTGCGGGTCACCGGACCGGGGATTTAGTCCGTCACCCGCGGCGCGATGCCCCTCTGTCGCCCCGGACGGAGCCGGGTGGCGGGTACCCTGACTGTAGCCTCCCCAAAAAAGGGCCCTAGATTACCTACCTAAGTAATCGATATGCAAAAAAAAATTGAGTATTTTGTAATAACTTACAACATTGCTTTCGGTCCCTCATTACACTGACATTACTATGATTTTTAATGAAATTATCATGATACTGTATTTTTAATGTGGGTATACAATAGAGGCAAAATATGCCTACATAAAACTTTTTCAATATTCATAAATTCAAACAAGAAAATTGCCAAAAATTATAAACTTTTTCAATAAAATAAATGCAATTTAATCACTTAATTTTGAGACACGTAACAAAATACTTTCAAAAAATTACGTAACCTTTTCTTCGCAGCCCACATAAGTCCCACTGTTGAATTTAGATATCCTCCTTAATGGGAGGAAAATAGATCTACTATACCTCGCTGATCAGACGAACTGACATGGGGTTTTACGTCGAGTTTTCCTTCTCTTGTATATTATGTTATTTGCATATCATATACCCCTTAATCCTTTTTTACGATTTTCACAGGCAAGAGAGAGGGATGAATTGTATTCTTACTCTAGCACCACACGGAATAGGGAGCGACTATTTTAGATAAAATTTTATTTATCCTGAAGGTGATTCCCATTTATATCTTTTTTTATCAAACATAACTACTTAAAAGATAATAATAAAAAAATATCAATGAAATACCTTATAATCCAAAATAAAATACATCTTCCTCTTTTACAGAAGCGATATTTTTCTTAATGACGTTTTAGTGAGAACGCATTTAATTAATAAAAAAAAATTACTAAAACCCAACTATGGGGTTAAACAAGTATCAAATAAGATTTTCAGGACACAGGATTAACCAACGTTATTGGTCAAGCAAGAAAATCGATACATAGACTCTTTCCAAGATGCCTTCAATACTGACAATAATAATACCAAACGATACTATAATACACAATTGACAGTGTAGAGAGATACACATATTCAAGTTTGAAAAGCCGTAGTCATGCCTTATTAAATTGCATAAACATATTATAATATGATCAGGTTCGATTCCCGTACTAAGTTCAAGTTATTATTTTAATGTCTATCAGTCTTTCTTGTCAATAAATCGATGGCATGGTTCCTAAGAATAGATCTTTGAATATCTTATACATTCGAACTTGCCCCTACTGACCGATCTAAATGGGCCACTACATACATACATCCATACATTATAATTTTTAATAATGCCTATTAAGTACGTAATACAATTCGTAATTATTCAAACGATGACATTGATTAAATTTGTTTACATTTAATTTATGTATTCACAACATATTAAGTAAGTACACGTTGATTTCAATTCCGTCGGCAAAACGACCACCTGCCGACGGTAGCCGACAATCCATCGATTTAATAACATTAACGTTTTTATTAATAAGTACATGGAGACTAAATATTACGAATTACATACTCATGTGCCAAGGAGTCCGTGAATTAAATTATTATTATCAGCTATATTAATTTTATATAAACTTCTATTTATTATTTTTAAGTAGATAGGTATAATTTACAATAATAATTATTTAAAATATTAAAATGTGTTGGTACACCGATAGCGAACATAGACACTGGGCCGGGCTGCGGTGGCTAGAGCACCAGAGGAACTTCCTTCTCTAATCCAAATACCTAACCTATTGAAATGATTATAACATAGTGTAATTATTAGTTCTACGTAATAAAGATTGAGGGTAAAAGGTATAAAAATCATCCATATAACCATCAACATTTCAACTTATATGTCCCATTACTGAACACAGGCTTCCTTCATAATCGAGGGAAATTGACCTACTATACCACCCTGATCAGACAGTTTGCTTTTATTTCGACTTTTCATTCTCTTACATAAATGTTATTTGCGTATTTATATCCCTTACACGACTTTACTATACCCAAGAAGGGCAAGAAATAAGGTAGTGAACTGTATTCTTACTCTGTTACCATACATAAATATCTTGAAATCATCACCATCATCACAGTGCATATACGTCCCACTGTCGGGCTTAACCCTCCTCCACAATGACAGATAAATTGACCTACTATACCACGCTAGCCAGACGTTTTGGTACAGGGTTTTATTTCGAATTTTCCTTCTCTTACATTGATATTGTATACATATAACCCCTTAACCGTCTTTTGCGATCTCCACGGGCAAGAAAACGAGTGGTGAACTGTATTTTTCCTCCGTTACCACAAGGATGTCATAAAATAGTTTAAGAGAATTAAGAGTTTAGCAGCACTTTGCAGTGAAACATATAACTACTAATTACAAACAGCAAACCGTCGTCTACGTCTAATGATGAAAGTCAATATACTGAAAGTGGTCAGGATTATTTTTTGGAAAAGACAACCTCCCTTTAATCCAAACCAGGCTTTGAACCTTGGACCATAGGTAGCTTAAACTATATTCGAATATATAAAATAAAATCGACTTAATTCGCGTAAAAACTATTCACAGAAAAAACTATGACCTGTAGTGGCCTTCGTATGGGTAATTTATTTACTTATATCAAATATTTTGTGGAAAGAGACGAGAAAAGCGTTTCGCTTTATTCACATCTTTCATTTCATTAGGGTTTCCTGAGTAAAGTAAATCGCACAAATATTATGTGATTTTATTCGTTACAAACAAATATTTTACATGGACATATAATGTAATAATTACATTTTTTTTGTCTTTCAATTTAAGACAATAACGGGATCATTTTCTGCCTGAGTTGCGGATATACTACACCTGACAATAAAATTAAATTAAACACCCCAGTCAAATTACTCAAATTTAAATTCTAGGCCTAACCCAACATCTAGTTTAGCCATACGGAGGGACAAGACTGGTATAGGGCCACCTTATCGGCCCTGCATCTTACTATAATAATGTCTAATTTGCTTATGTAAGCTATAAATGATCAGTCTCCAGTCGTGTCAAATTACAATTCAATCGAAGTATGTGAAGGGATAAATAACACCTGAATTAGCGTCCACACTTGTGCAATTTAAAATATGCACTATGCAGATGTTTATTGAATATAGCAACTGTAACTAAGAATGCGATGGGAGAACGTTATTACTAATTATGTCACAGTCCCTATTTTTTAATGCCATAATTAACGCAATAGTTCAATTATTAGATAGTTTTAGAAGATAGTAAAAGATAGAAGGTTTAGAAGATAGAATAAGAAATAGATTAGATATCATTTTGGTCAATGAACATTATTAAATAATCAAAAATAGAAAGAATCAAAAAAGACATACATATTAAAATTTTTCTGAGCGGTAACAATTGGTATGATGAAAGAGTCTAATTTTTAAATTGATTTCAGACTTACCGACAGGGAAAGGCAGAAACTAAATACTAACATTTTTATACATAATCCAGCTATTTTAAGAATAAAGAGTATCTTCTTAAATAGAAAGTCTAAAACACATCACAACAAACGAGATCTCGCATAGATATAAATTCAGTAAGGACATGAGTCCAGCAAAGAAGTGAAATTAAGTAAATTCTTTTAATACTTAAATCAAGCGAACGATCAAGTTTATTGTAATTTGGCAAATAAAATATTAGTTCATCATCATCATTCATCATTTCAGCTCATATACGTCCAACTGTTGAGCTCGAGCCGCCTGAATTATAGGAGGGAAATTGACCTTCCTATATCATGCTGGTCGAACAGGTTAGTATAGGGTCTTATTTCGAGTTTTACTTCTCTTGCATAGATGTTATATGCGTATTATTTCCCCTAGTCGTCTTTTACGACATCCTCGGGCAAGATAGAGAGTGGTGAATTGTATTCTTACTCCGTCACCACACAAATATTAGTTACATTAAGAAAATTTATCCTAACATCCAATATTCTTAAGTATATTCTTAAGTAAAATAATAATAATATAGTATATTCTAATAATAATAATAGTATATTCTTAAGTATAATATATATTCTTAAGTAACCCAAAGATTGCCAAAATTACCTTATACATTTCTAGAAAATACATCAATCAGAACCATATTTTAAAACAAAATTTGATCCAAATCACTACAATATTATACGAAAATATCCGATCTTAAATTTACATGTGACATTGACATTACAGCCTATATACCTACCAACTTAGTAGTAACTGTATAAACATGAATATTTAATTAAATCAATTCTTGGAAGTCCAAATATTTAAATAAATTACGTTATGATTTCAGCTTTGAAATGCTGAAAACTATTGAAATTAAATGAAATGATTTATTATTATGACAGACACAAAGCATAAGAAAGACAAATTTAAATAATAATAATTTCGAAAAGTGTTTGCCACAACCCGGTCTCAACTCAGCATAATGCTGGCCACAGATGACCAGCGCTCACGAGACATCACGCACATGCTCTCAGTTTAAATTCGAATAAATAATATTAACATTAATTAACAAAAGTGTACATTCTCACATATGTAAATCTGACAATAAATAGAGAATATAGGTAGTTCTGTTTGACTATACCGGCTTAATAGACTACGAATTACTTTTTCTACTATTTCAATTTATAAATACATATTTTCCCAATTTAGATTATAAAAAAATATAAAAATTATAATTGTCATTCCTGAAATAAATATTAGGTCTTTACCTATGAAATTGCCGTTATGTATGAAAAAAATTAAACGATTTTTTTTCATGTATTTTTTATTTGTATTAATCAAAGTAATCACCCATGCAATCAATGCATCTTTGCCAACGCAGCGGCAGTTTATTGATGCCCTTCTTAAAGAAATCAGCTGGGCGGGAGGCAACAAATTCTTCAAAGGCATTTTGTACTGCCTCTCGGGCATTGAATTTCTTTCCCGCCAAAAAGTTATCAAAATTCTGGAAAAAGAAGTAGTCTGTAGGCGCAAGGTCTGGTGAGTATGGCGGATGACGGAGAACTTCCAACCCCAGTTCTTCCAACTTGGAGACGCAATGTTCTCTAAATTTTTATATAATTTATACAAATAAATAACATTGAAGTATCTTTTTGTAATGTCAAAATAGTAGATTTTTTTTTCATTCTCACACAGTTATTTGCACGATACCTATGCTTAAAAACCAGCTTAAATTTTTTGTCGCTTTGTTGGTACCGGGTAATATTCAAAACCGCTGGGCCAATTTAGATAATATTAATTGTTTTGTTAATATTATATTGCGAGAGAAAAAAATTGTCGAAGTTACTCCTTACATAGGTAGTAAAGAGTAACTTCGACTATTTTTCCCTCGGAACCCTATAAAATCTTGCCCTTTCCGGAACTCGAAGCCGAAGCCATATCTTAATAGGTATTGCAGTTTTAAACCAAAAGGCAGCGAGGGCGAATCGTTAGTGAATAATATTTTATTTCAATTTTCAAAAAATCTTTTTTATGTTATGTTCTACAAAAGAAAGCCGAGGAGTTCCGCACGAGCCGATTGGCGTCTACCATGTACAGATTTGCACATAGTATTGAAAATATTATCCACAAATGTTACAGAAGAACCTAAATAAATCTTTAAACTTTTGTCAAATACATTTTTGCCGAGCCAAGGATTCGAACACTCGCGAAGATCTCACGATTATCACTGTATATTACTTTAGTTATAAGTGCTTAAGCGTTTGAATCCGAAACGTAAAAGTTATAAATGAAGTTATTACATAAAAGAAGCTAGAAGATAAGTGCACTGCTTTATTAGTATTGCAAACTGAATCGCTCAAGTACCTAGTACCTACTTGAGATAAAAAGTTAAATATTATGTAGGAAAGCTCAAAGCTACATAAAAATAATTAAGATTGAACAAACAGGCTTTTGAAGAGAAACCTTTTTTTATTTTTAAGGAGGATACTTTAATATTAGCCTATTAGACAAATATTTTTCGTCTTATAGAGGTTGTAATACTACCAAAACTAACATTGCTTGTAGCTTTCATAGAAAGCTGAGTGAGAGCTCTACACCAGTTTTATTTTTATATTTTTTTATTTTATTATATTTTGTTTCTTTTTTGGGATAGGTATGGTTAGGTCACAACCTGCCTGAGCATCCAGAGTAGCAAAATGATGGCATAGTACCCTACAGTACAGCCCTTCTACGTCGATGAAAGGAATGACGACGGGTACCGATTTGATGATTTATATAAAACCGCCCACCTACAACCCTGGACCAACCGGATAGGCGGGGGTCTTATAATTTTCAAAAGATAAAGCAAAGTGTTTTACAAATTTATACCATTTTAAAGGAAGGTCTGCTGGAGATGGAATAAAAATAGAAGAATAATGGTAATTCTTAAGAAAGTTTAAAAACAAATGCTTTATTTACACAGCCTCATTTGGCAAGACTATGAGTTCTGCCTTTCGAACGAACCAGACTTATTTCTATATCCGCAATACAAAAATTTGTACCACCCTATAAAAACTAACTATATAAATAGCCAGCTGACAATTTTGGAGCATTTTATGTACCTTTGCAGTTGCAGTTACGCAAAGAGAGATTACTGGATAGGTAACTGAAATAAACCTAAAAAGTAACAGATAAATTCATCTGTTACTTTTCAGATGAATCAGAGCTTTAACTACTTATGCGCGTGTTAAAATAACAGATTTTAGCACGCGTATATGTAGTTAAAGTTCTGATTCATCTTCGTTATTTAGGTACTTACTTTATGAGGACAAGACACATATTACGTCGACTCCAAATAATTGAAATAAATAGTTATTATTATGATTTGCAAATTATAACAATATTTAAATTATCTTCATCTTGCTCTTATCCCAATTACTTGGGGTCGACGCAATATGTCATCTGTTTTGACATATTGCAAAAAGTTTCGGCAATGACTTTTATGACCGGCCGCCTGCCTGACGTCAACCCTCCTTGGGAATGTAATCGTTGACCCAAATGGTACCAGATGGAGTTGGTCCGGGTCAATCTAGGGCTCTTAGTCGTCTTTTACGACACCCACGAGCAAAGCAAGGGTTGGTAGTATTCGAAGCCGCTACCACACAACAAGCAATAACAATATTTAAATGTAGGTATAAATTTAAGTTGGTCACACGGCATGAAAAGGCCCGCGGCCCAATAACCCACTATATTCCCTTCCCTCCCTTTCGCCATGGGACCAACCACTGGTCGGAGTTCTTTGTCATCCGTGGCCGGCCAGCGGGTTACAATTTCGGGTACCATCCCTCCCTGACGCCGAAAACAGCGTCACTCTCACGCGAACAGCCTCTGTGCGGGTGACGGACTATTCCCCTATACCTACCTATAGGCATACAACATCTTTATTGAACTCGTATACAAGTTTTACTTTTGAGCAAGAAAATTTTCCATATAGAATTGACCCGCGCCGTACCATTCTCGCTAAAAGCTATTATTTCAAGTTTTCTTCTCTTTCAATAGGTAATGCTATTTGCTTATATCCTTTCATTATCATCATCTCCGGTCATACAAGTCCCATTGTTACGCTCGGGCTAATGGGAGAGAAATCGGCATACTACCACGCTGGTTAGACATGTCCGTATACAGTTTTATATCGAGTTTTTCATCATTTTCTCTGCATAACATAACGCTTGCAATACACACGGGCAACAGAGGGAATGGTGAAGTGTATTAATACCTACTCCGTCACCACACGGCTAAACATATAATCGCCTTTTATGTTACCCGTGAGAGAGGATTATTAGATGAAGGTCATCATGCAGTAGGTACACGCAAAGTTATACATAACAAACTACTACCTTTCCGTGTGGTAACGGAGTAAGAATACAATTCACATCTTGCCCATGGGTGTCGTAAAAAACGACTTGGGGATATAATATGCAATAACATCTATGAAAGAGAAGGGAAACTCAAAATAAAACTCTACACCAACTTGTTTGACCAACATGATATGTACATTAGGTAACTCCTCTACAAATGTAAGGTAATTTCCCTCCTATTATGGGGGAGGCTCGAGTTGGACTCGAGTGGAACGTTTATGAGCTGAAATGATGATGAATGATAATAGAACATGTTATAGGCATTATTTTTAATGTAAGACCACTGCATGCCTATGTTAGTTCTTTTCATTCTCG
This sequence comes from Lymantria dispar, assembly GCA_032191425.1. NCBI lineage: Eukaryota > Metazoa > Arthropoda > Insecta > Lepidoptera > Erebidae > Lymantria > Lymantria dispar. Next base: position 11,089,241 of record CM063440.1, read on the forward strand.
GAGCACACACATATCTAATGCCTTCTTCATTATAGGATGACAATTGATCTACTTACTGTGTAAAGCTGGTTAGATGGATTGACAAAGGCGAAGTATTTCAAGCTTTCTTGAAGTATTTTAGCCTTGATAGTCTTTTGATAAATCCACGGCAAGAAAAATGTTTTAAATATCGCCGTAAGTGTAGAAAAAAAATATTTTTATGTGTATACGAATATATAACACACAGAGAAAACTTTTACTGAAAGATGAAATACTCATTACTCATTGCCGATAGCAATATCGGCTAACATACAAAATATTGGAGCAACAGAATATCGGATATATTAATTATAAATGTAGAAAATTGAGTATTGGCATAACCGTATATTACGGATTTATTTTGTCGTGTGTAATCGTAATTATTTAACAATTTCTACTAGCCGTAATAAATAAAAGAATTAGTAACAATTTGTAAGTACTTAGGTTTCCAGGACACCCACATCATAGATGGAATCCGTGTGGTTGCTGACAGAGCTGTATATATACATATGATAGTGTCGGCGGTGTCTAGGCACAAGATTAATCCCTTGGCTACTACTACTTCCTAGGCACAAAATTAATAATATATATATATATATATATATATATATATATATATATCAATGTGTTAACGGGCTAAGAATAAAATTCACCCCTACTTTGCCCGTGACTATCGTAAAAGATGATTAAGAGATATAATATATATATATAACATCTATATCTACCAAAAGAGGAAAACTCAAAATAAAATCTTATATCAACCCGTTTGATCGGCATAAATTAAGATGTCAATATTTCTTCTATTGTGAAGAAGGTCGCGCCCAGCAATGAAACTAATGAAAGGTATAAGCTGAGATCTATGCTAATACCTATAGCTTTAAGGTTTATAAAAATGATAAATATAATTCAAAATAGAATACTTCATTATTATCAATACTATCATCATTATCATCATCATCAGCTCATACCTGTAGGTATGTCCCACTGTGGTGCACATGCCTTCTCCACAAAAGGAGGCAAATTCACAGATTGTACCACGCTGGTCAGGCGGGTTAGTATTGGATTTTATTTCAAGTTTGTCTCCTCTTGCATAGATGTTATGCGCATATTGTATCCGTCTTCTTTTACGATACCCACGGATAAGAAATGGGGACGATTGCTGCTCCGTCACCGCACAAAAAAGGCGTAATATGGCAGTGTTAAAGGTATGTCTTTAAGACAAAACTGATATTATTTTAATCAATTTAACCCACTGCACTACCTTGCACCTTTTTTATTCACTATAACGCTACATACGCTCTTATGTTTGAAAATAGTAGGTAGGCTTTAGTAATGATAGGTGCCATAATTTGTATTTCAAGTGGAATAATGTAATATAATCTTAGCTATTCTAAATAATATGAAGTATTATATTGTACCAATTAAAATCCTTAATATTTTCAATATTCCCTAAAAGCAAATGTCATTATTTTAATAAACTTTCTTTTTAAAGATAACCTGTGATAATGATATTTATTGTCAGTTGATAATGTTTTTCTTAAAGGCAAATACCGTAAAAACTTTCCCTGAAGAGATACAAGCCGAGGTCTGCAAACTTCACATTGAGAATTAACATCTTCAAGCGTAGGTAGAAATGAAATTAACAATATGTACACATTTCAAAGAATAAATACTAGAAGTTGTTACAGTGTATTCTACTTGGATCACGAAATACTTTTCACATTGAATTCATAATAATATTCACGGTTAGGTAGTATCATACTTATATCAAATAGCTAAGCCAAATTCTGTAGCAGAGCCCGGTTATTTAAATGACTATAGGTACACCCAATAAGTTCTCGAACGAAGGACTTATCTTTGTTTGAAAAAAAATATGTATCACATTGTGGTAGAATAATATTTATATACGAAAGTACTATTTTGCCGACAAATCCAAGCAATATTACAGTTCTAAGAATATTTCTGGAGTACCTACTTAAGTACTTCTTATTTAAGCTAGCAAAAATCTAGTAGGCTTATTCGTGGATTTAATTGTACCTATAAGAACAGAACCACCACAACCAACCTCTGTTAAAAACCGTTTATGCTTTCAAAAATGACTGTATTTTATACCTTTGTTTTTTCAGGAATATGGTCCATTCACATCCCGCCTAACGCGGCGGCGGCGGTAAGGACGGCTTGCAACTTCATAGCCTACCCTATATTATCTGTAGCCATTTTTTCAGGCTACTGATCCCGTTGTTTTGTACCTTTTATTGGAAGCAGGCTATAGTGTAGTCACACCCCGTACGAACCGTCCGGGGCCAAAGAGACAGCGGAAAGTAATCATAAATCATTGCCTCCTTCCTCAAGGCTATTATAGTAGACAAACCAAGGACACAAATAAAAGACATCACTTTGAAAAGGAAAGGAAAACTAAAATTCTATAGATCAACTCATCTGACCATTGGTATAGTAGGCCAATCTTTATAAGAGGAGTCTTGTGTACAAACACGAACTTCATAGTTTTAAAAATAAAATGTACCTTTACATGAATTTTTAAATATGCCCAAAATTTTTTTCATAAACATACGTATGTACCTAATTTCGTTTAATACCTTATCGAGTCTATCGCTCAGTTGTAGATGTACCTACCTGTAGATGTACCTAAGTAATTCAAAATAATTCATGAAAAATATCAATAACTAGATAAAAAAATATCAATTTAAATGTTGCAGAAATTTATATAACAGTTAAAAATATTATTATTGCTTTTTTGAAATTATTTAATTAAAAATATATCTACTACACTATTCTGTACTACTACATTATTATAAGACATAATGCCTTAAAATAATTATAATTATATAACATGTTCCTTTAATATATATATATATAGTTATGTGATAGTTACCTTATGTTACGGCTAATATTTTATGCGATCCTGAGAGTTTAAGTAGGGATTTGGATTGAATAGTATCGGCAAATGTAAAAAAAATACCTACGTATTATATGTAGGCAAAATTTATAGAACCATAAAATAATAGACAAAATATGTAAAGGTAAGAATGGTATTTATTAGTAAGTATTATTTTATTATAATTAATTACCGTTGTATTCAAAATTAAATTATTAAAATTGGGGCAAATGTAACGCGGTCACCGAGAACCTCTCTGAATCCTCAAGATATATTTTATAATTAAGTTCATGTATGAGAAAAAAGGAGTTTCAATATGCAATTAAGGTCATAAGACATTTCATATATATTTAAACAAAATATAAACTATAATCACAAAATATATTAAAGTTAACAAATTATATAAAGTTAGCAAAGTTGTAAAAATAAAAAATATAATTAAGATATAGTACCCAGTGCATCGTTCCCCTCTCCTCGTATACTCCCATCTGGGGTTCAATTGTTTCGTTTGCTATTTTCGAATGTATGGGCCTCTGCCCCACAACACTGCAGCACTCACTCGCGGGACATGCGTGCGTCGCCCGCCGCAGCCGATGCGCAACTGACTCTGCTGGAGTTTTGAGCTCCCCACCATAAAGGTGGGCCTGTCACCGCCCAGACGCCAGAGCAACGCCCCTCCCCACTAAAACCAACACCACATTTTTTTTTAAATCTGTTTATGATTTTTTTACACCGCTCAAAGCATTTCAGAGCAATAAACACTTGCAATTTTTTTCCATTGAATCACTTATACCAAAAAAAATATAGCTACATTTATAAGTTTTATGGTTAATGATTATATTTTAGTTTTAAACTCTTATTATCATAATTATACTTATATAAGAAATTTATGTAGGACATACCTACCGTTCAGTAGCACATTGTATTGTCCATTTTAGTGAATAACCATACGTTATAAAAATAATTGAATTTTCTAAGTAATTTGATTTTTTAGGTAAAACCTATTTTAGGTACCCCATATTGTTTTATGATTAGGTACCTACTAAGTATCTACCTAACTGATGATAACTAATGTTGTTTTTTTAATAAATATGTAGGTGCCTACATCAAATACCTATATAAGTAGATATATTTTACACCGTAAAAAAATACTCTTATAGATATATAAAAAAATAATATATATTTATATAAAAAAATGATATATAAAAATATAAAAAAATACTCTCTATACCTAATTCACTAGTACCTTTGTATCTAAGTAGGTACTCTGTGAAAAAAAATACACTAGTTGTGTTCTTATATGACTTGTATCTACTCTGTGAAAAAATACACTAGTTATTTATTTTTTTGGGGGGTGGGTTGTGGTCGGTGCGCTCCTCGCACCGCTCTGTCCGAGGCGACAGAGAGGCGTAAGCACGCAGTCCCGCAGCTCACCCGCGATGCACGTCGCCTTCGTCGTTGGGCCGACCACCGGAGCAGGATGACTTGACGTCAGTGGTCGACCCGACGGAATACCCCCTATTTGGGGTACCCTCCCATCGACCGACGTCCCCCCCTTGGGAAGGATGTCGGTCGTTCCTCACGCGGTCGGCTTCTCAGCAGGTGACGGACTAAATCCCCGCTCCGCCACCTCCATCCACGAGGTCACTGCCTCGCAGAAGGCTGCGACAGCGTCCCAGTTCTTACTTACTTAGGTACCTACTTTAATCTAGTAGTCGACATAGATTCAGCCCAAAGGGAGATCACGACCCTGATAACCCTGCCCCTGGATCATCTCTGGCTATATTGCAGTCTCCAATTGTGTGACGCAACCTCAATAACCAGACCATAGATGAAGAAATTGAAAAAAACGCCATGCTAAATGAAATGATCTTGGACAAATATGCAGTGATGCATTAAGCATAGGCAACAACGCTAAATAGTGTTTTTTAAAGACACCTGCTTTCTACAAAGAACAATCTCCTGTATTAAGAGATAGAAATGATATAGGGAACCACATGGCGATATTCTTTAACATACAATTTCATTCAAGAAATTAAATCAAGTGAAGCATAACATGGATAACAAGTGCATAAATACATAATATTCGAAACTCTACAATGATTCCAGCCTGCTTAACATTCAGATGATATATTAGTTTTATTTTAAATACAGGTTCACAAGATATTAGGTCTTTACCTATGAAATTGCCGTTATGTATGAAAAAAATTAAATGACTTTTTTTCATGTATTTTTTATTTGTATTAATCGAAGTAATCACCCACGCAATCAATGCATCTTTGCCAACGCAGCGGCATTTTATTGATGCCCTTCTTAAAGAAATCAGCTGGACGGGAGGCAACAAATTCTTCAAAGGCATTTTGTACTGCCTCTCGAGCATTGAATTTCTTTCCCGCCAAAAAGTTATCCAAATTCTGGAAAAAGAAGTAGTCTGTAGGCGCAAGGTCTAGTGAGTAAGGCGGATGACGAAGAGCTTCCAACCCCAGTTCTTGCAACTTGGAGACCGTCTGCTGTGCAGTATGAGGTCGCGCATTGTCGTGCAAGAGCAGCGGAGACGAGCGATTGACCAATACTGGTTGGAGATGTGCCAGCTTCTCCATCATTGTGTTCAGTTTTTCATAGTACACATCTGCAGTAATGCTCACCTCGTTTGGTAAGAAGCTGTGATGAATCACACCGGCGCTAGACCACCAAACAGTGACCATCACTTTTCTAGGGGTAAATTTTCGTTTAGAGCATTGTTTAGATGCTGAACCAGGATCCAACCAACTTGCTGAGCACTTGCGATTATCAAACAGAATCCATTTTTCTTCGCAAGTAACAATGCGTTTCAAAATTCCTTCATTTGTGTGTTTGCTGAGCAATGCAAGGAATGTCTCGACGCGTACTTCGCGCTGGCGATCATTCGTGGGGCACCCATTTGTCAAGCTTTCTTACCTTGCCAATTTGACGCAAATGGATCAATATTGTTTTGACGAACGCTGACTGAACGTCGAAAGCTGCTGCTAATTCAGCAGTAGATTGTGTATCATTGGCTTCCACAATCGCCTTTAATTCGTCATTGTCGACCAAAGTCTTCGGATGACCGCCAGGTTCATTTTTCAGGTCGAAATTTCCAGAACGGAAGCGAGCAAACCAATAACAGGCGGTGCGTTGGTTTGTAGTGTTAGCTCCGTAAACGTCGTTGATGTTGCGTGCCGCTTGTGCCGCGTTGCTGCCACGACGATACTCATATTCCATAATTACTCGAATTTTTAACGTATCTATGATGACGGAAAAGATTGAAATGCGATGAAAACGTAACACTTATCAATAAACAAATGACTACTTTTGGAAAATGAATTCCATGTTTTAAAATAAAATTTATTTGAAATTAGAATTCTTAGCCAAACAAAAATTATTTTGATTTGAAATGGCCAGTACTGCAGAACGGCAATTACATAGGTAAAGACCTATTAGTTTTATTAAATACTATCCAACCCGAATTTCGTACTGCCATAATGTTTTTCGTAAATATCTTTTCTAAATATCCGAATATACCTATAGTTATTACATGATAGATGCGTTTTTGTTATACCACGATTTATAGTGACTTGTATTCTCTTTGACGTTTGATGTCAAGTCCCACGGGAACCCGGTCGAACAGGATAAAAAGTATCCTATGTCCGTCTCCTGATTCTAAGCTACTTCCCCACCTATTTTCAGGCAAATCGGTATAGCCGTTCTTGAGTTATAAATACTGTAACTAACAAGACTTTTTTTATATATATGGGTAGTTCTACAGATTAGGGAATTTTATGGGCCTTGTAGCTCCTTAATTTAGCAATTAAAGTTTTTCGTTTTTAAGTATTAATAAAATTCAACTTAGCTTGTACTGGGACACCGAATATCAACTCGTTTAAATAAAAAATATCTGACAAAAATAACTTCAAATAGGGAAAATTTTCACTTCCCTGTTGGGCGACATTTCACAATTTATTATATGAATCACAATAAAACCTTATAAAAAACGAATTAGTCAAAAATAGTATTATATTTAAGGTAACCATAAGTGCAACTTGCATTTAACCTAAATAGCTCATGTTTGAATTCCCTATTTACATAATTTCTCGATTGCTAAACAAAGGCGACACGATTTTCATATCACTTCCCTGCCACCTATATATCCGTTAAAATCTGTAACAAAACAACTGCTAAGTGACGTTGCCATTCTTACGTTTCAAAGTATATGGTGAACTTAGCCTAATGAAACTTTTGTTTCGGCCAAATCGCGAGTCAGTTAGTCGCAGCTGTGCTGTCATCGCCGGTTGTCCTGTCTGGGCCAGACAAAGTCTCACTCACCTGGTACGTATTTATATAAACTGTGTTAAATATTACTTCGATAATTTGACACAATATTGTTAAAGTTACTTGCGCCCATTAACTGGTAACATTAAATTTGATACCAAATTTATTTCATGATTTTGGTAAAATATATCAAAAATCTCACTTCCCTGTGTATCATTTCCCTGTGTTTACGTACACAGGGAAGTGATAGCTTACCAGGGAAGTGAGATTTTTAATTAATAATTCCTTTAATTTCATAATTAGGATTAAATTAGCTATAAAAATATCGTATATTATTGATAATCATGTAGATCGATAGATATGGTTTACTTGTTTTGTACTAAGGAAAATCTTTCTTACAGAATTCATCATGCCTAAACCAAATAAAACAGGACAAACAGTCCAGTTAGGTAGATCCAATTTCGACAAAGAGATCAACCGACGAATCCAACTCGGTTAGGCAGCGTTCGGGAAACTTAAGAGGATCGTGTCGTTGGATGCAGGCAACACAGGACCATATGAGGGAGGCCTACGTCCAGCAGTGGACGGCAATAGGCTGAAATGATGAAACCAAAGAAAAAGACTCAAATTAGAGAAGAAATATTAGAAAAAAAGCGTAAAAATGAAAGAGAACGCCATGCCAGAATAAAGAATGATCCGACAAATTTGGCCGCTTATAAAGAAAAAGATAAACAAAAATATTTATAGGGAAGAGCTATGGGGGTAATAAAAATAATCAACGAAATGACAGACCGTGAAAAACGTCAATGCAGGCAGTCGTGGAGAGCTAGATCTTCTAAATACTACAAGAAAAAATGCGCCGCTAAAAAGGCTTCTGAAGATTTTATGAGAACTAATACATCATTGAGTTTATGTGAATAAGTCAACAGACATGATTGACCTTATGAGTGTCTTTGGACTGAATACTGATGATCCTGATGAATGGCTGGAGATGCCCGGTATAGATACTAATGAATTGTTTCCAGTCAAAGAGTCGCGTCGAGGGAAGAAGAGCAAGATTAATAAAAATGACACTTTAATAGAAAGAGATAAGAATTGGAGAGAGAAAACAAAAAGAACAAGTAACGAAAAGAGAAGCAATCTAAATGAGACAAAAATAATTAAGTTAAAGTCAAACAAGTCAGTAAAAGGGATGAAAAAGAAGTAGAACGAAAGTGGATCATATGGTTGTTCGTGTGTTTTTTGTGAAGCTTTATATAAAGAAGATACAACTGGTCAAGATTGGATCTAATGCATCATGTGTCATCAATGGGCGCAAATAAATTGTATTAAAATCGATCCTATCTCATGTACATGCTCAGAATGTTTGCCAGATGGAGATTTTATAGCGTAGATAGATTTAAGACTTTCCATTATTGTACTACTTATGACCCGTTATTATTAAGTTGATTGATTTATAACTTTATTAGATCTTTAAAATGAACGTTTATAAGACTGTTCCCATTCTAAAACTATCTGTTATGCAATTTTAGTTTAAAGTACTTAACTGTTAACGATTATATTAAGTCGTTTAACGACAACATGATCTCTCTAAATGTGATTATAACTTAAAAGATAAATAAAAAGTGCCTATTGTGATTGAAAGTCTGAGATACATACTTGTACTTCGATACCTAGAGTTTATTGTTAAATTAATAGTGTAATTTTATGATGCACATAGAAGTTATAATGCGTTGCTTCTTTTTGATTTTTGTAATAAAGAATAATATAGACCTTAATGCAACTTTCAATTTAATTTTCACTTCCCTGTACATGTTCTCACTTCCCTGTCCATTAAAAATAGAATAACCGCTACAAAATTGATATTAATCATAATTTTGTCTGGCGCGTTAAAGAATGGATATGTTGTAGTAAATCCTTGGTCTCTATTCTCCTGTTATATCAATTAACAACAAAAAAAGGAGAGTCACTAAATGGTCCCATTTAATTCCACCGTGAGTAGAACTACCCATATATAGATTATACAACTAATAATGACGAATAATAGAAACCTATGAATGCAAAGCACTATGTGGATTTAGAGACAGAGATGAACTGTGGGCTAAGCAGTATAATTGTCAACAAAGTTATCGCATTGTTATTGATATGTGAATTGAGTGTATGATTTAGAGCAGCGCCTCTAGCGTGCGCACATGAAATAAATTTCGGTAATTTTTGCTTCTGCTAGTGATCTTTCCAGTACACAATTAATTCATAAGCTCAGACTCTTTTTAGTCATCTATATTAGCGTACAATCTATTCAGACCACACCATAGGTGTTCCATATACCTACTCACTCGCACAGGCTTAAGATCAGTCTGCCATCGCTCTACTCAGCTCACAAAAACATCTTCCGGAAGACTATTCAACAATCCACGTAAAATCCTATCGATAAACTGGAGTGGATCCTGCTAATTAGTCACTGGGACCCCCAAGATGCATTTATCTTACGGATCAACCTCCTATAAACTAAAGTATATCTAGGTAATTACTATATATAAGCTGTTCTTCTTATTAAACGATTCCTTTACTTGCATATATTGATCTGTCTATTTGAGTCTATTTGAATATTGATTAGCTTTATATTGACTATAGCCTTACAGACTACTTTGCTGGATTTCAATCCACATTCTGTTGTCTTCAAATCCACCACCTCAAAGGCAGGATGGCATCATCTACTTTCGGCATCCATTAATTTAGTGAGTTTCGTTTTCAACAGTGATTCTCAAGATTTGTATCTTTTTTTTTTCTTTTTTGATGGTTTAAGTTCTGGGCATACCCTGTCCGTTCCCTCCGATTGAAGGGTGGTGTACGGCCCCACAACGTACCGTATTCCGGCCCCATAACGATTGGACCCACCACTAGTACTAATTCCTTAACATCCGTGGCTGACCTGGCACCCCTGAGTTTGTCCCCAGCACCACGTGCTTTTATGGTCTGTGTCATAGCATCTGAAGGCTTACATATTCATGTGAGGCAACCCGTAAAAATTATGCATACATGATCATATAACGGCAAAGATGATATCTCATCTTTATAGTTCAATTAATAGCAATAATTTCTTTGATAGTCGTTAAATGTTATACAGAGTCCAATATATGTACAGTCTGTCTTTATACACATGAATAAGCTGGTTGAAATTGGCTATGGAATTGAACGCAAGAGTAAATGGCAACTTTCCTAAGGACAAAAAGAATTATCCATTATCTTAATATTAAACACAAAAGCTCTTCAGTGAAAATTAATAATTATAAATACCAGAATTCGTTAAGGGTATAAAATCGGGAATGCTGTTTTGCGATGATACTTTTACTTGATTCCTTGAATTAAAATTTAACACTAGTATTATTTTTATAATGTGGAGGCTCACATAAGATTAATATGCTACAAATCTGTCTCAGAGGATATAATCCTACCTGAGAATGTAAAACAGGAAGTGAATTTTGCTTTGATATTTTTCACCTTACAACAACAATAATGAAAAACCTGTTTAACGAGAACATCACACATGACTATAAAGCGATCGAAATCGCGGGTAAAATCTATTCGAATATATGAATTTCAGAATAGTATGTAATTTCAAGTTGAAAGGTATCTCTATTTATTTCATTCAACCTTACAAAAATTCAAGTTTGGGAGCTCACCGCTAGCTCTTTAAATTCAAAATCATTTATTATAGGTAAATGAACTCAGCGGAGACACTTAACATATTTCTAATTGTAATTCAATAAACTACTACCACTAGGTACTATCGAAACGTGATGGCCGTTGTGTCTTCACAATCTGGCAAATTCAGCTGACTTTACTTTTAGGTACTATATCGTTTCAATTGCTCTTCAAATCTGCTACCACTTCAAATACCATACCTATGTATATGTAACGAACAACCTCTCTGGCACTGTAACAGCCTGCAACCCCTATTAGCAACCATTTCTAAATAAGCAACCGTATTTCAACATATAGATAATAATATTATTTTTTGCAAGATTTATTATTTAGAAAATATAATGATTTTTATCGAAAATATCAATTAATAATATTTGGGTTAAAAATATCAGCGCCCACTTTCTGATTGGCAACCTACCTAAAATGTCTTCGTCTTTATTTTAAAATGGGGAAAAGGGAAGAAAGATTCCCCACTATTAATCAACCTTAAGAAAAAAAGGAATACGGGGTAGGATCAAGAAAGAATAGGATATAAGGAACTCTTCTTACGCCTATATGAGGCACTGCCTTCAAAAATTTCACATGCAATTTTATGCAACCTTCTAATATAGATTCGACACATGTTGCGCCTCTGGACGAGACATTCTCAGGATGCAGCATGAGTGTTAAAATAATAATGGATTGTCAGCATACTCATCATCATCATTTCAGCCTGTCGCCGTCTACTGCTGGACGTAGGCCTCCCTCATGTTAGGCCACAGAGTGCGGTCCAGGCCGCTTGCATCCAACGACGCCCAGCAACTTTCACCAGGCGTCGGTCCACCTAATGGCGGTCGTCCTATACTGCGTCGTCCGATACGTGGTCGCCACTCGAGAACCTTTCTACCCCAGCGGTTGTCGATTCGTCGAGCGATGTGGCTTGTCCATTGCCCCTTCAGCGTGCTAATTCTTCGTGCTATGTCAGTTACACCCGTTCTTCTGCGGATTTCCGTATTTTGGATTCTACCTCGCAGAGAAATCCCGAGCTATCCGTTCCATAGCACGCTGGGCGACTTTGAGCCTTGTTAAGAGGCCTACATTTAGGGACCAGGTTTCCGTGCCGTAAGTCATCACTGGTAACACACACTGGTCGTAGACCTGTGTTTTCAGCATATTATTCATACATTTATAATAATATATAAAATTTGGTTATATTTCTTACACAATTTGACTAAATCTATATAAATGGAATAATCTTGCAGATGGATCTAGTATGATACAGTAAAATGTAATTAACGCAATGTACATAGTATAATTTAATTTTTCATTTCTAAATATGTTATCATAACGAATATTCATTAAATTGGGATATTGCACGAACGTCGTTTTTAGGGTTTATTTGGCAATAGTAAATGCGAATCCAGGTTTTATCCTATAATAATAATAATCACAAATATATTTTTATTTCTGCGACATGGTCCCGGGTAGACCCCTCGACTGTTGCCATTTCTTTCTATTATGCTTTCAGCATCTAATCTCTGCCAGTTATCCTTTGTATTTCATCGACACAGTGGTCTTTCGTTCTCCATCTACCCCTTTTTCAGTAGTAGGTACTAAATATACTATACTATAGGCCTATTCAGTAACACGTTTAGTCCATCTTATATCTCAGATTCATGTTATGTATCCTATTACATTTTTTTAATTTTTGCTGGCACGATGTCTTTCTTGAAAAACTCACGAAAAACGTTAGTTACTACTAGAATACTAAGGATATCTGAATGCTTGCTTGTGTTAACAAGCAAGCATTCAGATATCCTTAGTATTCTTTTCCAAAAGGTGCTTATGTAACTATTTAAGCCTAATGCCCTAAATAACGGTGTTTCTTCAAATCTAATGCCATAGGCAATTATCAATATAGCCACTTTTTGACGTACCTACACTACGAATTTCATAATAAAAGTTTTTAATTAATTAGATTTATTTTAGTTAATTTATTAGTTTATTTATATATTCTAATAATATTGGTGATATTAGAAATTTAACATAAATAATTTCAGAGTTCCCATAACTAAAATTGCACGTTTACATTTGACTTAGCGTTCACACTGAACTCTGTCACAGAGCGGAGAACTACAGCATAAACTTTGCAAGAAGATATTACATACTAAATTTGAAATTTAAAGATAGCAACATGACACATTCCTTGTTCTTTAACAGACTCGGACTACGGATTAATGATTGAGAGTTATTTTTCTCTGGGTCAAAAGGCCCACATAATTATGTTAATGAACCGGTACCGCAAATGGAGCGAAATGAACCATATACACCATGTTAGGTAATTGTTCTTCCATGTTAAATACTTATGTAATGGATATTCCTCCTTCTTTGTCTTTGATATCCAATATAGCCAGGCAAAATACCTAAGAAGGAGGTGATGTATTGTTAGGACCTCACCATAGAGAACATATAAGAAAGGCTTATTCTTCCTAATATTATAAACTAATATTATAAAAGCGAAAGTAAGTTTGTTTGTTTGATTGTTTGTTTGTTTGTTACGCTTTCACGCTTAAACCACTGTACCGATTTCAAAAATTATTTCACCAATGGAAAGCTATAATATCAGGGAGTAACATAGGCTATATTTTATCCCGGAACTACGCGGGAAAGGCCACTGCAATCGAAGTGAAGCGAGGGCGGGTTGCTAGTTATATACCTAATAAAACATTATTTATTTAAATAATCAGCACTATATGGCACTCTTGTACTACATTTTTTAAAATACTATATCATCATCATTTCAGCGTATTGCCGTCCTGCTGGATGTAGGCCTCCCTCATGTTACGCCACAAAGTGCGGTTCTGTGTCGCCTGCAATGACGCCCAGCAACTTTCACCAGGTCGTCGGTCCACCTAGTGGAGGGCGTCCTACACTGCGTCATCCGATACGTGGTCGCCACTCGAGAACCTTTATTCCCCAGCGGCCATCGGTTTGTCGAGCGATATGGCCATATAAATACATAATATTTATAACATTACAGATTAATATATCACAAAGTTTATCTATACATAACGTAGATATATGATAAGAAAAACAACGCAGCTGTTATTTTTTTTTTAATATAACAAACACTCGGAACAAAAACTATTCTCATCGCAGGGTGCTTAACCGAGCGGTCGCCCTTGAAATTAGCGCCACTACCAAATAACCAACTTTATCATCACAATTATGCCTTTTACATAACTTTACATATTTAGCCTCAGATAAAATAATGTATAATATTAACATAATATACGGGCAATGATCATTTTAACAATGCAGTATAATTGTTCAAAGCAAATATAGAAGATTCAAAAAGATAAAATGATATTTAAAGGTTATCATTAAGTAGATAAGAACAAGCTCGATTAAAAATTTAAAAACATTTGCGAATAAAATGATTTAATGCCAGTCTGCTATTATTCAATGTCGAAGAAATTTACTCTAATTTATATGCATTTAGTACTTCTTATTCATGAATATATCAGCGCAAACATTTAGTGCCAGTCTGCAGCAAATCATATATCTAAACTAGTAACTCGTCCTTACCTGCCTTACCCGTGTAGTTACCGCTTAGTAATACTGTGATAAAATATAGCGTAAGTTACTTCTTATATAAACAGCTACCTGGTAGTAAAATATTATAAAAATCGGTCCAGCCGTTTTGAAGATTACCCAAAAAATCAGACAGACAAAAAAATTTAAACCGGCTTTTAGGCATTGGTATCGTACAAATAACCGTATCAGCATGAAAAAACCTCATTATTTTGACATTACAAACAAATACTTCAATTTTATTTGTATAGATTATTAAAATTAACCCTGTATGTTATTGCAGGGTATTAATTATTAACATTTCAAGAATTTCGACCCAATAATATTTTAATGGATACACAAAGACCACAATCCCAAATCCCATCAATTTGTGTTGTCAATAATTCTTGGTTGTCTAACAGCCATCATTAGCCTGCCCTATTCCCACGCTAAAGGGGGACGGCACAACATGATATTAACTTCCATAGACTCCTGTCAGCCGTAATTTCTGCACGCACTGCTTTCATACGCATATCCTCATTCACACAATCTATTTCCTTTTGAATCTCCCTCCATTCTTACGTCCATCCACAATCTTTATATATATATATATATATATATATATATATATATATATATATATATATATATTGTGTACGTGTGTATGTCACTGAACTCCTCCTAACCGCCTGGAGCGATGTTGATGCAATTTTTTGTGCATGTAAGGGGATTCGAGAATGGTTTAGATTTACAATTGGACACGGTAGGTGGCGCTATTTTACTTGAACAGAACAACGTCTATTGGGTCACCTGGTTATAATATATTAATAAACATCCTTGCCTTTGATCCTTCCTCGTCATGTCTCCATATCAAGACAATCTCACACTTCTAATCTTCTCTATCAGTGGAGCCACTTTCAGGTTGCCCCTAATAAATCACGTCTCAATGATCTTTTTAAAGCTCAATATTCAGATCCACACATAGCGTTAAGTCTAATGACACTTGTATATTTTCCCATAAGTTTAAGAGACCCGTGCATCACAGATTATTCCTGAGACCTGTCCTGTCACCATTTCATTCATTCTGCTTTCATTCATTCTGCCATCGTTTTAGAGAAGGGTCTTAAATTGGAGCCAACTGGGAGGACATGTCTAGGGCAATGTGGGAGAATTGGGAAAATCCACCGTAGTTCGAGAACAAATGTTCAGTCTCGGTGTGGCTGATCTTAAGGTCTACCCTTTTCAACCTCTCACGCCATTTCCCCGATCTGCTCTATACCACAGCTGCCTCCCCTCCGACGAGAACAGAAAACCAACCACCACAATGCTTCATCCAGAGCATCCATCACCAGAAGAAACAGATCAGGGCTGAAAGCCGAACCCTGGTGCCCTACTACCTCATAACTGCATGAGTTGGCGTAAGACAATAATTGCATCCGTGGTTCTCGGTCTCGGCATACAACCAATTTGGTTGTGGGTTATTCTACTTCTTTCCTCGCTCATTACATTCTCTGAAAATTTCTCCTAAATTTACACATGACATGAGCTTTATTTTATTGCTCAATAGTTGCTACATACTTGTACATCACCCTTATTTTTAAAGATGGGCACCAGTGAACTGGTAAGCCATTTATTTGGGATCGACTCTGTGTTACAATTTATCTTATCTTTAAACGAGCAATTCTTGTATATATATATATATTCAGGATCTCGGAAACGGCTCCAACGATTTTGTTGAATCTTGGCATACTAGAGGTTTCGGGTCCAAAAAATCGATCTAGCTAGGTTTTATTTATAGAAAATGTTGTTTTGTCAGTGTTTTTAGCAAAACAAACAATGACATTAAATTTTAAAAGAATATGAATTCAAATTTCGTTGCGATAGCTCAGGTGGGGAGGCGGGCGGTTTTAATTTTGGATTATGTGACATTTAAACAGCGTCGATTCGAATCTCGGTGTTATTATTATTCTCTTTTTGTAGTTTTTTATATAACTTTCATTATTTATTTTTTATTAATATATATCTAAATAAATTCGACAAAAATATTCCGAGCGACGCTCGGTCAACCAGATATTGGAAGTATAAAGTCAGGTAGTACATACATCCGCTTTCATAACCCTCTATACTTCCACAGGTATACTATCTTGGGCAACTGCTTCACCTGTTGCCATATTCTGGACAGCCATTCTTACTTCATCTATACTCACTTCTTTTATCAAACCCAGCCTAATGTTCTCCTCATTTATTATTTTTACAAAATAACTCTTCCAGCTAACTTTAATTTCTTCATCGTTAATTACAATTACTATTTTTTTATATTTAAATGTACAATTTAAATATATAAAAAATGGTACTTCTAACATTCCTTTCTCTCGCTTGCGCTAGAGGGTACAATTCCTACTCTTCATTGGACTCTTGAGACTTTGATATAATCTATCTTTGATCTAGCGATTAGCCCTAGAGATCGCTACATGTTTCTTACCCTTTTTCGTATATTCCACATAGGCTGATCTGTGGGAAATGTAGTCATATAGAATTCCAAGTGGATTGAAAATGTATTCGATACCCCAGATAGCATCATCGCACACAGTGCATGCCCCTCGGTCGTTAATAATGAGGTTGTAGGGTAACCTGGTCTAAGAGTACGCACTTAAGTTACAAAAATTTCTGAAAATAATAAAAATGATGTCTAGAAAATCAACTGTTTTTATTATGTTTATAATTTAAAGATCTTTCACAAAGTAGCATATAAAAAGAAAAATATATGTTAAATCTCTCAAGAAAACAAAAATAATCAGTACTGGGAATTGCGTACCTACTAGATTGGTACCTACTGGGTTGGTACCTACAGCCCTGATCTGTTCCTTCTGATGATGGATGCTCTGATATCAAACGTTCAGGAAGAAGTATTGTGGTGCTTTGTTTTCTGTTCTCGTCGGA
The DNA here is from genome assembly GCA_032191425.1 of Lymantria dispar. Taxonomy (NCBI): domain Eukaryota; kingdom Metazoa; phylum Arthropoda; class Insecta; order Lepidoptera; family Erebidae; genus Lymantria; species Lymantria dispar. The sequence continues at coordinate 11,106,639 of CM063440.1, forward strand.
GAGGAGGCAGCTGTGGTATAGAGCAGATCGGAAAAATGGCGTGAGAGGTTGGAACGGGTAGACCTTAAGATCAGCCACACCGAGACTGAACGTTGTTCTCTAACTACGGTGACTTTTAAAAATTGTACTTTGTCGTTGTTAAGCAATTTAATATATAAAATAATAATAACCTTTAGGCCTGTCGTTATTTCTGGGGTTGAGGGTGGCTCTGGACAAGACGGAGGCCCTCTTGTTCCACAGGCCTGGTATGGGTCCTCCCATCGGCGTATCGATCACCGTCAAATCGGTTTACATTAGCATCCGAGTCCACATGAGGTACTTGGGCCTGGTGCTCGGCGGGCATTGGTGGTTCCAGGAGCATTTCCCTCGCCTTTCTCCGCGGATTGTTGACGCGGTATCCGCCTTTTCTTGGCTCATGCTGAATGTGGGAAGACCCAGCGCTACGTGCCGACGGGTGTACGCGGGGCTCATCCGGTCGACCTGTGCGTAATACCGCGGGTGACTCGACCGGAGATTAGTAAGTCACCAGATAGTCATCCAGAGATTAGAGAGTCATGCAGAGAGGCTGACCGCGCGAGGGCGACTAACGTCCCGGGAGAAGCGTTGGAAAGAGAGGATACCCCGAAGGGTATCCCGCCGCGGACGACAAAGAATTTGGTACCGGTGGTCGGCCCAATGCCGAAAGAGAGGAAATGCGGTGGGTTTTGGGGCCGCGCGCCGCCCTGGACGCACGAAGCGGACGGCGTGTGCGCTGACCATAGCCCACTCAAAAAGGGCAGCTTTTTTTTTTATAGGTGGGCTGCAGTCGGCGCGCCTCCGCACCACTCCGTCCGGGGCGACAGAGGGGCTTAAGCACGCAACTCCCGCAACCCACCCGAAAACCACGTCGCCTTCGTCGTTGGGCCGACCACCGGAGCAGGGTTACTTGACATCAGTGGTCGGCCCGACGGAATACCCCCTATTGGGGTACCCTCCCATCGACCAAAAATTAGTTGTCGGGTCTCGAACTCGAGACCATAGGTACCGCAGTCGAGCACGTTACCACGAGGCCACCACGAGCTTAAAAAAAAGGGCAGCTTGAGGCGTGCTAAATGTGAGTAGAGAACCGGTCCAGATCGATGTAGAGCTCTTCGTTGTCTTTTATGACACTCAAAAGTAATGTGAGGGTTAGTAACTTTATACCATACGTACAGCATCGTAGTAACCACTGTAACAATTACTTAAAGCAGTCGTGCGAACGAACATCTATTGGGTTCAAATACCAACTCTAATAGGGCCCGTTGTCACAATGACCATTAATATTATAAAGGTGTTAATGTATGTTCTGTTTTTACACTTTAAGCACTTAATCGAAGTATGGACTGCATCGTTGTTGCTTATGAGTGGTACTACATAAAACAAAGGCTGTTTTTGAGACCTTCTGTCTTTCTCTATGGGTCGTCAGCGCAGCGTACACTGTATCACGTCTCATCCCCAATCAAGGCAGCTATAACTTATTAAGCTGTACACCGGTATGATGGTGTCCCTAATAATGTCAGATATTGCAGTCAAGATAGTACGCGGTTATCCTACAGGATTGATTGAAACGAACAAGCAGCTTATTCTGACGATGCTTTTCAAGACAAAATAGCAGTGTAATCTGTTGGGCAATAAGATTGATGATACCTTGTTTTATTCGGTATACTGATAGAATAGATTGGTCGACAGCACGAGTACAATATTATTACAGGAAAAATGAAATGCATACATATGGAATTTATCTACTATAGTTATTATAGTGCAGTATTAAAGTTTTTATAATTCTACTATTCCCACAACACATTCTTACCACTGTGAGACCCCCTCACCACACGGTGAGAATGCTCACCATTGTAACTCCTATAAGCCAGGATCCACAATGGTCTTGATATCGAGGTTTGATCCTCAGGCATTCCCGGGAAACGCTTTTAAATGTCTCCCAAGACATTTAAAAGCGTTGCCCGGGACTGCCCTGTTGGGCCCTCAACAAATTTTATTAAAAAAAAAAATCAAAGACTGGGTACCTAATCCAATTTTACACAGTAAGAAAGTCAAGGGACTGGTGCAGGTATCCCTGTTACTGTCACGTATGTTTTTTCAATCTCTTTCTTCGTGTGTTCGAAATGACCCAAAATTAAAATTTTAAAAAGTACAATTTTACAACATTGTATTAAAAATACTAATAATTATGTCAGAAGACGTCTTGAAGTAATAAAGTGTACGATCAAGATTCGCATGAATTAGCGGTCTTCTTATCGCAAATAGTGCCTCCTGAAAACGAAATACTATTTTATTTAGTAAATCCAACTAACAATACAACTAAGTACTTTAAGGTTACCGCATAACTTAGTAATGGCTGAATCAATAGTAGGTAATAGATCTTTGACATATAATTTTTATGACATTAAAGGGATTCCTTCCCGTGTGGTAATGGAGTAAAAATACAACTACCCACCGCCTCCTTCCTGTGGATGTCGTAAAATACAACTAAGGGATGGTATATACAGATAATATCTACATAAGATAAGACAAACTCGATATAGAACCCTATATCAATACATCTGACTAGCACGGTCTAATAGGTCAATTGCCCTACATTTGTGGAGGAAGCAGAGCCCAACAGTAGGACTTATGTGGGCTGAAATGATAAAAGAGAATCCGCTGTAAATACTGAGCAATGTTATATAATTGTGAGCATTAAAATGATTGTTCTCAATATTTTTTTATTTCAAAGGAATAATATGCACGGTCAGATACTAGGTATTTTTCTTTTTATTTTCAGGAATACCATGTCATGGTTACTAAAACCTTTAAGCTTAGTTTTCATGTAAATATTATCACTTTAAAGTCTGTCCATCGGTACGGCAAATCGTCACCTCTAATCACTATTAAAGATGATGATTGCCATACTGTTAATGTTTTCTTTTGAAAATTTTGGCGGCAGATGAAAACGTATGGAAAAGACTGTTTTTATATGTATATATGGGCGCATATCGCCCTCTATCGGCAATATTTGTAAATTGTTGATGTATGTATTATCAATTATAGTTATAAACATGTTTGAAATATTTGCAACTAATATTTAAATAATTATTTGTAGTAACAACACTGCTATTTACCATGCTATGATATTTAAGACACTTTTTGAATGTATTTCTAGAAATCTTTGATTTGTTTAAATATTTATATAATTGATCAAATTAAAATCGATTAGAATTAATGTAATTATTTGTAACCATATTTAGTTGTTTTTACACAATAAACATTGCAATTTATTTCTAAGAGCGCGGTCTGTTGAACAATATATGAGAACAATATTTCCTTTAATTACATTAATGTAAATTGTGTAAAATTGACTATTTAGAATTATGTTAAATGCATTAGAATATTTATCATTATTATTTAGCTATATTCCTATAGTTAAAAATAGTTGTTTTATTTGTTTGTTATAAAAAGTAATTGTAGTTACTAAGACTAGACCGTTTCATTGTAAAGCGGAGGTTATAAAAACATTGTAAGATTAGAATAGAGGACAGTTTTACTTCACTCACTTCTCCAGCAATAACTCTTAATAAATACAGTGATTACATACTCGATATTTTAATATGGACAACCTAATTCCTGGCGCAACGCCGACATATATTTAAAGGACCCCAGCACTTCGTCCACTACACATTATATAAAATGCTATCATGATTAAGTAATATAACACGTTAAAACACTAAGATATTAGATATTCAAGACCACCCTATGAAGTTTTCACGTTTACGCCAAAATCATTTCTTTCTTTTTGGTCCTAGGATCTAAAGAAAATAACACCAAGTAAGACTAAAACACAGTGATCTAGCACCATCTAGTGTAAGAAGCTGGAACTAAGTAAATAACATGATGCCAAAGTGAAGCATAATCATTTGTAACTTGTTTTTATAAGATCAAATTTCGATCTCAATTTTATTTAGGTCACATTTAATAGGTAGCCAGTTATTATTTGAACTAATAAAAACGTTCAGACTTAAATCTGTGGTTTAGTGATGAAAGAAAAGCAGTTAAAGCAGACTCAATTTGATTATGTTGTGAGACTTCAAGCAGACTTTGCAGATTTAAAAAAATACTCGTATGTTTTCTCGTAAATTATGAAATCTACAAAAAATGTTGGACTACAAATAATATTACCTAGAAATAAAAATATGAAATTCTAGAAATATGTATATGGAAGAACAAACAGAACATACCGGTATATGGATAAGATTTCATCATCATCATTCGTCATCATTTCTGCTCATATACGTCCCACTGTAGGCCTCGAGCCTACTATACCGCGCTGGTCAGACGTGTTGGTATAGAGTTTTGTTAGAAGTTTTCCTTCTATTTCATATATGTTATATGCATATTTAATCCTTTACTCGTCTTTTACGACATCCACGGGTGGTGGTAAATTGTATTCTTACTACCGTCACCACACAGAAAATAACACTTGGATAAGATTTGCAATCAGCAAATTATTTTGTCCATAATTTTCTACTAAACTATCGCCTACATCGACCGCGTGGGCGTACCACGTTCTTCTCAAGTGCCATAAGATTGCAAAACCTGTCTGCGAGATCGCCAGGAGAACGGATAGCAGCAACCTGGCAACGGCAACCCGCCTGTCAATCCTGACGATTATGTAATTCTTCTCTACAAATAGGGTTACAATAAAAACAACGGTCTATCCAACTATGTAAACATCGCAGGGTACCTCTGGATGCAGTTGACACTTCTAGATTTTAAGTGGCGTTTTCGTGGAGTATTACAGGGCAATGTATTAATAATCTGTTATCACAATCTGTTTTTATGTTTCCGTGTGGTGAGGGAGTAAAAATACAATTCGCCACCCCCTTTCTTACCCCGTGGATGTCATAAGAGACGACTAAAGGATATTATATGCATACCTATAACGTCTGTGCAGAAGAAGAAAACTCGAAATAAAACCCAACCGGTGTCACCAGCGTAGTATAGTAGGTCAATATCCCTTCTATTACGGAGGAGGCTCGAGCCCAGCAATGCGATGTATATGAGCCGAAACTATAAAGGTGATAAATTGGCTGCACAGATAGCGTAGTGGTTAAGATACCGATCCACAGTGCAAGTGTCACCAGTTCAAATCCTATGCGAGACAACACTTCGTGCTAGCCACAATTTATTGTCCTGAGTCTGGATGTAATTTGTGTCCGTTAATTACCTAAGTGTATGTTTGTAAAGTCTCCTAATACAAGGATTATCTTCTTAGTGCAGGGTGTTGTCTTTAAAAAAAGGGTTTGTTATATAATAACACATAGCTACGCAACCATCCAATTTGTGTCAATGTGTGTGTGCGAGTGTATGTATTTTTTTTAAAGACAACACGCTGCATAGTTGCTAATCAGTGCAGGTTCTTTTAACCTACAATGTGCTGAGATGAAGACGTTTTGTGACGAGCAACAATTCAATTGTTATTTTTCTAAGAACTTGTAATATTGTTCGACTCAATAAATAGACTTTCTTTCTCTTCTTTCTTTGTTTGTACCCTATGAAAATAATCCTTTACACCCAGACTCAAAACAAAAGTTTGGGTATCACACAAAGTATTATCCTCTATGGGAATCGAACCACGACATCGGCACGATAGACCGACATTTTAACCACTAGTCTACTACGCCATATGTGCAGACAGTTTTATAAACTCATTACGTAATTTATTTATTGTTTAACATAGATCTAATCTATAGTGTTCTGTCCAAATCAATTACCATCCCAAGGTTTTATATGGGGAACGGTGGTGCTGTAGGGATAATAGGCAGCATTAGTCCCACTGAGATTCTCCTCATGTGGTTGGAGCCAGCAGTTCGCCCAACAGCAACAACTCAACATGTGCTTCGCAGGGTCTTCCGATGGTATCTTGTCGGTCTTGTAATGTAGCCAGCCGTACCATTGGGCCGTAATCTATTTAATGATATAAAATTTACACATACATATTATTGATCAAACCATTGATTTGGTTCACTTAAATTTATACATCCACTTTCTAGTTTCATTAATAAACTAATTTTGTGGGAGAATCATAGAATAGACAAATTTGTACTTAATAGTATACTTTTTTTATAAAATAACTATCTAATATAACATCTCTCTCCCTCTCTCTGTATCTTTCCTGATAAACTTCGAGATAAGTAATTGTGACAGTATACCTAAATACCTACCAAAAATCTAAACGAAAGCTAGTGATGCTAAATTAGCTTTAATTAGCACGTAACTAATTTTGCTAGGTACAATTAAATGGCTTTATTTAGATTTTTCCGGGTGATGCCGGAGTAAAAATACGATTCACCATCCCTTATGTTGCCTGTGGTTGTCGTAAAAGACGAGAAGGGATATATTATGTATACAGCAAGAGAAGAAAAACTCTAAATGAAACCCCATACCAGTCTGACCATGTGATATAGTATGTTAATTTTACTATGCTCATCAACCCTTTATTTCTTATCGGTAATCGTAAAAAACAGATAAAGGAATCAGTTAATTTCATTAGTTAGTTAAAAAAAAATGGTCCAATAAAAATCTAGAATCTGTGCCGGAGTTCAACAGTATTTGTGTTGTTGAAAGCATAAAACAAGTTGAAAATCAGTAGTCTTATATGCAATTACCTACTTAAACCAGTCTATCCATACATATAAGATACAATCATCAAATAATAGATTTATATCTACCTTTGGCAGTTCACGAGTTTTGTTTCACAAATTAAGCTTACGGTAGTCTTCGACCATCTTGTGAACTCTACTACGTATTCAGTGGCGTAACTATACCATCTGGGGCCCGTGGCAAAATTCTTTGATGAGGCCCTATCAGCAAGAATCATTAATTTATATACGTCACGTACAATCAGATTTCCTAAAAAAAAAAGCTCATCGAAAACATGATTGAGACTCGAGGCGCTTTGGGCTGGGGCCCTCTCGGGTCGGGGGCCCGTGGTATTTTGCCAGCTCTGCCACCCTATAGTTACGCCACTGTACGTATTCTCACTTTCTCTAGCTTTGCTAGAATCGCATCGAATGCTCATTCTAATTGAAGTGTAGATATGAAATGTGATTTACCTGAGAAGCATCATATTCCAATTTTATATTCGGACTGTATTCTACCCATCGACTGCGGCCTATCATGTAGTATTGGCTCTCGTAATATTTGTGACCCCAAGCATCAGTGCCTACCAACGTACCTGACTGGAAGAAACAATACAGAATAATTGAAAATTGTCTATTAAATAAAACTTCGCGCTAACTACCTATATTTTTTTTTATATTATGTCTGGGGGGGATATAGTCGCCGGGCTGGCCACGGAGATCGAGATATTTGACCAATGATCAGCCTAATGGCGTTGAAGAGGGAATACGATAAGTTGTGGGGTCGCGCACCGGACGGATTGGCAGATTATGTCCATACCATAGCCTGCCAAAAAAGGGGGAGGTATTCGATCTTAAATCTTATGACTTTCTATTGAAAATATTGGATACTCATGACAGACAAACGTTTGGTATTACAAACCCATGATAGACAAAACTAATATTATCAGCTGTTTTCGAGGCAATTGACACAGCCGCTAAAATTTATTACCTATTTAAGGTGGGTGGACCATGGATGGCCACTCAAACGAATAAACAGTTTTTATTCGTAAATTACAGAATAAATTAAACAAACTAATTATTAATTAACACTTTGTTTTATTGTGTAACATGTAAATTACTTTCTTTTATTCTAGATGTAATTATCATACATTAAATTGACACTTTTAATAAGCTCTTTCAAACGGCCTTGCAAGGAACAGGGCTTCATACAAGGCCAATATTATAAATCAGTTGTTTAACTTAACACTAGAGTTGTAATAATCAAAATATTTGCTTTTACTAAAACTATATAAAAAGCTCTTTCATTTAAACGAAACAATAAATGCTTAACATATAATAATCTACTTTAAAAAAATCACCGATCATTGCATGAACAACATCGTATAACTAAGAATATATTAATAGAAATTATTTAAAAATTATAGTAAGGAGTATTATATCGATAAAAAATAAGTTGCCAATGTGCTTTAGAACGAAATTATAAAAAAAAGAAATTACCCATAATGGCCTTCTTAGGGGTCCGTTCTTTGTAAGGCATAATGTTCCTAGGAAGGCCAAACTGATAATTATGTGATATTGTGACATACTTTTTTATATTTAATAAAATAATAGATATTAACTACTAACAACTAATTTCTCTAATTATAACGCACTTATAATGACACTTGCCAATCTTGTAGTCAGGCATATTTAAAATCAACCATTCCTACGATTACCTATAATATGAAAATATAAGAAAATAACAACTTAAGTTTTGAAACAAACTTATAAACTAAAAAGAATAATAGTTTTGGATATTTAATCACAATCTGAGCCTAAAGATATGAGATATTTTAGTGAGATTAATACACTCCTCGTGATACTAACTTTGACCTTGGCTACATCTGCTTGCTTTGGTTGCCTCATGTCTTCGATTCCACACTCGCAACATGCGCGATTTCTTTTCTTGACCTTCTGCACTTTCCTTCATCTCTATTTTCAATCTTTTGTTGGTTTGTTGTTCTATGTCCCCTAGCAAGGCCATCTGTTATGATTGATTGGCTTTTTTGATTGGCCTTACAAGGAACCACCGGCTTTCATAGGAAAATTACCGATATTTTAACTCCAATCGAAGCAAAATTATTATTTATAACAAAGGGTCATAACAAAGCCTTACATAAAAATTTACAGTTTACAAAAATATGATAATAATAGGACATTTACATAAAAATGACTTTGCTGTGAGCGGCAATTACAATTTTAGCGCCGTTGACTAAAGTCTACAAAGATAGGGACACTACGAACAAAATAGCGACGCGAGTAACTCGCCGCCGCGTCTGCGTGATTGAAATTAATGGATCTTAATATGAGTGGAAGGAATTTGTCAACACATGACAGGCACTATGGCTTTTTTACAGTTGGCCTTCAAAGGAGCATGGCCTTCAATGGTCCACCCACCTTATTTGAAAAACATAGACATAAAATCCTTATACCTAAGCTATTAAAACTGCAACTGGCTTCACTACAAAGTTTATACAAGTTATAAGCTTCTTCTCTCAGTACATCTTCAGTTTTTTTTACCTTACCTTCAAAGTATCATATCTCCAAAGCTTCATGATTGAACCACTTATACCGCCATTATCTTTAATGATCTTCAGTGCCCGAGCGCATTTATCGAACGGTATTATACCCATTATTAATCACTACAATCGCAAAATTAATATGTTATAAGTAGCAAAACAACATTTTGTTTGAACGAAACAAGGAATTTTATTCAAATGTCATAATTTATTTTCAATAAAGATTTTAGAGCTAAAGATATACTACCTCTATAGTAGTATAATTTTATGTATTATACGGTAGGGGAGACCTAGGATAGTTGTGACCATTTTTATATAAAAAAACATATCTCAATATAGAAATATGCCATGATTTTGAACTCTTTACCCTACTGTAGTTCAGTTATTACTCTTTTAAAAACAGTCATCAACTTCCAAAAAAGATGCAAGGTTTCTGAGAAATTCCACGTAAAGTGAAACTACTCCCTTTGTCACAACTCTCCTAATACCGAGGTAAATTGTGACAAGTACCAAGGTAAGTTGTGACAGCCGTGTGTACATAAAAATACTTTCATATGAATTATAAACAAAATACGCATTGTTTTGCAGAAAAATACTTTAATTGTCCATTTTGGCATAATTTGTGGGAACTAAAATAATATTTAATATTAACATAACAACAATTATTTTTTTTATAAATAATTTTAGTAGGTACATATTATTACGAGATCAATGGTTTTAAAATTAGTGAAAAATCTTAATTTAATCTGATAAACAATTATGAAACAGTATCTAGTAATTACAGACGTACCTACTGCAGTTCGCCTCCTGTGCAATCTTCATAAGACCAACTTTTGTATTCCAGGCACTAAACCCACTTCTCATTCGATCTGCTACTGGCATAGGATTCAAGGTAGCATACGCAAAAATAATCATTTTCTGCATCTTCTTCAGGATCTTCTTTCGCAACATCTTCACTTTTCTTGTTGTTCTTCTCCTTAGTTTTTTAGGTTTATTTTTTTCTTACCTTAGAACAAGTTTTTACACTTTTTAAGTTTCTACTATTTCCATTTCATCGACGTTCCAAATAACTTCTGCATTTAATATTTTCTTCCTCTTCCGTAAATACCGTTGGACTAGCATAACCCATAGATGCAGCCATGTGAGTTTCTTTATCTTAGAAAGCCTGTTTCTTCTTTATGTATCTTTGCAGAGATATATTGTTGAGATTGTAAGAGGATGCGGACTTTGACCTCGTAACATAATTTCTTAAAGGCTAATTCATAAACGACGACACCAACCATTCCCCTACCAGTCTTTCGTTTTTTATTTATTAGACATTCTGAAAAAAAAATCAGCACAACATCAAAAAACCTGTCCAAATAAATTTCTGACAAAAATCACACATTTAATAGGGACTTAAATTGCCGATCACCTTTTATATGAAACTTAAGTTTTAAGAGTTGAATAAAACAAACAAACATATACATAAACATAATAAAAACATTGCAAAAAGCATGTTAAATAAGCTCACCAGAAAATAAAAGGAAAATAGGAAAGTTGTGACAGCGCACAGTGGGTCGAAAGCAAGATTTTGACTTAGGGACCAACATTGGTTTTTATTTTTTTCTTAGTGCGGATGGATAGAACTCGTTAACAATAATATCGTCAATAATAATTGCCCTTAGAAGATTTTTCCTAAACTTGATAAATTTAGGCAGAAAAAAATATTTAGATTTTTTTTTGTATGGAGCTGATCAGATAAAGTTAAATTTCTGCTAAGTATAGTTAGATCCCGCTTTTAAATCTTTTGTTCCTTAAACCTTGTCTAGTCTACTATCATTTGATGCTATGAACATGTGCATAAAGTTACAATTCTCCGAAATAATTGGATCAAAAAAATGAAAAAATATATTAATATAAAAAGCTTTATTTTTATTTTATTAAGTTATTTTAAGTTAAATTTAATATGGATTAGTAAGTGTAAGCACGTAATAATGCGCATAATTACTTAACAACTAATAATAATACATTTAAAAGGTTCCTAATTAGCTTTTAAAAATGTGTGAATATTTATCTAGAAATTTCTAATTATCCGTTTAATGACTGTAATTAGTTTAACCTTTCATATTAAAAAAAATGTGTTGTCACTTTTAGCCATTACTGTAATTTTAATGTGGATGATTAGTTAATGAGGGTAGTAGAAAAAAATCTATTACTGGAAGTATGAAATTACCATATTTATTATATATTAACTGGTATTCGTTTATTCCTACTACTACTAACATCTCGTGTTTGTGATCGTCCCTTTTACGCTATAATGGAGAGTTTAGTGAACAATTTAGATTTATTTATGATTTTAAGAGATCAGCTGAAATCATTGTCGGATAGTAAAATACTTTTCCAATTCCTACAACATAAAATCAATGTGGCAGAAGAGAACAGTGCTGAGCTGCAAAAATTTTGTACGCGATATTGTTCAAATATAAGTGCAAGATAGGAACGAAGTAGTCGCACATTATCACAGTTTATAAGAAAAAATGGTGATTGGTTAGAACGTGCAATAATCTGGCCCGAAGGAGTGATACCTGAAGCTGTGAACACTGAACAGGAAGGGGTCGAGATTTGTGATACTGATAATGTTGAAAATTTACCACCATCTACAACAGAAACTTCGACATCTACATTTACACCTCGAAAACCTTTCGAAGAATTGGGCTCCAGGCAAAAACCAAGACGCGTAGAAGAAATTAAAAAATCGCTGTCGTTATCCCCCGATGAAGTGAAAGCTGCTACAATTGCTAGTTTAAGAAACATCGGAAATGAGGATGTAGGAAAAATAATGAACTATTTGTTAAATCACCCAGAAGATCTGGAAAAAGTTAAGGAGTGTTTAAGTACAAGTAAAGCGAAAAGTAGTACATATTAATCCGATAAGGCCCTGTCTTTATTAGTTTAACTTAAATTAAGTAGGTGGCAGTATATAAACCTAAGAGAGGCAGCAAATGAAAATGGGTCTGACTTATATCCTTCTTATTATAAAATTAAACAAGCGAAGTCAAGATGTTATCCAGGGAAAGAAGATATAATTATAACTGAAGAAGGATCTGCTATTAAACTGCAAGCTTTACTCAACCTGACAGTCTCGAGACTTTTAGATGTAATTGCTTTGGATTTAAACTCGGCAACAGATTTTCTGCTTATAAGCAAATGGGGCTTTGATGGAGCCTCAGGTCAAAGTAATTACAAACAAAAGACTGAAACAGAGTTTGATGATTCATCTATTTTTATGGCCAGTCTAGTTCCTATTAGGCTTCAACACTGTGATGGAACAATTGTTTGGGAAAACGACCGACCTTCATCGACTTTCTATTGCCGTCCGATTATGTTTAAATTTACCAAAGAAACACAGTCAACAGTGGCAACTATAAAAGCTGGCACAACAGAAGAAATAGAAAGACTTCAGCCATCAAGAATAAGTCAAGTTGAAGTTAAGCAATTGCTCATGACAATGATAGACAGCAAAATAACCTCGTATTTGTCAGACACATCCTCAGCTGTCTGTGATATTTGCAAATCAAAACCGACAGAGATGAACAACCTGGAATCACTTGCTCGTAGAGAAAGGAACGAAGAAATGTTCCAGTACGGAATTTCATCTTTACATGCCTGGATAAGATGCATGGAATGCTTACTTCACATTGGTAAATATTTCTTACTTCATACTTTATTATCTTGTTATTTTAGGCATCCTGTGACATTATTTTTTTAAGTGACATTTTTTTTTAATTGCAGCTTATCGTTTGGAGTTTAAAAATTGGAGTTGGGGGGATGACAAAGAAAAATGTCGCTCAGAAAGAGCGCTATATAGCAGGCATTTAAAAAGGACTGCGGCTTATTTATTGATATAATTAAGCAAGGAGTAGGCACAACCAATGAATGGAATACTGCCAGAAGATTTTTTAGAGATGCAGAAACAACAGCCCGTATAACAGAAATTAGTAAAGATTTAATTGAAAGGTTTCACGTGATTCTTCAGACTGTTGGATCTGGAGCGAACGAAGACCTAAGTAAGTTTTCTGATTTTTGAAAAGGTACTGCAAAATTGTATGTACGTATGTATGTGTAGTTATATTCCTGGTATTATATGCCTTCCAGTGTACATAAATTGTTAGTACATGGGACGGATATAATTAAGGAGTTTGGTGCCATACCTATAGGTAAACTGTCGGAAGAGGCAGCGGAAGCTCGCAATAAAGATTTCCGGAAATATAGAGAGAGCCATTCTAGAAAGGTAAGTAGAACGGCGACAAATGAGGATATTTTAAACAATCTTCTTTTGTCGTCTGATCCAAAGACTGATCTAAGACCTCGAATGGTAAAACAACATAGAATGGTTTTCTCTCCAAAAGTCAAAGAGCTTCTGCTGAGTTTTCCCACAGAAGCCGATATAGATTTTATTAATGTAGATAATTTACAAGATAATAATAGCGATAGTGAATAAGGATTCTAAGTTTTTTTTATTTTAGTTTGTGTTGTACTGGTATATTGTTAGTTTTAAATTTACTTTTGTTAGTAATAAGTTACGTTCCCCTTTATTAATTTGTTAATTATATATTTGTATTATTATTATGTACCTGTACTTACTATTCAGTATTAAATCTAATTTAAAAGAATATTTTATAATCTAATTACAGTCATTAAATGGACAATTAGACATTTATAGATAAATATTTACACATTTTTAAAAGCTAATTAGGTATCTTTTAAATGTATTGTTATTAGTTGTTAAGTAATTATGCGTATTATTGTGTGCTTGCACTTACTAATCCATATTAAATTTAACTTAAAATAACTTAATAAAATAAAAATAAAGCTTTTTATATTAATATATTTTTTCATTTTTTTGATCCAATTATTTCGGACAATTGCAACTTTATGCACATGTTCATAGCATCAAATGATAGTAGACTAGACAAGGTTTAAGGAACAAAAGGTTTAAAAGCGGGATCTAACGATACTTAGCAGAAATTTAACTTTATCTGATCAGCTCCATACAAAAAAAATCTAAATATTTTTTTCTGCCCAAACTATCAAGTTTAGGAAAAATCTTCTAAGGGCAATTATTATTGACGTTAATGAGCTCTATCCATCCGCACAAAGAAAAAAATAGAAAACCAAAGTTGGTCCCTAAGTCACTAAAATCTTGCTTTCGACCCACTGTGCAGCATGTCACAACTCTCCTATGTGCCAAATATCGCGACCTATTCAGAATAATAATTTGTAATTTTAAAACAAGATGCAAACACAATAAAAAAGTACCACGTGTTGAAACTTCAAAAGCCGCATAATCTGGAAAAAAATAGCAAATCCAACATTAGGTAATGCAATAGATCACGATTTAAATACATTCAAAATATTGATGAAAAACTTACTTTTCTGTTTCTTTGCCATGTAGATGCTGTACTCACACAACCACCTGCTGTGTACCTTTAGTGCATAATGTGTCAAGTAGCGCGTCACTAAAAAGACAAATGTGCTTTTGCCAGCACGTTAACGGTCATAGGTTCCGAGAAAACATCCCTGTCACAACTCTCCTCTGTCACAACTCTCCCAGGTCTCCCCTAGGTATTATTATTTAAGTAATCAAATAGTGTATTGCGTTACATTTACATTACTTTTTAAGAAAGTAACAAATCATCATCATCATATCAGCCCCTATGACAAATAGTACTACTTACTATTAAATTTGACACACCGGTCAGACGTGTTGGCCTATGCCTAACCCTATGGTTTTATTTCGAGTTTTTCTTCTCTGACATTGATGGTACCTGCATAATACATTTTTTAGTCGTCTTTTACGATACCCATGGGCAATAAAGGGTGTCGAGAATTGTATTGTTACTTAGTCACCACACGGAACGAATAATATTTTCTAGGTTTGGATTACAAGCAAAGAGCTTCCTTGATGGTAAGTAGTAACTGCGAATTATGGATTTCAGCGATACCAAGGGCACAACCAAGTCGCTACCTTTCCTTAACAGGAAAAGATGCAGGTTTGAAGGAATAGAAGAGAGAGAGAGAGAGAAGAGGAAGTGTGGGGAGTTCAGGCATCCAGTATACCATCGATATTGTTCAGATTAGGGATTGCAATCCGGCAACAAATGGGCAATCCGGTGAATCTGGCATCAGTAAACATGGACAGAGTCCGACGTCAATATATGTACTGGATCCAGTATTAACAAATCAACTTTCAATAATATTAATTAAGTATATTAGCTTTTACAGCTGCTGTCTATAGGGGAATAGCGGCTAAGTTGCCTCAGTAATGTGTATCAAATAAACGGTTGTAGGTAGGTGCATGACATTTAACTGTGTTTTAATATGTTTGATTTTGTATTTTTGAGGGCGTTTATCCCCTCAGAAAAGAATAGACGCTTCAGTTTGTGTGAGTATAGATACCCTTAGAGGCATATATCCCTTCATCTATTATCTAATTCGATATTTTGCATGTTTTTTTTAATTTCTAAATATACCTCAAAAATACAAAGAGTGGAACATTCTCAAAAAGCCTTTGAGGAATTGAGAAAATAGATATGGCATAATTAAAACATCTCGTCTTAACCGCGAGGAAGACGATAAAATGTTTAAGCTAAGTATCTCATATTGAAATGAAAATGGAAAAAGAAAGGAGCGCTAAGAAACTAAGAATAAAAGAAAGTAATGAAAAGGACAATGGGCATTGCGGCCCATGAGCGGCCATCAATGAAACTAGTGTCATTTGAAAGGGGAGATCTTTGACAACAAATATTGTTCAAGGAGTACTATGAAATACCGTTTGGGAAAAAAAATATAGTTAAAATACTATTATTAAAATACTATTTTTTTTTCATTATTATTTATGTATCCTAATATTCAATACTTTTTCTATTAGAGGTCTAAGAACCTTTGTTAAAATCGGTCTCGCCATGTTTCATGCGTCAACCAATCAGCGACGAGCGCCGCTCGCACTCGGCGACTCGGCGATTACCGTTATGCTCGAGCGCACAGCGCAGTCCATCGTTGACATTTGTTTCGTTGAGTACTGTGCGATTATTATTGTTTGACAATTTCTTTTGACTCTGGCTTGCATATCGGACTTGTTAATATCTATCTTGGTGACTTGTGCTCGTTTTTTTGGACTTTTTTTAAGCAGATTCCTATAACAATGGCAGATAATCGCCAAGTGTGTATTTTATGTAATCGATCCGTGATAAACAGAAGAAGATACGAAATAACCCGTGCTCGGTTTGAAGAACATCCCGCTGTAGGCCAATATATCTTTGAAGCTCTTACCTCTGAACATCAGGTAAGTACATCAAACGAAATCATTATTTCTTAGTTGTCACGTCAACAATATAGTACTGTTTAACTTGAGGTGGTCACAGTGTTTTAACTCTCGCGCATTGAGATTACATTTCGCTGTAAGTAGTAAGTAAACTGTTACCGACGCGGCGACGTTGTCGTTCCGTTTGATCCACGGGGCGAGAACGGGATAGAAGTATCGGTATTTACGTATGAGTAAGCGAGATAATTAATACTGCTTAGGCAATCGAGTAAAATATTTTTCTTTATATTTCGCTTTGTTTGAACAGCGTTCAATGAAAATAACTAAGCGTTTTAACTAATTATAATACTCTCATTTTCAGATACAATACAATGGTCAGGAGTACATTTGTCGACCATGCTGGCAACGGGCAGAAAGAGCTGCGCAGCCAAGAGAAGACCGTCCACACGAATGTGTATTACATATTGAAGAATATTCAAGACTCCCTAATACAGCAACGCGTTGTATGTATGAAAACTGCAGACGAACGGATCTCCGAAGGATTCCGGATAACATTAAAGTGACATTCTTGATTCATTTTAATTTTTATATTCCAAATAGTGCAAGAGTTTGCGATCATCATTTGGTATCCAATGATTGGGATCAAATAATTGACAGCCCTAACTTGCTCCACGACTTCAATGCCACACATTTTGTGCATATCATGAGCCTCATGAAAATCGCGGTGCTTCGAGGATCTATACTAGATTTTGATAATATAGATGACATGGACCCAAATGAAGTATACATCCGATTAGGCGTTAGTCGAGACCAATTTATGAATATTTTGAAACAAACTCCTTCATTGTCGAACGTATCAACACGCCCGAAAACATCTTTGGCATGCTACTTAATGAAACTGCGAAGCGGTGAAGCAAATGAAAGGCTGGCGACGCTTTTTAATATGAGCCGTAGAACCCTAGAACGACATTTAACGTTCGCCAGAGACTCTCTTTTACTGGACTTCGTTCCCCGGCATCTTGGTTATGATCATCTCAATAGAATTGATGTAGCTAACCGAAACCTACAAGTTCCAAATGCAATTTTTGGAAATGCAAATGCCTTAAACAGAAAGGCAATTGTGATAGCAGACGCCACTTATATATATATATACAAAAGTCCGCAAACTATTTATTCCAAAAGCGATCATATAGTCTACACAAATACACGAATTTGTTGAAACCGTTTTTAATAGTGTGCTGCGATGGCCACATTTTAGATGCCTTTGGGCCATATTCAGCCATAGAATCAGATGCACAAATAATGAAAAATATGATTGACGACGAAGGAAATCCTTTCCATTGGTTTTTTGAACATGGAGATGTGTTCATCTTAGACCGTGGGTTTCGCGACGTAATCGACGACTTACATGCCTATGGTTATGAAGCTCACTTACCGAAAACAAAAAATCGAGACGAAGATCAATTGACGACAGAACAAGCGAATAAGTCTAGGTTGGTTACTATGTGCCGCTGGGTTGTTGAAGTTATAAATGGTTGGTTCAAACGCGATTTTAAACTATTCCGACAAGACTTTTTCAATCGTGCTTTGCCTCATATGATGACAGATTTTAGAATAGGTGCTGCATTATTGAATGCTTGCAGAGAACCATTGTCAGATAACGTTCACGCTGAAACATTTATAGAAGTTATAAACCAAAGAGTGAACCAACCAAATAACCTAGCAGAGTATGTCCTAGCCAACAACCTTAATCGTAGACGGGCTAGTTTCGATAGCATTACAGGAAACCAACCTAACATAAGTGATTTTCCTTTGCTGACTGAGGACGATTTAACCATTTTTGCACTTGGTACATACCAAGTGAAGCTAGCCCGCAGCTATTATGCGGAGCATGTGCGACAAGGTCTCTATAATATAGAAACGTATAGGGACCCCGATGTTACAGGCCTAGGCAGGTGCGGCATCACAGCAACAAATGTTTGGCTGCTAAGATGTCGAATACAATCTAGACATACTAGGTCAAAAATATATTATTCGTACATTATAGTAGATAGAGAGAAAAGCGGCAGAGAAGCCATAGAAAACTACTATTGCAGTTGTCTAAGCGGTAAGCGCACTCTTGGTTGCTGTGCCCACATTATGTGTGTAGTGTGGTATTTAGGGTGGGCGAGAAACCAAGAGGAAGATATCCGTTTACCAGCTCATTTTTTAAACGATATTATTGTAGACGACAATTGAATCCCATCATTTTCTTTTTTTAAAAGAATACTAGCATTATATACGAGCATTGTATATGTGTCTGTCAATAAATCGATGTATTTAATAACCAATTAACCTTTAGTTTTATTTAATCCATCATTATCTTATACTTGGACATGCATTACGTTTTATCATTTACGTACTTTCGGTTTAATTAATTCGATTTTTTTATATGATCAACGCTTTATAACTTTTTATCTAAACAAGTTGCCGAAATAATTTTTTGCAGTCTTAATATATACATAATTGTCGACTAAAAAATATATAGGACAGATGTGGCCGCCGATGGGACAAGCGCCATACATTTTTGCCCATTGTCCTTTAAGTGCTAATAGCATCCTATACTTACAGGCAGGAGCACTATTGTTCAGAAACAACGAATAACCAAAGATAATTCATTGTTTCTGAACAGTACGAACAGAGCGGAGAGGCGTATATAAACCGAAAGAATGATTAAAGATATTTTACTCCACGCGATCTCCAACTCCAAAAAATGCACAAGTTCGCTTGCACTTGGTCAAAGACCATCACTTTCAGTATTAACGCTTACGCCAGTTACCATGAGCCCTGGCGTGGTGGAGCTAACATTACTAATATAGCTCGAAGAATTTGAAACGCTAAAGACTAAGGAAGAAAAGTTCTTTAAGAGCGACCACGTATCAGTCGACGCAATTTAGAACAGCCTCCTGCCAAGTGGGTTGACGATTTAGTGCAAATCAAAGGAGTTGTTGGATTTAAACGACATAGGATTGCGTCATATGCAAATCTGTGGGGAAGGCTTACACTCATTAGATGAAGCCCAAAAGTTTGGTAAGTGTATGAACTACTTGGATAAGCCAAAAGCATCCTCTTAAAGTTACCATAAATAATATAAAGCAATTGGAATTCACTTAGTGTGAAACCCGTGAGGCATTTCATGTCATCATCATCATCATCATTATCTCGACCATTATACGTCCCACTGATGGGACCGAGTCGCCTTCACAATAGGAGGAAAAGTAACCTTTTTTATTTATTTAATTCACAAAAAAATACGTATTAATTGTTATTGTGCCTTTCAACTTTTTTAAGTTTGTATAGGTACTCACATTCAAACAGCGAGTCCAATAAACGAGTCTTATGATAGTAGGTACTTACGTTACATTATAAAAATACATAGTACTTGATAATCGGGTAATATAAAAGAAAAAGTAAGAAGCACGTATCCTTACTATACCACGCTGGTCAGACAGGTTAATAAAGGGTTTTGTTTCAATCTTATATGCGTATTACATCGCTCAGCCGTTTTTTACGACATCCAGATTAAGATGAACTGTATTCTTAATCCGTCACCGCATGGTTGACCTATACGTAATGTCAATTACTAGATTTTACCTTAAATCTACTAAACCATCACTGGAGCACAATGGGACCACCACAGAAAACCCAATAAGAAACTCGGCGGATTTGTCCATTCATTTTATGAATTTTTTTAGTAAACTTTTTACTTGTTCTGTATATAAAATTATATAATAACATAATTATATTTTATCAACGTTTTAGGTACCCACGGTATCCAACCAGATAAGAGCGCGGGAATTTGCTAATAATAAATAAAAGTCAGTATAATAATTAATATCTTTTATTATTGATCACTTGATACATATTCACAGCCTAATCCAGAAAATAAATACTACAATAGATATAGTGCATGTCGATGGAAGGCAAATTACATGAAACATTTCATTTATCAAATAAATTGAATTAATAAATCTAGTTAATTCACTACATAGGAAACAATAAAACAATGAATTTGAATTATATACTCCATCCGTGAGCATATCAAAGTCCTCTGTTGATTATAGGCCTGTTGATGTTAAGTAAAAAAACTCTAGCGAACTTGGCTCTCGAGCTAAAATACGAGCACAATTGTAATAATCTTAACGTTGTAGATATTTTTTACCATGTCGTGAAGATGTAAGAATACATTTCAAAACTCCCTTTCTTGCCTTGTGGGTGTCGTGAAAGACGATTAAGGGATAATAATATGCATATAACATCTGTGTAAGAGAATGAAAACTCGTGATAAAACCCTATAACAACCTGCCTGACCAGCCTTCTGTTATGGAGGAGGTTCTAGCCCCACATTGGGACATATATAAGCTGAAATGATGATGTATGATAGATATTACATGAATATTAATGTTTGATTTCTTCTGAAAATTAGTTTCTCCTATCATAAACATCACAGCTCATATACGTCCAAATGCTAGGCTCAAGCTTCCTCCACAATAGAAGGAAAATTGATCTATTACACCACGCTGGTCAGACGGGTTGGTATTATTTTCCAATTCTTGCGTAGATGTCCTTCTTTAAACGAGATTTAAGAAGAGCATTTTCTTCGCAGTAGGCAACGACCTAGTTGTGCCCCTGGTATTGCAAAGGTCCAGGTGCAATGTCACTTACCATTAGATGTGCTTGGCACCACCGGCAATAAAAAAGAAGATGTATGTATATTCTAATCCTTTAGTAGTCTTTAACGAGACATTCAAGAAAGGGAGTGGTGCATTGTATTCTTACTTCCTAATCACACGGAAAAGTCTCAAAAAAATAATATCTAAATACATTTTTTTAAATAATCAGTTTAAAACTAGTGCTGCTGTGAAACACTATTATATAAGTAGCAGACTACTAGATAAGTTCGCTTTCCATCGTACAAACAATATTACAGGTTTCCTTTATTATAAATTAATACCATGCCACTCTAACAATATATATAAAAAAATTTAATTTGGACAGACTTCCAAACGAGGTTATGAAATGAGAAGCACGTAACACAAATCCAAACAAAAAACTCAACAAATTTGGTGAACATCGATACCATGGAGAAATTGTAACGTGGCCGCGTTAAATTTTAATGCATATTATTATTTAGATAGCAGAAATATGCAAATTGTTAATATTGACAAGACTACAATAAGCAATTTACAAATGGGTCATTGTTGGTTATCGTCAAAAAGTCAAATTAATCTATATAACTTTCATTCACAGTTATTTACTACTTATTATAACTATTCGGCGATGTATTTCACATAAGATTGAACAGGAACTGTAAAAAAATAATGTTTTAAATCTCTCTGTGTTCTATTGAGAACTACTTGGGTTAGTTTCAATAATACCCAAATAATACTTTTTAAACTAATAATTAAGTACATTATATGATCTACAAATTATTTGATATCCTATCACATGATTATCATGAATAAAGTAAAAAATATGTAGATATTAATCACATGAATAATAATTATACAGAGTGTATCAGGTTATGGGGCAACTGTTCGAGTATGTTGTAGTTTAACGGTCATAGATCGTAATTAGAATGTATATTACACAAAAAAAAAACAATATAACATAAAAGTAATAGTGATTACAAAAATATGTGTCTAAGAGTCTATGCCTTAAATGTTATGTATTATGTAGGCATGTAAAGACAGGATACATGTAGGCATGTAAAGCTTCGACAGTATAATTTCATTCATTCATACCTACAATTGCGCAAACGCTTCAATGACAGCGTAGGTACAAAAGCGAGCCTCCAACGGTCATCGGCCGATCAACTGATTTAAAGCGAAGTTTGTCTTGCTTATGCGAACGTAATCATTGATTTATTAAATTTCTAATGAACATTTAACAATGTACGAATATGTCGCAGATTAAGTATCACTGACTTTTTACATTTCAATCAGATTTACACGTAAAATCTTTCGACAAAATTTAAAACTTTACATTTACATGTCTCTAATTCATTAACTAATCAATATTTTTCCTTCAAATTTTTTTCATGGGTTCCTACCACCATTGCCTACCTCCCGTTTGACCAGTTGCCCCATAACCTGATACACCCTGTATAACTGTCTACACAGGTTAAATATAGTAGTTAAAATACCGACCAAACGTGCTAGTGAAGTGTGTTCGATTCCCGCGCAGATAAATACTTTCGGCGATTCACAAATTATGATAATGAAAACGATTGATGATGAATGATGAAATGAATTTTTCATCCAATACAATGATTATTTCCTTAATGCAGAATGTCTTTTATATAAAAAAAATACCAAGAAATGTTTCGTGTGGTGTTGGAGTAAGAATACATTTCACCACACCCTATCTTGCCCATTTGTGTCGTACTTCGTGACTACTTACTACTGACTACTATATTACTGCGTGGTAAAGTAGGTCAGTTTCTATTATGGAGGAGGCCCATATATATGTATTTTACAATATCATATTATTATTTATGTATATATATATATATATATATATATATATATATATATATATATATATACGTATATATAATAGAGATACCTTGTTGCCTCATCATCATCAAAGCTGCTGGGCTCGAGCCTCCCCCACAATGGAATGGGAGCAAAATTGACCTACCACACAGGATGCCTTAAATGTGCCTAATATATATATTGCAAAGAATTTGGATATCATATAAAAATGACCAGACACGACTGTAAAATACTTAAAGGGCATGAGCACAGAATGGTACACTAATCTCAACTCTATATAGTACACTCTCCTGACCTTGAACTCGTTTGGCGCCGATAGATAAATTCTATAATATTTATTATTCATATGATATTACCATAATATAAACATTACCCAAAAATGTCAGCGCAATATATTATACAAAATATAGAACGCATATTATCGCGTTTTATATTAACATAAGTTTTATTAATACTATTCAATGAAGTAATACTTTCTTGATTGATATTTTGAATAACGTAACTGGCTACAATTAAAATATTAAAGACAGATACTGATAATCTTTATAACACATGTTAGTTTAAAAATACTTACGATAAAGTTTTTAAAATAATTA
Source organism: Lymantria dispar (assembly GCA_032191425.1). NCBI lineage: Eukaryota > Metazoa > Arthropoda > Insecta > Lepidoptera > Erebidae > Lymantria > Lymantria dispar. The sequence continues at coordinate 11,130,291 of CM063440.1, forward strand.
TCATCACCATCTTGCTCTTATCCCAATTACTTGGGGTCGACGCAATATGTCATCTGTTTTGACATATTGCAAAAAGTTTCGGCAATGACTTTTATGACCGGCCGCCCGCCTGACGTCAACCCTCCTTGGGAATGTAATCGTTGACCCAAATGGTACCAGATGGAGTTGGTCCGGGTCAATCTAGGGCTCTTAGTCGTCTTTTACGACACCCACGAGCAAAGCAAGGGTTGGTAGTATTCGAAGCCGCTACCACACAGCACACACACACACAGCAAAGTTTTGAAAATAATTATATGACGCTCATTTTCCTTCGCCTTTCTCGCTATACAATAATTTGTTTGGGGCAAATGCAGATTTGGACATTAAAAGTATGACGTCATCTTCAAGAATTAATTGAATATTGCTAGATAGCTAAATAAATATTATTTTGACAAATCGATATACGTTTATGCTCACGTCCAACGATTCCTAAATTTTAAGTAACTAAATATAAATGACAGATAACATCAATGTTATGTTATTTATTTTCCCTTGGGAACTACTTAAAATTTAGAGCTCGTTGGTGATAACAGGTATTAATCTTTTTTATTTACATATATACAATTAAAAAATTAATAAAACCCCATTAGTGTTCATACAGTTAAATAGGACAATCTCGTATTTAAAATGATAAATCAATTGACTACATAAATATATCTAATATTAAAGATTACAACATCTTTAGCGTTTATTTATATACCTTTTAAAAAAACAATTATATTTATTATTTCATTGATCGTAACAATGTGGAAACATACACTGAATGGGGTTGAAACTACAGGACATTTAAATGGATACAATTCCATAAATACTGAAGCGAAATATTGATTTACTTTAAAATCTGTCCCATACGTAGTGACAATTACAACAGTCAAGCGCTGAACAAATGGCAGGGATTCAACCACCTCAGTTACGCAAGGCCGTTACTATAGTACTCACAAAATAAAAGGCCCGTTTTGACAGTTCACGCCCAAGAACTTTTCTATTTTTTACCGATCAAACTGTTTTAAAGGTAATTACTTTTTTCATTGACGGGTACCGCCCACTGGGCTAAGTGCTGTGGCATATATTTTTTTCATATCATCCACAGACTATTAATAATCGGTTAAGGAAATATAAATCGATCAAGATATATTTTTAAGGCGGACTCGTACTTGCCTTACTTATTAATTTGAATACTAGTATTTAGACCAACCATTTACAGAATTTCACCAGCTGTGTAGTGATTTTTACTGAAAATTCTACAATATGAAAATGAAATAATATATATATGGGTAACGATAACTCAACTGACAATTTTGGCTCATCATCTTAAGAAAATTATTGATTGGAGATTCACTTTTTCTCGATATTTTTGAGATTGAGTGGTGTTATTGTATCCAAAAAATATTAAATGATAGAAAAATGACCATTCCTAACATTGTATCATTTCAGAATATCTACAATATCACAGTTTAAGTAAAATTTTCAAATCAGAACTTTAATCCAATGCACTTTACAATACATATTCAAATCGATTATATACTCATATAAACTTGATTCGATTTATCGTGAGTATCGAGTACTGAATCGTATGGTCCATCACTAAATACATCGGTAAGACCAAGTGTCAAAACGGGCCTCTTATTTTGTGACAACTATAGCGCATAGTAAACAAAAAACAAATTTAAAATTGTATACTAAATTACTACGTATGACACATATGGCGGCGTATTATAAGTACTAACTGATTTCTGAGCAATTCGTAATTATTATCGTGAGTTCAATCACCGCGCAGTATATTTCTTTGTGAGAATTCCTAAACCACCTCTAACTTTGTTATATAAATAATAATATAAATATGTTCTTAAAATGTAGTTCTCAAAATTAAAAATTATATTATCAACTAGCAACCCGCCCTCGCTTCGCTTCGGTTTCAGTCGTCTTTCCTGCGTAACTCCCGTTCCCGTGAGGATACCGGGATAAAATATAGCCTAGGTTACTCCCTGCTATATTATAGCTCTCCATTGGTGAAAGAATTTTTGAAATCGGTCCAGCCGTTTTGAATATTACCCAGAACAAACAGACAGACAGACAAAAAAAATATGAAGTGTATTTTAGGCATATGTATAGTGCAAATAACTGTGTGAGCAATTGAGCATGAAAAAAGCCTATTATTTTAACATTACAAACAGACACTCCAGTTTTATTTATTGGTATAGATTAGTGGAGTCAAGAGTGTAGGAAGGTCAAATATTACAATTTATCTATGCTGGTAGTGAAAACTGCGTTATTGTATCTTAATTTTCATGTTAATATTATATTTTTAACGAATTACTGTTATGGACTATTAGCTAATATAACATTTGTAGAAAAGTTCTAAAACTATTAACCGTTTTTTTATAATTTTATTATTTTTATAATTAATTTCTAAATATTAAAAATAAAACTAATCACGTAATCATCAAGGAATGTGTTTTAACAACATGATATTATGAGTAAAACGATGCAGCATAAAGCCTACTTCTATCTAATCACCGTATAACCAAGACCAACTAGAATATACCCTCCTAAATTTGTCGTGAGAATCGTAAAAATCATTAAAATTGACTGAAATAGGAACTGACATTTATAATTTAATACTATCATCAATTATATGGACATCAATAATATTGTAATTAACTGTAACTAAATCTTAAATATTTTTTATATAATTTTTTTTTACAAATTATGTTACTGACAATTAAATTATATTTTTGACATGTAACTAATATAAAATATTATTATATAACCATTTACACGCCCCATGGGGCAGAATATGATGTACTCAATCAATGTGTAACCCCTCTATAAACCATATTTTAGCAAATAAAATGAATTTAATGTTTCACCGGCAAAATGGACATCAGCAATCGACTGCACAACTTACAAGGCCAACATACTTTAGCTATACTCAATCAGAGATTAACAAATCATGATAATGAACTAGAAGCATGATAGCGTCCACTGCGTATTTGTATATAATTGTATAAAAAAGAGGACTTTGCGAAGGTATATTCGTAGCTGGAATATTCCCATGTGGCAACGGGGTAAGAATGCAATTGACCCTTCCAAAGCCCGTGAATGTAATAAAAGCTGGCTAAGTATCTCAACAAGAGAATGATCAGCAGCTCTATTCTGGGCAACCTATAACATCTCACTGTGATTGCCAACCCGCCTGCCAAGCGTGGCTATTACTATTACTTCAAACACGAGATCATAGCATGATCTCTTGTTTGAAGTAATAGCCACGATAATAGTAATATAAGTAATAATAGTAATAGTTTGAAGGAAGTTATTCGACAGTGGACTGCCAAAGGCTGATAATGATTCGTAGTAGATTTTCTATACATCTTGCATTATTATCATCTGAGAACGTATAGAAAGAAACACCTAAAAATCAATTACGGCATACCTTTTAGTCACGGCGCGTAATATGCCAGCCCAAGGTCGCGCAAACCACAATGTAAAAATCACTATTTCAATTGACATTACGGAAAACATCATAAATAATAATTTATTTCTGATTTTATCGCTTTATTAGAATGAAGACAACCGAAGGATGATATAAATTCTTCTAAGAATATTTAAATACAGCACGTTAAGCTTATACCTACGCAAGTCCGTTATTAATAAAAAAAAATATTGAAGGACAGCCCAAATTGATATTTAATATTAATTTATCCATACTGATATTAATTATAATAGATTGTTATTAAACTTTGAGTAAGCATGTACTTAATGATAATGAAATGCATATAGGTATGTTCTAGGAGATGAAATCTTTGCAATGAAATAATTCGCTTCGACCCGTATTGAAAATATTTAATAAATCGGCTTTATTAAATATGGAAGCTTTTTGTAAGGTATAACGTTATGTAGCAATAAGAAATATTGAAAGTCGCCACCTTAGAATAATAACGTATAGAAGAATAGTTCGGTATTAAAGTGATCAAAAACGTAAAGAAGAAAATACTACATGCGTGCAAACGATTACACACGCACACCACTATACAACGGGGTTGCCTCTAAAATCCAATTTCCCAGAAAACGGGGAAAATGATTATTACTCAGACTGTCTCGTGTTCCTTTTTAAATTTAATATTTTTGCTTTCTTATCCTCGTATTCTTAGCTGTTACTTTGTCTGCAACTTAACACTCATAGAAACAATTTTGAAGTTCTACATTTCATAAAATAACGTCAATATTATCTTTGATTTCGGAGTCGAGATCAAGAAAAAGAACTAAGAATACATGGGTAACAGAAAAGGCAACATACCAATTATAAAATAAAATATAACAGTTGTTATATATAATGAAATAGGTAATAGTTACAAATAAATAAATTACTACTACAAATAATACAAACAATTAAAAAACATAACAGAATCATGACATTTAGTTAAACATATGTATGTTTATTAAGTTTTTTTTTATGGTTTAAATATAGACGTCAATTATTAAGTAACATATTTTCCAGTATGTTCAATCTATAAATTACACAAAGTTTGCATACCGACGTAACATATATTTTAGTATGTACAATATTAAAAAAATAATTAATCACTTCAGTAACGCTAGTTGAAATTGGAAAATATTTCCTTATTTGGCATTGACGAACATTTACAAATTATGAAATAAAATTTAGTTTTTGTTAAAATAACCGTCGAAATACTACTATAATATAATGTTGAATGCTTACCTATGAAAAGTAATGTTAAAACATTTTTGTTTTCCATATGTGTTTTGACATCATTTAAATGCACAAGCTGTTATAATTATTTATTTTCTAAGAGTTACGTTCAGTGCGCAGTCACCTTGTATACTACGGAAAGATACGGCGTGGGGAACCATTTCTGTCTCCAATTTGAGCGCTTCAAATTTTGTGCTTTCTATTTGCTTCTATGAATTATTATTCTAAGGTCGCCCGCAACGAATGACGTATTACAAATGATGAATGATGAATAACGAATGATGAACGATGAATGACGAATGGTGGATGATGACTGATGAATGGACGAATGATGAATGACAAGTGATGAGTGACGAATGATGAATGACAAGTGATGAGTGACGAGTGATGAGTGAGGAATGATGAATGACGAGTGATGAATAATGAATGATGAATGAGTTGTAACCATGAAAGTTAAGAAGATTAGGCTGTCATGTGAATAAAGGTTCCAACCTTGTAGAAAGTAAAAAAAAATCCTATAACCCGGCACATCGAAGAACCTAAAATTACACAACATAATACTGTCACAACAACATAATCTTCACGAAATAACAATTTCGTGAAACGAATTTTCCCTCACAATTCACTTAAGGTTTTCGTCTACGTTGATTAATATAACAACCTAAATAGCTCCACTTGCGTCCGTTATCGCCTACGACACCTAACTTTTAGATAACACCTAAGGCAATATAAACATCAATGTTACAAATTGATTGAGAAATAACACTAATCAGTTATTGATATTATGTGTCATATAATTTACCTTAGACGTTATATAAAATTTAAGTCTAGTTGGTGGAATCGATCACTAGTATCCCTAAGCGTTGGTGGTTAAAACTACTCGTAACTTAAATTAATTCCCAATAAACTACTGGTAAGTCACATCTAATGGTTTGTCAATCAACGAAAACTGTTGGAATACGGATATAATTGAATTAAATCAATATACCGCCCGCCCATTTAGATTTAAGGGCAGTGAGTAATTTAGATATAATGTTTCATAGTATTATATATCCACCTATACAATCGATATTCAAATAGAAATAATGAAAATTACTAGCTTCTGCCCTCTACTTCGTATGCATGGAATAGTTACTTTGGGCGAACGCTAACTTTAACCCGTGAATTTGTTTACGTATAAGATGAAAATATTTCCCACTGAAGTCGAGGAACTCTGCACCGGTAGTCGGCCCAACGACGAAGGCGACGTGCTATATGGGTGGGTTACGGAGACGCACGCCGCCCACTGTCGTCCCGGACGGAGCCGGGCGGCGGGTGAGCTGATCGTAGCCCACTCAAAAAAAAAGGTGAAAATATTTTTAAATAATACAATTCTGACACACATGATTATTGCGAAACTTTAACCGTTTACGCAGCGGAAGCTCTTAAAAGGGAAAAAGCAAAAATTTTAAAAAACGCTTTATTAGTGCTCCGCTCCTATTGGTCTTAGATGGTATAGCCTATAGTCTTCCTTGATAAATGAACTATCTAACACTAAAAGAATTTTTCAAATGCCTGAGATTAGCACGTTTAAGCAAACAAACAAACTCTTCAGCTTTATATCTTATATATAAATTTCTAGCGTACGTGTGTATGTCACTGAACTCCTCTTAAACGGCTGGACCGATGTTGACGAAATTTTTTGTGTGTGTTCAAGGGGATTGGGTCAACTAGTATTAATATATTTCAATAAGAGCCAGTCCCTAATTGAGTACATTTTTTAAATGTATTATGTAATTTTTCTAGTCACTAAATTGGATGGCATCCTAAAAACAAATCTCTATATGTCTTATGCTTTCAGATTGCCTATACTAACCAATGTAAACGAGTCACCCAGTGTTAGCCATTCCTAATATAAAAATTTCATGTTTACATTATTCTAAATTAAAAATAAAAGAAAGCCGGACATGTTCTTATATCTGTGAATTGTCTTTATGTGACAGGCTGCGAATATGTCATATATAATAATGTCACCACCCTAATCTATAAGGCGACTCAAATAACGGGTCAAAAACCATTATGCACAATTCCATATGCAAATGGTAGAAAATTTGAAAAGTTTCTTACAATACGAATAATAATTTTATTAGAATGATCATGTAACTATATCATAAAAATATAAATTAATTTATACACCTCCGAGAAAATTCTACAAATTAAATATTCATGTTATACAAGTATACATTTAAAAATACGTTTGGCACTATTATTATAATCTGTGTTAAATACTGATAAACTAATTCCCTATTAATATGTCAGGCAAGACGCTGGGGAAGAAAGGTTCTCGAGTGGCGACCACGTATCGGACGACGCAGTGTAGGACGCCCCCCCACTAGGTGGACCGATGACCTAGTGAGAGTAGCTGGGCGTCGTTGGATGCAGGCGGCACAGGACCGCTCATTGTGGCGCAACATGAGGGAGGCCTACGTCCAGCAGTGGACGGCGATAGGCTGAAATGATGATGATGATGATGATGTCAGGCATGTTGTACATATTGACTGGTGTATACAAAGTAACTAAACCGCACCTATCGATATAATTCAAACAATAATATTATTTTATAAATTATCTAAATAAATCTACTTGTCCAATACTCTAAAATGTCTGAAAACTATAGGTCAATGTCCAGAGTGCACGATCACCCATGACTTATGGCACTGAAACGTGAACACTTATACGGAATACCGTTTGAAAACGTTGCAAAGGTCTGGCCACATCGGCAGAATGGTCCAGTAGCGACCATAAATAAGACGATGCAGCTTGGAATGACCCAACTCGATGGACATCTTAAAAGTCGCAGAAAACCGTTAGATGCATGTGGCAATGTGTGGAATATTATTCTCGTGGGGAAGACTCTGTTAAATAATGGCTGTCTACAGGCTGTGAGATGTATGAAAATTAGATTAACGATTTCAAATGCCAGATATTTATAGCACACTATATATTTTTCGCGGGTTACCTGACGAAATATATTTTTTTTAAATCAATTTCAGAATTGAAAATGAATTACATGACAATGTAGGTTAGTTTGAGATTATCATAGTCATAATAATGTTGGGTAAGACTCAAAGGTGCTTAATTTTTTTTATAGTAACCATACCTTTTTATTGTTTAAAAACGTGTGTGTGTATTTACATCTCTGAGTAACCATTGAGTAAGAAACACTTTAGATGACAAAGGATACATATAATAGAACAATATGAAGTATATTACCACCGATCCTATATGCATGTACACCACATCGCATATTTATTCTAAATATGTGAAATTTAACTAAAAATACCAATAGGTATTGATGAGAAAATTACTTAATTATTATTTTCATAGTTCAAATATAATGAAAAATACATTTTTAATACTAATTAATCCTTGGCATCTACACTGGAAGAATTTGGTTTAGTTCATTTTAATTATATAATTTAATTATATATGTATTTTTTCGCAAATATTTATAATATTAACACATTATAAAACAATATTTAAATAAACTTATTGCAACTTAAATTATAAAGCGTTCCGCAACCAAAGCGCTTATTATTTTTTTCTCTATATATTAATAAATAAAATTCCATGCAATAACAATACTGATTTCGATAAGTACATGAGTTACGTAAATACTAATATTTGTATAAGGGTGAGATTTCATTTTTATTTAATTGCTAGCAACCCGCCCTCGCTTCGCTTCGGTTTCAGTCGCTTAAACCCGCGTAGTTCCCGTTCTTGTGGGAATACCGGGATAAAATATAGCCTATGTTACTCCCTGATATTATAGCTTTCCATTGGTGAAAGAATTTTTGAAATCGGTTCGGTGGTTTAAGCGTGAAAGCGTTACAAACAAACAAACAAACATCCTTACTTTCGCATTTATAATATTAGTATGGACTAGCAACCCGCCCTCGCTTCGCTTCGGTTTCAGTCACTTTACCCGCGGCGTAGTTCCCGTTCCTGTGGGCATACCGGGATAAAATATAGCCTATGTTACTCCCTGATATTATAGCTTTCCATTGGTGAAAGAATTTTTGAAATCGGTTCGGTGGTTTAAGCGTGAAAGCGTTACAAACAAACAAACAAACATCCTTACTTTCGCATTTATAATATTAGTATGGATTGCCTGAATTATAGACATTATTCTACTATACATATTTAATTTAATGAAATAAGCTACTAACTAAAGCACTAATAACCAAATCACTTCAGATTTACTTCTAACACAATACGTAAGGCATTTTTTTTATTATACCGATAGTTTTGTCTTAAGGACTAGAATATCAATTAAGTAATATCTAAATCTATAACAATTCAAATATGTACCAGGTAAATTTATTGCAATTTTTACATTACAATTGATACGATCACAAGATCAAACATCCTAATTGTGTACAAAATTTGAGATACCTCTTATAAATTATAATTTAAACTTGTCATTGATGACAATTAAACAGTCCCGGTGGCTGGTTGAAGTCGCGATGTGTAATACGGCAGGTTATGGAGCCGCCAGCCTTCGGTCACCCTGAACACTTCTGGCCAGATGTGTACGGACCATCACAAAAAAACTTCTTCATTATGGAAATTGGAACATTAAAATTAAATATGTACTTGGAAAATCTAAATCTGTAAATATAATCTATAACGAATAATCGTTTATAAAACTCCTTGAAACTGTTAATTTGCAATATTTTGTGCGTTATAATTATTATTTTAAAAAAAGATTCATAGTATAGAGATTTCTCGTATAAAAAAACGTAATAACACACATATAATACTATGAACAGAATAAAATATCAACGTGAAACCTTTGTTTTCGTATAGTATCCTTTAGGTTTGTGAAGAACCATATGTGCCGGGTGGAGGCCTATATTCAGGGGGCAGAGCCATTACTTGTTTCTTAGTGAAGGCGTATTTTCTTACACCTATGTTCTTTAATGTATTCTCTCGACGACATCCTTCGCTGTAATTGTATAAAATGTATGTTAGTGCTTAATTAATGACAAAATAAATTGAGCAATAACAAACGGCGTAATTATATTTTTTTTAATTGTGGAATTCATTAGTTCTTTACTTGTTTATTCATTATTTAATTACAAGCAAGATTTAATAGAGGGATTACTAGCATTGGACTTCAGTAGCCCGGCTAATAATGGGTAGGGTTTTAATGTACTACATCTTTTTTTTTTTTTGCTGGGCTATGATCAGCGCACAAGGCGTCCGCTCCGTCCGGAATGACGAAAGGCCAGTGCGGCCCCATAACCCAGCGTATCTGCTCTCCTTCGCCATTGGGCCGACCACAGGTACCGATTTCCTTGTTCTCCGTGGCAGGCTCGGCGGGATACCCTGTGGGGTACCCTCCTCTTCCGACGTCCCTTTCCCGGGACGACGATCGCCGTCGCGCGGTCAAACTCTCTACAGATTACGGACTAATTCCCGGTCCGGTTACCCGCGGGATGTACTACATTCTGCGCCATATCTCGGTCCCCTTCAGGGAGTCTCACCTATGAGGTTGACTTAATTGCGAGTGACGAACTATAATAGATACGTCTAAACAAGAACGCAAGTAGGGGCGCGCATGACAGTTTTACACCTCCGACCTTACACGTCGTCAACCATGGGTCTTAAGACGCGAAATTATTGTGATCAGAACAACAATTCGTCAGTATTAACCTGGTGTCTGTTTCCATCTAATAACCATGTGCAGATATAACCCAAGCACCCTTTTTTTTAGGGTAGCCCATGGTCAGCGCACGTGCCGCCCGGCTCCCTCCGGGGCGACAGGGCGGCGCGCAGCCCCATGGCACCCGTGGCACATCGCCTTCGTCGTTGAGCCGACCACCGGTGCAGGGTGACTTGTCCAAGCACCCTGCCCCAACAATATTCGATTGACCCGACTGATATATATTTTTTTGTGTCACTATACCTACTTGCTTGATAACTTTACCCGAATTGTTATGTAGTAATCTTCTACACCGAGCGTCACAAGCCCGATGCTTCTATACGGGGATCGATTCTTTGAGCGATCCAGCTATGATCATGCAGGGCATAATTTATGCTTCTGCGTCCGTAAATTGTATGCTTGTAAAGTCCCACATGATCCAAGCATTTTTTATAGCCGAGTATTGTCTAAAACCATCTGCAACGTTCAGCTGAAAAAAAAAATCTACACTATCCCAGCCACATCCACTCCAGTTGAATCGGTCAGAGCGTCTCAACGAGTAGCAGGCCAATACAAGATTTTTAAGCCCAGATTTATATAGTGCTAGGACCACACTTGACAGTTGTCCGTCTATAGCCGCGGGCCGATCGCTCCTCGCTCCATTCACACTCTCGCAGAAAATGGACTTCCGAGTAATGGCAATTTGTTCGGTGAGCGAGAGAGTCGGAAGCCCATCTTTCTGAGGGTGTCTGCATGTGATGGGTTTTAGTGATACCATTAGTTTCACCGAAACTTATTGCACGCATTCACACTTCCTTCACTTTCTTCATGGTAGGCAGCAGTCTTGCAAAAGTCCATGAGCGGCAGTAACACTTACCATCAGGTGTACTGTCTGCTCGTTTGCCACCGTTTGCATTAAAAAAAAAAAGAAAAAGAACATGATGTCTGCGGCGGTATTATCCTCGCGCCATGATAGCCTGTCAGCATAGATATACCAGCGCCAAGCGTCCAACATCATACATTTAGCCGATTTTAAACGAAATAGGGCGAGTGTGACCTTCAAAACGGTATTTTTTTTCGGTTTTATTTGCAGTCTCTTTCCCAATCACATCACAAATAATATATATACATGTATGTATGATTTCGTAGGACGTAATAAGAACGTACCGTAGAACCGGTGATGACCGTTTACAGGAACGCGGTGGCCGGAACGAAGCCGCGCGCGCGTCAGCAAATTAACTGCGATTGGTCTCGCTCGCGTTATGGGCGGAGCCCATTTATAATATTTGATCTTTCTTGTATGGCCGGCTGGATATTTTAAATTGTTTTAAACTAACTTCCTGGTGAGCTGTATACTTGAATTTTAACCATAGCGCCATAGTAGATGACAATGCATGAACATTTGAAATGTTGATTCAAATTCAAAACATTGTTTTTTTTTTCATCATCATCACAACCCACATACGTCCCACTGTTGGGCTCGGGCCTCCTCCGTAATGGGAGGGAATTTGACCTACTATACGATGCTGGTAAGACATGTTGTTATATGGTTTCATTACGAGTTTTCCTTCTCTTGTTATCTGTATATTATATCCCATAGTCGTCTTTTACGACATCCACAGGCAAGATGCGGTGAATTGTTTTCTTACTCCGTTTTTTATTTCATTATTATAATTATAATACCCGACAAATATTCGTATAGTACACTATACCTGTGTTATGTACGGGTATATATTGTATTTTTGTGACTAATTGTATCCCATATCTTCATAAAATATCTTACCTGCGCATAATACTTAATGCTTTCTTGGTTTCATGTTCGGCTAAGTGATACTCAGAAGCGAGGATGGAACACTGCTCTAAAGTGACGGACATTCCTGTTCTATCTTTAGCACTCTTACAAGATGTGAATCTAACACCTAAAATGTTAACAATATCGAGAATGGAAATAGAGAGTTAAAGCAGGTTACATGGTGGCTCAGGGGTTTTTAGATTTAACTAAATCTGAAGTTGTTGACTAACCAAACATACTTATAACTTTAAAAGCATATAGATTCGATGACGATTCAGGTTGTCTTTAAATTACTAGTTTAGGTTATTCCTTATCTAGTTCACTTTTTATTGTAACTTTTAAACGATAATTGAACATTGATCTAATACAGGGCCACAGTGTTGACAGTAGCCTGTCTGCAGCTGCGGGCAACAGTAAGCAGCGACCTAGTAAAGGTCCATGAGCGGCAGCGTCACTTACCATCAGGTGTACTTTTGCCACCGCTTGCAATAAAAAAAAATAATAATACTTATCATCATCATTTCAACTCATATACGTCCCACTGTTAGACTCGAGCCTCCTTCATAATAGGAAGGAAATTGACCTATTATACCACGCTGGTCAGACGGGTTGGTGTAAGGTTTTATTTCGAGTTTTCCTTCTCTTGCATAGATGTTATATGGGGTGGTGAATTGTATTCTTACTCCGTCGCCACACGGAGTAATAACATTAACATAAAATTTTCACCATTTAATACATAATATAAAAAAAAATGTTCACCATTCATAAGCCTAACAGCCAGCGATGTTAAATGTAACACCTCAACATTTTTGGGCACTTTTTTATGTACCGTTATTCTTAAGGTTTCCATCACTTCCTCTAAAGGTTTCGTCCTTGATGAAGCTGAAAAATATTTTCTGATATGAGTAGGTATTACATAAAAAAATGTTAAGCAAATTATGTATTTAAAAAAGAGATGCATAAACTATTAGATTTAGATAGAGAATATTTGGAGAGTTGCACTGGCCAAATTAAAAAAAAATACAAAACGTATTAAATTGTTGTCGCTGGATCCCACACGATCTGATGCCAGAACAGAAATAGGCTCCTTTTGATTGGTGCATACAAAAAAGAATATAATGATTGTTGTCAATTTTATTTATGAACGCAGAAGAGGCAACCGCGCCTTTTTATTGGCACGTGAAATGCTATCAACAAATAGTATTTTTCATGTCAAAGTACATGGTACAAAAGGTTGCAAATAACAATTTGCTTACAATTTGTTTTAATAAATACGCTATTTCATTGAACCGATTTTTTACACTATAATAAATCAATCAAAGGTTTAAGTCTCCGTGTGATCGACCACCATCTGTATTTTTATTTATTTATTTATTTTTTTTTTATTTATTTATTTACAAGCAATTATAATACCTTTACAGGACATTTAACCTAATGCGATATTATAAGTAAAATTAGAAAATTAATACAGTTATATATAGTAAGACAATAATATTATACAAATAATAAAATATAATATCAAAATATTAATCATAATTTAATATTATATTTTACCAAATAATATTTAACTAAATAATAAATTAAGACATGTAATACATATGGCAATAAACGAATAATAAAATATAATATGAAAATATTAATTATAAGTTAACATTATATTTTATCAAATAATATTTAACTAAATAATAAATTGAGATATGTAATACAATATGACAATAATATAAAATAATTAATAAAGAATAATATCAAAATATTAATTATAATTTAATATTATGTTTTACTAATTATAAGCCACGCACTTATATACAACGTCTGAGAATTCTCGCAAACTGCAGTTGTAAATGTCCGTGGAATAGTGGACTGTATTTATTAGTCTGATAGCACGTGTCAGTGGAGCGTAATGGAGCATATTAGTTCTGGCCGTTGGCAAGCTTAACGCAAGCGGCCGGCGCCGTATGCCCATGCGACCTGCTGGTGCGCACAGGTGTAGCATTGCCAGTATAGCGGGGTGATGTAGTTGGCCGCGAAGTACACGCCACACGTAGCAGGCCAGCGACACATCGCGCCGCACGCTCAACTGGTCATAGCCAACCATACCCAACACAAACAGGCTTGGGTACATAAGTGGATAAAACGGATAAACTCCGTACTCTTTCATATATAAAAAACGGGTGAATTTATTCTGAATTTTTTCTAGCATTAGACTATATTTAGACTCGTGAGGATTCCAAACGATTGCGGATGTCTCTAGGTGACTGCGTACAAGAGCGTTATATAAAATTTTGATGGTCAAAATATTATTGAAATCTTTACAAATTCTCAAAATTAAACCTAATTTTCGGAATGCTTTATTACAAATTTTGATAACGTGTTTACGAAACCTTAATTCAGGTACCATATCAACGCCTAAGTCTCGTATATAACTTAAACGTAGAATAGCTTCACTATCAATTTTATAAGTGTATTGTTGTGGATTTTTTGCTCGGCAGTAACTCATTATTCCACATTTAGAGGTATTAAAATACAGTTTATTTTCAATGCTCCATTGCACTATGCGGTTAATATCCTCCTGCAAACGCTTCGCATCCGAGGCATCCTTTATAGATAAATATACCTTCAAATCATCCGCAAAGAGAAGGCAATCTGCATGCTGGATGACTGCTGGTAGGTCATTAACCATTAGAATAAATTCTAAAGGCCCCAAATTTGATCCCTGGCTAATACCTGAGAATGTATAATATGGCCTAGATTTGTAACCAGCGTATATATTTCAATTTCAAAACTACAATAGAAAGTAATAAGCTCTCTACTGTTCTAAGTTATTTTACGCATTCTCAATAACAGTTTAACATTCGTGCACTAACCTCTGCTTGCCATCATATGATCAGTAGGAAATATCTTTGAGTATTTATGATAATACTTGTTCAGTCTATCTAAATTATCGCTGTTGGAATGATATTGGGGTGTCGTTTCGCCAAGCGCCTCAGCTAACGTCGCCTTCTCGTTCACTCCAACGTTGAAAAACACTGCGGTTATTGTGAATGATAGATGCTGAAAACATATAGATAGGTATATTCATTTCGATCTCATTTCTGCGACATTGTACTAGTTTATATGTGAACTTTCACAATAAGTTAAAAATTTAATTGAAATATAATACAGTGCTGAAGAAATAGTTCATTTAGTAATTAGAAACATTTAGTTCATTTAGTTTGAAAGCGATGTTAGGTCTTCATAGGTGTGGTAGCGGTGAAGAGTGATATATTGGTGACGCCAAAAAACTAACCAATAAACCTTGAAACAGATTTATTTAGATATATATTGACTACATATCTTTTAGTAAATAACAACGAATTTATAATTAATAAAGCTGAAACGTCACAACAATTTCTGTTTTTTTTTTTATTAATTAGATAGACATCGTTCTGTTAAAATCTTACATCCTATGAAACCTCCTCCAAACCTAACCTCGTTTGTAACGGCTAAACAATAATTATTTTTATTTTTTTTAAACAGATATATTTTATCAACATGTTTGAGATAGGATAAAAGTTAAATTGCTCTTGAATCGAAGAAAAATGTTTTTGAAGACTGTATGTTTAGGATATATCATTAAGTGTGAGACGATCTATGTACAACGTAAGCTCAAATTTTGTGATCAAATCACACGGTACACAATACGAGCTTGTACATTTCCAAACTGGCTAAAAATTAGATTAAATATCGAGAATTTTAAGTATTTGAACTAGAAACAGTCTTAAGTCACGATACCAATAAATTAAAGTAATAATGATAATCTCTGTGTATACTCACTTCTTTAGATGTAAGCTTTGTATACAGTGTATCAGATATGGGTATGTGTACCGTCAATGCACCTCTTGTACCTGTCACTTGAGGTATTGATGAATTACTGAAAAAGATATACATTATTAAATCATAATTTATAATTATCCCTACTTAATTTTATAAAGATCTCGAATTTTCTGAGTTTCGTTTATAAGTGCGGTAATCTTTAAACCACTGCAATACTGGAAAAAATCTTTCACCATTTTAGATGCGGCTTACTAAAAGATTTTTGATTTATAAAATTATCTTTAACCATTATTATTGTGGGTCAAATCTAAAATTAAAAATCAATATTAATTTAGCATCATGTCCCCTGAGTTTTCTTGCCGGATCTTTCTCAGTGTGGCCGCGTTCCGATCCGGTGGTAGTATATTAGTTTTGTTAGTTTTAAATCAACAAATTGTAATAATAATTGCTACAAATTTAATAATTAATAATTACTAACCATAAACAATATAATTTTTTCATATAGATTCATTTTCTTCTTACACTGGCAATAAATTTGTACTAAAATGTGGGTAACAATTTAATAAATTTATAACTATTTTCTGTATCGGGTAGATAATTGTAAATGTCTGTAATAACGATTACTTGTTGGACGTGAGACACCTTAGTCCGCCCGTGACCATGAATGCTGCAAAGTGTTCGAAACGTCGGGCAATCATAAATCAAATACAAACGCGATATAATCCGTAAAAGTAGTTTTATTTACAATGTGTAGTGCTCGCGTAAACATCAGATATCATTATTTAAAGTAATTCATATTTGGAGAAACTTATAAATATAGCTTCATTAATTAATTTCACCTAAGACATTCAAATCAAATAAATACAAGATATCGTGTTTGTATTTCAACTACTTACCTATGGCCAACTTTAGTCAAGGTAAATACAACAGTCTGTAGATCTTCAACAGCCACTACCATATCACCCCACATGGCTTTCTCAGTAGAATACAAACTGAGTAATCCCTCAAATCCACACAAAGGTCCCAATCCAGAACTGAGTATTTTCACAATAATATCACTCGGAATTGAACATAACCAACAAAGCAGGCCAGCTGTTAGAGTTGCTAGCTGAAATTAATAACTTTGTTTTCTAAATACATAAGAGTATAAGATTTACTTCTTTCTCCAATTAGTCAGAGAAGTAATAACAGGTCTTTGTAAGTGAAACAAACGTCCAAGTTAAGAAGCAGCATTTAAGAAACATGTGAACCACTTTCTTGTGGTAGGTGGTCTGGACAGATCCCGTCCAATCCGTCTGGGAGACAGAAAGGAAATCAAACAGCACAATAAAACATCTGTTCAAAAGATAATAAGAAAAGCATATGTCTCAGATTAAAATGTATCGCTAAAGAATATTTGCTCTTAAAATGGCACGGCTCAAAATTTACATTGCAATTTAATGTAAACTAGCGTACCCAGCCCGCTTCGCCGGGCTAGATTTTGCTTTATTTTATTTAAACAATAAACTTACATCATTTGACAGTTCTAAAAGGGGAGTGCTCCGATCGTCACCAAACTTTACAGGATTACTCGCCAGGTCAATCTGGAGATTCCCTGAAAGTTTCATTAAAATCGGTCCAGCCGTTTCGGAGCCTATATGGAACATACCCACACACACTTTCTCTTTTACATATATAGATAGATTTGTAATATTATGTTGAAGCTCAGCAGTCGTTCAGACACAACTCGTTAAGACTCAGCGCGACAAATAAACAAATATATGCTTATCACTTTCTTATTTCGCCTTTGTTGCTGTACTGTATGTATGTATGTACGTAAAATACATAAGTACAAACATAAGTATTAAGGCCTTACTTGGACGTCGAACGTCCGCCTTAATCTTCCCCTACCAAAACTTCCGTTCACATTAAGGTACTGTGTGTGATAAATATGAATAATTTCTATTCTATTCTTAAAACTTACCGCCTGTGAGAAGCAAGTGTCTCTTCTTGTTTGCAATGCTGCATGCTCTAATGCCCACTGAGGTGATTCACAACGTAAGCGTAATGCAGCATGCGACATTCGCATCCATTTAGCTACATCCTCTGTACTGGATCTTACTCGGTCCATTAGTCCCTTTATATCCTCCAAATCTTCATCAAGGAATTCTATAATTTTAGGTAATAATCCTTGCATTGCTAATTATAACATAGTATAACTAAAATTAACATTGGATGAACTCAAGATATTTAAAAAATCAAAATGGTAGTACAAATTTATACATTGGATACACCTTTCCCAGCGGTCCAGGGCGACGTAAGAATGGCGTGTAGGGGCATAAACCACCGTGTTACCGTGGTGCTCTTGCGCCCGGTCTACCGCCGTAACCGACTACTTTCAAATAGCTATTACCAAAAGTATTGCAATTTAAAAAAATACGTAAACCACTCACCATTCTTCTCAATAAACTTGTTTAATTTTACAACAAGTGAACTCAGCGAATCTTCTACTACAATACCGACATTTAGTAAGTATGTTAGATTATTCTCTCTAGTTGCTTCATCGACTTGTTCGTTACACGGCAAAATTGATGAATCGCGTCTTGATTCTGTCTGTAAGAATATTTCTATAATTAGGAAGTATTCCAATAATTGTTTTATTGTTATTGCTAACCGTATTCTGCGCGGTTGGTCAGTATCTAATAACCTATACCTATACATCCCACTGTTGGGTTCGGGTCTCCTACATCGTAGGATAGAATTAGACCTACAAATCCACACTGATCAGATGTGCATCTACCCTATGCTAGAGTTAATTTCGAGTTTTCCTTCTCTTGCATTGATGTTTTCTCCATATTATATCCCTTAATCGTCTTTTACGACAGCCAAGGGCAAGAGCGGGGGTGGTGAATTGTATTCTTCCTTCGTCACCACACGTAAAGTTTTATTTACATATTTTAATAGAACAATAGATAAGTAAATGTGAATAAAGCACGGCACAAAAAAGGCGGAGGTAGAACAATAAAATTGTATTCGATATATGTGCGAATGTGAGCTTGTTTCGTTTATTTATTAGACTTCCAAACTTTAACTACACAACCAATCGTCATGATACTTCGAAAACGTTGTCAGAGATATGGAAATGGCTATTAGTTAAAAAAGGCATAAAGTACTGTTCCAGAGGCATAAAATAAAAAATAGATTACCGGAGGGGACGCTGTTAGACTCATTCATCATTTCAGCTCATATACGTCCCACTACTGGGCTCGAGCCTCCTCCAAAATAGGAGGGATATTGACATTACTATACCATGCTGGTCATACAGGTTGGTATAGGGTATATATATAGACTCATTCATTAACTCACAATACCTTTCAAAATTGATGATTATCCGTGTGATCAAGAAGTCAGAATACCTACAATTCACCATCCTCTTTCCTGGCGTGGGTGTTGCAAAAGGCGCCTCTAAACTTATGATATGAAGATAACATAGAAAGAAAGAAAACTTCTATACAAGAGGAGGGGAACACGCCAATCAAACTCTATACCAAACAATCTTATCAGCGTGATATAATAGATTAATTTCTCCCACTTTAGAGGAGGTTCGGCCTAGCAATGTGGCGTATATAATCTGAGATGATGGATAGTAACTTTAAATAAATATTTATCAACAAAAACCATAAGGTAGCAATAAGTTATTATTAATAATAGCATATTACTATTAACTATATTCGGACAACACGGCTCGTATTCGCTATCAGCAAATAACCTAACAAACAAGGCTGGCACCTTAGAATAATAACGTATAGAAGGATAGTGTCAATACTTCGAACTTTCAAAATTTGAATCTAAAAATACTAATGGCGCGCAGACGATTATACACGTACACACGCACACCACTATACAAATTATGAAATCAAATTTTGTTTTTATTAACATAAATCGTCGAATTACCTTTAAAAGTAATGTTAATAATCTTTTTATATTTTTCAAATCTGTTGTGACACCATTTGAATGCACAAACCGTCATAATTACCTATTTATTTTTTAAGAGTTGCGTACGTTCGTGCAGTACAATGACTTGTACATTACGGAACGGTTCCGGTGTAAGCTCCATTAGGCTCCAATTGAAATGCCTCACTTTTTGTACGTGAACTTACCTTCTATATGTTATTATTCTAAGGCTGGCACAATATATACGTGCGTACGTATCCTCCTATGCAATGAGGGAGACAGAAGCAAATTGACTAATCATCCAATAAAGTAAAAGGTGTCAGCTACCATAAACGCAGTAGTACGGCACCACGGATACGAAAAAGCTTAACGGGACCTATACCTATGTAAGGTATGGCAGAAACGTGTAAACTCACGGCAATTTCTCTTTTGCTACAAGATCTATATAGTAAACTACTCCAGACGTGACTAGCGAACGGTCTTTTTTTTTCAGGTGGGCTACAATCAGCGCACCCGCCGCCCGACTCCGTCCGGGGCGACAGAGGGACGGCGCGAGGGCCCTAACTCACCCATAGCACGTCGCCTTCGTCGTTGAGACGACCAACAGTGCTGAGCTCCTTGTCTTCAGTGGTCGACTCAACGGAATACCCTGAAGGAGTACCCTTTCCTCTCGACGTCCCTTTCGCGGGACATCGGTCGCCGTCGCGCGGTCGGTCAGCCTCTCTGCGGGTGACTGAACAAACTCCCCGGTCCGATCACCCGCGACCTCGGCTAGGTCGGCATCAAGCGCAGGTACTCGCGCCTGCGCCGCCTGAGTCGCCGGCGGCGGTTCGTGTCGTCGATACGCCACCTCCTTCCATGAGATGACTGCTTCGCAGAAGGCGGCGATCGCGTCCCAGCGAACGGTCTAACACAAAGTCGCGCTCGTTTCGCCAGAGATCTCACTCTCAGGGAATGGGTTTGTAGATTGTTCATATTCTTAGTCCGATGTGGAACATTGACATAATGGTGAGTATACAAGATTAAAAAATAATAATTTACTTTTAAAATTATTATGAGCAGTTCGAAATTAGGCCACACAATGATATAACTCCGATTATGTTAATTCAGGGTGACTGAATTAAAATAAATGTATATAAATTTGGGACTGGGTTACACATTAAAAATGTATTTTTCCCTGATATAACGTGTTAAATATTTAACATAATAAATATTTATTTGCGCATTGAGAATACCAGGTGCTCTCAAGGGCAGAACCAGCGTACGCGTGAAATAACTTTCTAATATCCTTTCACCTTTCCGTGTGGTGAATGGACCGCGTGTGCGCTTCTCATAGCCCAACCATAAAAAAGAAAACGGATAAAATATACATATATCTTTGCAACCCTGTACCAACACACCTGACCAACGTACAACCTACATTGGTCAGGTGTGATGGTACGTACAACGTACAGTAGGTTAATTTCTCTCCCATAGTGGCGAAGGCCTGAGCCCAACAGTGGAGTGGAGCTGAGATGATGATGAGACACCTCACTGCACACATACTGGTACTGGTATTCCAAAAGTGTACAAGATGATGTTACAAAACACTGTTCATAAATTAACTTTCTAATAATTTTCCGTGTGGCGACGTAGGAAAAATAAAATACATCACCCCTTATCTTCCCCATGTTTATCATAAAAGACAACTATGCCATTAAAATATACGGATAACATATATGTAGGAGAAAGAAAACTCGAAATAAAACCCTATACCAACACGTCTGAGCAACGTGGCGTAGAAGCTCAATTTCTCTAGCAGCCCCCTCAATAGGGATGGGCGATCTTTCTGAAAAAGATCGATTCTTGAAAGGATTCGAATTGTTGTCCAAAGAATCGATTCACAATAAAATTGAGGTCTGAAGGATCGATTCCCGATTAATCGATCTATCAATCTTTTCTTTTGGACGTGCTTGTGATGACCTTTTTTTTAGGAAGTCAGGAGAGTAGATATGTGATGAGCTTTATTTTTAGAAAAGCTGAAGATGTTTTTAGTCTTACTTAGTATCGAGCGGCAGGAAAAAATCGAACAACAATTTCCTGGGTTAATTCAGTGCTTCGTATCGATTTATAAAATCGATCTTTTGGGCCTGAAAAATCGATTCTTCGATTAATCGATTTTAGATCCCTACCCCCCCAGCAGTGGACGTATAAGAGCCGTGATAATAATAATTTAAACAAAATATTTATATATAAAAATAATACTTGTCTAAAAATACTAACTTTGACTAACCTTTCTCTTGTTGTTTCTCAAGCTATCCACTAAACATCTATATGACACCTGTTCTAAAGAAGCCGAACTTTTAAAATCATATCTCAAACTACCATGTCTCTTGGTTGAGTCAAACGATAAACTATGGCTATCCAACTTTGGTCTAGACAATCTTACAGATCTAAATGAACAGTTCAAAGATCCCCTTTCAATATTTTCTGTTTCAGATTTGAAATAGTCATTGTGGAAATGAAGTTCTGTTTCTAGAAGCTTCTTTTTATTGTAGTTGGAGACATTCGGTACGCTTGATGATAGTGTTGGAGTTTCTCCGGTGGGCGATGTTTCCTTTGAGCTTGAGCTTGATGAGGCAAATGTATCGCAGTCAGAATTCGTATCAATCAACGCCATTTGTTCGGTGAGCCGCATTAATGTTGAGAGCGTCTGTGAAACACGAATAATTTTTATTACAAATACTGTCAAATTAAATAGAGGCCCAGCTAATAGAAACATACAACTGACGCTTGTTTAGCTACTAAGGGCAAAAAACAAGGCGCTGTATTATTACATGTAATTTATGGTAATTTTTTTTTTGGTGGGTTACGCTCGGCGCACCCCTCGCACCACCCCGTCCGGGGCGACAGAGGGGGCGTAAGCACGCACACCCGTGACCCAACGGCGACATGTCGCCTTCGTCGTTGGGCCAACCACCGGAACAGGGTGACTTGACGTCAGTGATCGGCCCGACGGAATACCCCGAGGGAGTACCCTCTCCCTTCGACGTCCCCTACTGGGACGCCGATCGCCGTCGCGAGGCTAGCCTCTCCGCGGGTGCCCGGACTAAATCCCCAATCCGGTCTCCCGCAGCCTCTGCTAGGGCGCCATCAGGCGCAGGTACTCGCGCCTGCGCCGCTCCAGTCGCCGGCGGTGATGTAATTTATAGTATAAAACCAGTTATAGGGATTATATCGCGAATTCAAGTTTGCTTTTACTGTCCTTTCGTATCGTTCAGATACTTTTCAGCCATATGAAGCCTAAGGCATTAGACGTCGAATATATCGTCATTATAGAAACTATTACATAACCAATATAAATCGTGTTTTGTAATTAAAAAAATTAATTTTAACATAATAATATTAATAACTAGGTAAAACGAATAATGTGGCAGATAAAGCCCGAAAGTCCGAAACGTCGGTATACTAACATAAAATCAAAGCGCAAAAAATGTATAACGCTTATACATATATATTTTTACGAATTTTATTGTAGTTTAATGCGATTATTAAACATAATATGAATAAACAAACATATATGTGACTTACAACATTTCGTAAGAAATAGATATTTCTTTTATAATTTAGTTAACTTGAACTAAGCTGCACATTGAATTTAATTTGAAAGGAATAGAGATAGGTCAGAGCAAAACATACTAAAGTAATCCTGACTAAATACGACTGGTTAAAATGAATAAGATGATCGTATCTCCTTTCTCCACTTTGCTACAATGGTAACAACATAAATTATATTCGATAATTTCTTAGTTTGTATAGATATTATTTACCCAAGTCCTTCAACACTTTCCACACTAGCCACGTGGAAGAATTTGTTGAGATAGTCTAAAATAAGAGCCCTAATACTCTTATATTAAACGAGTCATTTATGGAATCTATCTATGCTAGATCAAGCCAACACCAAGCCAACCAGCCATCAAGCCAACTACCGTAGTTTGCAGAAAATATTCAAAATGTATATACTCAGTGACGCATTGTCCAAAGAAATAATAAATTATAGGAATTTTCTATAATGAAATTAGATAAAATTTTCTAAAAATGATTGAAACTCAATGATTTGATGAAACAAAATGAGCTTCAATCATTTTTAGAAAAGTTGGCTGATTCATTCCCACTGCTTTCATGGAGCATAAACAATTAAAATAATAATTGTCTACTCAAAAATATGTGTCCTTAATTTTTATGGAGGTTATATATATAACCTTAGCTATCATATTAAATTGATTTAACACTATAAATTCTTAAAAACATAATTCTCTTTTTATGATATCATCATCATTATCATCTTGCTCTTATCCCAATTACTTGGGGTCGACGCAATATGTCATCTGTTTTGACATATTGCAAAAAGTTTCGGCAATGACTTTTATGACCGGCCGCCTGCCTGACGTCAACCCTCCTTGGGAATGTAATCGTTGACCCAAATGGTACCAGATGGAGTTGGTCCGGGTCAATCTAGGGCTCTTAGTCGTCTTTTACGATACCCACGAGCAAAGCAAGGGTTGGTAGTATTCGAAGCCGCTACCACACAGCACTCTTTTTATGATAATCATCATTAAACCATATTATCATTACTAGTGGACAAAGTCATCTCCTTTACACTGCCACTGAATGACGCTCGCATCCATAGACTCCACGCTAAACTAACCAGAACGTCTGTCCATCCTGTATTGAGTATCAGTAAATCCTACATACTTGTTGGTCGTTACTATCACAGTTATTCTTCAGTCCTCCAATCAATGACAGCGATTCCTCCACAACAGCTGGCTCCCACTGGGCTAATATGCTTTTCACTTTACTTTTTATACCTGGAATGAAGTTTAATAATCTAAAAATTTCTGTAACAATGTCAATGCACATATGTCATAAAGTAACGGATAAAAAGACAAAATATCAGCGGCGTTTTATTTGTTAGGAACAATCGATTGCTTACGATTTATTTTCTTTTTTAAGATTGATCAATGAATGACGAAAATAAGGAAGTTAATCAAAAATTGTTTCAAAATTATAACTATTTTCTTTAATTAAATGGTATTCAGTTTTGCTGTATATTGGCTGGTATAAATACTACCAATCCTGACATTGTGAATTGTAAAAGAAACCTACGAACTTTTTAATCGACCCGAACCAGCTCCATTTGATGCCGTTAAGTCAACAATTACATTCCCGTTTTTTTTTATTTTTTGGGGGTTGGGCCATGGTCAGTTCGCTCGCCGCCGAGCTCCGTCCGGGGCGACAGAGGGGCGCCGCGCACCCCATGACCCACCCATAGCATGTCGCCTTCGTCGTTGGGCCGACCACCGGTCCAGAGTTCCTTGAGTTCAGTAGTCGGCACGACGGAATACCCCAGTCGCGGGGTACTCTCTCCTCGTGGAGTATTGATGTCAGACTAGCGGACGATCGAAAAAAACTAAGAAAACTTTTACAATGCGCAATATAGAAGGAGAGTACATTTTGCGTTGATCCCAAGTAATTGGTATAAAAGTAGGATGATTACAAAACGATAAGTGCGGAACATTGACTTGGAGTCAAGCTTGGGTAGTTCGTGCCCTGTGACCAGGTTCAGAGTCTTGTTGGAAAGTCCAAGCTATATTTTTTTTTATTGCAAACGGTGGCATTCGAGCAGACAGTACTACACTTAATGGTAAATAATGCTGCCTCTCAGGGACCTTTGTAAGTCCGCTGACTACCATGAATAAAGTGAAGGGGGTGTGAATGCGTGCAATAAGAGGTTCGGTGATACTAAAGACTTCACCAAAACACCCTCAGAAACTTGAGCTTTCGGCTCTCTCGCTGACCGAACAAAGCGAATAAACAAATTGCTACTACTCAGAAGTCGATTTTCAGCGAAAGTGTGTACCCCGAACGGACCAGCCCGAGGCTGTAATCAACAGTGTGGTCCTACCACTATCTCTTCGCTATCGTTTCTTGATACACGTTGGCTGGTGGCATTACTCCTCTTTCACAAAAATCAAGCTTTATAGCTACCTACTTAATAAGGAACCCTCCACCAAATCCATGATCGACATAGTAACATGTGACATAATACGACATGTCCAAGTTACACTGCTACAACCACTTATGAAGTTTTGGAGCTATCTAGCTCCATTAAAAAAAATTCATTAGTGAAAAGGATATTTCTGTACTCTTCACCCGCGTATCGGGATAGCAAGCATTTAGATCGAAGCACGTTTTTTAACTATAGAAATTTATTTAGAGCATGCCCTGTATACCGATGATAAGCATCAAACTTCAGGTCTTCTTTGATAATATACGCGAGTACCTGCGAGAATCTTCGTTTCTAGCGATAAATTATTGGAAAGCAAATAATTATACCTTTAAAGATTCTTCTATTCTATCCGATTCCTTAGAGATTCTACATTTAAAGGCATTAACAGCCTTTTTAGTTCTAACATCGCGCGATCAATCTATTCTTTTATGGTCTTTGACAGAGGATGTGTTGGTTATATCTAAAGATAGTAACGATATACTAACATATGACTATAACTAGCTTCTGAAGTGTCTCAAAAGTGACAAAAAGCTTAATATCCTCAATTCTGTTTCCCTTAACCCCCTAACTAAAGGTAATGACAGGCAATAATCAAAATTTATAACGTATTAAACGCGTTCGAAACAGGAATCTAAAAAAATCTAAATTAGAAGTTTTTAAATTGTAACAATATTTATGGCCTAACTAGTTATAATATTTTCTTTATAAAACAAATATATTATGTAAATATAACCTTCATTGCTCAAGTAGTTAAAAACATGATTACAAACATCCGCGTCAACGACCAGTATATAGATACATAATGTACATACATACATGCCTACTTAATAACTGTTTTCGTGTAACTCTTTTTTTTTCGAGGGATGGGCTACGATCAGCGGGGTGACAGATGGATGGCGCGCCTTCCGGGTAATCTTCAAAACGGCTAGACCGATTTTGATAATATTTTACTACCTGGTAGCAATCTACACAAGGAGTAACTTAGGCTATTTTTCCTCTCATAAAAACCCTATTAAATTTTGCTCGGTCTGGGAATCGAACCCAGGGCCTCGTGGACTAGAGTTGCGTACGGTAATATCGTAAAAGATATTGGATATTTAAAATATACTTCAGACTAACTTTTCAGTTAGAATTGTATGAAATGATAACACATTCCAATTATCTAAATTACTGAGATTACAGAAACAAACAAAAATAATTTCCACTCGTACCCACACCTTCGGTACGGCTTCTATACCTAAGTACTCTACTAACTACATAATTGCTATACTATTTTTTTTTGGGGGTGGGTTGCGGTCGGCGCACTCCTCGCACCACTCCGTCCGGGGCGACAGAGGGGCGTAAGCACGCATACCCGCAACCCACCCACGATGCACGTCGCCTTCGTTGTTGGGCCGACCACCGGAGCAGGGTTACTTGTCATCAGTGGTCGGCCCGACGGAATACCCGCTATTTGGGGTACCCTCCCATCGACCGACGTCCCCCCCCTCGAGGAGGACGTCGGTCTTTCCTCAAGCAGATAATTGCTGTACTGGAACGAATTCCCAATAGATGTGATTCAACAATATTTTTTCGGTTGTTTTTAAATAAATCTTTAACATAAGTATACTGTGATCATCCTGAAATGCCAGGTTCTCATTCGCTATCGATAAAAAAAGGAATAAGATCTCCGTTCAATAAATCGATACCTCGTGAGACATGAATATGTTCGCCTTACGCGGAACTAAACTCTGACTGTAAAATGTATTTACCTTCAATAACAACGATAACCTCTTGAAACTGCTTGGCTTGTAGCAACACAATAATTCTTTCCATATCTTGCGATACTTCCTCTCTCAAACGTCTTACGGCCACGACATTATCGTATTGAGATTGAATCTTATTTGTCATAGAACTTAGTTCCGCTTTCGTACTGTTTATGTCTTTAACTTGTTGCACTAATCTGCAAATATAACTTCAATTATTAATATTGAATTATATCCATATAAATTTAATTATAAATATTATGTCCGTAACGAGCTATATGGTGCGAAACCAACCGCGGGTGTTGTAAGAAACGGCTAAAGGTCTTAAGTATATAACGCCACTGCAGGGAAAGGAATAACAATCCAAAATCCATATTATATGAAGGAAACTCCTAGAAGTATAAACCTGTACACCCACAGGCAAAATAGGAGTCGTGAATTGTATTCTTACTCCGTAACCACACGGATATACATTAAATTTAATTGGATAAGGAATAATATTGTATTGCTAAAAAGGCCTCGCAAATAATAACCCATTATTTTTAAACGAAAATAATACGTATAGATAAACATGGTTTCTGTGGATTATCTTTAGATGATAGGGATATAATATGCTTGTCTTTTTTGTGGAGATTTTTAAGATTAAAATTTCGTAGTCCATTATTGTGATCTATTACGTAAGATTTAACCAGCGTTGTCAAAGTAAGCGAAAAAAAAAAACGTTTTTCACGACATCACTTTATAAATCTTGAATTCTCGGCTTCTCTCCACTACTATATGTATGATAATGTATAATTCTTCCTTTTGAATCACTCCGTGTATTAATAATCGCGTTAAATTTCGTTGAGTAGTTTAAAAGACCTAACGAAGAAAACAATGGTGACTTTCTTAGAATAATAACGTATAGAAGGATAGTGTC
Organism: Lymantria dispar; assembly: GCA_032191425.1. NCBI lineage: Eukaryota > Metazoa > Arthropoda > Insecta > Lepidoptera > Erebidae > Lymantria > Lymantria dispar. Next base: position 11,158,978 of record CM063440.1, read on the forward strand.
AATACTTCGAAAGTTCGAAACATGAATCTAAAAATACTAATGGCGCGCAGACGATTACACACGTACACACGCGCACCACTATACAAATTATGAAATCAAATTTTGTTTTTATTAACATAAATCGTCGAAATACTTTTGAAAGTAATGTTAAAAACCTTTTTAAGTTTTTCAAACGTGTTATGACACCATTTGAATGCACAAACCGTCATAATTACCTATTTATTTTTTAAGAGTTGCGTACGTACGTGCAGTATAATGACTTGTATATTACGGAACGGTTCCGGCGTAAGCTCCATTAGGCTCCAATTGAAATGCTTCACTTTTTGTGCGCGAACTTACCTTCTATACGTTATTATTCTAAGGGTGGCTTTATTTTACACTATGTAAAAACTGTACCACACAGGTTAAACCAAGTTTAATAATATTATTGTGGCAATTTCAAAAAATAATCTGGACCAGATATGACTTGAATGAACATTAAGACTTGACTCAAACTATTTCACAGCGCTAATATAGGGACAATACTTTATGCTGAATCTGTAATTTATGCCCGTTAAATCTATGCTGGTAAAGTATACAATCAATACAAGTGTTATTTTCTTGGACCTGGTAGTCTTTAAAAAAAATAACATATACCTGTGAACGATCGACGACGAAGGACAGGTGTCTTTATAAACGCAAAGTTCATTTGATAATTACGTAGATCTATTGTTTAACAATAGACTTATTGTTTTATAAACATATTACAATCTTATTGCGTCAGAAATGTATGACGACAACGGATACATTATTATAATTACGACGTATCTATACAACGAAAATCAACTGCTAACGTACTATGGACATGTAAATTAGGGATGTGGACACGGAAGTTTCGAATATTGATACCTATATGATTATTAGAATTTCATTATACCAGTTTTGGATATGATTACGGCAATGCAATTATTTCGCATTATCCAACAATTCCATATATCTTTTTATCCGTAAGAAATTGGAGTTTTGGGCAGATGTTAAGTACTTTATAGGGCGTTGAACAGTTGTGACTATCGTATTATTCTCCTTTGGAGGGTTTCGTTTGTTATTAGATCGGCTGATTGATAGAAAATCTGTACTAATATGTCTTATATGGATAGCGGCTCGATCCTAAATTAATCGTAACCTTTATATTGGTATCGATGCTGGATAAATTTTGATTTCGGGCATCCGATAATTCCGGTTAGGATTCTGGAGTGCCATTACACCTAGTTACGTCGTTAATAGCTTTGATATAACCGCGTGAGATACATTGTAGGTAAAAAAAACAAACCTGATAGGAGTCTACCTATCAACCTTTCGACAGAAGACGCAGTAGAGACGTCGAAGATACTTAACCAGATATTCGCGACATTATTTTTATTACAAGCTGCTAGGTTATATGGTAGCAAACCGAGATATATTTTATGATAGTTAATGATAAGGTGTCGAGTTCTGACAACGTCCAGCTCAATCCACCATGCTATCATCTCAGTTCACACGGCTCCCACTGCTGGACACGAGCCTTCTCCACAACAGGAGAGAAATTGACCTACGGGTTGGTATACGATTTTATTACGAGTTTTCATACTCTTGCACAAATATTATATACATATCATGTCCCTTAGAAGTCTTCACGAGAGGCAGGAGCAAGCAAGTGATGAAATGTATTCTTACTCCGTCACTACACGGCAAATAAATATTTTTCTTAGTAACTGATGATTTCCGTGTGGTGACGGAATAAGAATACAATTCACCACTCCCTATCATACCCGTGGGTGATCGTACGAGACGACTAAGGGATATAAAACGCATAATAACATCTATGCGAGAGAAGGAAAACTCGAAATAAAAGCCTATACCAACACCTCTGACCAGCGTGGTGTAGTAGGTCAATCACCCTTCCATTATGGAGGAGGCCCGAGCCCAACAGTGGGACGTATATGGGCTGAGATGATGATGATGAACTGATGATAATATTTCTTTCCTAAATCCTTACTAATATTATAAATGCGAAAGTAAGGATGTTTGTTTGTTGGTTTGTTTGTTACGCTTTCACACTTAAACCACCGAACCGATTTCAAATATTTTTCACTAATGGAAAGCTATAATATCAGGGAGTAACATAGGCTATATTTTATCCCGGTATGCCCACGGGAACGAGAACTACGCCGCGGGTAAGGCAACTGAAACTGAAGCGAAGCGAGGGCGGGTTGCTAGTAGTATTATAAATGCTGAAGCGGTTCAATTTGTTTGTTCCACTTTCACCATCTAAATAGACAATCAATCATCATGTAATTTTATATCAAGTCAACAATAAAAAATAATATAGAATTTCTTTCATGCAGAAAAAAGGTTACCGAGCCTTTTTCTGGTCTGGTATAGGTCAAGAAGTGATGTGCAACCACGTAACCTGCCGTACTGCACCTCTCTATCGCCATTTATACAGGCCATATAGGTATGCAATAACTATAGTCCATAAAATATAGCTTGATCTCTGTGACAGTTGTCCCTAGTTCTGTCACGCTTACGATAAAGTCCGTAGTTTTATATCGATAAAACTCTTTATTTTTATAATTGTGATTTTCTATTATAATTAAAATACAATCAATGAAAATCTTACTGAATTTATTTCAAACAAAAAGTGTTTTTTGACTGTTTTAATTATTAAAAAGGAGTACAATCAAGGTCTAAGTCACTATTATCGTCATCACTGGAGCGTTCCTGCTAGAATATTTATCATTTTTTGCCAAATGGGGACAGTCGTTAGATCAATCAATCAATTAGGACTGTTTTATAAATAAATATGTCTAGTTTATTGATAATAATGCGCACATAATATTATCATCTACTCTGAGACGAATAGTAGTTTTTTAATATTTAATTAATTCAATTTATGTATTTTATAATGTAACTGTCTGTTTTAATTGTAAAAAAAAAGTTGAGTTTTAGATAGGTACTGTATTGGGTTTATTTCTTTTACGAATAATTTAATACAGATTGGTTATCGATTGACGTATATCGACTGTCCCATCTCTTTTTTATTTTCAGTCCAGTAAGATCTTGTACGTGTGTAAGCGTCATTTATGTATAAAATTATGTTTACTAGGTATTTCAGTACTTATGAGGTACATTTTAGGCATGAATATTAATATTTTTATATTTATAATATATTGCAATTTAGTTGCAATAAAACTGGCACGAGAAGAATGAAAATATATTTGAGACAAAATGAAATTGTAAACATGTCGCTCGTTCAAACTTACTTCGATGGTTTCGTTGACATCTGTCACAGAGATCAAGCTATATTTTATGGACTATAGCCACAGTAGCCGAAAACCTATATGGTCTATCGGGGCGACGACAGGACTGGCAATCAATCCCAATATCTACCATACACGTATGTCTCTATCACTATGTAGGTGAGCCACTAGTACCTTGGACCTGAAGGGAGGATATGTCCTTGTCTTAGGTGACCTACCCTTTCGGGTACCATCCTACGTCGACCGGCAACTGTTTGCTGTAGGAACGTTGCCTTCACGCGGTGAACGTCTCTACGGATAGCAGATTATCCGTCCGACCACCCGTAGTGTTGCCTAGAGAATCTACTTTATTTTTTGGTGCCAGGCGATATGATCACACCACACCCGATCCCTCCAGAGCGAAGGCAAAAACGACGCTAGATCCCATAACCTGCCATACACGTATCTCTCAAGCACCATATGGGTCAACGGTACTGGTCTTTATCATAGGTAGCAAAAAGAAACTGCTATGACTGCAAGATTTCGCAATTAATTTCGTCATTTAATAAACCTATACATGTGTCCTTATAACAAGCATATTATCTTTCACGTTCTAAGAAAGTCTAAACAATATTTCCATACGTCTAACCTGACATGGCAGTTTTGTTGTAATACGTGGTAATTTGTAATTTGATGACTTTGTGAATAATATTATTATAGTGTTACCATGAGAAGCAATAATAATATATATTGAAAATATGTAGTTAAAACACTTGGAAACGCGATTACATAAAATATTTTGTCATTACACTAGGTCGTTTGAGCTGTATGCTGATGTAGAAATCAGGCAGTCAGCTACCCTTTCATATATCTAAGCAATCAGGCTTCGCTCGTTTAGTTTCTTTACGCACGAAAACACTTTGCTCGGGAATCGAATCCAAGGCCCCATGAACTGCAGTCGCGTATCGTAATATTTTAGAAGATAATAGAGATTTAAAGTATAGGGGCAAGGCGACTGACACCGAAGCGAAACGAGAGCGGTTTGCATGTTATATATCTATACCAATAAATAAAATTGCAGTATCTGTTTGTAATGTCAAAATAATAAGCCTTTTTCATGCTCACACGGTTATTTGCACTATACATGTTCCGGATAACTAATCTTCGAAACGGCTGGACCGAAAATTCTTTCGCCAATGGAAGCTTTAATATCAGGGAGTAACATAGGCTATATTTTATCCCGGTCTGCCCACGGGATTGGGAACTACGCGGGTAAGGCGACTGAAACCGAAGCGAAGCGAGGGCGGGTTGCTAGTATATAATAATATCCATCCAGTTATCCATCACCCCGAATACGTCCACTGTTAAACAATGGCTTCTCCACAATAATGCTACTGAGAACAATCCAGTGCCACTTGCATCCAACGGTCTTCTGCAACTTTTGAGATGTCATCATTCCAGCTGGTGGAGGATTGTTCTACGCTGCGTCGTTAGATTCGTGATCGCCACTCCAGAACCTTTCTGAGCCAATGGTTTTCGGTTCGAGAAATGATGTGCATGCCACATCGTTTTGCCACTTAAATGTGATAAGCCGTAGGATAGTCCGACGGTTTCTATTACTTTTATATATTAATAAAGATTTCTCTAACCTGATCAAACCACCTGTCCGCTCCGCTTTATGAGTGTGCGCAGCGAAAGCACCAGCCGTTACTATGTCGTGGAAGCCGGTCTTGTTTAAAGTATCATTATGAACCCACATGCGTTGTAAATGCAGATTTATCGGTGCAAATTCCAGGCTTACATCTTCTGAAATAGATCAAGTGGTTCAGTGACTTGTACCTCAATCAACCGCAGTTACCCGTATTTATAATGAATATCTTAATCATATTACCCTATCCGGTACTGTATAACGCCCTTCATAACTATCGTCATCATCATCACCTCAGCTAATATCCGTCCCACTAGTGAGTTTTCGAGTATTTATATCTCTTAGTTATCTTTTACGATACTCACGGGCAAAAGTAAGATGAATTATAATCTCACTCCATGAAAATACAGATACCGATTAACTCATATAATATCATTTATCGCAGCCCATATACGTCCACCGTTAGACCTCCTCCACAATGGGAGGGTATTTGACCTACCTTACCATACTGGTCAGACATGTTGGTATAAGGTTTCAATTCGAGTTTTCCCTATCTTGCACATTTGTTATGTGCATATTATATCCCATAGTCGTCTTTTACGACGTCCACGGGCAAGATAGGGAGTGGTGAATTGTATTCTTACTCCGTCACCACACGGAAATCATGTAATATACGGAACTCATATAATATACAGACAATGTAATCGATGTTGAAGAATGTTGCGATCATAATAAGTTTAAGTTTTTCTCTGTTCAATTCCATTCGATATTCATCTTACCTTATATACGTTCCACTGCTGGGCGGAAGCCTCCTCATTGAACTAATATACCACGCTGGTCGGATGGTTTGATATACGGCCCCTTTTCGAGTTTTCTTTCTCTTCGCATACAAATTATATGTATCTCTTGGTCACGTTTTACGATACCCACGGCGAAGTAAAAAGGGTAATGAATTGTATTCTTACTCCCGTCACCACACGGATTTTTTTTTTTGTGTGTGTACAGCTATTGGCCGCAGATGGCCTTGACAGCGTGACGCGGACTATGGGTGAGCGCTGAGGGCTCTCAACCCGGAGAAAAGTATGCTAAGCGACATCGCCCAAAGGCTCCCCCTGTGGGGAACGGAGCTCGGCTTGGGGCGTCGCTGAAAGATCATCATCATCTCAGCCCACATAAGCGCGACTGTTGGGTACCGGCACAATGTGAGAGAAATTGACCTACTATACCACGCTGAACAAACGTGTTGGCGCTTTTATTTCGAGTTTTACATCTCTTGCATTGTTATCTACATAACATATCTCTTAATCGTCTAATACGACACCCACGGGCAAGATAGGTGTTAGCGAATTGTATTGTTACCCCGTCACCACAAGGACATGAATGATATGTCTAAATAAGTAAGCATCGGCTAAAATTGTATTATAAATATCAATTAATAGTTTTAATTTCCTCGAGAATATAATTATTATTAGATTACTCGCCTTAAGGTCACAATGATAATAACTCATTCAATATTTAATTACGATCTAAGCTATATTTATTGACAGTCAAACTCACCCGATGACCCAGGATGTTTAATATTGGACACCTTAACTACAAACAAGTTATGATACATTCCCACAGAATAATATCACATGTAAAATCCAATGTATACTGCACATTATATTTATTGCACACTAGCAACCCGCCCTCGCTTCGCTTCGGTTTCTGTCGCCTTATCCCCGTAGTTCTCGTTCCCGTGGGAATACCGAGATAAAATATAGCCTAGTTTACTCCCTGATATTATTATAGCTTTTTATTGGTGAAAGAATTTTTGAAATCGGTCCAGCCGTTTTGAAGATTACCCGGAACAAACAAACAGACAGACAGACAAAAAAAATATAAAGTGATTTTTAGGCATAGGTATCGTCCAAATAACCGTGTAAGCATGAAAAAATCCTATTATTTTGACATTACAAACAGACACTCCAATTTTATTTATTGGTATATATGTAGATACCGCGAAATAGCCTAAATACCGATCATCATTGCCGAGTGTTCTGGAATTAATTCCCACGCAGGACAATTGTTTGTTCAATCCATAAATGATAACGATCATTCGCAACGGCGAATAAGGGTGTAATTTGTCTTCGTTAATTGTTTATATTGGATATTTATTATTTCTATGGTAGAAAACTACGAAAACACGAAAAAAATTAAAAAAAATACGGGTGGTATTTTCCTCTTAAATTTTTTTCGAGTTGTTTTTTTGCAGGGGCTTTTAAAACATATTTTAAACATGGAGTGAACACTTTACGTGGTGTGGACATGTGATGAAAGATTAACGTAATGTTGCCAGGAAAATTTTAAGTATGAATATTGAAAGTAAGGTAAGACCAATGAAAAGATGGATGGACTCCGTGAAACGTGAAATGAATGGACAGGGTTGTGTGGATGGAGAGGAGACATATTGCATCGATCCCAAATAATTAAGACAGGAGGAGAAGGACAATGATGATGGTGATTGTAACTGTGAAAGGTTCGTAAACTTAAAAGAACGAATACATTATCGATATATCGCCTTCCGTGTGGTGACGGAGTAAGAATACAATTCACCACCCCCTATCTTACCCGTGGGTGATCGTACGAGACGACTAAGGGATATAAAACGCATATAACATCTATGCGAGAGAAGGAAAACTCGAAATAAAACACTATACCAACACGTCTGACCAGCGTGGTACAGTAGGTCAATTACCCTTCCATTATGGAGGAGGCCCGTGCCCAACAGTGGGACGTATATAGGCTGAGATGATGATGATGATGATGATGATGATACCGCTTTTCATCAGTAAGTACAACATCATTTTGGTTTATTTGTGTGTATGTGTGCGTTACGGTGAAAAATGCCAGCATGATACAAAGAAGCCACCATGAGTCAATTTGGACCGTCGAACAAAAAGCAACAAACATGCGAAATAGACAAAAACATGCTTGTGAGCATGTCTCAATTGCGTGAATCTCAACAGCATGAATCAAGAGCTGAACGAAACCTACAACAATCGGAACGGAAACAGGCGTGGCGTTCAGTGGCGGCTGTACCTTAAGTGCGCTCGTGCACTGAACCACCAATTCAAAAGATTTAATAATTACAATGTTAGTTCATCTTTATATTTTAAATTACTATATTAATATTTATTATTTAAACATACAAAAACATATAACAAATATAATTTCAAATTATGACGAAACAATTTAAACGCTTTACTAAACTATTCTAAACTATTAAAACTCATTTTCCCTGTAAAAAAAAAATCTCGTGTGCTGAGGCGAGCGCACGGGGACTGCTAATACAACTTGTATTAGTTATGAATTAAAACGCCTGGCGCGTGAGACAGAAGATAGTTCATAGAAATATATCGAAAGATGAGTCTCTGCTCGAGCGGCGCACGGGCGAACCAAACATTACCGAGAGCACTCGACTTTCAACGAAATTTGGCTGGCGGCGGCGACGTAGGTAGATATAGTTTCGATGTATCCTGTGACGCGTTAAATATTGTTTGTTTACATTAAGTAATTGTTTTTTTTATTTTAGTCTTAGTTCTATTCTATACTTCGTGTACCGTATGTGGTGTGAGTGTAAATGAGCCTAGCATGATAAAACTTTTCAAAATATAGTTGATATAAAATTGGCGGGACTCGTTAAATTTAATAAAAGCGTTCAAATCAAAATATTTTTTGATTTGCACTCTTTTATAAACATTTCTTGAAGTGTGAAAAGCAAATAAAACCACATGTTACTGTGAAGTATGGTAGGTATACATGTGAATGTATACCTACAAAATGTAATGAGTTCGAAAATAATAAAAATTATTTTTTTTATAAATTGTTGTTCCATTACAAGTTTTGATCTTAATACTTAGTGAGCAAGTAAAATGCACCACCACTTTGTTGACCCACCAGCCGCCACTGGTGGCGATTCCTAATTGATACACACTGACACGCATGCTTTACTGAAACTTATGTAAGGGGATTGGTAGGGCCCCAATCTGACCTGCTGGCGATGCGGATGAACAGTGCAGACAAGAACTATGGCCAAAAAAAAAAACAATATATAAATGCGCTCTGGCGTTACGTAATTGTTAGGTACACAGAATTTTTTATTATCTATGCTAGTGCCCGACCAAAATTTCGGTTTCGGCCTAGTTGCGACCAAAAACGGGTTTCAGCTTAGTTTCGCTTTCGGCTGATAATCGAGTCGAAACTACAGCCGAAAAACTGAATTCGTGAGTTTTCACACTGTGCTAAGTTATGTTGCACGAGGTGTGAGAGACGAAGTGTAACTTTACCGCGCTCATAGTAATCTCAAAATTTTAGTTCTTCCGTTTGCGACTGCGCGTCGCGAATTTCGTAGTTTGAGGTAATCACTTCAAAACAAGTATATTTTATTTCACTATTTATGTGATTTAGTTCATAAATTATCAAGAACATTTTTGCCTTCGCAATTTTTTAGAAACAAGGCAAAAACAAAAGTGTCTTATCAACTAGGTTTATTATAAATCAAAATTATGTTGTCCTTATAGTTAAGTTTTGTGTCATTTTATGATTATCTTAGTAAAGAGTAAAAACTGACTGATTATAATAGACTATTTATTTTTCTTCCCACAAAAATATTGACCTTATAATTTACACAGAAGTTTCGGTTTTGGCCGAAACTGTGATTGAAGGCGAAATTCGGTTTCGGTTTGTTCCTCAATTCCTTATTTTTTAAGTTACCATCAAAAAAATGCTCTCAAGCACTGTATATTATTAATCTACGGTGATTTTTTTGTAATCTCTCATAACATTGAGTCAATTTTTGAGATTATGAAGAGTATTTTCCCGCCTAATGACGAAATGTATGATGATATCAACATAATTAACTATAACACTGCCAGCAATAATTACTGATTTTGAAAATATTCTTAAAATAAATATGTATTTAACTTAGTTCCACCCAACAAGTTGACCTCAATCCTAGATATATTTTGCGTAGACAACTTTTCGTTCCTTTTTCTATTTTTATTGAAGGAAAGCAATCATCTCATTTCCTGTACTATTCGACCTACTGTTGGTCTCAAACCCCCTCTACAAAAGAGGAGTAATTGATCTACATTGACATAGTATGCTGGTTGATATGAGATTTTATTTCGAGTTTTCCTTCTATTGCATAGATGTTATCTAGGCCTATTCCTAGCATCCTATCACATCGAAAATAGCCAAGTTACATTCTTGCTCCGTTACTGTGGTGAAAAAGTAAGGCAGGAGATAGGTAAAAGTGTTCTTACTACGTCTCAACACGAAAAATCCAAAATGAAACCAAATAATTCTTATTATCTAAATAGAAATTTAATTTCTTATGTATTCGTTTATTTTGTATATAAATTTCTAATTATAATAAAGCTATAAAAGTTATAAATACCTTTTTTACTGCTAGCTTTGAAGTATTGCTTCTCCATATTGAGCATGCACCTTCTGGAGTGGCAGTAGTGTTTCAGCAATGAAACGTGAGTGCTAACCAGCTCCAACTGCCTAGCCTGCCATTGTCCACAGATCTCACCAACCGATAGTAGCTCTTCTAGAAGCTCTTTTTCTCTTTGGATATAAATGTCTCTGATGAAACACGAATTTATATAAATTAAATATTCTAAGTTAGTATACTATAATAAGTAATAATTAATAAAAAAAATGAAAGAAATTTATTGATCAAAATAGCAGACAAAAACATATTTTGGAAGATTAAAATCGGAACCGTTACATAAGTTTGGCCCCGAAACGGAGAAATACTTTAATACGAGTTGACTTGCTTATATTTCTTTAGGGAAATAAAAAACTTGCCGTAATTAAAATTATCACAATTGCAGAATAACAATGAATATAGCCTTTAGAAATTTACATTAAAATATAATTGAATAAATTATGGCAAGAGAAAGATTGCTGTGTAGGCATCTAACGCGCTGAGCACGCCACTGACGCTCTCGCAAGAAATAAAGTGTCCACTCTTTTGCAAGATTTGTTATAGATGCTCGCCTTCTGATGGCCATAGCTTGATTTTATGCACCCTATAACCATCCTCACTAATATTATAAATGCGAAAGTAAGTTTGTTTGTTACGCTTTCACGCTTAAACCACCGCACCAATTTCAAAAATTCTTTCACCGATGGAAAGTTATAGTATTAGGAAGTAACATAGGCTATATTTTATCCCGATATTCACACGGGAACGGGAACTACATGGCTAAAGCGACTGAAACCAAAGCGAAGCGACGGTGGGTTGCTAGTCCTCAATAAAAGGGCTATCCAACACTAAAATAATATTTGAAATCGAATCAATAGTTCCTGAGATTCAATCCACCAAACTCTTTAGCTTTATAATATTAGGATAGATTTAAATAAATTAACACTTACAATAATTGTATCGGCATCACATAGCACAACTTCGGTTCAGCAATTATTTCATGTACAGTGATGTCACCACCTAGTCCGGAATGAAACCTATACGTCACTTGGTGACAGTTCACAAAATTCTGCTTCAATAGGCTACCATACGACGGAAATTTTAGTTTCAATCCCAATCTTGGAGGTAGCGATTGTGACCGCCGATGACATAAAATTTTTTGTGGTATATCTATACTGTTTCTATCATTTGTATGACTTGGGCTCGTTCCTATATAGGATGGTTCTAAACTCCAACCATTGATCGTCACAAAACCAACAGTTTTCTGATCCCTAGATATAATTGCGACTCGCATTCGTTGAGCCTCCTGTATAAAAATAAAATTATTTACACATTTCTCTTCAAACATACACTTGTCACAATTCGTTAAGGGCCTCCACAATAATTGCAATATTTTTCTAATGCTGATAGCTCTTCTAATACAGAATGACCACTTGTACTAGAATATGATAGACAAGTTCTATTAATGTCATGCGACACATTCTCTAAAGTGCCCCATATTCAACAGGGGACATCATAGAATGATGGATAGATAGAAATTAAAGAAATATGTATTTAAAATATACATACCAGAATAATATACATATACCTATTTGAATTACACATACATATATGTATTTAAAATATACATACCAACAGGTTTGATTAACATTGTGCATTAGGTATATTTTTATTTTTTTACTTAATAACGTGATATAATATATGGGCAGTAGAAAAATTAAAAGTGTGTATGCACTTATGTACACCCCTAAGAAGTTATACTTCTTTGGCGTAACAAGAGAATATCTTTTTAAAAATTGTATCCTCCGCGTTATCCTAAAACGACACTAATAATAGGAAAAAAAGGTGTTTAATGCATTGAAAATTTTATTATAACGCATTCATCATCATTTCAGCTCATATATGTCCCACTGTAGGGCTCGAGCCTCCACCACAAGAGGAGGGCAATTGACCTTACCATGCTGGTCAGACAAGTTGGTATAGGGTTTTATTTCGAGCTTTCCTTCTATTGCATAGATGTTATATGCGTATTATATCCCGTAGTCATCTTTTACGACATCCACCGGCAAGATAGTGGGGATTTGTATTCTTACTCTGTCACCACACGATAACGCATTATCTAGTTGATATTTGTAACGGTTTACGCGCGCACCGTAAAAATATTGACTAGCTAACTTCAGGGTGTCGTTTTTCCATGATAGTGTGCCCGCACATCGTAAAAATTTACTCTCATCATTTTTCCCTAACGGACCAAAAGACGTTTATGTTCAAAAAGTGGATCATAAAGAAAAATAGCTCGTATAATATAAAACGAATCTATTTAATTTACAAAAACAAATATATAAAAAAGATAAGCATTATAATTACCTGTATAGTGCTAAGAGACATGGAGGTACATCCCATCGGCACGGCTGTTTCAGATACCCTCTCTTTAACATCGTATACTACAATGCGTACCAGCGCTGAACCCGTTAGACCATCGCTCGCACGAAATAAAATCGTCCTCGAAAAGCACGGGTTACTGCATGTCTGAAGGATAAAACATAGTTAATATGATGACTGGTTTCCATTTGCGGGGGTGTAAAAAACGATTAAGGTATCTAAGTTATTATGGAGGAAACCCTAGTCTCCCACAGCGATGAGACATATTTAGGCTGAAGATGATGGGTGAGAAAGAAACAAATAGTTATTATTATATATTTTCATATACTATATCCGAAATACAGCAATCCATAGCAGAACGGGTGTAACCGACATACCACGAAGAATTAGCACGCTGAAGTGGCAATGGGCAAGCCACATCGCTCGACGAACCGACAACCGCTGGGGAAGAAAGGGTTCTCGAGTGACGACCACGTATCGGACGATGCAGTGTAGGTCGCTCAAGTGGGTTCAAGAATGGTTTAGATTAATATTTGAACCTGGTAGGTGGCGCTACGATCGATTTAAAACAATAAAATTGGGTCTAACTTTGTACTATGTACTTTGTGCGGTAGCTATGTGGGGCGGGTCGCTCCCTTCCGTCTAATTTGGTTGAGGAGAGTGATGGCTGCTCTAGTAATTAACTCGTGATCGGGTGCTGCTTGTGGGATCTGGTCCAGCCATATTTTCTTCCTTTCTTTATCCTTATTTTTTTTTTGTCTTGCATTAAATCTTGGAAATTTATACATATATTTAATTTTGAAGGGCATCACACTGGAGCTAATACCATATATGTTGTACGAAGCATAATATTATGTATATTTAAAAGATTAAGAAAAAAAATGACTGCCCGCTGAGTTTCTGGCCGGATCTTCTCAGTTTGTGGCCGCGTTCCGATCCGGTGGTAGATTATTGTATTGTATTCAAACGTGTAATTTGACAATATGTAAGTGCCCTTAAGGGGCCTATGCAGAATAAATGATTTGATTTGATTTGACTACAGATGGTCACTGAAGTGAGAGGAAGGTATTGAAAATTGTAAAAAATGGATCACATAGTATGGATACGGTCCTTAATAGGGCATAGATACGCCAGGTCATGCCACGGCACAGTATTTGTCAATCCAGTTTAATCAAATTCAGTACTAAGTATATTTTTTTAATATACTCCTATATAATCCGTTTATATTTATTACTTTTAGCGGCAGACCAACAGGTAGCCCACCTAATGGTAATTGTTAACCGCAGCCAAAGGATTTCTTTGATACCACATACCAGAGGCACAGTCTGGTCGATGCCTACATAAAGGTCCCCAAGTCCAGGAACGAAACGCAATAGCAATTTGCTACCACACAAACGTCGATTTCCTGCGAGAATGTGGTATCAAGTTAGTAGCACTACCTAGGACGAACCGGGTATTTATGGTTGGAGTCGCATTTGCATTCAATAATGGCAAGTGATTACATTTGAATGAGATAGTGAAGTTTTCATTAGGATATCTATGCTATATACTGTACTCGTATATATAAAAAAATATCTGGTTGACCGAGCTTCGCTCGGAATATTTTTATAGAATTTATTTAGATATATTAATAAAAACTAAAAATTATGTAAAAAAATTACAAAAAGAGAATAATAATAACACCGAGATTCGAACCGACGCTGTTTGGATGCTACAAAACTCAAAATTAAAACCGGCCGTCCCCCAATTGAGCTACCGGAACTCTTGACGTTTACAATTTCAATTCATATTCTTTTAAAATTTAATGTCATTTATTGTTATGCTAAAAACACCGACAAAAGAACATTTTCTATAAATAAAACCTAGCTAGATCGATTTTTTGGACCCGAATCCTCTAGTACCTATGCCAAGTTTCAACAAAATCGTTGGAGCCGTTTCCGAGATCCTGAATATATATATATATATAAACTCATTTGCAAAAAAAACGGGCGGTTTTGATTTTCATTCATATTTAAAAAGATACAATACCAAAAAGGTTTCAATCGTTTGTACACGTTACTGGCCGGTTTTAAAAATGCTGTGGTATTTAAAAAAGTACGTTCTAAATTCAATTTTTCATTTGATGTTCATTTTTACAGAAAACCCGTTTTTATCCTACATTTTTGGCGCGAAGTTCCAGAAGTTAACATCGACTTTCATAACTTTTATTCAATTTTTATCGATTAATTTCATATCCTTGACTGTCAAAGCTTTATTTAATGCTGTTTGGCTGTATCAAAAATGGTAGATAAAGTGGTAAAAGCTACCAAAATTATCGCGCTGCTTGAAGAGGGTTGCAGCCAATGTTTCGTGGCTAGGAGGCTAAATGTTAGTCGCTCGACAGTCCAAAGGACCTGGCAGCGATATCAGGAGACTGGTTCCGTCGAGAGAAGGCCTGGTTCTGGAAGAAAACCATGTACCCAACCACGGGATGATCGTTTTCTTGTGAGTCGCGCATTGAGAAATCGCAAATCTTCGTTTGTGGATCTTAAGAACAACCTCCAAGAAGTAAGAAATGTGCATATTAGTCTATGGACGGTCAGGAGGAGGCTTCTCGCTGCCAATATACGCAGTCACCGCCCGGCCCGCGGCCCCAAATTACTCCGTGAGCACAGAGTTCACAGGCTTAGGTTCGCTAGAAATTGTGAATCATGGACTCAAGACGATTGGAATAGGGTTTTGTTCTCTGATGAAGCCAGGATATCTCTGTTCGGTGAAGATCGACGTCGGCGAGTGCTAAGAAGACAAGGAGAACGCTTTGCAGAGGCATGTTTCGAAGAAATCACACCTTATGGTGGGGGCTCTGTTATGTTTTGGGCAGGAATAAATTCAATGGATCGTACAGAGTTAGTCTTCATTGAAAACGGCTCACTGACTGGGCATCGATAATATTATTATTTATTATAATATTAACATCGATATAATTTCTCATGCACAACCCGCATTGGCCGCTCTAGGTGAAGACTCGATTTTTATGGACGACAATGCTCGCGCCCACCGATCCCGCGATGTTAATGCGTATGTGCAAGAGGTCGGCATTCGTCGTTTGGATTGGCCAGCTCGAAGTCCCGACCTCAATCCCATAGAGCATGTCTGGGACGTTCTGAAACGGCGTGTGAGATCAGTACACCCGGCTCCGCAGACCATCAGAGAGCTGAAGAATGTGATTACTGCGGAGTGGGAACGTATTCCGCAAGCAAGTATCCGGGATATACTCGCTAGCATGCCCAGACGAATTCAAGCTGTGATTTTAGCTAGAGGGGGTCACACTCGATACTAAACATTTATCTGCTTTTACTTTATTAAAGAAAAACAAACAAAAAAACTTTTTTATTTTTACTTCATGAGCATATGCACTACTAGCGAATATACACTACTAGCGAGGTTTAGCATTATTTCCCATAAATTGTATCTAAATTTTATGAAATACTGATGAAAACGATTATTTTCTTATTAATTTAGCAAATTGTGTGGATAAAAGTACCTATAATTATCAAACAAAGAAATATTAACATTTGAAATGGTTCATTGCTTAGGTGCCCGTTTTTTTTGCAAATGAGTGTATATATATATATATATATATATATATATATACAAGAATTGCTCGTTTAAAGATATAAGATAATCCTTCTAGCTTCATTCTTATTTACATTGAGGTTAACTTACTCTAGCCAGTTCCCTCCATCCATCCATTTACCATCAGATGTCCACTGTTGGACATAGACCTCCCCACGAGGATGCCACTCGGAACGGTTCTGTGCCACTTGCATCCAACGAATCCCTGCTACTTTCAAGATGTTAATAATCAATCTAGTAAGGATCGTCCTACGCTGTGTCATCAGGTTCGTAGTCGCCACTCGATAAACTTTCTTCCCCAACAGTTGTGGGTTCGACCAGCGATGCGGCCTACCCATTGCCATTTCAACCTGCTAATTCGTTCTAATTCTGCGAGCTATATCGGTTACACTGGTTCTTCTACTTCCGGCTTTTATCACGTAAAGAAAGCTAGTTCCAATGCCATATTATATTCACACTGTACAAATGCCGTCAGGAAAGCGCAACGAAAAAGTATACCGGTATTATACGTGCTCATCGAAACACAGATTTCATCCGCCTACAAAAATAAGCTTTTACGAGATGATCAAATCACGTGGACTCATCAGTAGTAGCTGTATCATTGAAGGACATACAATGTTCAGAAAGAAAATATGAACAAGGGAAATGTCAAATAGGTCAACAAATTCAAGACTTATGTTTATTGTGAGAACAACAATTGATTAAAATACGTAATTTATCCCAAATCTAAGCGTAATGCACTCTTATATTGCAATCTCACTGTAGTACATCAATACCTCTTTTGCTGGCCGAGATCCATCAATATCTAGTAGTGGCCAAGGCTTGTATAGTACTTTTCTCAAATAATGCGGGCAAAGTAAAACTAAGTAGTAGGTACTAAGTAGAACTTTTTATTTGAAAATAGATACTAATTACATTTACGAGTTTTCTATTATAGATCTTGCCGCCTTTTGAATTTCAGGTGGTGTTAAAGTTTTTTCTATATTGTCGATGGTGGCAAACGAGCAGGCAGCACACCTGATGGTAAGTGATACTGCCGCATATGAACCTTTGCAATACCAGAGGTACAGCCAGGCCGTTGCCTACTGTGAAGTAAATACTCATCATAAACCTCGTTTAAAGAAGGACATGTCATAGCGCTTGGGAAACACAGCAGCAGGTAGTTCATTCCAGAACCTGCACGTACGTGGGCAAAATCATCGCTGGCAACGTACAGTTGAAGACCATAACGTTACCAGGTGAAATGGATGAACCTTGTTGCGATATCGAGTGGTACGTTGGTAAAACGGTGACGGTGACCAAGTCAAACAGTTCCTCAGAGCACTCCCCATGAAAGAGCCGATAGAGTACACATAGTGACCCAAAGTTTCTCCGCCGCTCCAGTGACTCCAATCTGTCCGTAAAATTGGGATCCCCGACAATTCGAACAGCACGCCTTTGGAGGGAGTCAAGTGGGTCTAGCTGATACTTGGGCGCGTCTGCCGAGAGGTGTGAGCAGTACTCCACATAAGGACGAACTTGTGCTTTGTATAGCACAAGAAGCTGTCTCAGTGTGAAGTACCGCCTGGCTCTGTTCAGGACCCCCAACTTTTTGCGTAAGTAAGTTCATTACACTGACTGTCTTCACTTGCACTGATTTTAAGTCAAATACAATTACTTTACAAAATCAATGACGAACAACGAACATTTTTCACGTGTCACATTGTTCTTTTGTTTTTCTTCATTATCAAACAGGTTTCCTTTCAAGCCAGTTCGAAATTTAAATAATACTCTGATAAGTTGCCTCATTGGTTGCCATGTGTCGGAGTAACAAATCGTTCCATTTTTAAAATACACGATAGATATGAATTTACATGTATATTTATTTGGCCGCTAAAACACGACAGATATGAATTTTCTTACATTTTTTTTGCCTGCCGCTGCACGCGCAGTACAGCAACTTCTATTTATCTCGAAGAAAGTTGAAATAATGCTCCAATTTTCAAGCATGTTTGAGAAAAATAATTTTGTTGTAAAATCAGCAATCGATATAAGGAGTACGCGTAGGCAACACATTCAAATATCGGCCGTGTAGCTTAGGACGTATTTAAGTACTAACTATTACTATCGTATTATTCAATCTTATATATTTAAACGAGCAATTCTTGTATATGTGTATATATATATATATATATTCAGGATCTCGGAAACGGCTGCAACGATTTTGTTGAAACTTGGCATACTAGAGGATTCGGGCCCAAAAAATCGATCTAGCTAGGATTTATGTATAGAAAATGTTGTTTTGTCAGTGTTTTTGGCAGACAATATAATGACATTAAATTTTAAAAGAATATGAATTCAAATTTTGCCATCAATGTCATGAGTTACGATAGCTCAATGGCGAAGTAGTCAGGTTTCATTTTATTTTTGACATCGGCGACAAACGGCGTCGGATCGAATCTCGGTCTTATTATTATTCTCTTTTGTAATTTTTTATATAATTTTCATTATTTTTTTTTTATCAATATATATCTGAATAAATGCTACAAAAATACTCCGAGCGAAGCTCGGTCAACCTGATATTATTATATTATCCATGCATCGTAAATTATCATGTCATCGTAAATTTTATATTCAAATGTCCTTAGAAATTGCGTAAGCGTTATTTAAAATATAGTATCGCGAACAAGTACATGTAATAATTATGTGCTTTGGTAAGCATTATAAGAACTAAAAGTAAATTATTTTACAAAAAGAAAGTGCACCGACTACCTAAAGCAATTTCTATTAACCAAATATAGTTTAATGGAGAAAACTAAACTCTAGATGCACATGCGAGTCTAGTAAAATTCATTATAAATGGATAAGTGAGTTTGTATATTTGCTAATACGCTTCCACAAATTTGTTATTGCAACATTATTAGAGTAGAAGCGCCGTATATGGACTAGGTCTATAATATGGACTAACAGTATATCCATACTAATATTATAAATGCGAGAGTAAGGATGTTTGTTTGTTTGTTTGTTTGTAACGCTTTCACGCTTAAACCACCGAACTAATATAATTTATAATATCAGGGAGTAACATAGGCTATATTTTATCCCGGTATTCCTACGGAAACGGGAACTACGCGGGTAAGGCGACTGAAATCGAAGCGAGGGCGAGTTGCTAGTATTTTATAATTTTACCGGTAACAAATATTTAAAACCATATGGTCCATATTATGATCACTTTTAGAAAGATCATAAACATAACAAATTTTAAAAAATGTTGACTATTTCTAAGATGTTGTTTTATTTTTCCTTATAATTTATATTATTTTTAAAGCAAAATCATTATTGAAGAGTTTAAAATATATGAAGTGGATTATACTTTAAAAATTGAGGTTTTATGTAATAAAATCCTTATGGTATATATGGCGCCCTTACTCTACGTTTTATTTATCTTTTAATGATATTTGTGGCAAACGAGCAAACAGCACACCTGATGTAAAAAAGAACTGCCGCTCATGGAACTTGAACCATGAAGAATGTAAAGGGAATGTGAATGCGAGCAATGGGGTTCGGTGATACTAGAGGCCAAAACCCAACACACGCAAACACTCGCAGATAGTTGTCAGGAACTAAAGAAAAGCAAAGAATGATATCTTTCCCTAACCCTAGGTGGGTTGCCACCCATACTTTATTATAAAGTATTGTACGTTATGTTTATTAATTGTACTTTATACTTTATGTAGGGAATAAAGTACGCGAAAATACTTTATTTCGCAGGAACTGATTTCTTGTGATAAAAACTAGACACTTTTTTAAAATTTGTATAAAATAGTTACATATTTAATGGCGATTCCTGCCACAGCAGCGTTCATACGGAGATTTGCATGTGATGTACAATATATTATTTAGCTTCACTTAAATTAATAGAACAAAGATGCTGTGCGTGATTTGTGGTAATTATGTTTTTGACGAAAATTATGAAATAAAATCAATCGTACTTTATTTTGACACACTGTACTTTATTTTTCTAATTTCATTAACCAATGTGCTTTATTTACACGAAAAAAAGGTGGTAACCCTACTTTCACCCGAGGGAATGTACCATTGCTAAGTGCATAAAGCGGCCGTCGCGGCGAATAAGTAGTTAAAAGTAAATAAAAATAGATAATAATAAATCAAAACCTCTCATTATTATGGTGAACCTGCTCTTATCCCAACTACTTATGGTCGACGCAATATGTAGTCCACTTTCATCGTATAGTAATTTAAGTTCTTTTTTTACCTTAAATAAACTAAATGCTTTAAAAATATCAAAAGCGTTAAAACTAGTGGTAGGGCTACACTGTTAACAGTTAAGCTACATTAAGCAGTTAGCTACATTAAGCAATTCATAATACCTTTTCATATTTCTTAATATTTATCTATAATGAATTTAGTTCGATGGCTAACATTATAAATAAATGAATCAAATTTGAAAATCAACACATTTGAAACTGAAATCTATGTACTCTAACTCTAGGAAAAGGCTTATTGACTAAAACCTAACATTGTCAACTAAGTAAATGAATCAACGTTCCATTTATCTACGAGTATGGCATTGTTTGCGTGCTTATCTTTCAGAAAGTATATTTACACAGCAAAAAGATGAAGCTATCTTTTATCTATTTATTTTAGATATATAGTTTTATCATTTTCGTTATAAAATTTCATTTTCATTTGTTGATTGCGCTAAATGTAATTTTTAATCATTAAAGGGTGAGAATGAGTGAAGTAAGCAGCGAAAAGTGTATCCAAATAAGCCTATTGCTGCACAAAAAACCTCAATCGTAATCGCATTATAAAGTTTCCAAAAGGAATCATAAGGAAAATGGATAGTAGCTCCTATTGACTAATTACCCGATGATTCCTCAGACTGTAATTTTAAATCTCACGGGAAACTAAAGACTGACTCTGATCAATATCTGAATCTATTTTTAATTTTAACTCATCAACATATACATAGGCCAAAAAGGTTAGCGTAGTTTTATGTTGTTGTTTGGATCCTTCTCTAGTGATGTTATCTGCTTATTTATCTCATAAGATCAACGTGAAATGATGACACGTTGTTTGAATATGCGTCATGACGAGATTCTACAACTAGTACGATAACATAAACGCTCTTATAATTTATGTAAATTTTATTGTAAAGTAACACAACCTTCTGGGTATTGATAAAAGAATTATAACTCGGCTAACAATATCTCTATCTTTATCTTTATATATAAATTTCTTGTGTATGTGTGTATGTCACTGAACTCCTCCTAAACGGCTGGACCGATGTTGATGAAATTTTTTGTGTGTGTTCAAGGTAGTGAAGCCCAAATGCAAGACCAAGACGAGACTTGGACCAGTGACCTTGGTCTTGGTCTTGCAACAGCACACCTGGTCTCGTCTTGGTCTTGGTATTGCACACTCGAGTCTTGGTATTGCAGCAAGAGTCTCGCAAAGTCTTGCAAGTCTTGCAATTGGAATAACGTAACAGTCATTTATCATGGCAATGAAAAGTCCAACTAAATTAATCAAATATCATCCTATCCTATCTATCCATCTGCTAGCCTATAGTCCACTATTATTATTTTTAGTTTTGTTCAAGAAGATAATTATAACATTAAACTTTGGTAAAAATTCATAGAAGATTATTTTTGTTTGATTACATTGCATTTAGGCCATTTAATATATAGTTTTATTTTTTAACTATGTTGACTAATGACTATGTTTTTAATTCTAATTAATTTCTGTATCTGACATTTATTACAATTAATTCATTACAATTAATTTATTACAATTAACTTATACACAAATTTGTATGCCTTAACATGAGGCTGAGCATGACTGGACTTTGTACACCATGTAACATCTTGCATTAATGTGTAAATTACCATGTTCAAACAAATAAATATTGTCTTATCTTATCTTAAATTGTTATAAGTTTGATTGTTATGTTTCATTGCCCCAAGTTAAATAAATAAATGATACCAATTGATAAAGTGAAGACCGATAATGTGATTACGAGGTTAAGTTATTTTTATTGCATTAAAAACATAAGAAATTAATGGAATTGGATTTTCTTATATTAACCAACTATTATTACCTACTTAAAAAAATTATGCACGCAAAAATATTCGCACAAACATTCGCAATAATTTCGCGAATGCGAATGCAAATATGCAATAAACATGCGAATATTCGCGAATGCGAATGCGAATATTCGTTACATCACTAGTAGGCATGTAAAGCTTCGACAGTATAATTTCATTCATACATATCTAGAATTGGGCAAACGCTTCAATGGGACCGTAGGTACAAACGTGACTCGGCGACGGTAATCGGCCGATCAGCTGATTTAAAGCGAAGTTCGTTTTGCTTATGCGAAAGTAATCATTGATTTTTCAATTTCTATTGAACATTTAACAAAGCACGAATATGTTGCAGATTACGTATCACTGACTTTATACATTTCAATCAGATTTAAACGAAAAAACAATGACAAAATTGAAAATTTTACATGTCTCTAATTCATTAACGAATCGATATTTTTCCTTCAAATTTTTTTTTATGGGTTCCTACCACCATTGCCTACCTCCCGTTTGACCAGTTGCCCCATAACCTGATACATCCTGTATATGTAATTTAAAATACAAGGAAGAATTTTAACTTAAAGAATAGTTTTTAGGATATAGAACGCCATCTTTTAAATATATGTCATATCAATGCCGGTGGATCGCTCAATTAATAATGGGCGCAAAATAAGTTGAGTTCTAGGGGTCGCACGTCGCTCTTACATCATTGCAGATGGTTCATATAAAGAGTGACCTACCCGCGCACTAACTTAAGTACCTATGCATACTTACAAATTTACGACTTTTAAGAACTTATTTCATTAGAATAGGTACTTGTTTTATTTTGAAACTATAGATCTCGGCATGTTCACAGAGCTATGTTCTATTCGACATATTCACTCGTATACATCTATTCACCTACAAGGACAAAGAGTCATGCTGCATTACAAGAGATCCGCCATACCTAATAGTTGCTCAATAAAAAGGGATGTGGAAGGGATTTATACCTATAATTCTACCTACCTACCTCTAGATATATTTAATACTAGATGTTCCACCAGCGTCGCTTGCTTGACTCACGTATCCATATAATGCTATTATTTCGTTTAAATACCCATATCGCTCCCTGGCGTTAAAAATAATTTCACTATTTATATGTAATATCCATAACATACTTACTTTAATCACAATTTTTGTTATCTAAGTAGATAGTTGCCGTAACAATGTCTATTATGGACAACGCTTGACAGCTATTGCTTTAAAATTTTGTCCGATTTGTTAACCTTAATAGACACTGCTCCAGACCATTTTATTAGTATTTTCTGGGATTAGGGCGTTCAAATATACAATTTCATCCGATTTATAATAAGTAGGTAGTAGTATAGATAATAATAGTTTTTAATAGGTAATATACCTATGAAGAGGGTCACCAAATGTATGATATTCGTCGTCATCGTCACAGCTCATAAAAGTGCCACTGCTGGGCTTAAGCTTCCTTCCAGTAAGAGAAAATTTGATCTACTATACCACGCTGGTCAGACATGTTGTTATAGGCTTTTATTTTTAGTTTCACTTCTCTTGCACATATGTTATATACACAGGGTGTATCAGGTTATGGGGCAACTGTTCGAGTATGTTGTAGTTCGACGGTCATAGATCATAATTAGAATGTATAGTACACAAAAACAATAACAAACATAAAAGTTATAGTGATTATAAAAATATGTGTCTAAGAGTTTATGCCTTAAATTTTACGCATTATGTACCTACATGTCGAAGTTTTACATGCTTACATATATTCTGTCTGTATATACCTATGTACAGACAGGATATATGTAAGCATGCAAAACTTCGACAGTATAAATAGGTATTAGATTTGCGCGAACCTTTCAATGGTTACGTAGGTACAAAAGGCGACTCATCAACGGTCATCGGCTGATCAGCTGATTTATGTTAAAGCGAAGTTTGTCTTACTTATGTGAACGTAATCATTGATTTATTCAAATTCTAATGAACATTTAACAAAATGCGAATACATATGTTGCAGATTAAGTCATTGACTTTATACATTTCAATCAAATTTACACGAAAAAACGATGACACAATTGAAAACTTACATGTCTCTCAATTCATTAACGAATCGATATTTTTATTTCAATTTTTTTCATGGGTTCCTAACACCATTGCCTCGGTCCGGGAACACAGTACGTGATGAAATTTATTCTTACTCCGCCACCACACGAAAAAGGCATTTAAGTAAAAAAATATATAGCAAAAAATATATATGAAGCTAAGACTATATGTTATATACGTGTAATTTTATTCAAAAGATGGAGAGATATTACAGCCTGCTGAGTTTGTTGCCGGATCTTCTCAGCTGGTGGCCGCGTTCCGATCAGGTGGTAGATACAAAGGATGTATAAATTGGACAATATGTAAGTGCCCTTAAGAGGCCTATGCAGAATAAATGATTTAATTTGATTTGATATAGTTTTAGATATTCGGATTTCGCACCAGTTATCCTTTGATCGTTCATCCTCTAATATCTAGTAACTAATGAACCGTAATATAAAGACAGTTGAAATTATCACAGTTATATTTCTATCGCCCAAAAAAATAAAAACAATAAAAACGTGAATTTCTTTAATATTTTTATATATAAGAACCATACGAGATTTTTTATTTAGCAAGACCAAACATTAGTCGTAGGTTGTAAAGGACGATTAAGAGTTTTAAGGCGACTTGTGCCAACTCCGTCTATTTAACAATTACATATCAAAAGAGGGTCCACTTCAGGCAGGTGGCCGGTCATAAAACTATAGCCATTACTTTTGCAATATGCACTCCAATCTGTCGACATCAAGTTAATTGGCGTAAGCGTAGGATGATGGTCATGAAAATACTAAATGTTGTACATTTTTCCATAATTTTTATTCCATTTAGTATTCAGACTTCATGAGAGCGTCAACCTGATGATTAAATCTCTTATTTTAGTTAATTACGAATCATTCGGCGTTTGTAAACTTCGCAAAATCGGAACTACATCATGCTAATAATAAAACCTTTATTAATTAATTACTGAAGGTCAAATATAATTCAAACTTATTTTCCGGCATTTTGAAACGTATTCTGAACGTAGTGCGGCACTATAGACATAATATTTTTTGTTATTTAATTTAAATTATTTTAACCTCATAATAGACCAGGGTCGATAATTTTTGAAACCAAAAAAAATAACAGTAGGATGAAACCCATTAGAAAAGGAGGAGAATATGATAAAAATGAAAGGAAAAATAAATTACGGGCGATCCAAGTTCGGGAAGTGGGAGGGGGTGGGTTTTTAAGGGTAAAAATGGTTTATCTCAATTTCCGCCAAAACTACAAGTCTTACGGAAAAAAGTTAAAGGACAAAGTTGTAGGTAATAAAAAGATCTACAACTTTTGTATTTACAATTTTTCACATAACCTCAAAATTTAGGTGAAAAATTCAAATAACCAAGATTTTGGTTTTTTATTTTTATAGTTTTCAAAAAAAAAATTGTTGTTATGAAATTTGGTGAAACCTTACCTTATTATGCCCCAAATACATTGTAATTTATTTGATTTAAAATATTTATTTTTACGCCTTATTTTAACTTAATATCAAAAAAGTACCCTAATTTTCGATCGAAAATTCTCCCGTCAAAATATCAGTTTTTTTTTTAAAATCGGGGGGCTTTTTGTTCCCTGAAGTCTCTACTTTCTGATGGTGTAAAGAAATATACATTGCTATAGTAAATGTTCTCAGAAAATGCAAAGATTTTAGAGGCCTTGACCCGTATAGCCCCTTCCCCACTTCTCTATGAAATATCTTTTAATGGGCTAAAATTATCTGTAGGTAACTCAGGTATAAAAGTTATCTTAAAATAGCAATAAATAGGCATCTATGCATATAATGTAAAGAAAATTCTACAACTTTCTCAAAATGTTGAAGATGTCTTATCAAATATTAATTTTTTCTTTGCATTTTCCGAGAACATTTACTATAGTAATGTATATTTTTTTTTTACACCATCAGAAAGTAGAGATTCCAACGAACAAAAAGCCCCCCGACCTTTTAAAAAAAGCTGATATTTTGACGTGAAAATTTTCGATCGAAAATTAGGGTGCTTTTTTGATATTAAGCTAAAATAAGGCGAAAAAATAAATATTTTAAATCAAATAAATTACAGTGTGTTTGGGACATAATAAAGTAAGGTTTCACCAAATTTCATAGCAAAAATTTTTTTTTTGAAAAAGATAAAAATAAAAAACCAAAATCTTGGTTATTTGAATTTTTCACCTAAATTTCGAGGTTATGTGAAAAAATTGTAAATACAAAAGTTGTAGATCTTTTTATTACCTACAACTTTGCCATTTAACTTTTTTCCGTAGGACTTGTAGTTTTGGCGGAAATCGAGATAAACCATTTTTACCCTTAAAAACCCACCCCCTCCCACTTCCCGAACTCGGATCGCCCGTAATTTATTTTTCCTTTCATTTTTATCATATTCCCTCCTTTTCTTAATGGGTTTCATCCTACTATAATTTTTTTTCACTTTTTACCATTTTTGAAGGCTTCGGCACTGGTCTATAACGCACACAGGTAAATTGTCTTTTAACTTTTCAAATATTTTTACCCGAAAAACATTTCGTTGAATAATCTTGCCAAATCCCTCATCCTTACTAATATTTCTTATTAATGTTATAAATGCAAAAGTAAGTTTGTTTGCTCCGCTTTCACGCTTAAACCACCGAAACGATTTCTAAAATTCTTTCACCAATGCAAAGCTATATAATATCAGGGAGTAACATAGGCTATATTTTATCCCAGTATTCCCACGGGAACAGGAACTACACGGGTAAGGCGACTGAAACCGAAGCGAGGGCGGGGTTGCTAGTCAATAATATTGATTGTCCCGAATTGGTGACAAGGAAACGTTTAACAGATTTAAGTCATCACATAGATAAAATATGATGAGATGAGATCTTCCTACATTTGAGTTGCTTACACAACAAGGGCGCTACTCTCGTCTCCATTGAACTAAATAATCAATATTAAAGGTTAATAAAGAAAACTTACCTCAACTTCAACTTCTTGATATGGCTTCCTTGGCGTAGAATTACCACGAATTTGGAAATTTTTAACTTCATTGAAGTAGGGTTGCTGCGAATTTGGCAATTGTTACGCTTTCACTGACGTAGGGTTGCCGCAAATTTGTCAATGATGGTAAACATATTAATTTAAAAGTACTCACCTCAACAATTTCCGTAGCACCATATCTGACACACAATCCTTTGTCATATTTGATGTATATGACAACAAGCGGTGACGGGGATCTGCCATGAGTGTCACATAGGAGGTTGTCGCACGACAGAGCCAATTCACACAGCGGCACTTCATTCATATCTAACCATAAACAAAACAATATAAATATTAATGACGATGACGTTATATCAATGACTCATGAGGTTTTTACGTAATAAAGAGTTTTTTTTGCACCAAAAGGCCCTAAATTTTAGATAACACCTAAATCAAAAAAAATTATTTACATATCAATTTTGTGTCAATATGTGTCTCATATGTAATGCCTTAGCCTTGCCAGGCCGGCCATGAGTGTCACAGAATAGACGCTAGTGATCGGCCCAACAGCGATGGATTGCACGATGCTCTTCCGCAAATTACCTTTCCGTTGCCCCGGACGTAATGGACAGGCTGCATCCAAACTATAGCCTACTAAAAGGAAAGTATAAAAAAGAAGTATAGGCGATATAATCGCCTTAATGGCATATATAGTATTAATGTCGTTTCAATGTGTTATTTATATGTGCCTTTGGTGTTATTAAAAAATTAGGGATCGTTAGTGATGATGGGCTTTAATCGATTAATATTTTTTTAATCTATATTACTATTAGAAAGCTGAAAAGTTTGCTTGCTCATATATATATATCTGTATGTTTAAATGCATGAAACTCGGGCACTATCAAATACAAAAAAAAATAACATTACTGTGACAGATAGTTATAGGCAATAATAGCATATATATATAATGCTGCAATAAGGACGTCGCCTATCAAGTATCAACCGTCTTATACAATCGCTATTGTCATAACAACTGCTGTGTAAATAAATTCCCATGAAATTGTCATTGGTGTATTATTTATACATAATTCTACATTATTCAGCGCGTGATGACAGAGTAAAAATACAATTCCCCACTCCCTATCCTGGCCGTGGTTGTCGTAACAGACGCCTAAGGGATATAATATGCATATAATATTTATGCAAGTGAAGGTAAACTCGAGATAAAACCCTATACCAACACGTCTGACCAGCGTGGTGTAGCAGGTCAATTTCCCTCTCATTGCGGAGGAGGCTCAAACTCATTAGTGGGACGTATGTGAGCTGTGATGATGATGATGATGAATTCTATATTATTAGTAGTATATGTTTGGTAGTTTTCTGGCTGTGGACAGATATTAAATCAATAGAAAGTTCATTCTCGGGCCGACCTGGGTTAATAAAAGAAAATAGTAACGATAAATAGGTTATAACTAGTGTGGTGATATGTTAAGAATACAATGTATCGCTACCCCTTCCCTTTTTTTAGGACAAATCCTACCACAAATTTCCTCCATTGCAACTGATGTAAGCCAGGATAATAACACCGAGGTTTGACCCTCAGGCAGTCCCGGGAAATTAATTGTCTTGGGACCCGCAACAAATTTAATTAGAAAAGTTAAATGGGAGGAGTTGGAAGACATTCAAAAATGTGTTAGCCTAAAGTTATTATGTTATTTAATTTAGTAAATTATTTTAGAATGGACGGTTTTAATAGACATACATTAACTTAAAGCACGAGGTTTGCAGGATGCAAAACTAAAAAAAAATACACCTAACCAGTGGCGGCTGGTGTGTCATCAACGTGGTGGTGCACTTTACTTGCTCACTAAGTATTAAGATCAGAAATTGCAATGGAACAAAAATTTACGTAAAAATGTTATTTTTTATTTTTTAACGCATTATAAGTGTACTTGCGAAGAAAAATGTTTTTTTGTTTTTCACACTTTAAAAAATATTTATAAAAGAGGGCCTTGGCGGTCCCGCCAATTTATATCAACTTTATTTTCAAAAGTTTTGTTGTTGTCTTTAATATAGTTACCTATTTATGCTCATTTTCACTCAGACCACACACTGTCTACACAGTATAAAATAGAACTAACTAAAAACAATTAATGTAAATAAACCATATTTAACGCGTCACAGATACATCAAAACTACATAATATACTTTAAGTACTAACGAGACGTCATCGGCCAATTTCGTCGAAAGTAGAGTTCTCTCGGCAATGTTCGGTTCGCCCGTGTGGCGTACGGGAACAGACTCGTTTTTCAGTATATTTCTATGAACTATCTTCTGTCTCACACGCCAGGTGTTTTAACTCATAACTAATACAAGTTGTATTGGAAATCCCCGTGCGCTCGCCTAAGCGCACGAGATTTTTTTTACAGGGAAAATAAGTTTTAATAGTTTAGTAAAGCGAATAAATTGCTTCGTCATAATTTGAAATTTATTTGTTATATGTTTTTGTATGTTCAAAGAATAAATAATAATATGGCAATTTAAAAAATAAAGATGAAGTAACATTTTATAATTTTTAAATCTTTTGATTTGGTGGTTCAGCGCACGAGCGCACTTAAGTTACAGCCGCCACTGCACCTAACCCAAATGAAAGCTGACTAAAACACGAAGCAAGTTCTTCAGAACTTTTTAGTACTAAACGTCTTAAAAACCTTCTCAATAGTTTTGTTTTGAAAGAAAAGCGGCATATATAAAACAAAAGGCAAAAACTCAATAAATATAGAACAAAATCAGGTGGCAGGTACTCAAGTACTCATGGACTTTTCGGCTTGGTTTAAATCATGTATTAACAACATTCAGTAAGCGACCAAATGTAATATTAGCAACCCTATGTCCTTGAAATATTACTAAACTGTCTGTGAGGCGATATATATGTATATAAAGTACATAAGATCGAAGATTACAGTGTCTGTTCGATGATCTAAATAAAGTGAATGAACT
Organism: Lymantria dispar; assembly: GCA_032191425.1. Lineage (NCBI taxonomy): Eukaryota > Metazoa > Arthropoda > Insecta > Lepidoptera > Erebidae > Lymantria > Lymantria dispar. The sequence continues at coordinate 11,189,528 of CM063440.1, forward strand.
ATTTTATCGCTTCTTATCGACCGTACTTTAAAGCTATTCCTTGTATTTCTAGTGAATGAGTAATAATAGAATAAATCCACATACCAGTTACAATTCCTTTTTGTAGTCTATAAGTATTTATATCTATATTCGGTCTGATTACGTTCAGTCTTTCCCTCAGTGCGTCAAGTTGCGCCCGTATGTTATTGTACGGTGCCACTGCTATAGCCTCCAGCCATAACGTCCTTTCATTCTCCTGGAACGTGGCCATTTTATAGCAAACGCCGTTCTCCCATACTGTTTAAACAATTTTAGGACAAATATTATTACAATGTTGTATTATTTCAGGACTTTATATGTCTATCAGTTTAAAACTCTATTTTGCAGGCGGGCTTTTTTTTTATATACGACTATCCCACTACACATTCCCACCATTATAACTCCTGTACGCCAGGATCCACAATGGTCTCCATAGATCACACCGAAGTTTGACCCTCAGGCAGTCCCGGAAAATGATTTTAATTGTCTTGGAACCCGCAACAAATTTAATTAGAAAAGTTAAACAGGAGGAGTTGGAAGAGATTGATTCCACTTCGGCGGGCTATAACACCCTAGCTCGCTCGGCCATTCTGAGAGGCTTTCTTTTCATTAGTGCATATAACATCTTACGGCTTGGTATTAGTTACCACCCTTTCAATTGCAGCTGTCTCATTTCTGACACAAAGTAGTAATATTATTCTTAAAAACAATCATACTTTGCTCGGGAACTCAATGTTTAGACGTGAATGTTTAGACAATATTACGTGATACCCCTAGTTTCCTATGGAAGCACTATATGCCTGCCAAGTGTGTGTCTTATTTCCAAAAGTAGATATGCATAGGTGGGTTGATGAAAACAAATTTTAACAATCTTATAAAACACCACCCTAATTAGAAGATAGCCAGTAAGCATTACAATCTTTGCTGATAAAACACAACAGCTTCTAGTTTTGGATTTCCGCTCTGTATAACACTGAAAAACGGCTTAAATCCTTGGTTGGCTTAAAAATTTGATGGTAACTCACAACCAAAACCGATGAGATATTGCACAGATTAACATGCAAGTAAGGTTGAAGATGCATTCCCTTAGTTGCACGCATAATTAATTCAGTGGTATAATTCTAACAAATATATATACTACCATTATTTACATAACATATTTATAATAGCATTCCATGCCATCAGCCTACAGACATCCACTGTTGGGCATAAGCCTTCCCACGTGATTGTCATTCAAAACGGTCCTGCGCCACTTGCATCCAACGGTACCCTGCGACTTCAAGATTCGTCGTCAGTATTAGGCGGTCGTCCAATGCTGCGTCATCCGAATCGTGGTCGCCAGTCGAGAACCTTTCTTTCCCAACGATTGTCGGTTCGACGAGCGCTGTGGCCTGGCCCATTGCCATTTCAACGTGCTATTTTTTTTTATTGCCAACGGTGGCAAACGAGCAAGCAGCACACCTGATGGTAAGTGATACTGCCGCACATGGACCTTTGCAATACCAGAGGCACAGCGAGGCCGTTGCCTACCGTGAAGAAATTACTCTTCTAATTCTGCGGGCTTCGTCGGTTACACCCGTTCTTCAACGGATTGCCGTATGCCGGATTTTATTACCGAGTGTAGCCCTCTCCATAGCACGTTGAGCGACTTGGAGACTTGAGCCTTTTTATGAGGCCGACCTTTAGAGACCACGTTTCAGTACCGTATGTCATCGCTGGTAACATACACTGGTTATAAACCTTTGTTTTCGGACACTGCGGAATATTGGACAAGAAGATTGTCATAAGTTGCCCGAACGCTGCCCAGCCGAATCGGACTCGACGACTGAGCTCTCATTTAGAGACCACGTTTCAGTACCGTATGTCATCGCTGGTAACACACACTGATTATAAACCTTTGTTTTCGGACACTGCGGAATATTGGACGAGAAGATCCTCATAAGTTGCCCGAACGCTGCCCAGCCGAATTGGACTCGTCAGCTGAGCTCTTATTCGAGGTTGGATCTACCGAAATAGACTGCTTGTCCTCGGTAAACTTAATGATCGACCACTCCGAGAATAGCATATAAACTGATATTTTCGATGTGGTAACGTAGTAACGGTAAACTTAAGAGGATCTTCTCGTCCAACATACCTCAGTGTCTGAAAGCACAGGTCTACGACCAGTGTGTATTACCAGTGATGACTTACGGCACGGAAATGCGGTCCTTAATGTAGGCCTCATAACAAGGCTCAAAATCGCTCAGCGTGCTATGCGATTTCTCTGCGAGATAGAATCCGAAATACGGAAATCCGCAGAAGAACGGATGTAACCGACATAGAACGAAGAATTAGCACGCTGAAGTGGCAATGGGTAGGCCACATCGCTCGACGAACCGACAACCGCTGGAGAAGAAAAGACGTCGTTGGATGCAGGCGGCACAGGATTACACTTTGTGGCGTAACATGAAGGAGGCCTACGTCCAGCAGTGGACAGCGATAGGCTGAAATGATGATGAATGATGAACATAGTAAGTATGCAATTCACCATCTTGCCCATGAATGTCTTAAAAGGCTGCCAAGGGATATAATATGACTTCTATGCAAGAGAACGACAACTCATATAATAACCCTGTGCCAACCCATCTGACTAGTGGTACAGTAGAGCAACTGCCCTCTTTTTTTAGGGGAGGCTCAACTCCAGCAATGGAAGTTAGAATAGCTGAGATGATGATGAACTTATAGTAGAAGTATATCTTGTTACAGCAAGGATGTCTTTCCTAATTACATTTGCTATAAACTCACAAAGAAAACTTATAATATAGCAAAAGTGTTGCATTCCATATCTCATGTTATTGTACACAGCTCTTACTTTTAAATAATTAACAAACACTTTTAAAAATTTATAACTTACCAATTTGAAAGGGCCAATGTTCATTTTCATCTTGGGCTTGCACTTTAACTTGATGATGTCCTAGTACTATAACTCCCATTGGCTCGTACCAGGGTTCTGGTCCTTTTAGATAAAATAGTAGATTACCTCGAAGTCGAAACCATCGTACCGAACTACCTATGAAAGAATAATAATTACTGTTAGAAAATTATTGTGTATTTTGCATTTGGTAATACAAATATTAGAAAATTGACAAATTTGTTGATAGAGAAACTAGAAAAATTTACATATTTTTAATAAATTAAAAATAGTCTGAGATATTCAGGTTAAATCTTATATCTTTAAACAAACAATAATATATACAGGATCTCGGTAATGGCTCCGACGATTTTGATGAAATGGCATACTAGATGTTTCGGGGCCAAAAAATCGATCCAGCTAGGTTTTATTTATAGAAAATGTTGTTTTGTCTGTGTTTTTAGCAAATCAATACAATGAAATTAAATTTTAAAAGAATAAGAATTCAACTTTCGCCATCCCCGTCAAGAGTGACAATAGCTCGGTTGGGAAGTTGTTCAGTTTTTTTTGTTTTGTTTTGGCATTCAGCGTGGGATCAAATCTCGATATTATTACTATTCTCTTTTTGTAATTTTTGATATTTTTTTCATTATTTCATCATTTTATTATTTATTACTATTTATATCTAAATATGTTCGGCAAAAATACAAAAAAAAATATGCCGAGCGAAGAAACTCGGTCGACCAGATATTTTACTATTTAAGTGCAAAGCGAATTTTAATATTTATAATGTGATAATAATCAGCCTGTTTATATATAAATGTATGATGCATTTATTATATGTATTGCTTTACAACCTGTTGATCTTAATTATAAGAGGTAAATTGTCATATTTTTACAGGGATCTAGAAGCATTAAACTGCTGTAAATTAAATTAACCAATAAATTATTGAAAAGTATTAAAAACTATTAATTATTGCTACTATTATTGCCTAATAAAGAAACAAATTAAATTACAAAAATTGTATGGTGACATAAGAGCCTTTAACATAAAAAATAAAATCAAGCAAATTTTATTACATTAATAAAAAAATTAAAAAGACTAAAGTAGCATATGAAATTATGAAAGATAAATAGGAAATTTGCATGGAATATTATCCTAAGTTTTTGACTACACATTCATATAAGAGATTTCTAAATAAAATTTCTGAAGATTTCAGATGTTTACGTGAATATTACGCATTAAAAATAAAAATATTTTTATGGATTAAATAGTGTTTGTATTTCATATTATGGTGTTTGTATTTGATTTTATGGTGTTTGTATTTGATTTTATGGTGTTTGTATTTGATTGAAAGGTGTTCGAAATGTCAGGTAGGTTAGGTTAGTTTAGGAGTGGTAGGACCACACTGTCGACAGTTATCTGTCTACAGCCGCGGGCCGGTCCGTCCGGGGCAGTACCATGCTCTCGCAGAAAATTTACATCTGAGTAGTAGCAATTTGTTACTGCGCTTCGTTCGGTAAGTGAGAGAGCCGGAAGCCCAACTTTCTGAGGGTGATTGCGTGTGGAGGGTGATTGCGTGTAGAGGGTTTTGGTGGTGCCCTTGGTATCACTGAGCCTCAATGCACGCATTCACACTCCCTTCGCTTTCTTCGCGGTAGGCAACAGCCTTGTAAAGGTCCATGAGCGGCAGCAACACTTACCATCAGGTGTACTGTTTGCTTGTTGGCCACCGTTTGCAATTAAAATAAAAAATTACTAGGCATATAAGGGTTAATATTATAGGTCTTAAATTCCATGAAAAATATGGATTCTCTAAATGATAATTATCAAGTCAACAAAATGCAAATCAAATTAAAAAACTATGAAAACGTGAATATTAGATATTTTTACTAGTTATCAGGAAGGCATAAGGTATTCTATTATTTAATAGTGATAATTATATAGTATTATTTATTTATAAAATTGAAACATTCCTTGCATTTCCTAAAAGTTTAAAGGTATACTCACCTTCAGAACGCCTGAAGAAACCATCCTGCCTCTCTTTGAGTACCATAAGGCCTTCACGGTCAAAATTCTGGGATGTTTGAGATGCTAACGCAACTAATTCTTGTTTATTATATCTCATATTTATGACGTTAGTACAAAAATATCATATTTTTAATCGCGAAATTTTAACGAATTTACTTTTTTGCATGCAAGTTACGCCATTTAATCAAGTGGTAATATTTTTAAAATAACTAAGGCAATTTATGTATAGATCATCTTAGAAAATTATTAGATTAATGTCTTTTTGTTTAAAAATCCGTAAATCGTACTCGGTTTACTGCCCAATTTTCAATCTACTTATTACTCATGGGTCACAGAGTATGTAAGTTATTCTGCACATTTACAATAAGACTGGATGTCAAACGGAAGCTATAGATCGACGATTAAAAGCAACGTATGATATTAATGTATTGGTCACGTTATTAATTGCTGTTTCAAATTACTCTAAATATTATAGTTTGTTTAATCACACTTGTTATTGAGCTCCATGTGATTATTTTCTTGATTTATCATATCTGTGCTGCTTAGCTTAAACAGCTAGCTTCTGAAATATTATTATCAAGGATACCATTACTTCAAGCGCCCCGTGTGGAGGAATGATATTTGTTATCCATCTGTCCATCAACCCCTATACATCCCACAAAAGGGCTCGAGTTTACTCCAAGGAAATTGTCAAATATAGTCTAGTCTTAGAATAATAACGTTATTATTCTAAGAGTCTAGTATACCACGCTGACCAGACGAGTTCTAAAAGGTTTTATTTTGAGTTTACCTTCTCTTCATAGATACTATATGCATATTATATTATTATATAAATGTAATACCTAAGTATATCATCTAAACCTTCACTGGCTCACACTTCAACTAACTAAAAAAATGCGTCCAGTCATCCATCCGCCGATATAACTATGCATCCACCCCTGCAGCCAGCTACCTAACCATTCCTCTATATTTTAACACTTAGCCATCCATCCTCTAATCCGCCATATTTTATATGAGCATCTCTTATTTACTCTAAATTTCACAGACTCACTAATGATTCAAAAGTCACATTAATATTTTTTTGGGAATATTGTGTTACTAGGTGGCTGGGCCCATAACTTGTTAGTGGGAGTGCCTCTTAATGCCCCACCAACTCGCAGACTTTACGCGTACATCGAAAATTTAGTTTAATATGAATAAATAGACGTTTGATGAAACTTCTAAGATAATTTTATTCACACTCTGTCACTCTAATTTTCCTTATTTATAGCTAAAAGAACATTCTAATATTAAAATACAAAACAAAGTAGAAAAATAAAACTTGTAGGTAAAGATCTTATATTAAAATAAAAACTCTTTTATTCCAACACTCCTCCTCAAGTTCATTTCTCTACTTTCATCCATCACACAACATACTCACACCACACCCATATTCAGTGCACACCACTTATACTTCCCTTTCAACAAAGTTTTCGTCAGAGCATCTGCAACCATACGAGCTGTCTCTACATACTCAAGTACAATATGTCCATAATCGACTGCTTACCTTATAAAATGGTGTCGCACGTCTATGTGCTTCGTGCGTTGATGGTGCACAGTGTTCTGCGCAATAGCCACAGCAGATTGGCTATCACTAAAGATCTTCTTTGGTGCCTCAGCTTGGCCAGTGATCTCTGAATACAACCTCTTCAGGAAGATCGCCTCTCTAGCCGCTTCAGACATTGCTACATATTCCCTCTTCCTTCTCTCCCATGAGATTGCAGCTCCCATATACAGAAACACCATACCCGAGTACGACCTCCTGTCATCATAACATGTGGCATGACTAGCATCTGCAAAACCCTGCGCTATGCTCAATCCTATCCTCTTGTACTGTAGCCCAAGGCTCTTAATACCCTTCAAATATCTTAGCACACGTTTAGCCGCTGTCCAATGCTCTTCAGCATAGCAGGTGTTAAACTGGCTAAGATAATTAACTGAATGTGCAATATCCGGCCTCGTGCAAACAGATAAGTATATCAGTGAACCAATTAAGTTCCGATATGGAATCCTCGAATCAGGTTTATGTTCTGGTTCAGGCTTCTCTAGTTTTTGCACTGTGACTGATGGTGTCGATACAACCTTGTAGTCTGCCATCCCGAAAACTTTCTCTTGATCAACTTTGACTCCAGTATCATCCTGTATAATGTGCATTCCCAGAATATCTTCTGCCTTACCAAGATCTTTCATTTCAAATTTTGTCACAAGTTCCTTTTTTACTTTACGCAGCTCTTCCGCGTCATTCCAAAATAAGAGCATGTCATCAACATAGACTGCTAAAATGATGATCTTGTTACCCTGGGATCTCGTGTATATGCACGGCTCTTTTTTACTTCGTTTAAACTTCAATTGTAACAACTCATTGTTTAGTTAGTGGTTTCATGCTCTAGGGCTTGCTTTAACCCGTAAAGCGATAAATTCCTGCGAATTAAAATCAAAGCACAGTTCTTATGGACGGACAGTCAAATAGTTTTAAGTTGGTATAAATCAGAAAAATTGCTACCGCCTTTTGTTGCACGTAAAATTAATGAAATAAAACTGAACAAGACATTACAAATTAGATATGTACCAAGTAAACTCAACCCAGCAGATATAGGGACTAGAGTGGAAAGAATAGATTCCTTTAGTAGATGGCTCATAGGACCAGAATTTTTAGCAAAAAATGCAGAACAATGGCCCACGCATCCCAATTGTACAGAAATAGTTCACACTCCAATTTCTTCGTCCGTGGTGGGTCTTTCAAAAGAAATAATATCTAAAGATAATACCACATTCGATTCAGATCAGACAAAAGGAATAGTAGAAGATAAACCTGTAGATAGTGAAATCAGAGAAATATTAGAAATTCAATCTAAATATTTCCCTAAAGAATTTAGTGGTATCCAAACGGACTTATCAAGATCACTTCAGTTATACATAGACCATGATGGAGTTATTAGATGTAGAGGTAGATTAAAATATGCAGACTTACCACATAATCAGAAGGAACTATTTTACTTCCAAAAGCCTCTGAATTCACTCACAAAATTATTAGCGAATTACACGAGAACAACTATCATGTTGGAGTTTCTCATACTTTAGCTCTCTTGAGACAGAAATATTGGGTGCCACATGAAAGATCAACCGTTCAGAAAGTAATCAGAAAGTGTACTCAGTGTATTAAATACGGTGGTGGTCCTTTTAAACTGCCAGCAATGCCGGATTTACCGCAAGAGAGAGTAAAATATAGTTTGCCATTCGCTTTCACGGGCCTAGATTATTTTGGGCCCTTACTCGTCCAGGAAGGTAATAAAGAAAAACGTTGGGTGTGCCTCTACACGTGCCTAACAGCCAGAGCCATTCACATGGAAGTTGTAAATGATTTGTCAGCAGAAGAGTGCTTATTAGCAATAAGGAGATTTACCGCAGCTAGAGGCCTACCCCAGTTAATTTTATCAGATAACGCTACACAATTTAAGCTTACCGCAAATGTTCTTACATCCGATTACTGTATACAGAATAAATTACGGTGGAAATTTATTCCGGAATTATCCCCGTGGTTCGGAGGATTTTATGAACGTCTGATTGGCTTAGTTAACATAGCGGCTTAGAGAACATTGGATAAACATCTTATTAAACACAATCAGTTACTCACAGTCATCAAAGAACTTGAGTCCATCATTAATACCAGACCGTTAACTACGGTAGGAACAGAACTAGAACATATCCTAACACCTGCAGACTTTCTACGAGTAGGTGGACCAATTTCTTCACAAATTTCAGACCAAAGCTTTTTAGAGTCAGCCACTATAACAAAACTAACTTGATTGAAGGCTGGAAACGTGGTCAGAACATTTTTTTAGAGTTCACAAAAATGTTTTCCAATCAGTACTTGACCAGTCTTCGCGAGCGTAATAACAAGCATAGGCAACCAAGAGTTGTTGTTAATAGATTACCACGAATAGCTGAAATCGTACAAGTAAAGTCAGACGGTAATAGGGCACACTGGAAGGTTGGCAAGATAGCGGAATTGATTAAAGGTTCAGATGATCAGATAAGGATAGCTAAAGTTAAGTTACCGACAGGTGAAACACTCACCCGTTCAATAAGCCACCTCTTTCCACTCGAGATCGAAGAAAAGAGCATGATAGACACACCGACAGACGACCAATCACCTCACGATAATATCGATGTCTCGAAAGTCCAAGACACCGAACCAATTTGTATTGAATGACAAATACTAATTCAAGTATCAGACAGTAAGCGCCCAACTAGAACAGCGGCAACCAAAGCTAGAGAAAGGGTTAAGGAGTGGACAACGCAGTTACTGATCAGGTTATTTGAATGATAAGTAAACCAGATAAAATCAAGAACAGAAATTAACTAAGAGAGGCAGGAGGCCATTTAAGGGGTGAAAGATCCCCGACCTGAGAGATCAGTGTTTCTGCGCTAATATATTGAAATAGCTAACTGAACCTATTGGCATGTATATAAAGTGTTGTTGTTTAGATATCAGAGTTTAACATATAACATATTCGCCATGTACTGTGTTTTGTAGAACTTCGGCGACAGTTAGTGATATATTCGCTTTTGATGTTGATGGCAAATACGATCCAATCTAAGAGCTTTTTTTTGGGGGGGTGGGTTGTTGTGGACGCGCTCCTCGCACCACTCCGTCCGGGGCGACAGAGGGGCGTAAGCACGCAACTCCCACAACCCACCCACGATGCACGTCGCCTTCGTCGTTGGGCCGACCACCGAAGCAGGGTTACTTGACATCAGTGGTCGGCCCGACGGAATACCCCCTACGTGGGGTACCCTCCCATCGACCGACGTTCCCCCCCCCCTCGGGGAGGACGTCAGTCTTTCCTCACGCGGTCGGCCTCTCGGCGGGTGACGGACTAATTCCCCGGTCACGTCACCCGCGCCCTCGGCTAGGGCGGCATGAGGTGCAGATATTGGCACCTACGCCGCCCCAGTCGCCGGCGGTGGATCGCCTCATCGAGACTGCGCTCCTCACGCAGGTGATCCGCCGCCTCCTTCCACGAGATCACCGTCTCGCAGAAGGCTGCGTCCGCGTCCCAATTCCCGACGCTGTCGACCATCGCCCTAGCGATAGCCGGCAGCGTCAGGTTGGCACCGATGATTGCGACGAGTTCACAGCGCTGCACTGCCCAAGCCTCGCAGGCCTCGAGCGTATGCCGCGCCGTGTCCTCGTCGCAATCGCAGTGGTGGCAGGACGGTGTACTCTCCCTCCCAACGACTCTGTACAGGTATTTGGCGAAGCAACCTTGCCCCGTCAAAACCTCCACTAGTCGGAAAGAGAGCACCCCGTGCCGCCTTTCCTACCACTGCATCAGCACCGGCCGGAAGGCCTCCATGGTTCGCACTCTGAACCGAGGCCTCTCCAGCCGGACTGCCCAACGGGCAATGATACCTCAGCGGGCGTCGACGCGCCAGGCGGTGAGCTTCCTTAATGAGATCACACCACCCTCCACTCGCACCCCCGTCACTCGCCGATACAATCCGGCGAGCATTTCCGCCTTCAGGTCCCACGGGGGAGTCCTGGCCAATAGGCATGCTGCCTCCGTCGTCACCATGCGGTAACCGCGTATGGCCCTGATCGCCATGACCCTCTATGGTCGCCACAAGAGGGCCCTCAGACGGACAGTCAGGGACCCCGCCCACACCGGTGCGCCGTACAGGGCCATCGACCGGATGACCCCCGCGTACAGCCGTCGGCACGCAGCGCTCGGTCCGCCCACGTTCGGCATAAGCCACGATAGGGTGGACGCCGCGCCGACGAGCCGTGGAGTGAGCCTGCGGAAATTCGCCCGGAACCACCATATCCAATCTAAGAGCTGACATCTTCCAGTGCAGTAGTGAATAATTTCGGAGACATGACGTCTCCCTGTCTCACGCCTCTCTGAAACTGGACCGGTTTCATACTCTAATCCCAGATACGGGCTGACATTTCAAAATTATGCATGCATCTAATATATTCATTTACACATACGAACTAGGTGAAATAACAAAATCATTAGATTAAATACCTATTGTATTATATATCCTAATATTATATTAATTTGTTCTAAGTAGATTTTAAGTAGAAAGTAATCATTCATTTTTCTATAAAATATGTCTACGCACTCAAGAAACTATTTCAATTAAAAGTTGCAATTTGATGACGTCGGGCCTGTACCGAGTGAGAATTCTATAGACTAGTATTTAAACTTTACTGCCACGCTTAAACATTAGTGATATTAGCCCACATTATAAAGGAGACGATCCATCTTCTGAGTCAATTCTTTGTCTGTAAGTTTACTTTGGAGGCGGGACCTGCTCACAACCTACCAATCAGCGGTGTGAAAGCTCTCTTTCTATCTGAATTCTACATTACGCAGCAAGTGGTCAAACGGGAGCTGTGGCCGGGATGAGTTTGTCCAGCAGTGGAAATCTATAGACTGATGGGTGGATGGAATATTTCAACTAATAAATAGTACTAATTGTTTACTGTTATTGATATTTCAATAATTTAATAACTTTATACGAAATATTATTCACTGATGTTCATGGTTGACCTTACACTATTCTGTTTATGGTTGAAGGCTGCGGGCTCTCTGTCCTCTAACTCAAAAACAAGTGGCCATATGAAAAAATTATATACAGTGTGTATCAGGTTATGGGGCAACTGGAGCTAGGCAATGGTGGTAGGAACCCATGAAAAAAATTTTAAGGAAAAATATCGATTCGTTAAGTTAAGATATGTAAAGTTTTCAATTTTGTCATCGCTTGTCGTGTAAATCCGTTTGAATTGTATAAAGTCAATGATACTTAATACGCAACATATTCATACTTTGTTAAATGTTCATTAGAAATTGAATAAATCAATGATTACGTTCGCATAAGCAAGACAAACTTCGCGTTAAAACAGCTGATCGGCCGATGACCGTTGACGGCCCGCCGTTGTTACCTACGCTCGTTTAAACGTTTGCGCAATTCTAGGTATGAATGAATGAAATTATACTGTCGAAGCTTTACATGCCTACATGTATTCTGTCTGTACATGCCTACATAATACATACATAACATTTAAGGCACAGACTCTTAAGACACATTTTTTTGAAATCACTATAACTTTTATGTTATATTGTTTTTTGTGTAATGTACATTCTAATTACGATCTATGACCGTTAAACTACAACATACTCGAACAGTTGTCCCATAACCTGATACATTCTGTATAAATAAAAATTGTCGTAATTTTTATGTTCTACAATGTTTGTAGTAAACGCTAAATTCGTTGGAGCTACAGAAACCAAGATAAGCAGGAAAAAATATTTTCATGACCTTTGACCTTTACGCCTTTATTAATTTATAGCGCAGACGCGAAATTTTATGAGACTTTTTACACAACTTTTAGAACATTGCATGCGGGTTTACAGCTTATCTCTAATTTCCATGTGAAATCTATATGACTATATTAATTAGCTTAGCCACCGTCCATTTTCTTTGCGATACCATCTAAAATTTTATTTGATGCAAATTTCATCTTTTTTCCATCATTCAAACATTAGTTCTTCTTCTTCTTCTTTTTTGTCTTGGCAATCAGCTACAAATACGAGCCATTTTTGCCAGTGTCAAGTTATAATTATCTTCTTCTTCTTCTTGATTAATGGCAATGAGCTGCAATAATATGCGCTATTGGTGCCAATGTCGAGTTATAATTAATTAGTCACGTCTTTAGTTTTCTTAAGTAGTCCGTCGTTAGCATTGATTTAGTGTTGATAGCCAAATCAAGCTTCTTCTGGGAAATTTGGCAGAATGTGAAAATGCACGCAATTCGCTATTATATCATATTCACTATATATCAGCATTCTATCAACATTATATTACATAAAATATCAACAAAATTATTCAATATAACACCGTAAAACACTAAAATAATGAAAAAAATATAAAAGCGCTACATGACATTTTGACATTCGCGTCAAAAGTATCTTTTCAAGTTCTCAGTTTCATCATGTCAGTAATGGTCTGTCAGTAAGTCAAAGTGTCGCCCTCAACAGGTAATGGCCACTGTTAAGGGAATCTTCTGAGAATTTTGGTGGAAATACAAAGGTATGTATAGCAGTTTTATATCATATTCACTACACCTCAGCAGTTCTGTCGCTATATATTACATAAAATGCCATCAAGATTATTTAACATAACACGTTAAAACACTAAGATATTGAATGTAATACAAGAACACCACATGACACTTCAGATTCCCGCCAAAAAACCAAAACATTAGTTTTAATGATAGAACTGTTTTATTAAAACATCCAATGTAATTATTACTTTTTTGTAATATTTGCAAAACATTAAATTTTATTATTGTATGTAATCACAAACTTACTGACTAATCGCAACTTAAAACTAATAATCGCAGAATACATGAACTTCACTTTGTTGTTGCTGTATCGTGTGTTGAATGGTTATCTTTTAGTCACGTGATATATCCGTCATAGACAATCTGTCTTTTAAACTTCCACGCCCGGCGGCAGCTTGCGCTCCTGCTGCATGTATAATCATTTCGTAATTTGATGTTAATTACATAAAAATGGATACTAGAAAGCTTACTGAAATTTTGCGTGGAACCATCGATCCAAATCAGAGAGCGCAGGCAGAAGAACAGCTCTCACAGGTGAGGTTCTAAATTGCTCCTATCAACCACATGCTCGAAAATTTAATAATGTTACCCGAATGCAAGTCTCTATAGACTTATCAGTTTTATTATAAATGTGTTTCTCAATTGTGTCATATTAACGCTAACTGTGCTGTTTTAGGCAATCAAACACCATATACGTCCCATTTATCTGTGATAAATTTGGTGACGTTCATGGCTTTTTCTAGATTCTGATGTCTAAACCATTTAATGTTGGTAGGAATGCTAATATTACTCACACATGTTGATAGTGTAATAGTTGGTAATAGGTTTTTATAAATTGCCGAGTGCTAAAAATAGATCTTAATATTAAATTTCTTCTATAATTTGGCGCGTTTACTTATTCCTGTAGAATTTCTTCCGGTTCATACTAGTCCCACAATAATCTAAAATATAACCTAGAATTTATGTCAAAATCGAGGAGTTTGTATATTTGAACAAGAAACTGCAACATCTTTTTGTAAATATTACTTAAATTTACAGAGAAATTTATAAAAAAAAAGTTCTCAGTTTAAAGCCTAAATTTATATAAAGCTAACCTATATGAGTATAATAATAAAAGTTTGAAAAACACTTGCACATTGCATCAGGTAGATTATTGGAAAAGAAAATCTTTTATACAGGCATTCAAATTGAATGATAAATATTTATTTATTACAATGTGTGAATATTGTATAAATTTTTCATACATTTGGTGTAATATAAACAAAGAAATCAATTTTTCTGTTGATATTTCCATAGTCTAAGTAGAAAAAAAAAAACAATAAATGGAATAGTTCCCATGCTTATACTAAAATCATTGTAATTTATTGAATAACATTAGCATTATAATATATTGCTATATAGATAACATATTCAATGTCATTGGCTGATTCACGTGTATGTGATTTCCATGACATTTATGTGGTTCATTGCACCTGGGGTGTTATTCTGTACGAAATTGAAAGTGGTCTGGCATTTGCCTCAATCTTTCAAATCTATACCAATAAATAAAATTAGAGTGTCTGTTTTTAATGTCAAAATAATAGGCATTTTTCATGCTCACACAGTTATTTGCACTATATATATATATATATGCCTAAAAATCACTTTATATTTTTTTTTGTCTGTCTTGTCTGTTTGTTCCGGGTAATCTTCAAAACAGCTGGACCGATTTAAAAAATTCTTTCACCAATGGAAAGCTGTAATATCAGGGCGTAAACTAGTCTATATATTATCCCGGTATTCCCATGGGAACAGGAACTATGCAGGAAAAAGACGACTGAAACCGAAGCGAGGGCGGGTTGCTAGTGTAATATATTTAACATAAATAATTAGTACCCATGAAGAAATTAAGTACCAATTTAATTATATATAGTGTTGTCATTAATATTATAATTTTTTCTTACTATATGTTAACACTGGCAACACAGGGTGGGTTAGGTCACTTCGCTTTGGTTTCAGTTGCCTTACCCGCATAGTACCCGTTCCCGTGGGAATACTGGGATAAAATATAGCTTATAATAATCTCTGATATTATAACTTTCCATTGGTGAAAGAATTTTTGAAATCGGCACAGTAGTTTTTGAGTTTATTCATTACAAACATACACGCACAAAAATACAAATTTTTCCGCTTTATAATACATAAGGACTAATTATTGATGTACACACTTAGAGTAATCTATCACTGCCATTCTTATAAATTGTTTTAGGGCCTCCAAATTATCATAGCTTGTAGAGCATGCCATGTATGCTTTTATTATATATGAGCATACAATAGACACAATATATATATATATATATATATATATATATATATATATATATATATATATAGAACTAGCTGACCCAATAGAAGCTGTTCTGTTCAAATTAAAAAATAAAAATGAATTGTCTTTGAAATCAATTGCAGTGCCGCGTACCAGATCCATATATTAATCTAAATCATTCTCAAACTCACTCAAAAAACATCATCAAAATGGTCCAGCTGTTTAGGAGTTCAATTACAAACAGAAGATTTATATATATATATACTAGCTTTTGCCCGCGGCTTCGCCCGCGTAAAAATTTACTTGCATATTGAACTATTATCGCAAAGAATATTATCGACATAAAAAGTATTACATTTCTTAATTTAAGAAATACTCTATCTACGTGTCAATTTTCATCCAAATCTGCTCAACAGTTTAAGCGTGATTGAGTAACAAACATCCAAATATCTTCACAAACTTTCACATTTGAATATTACTTCCAGCCTTGTAGTTCAGATTGCCATGCAAATACGATGGTATTGTGGCCTTTCCTTAGTCTCTGATAACGTACTTTCCATTGGTGTAAAAAAATTATATCAATCAAACACCCGCAGTTTCATTCACGTAGACCCCATTCCCATGCCAATACCGAGATAAAAAATGCCTATGTAACATGCTGATATTATAAATTTACATGGGTAAAAAAAAAATATATAAATCCCAGAAATATCAGAGATATAAATTGCCTATGCTACTCGCTGACAACATAGGTAGCTTTCCATTGGTGAAAGAATTTTAAAAATTGGTCAACATCCCCCGGTATAGTTGTCGTTCCTGGGCAAATACCGGGATGAAAATAGCCTTTATATGGTATTCACTGATAATATAGCTTTTCATTAGTGAATTAATTTTTTAAACCATTATATTCCCGTGATTTCACCGGCATTGTACCCGATCCCGTAGGAATATCGGGATAAAAATAGCTTAAATATGTTACTCGCTTAAAAATAGCTTTCCATTAGTGAAATAATTTTAAAATCGACTTAATTCATCCACACCGGGATAAAATATAGCCTGAGATAAAATAGTCTAAGTTATTCCTTATGTACGACTGGTAGACCTGATGGTAAAATATAATCAATATCGGTCCAGCCATTTTGAAGATTACCTGTAACGAATAGACAGACAGACAAAAAAAATTGGACTGTATTGTGTGAGCATAAATAAAACCTATTATTTTGATAGACAAACAGACGCTTCAAATTTATTTATTTGTAGAGATAGAAAATTGTAATAATATTTTGATTGTAACTTACTGTCTGGTAGCTGCTAGAAATATTACCACGTTTTCATTGTTCGTGGTTGTCGCAAAATACTACTAAGACAAAGATTTACATCGACCTGGACCAATTGGTGATGCCGTCTGGCCAACAATGTCGGCCAGGTCATAAAATGTTGCTAGAACCTTTGCAATATATCTACGATGGCAGTAGTAGGTACCCTACCTACATATCGCGTCGATCCAAAGTAATTAGGATAAGAGCAAGATAATGATGATATATCATTGGCTGGGTGTCTTCGACTATATGCGTTTTATCCTTTTGGGGCAGCCCAAAATTGTTTCTTAGTGCGTGCTTACCCCAAATAACCGAAATCGGTATACAAAATTTCACATTCTTAGGCCCGGTATCTTTGGCTATACGCTTTCAACCTCTTAGGGGTTGAATTGAGAAAAATTCTTTGTTAGAGCTCGCTTATCCTTGCCAAAATTTTTTTCATAGTGCTTGGTAAGTGAGCACTAAGAAAATCTGGGGGTAATCCAAGAAAGCCAACCGTGTACTAAAATGATCCTTCCTAGGCTCAGTGATTTCGGTTAAACGCTTTTCACCCCCTTAGGGCTAAAATTGCAAAAATCTCTCTTCCCCCAAGAAAGGCAACTTTATACAAAATTCCATGTTTCTAGGCCTAATGATTTCGGCTATATATTTTGCACCCCTTTAGGAGTTGATTTTAATAAAATAATTTCTTAGAGCTCACTTAAAACAAAGGAAAGAGAATTGCATAGAAAGTTTTACGTTCCTAGCTCCAAGAGTTTCGTCTATACGCTTTTCACTCACTTAAGGGGGTGATTTTCCAAAAATCCTTTGCTAGTGCTCGTGTACCCCAAGAAATAAGACGACGTAAAAAGAAAATACTTTCCCCTATTTCAACCCCTTATACCTATTTTTCCGCAATAAAAAGTAGCCTTATATACTTTCTCAAGCTTTAGTTCATCTCTGTACCAAATTTCATCAAAATCGGTTAAGTGGTTTCGACGTGAAAGACTATATGCTTTTCAATCCCCTTTTTTTTGGGGTGAACTGCGGTCAGCGCGTTCCTCGCACCACTCCGTCCGGGGCGACAGAGGGGCGTAAGCACGCAACACCCGCAACCCACCCGAACACCACGTCGCCTTCGTCGTTGGACCGACCACCGGAGCAGGGTTACTTGTGCTTTTCAACCCCTTAAGGAGGTGAATTACCAAAAATCCTTTGCTAGTAATCGTGCACCCCAAGAAATACGATGGTGTAAAAAAAGTACGTTTCTAGGCCCAGTGGTTTCGGCTGTATGCTTTTTGGTATTTTAGGGGTTGACTTTCATCCCTATGTAAGTGAAACTACCAAAACGCTAGAACGAATATTTATTTATTTATTATCAGGTGCCTTCATACAAAGATTCACGGTTCTATCATCGAAAATGATGAATTTCCATACAAAATATCATCCCCTATTTCAACCCCTTATACCCATTTTTCCCAATAAAAAGTAGCCTATATCCTTTCTCAAGCTTCAGTCCATCTCTGTATCAAATTTCATCAAAATCAGCTTAGACGTGAGAGGCTATATGCTTTTCAACCCCTTAAAGGAGTGAATTTCCAAAAATCCTTTGCTATTACTCGTGCACCCCAAGAAATACGATGGTGTAAAAAAAATACGTTTCTAGGCCCAGTGGTTTCGGCTGTATGCTTTTGGTATTTTAGGGGTTAAATTTCATCCCCATGTAAGTGAAACTACCAAAATGCTAGAACGAATATTTATTTATTATCAGGTGCCTTAATACAAAGATTCACGGTTCTATCATCAAAAATGACGAATTTCCATACAAAATATCATCCCCTATTTCAACCCCTTATACCCATATTTTCGCGATAAAAAGTAGCCTATGTCCTTTCTCAAGCTTTAGTCCATCTCTGTACCAAATTTCATCAAAATCGGTTTAGACGTGAAAGACTATATGTTTTCACCCCCTTAAGGGGGTGAATTTCCAAAAATCCTTTGCTAGTGCTCATGTACCCCAAGAAATACGATGGTGTAAAAAAGAAATACGTTTCTAGGCCCAGTGGTTTCGGCTGTATGCTTTTTGATATTTTAGGGGTTGAATTTCATCCCCATGTAAATGAAATTTCCAAAACGCTTGAACGAATATTTATTTATTTATTGTCAGGTGCCTTAATACAAAGATTCGTGGTTCTATCATCGAAAATGACGAATTTCCATACAAAATGTCATCCCCTATTTCAACCCCTTATACACATTTTTTCGCGATAAAAAGTAGCCTATGTCCTTTCTCAAGCTTTAGTCCATCTCTGTACCAAATTTCATCAAAATCGGTTTAGACGTGAAAGACTATATGTTTTCACCCCCTTAAGGGGGTGAATTTCCAAAAATCCTTTGCTAGTGCTCGTGTACCCCAAGAAATACGATGGTGTAAAAAAGAAATACGTTTCTAGGCCCAGTGGTTTCGGCTGTATGCTTTTTGATATTTTAGGGGTTGAATTTCATCCCCATGTAAATGAAATTTCCAAAACGCTTGAACGAATATTTATTTATTTATTGTCAGGTGCCTTAATACAAAGATTCGTGGTTCTATCATCGAAAATGACGAATTTCCATACAAAATGTCATCCCCTATTTCAACCCCTTATACACATTTTTTCGCGATAAAAAGTAGCCTATGTCCTTTCTCAAGCTTTAGTCCATCTCTGTACCAAATTTCATCAAAATCGGTCCAGTGGTTTAGACGTGAAAGCGTAGCAGACAGACAGACAGACAGACAGACAGACAGAGTTACTTTCGCATTTATAATATTAGTAAGGATATATATATAAAGATACAACAGATGTTGCTGTGTATGAATAAAAAAAAAAATGTTGACCATCTGCCAAGTCTGATTCTTAATCTAAACCATTCAATCATCAAAATCGGTACAGCATTTTAGTAGGGGTCCACATAAGCATTTATAGAAGAATTATACATACAAAGATATATACATAATATAACAGTATCACTTAACAGAACAAGGACAGAATAATTTGTCAGAACACTCTTTATTTATTACTTACACAATAAGCCCCACAAGTGATATTCTATGTCAATGTCACAGATGTTTTATGCAGACTTTAAAATGATATACATATAGGTCAGTCAATGGCATATAGTACATTTTTACAATTCTAATGTGATTCATACAGTATTCATACATTGCTTACATAGTAAAAGGTTGACATATTTTCTGTTTTTATTTTTACGCATTCTATGTGATACTCAAATTTGAAATTAAATTCATAGCTAGTATATCCCTCACATATATTTGCATTATTTTATACAGTAAGTCTTTGTTTATGATAACATTTTTTAAATTCTTCAATTACTGACTTAAGCAAATAGTCCTGCATAGGAAACAGCCACAGAAGTATCTAGTATCTATCTAGTCTCCACTATCTAGTATCCACAGTGATATCTAGCCCAATTTGCCATCTGTATTTACATTTTTCTAATTAGGACTTGTAATAAAGGAAAATTTAATTTAAATTATTACTCTAATTAATCTTGAATGTTGTACCAATAAGAAAATGTTATAATTCAATTCAACCCCTTTTTTGGTGGAGGACTACGGTCAACTCACCCGCCGCCCGGCTCCGTCTGGGGTTACAGAGCAGCGGCGTGCGGCTTCCTAACCCGCCCACAGCACGTCTGTTTCGTCGTTGGGCCGACCACAGGAGCCGAGTTCCTTGTCTTCAGTGGTCGACCTGAAGGAATATCCTGAAGGGATACCCCTCTCCTCTCGACGTCCCTTTCTCGGGACGTCAGTCAACGTCGCGCGGTCAGGCTCCTCTGCATGTGACGGACTAATCAATAGCTGTGATAATGAATATACCATGCCAGGCCATAACTTGTATTACAAATAAAAATGCATTTATGTTATAATACTTACAATTATTTATTTATTGAAGTCTCAGAAATAAATAAGAAGGAATTCCATGGCACATCATTACCTTTGGCTTTAATACGGACGTTTAAACTATCTGGCCATGAAACTATAAATTTACACTGTTAGTCATTACACATTTAGGAACTTCTGGTTCTAGACATTTCTTAAGCGACTCAATATGGGTGTGTCATTTAGAGCATATGCCGTATTTTCTAAAACTGACAATAATTTGTATTCCAATAGGTTCAGATCTGTATCTAACCCAGCCAGGGCTAGTCTCCAGCTGTTATAAAGTCATTTGACTTAAAATTACATTTGGGTAGTACATGCCTTGTGACAATGTAGAATTTTTACAATTTAGAAGTGGGTTAACGTGAGGACCGTTAAAGCTACTTGTCACAGCTTTGTGATTAAAATTTCTGAGTTTGTTTATAAAATACACAAAACTTCCCTAGCCTATTATTTTAAATCTATCCAAAATATAAATTTGGAATGTTTATGCTACTACTTATCTAGTAATGTGTAGCACACTGAAAACTTTACTTCAAGTTATAAACCAAATTTTACAATATTGTTTTCAACATTTTTTGTTGATGCTTTTTAAAAATGTGAGGCCTACTGGTCTGTGGACCTGTTTCTGATGTGCTTATTGAAGATTACTGAATGCTAAGAATGCATTGGTATTTGAAGAGTGTAATATAAATTAGAGTTAATAGTTCTTGAATGAATATATCTCCAAGCTATGTAAGTTTTCCAATAAGTATTCTGGATTTTTATGTCATAATATTTTTTGAGTTGGTACATGCCATCTAGAGCTCTCTTCTTGGTTTAATATTTAAAATGTTATAACTGATCATATATGGCGTTATATTTTCTCTATAGGAATCATCATGGAGCCCAGTAGTGGCATGTGCATGAGCTGTGCTCATACACATCCCACTGCTGGGCTCTAGCCTTCTCCACAATGGGAGGGAAATTGACCTACTATACCACTCTAGTCAGAAGTGTTGATATAGGGTTTTATTTCAAGTTTTCCTATTCTTGCATAGATGTTACATGCATATTATATCCCTTAGTCCTCTTTTACGACACCTACGGGCAAGAAAAGGGGTGGTGAATTGTATTCTTACTCCATCACCACAGAGGAATATAAAACCAGATTCTGATGCATACATTTTGGACTCTGCATTGAATTTATAGTTTCACCATACATTCAAGGTCCATAAAAAGCTCTATAATCATTAAAATAAGTTAAAACAGGAAGGTCATATAATAAATAACAGATAAATTATTACATATAATTGTTAAATATCTGGTTGACCGAGCTTCGCTCGGAATATTTTTGTTGTATTTTTGTCGAATTTATTTAGATATATATTAATAAAAATTAAATAATGAAAAAAATATAAAAAAAAGTACAAAATGAGAATAAATAACACCGAGATTCGATCCGACGCCGTTTGAATGCCAAAACAATACTAAAAGGAAACTGCACTACTTCCCAACTGAGCTATCGTAACTCATGACGTTGACGGCAAAATTTGAATTCATATCCTTTTAAAATTTAATGTGATATTGTTTTGCTAAAAACACATACAAAACAACATTTTCTATAAATAAAACCTAGCTAGATCGATTTTTTGGCCTCAGAACCTCTAGTATGCCAAGTTTCATAAAATCGTTGGTGCCGTTTCCAAGATCCTGAATATATATACATATATACAAGAATTGTTCGTTTAAAGATATAAGATACATTTCTGTTAATAAATCTTTTCTCTAATATTATGTTTTTCAAATCCCATTTCACTATCGAATATAAGACCCAAATTTTTAGTTTCAGTTACAACTGTCATATTATTGCTTCATTAACTTTGAAAAAGCTAACGAAGTAATAAATATATTTTCGCAACACTGACTAGCTTCGCTAAAGTGCAACTGTAATCAATAATATAATCCAGTCCTTTTATCAGTTGTTGGAATTGGTAATCCTATATATTGCATACTCCTAGGTGGTTTTCTAAGAAACTAAGTCTGTAAAAACATTGCTGCATTTAAAATATAAGATGACAGTTTTTTTTTTTTTTCAAATCATTCAAGGTAGAATATGTATTAAAATCAGTTGTTGGGACTGATTATTGCAGCTAATACAGAGTTCAGATTTTGTGTAATGGAGATTTTCATTATGAAGGAAAACTTTTGCTTTGTTTTGGAGGTTTTAACTTAAAAAGTTCTACTGTATTAAATGAATTGGAGCCATAATATTTACAGCGAATATTATTTTAGATCATCAAGCGCTAAAAGTGTTTTTATTTTCAGATTCACAAAATCATAGGATTTGCACCATCACTGCTACAGGTGGTTATGTTAAATGATTTGGCTATACCAGTTAGGCAAGCTGGTGCTGTTTACCTGAAAAACCTTATTACATCAGCATGGCAGGAAAAAGAAACAGAAGAGGGAGATCCTACACCATTCAACATTCATGAACAAGACCGTGCAATGATCAGAGATATGATTGTTGATGCCATTATACAGGCACCAGACATAATAAGAGTCCAACTATGCGTTTGTCTTAAAACCATAATCAAACATGACTTTCCTACGCGTTGGACGCAGATTGTGGATAAAATTCATATTTACTTGCAAAACCTTGAACCTAATGGTTGGATGGGTGCTCTAATGTGTCTTTACCAATTGATAAAGAACTATGAATATCATATTGCTGAAAAACGTGTACCGTTAATAGAGGCAATGAATCTCTTATTGCCTATGATGTACAATTTGATTGTGAATCTTCAAGCTGACCCTTCAGCAGAATCTGCTCTAATTCAAAAGCAAATACTCAAATGTTTCTATGGCCTAATAAAGGTAAGGTTTTTCGCACATATAATGTAAAATACGTATTATTTACATTTAAAATCAAATTAATTCACAAAGTAATTATATTTCTTATTCTTCCCTTCCAGTATATATTACCTTTAGACTTGATTACAAAAGAGATCTTTACGAAATGGATGGAAGTGTTGCGTTTGGTGATGGAACAGCCAGTACCTGATACCACTCTTCAAGTCGATGAAGATGAGCGTATGGAATTGCCTTGGTGGAAGTGCAAAAAATGGGCAGTTCACACCCTTCACAGATTGTTTGAAAGGTATGTTTTAAATCAATCCCTTTCTAGTTTCAGCTACTTCCCTATATTTAATTGCATCAATGTATGGATTACAATATCAATCACACAAATCCATATTACATTTTTAAATAACAATTAAACACATAATAGTTAGTTAGTTAGCAGTTTAGAAGGAAAATTTCTCTTTTATCAGATATGGCAGCCCAGTCAATGCTCGTGAGGAGTATGTGCAATTTGCTGAGTGGTACTTGACCACTTTTACTGGTGGTATCTTGGAAGTTCTGTTGAGGATACTGGATCAGTATAGAAACAAGGTCTATATCACACCCAGAGTGTTGCAGCAGACTATCAGCTATGTTGACCAATGGTGAGTAAAAATTTTCAATTATTATAATCATTGCATTTATAATTCTAAGAGATATGCAATTTCTGCATGGAACTGGATGAAGTATTGGGCTGCTGGTGTCAACTACATTTCTCTCTCTTTGTTCATATACTTCCCACTGTTGGGCTTGAGTCTCCTCCAAAATAGTAGAGTAATTGATCCACTATATCTCGCTGATCAGACAAGTTGGTATATCGTCTACATAAGTCAGATATACTGTAGCATATTTATTGCATAATATTTTGAAATAGCTTGGACTAACGAATATATATAAGAAATAATAATATATTTCATTTTATTGATTATGTATGATAAAATGTAATATCTAGACCACTTAGTTTGGTATTTTCTTTAACAAACATATTTAAATTAAAAGGTGTTTATATTTAAATAGAAATTACACACTCGAGAACAATATTTTGTATCCTACTAGCTGACCCGGCGAACTTTGTACCGCCGTAGTTTTTTCGTAAATATATTTTCTTTTCCAAAAATAAAGTATCTAATGGAAGAACCATTACGGCTATGTCGGGAAAGATTCGATCGTCTTGGTCGCGGCATTGTTAATGATGATTCAAAGAGAATACAAATTAGTCATTATTGATTTCTGACAAAATTATAATTATCAAATTTTCAACCATATTTAACCATAGACAAAATTACGTTGTTTTTTTAAACTACTTTTCATAATGACTTGTGTTGTTCTCTTTGACATTTTATGTCACGTCACATGGGAACGCGATCGAACGGGATAAAAGAGTTATAGGCGAAATCTTGTAAACACCATTAAAAAGAAAAGGGGATAAAAAGTATCCTATGTCCATCTCCTGGTTTAAGCTACCTTGCCACCAATTTTCAGCCAAATCAGTATAGCTGTTCTTGAGTTATAAATAGTGTAACTAACACAAATTTCTTTCATATATATAGACTAGCTGACCCGACGAACTTCGTACCGCTATGATTTTTTTCGTAAATATATTTTCTAAATTTTCGAATAGGTATATAGTTTCTAACGGAAGAACCATTACAGCTTTGTTAGGAAAGATTCAATCGTCTTGGTCACGGCATTGTTAATGATGATTCAAAGAGAACACTAATTACTAATTATTGATTTCTGAAAAAATTATAATTATCAAATTTTCAACCATACTTAACTATAGGCAAAATTACGTTTAGCTGTCATTGGCACTTTGTTATTACATATCAAATGCATTTTTTATCCTACGTTTCATAGTGACTTGTATTCTCTTTGACATGGGAGTTTCGGCGCGAATTTGGAAATGTCATGTTAAGCTCTTATATTATATTCATTTTTTTAGTGTTTTATAGTGTTATATTGAATAATTTTGCTGATATTTTATGTAATATAATACAGTTAAGATACTGAAGTGTGGTGAATGTGATATAAGAGTGGTGGAAAATACACCTAATGTATTTTCATAATAATAATAGCCTTTATTCCTAAACATAGGGTTACAAGAGGTCCCTAAGTTCGGTGTGCCTTTTGACATAGGCCTCCTCCAGTTCTTTCCAATGGGTCCTGTCTCTTGCTACTCTTAACCAAAATGGTCCCGCTGTCTGTTTCAAGTCATCTTCCCATCTCCTGACTTGGCGACCCCTACTTCTTTTTGCCGACTCTTGGTTGCCAGAGGGTAACTTGCTTGCTCCATTTGTTAATGGGGTGGCGTAGCATATGTCCGGTCCATCTCCATTTTCGGACGTCTATCCGGGTGAGAATGTCTGTAAGTTTTGTTCTTGTTCTTATGTCTACGTTCCTGACTCTGTCTTTGATTTTTAACCCTAGCATGCTTCTTTCCATGGCACGTTGGCATTTTGCTAGCCTTTCCCTGTGGTGAAGTGTTATTGACCAAGTTTCACAGCCGTAAGTAAAAACTGGTAAAATACAGGTCTCGAATGTTTTCTTTTTTATGTGATTGCCTAGATCCTTACTTTTCACTATTTCCTTCAGTGACCAGTATTTTCTCCATCCTTGGGCTATTCGCCTGTTTATTTCCTTTGTCATTTCATCTGACGGAGATATTATCTGTCCTAAGTAAATATATTCTTTGACGTATTCAATCTTATTGCCGTCTACCATAACATCTATTTCCCTTGAGTTTGTCATCAATTTTGTTTTACTGGCATTGATTTCCAGACCAACTTCTCTACTTTTATTTGCAAGGCTCTGCATCATTTGTTCTATTACTGCTGGATCTTCTTCAATAAGCACCAGATCATCGGCAAATCTTAGGTGGTTTTGGCGAGCTCCATTAATGTTCAGACCTAAGTGGTCCCAGTTTAGCTGTCTAAAGATGTGCTCGAGTACGGCGTTAAAAGAAAAGGAGTAAAAGTGTAGGAGAGAGAGGATCGCCTTGGCGTACGCCCTTTTTAATAGGGAATGATTCTCCCGTTGATTCTAGTTTAATACTGGCCTTGCTAGATTTGTATATACTCTTAAGTATTTCTATATAATTGTTTAGAACCCCTTGTTGTTCAAGGCTCCGCCATATGTGTTGGTGCCTGAGGCTGTCAAATGCCTTTGAATAATCTATGAAAGCCAAGTAGATTTGTTTATTGTACTCATTATACTTCTGTATCAACTGTTTTATTGTGTGAATGTGATCTATTGTGCTGAAGTCTTTTCTGAATCCTGCCTGCTCTACAGGTTGGCTTTCGTTTAGCTTTAATGATAATCTTTCCAGGATCACTTTAGCAAATACTTTATATATGTTTGATATTAGAGAAATTGGCCTATAGTTCGCAATTTCGTCTCTAGGGCCTTTTTTGTGTAGTAGAATTATGTGACATTCGGTCCATTCTTCTGGAATTTGCCTTGTTTGTAAGATTTCATTGAAAAGTTTTGCCAGCACCGGGCTGATTTCCTCTAGGGTTCCCTTGAGCATTTCATTAGGTATCTTGTCTGGCCCTGGGGCTTTCTCGAGTTTTTGAGATTTTATTGCCTTGATTACCTCTGAGGTAAGAATTTCTGGCACTTCGTCTACTCTCTTTTCTTTTGTTTCGGTTACTTCCGGAATTGTGGACAACCCTGAGTCGAATTTATCTGAATACAATAGGCGGTAATAGTCCGTAGCTAGTTTATGTATTGAGAGTCGATTAGTTAAGTAAGATTCGCGCTGCTTTATGTATTTTCATATTCTACTGAAATTCCCTGAGAAATCATTTAATTAGGTTTTCATCGCCTAATTAATGGTAAAGACTTGACTTATTGACGGACATGATTATAAATAAGCTATTCTATATAAAGAAATGTTAAATAATATGAAGAAAATTATATCACAATTGGCTGTATGGGCTTTGATCCCTTTGCCTGTCCGAATGGACAAACAGAAACAAAAAAAAAACTATTTGAAATTTTATGTCACGTCACACGGGAACGCGATCAAACGGGATAAAAAGTAGCTCATTGCCATTAAGAAGAAGAAGAACGGGATAAAAAGTATCCTATGTCCATCTTCTGGTTCTAAGCTACCTCCCTACCAATTTTCAGCCAAATCTGTACAGCCGTTCTTGAGTTATAAACATAGTAACTAACACGACTTCCTTTTATATATATAGATTAATATAATATTGACGAAAAAATAAAAGCAAGTATTACAAATTAAAAGAATTGAAACCGAGAAATTTAATTGATATTAAAAATTTTAAAGTTTACGAAGATGTTTGGATGTTTATTATTCAATCACATGTGAACCGTTGACCAGATTTGGATGAAAATTGGCACATAGATAATTTCTTTTATTAATGCATAGAATTGCCTTGTGACAGAGTAAAAATCCAATTCACCACTCCCTATCTTGCCCGTGGATATCATAAAAGACGACTAAGGGATAAGATATGCATGTGACATCTATGCAAGAGAAGGCAAACTCGAAATAAACCAGCATCGTAAGGTCAATATCTCTCTTATTGTGGAAGAGGCTCAAGCCCAACAGTGGGATGAATATGAGCTGAAATGATGATGCATAGAATACTTTTATCCAGGTAATTTGTTCCCTTGGGATAAGATCCTCTGAGAAAGAGGTCAGAAGCTAGTATATAAATATAGAAATATATTATAATGCATATGGGATATAGGAGTGGCCTTAAATCTGAAAACTAATAGAAATAAAAAAAAATGAGACTTAAGTAGCAGCAATATTTAGAAGCAAACTGGAATCTGATTAGCCAAATAAATCTTCTGTTGCAGATGCTTATAGGTTGTTTCAAAACTACATTTAGTGCAACTAACAATTAACTACACACTTGTTGTCCTAGATAGTTTCGAAAAATTTATGTCTACATCGTAAATTTCCTATGTGTTACAAGCTCTTTATGACAGTGTCGCGTTCTTAATGTCAACTGGTATATAACATTGTACAACAATAGTACATTGATATGTAATCAATATTTTTACTACCTTTAAAAATATTGTCTGTAACTTGGTGAAACTTAAACATTATCTTAATAAAGGTTTGCTTCGCAACTGTCTTCCGATTAATGGAAATTTTGGTGAATAGAGATATCTTACTAATTTGCTGAACAGTAGATTTTGCTTCATGTCTCCCGCATTTCATAGGAGGAAAATAGAATCAATCTTTTCCAACTCCTACGGTTGCGGTTATTTATGTCAGTGGCAACGAAATTGCCCTGTAAAACTTTGACAATATTTTTACCTTTTATTTAAATTGTTTGACTAACTCGTCAAAGTCGAGCTGAAACTACTCAACTAGAAACATATTTTTGTGATATCGCACACTAAGAAGGGATTTTACGAATTTCCTCTCCAAAAGGGGTGAAATACAGTGAAAAAGTTTGTAAAGAAAGACTACTAGGCTACTAAACTATACATTCTCTTAAAATTAAGCACACATACTTTTCAGAACAAATGGCTACGCCATTTGTCAATTTTCATTCTCTAAGCGTGTAAATTAGGGGATTAAATTTTGCGGTGATACTTGTATTTGATTATGGATTAAATTTAAAAAATACTATGGTGCTAAGTATATCAGCACTTGAGAGTATTTTATTTTTATACAGATATCAAAAGACTTGCTAAGAAGGAATATTCGCCGACCTGACGCTGCCGACCATCGCTAGGGAGATGGTCGCCAGCGTCAGGAACTGGGACGCCGTTGCCGCCGTCTGCGAGACTGTCATCTCGCGGAAGGAGGCGGTGGACCGTGTGTCCTGCGCACGGTCCGCCGGACCGTGTGCGGGAGGAAAGACTCCACGCGGACACGGTCCTCCGCCGGCAACTGGGGCAGCGTAGGCGCGAGTACCTGCGCCTGATGTCGCCCTAGCAGAGGCTGCGGGTGACCGGACTGGGGATTTAGTCCGGACAGCCGCGGAGAGGTAAGCCTCGCGACGTCGATCGGCGTCTCAGTACGGGACGTCGACGGGAGAGGGTACTCCCTCGGGGTATTCCGTCGGGCCGACCACTGAAGTCAAGGAACTCTGCACCGGTGGTCGGCCCAACGAAGGCGACGTGCTATACGGGTGTGCGTGCTTACGCCCCTCTGTTGCTCCGGACGCAGTGGAGCGAGGAGTGCGCCGACCGTAACACACCCGAAAAAAAAAGGTATATTCCGAAAATAAGGTTTTTCATCATCACGGCTCATATACGTCCCACTGCTGGGCTTGAGCCTCCTCCACAAGCGGAGGGAAATTGACCTACCATGCTGGTCAGACAGGTTGGTTTAGGGTTTTAGTTCGAGTTTTCTTTCTCTTGCATAGATGTTATGTGTCTACTGTATTCCTTAGTCGTCTTTTACGACATCCAAGGGCAAGATAGAGGGAGTAGTGAATTGTATTCTTATTCTGTCACCACGCGGACAATGAGGCTTTTAGTACACGTAAAATAGGAGTGAATTACCTTTGATATTTTATAATAACGCAAGTAGGAGGGTGAATAATATAAAGAAAATCATATGTAAAGGGGCGTCACACGTGATTTCTATTAGGACACCAGGTCGTGGATAAAAGCCACTCGCATATACCTGCTACATTTGTGGCAATAGTGCGATAACTTAATTATCTCGCGGACGCATGTTGGTAGGGCTGGCATAATATAACGTTAAACGTGCTGAGGAAAATGTATGCAATTAATCAAATCAAATACATTTATTCACTTTAAATAGAGTACAATAATCAGATGTTACAGTCATTTTTTAACATACATAGATCTATCTATTTAGCCTTGCTTTGGCATGTGAAAGTCATTTTGATATAAATCATAAAATTAAAATATAATAGTTTTAGATAAAATTTGCATTTAAATACATTAATATTTTGGCAACAATACAATAACAAAATATGTTCGTAGTCAAAAAAAAAAATTAAATTGTGCCATATTACAATAATTCATTTAACAAAAAAGAAATAAGATATCGATAAATTTATATTTCATTACTATCAATCCATTCATTTATTGAATATATAACTTCATTTAAAAGTAGGGTCTTAAGCTTGTTTTTAAAATGTGGAAATGGCAGTCCGCGAATATTACATGGTAGCTTATTGAATATTTTTACACACATGGAATAACAATTTTTTTGGTAAACACTGGTTCTAGGAGTAAAACCCAGGACAAGTCGATCTCCCTTTCGAGTGTTTCTGGGATAAAATTAGCATGCCTTTACCTTTGTAAAGTTTGGTTTAGGTTATTCCTAACAAATACACATATTTCAAAAATATACAAGCTGCGCAGGGTTAATATACCTAATTTCTCAAAATGTGGTTTGCACGATTCATAAGGCGGAATGCCAATCATTGCTCTTATACATCTCTTTGGGAAAGAAATGCCTTGTACGAATCCGTAGAGTTACCCCACAGTATCAAACCATAACGCAAGGCAGAATCAACATGACCATGATATGCCATTTTCAATGTTTCGAGTGTGCTTGTAAGTCGGGAGTTTATTCAAGGCATATACAAAACTGTTAACTTTTTTACATACTGCTTGAACGTGTTCTTTCCAGTCACAATATTTATCCACTGTCATTCCTAGAAATTTGGTAGAGGATGCTTCGCGTATAGTTACATTATTATAGAGTAGATTACGCGGCACAATATTAAACCCATGAGTTCGAAATTGAACATAACAAGTTTTGTCAAGATTTGCTTGTAAATTATTTTTCTCTATCCATTGCATTACCAATTTAATTGTATTATTACTTTGAATATCATAATCATCAAAATGATTATAAATATTATTGTATGTCAAAAGGATCGAAATGTCATCAGCGAATAAAAAGTGGTATAATGTCAGGTAGGTCATTGATATAAATTAAGAAGTATAAAGGTCCAAGAATACTTCCTTGGGGAACTCCATGTCAGTTTATTACACTGCTTTGCGCTAAGGAATTACTTTCCATTGATGATATTGCTGTCGATTACTTAAATATTTTTTGGACCATTCTAGAGCTGGTCCTCTGATGCCATAGTCTTGCAATTTTTCTAAAAGTAATATATGTGAAATGAAGTCAAAGGCTTTAGTCATATCAAAAAAGATTACTGATGTTGGTATTTTCTTGTCAATATTGAGTAGGATGTTATTAATTAAATTAAATGCTGCTAGTGTAGTAGATTTTTTCCTTTGAAAACCATATTGCTCGCTTTTTATTAATTTATGTTTATTTAAAAAGTTAACAATTCTCGCGTGCATGAACAGTTCAAAAATTTTTGATAATATCGGAATTAGTGTTATTTGTCTATAGTTGCCCATATCTGCTTTATCGCCCATTTTATATAAGGGTTTTACCACTGACTTTTTTAAGCGATCTGGAAAGCTACCTAGTTCAAATGATAAGTTTATTAGGTGCGTAAGTAAAGGTGCGAAAATTTCTACACAATGTTTTATAATGTTTGTAGTAATTTCATCATAACCTACAGAGTGTACATTGTTTAAGGCCAAAATAATGGCTCGGACCTCACCAACGTTCACTGGTTTCAGAAATATGCTACTACCGATATGAACTTTTCTATTAGTGTTCTGTATGTTTATAGTGCTAGGAAGAATATCTGTACGCTCAATAAAGTAACTATTAAAGCCATTAGCAATTTCCACAGGGTTGGTGACTGTTTGACCATCTTCATATTTAATTCCTTTATAAAATTTAGGCTAATATCTTTATTATCGTTAATGATCTTCCAGGCTGCTCTACATACATTTTTGGAGTTAGCTATTAAATAATTATTGTAATTTTTTTGTGAGTTATTTATACAGCGACGTAGTAACTTAGTATATCTATGATACTTCAACCGATTTGATTTTAATGAATCTTTGTGAATTTGTTCGTTTACTCTCGAATTACTGATTATAATCTATCTAGTACAATGATATTGTCTGTATACACTAATGATAACTTAAAAAATATGAATTAGTTATGCTGATACAATAAAAAAACAGTCTATGAATCAAATCACTAGTCATACTTGCATTCCTGATTTAAAAATTAATTAAAGTTCGGGTAGTAGATTTATTAAATAACTAGCAACCCGCCCTCGCTTCGGTTCGGTTTTAGTCGCTTTACCCGCGGCGTAGTTCCCGTTCCTGTGGGAATACCGGGATAAAATATAACCTATGTTACTCCCTGATATTATAGCTTTCCATTGGTGAAAGAATTTTTGAAATCGGTTCGGTGGTTTAAGCGTGAAAGCGTTACAAACAAACAAACATCCTTACTTTCGCATTTATAATATTAGTATGGATTTTTTCAGCATGTGGCTAAATCAAACTAACTCTTACAACCGGTCGACTTTGTAAGAGTTAGTTTGGCATGTTGTTAAAGTATTACAAAAAAGAACATTATAAATAACAAAAAGACGATTATATGTGAAGGTTTGAACCTCCCTGTGCGTTCGAAGCAGACGCTTAATCACTGGATCACTCAACTATCACTGTTTAGCGAGTCTGAAAATTATTGTCCCTAACTTGCTCAATACAGTAAACGTTTACACAATAACACCTTCGTACGAGTTCGATTACGCTTAGCACACTACTATGAGCTCCTAGTACTTCTCGAACTACTAGAGCTGTGAGATAGATGCGTTATTAATGTGTTCTGACAATTGTGAAAGTAGCGTTGCACTGTTTTCAATAGTTACACGGTTCTTCTTCACAGATATGCACTCCTAGTAAAACACTAAAATAATTATGACAGCTCTTAACTATCTATTAAATTTTGAATTAAAACTGATGCAGTGAGACACGTCCAACCGCTTTGACGGCTGAAGTGGAAGGTAAAAAAGGGATATAACCGAAATTACCTCCATGGGTCTATATTTCATTAAATCTTTTGTCACATTCGCTAAAGTGCAGTTTTTATGGATTGCTCATTAATCGCCTTCATCCAGAAAACGAATTTTGATACTAATGATATGGAATTTTCAGCGTGACACATTCTCATTCGTGGAAGCTGCTAAAACCACATATGTTTGCCATCATTCAAGACGTACTCTTCCCTCTCATGTCGTATTCCGAAGCCGATGAGACACTGTGGGAGACTGACCCCCACGAATATATACGAATCAAATTCGGTAAGTCCACGCACTTTAACATTTTAGTGATAACAGTTGAAGTCATAATCATTCTGCCCTTTCTCCAATTACTTAGGGAATTGCGTGGAGCAATTTATACTTTTTTCCATATTATATATGTATGAAAAAAATTAACAATAATTTTACAACCGGCCGACTCTCCTACGTCAAGCCACCTTGGATATTTCCAATATGATTGTTAACCAGACAGCATCATATACATATTTGGTCCAAGGCTATGTGAAGCTCTTAGTCGTCTTTAACCACGAGCAATGCAAGTGTTGGTAGTATTTGTATCTACGACGTTATTGTACATTAGTTATTATCGCTGTTGTCCTTCCGTTACATATTTACTCTTTCGCTAACTGTATTCAATTGCATGTAGTATTTTCATGATGCGTGTA
Source organism: Lymantria dispar (assembly GCA_032191425.1). Classification (NCBI taxonomy): domain Eukaryota; kingdom Metazoa; phylum Arthropoda; class Insecta; order Lepidoptera; family Erebidae; genus Lymantria; species Lymantria dispar. The sequence goes on from CM063440.1 coordinate 11,223,634, forward strand.
CAAACATACAGCCAAGAAAAAAAATTAAAAATTGTTGTTTTGGCTTATATTACTCTACTCTTTTCTTCAATATCTGTCATGTACAGAAATCAACACAATTTAATAATATACGAGTTGAAATTAAACTATTTCTATTATAACAAGGTATGTTTTGTTTTAGATATATTCGAAGACTTCGTATCGCCTGTTACGGCAGCGCAGACTCTGCTTATATCTTGTTGTAAAAAACGCAAAGATATGTTGGGACGCACTATGCAACTATGCATGCAAGTACTTACTAGGCAGAATGGAGAATATGGACCCAGGCAACGCGATGGTGCCTTACACATGGTCGGAACATTGAATGACATACTCATCAAAAAGAAATTCTATAGGGAGGAAATTGACTCCCTTCTAAGCCAATATGTTTTCCCAGAGTTCCATAGCCCACTTGGTTACATGAGGGCGAGAGCTTGCTGGGTGCTTCACTGTTTTGCTAGTGTGCGGTTTAAGGACGATCAGCTGCTTCTCGAAGCTGTGCGTTTAACTGTCACAGTTCTCCTGAACGATGCCGAACTACCAGTCAAAGTGGAAGCTGCCATTGCCATTCAGATGTTATTATCATCACAGGAAAAAGTACACAAATACTTAGAGCCGCAAGTGACTGCAGTGACTACTGAACTACTCAAAGTTATTCGTGAGACTGAGAATGACAATATCGCCAACGTATTGCAAAAGATTGTACCTTTGTACACTGAGCAACTAATGCCTATGGCTTTTGAAATCACGGATCATTTGGCAACAACTTTCAGTAAAGTGATTGAGACAGACTCTGGTACAGATGAGAAGGCAATAACAGCTATGGGTTTGTTGAATACGATAGAGACCGTGCTCAATGTAATGGAGGACAATCCGGAAATTATGGCGCAGCTTGAGAAAACTGTACTACGTGTTGTTGGACACATACTGCATCATAATATTATTGGTGAGTATTTATGTTGGAGTTTAAATTTATTAAAGTATGCATACATATTTATCCTAATATTATAATTTATAAATACAAATGTGAATTTCTTAGTTATACTTTCAAGTCTAAGTCGACTTAGCGCTTAATATCATTGCAAGGAAGGAACACTCTTTTTAAGATTGTTGTTATTTGCACTTTTAATTAATAGTTGACATTTGAATGTACAGAATACTATGAAGAGGCAATGACTTTGCTATGCGACCTAACAGCGAAAACAATCTCGGAGGATATGTGGAAAGTTCTAGAACTGCTGTATCAAGTGTTTGAGAAGGAAGGTTCTGATTACTTCACTGACATGATGCCAGTACTCCACAATTATATCACCGTAGATACTAACGCTTTCTTGTCGAATGAGAATCATATTCTGGCAATGTTCAACATGGCTAAAGCTGTGAGTATTATTTTTCTATTATAAAAGTAATTTAGATTAATTCTTAGTATATACAGGCTGAGTATCAACATTGAGAGGTTGCTCTATAAATTCCGTTAACGAAACTATCCAAGATAATCGAAATGAAAATCTTGCCGAAACCGTAACCAAATCTGAATATGTTTCTTATTTCGGATATTTATATGAAACACGTAACAAAAGATTTTCTTTTTTAACTGGTCTGAAACTGTCAGCTTAAATGTGAGTCTCTCCAAATGGGAATAATATGATAATAATTGCACATGACATTTGCTTTTACAATTCCCTAAAAATCCATTATCCATAATTGAAATTATCAGAAACTGGCAGATAACCCAAGGTACTTTCTTATTCGTAACCGTATCTGAAATTGGTATAATGTTATTCTAATATCCATAAACGGATTCGAAATTTCATATCTACAACATCCCCAGTTTATGTAGTGTTGTGATTGGGAACTAAACTAGGTTATAATCCAATTCGTCTAAACAAGTAACATGAGGTATACTGGACCTACTTGAAAGTGAAAGTTTCTGGATGACCTTAAATAGAAATATCAAGACATAATTGCATATGCTTCATAGGGAGAAGTACGCATTGACCCATTAAACAGATATATAGATAATACTATAAAATCATACCACACATGTTAGTGGCCTCGCAATGTTTACCCAGCCTTAACATTTTAATACAAAATATTACTGTGCATTATATTTCCTTAGTTGACATATTATGTCTTAATGTTACAATAAATAAGATGACATTAGGCAGCTCCAACCGATCAGCACATCAGATTATGGAGTCCTTATCCTGCCAATGTCACCATGATCGACCAGAGAAGGTTTAACTACAAATAAAATAATAATTTCTGAGTTGCATCATGGTTTATAGGGAAAGAAATGAAACTGCTTCATTGTGTTTAGGCAGCAGTCTCAGTGAAGACAGTTATAAAAATTTTATAATTAATGCACCAGTGATATTTTGTTCATTTTTCTTTATATTAGGTAAAAAATGCTGGGTTTTCTAATGTTATCGATTCTTTGGTCACAAATCTTGTAATTGTACGAAATCTTAAAAACTTACGTCCTCTAATATGTTAAGATGAATTTTTCATTAGTTTCTTAGTGATTTAATTGCATTGCAATAATTTATCTCTTAATCTAAGAAGAATCATAACAGAAATGCTAGTTGTATATATATATATATTTAAAAGAATGAATATCTACATTGTGCTGAGTGAACCTATTATTCCAGGAGTTAACTTTTTTTATGCTTTTAAAATTATTCCTAACATAGTTGTATTTGTAGCATGTTGTTGATGCATTCTCCATTCCTTCTAATAGAGCAAAGAAATAAATTCGTGCACCAAGTTACTTCATAAAACAGTACTACGTTTACAAATAAATATGATATTAGTATTTAGTCCTTAATATACGAAACATATAAAATGTAATAGCGATAATATATATTCTAGGCTACTTTATATCACGAGAATTGCCCTCTACTATGAAGATATAGTAAGCATATATTCCTTGCGAATGTGACTACAATTAATCTGTATAAATTGAATACACCAACACTTGTGTGATTGGTATAGAAGAGTTTTCATATAATCATGTAAATACCTGCACCATTTGTTTGACTGCAGAGGCCATAATAATTTAAATATTAGGTAATCTGGAGTGTGTGCCGTGAGTCATAGGTCCTAGTGACAACCATTTGTAGATGGCACAAATACTAATAGTTAGTAATAGTTAATATTTATTCTGGATGTAATATATATTTAAGGATATAATCCATTAGTGGAAATTTGGAGACATTTACAGCCAATGATATCATGTGTAAGCAAGAACACATCACATCATTAGCAATGTTAAGGTTGGTAATTTGTTATGCATATTACCAACTTTAACACTACTCGTAGATGTCTTAAAAACCAGCTAAGAGTTCCACCTGCATTTGAACTAAGACCGACCAGTGCCATTTGGGTCAAGAATAACATTCCCCAAGAGGGTTTAAGTGGTTGAAATTAGCCAAAATCCTGGTCGCATTATTCTGCTCTGGAATGCCGACATCAAGTGGCATAAAGGCAAGAGAATGATAAAATAATGGCAATATGGATTTATAGACCATTGTGCAGAACGAAATAGCTGTGCGATGTTACCGTATTGTTACATTCCATTATCAATAATGTATTTCCACTAACAAGAATACAAGAATGTAAAATCATACCGAATAAAATGCCTAGAATGCTGCAACTTATCATATTTCTTTAGATAGTTGTTTGATGTCCCAATTTATAGTTTTATGTCTGTCATTGCTACTTCGCATGAATAATTATATAGTTGGGTAGGTATGTTTTAGTTAGTACCATAGTCACACTCAGAGAACGCAATAATATATAAAAAAACTTATTTTTTATAGCAAGGAATTATTTTTGGTAAATGCATACACAATATTAGATGACTTACTCCGAGTATATAACATCACCATTCCTTTTTCGATTTTCTCAACATATTATGGGAAACATGATGGAACGGACAGCATGTGTGCTGATCATAGCCCACCCAAAATAGGCATAACTAGTGTATTTTATATTTGTTTACTTTTTTGTCAATCTTAGTTTTATAAACTACAGATAATATATATACTAGCTGACCTAACAGACATTATTCTGAAATCTCCTTGATATCGACAGCAGCCCCATTTACTGAGTCCAATTGTGAATCTAAACCATTCTCGAATCCCCTTCAACAAATAAAAAATTTCATTAACATTGGTCCAGCCGTTTAGGAGGAGTACAGTGACATACACACATACACAAGAAATTTATACATAAAGATATTATAAATCAGCATCTATTATAATTATTATCATCATCAGCCCACATAAGTCAGTGTTGGGCTTCGAGCCACCTCCACAATCGTAGGATAATTGACCTACTATACCACGCTAGTCAGACGTGTTGGCATAAGGTTTTAAGTCTAGTTTTCCTTCTCTCTTGTCTAGATGTTATTCGCATATTCGTCGTCCCTTAGTCGTCGTCTTATACGATACTCACGGGCAAGAGAGGAGGTGAATTGTATTCTCACTCCGTCACCACACGGAAAATTATTATTACGGTGCATAAAATTAACGAGGACTAAAATAGACATTTATCAGTTATATGAAATCACCTTGAAGTTGAGACTATGTTTGGGTATATGCGAATCGATGTGTCTTGTAAGCATTATATTATGTATTATTGTATGCAAATTAATAGCTACATTTTTCATTGTAATGCTCTATACGTATAATCAACTTACTTATTGAAGGATTGTCTGAATCTTATGCATGGCTCATGTACCTTTAAATGTGTGATTTCATTGTAACAGCTGTATATTCTAAAGGCTTTTTAATAACTGCATGTTCATATAAATGCTATGTCGTATACTTGCGATGTATATTTTATGTAATCAATGCTAATGTTACAATGAACTTTGCTTACTTTGTGCTAATTTAAGATTCTATAATGTTCAATATGTATTGATTTAGGTTACTGTTGATTATTTTTATTTAACCGTATCACTGTTCCTAATTAAGTAGAATAATCATTAAAAAACCTAAAGGAAATACCATATTGTTTATCAACAGGTATTGAATTCCGACGCCGAAGACGAATCTGAAATTTACGCAGCGAAATTACTCGAAGTTATGGTACTTCAGTGTTCTGGCAAGATCGATAACTGTCTACCATCATTTGTAGAATTGGTATTGAATAGACTTACAAGAAAAGTAAATACCTCTGAACTTAGAACTATGTTATTGCAGGTAATGATTTAGTTAACACATTTAAATAATTTGTAATAAATAAATACTTATTTGTACTACTTACTTTCGTAGTTTCCAGAACATATGTACAGTAAGCTGTACATATGTTCTGGCAACTACGAAACTAAGCGGATCTTATTGTTTATTTGTAACCAATTGTTAACCAAACGTTAATCTATGTGTATGTATTATCAATGTAATCACAGATTAAATATACCTACAATCCAACAAAACTTTTATTGATCAACGGTGTCGTAAGAGACGACTGGCGTAACGGCGGCAATAAATAATAATTGATCCAATCCTAAACCTACAAATTTAAGATCACAAATGTTATACAAATTCTTAGTTCAGTGTATCAAGTGTCTATCCATACATTAAAATGTCAATCTTTAAAACCAATCTATCTTTAGGACGAACCATTAACGGTTCGATTTTTGTTTGAAATTGACACTGGGTGTATCATCATATCAGCCCATAGACATCCCACCGATGGGCCTCCTCCACTATGGTAGGAAAATTGCCCTGCTACAACACACTCATCAGAGGTGTTGGCATAAGGTCTTATTTCTAGCCATGGCCGCCGGTAACTGGACCGAGGCGTTAGTCCATCACCCGTCGAAAGGCCGATCGCGTGAGGAAAGACGTCCCCCCTTCAGGGAGGACGTCGGTCGATGGGAGGGTCCTCCTGAAGGGGTATTCCGTTGGGCCGACCACTGACGACAAGTCACCCTGCTCCGGTGGTCGGTCCAACGACAAAGGCGACGTGTCACAGGTGGGTTACGGGTGTGCGTGCTTACGCCCCTCTGTCGCCCCGGACGGAATAGAGCGAGTAGCGCGCTGACCATAAACCACCCCCAAAAAAAGAAAATTAGGTTTTATTTCGTGTTCTACTTCTCTTACATAGGTATTATATGGGACGAAATCTACGTGTAGGTGTTTGCTCTGCTACACATGCACTTCTGGGGTGGGTACAATGGTCAAGAATATAATTGGTTAAAAAGCGCGTGTAATAGCACTTCGCGTTGGCCGCTTCATTTTAAGCAAAATATTTAGAAAATCATTACCATTAATAAATTGGTAATAATGATGACGATGTGTGGCTCTAGATTCTATTAATAGATCTGTCAATAATAAAAACGATCATCATCATCATCAGAACTGTCAAGCCTGAAAGATTTTTTTTAATCTATGGATAACATAAAGAAGGATATATCAACACATATCCAAGCTAGATTGTTTTCATTTATTGTGATATATTATTAATTTCGGGCGAAAGGGTCTTAATAGGTAGTAAATGGTGTCCCAACTAGAACGCAATTTTTAAATTTGGCGCCATTCGAAGTGTCATTGTTTGACATTTGAACAATTGTTATTGTTTGCTAGTAGAAGGTACGAGGTTAGTAAAAATGAAGCGCTACACGAATGAACAACGCATTCTCATTGTAAAATTGTTTTACCAAAATGATGAAAGTTTTACGGCTACAGTTCGCAAATTGCGATCGATTTGGGGTCACAATAATGCGCCAAAAGAGTCAACTGTAAAGAGATTTCAATGGATAAATTTGTCGAAACTGGGTCTGTGAGTGATGTAAAGACAACAACGCGCCTTCGACGAGGTCGATCGACCGAAAATGTCGAAGCTGTACGTAATGATGTCGCCCAAACTCCATCCACCTCAATTCGACACCGAGCTCAGCAAATTGGTGTCTCCAAATCCACTATGCAGCTAATTTTGACGAAAGATTTGCATCTTCATGCATACAAAGTTCAATTGACTCAGGAACTGAAGCCAGCTGACCATGGACAGCGAAGGGAGTTCGTTAATTGGGTATTGGAGAGACAACATGAAAATGCTGATTTTGCCTATAAAATCATCGTCAGTGACGAGGCCCATTTCCATCTTGATGGCTTCGTCAATAGGCAGAATTTTCGCATTTGGGGTGAGGAAAATCCTCGAGTGATTCATGAGAAGCAAATGCATCCTCAACGTGTCACTGTGTGGTGTGGTTTTTGGGCTGGAGGAATCATTGGACCTTTTTTTTATGAAAATGAGGCAGGTCAAGCTCAAACAGTCAATGGTGTTCGGTATCGTGAAATGATAACCAGTTTTTTCTTGCCTAGAATCGAAGAAATGAATGTGGAGGGCATGTGGTTTCAACAAGACGGCGCCACATGTCATACAGCCAGAGAAACAATTCAATTGCTGCATCAGTCATTTCCCGGTCGTGTTATTTCGCGTTTTGGAGACCAGAATTGGCCGCCTAGATCGTGCGATTTAATAATACCTTTAGATTATTTTCTTTGGGGTTTTTTGAAGTCTAAGGTTTACGCGAATAAACCGACGACGACTCAAGCCTTAAAAGAGGAAATTGGACGCTGCATTAATGAAATACCGCAGCATTTATGCAAAACGGCCATTGAAAATTTCATTAAAAGATCGCGTGTGTGCCAGCAAAGCCGCGGCGGCCATCTGCACGATATCTTGTTCCATACATAACCTCATTCTGTCTAATTTACGATATAATAAAGTTTCACGATTTTTTTTTTAAATATCTGTTTTATTTAAAATTTAAAAATTGCGTTCTAGTTGGGACACCTTTATAAGTTTAGGCAAGATAAAAAAAACTCAAAACAAAATCAAATAACAACACGTATAACCAAGCGCTAAGAAATCTTGAGTCCAATAGTGTGAATTGTAGGAATTGAGATGATAGTAGTAATATATCTTTATATATAAATTTCTTGTGTACGTGTGTATGTCACTGAACTCCTCCTAAACGGCTGGACCGATGTTGATGAAATTTTTTGTGTGTTCAAGGATGGTTTAGATTCACAATTGGACCCGGTAGATGGCGCTGCTTTTATTTTATTTGAACAGAACAATGTTGGGTCAGCTAGTATATATAAATTTCTTTTGGACTCTAACCATTGTAGTTTCATGTCATCTAACTACTAAGATAAGCCAAAAGAAAATGGGGCCCTCATGTCGGCAAACTTGATATACATCTTTATAATTTATTTTAATTTTGTTTTCTACTAGCTGACCCAACAGACATTGTTCTGTCCAAATCTAAAAAAAATAGTAAAAGGAATTCTCTTTGAAATCGATCACAGCACCACCTACCAGTCCCAATTAATTATTGAAACCATTTGCATGTCCATCATAACGACCAATACATCATCAAAATCGGTTCAGCCATTTAGAAGGAGTGCAATTACAAACACAAACAGAAGATTTATATATATAAAGATTCTCAATCTTGGTTCGATCTTTTTAGTGCATTGCTTTTAAATTGTCGTACTTACAGTTGAATTTTTTATTATGTTTATTTTATTTTTATAATTCACAATTGTGTAGAAGGAAGCTAATTTTTTACTTATTTATAGGTTCTGATAGCAATATTATACTGCAATCCACATCTGTTGTTCACAATTTTGGATAAACTGCAGGAGTCTGTACCTAATGCATCTATCACTCAACATTTTATCAAGCAATGGATACATGATACAGACTGCTTTATGGGGTAAGTGTAACATTTTCCTAACCAGCAACCAATTGGCACAGTGTAGGATAGCTAACCTACAGTACCAGAGGATCGACAACATAGCAAAATTCGTAGATAACTGTTTGATGCAATGGGCACATGATCATTCTCTGTGGCATTTTTATGGGGAAGTTTATGTCCAACAGTGAATCTCAACAGGCTAATCAATAAATGAATGGACTTACTTTGCCTGCCAGATTTATTTCAAAATTTAATTTAAATTGCATATCTTTATGAAGGCCTTTTGATTATAGCTCAGTAAGTGAGCAGATTTACGACATTTTGTAAATTATGATTCGTGATGATTTACAACTAAACGTATTTTATTTTTCAGTCTGCATGATCGAAAATTGTGTGTTCTGGGCATATGCACACTTTTAGAGATGGGATCACAGAGGCCGAACCTCGAAGAAGTTGTGCCCAAGCTTCTGCCATCCTGTCTGGTGCTATTTGATGGATTGAAACGTGCCTATGAGTTGCGGGCTGAGACAGATGAAGATACATCCTCAGAAGAAGACGTCGAAGAGGAAGACGAAGGTAAACTCGTCTTTAACTGTCAAACATGTAAATTGAGGAGATGAAAAAATGCAAGTTTTTTTTAGTAATCTTACACCAAAGCCAAAAACTTTAATCAATAGGATTTCAACAATGGTAATGGAATGGTTGTTTAGCTTTTAATAAGTTTTGGCGCGAATGTCATGTGGTGCTCTTATATTTTATTCGTTATTTTAGTCTTTTACACTGTTATATTGAATATTTTTTCTGGTATTTTATGCAATATAATGCAGAAAAAGTTCTGAAGTGTAGTGAATTCTTACTATTTTTATAAATGCGAAAGTAAGTTTGTTTGTTTATTACGCTTTCACTCTTGAATCACCAAACCGATTTCAAAAATTCTTTCACTAATGGAAAGCTATAATATTAGGGAGTAACATAGGCTATATTTTAACCCGATATTCCCACGGGAATGGGAACTACGCGGTAAGGCCACACAAACTGAAGCGAAGCGAGGGCGGGTTGCTAGTATGATCATCATTCATGATATAAATCATGAAATACACGCCTTATTGTGTTCTTCCAAAATTCCCAATGAAGTCTCTATATGGTTGTCAGCACCAAATCATAGTAACTACTTGACTTACCGACGGACTACTTTCGTGAATTGTAAAACTAACGATGAATTAGACCGAAGGACTAGATACGTACATTCACAACTCTTTCCCATAGGGGTAGGCAGAGAGCACCATGGTCATAAATAAATTTTAAAAACAAAATTAGCTTTAGACTCTGAACCCAATTGTTTGGCTGCAATTCAAAGCTCAGAGGTATAAAACCAATGTAACTACATAAAAAAAAGTAGTACATATGTAATTAAAACTGTACTGTCCATGTGATAAATTCTTATTTTGAACACTATACCTATCCTCTTAGTATATTTTCATGCGCCTTAGGCTTCGTAACAAAAGTCTGGTAATGCCCCAATCACCGCGCTTGTTGGCAGGTGGATGATAACAGTTTATGCTATGAGCTCAGAAGAGTGGATAAATACTATTCATCATTCATCATTTCAGCCTATCGCCGTCCACTGCTGGACGTAGGCCTCCCTCATGTTACGCCACAAAGTGCGGTCCTGTGCCGCCTGCATCCAACGACGTCCAGCAACTTTCACCAGGCTTCGGTCCACCTAGTGGGGGGCCGTCCTACATTGCGTCGTCCGATACGTGATCGCCACTCGAGAACCTTTCTTCCCCAGCAGTTGTCGGTTCGTTGAGCGATGTGGCCTGCCCATTGCCACTTCAGCGTGCTAATTCTTCGTGCTATGTCAGTTACACCCGTTCTTCTGCGGATTGCCGTATTCTGGATTCTATCTCGCAGATAAATCCCGAATAGCCCGCTCCATAACACGCTGAGCGACTTTGAGCCTTGTTTTGAGCTCTACATTTAGGGACCACGTTTCCGTGCCGTAAGTCATCACTGGTAACACACACTGGTTGCAGACCTATGTTTTCAGACACTGAGGTATGTTGGATGAAAAGATCCTAAGTTTCCCGAACGCTACCCAACCAAGTTGGATTTGTCGGCTGATCTCTTTCTCGAAATTGGATCTACCTAACTGGACTCTTTGTCCTAGGTAAACATAATGATCGACAACTTCGAGAATCGCATTGCCAACTGCCAGCGATAAACGAATGATATGGGCATCTGACATGACTTTCGTCTTATCCATGTTCATTCGTAAACCCACTAGTTGGGATACCCTGCTGAGATCATTGAGCATGGTGCCAAGGTCCTCCATAGATTCTGCCATAACGACGATATCGTCTGTAAATCTAAGGTGAGTGATGTATTCGCCGTTAATATTGATGCCGAGTCCAGTCCAGTCTAAGAGCTTGAAGACATCTTCCAGTGCAGTGGTGAACAGTTTCGGAGAGATGACGTCTCCCTGTCGCACGCCTTTCTGCAACTGGATCGGTTTCGTACTCTTATTCTTGATACGGACTGACATTGTGGTGTTCCTATACAAACACTTCAGCACTTAGATATAACGATGGTCGATTCGGCACCGCTGAAGGGACTGCAACACCGCCCAAGCTTCGACTGATTCGGCTTTCTCATAGTCCACAAACGCTATACATAGGGTCCGATTATACTCCTCGGTCTTTTGTATAATCTGCCTAAGCGTGAGGATTTGGTCTAAGGTGCTATAGCCTTTTGGGAAGCCGGCTTGTTCGGGCGGCTGGAAGTCATTTAGCTTGCACGTGAGTCGATTGGTAATTACCCTCGAAAACAACTTGTAAATGTGGCTCAGGAGTGAGATGGGTCTGTAGTTCTTTAGAGGAGCTCTGTCACCCTTCTTGAAGAACAGCACCACCACACTCCTAGTCCACGACTATGGAACGTCGCCCCCGAGGATAACGGAATTGAATAGCTTTTGAAGGGCTTTTAAGACCGGCTTGCCGCCTTCCTTCAGAAGCTCTGCCGTAATTCCGTCATCTCCCGGTGCCTTATAGTTATGTGGTTGTTTGAGAGTCATTCTGTTATCGTACAAGATGTATGGGATTTCTTTGGTATAGTGCCGAGTTAGCTTGGATCTGGGATCTTGGACCAAGACGACAACTGGATTTCGGGACGATTTATATAACTGTCCATAGAACCTTTCGACCTCTCCCAAGATCTCACTTTGGGATGAAATGACAGTGCGTCATCGGTCTTCAGCTTAGTCATTTGGCTTTGCCCAATATACAGATCTTGTGCGAACACTTTCAAGCCACGATTGCGCTCTATCGCTTTAATACGGAGCGTATTAAATCGGCGAATATCGCGACGCACAGACCTGGAGATCTGCCTATTCAACTGCCTATGTTCGGACAAATCGGCTGAAGACTGCACTGTTATTTCTTTTCTCCGCTCCATGAGCTCGAGAGTCTGGTCAGAAAGTTTCTTAGGTCTATTAACGCGGTGAGCCTTGAAAAATTTCGACCCAACCGCGTGGACATTTTCCACGAACCTGTTGTTCATATCGTTCGGAGATTCGCACTCGTCCAGACATTGGAAGCAATTGTGTAGTTCGAGTTGAAAGCTTTCGAGGTTCTGGTATTGGACAGATGTAGGTCGCAGTGTAGACTTCATCAAGCGTGATCGCTCGACGGATGCATGCATGGATATTCAATGTCCCTCGGTGCCATCTGGTGATCGCTCGACGGATGCATGCATGGATATTCAATGTCCCTCGGTGCCATCTGGTGATCGCTCCCAGTTTTAATCCTGCTGATCACTGAGATATCATTGAGTATCTCTTTTTTGTTGAACTCGGGGCTAACCCAGGTCCACTTCCTTTGTGGCTGTTTCTTGAAGAAGGAATTCATCATGAGGAGGCTTTTCTTCTCCAGAAAATCGGCCAGTTTCTGGCCCCTCTGGTTTCTCTGTCCATTTCCATGTTTCCCCACTCTTAACTCATCATCACTCCCTTTGACTAGTTTCGCGTTGAAGTCTCCCATAACCACCGTGAAGTGGGTTTTGGACGCGTGTATGGCTTTCGAGATGTCCTCGTAAAATGCCTCCACCTCGTCGTCGGAGTATGCCGAGGTCGGTGCGTATACCTGTGTGACCTTCAACGAATACCTCTTGGTAATTCGGAGTATAAGGTACGCTACCCTTACATATTGCCGTAATCGCCACGCTTGGCAGGCGGGTTGGCGATCGCAGTTTAGGTGATTTACATTTCCTAGGAGAGAGCTGCTGCCCACTCTCCTGGTGAACCCTCAACCGATTTTTGCGACTCGCACGGGTAAGTAACGGGTAACGACAAATGTATTCTTAACCCGTCGCCACACAAGAAATACTATTTGCAATTCATAATATTGTTTTTTTAATAATAAACTACTCTTCGAACATTAGTGGTATGCCAATCATTCACCCATTAAGGAGTGCAGGATCTCGGGAGCGTCGTGATTGCGCAAAAACGTATAGGCACTATGAAAGAGGAGTTGAATTACTTATATCAAGTATCTTTTCAGAGGTATTGTCCAGTGATGAAGATGATTTGGACGAAGTTAATAATGAATATCTCGAAAATTTAGCACGAATGACTGTTAAGAATAGTGCCCAGCAAGGAGTGGATATCACCGCAAAAATTGAAGACTATGACGAAAGCGATGATGTGAGTCCATTTTATAGTAATTTGTACTGATACAAGTATTAAAATAAAAGTTCATTCTATGTTTTAGTCGCCTCCAATTTGATGGTGACTCCAAATTAAAAAGACCTAATCTAACTTAAATATAACTACATATAGTAAAATTATACTGTAAAGAAAATCTTGAAATAAAACCTCGTACCAACCCATCTGACTAGCAAGGTACACTAGGTCAATTAGCCTCCCATTATGGAGGAGGTTCGAGCCCAGCAGTGGGACGTATACGAGCTATGATGATAATGACATGACTTTAATAATGAATTTTCAGACACATATTTTAAACTTTTGTCAATTTAATATTCATATCCATTCTATGTATCTTAAATTTACTTTTTCCATGTGATGAAGGACTATGAATACAATTTACCACTCTCCATTTTGACCGTGGATGTCGAAAAGACGACTAAGGGGTACAATATGCATATAACATCTGTGCAAGAAAAGGGAAACACGAAATAAAACCGACATGTCTGACCAGCATGGGGAGTCCATTTTCCTCCTACTGGGGAGCAAGCTTGAGCCCAGCAGTCGGACATGTATGAGCTGAGGCGAAAATTTACCTAATAACATACCGGCAAGCTGCTTCTTTTGAAAAGATCCTGGAAGACCCAAGCTGGTCTTTATCAAACTTATATCTTGTTATTTAAAGCAGTTACCTCAGTTCAGATTACTAACTAGCCACTTTATTGAATTCAGAATCATTTGCTTGCAAAGTACTTCTGTTTATTCTCATAGTGATCTGTTAGCCAGTTTTAGTGAGCCCCATGAGCTTAAAGTCAATGAGATTTTACTCCTATACCATGACCAAATGGGGAAGTATATACATACTCACATAAATTTATATACTGTCCATCTATATATCAACCCATTAACATCCACTTTTGGACAAAGATCTCATCAGGCAATATTACATGGAACTGTCCAGTACTATTTGTATCAAAAGATTGCCTGCTATTTTTACAATGCCTTGACTCCACCTGATGGGAATGATATGCAGATCATCTATTACTTATGTATTATTGTTATACATAAGCTGCACCACTGCTGAGTTTTGATTAATTAGGATATTAAAGGTATTTAAAATGTGTAATGATGGTAGGATGATGACGACGACGCAGAAGATACAGCCATAGAATGCTACACCACACCGCTAGATGAGAAAGACTGTCCGGTTGATGAATATATTAAATTCAAAAGCACATTGCAAGGTAAATACAATAAATTTACATTGTTTAGTCTATAGCTGTTTTTGTCAGGGAAATCGCCAATACCCAGGGAACTAAATGTACTTCTGAATCCTTTTAACAGATCACCAAGACTAAAAGGAAAATGTATTTAAAAATAAAATCAAGGCATAAATCCTTGCATCGTGAGGGACATACATATGTTTAGAAAGCTCAGTAAATTATTTCGTGGATGTCTCAAAGATTTGTCCTGCGTAGGGGTTCAACTGATGAAACTCGGAACAAGATATTGTTACTTAGAGAATTACACCATCTGGGCAGAAAAATTATTTATCTTTTAAATTGTGATGCATTCTTAGATAATTTAATAATACCTACTTGTATATACACACATACAAAATTTACAATATATTTTTTTGTCTGTAGCTCTATCAACCAACGAGCCTATCTTCTACCACGCCCTAATCAGTACATTGAACGAGACGCAACATAAGCAACTTAATTCAGTCTTCGTACTCGCTGATCAGCGCAAGGCGCAGCAGGACAGCAAGCGTATCGAACAAAGCGGTGGTATGTAATCTTATTTTTGATGATAGCAAGGTGACTGACAGCATGGTCATCAGCCCATAACGTGCGCGATCTCTCTCAACCACTGACAATATAATTTCATAAAATTACTTAGCAAATGGTAATGTAGTACCATTTTGAAACTTTCTCTAGTTGTGCTGCGCTGTGTACAGTTTTCTGGCATAAATGAGGTGTCCAGCGTAGTACTACACTCCAGAAAATTTAAGTCTGAATAGTTGCAATTTTTACTATTTTTAGTTTAAAATCCAAGTGTAATAGTATGAACGGCAGTTACCATTTGCCGTTAGATACGCTGGATGCTTGTTCCTTCTTCTACATTAACCCTATACTGGTGGACATTGGCCTACCATGAAGGGCGATAATGCCATAATTGCGCTACTCCTTGCAAGTGGCTGGTGATACCGTTGGTGTAAGTTATATATGTATAAGATATAAATTTCAAAAAAAAAATGCTGTTACCCATTCTCTTGGTGTTCTCTCAATGTGTAATAAACACATACATATTCCGTTTTGACGAGTGAGTGTGGGATGGCGGTGGTGGACGGTGTGGGTACTACACTCATTCATCAAAATGGGTACCAACATCTTATTTTTGTAATTTTCAGGATACATGTTTACGGTGCCAGCGCAAGTTCCAACAAAATTCAAATTCGGTGCGTAAATTGGAAGAATTTTAATGATTAAGTAACATTGACATAGCACTTTGATAATATATCCTCCTAATCGCCATATAATTATTAGACAAATGCATGAACGCTCTGATTCGCTATGATCAAATAGACTAATAAGGCAGCCGGGCGCAATCTTCGGTCACTTACGTCATATTTGATACACTGATTTGATGTAAATGTTCTTAAATATGTCGCCGTGCCATGTTTTGTATTTTTGCGCATGGCGAATACGATCAAGCTCTAAATTGAAGTTTCTTCAGCTTGAAAAACAATCTTGTGTAGGCCTATTTTAATTGCCTTTGCTAGCTGATGGCTTGCAGCTCATGCCTTTAAACGATAATAGGCAATATTAGTTAAGCAGCCGGCTCTAAAAGGAGTGTATATTCAAAGTGTTTGAACTGCCTATAATTATTGTGACAAATGAAATATTTCGAATAATTAGAAAATATGTAATATTATTAATCCTCAAGAGATTTTCAGGCAATAACGGTTATGAATTATTTATAATGTTATTTGACGATTTTTTTATACTCATATTTTATGTTGTAGTTGTGACTCTATAATTACCGATATCAAATTGTAAGCGGGTTATTTTATAAATGATAAATTATGCTCAATTAATTTTTATTTATCCATATTCCGAATAATAATTAAATAATTGATTTCGATATTTTAAAAACAATTGTTGTTTCATTCATTGTTTTGAACATTGAGGCAGTTCAAAATTACAGTAGTAACTACAAAGGTTTACCATACAATAATTATAAATTAAGATTTTAACTATGGGTGTGCTTAACAGATATTTTTCTTCCTCATCTCAGCAAACCTTATTGGTTAGAATGAACCTACTCTACGCTTGTAAGAAATTTGACCTACTAACTATACTGATGCACAGACGGCGTAGTGGTTAAGATAGCGACCCACAGCGCCAGTGTCGCGGGTTCGAATCCCATGCGGGACAACACTTTGTGCGATCCACAAATTGTTGTTCTGAGTCTGGAAGTAATTTGTGTCCGTTAATTATATGTTTGTAAAGTCCCCCCGCAATACAAGGATTATTTCCTTAGTGCAGGGTGTTGTCTTAAATAAATAAATAAATAAAATATTATTATATGGTTCGAGTTAATTCTGTTTGTGTTTTTTATCAGTGATGTACTTGATCCACAAGAAAAAGTAAAAATTGATACGTGATACTTGATTTTTATTTTAGTCATGACA
Source organism: Lymantria dispar (assembly GCA_032191425.1). Lineage (NCBI taxonomy): Eukaryota > Metazoa > Arthropoda > Insecta > Lepidoptera > Erebidae > Lymantria > Lymantria dispar. The sequence continues at coordinate 11,240,764 of CM063440.1, forward strand.
CAAAGACTATTTAAAAACTAACATAATCTTATAAATATACAAAACTATAACCAACTTTGTTTCCACGTAATTAATGTAAAACATTATCACCATCATTAGGGGACTGTAGCCTCTTCCAAAGTGGGAGGGAAGTTTACTTACTATATCACACTGGTCAGACGTATTGATAGTATTTTCTTTTGAGTTTGCCTTCACTTGCATAGATACATGCATGTCCCCATATTCGTCTTTTTCGACACCCACGGGTAAGAAAGGGAGTGATGAATTGTAAACAAGGACAAAAAGAAATTGCATTGCATGGAAAATCTTATAGCCATTTAAAAAATCAATATCCATTATGTCTATACAAAATTAACGATTTTGTGAAATTAACAGAATGCATTTAGTCGTTATCTTCTTTACTAATAATTAAGTTTACAGCAACAGAAAATAAATCATTATTGTTTTGATTTTTATTTAATATTTGTAATGCCAAGGAAATCTAAATTTAATATTTACAAATTATTGGCATTAGATATAATAATTTTGGCGGATCATTTATATTTTTATTTTCTATCGGAAATAATGTTTATAAGATACAGATTATTATAATGTATTATGCGTATAGGATATGCATTTACACCTTTAGTCGCTCATATGTGCATGTTAAAATACCACCTATATTTTTTAAATATATTTGACGACAGTTAATAATTATCTATTAGCTATATTAAAATATGTTGATTAAAAACTTACATAAATGTATTAAAAATCTAAAAAGCATCTACCAAATAATATGAGATTCATAGGCGATTTGAAGCTATTGTGTTAATATTAAGTTTAAAAAATTTATTTAGTAATGCAAACATTGTTATTTTTGTATACATTTAGCTATAAATTTAATGGCGGAATTGTCATGTAAGCAACAAATTTTTATTAATGCTGTTATAAATAATTAAAGACTCACGTTCTTATACAGTTAGTAAACTGCCCGATTTCAATATATCTCACTATCGTTATTACAATTCAGTCAGATTTCATATTAAACATCGTATATTATGAACAGTAAAGGTGTATGGATAAATCTAAATATCAAGTGGTTTGTAAATCTTTCAATATAGTATACTACTAATTTCAGTCTCTATTTGCACCATGTTATCAGATTCTTCGCTGTCCCCATCCTCGTTCCTACATCAATTTACAACGCGCCTTTTCAGTTCACTGGACATTATATAAGTTGAGAAATAAAATCTTGAAGTGTTTTATGCATTTTAAGATCATTCGAGTCCTTGATCTTAAAAATAGTTTTGCTAGTAGGGAAAATGGCGAAGGGTTTCAATTATGCCTGTGTATTTAATTGACTAGGGAAGGGTGGGTGTCTGTACTTTCTACAAATTACTGGATACATTTAATTCGGAAAACAACATCAACTAGTGTTATTACATTTATAAGTGATGGTGTATACTGGATCTAAACAATCCGCTTTACTTCAGTTCACCCTCACATCAACACCCATTTCTTAGATAATTCGATTATCAGCATTCTAAAAAGAACTGATGTGCAATCGTTAAAATTTTTGTAGTACAAATAATGTGGCTTTTATACAATTTAATTAGCTATTACAGAAGCTCTGTGTGGACTCACCTTGTGAACCTTAATTGTAAAACATTGTTGTGAAATGAAAATTGTAATATATTTACATTTAAAATTACAAACAACTGTTAATGAAACAGTTATAGTTTTGCTAGAATTTAATTAATTAAACATGTATAAATTATTCTCTCTAAATCTCATAAACAGGCTCAAAGTCGCTCAACGTGGTATAGAGAGGGGCTATGTTTGATATTTCTCTCTTAATAAAATCGGTTATACGGAATTTCATAGGACGGGTGTATCCGGCATAGTCCGAAGAATTAGCATGTTGAAGTGGCAATGGGCAGGCTACATAGCTCGTCAAACTGACAACCGTTGGGAAGAAGAAATATTTTCGAAAGGCAACCATGAATCGAACGACGCAGCGTAGGACCACTAGGTGAACTGACAACATCTTGCAAGTCACAAGAAACTATGGAATGCAGCACAGGATCGTTCAAAGTGGAGTTCTCGTGGGAAGTCCTATGTCCAGCTGTGGACGTCTACAAGCTGATGGATGGCAATTATTCGTTAAACTGAAGTTCACGTTTACATTTATATTTTAAATAAGAATCTGCATTGTGTGTAATGAAATTGAGATACATTTTAACGTCCGTTGACTCTATTATGGGCTACAGGTGTAATAAGACTGTTTTAACGGCACACAATCGTTAATTTAATACTAATCGTGGGCCCACTGCTTCCAAACTGTACGCAAGCAATAGTAGTGTGTTGTTGTGTCGTTATTATAACTTATTCGTATAGAGTTTAGAATGTAAGGCACAGGAAGACTATAGATGTGGGCCAAGCTCGTATATTTTTTATGTAATTAACTTTTTAATTAAAAGAGATTGGTACATATTAACACTGGTGTTTACCTATTTAATGATTTACTTTATGGGGCTGTTGAATAATATTCAAGGTCAATGTCAGAATATAATTGTTATAGATGCATTTGAAAGTATTGTAAACATTTCATTTGGAAAGTTTTGTGAATTACACTATTATCATAATAGCTCGCTTTTGCAAATGACTTTGTATTACGACTCGTAACCTGCAGTTATTCATTGCTAGATGTAGTCAATTATTATACTCAACTTATTTTATTTATTAAATGTTAACAAACTCACGTGTTGATTATTTAAGTTGAACGTAATTGTTATAAAGTGAAATATCTGTGTAACCTATTCTATAATGCAGCTTAGTTGTATACACGATTATTAATAATAATCTGTATTTTCTAAATTACGTCTTTTCATTTCTCTACCTTTACATATAAAATACTAATAAACCGGTTTGCTGCGATAATTTCTAACAGTTATATTTACAAAATTTTATATTAATCAGAAAAATATAAATTACTAAAGTAAACTTCTAATATTGGGATATTGCCTTTTTCGACCTACATTTTGATAAAATAGCTGATATTCGTAAAAAGGGCATAGCCGGATAAGCATGTCGAATCGGCCCCGGCCGAGTTTTCTGTCGGCATTATGGGGATCAATTTGGTCTCAAAAGAAAATAATTCAGTCAAAATTTCAGCTCTTAATTGCAATGCAATTGTATTGTTGAACAATGATATCGCTTGATTATAATTATTTATTTATGAATTAATAATATTGTTATACTTGATAAAAATATATGTGATATGCAAATATTGTGACTTAAATAAACACAGCAAACAACCAATTATGTGAAAATCATATAATAGTGATTCAGGACGTGATTTTGGCGTTTTTAATTTTTTGAGGTTACGTGAACAAACGTCTGGTTAGGTAAAATATTGTCTTTAAAACTGGTAGATGGCGTTTCGTGTTAAAATCCCGTTTCATTATTCTTACCGATCGTTGGTTATAAAATTGTTCAAATTTTATTTCAAATATGAATTATATACTTCTAAATATTATATTATTCATTAATAATCTTTAGTATAAAATAGTGGAAATATGAAATAATTAACAAAAAATCAGTTTTTAATTTTTTTCATATCGTTGCACCAAACCAAAAAAAATGAAAAGAATCCTGAGTACAGAGATGCAAAGATAACATATTCTGTCCAAATTTGGCGATTGCATGTTTTAAAATAAGCATATAAAAAAAATTGTAAATTTGTTTTTTATTTTAAAAATCGGCTTTCAGTCTGAGAATCATAAAAATTTTTTTTCACAGCTTTTGCTCGTAAGTATTTGTAAAAAAATCAGCAAAAAAATTTTTAATTTTACTATTAAAAAAAACAAAACGAAAAAATAGGTTATTTTTCAATTTCGCGAAAACCGCTTAAGATTAAGAGCTGAAATTTTGACTGAATTATTTTCTTTTGAGACCAAATTGATCCCCATAGTGCCGACAGAAAACTCGGCCGGGGCCGATTCGACCTGCTTATCCGGCTATGCCCTTTAATGTTTTTGTCAGCAGTTACAGTTTTTATGATAGTTGAATATCCATTCTATTAACATACTTTTTTACGATTTTCTGGACCTGGAAAGTGGATTTGATGTTTAGAATAATAACGTTAGAAGGATAGTGTTGGTACTTCGAACCATCGAAATATGAATATAAAAATACTACATGCGCGCAGACGATTACACACGTACACCACTATACAAATTATGAAATCAAATTGTTTTTATTAACATAAATCGTCGGAATACTTTTAAAAGTAATGTTAAAAACCTTTTTATGTTTTTAAAATATGTTGTGATACCATTTGAATGCATAAACCGTCATAATTACCTATTTATTTTTTAAGAGTTGCGTACGTACGTGCAGTACAGTGACCTTGTACATTACGAAACGGTGCCGGCGTAAACTCCATTAGGCTCCAATTAAAATGCTTCACTTTTTGTGCGCAAACTTACCGTCTAATATCTTTAAACGAGCAATTCTTGTGTATATATATATATATATATATTCAGGATCTCAGAAACGGCTCCAACGCTTTTGATGAAATTTGGCATAATAGAGGTTTCGGGGCCAAAAAATCGATCTAGCTAGGTTTTATTTATAGAAAATGAACCATAAGGAACAAAAAGCTCTTTTAGAAAATATGTATATAAATTATACCCACTTGGATTAACAAAAAAAAATTAGGCACATACCACTCTATCACAAAATTAACATATTTTTGCTATAAATCAACAATTTTGTACGGATTTTACTACAAATTTCATTTAAAACGTGTTCATCTCTTATGTTTCTAGTATTCTACTAGCATGCTGAAATACATATTATAAAAATTGTACATATTGGTAAATCTTTCGAATTTTCTCCGATAACTGGTGGGAAACAACTTTTTGTAGGTTAAAAAGAGAAACTACCCTATTTCGTTTCTATCAAAAGTTTTCATCGAAAATTAATAAATAAATGAGTGATATTACGGATATGAAATTTCGGATTTAAATACGAATATGGTCGACACCGATACTAGAATAAGATTATACCGGTTTCAAATAGGATTCATCATCACCTCGCCTCATACATGTCCAACTGCTGGGCTCGAGCCTCTTCCATGATAAGAAACAAAATGACCTACTATACTACGCTGGTCATACGGGTTGGTATTGGGTTTTATTTCGAGATCTCTTATAGCCCGTACAGACGTTGGCCGAGCCTAGGCCAACGCGAGCGTCGGCAAATAGGTACAAGGCGAGTGCTAGCGTCTACACGTTGGCCGAGTGCGGCGAACGCCAACGCGAGTGGCCAACGTAGACGAGCGTTTGTAGAAGTGTCTACACGTTGGCCTCGGTTAGTGTTCATTGTGCACTGAAACACTACGGACGTTGACATTAACGTTGCTGCATCTTCGACTATTTATTTAATGAGCGTATATAACTATTATCTCAGTGTATACCGCAGTAAAGTGGGAAAAAAAGAAGGTGGTTGATACTGAGTATTCACAGAAATAGAACAATGTAAGATATATCCGTGTGGTGACGGAGTAAGAAAAAAATTCACCAGTCCCTATCTTGTCTGTGAATGTCGTAAAAGACGATTAAGGGATATAATACATAATAAGCTCCGAACCGAAATGGAAATTTAATCGATATAAGAGCATTGGATGTTTTCGGATAGGGTCTGTGTCTATATGAGGCAGGTTTTCCATCTACCAGCCAACCTTCAAGCCTAAACATAAGGCTATCTAAAGGGAGATAATACAATGATCACCACAATTAGCTAAATCCTCTTACAATTTCCTAAAAGAAAACAATATCCGCCGTAACCGAAACTGTCGGATAATCGGTAATAATTACAGATCCGTAACCGATATAATGTTATCCTAATATCCTTAACCTTATCCATGAATGGGCGTAGTCGATTACGTTTGTAATCAAATTGAAAGTAATCATTAATCGTGATTAAAGTAATCATGATTGTATGATTATTTTAATTCAAATTTTAGTAGTAGTTTATGCCACTATCAAATAAAAACCTGTAGGTATTAAAGCATGAATGTGTTTATTACATGAAGCGAAACAAACTTAACACGTTGCAGGTCGCGCGGCATACGCCGTAAATTTTTTTAATGTTTATTACGGCGATACGGCTAACGCCGTATATTCTTTTCAGTCTATAAAGAATATTACTATAGTACGATTTTATTCACAAAATTTTACTGCCGTATCACATATTTTTTAAAGGTCTTTACTGTCCCGCATCGTGTTAAGTATATAAATAAGTAACCATTTTCTGTACGTTTCTGACTGCAAATCTCTAAAGGTAGATAGACGAATGATGGAATTAAAAAATTTGAAATGTTATTGCAGTTTTACCGGAATGTTATTTTACAATTATGACCATATTTTGTACAGTCGCCGCGCGCCGCCCGGTAAGTGCGGAGATCGGGATGTCGCTGGAGAGGTGAAAAGAGAGTCCTATTGAAATCTAATATAAATTGTATTATGAATAATTTTAAACATAGGTGAAAGTCTAAAATAATTGTGATGACTGATCGCTTATTAAAAACCGTGTGGTGACGGAACAAGAATACAATTCACCCGTAGATGTAAAAGACGACTGAGTCATTAATACGCATATGGGTGAATATTTGCAAATGAACATATTAGACAATTTTAAAGAATGAAAAATAGCACTTACAAAACTGTTCTTTAGATATTCAAAGCAAAGCTGATAAGCATACACATACAAAAAAATGCGTCAGACCAAAAAATAAGCCTTTATATACGCCACAATTTGGATCTGAAATTATTGTGCAAACTGTAATGAGAAATTAAACAAATGGTAAAGAGAATTATTGTTTTGGAGCTAACTACTCAATACCTATACTTATTTATTGAATTGGTAATTATAGATAGAAACCAAAAAAGCGACGATAGATATAATAAATATTTAATCATCATCATCATCTCAGCCCATATACGTCCCACTGTTGAGCTAGGGCCTCCTCCATAATGGGAGGGAATTTGACCTACTATACCATGCTGGTCAGACATGTTGGTATAGGGTATCATTTCGAGTTTTCCTTCTCTTGCACAGATGTTATGTGCCTGATATATCCCATAGTCGTCTTGTACGACATCCACGGGTAAGATAGGGAGTGGTGAATTGTATTCTTACTCCGTCACCACACGGAAAAAATATTTAATACAGCTGTACAAATATCAAACCACTACTTTAAGAGAAGATTGAAGCATGTGCTACACGGTTTCAAACAGTGGTTTGAACCAGGTGTTTGAAACAGTGTAGATAGATGTTTTATGTCAAATTTCGTATGACCTTTAAACGCCCTTGGTAGCGAGGCTTGTGTTTCAAACCACTGGCCAAGCGTTGGTTTTTATCTTGTTTAAAACCGTATAGCCTTGTTTAAAACCAAGCGAACGACAGTCATGCTGCGGAAGTCAGCGCAGACGCACGCGACGACGTTCTGTGCACAAAATGGCGCGTGGGCAAACAGAACGCAATCGCGATGTTATTACTCAACTTCTCGAGTTATACAAATAGTTGCCTACCTTTGAGACTTAAATTGTGAAGGGTATAAAAATAAAATACAAAGAAGAAATGCGTGGGTTATTTTAATTTTTTCCTTCAATTGCACACAAAAGTGCAAGACTTACTCCAACTTTTTATTGTTTTGATAGGTAAGGCGCCATGACGTCGTTGTAGTGAATATACGGTACGCGAGCGTAAAGACGTCCTATCCGCGCCACGTTCTCTAAACACTGTTGGTTTCAAACTAGCTTAAAAACCATGTAGCCAGCAAAGTGCTTTCTGCTTTTTTCTGTTTCAAACTATTGTTTGAAACCGTGTAGCGCATGCTTGACAGTGACAGAAAAAAGCGCAGAAAGTGCTATTTTGCGCTTTTCTTGAATCTGAAATTTGTAGTGATTTAGTAATTTACACGGCAGTTTAAATATAGCATGTATTGAAACAATATTACATTTAAATAGAAATAATACCTACTTACCATTCCAGCCTGCTCCTTACCATTCGGGTAAAATGTGAACGGGAAAAATGGTAAATAGTAAAATGGTAAGTAGATATTTGAAAACATTTGTGTACATTGCATTATTTATTAGACTTATGAGACTAAATATGTTAGACGAGAAATAATCTTATGGTAAATATTTAGATCATTAATTAAATTAATCTGAACAAATAACTTACCTTTAGAAGACACGAACGGTAAGGAGATTTTATTTTGACCTGGACGATTTTTTGTAGATTATTAATTTTTCGTTGGCGCCAAATCGCTCTTTAAGACGTGTAATCTACTCAAGTCACTAGCGGACACTGAGGTCGTGGTGGGGAGTCGTCGTGAGGATTACATTTACCATTGGGTACAATTCTATTTCACTGTAAGTATTCGCGAACGGTAAGTAGTACGAAGGGTGGGACAATTTTTGAATTGATATAAAATTAACTGAAACTGTTCTTTATATCATATATTTTATTTTAGTTTATACATTAACTATTATATTTACTAAATAATAAGAAAAGATGTTATTCTTCGAAGGTTTCGTTTAATTTTTCTTATCATAATGGTTGAAAATTGGGCAAAGGGACACGAATGGTAATGAGGTTTTGGGCACTATTTTTTTTTATAAAATGGCTTATAGCTTATAAAACACAATAAATTGATCTGCAATATGTGCCCCCACTTAATTAACTATGTATATAAAAAAAGTGATCAAAATCGATTAAGGTTTAATGTGTTATTCACAGCGAGACATCAAAAATGTACGTTTTCAAATATTCACCCATATAACATTGATGCAATTGAAGTAAAACTTGAACTTAAACCAGTGTTTCCACTATCAGATTTTAGTTTTACCCTAGATTTTTTCATTAATTGCCCTAAATAGTCTCCGAAAATCCTTGATTTAGGGCGCAAAATTTAAATGAGTCCGAAATAAAACAAAACTTGATGATTTGAATTTTTATTTTTAACCATTACAAAACTCATTTCAATCCATGAAAGAAGTAGATGGTGAATAATCATATTGTTCACCATCTACTGTATCACTGCTGAAGCGGGAGCACTAAGCTTGAGTTTTAGCTGCATTTATCATTTTTCTGTCGGGTTCTAAAATCGAGCGTGTCATACCTAGTTTGGTGTCCAACAAACCGTTGACGGTTTCATTGTGAAGCCTATTTTACACTGAATAATCTTTCCACCTCAGTGTTCGATCATGGCAGAGCTAATAGAAGTGAAATCACACTGTCACAGGTTTTGGTACTTGTAATTTCCAAGATGATCTTTCAAGCTTAACACATTGGAGAGGATACCCCACGGGGGTATTCCGTAGGGCCGACCACTGAGGACAAGGAACTCGGCACCAGTGGTCTCCCCAACGATGAAAGCGATGTGCTACGGGTGGATCATGGGGCCGCGCGCCGTCGCTTTTGTCGCCCTGGACGGAGCCGGGTGGCGGATGAGCTGACCATGGGCCACGAAAGAAAAAATCTTAACACATTATTCCGGTATACTTTCGCTGGTAACTTTATCATCTCTGATTTACTTTTTACCTTAAAATGATTCGCTTTAATGAGGGCTTGTTGTGGCCATATCTCAACGTTTTCGTTTCACCTTTACCTGATCGTTTTCGCCAATTTTTAAACTCTGGATTCTCCAATCATGAATTTATATTTGATTTTACCCCAAATTACCCTAAATCCCTAAAAATGTGAAATAGTCCTATGCCATATTTAACTTAGTAGTTACGCCCTAAAAAAGGCGAAATGACTAAAAGTGGAAACACTGACTTAAACCCTATACCAACGCTTCTGACCAGAGTGATATAGTAGTTCAATTTTCCTCCCATTTTGGAGAAGGCTCGAGCCCTACGGTGGCACATATATGAGCAAAAATGATGAATGAAATTAATAATACTGTCTTATTTCTACATTATTATTTGAATATTAATCATTAATCTAGTTATTAATCTAGATTATGATTAAAGATTAATAATCATTAATCTCCTGTCTGATACTTAAGTTAATCTTTAATCATGATTGAAGATTACAAAATGCAATCATAATCTGCAATCATTATTCTGATTGCATTTGCCCAACACTGACCTTATCCACATCCGAAATCTATCCCTAGTAGGTGCTACAATGTAAAGTGTCTCTAATAATGTCCCGTCCAGCCGTTGGCCGAGCCTAGGCCAACGCGAGCGTCGGCAAATAGGTACAAGGCGAGTGCTAGCGTCTACACTTTCGGCGAGTGCGGCGAACGCCAACGCGAGTGGCCAACGTACACGAGCGTTTGTAGAAGTGTCTACACGTTGGCCGATGTCAGTGTTCATTGTGCACTGAAACACTACGGACGTTGACATTAACGTTGCTGCAGCTTCGACTATTTATTTAATGAGCGTATATAACTATTATCTCAGTGTATACCGCAGTAAAGTGGGAAAAAAAGAAGGTGGTTGATACTGAATATTCACAGAAATAGAACAGTGTAAGATCTATCCGTGTGGTGACGGAGTAAGAAAAAAATTCACCAGTCCCTATCTTGTCTGTGTATCGGGTGTACACGGCGTCTACATGTTGGCCGAGTGCAGGCGAGCGATGGCGAACGCCAACGTGTGTACACCTGATTTGCCTTAGTTGGCCAACGCTCGCCTAGTTGGCCGAGTGAATACAAGCGCCAACGTGTGGACAGCTGATTTGTCTTCACTCGCCGTCGCTCGTGATTACTTGCCTCACTTCGCCTCGGTGTCGGTTTTTGTGCACAAATCAAAGGCACTCGTCTACGCTTGGCCAATGCCGTCCACACGTTGGCCGAGTCGTCATTACACGGTTGACATCCATCGCGGTTAGACGTGTTTAATGTGATATTGTCGCTCAATATAAATGATTATATTTTCAAATTTGCATCACTACTTCTAGATATGCGACGTAAATAATTAGATCCAAGTCACCCTATATGTTACCTATAGTATCTAAAAGTATCTTCATCATTCATCATCATTTCAGCTAATATACGTCCTACTATTGGGCACGAGCCTCCTCCACAATAGGAGGGAAACTAACTGACCTTCGTATTCCATGCTAGTCAGACAGGTTGGTATAGGGTTTTATTTCGAGATTTCCTTCTCTTGCATATATGTTATATGCTTATTATGTATTATATCCCTTAATCGTCTTTTACGACATTCACAGACAAGATAGGGACTGGTAAATTTTTTTCTTACTCCGTCACCACACGGATATATCTTACACTGTTTTATTTCTGTGAATACTCAATATCAACCACCTTCTTTTTTCCCAATTTTACTGCGGTATACACTGAGATAATAGTTATATACGCTCATTAAATAAATAGTCGAAGCTGCAGCAACGTTAATGTCAACGTCCGTAGTGTTTCAGTGCACAATGAACTGACATCGGCCAACGTGTAGACACTTCTACAAACGCTCGTCTACGTTGGCCACTCGCGTTGACGTTCGCCGCACTCGGCCAACGTGTAGACGCTAGCACTCGCCTTGTACCTATTTGCCAACGCTCGCGTTGGCCTAGGCTCGGCCAACGTCTGTACGGGACTTAAGGCTGTATAGCCAAACGACAATCCGTCAATGTCCAATGGACAGGATTGGTCCTCACCATAGCCTGCCACAAAACACGGTGATGTAATAGACCCATTGCCCTCCTATTGTGGCAAAACTTTGTACCTATTATGACTTCAATTAGGACGCGGATGTATAGACTATAGAGAAATTGTAAAGTGATTTCCAAAAATATAGGTAACTGTTTTGAATTAAAAAATCCAAAAATATAACTGAATGAACATAATTTAGCAAGATCGACAGCACTTAAATAGAATTTTGACGATATTACTCAGTATTTGTGATCCCATGGGACTACCAAAATGAGATGTGAATATACCTACACTTCGCTTATAGATAGGTACTGTTAGATTTGACGACACTAGGCGATACTAAAGATGACCAGATCAGACTTCAAACCAAATTTTGCAGAATCTAGTTTGCTGGATGAGCATCTACATAACAGATTGTAAAAATACAAGACTGGTGGCCGAGCAATAAGCTATGACTAAGTTACCAAACCAGATATTAAATTTTATAGACAATGAACTAATTCGAAATAATAGGGTTGATAAATTTAAGAGGTCATAAAATAAAAGAAAAGGGCATTTTTCATATCATCTATTGACACTTACATATTAATACTATCACCATAGGAAAAATAGTTTTAAAATTATTTCAATCTAAATCAGTTTTAATCTAATCCAACTCCCTAGGAATATAAAATTGAAAACCGAATGGAGTTCAGCATGCGGATAATTTAAAACATTTGATATAATAATATTTGATTGAGCGATACTTTGGTCCCTTAACTGAGAAAATTGTATACAAATGCTTATCTTTTGGACTAATATATAATATTGAGTTCTGGATTCTCCTTTTGGCAAATAATAAGTTTTACTCCATACATATTGTTATAATAAACTATTTATTACAACTTTATAAAAATACAATAACAATATCTTGCACATGTATAATAAGTTATAGACATAAGTTTTGCATATCAGGAATCATATCAGGAAATATTCCAAAATATATGACCAATACATCAAACCAAATCATTACTAAGACTAAGCCATAATCTGGTTCACAATATGAGCCTTTGAGGCACAACACACCAACCCAGATTTTTAGGAATAAATGCCTTCAATGATATTACTTATGATTAGTAATAAATGAACCAAACATTTGGCAATAATATTTCTATTTAAATGTATACAAACTGCAGCTCAGTATATCTGTTGTAAATAAAACTACGGATTTTATTGTGTTTGTATTTTATTTATGATTGCTCTTTGTTTCGAACACTTTACATTTACAGCAATCATGGTCATGGGCGGACTAAGATGTCTGACATCCAAACAAGTTATTGTATCTCAAATATTTATAATTATTTAACCGCTACAGAAATTAGTTGTTAAATTTTGACCCACAATTTTGGTACAAATTTATTGCCAGTACAAGAAGAAAATGATTCTATATGAAAAAATTATATTGTTTATGATTAGTAATTATTAAACATCAAATTTGTAGTAATTATTATGACAATTTGTTAATTTAAACATAACAATTCTAATATACTACCACCAGATCAGAATGTGGCCACACTGAGAAAGATCTGGCAAGAAAACTCAGAAAGGCATCATGCTACATTATTATTAATTTTTAAAAGGCGCCCTACTTTATCTTCCTAAAAGGTAGTAAGATGAAGTATATCTGTATTATAGCAAATCATATGTAATTGGTACTTAAAAACTATAATTAATATAACGGAACACCGGTACATAAACAAATAAATTCATATAGCTATTCCTCTGAAATAATCATAACGGTTCCGACGTTGATCCTGAAGCTGACCAATTTTAGATGCCGTATTAGATTCACGGCAAACTCCACAAAAGGCACTTGTCACAACGTGAAATGGGCTTCGATAATAGAGATTCGGATCTTTCAATAATTTGTTCTTCTTATGACAACGAACATGAAGATAAACTTCGAGCAGCATCAGTATTACACAAAAAAAATGTGGAAACACCATCAAAGATGGTATCAACAACATACGGTAGCTTACATGATTTGATCCTGCTATAATATTAGCTTTCAATGATTGGAACTTCTTGGTTTTAGTAATATAACCTTTTGGGAACTTCATATATTTTTCCTCAGCTGGCTTTAAGACCTGCCTTATTGGAAAATCTATAGATGGTGAAGTATCTTCAAGTAATGGTTCACCTGTTTCATCATTGACATGATATGTAATGGTTTCTCCCGTTTCATCATCATAAGAAATTGGATTCAAAGAGGCAAACATAGTAGTCATTACTGTAAAAGTTCAGAAGTGATATGTAAATTAATAATATCCAACCATAGGCCAACAATAAATATTTTCAATGTTATATCTATTGTGACACTATTGTTAATATTTATAAATCCTGGAATCCGAGATAACTCCTCCAATTAGTCCATAGTCATAAATACAATGATAAACAAAACACTAGTGGTAATTTTTGGATATATTGTTAAGATCTTGTTTCTATTATTTGTATTTCTATACATAAAACATTGTAAAAATAATTGGAAGTTGAAAAAGTGTTTAGAGAGCATATACCTGGAACAAACAAAAATCAAATTATAAACTGTATAATTTGAATGAAATCACTGGACAAAAAATTCAAGCCTACAGATTTACTTTATTGGTATACATATTTTATACTGACACCATACGGAAATGCCACATAGCAGATGTGTAAACAGCAATAACTCATTTGAGTTTTCCATTACACACTGCAGGGACTGAAATTTCATATTATATACATTAGATATATTTTTTACACTATGAGTTTTTTCTTTTTTTGGTATAATTTAATAAGTGTTCATTATTTATTTTACATAAAAAATACTTAAAATATATACAATTAAGTCTTGCAAAAATACACCTATAGCAATGGTATATAGCCAAAATCATTGACGAAACGTTCTGGTACTACTACAACTCCAACTTGCCTATTGCAAATGTATTAATGACGCATATCACATCATATAAAAAGTATCTGCAATAAACCTTAAATCTTGGTAATCCAACTAATACTAAATAGTTGGAATTTACATATTTGTTGATAGGATTGTCCGTTAATAAAAAATCATATTTCTAATATCAAAAATAAAGCACCACACGTATCATTAAACTTTGAAAAAAATGGAGTGAAACAATGTAGTCAATGTACCTACGTTAAATTATTTTCTGTAAACTATGGAGTGTAGAAGTAAGGAGCACCATCTCGTATGGGGGATTAGTCGAAAAAGTGTCCACTTGTAAACAGCAAATTAATAGCGCTAGTGTAGCAAGTGGAAATGATATGAACTTAGCAGTTATAAACAGAGTTATGGAGTGAAGTGTGCTGGGTTGAAAAATTTTATATTTATCTTGACTTCTGTCGTTAAGAAATATGCAGTATTTAAAATCTCAACTATTTACGTAGTCAACTGTAATTTAGTAAATAATAACCTATGAAACTTAAGAGTGAAGTGTGCTGGGTTGAAAAATTTAATATTTATCTTGACTTCTGTCGTTAAGAAATATGAATTGCGCTGTAACAAAGCGGAAATGTTTCTTTCCTTTTCTAATTTAGTATCCTACTCTAATAATTTGTGGCGCTCTATTTAAAATTCTTCCACTTGCTACTATAGCGCCACCTTAATTTTCTCCTTTCAACGGACACTTTTTCAACACTGAGATGGTCCTCCTTACTTCTACACTCCATACTGTAAACTTAAATGAAAACATAAGTCATAACTATGTCCATGAATGAAGTCATCTTTTTTTTTTTTTTTTCGGCCACTCGGTTTGTGTATTTGCCAATTACGTGTGAAGGAAGTTAAGGAATCTTAATTATTGATAATAGGAATTTGGGATAGCGTATAGACAGGAATCTGGTGCAAATGTTAGGATACCAAAGGATGGAAAATTAGGAAAATGATATGATATTATATACATAAATATTATATTCTGATATTATTGGAAGATATAATAATGATTCAACACATTTCTGTTTTAAATTTGTATGTATATCCTGAGTATTATTTTTGTGAAATAAATATATTATTATTATTATTATATAAAAGTCACAAGAAATTTATAAATATCAAGATTATTAGAAGCAAGTAGTGTTAGGACGGAGGTAGGAAGTGGGATATTAAGTGAAATCAAAGATGAGAATAATACAGTATGATCATACAAAGAGCAAGAAAATATGATATGGTTAATGTCGCTAATTTCTCCACACTCACACGCATTAGATGATATGATATTTAGTCTAGCAAGATGAGTCGGTATACACAATTATGTCCAAGCCTCAGTCGTATTAAAATTGTGGTGGCCTGTTTGCTAAGCTTTGCTTTAAAAAACCATGGTTTATTTGGAATATTTGGTTGAACTAGAGAGTAAAGTTTGCCTTTGACCTGATAACTACTCGACCAAACTTTTTCCCACGATTCTTTTAGATATAACGTAGGTAAAGTAGCCAGGTCATTATAATAATTTAAATAGGGGTAGATGTCACCAGATCCTACAGCATCATTTGCAAGATTGTCTGCCCTGATATTACCAGAAATGCCGGAATGGCCCGGAATCCAAACAAAAGAAACATTAATATTTTTTTGTGTGCATGTGTAAAGTAGACTTCTAATTTGAAGTATTACAGGAGAAATAATTCTACGCGAGAAAGGAAAACATTGTAAGGCTTGTAGTGCACTCTTAGCATCAGAGAATACTACAGCACTTTGAAGTTTCATAAGTAATATATATTCAACTGCTTTTAATAATCCGAAACACTCGCCTGTAAAAACTGAGGATTCTGGCGGTAATTTAATTTTTTGAACAATATTATAATTTGAATGATAAACCCCTACGCCGACACATCCTATTCTCCCAGATTTAGAAGCATCTGTAAAAATATAGTGCCAGTTCTTCCAGTAAGTATTAACGGAGTGTTTAAAAGAAAGCGGTGCTAACGCATCAGATTTTATTATACCTAAATTAAGACGAATATCGGGAACTATGGATAAGAATTCAAAAGGTGCACAAAAGAGCGGATACGATGGAGAATGATAAAATGGCGCTCCAAGAGAATTAATTTTCTGATAGCTTTTAATGAGATAAGGAGGTGGTTTATGAGCCCAAAATCCTGAAGAAGTGATCTGATATTGAAGTTTTTCAAGTTTCAAACGTAATGGGTGTTTAGAAAATTGGAAACATCGTAATAAAAATTTATCGCATATATATTGATGCAAAGGAGGGTCCACTAATTCAACCTGTAAGGCGTTATTTGAGGAAGACATCATAGCACCAGATATAATTCTTAAAGCTTTGGATTGAATCCTATCCAATCTCTTTAAAGTATTAACATTAGGCAATAATAAAAATGTACCATAATCAAGAATGCTTCGAATGAGTGCATTGTAAAGTAGCTTCAACGAGTAAGAGTGAGCACCCCACCAGACACCACATAGGCATCTTAGAATGTTGAGAGATTTTTCACATTTTGCCACAATGTAGTCACAATGAGCAATACCACAAAGTTTTGTATCTAAAATAATTCCTAAAAATTTTATACTATTTTGTGAACTAATTAGATTACCATTATAATAAATGTTACCACCTATTAGGTGGAGGAAGCCTCGACCTTGTAAATAACACGGCAGTACATTTATCAGGGGAAATTTCTAAGCCATTGGGATCCATCCAACATTTTAGATTCTTAAGGGAAGATGACAAGCAGTGACAAGATTGATCAATAGATTGATGCGAATGATATAACAGTAAGTCGTCTGCATATTGAAGTACTCTAACATTCAAATCCAGGCTAGATTTTAAATCATAAGTATAACTATTATAAAGAATAGGGCTCAGTACGGACCCTTGTGGGAGCCCCTTATTTACCACTCTATATTCATTTAAAAAACCTTCTAAATAAATATGACGATCTAATAAAGAATTCATAATAAAATTCGTAAGAATAATGGGTATATTTAATAATATTAGTTTTTTGTATTAAATGGACAAAATAACGTTATCATAAGCAGAAGCAATATCTATAAAAGTGGCTACTACAGACTCATTGATTGAAAAAGCTAAATGAATATCGGTTACAAAAATACTCATACTATCTATGGTACCTCTCCCTCGCCTAAATCCAAATTGACTTTCACATAATAAATTATTATTCTCAGTATACCATTCAAGACGGTTTTTTACCAGATGTTCAGTAATTTTCATGAGAACGGAAGAGAGCGCTATAGGGCGGTATGATAACACGGAAGATGAACTTTTACCAGGCTTCAATATTGGTAACACTAGTTGAGATTTCCACGAAGGAGGTATCTTGCCTGTTATCATAATAGTATTTATCATGTTAAGGTAATAAAAAAGAATTTTATCCGTAGCATGTGAGACAAGAGAATACGGAATACCATCCATACCATGTGCAGAATCTTTTACCTTAGCTAATACACCCTTAAGTTCAGTAATTGAGAAAGGGGCATTTAAACCTGACAGATTATTTGAAATTTCAACAAAACATGGAAGCATGACTTTTTCAGGGACAAACGGAGGAGCTAATTTATTTAAAAATTGCGTTTGCAAGTCGGTAGGCAGTGATGTTGGAGAAGATTCTTTGAAAGCAGATCTAAATTTTCTGATATTTTGCCAGACTACAGTAGATGAGATATCAGGCGAGATTGATGAGCAAAATGATTGCCAGCTTTGAAATTTTTTCTTTTTAAATAATTTACGGGTTTCCGTAATGACACTGGACAAATTTTTAAAGTTTTCATTGGAAGAAAATTGGGAGTACTTTGCTTCTGCTTGCTTGCGTCTTTTAATCGCGTCTGAACAATCTTTATTCCACCACGGTGGAGACTGAATAATACCTGAAACTCCATTTTTGATAGGGAAAGTATCGTTAGCAGTTTTAATAATTGCCTTAGAAAGAGTTTCCGCACATTCAGATATGTCGGCTGACGTTAACTCTGGAAACTGCAATATTTCTTTGTCTAAAGATTTTTTAAAAGTATTCCAATCGGCATCGGCTAATTTATATCTAAGGCGAGGAGAGCGGGGGATTGAGCGTGAAGTTTTAATGGAAGGGAAAGAGACAATAATCGGAAAATGATCACTACCGTATGAATAAGGAAGACACCTCCAGGATATCTGTGAAGCCAAATTACACGAGCAAATAGATAAGTCGGGAGCACTAATACCTTCATGAGGCGCAGACCGACGAGTACTACATCCCGAATTAATTAAACAAAGATTATGTCTATCTAATAACTCCAAAATCAAATTACCAAAATAATTCGATGTACTACCCCAAGAATGATGTTGACAATTGAAATCCCCAAGTATAACAATAGGTTTAGGTATATTGGACAAAATATTATTAATTTCATTAAATATAACAGACGATGGGCGACGAATATAAATTGAAACAAAACAAATATTATTCACAATAGCAGCAATTATAGAAAAATCATTGCTATGTGAAACAATGGGAAAATGTGAAAAATTCATGTTATGTTTAATGAGCAGGGCAACACCACCATACCCATCAAAACGGTCCTCACGAAGACAGGCATAGCCAGATAACCTAAAATTGAAATCTGGTTTAAGCCAAGTCTCCTGAATAGCTAATATAAATGGCTTATATTTATTAATCAGATAAATTAAATCAGATTTCTTAGATATGATGCTGCGACAATTCCACTGAATCAGAATGTTTGTACTGTCCATTATCGTTTAGAAAGTGAGATTGAGAGATATCATTATTTATAAGGGCAGCGTTGGACGGTTGAATAAATTTTGACTGAGAGAGAGTATTAAGTAACATTATAATCAATTCCTTGATGGAGGCATTGGATAATTCTTCGTTTAACGGTTTAAGAGCGCATCCACTTGTGAAAGTCGTCATATCATAATCTCTAATAAGACCTTTATGTGCCCCAATATCATAACCGCCAGTAGTTTTAACTTTTGGTTTAGGTTTGTTTATAACAGTTTTTTTGTATGAAGAAGTAACTGGTTGAGATAAAGAGAGAATAGAAGGAGTGTTAGATGACTTAGGCAAAATATTAGAAGTCAATAAAGCATCTGCATATGAAATTTTGGATATTGGGGCATGCTGTTTAGAGGCTTCGGAGTAAGATAAACAACTCTTAGCCATAGTTTCTTTAATTGATTTTTGTCTTTGATATTCCAGACATTTGTTACTTGTTGCCATATGATGACCTTTACATAGAACACATCGAATATCCTCTTCCTCCGTATTACAAGTGTCACCAATGTGGTCTAAACCACATTTGTAACATCTTGGACGAGATCTGCACTGAATTTTTACATGGCCAAAACGACAGCAATTAAAGCATTGTATTGTGGGATAAATGTATAGTTCTACAGGCAAAGCATTGTAGCACATGTATATATATTTTGGCAAAGTTTGACCATCAAAAGTTACAACTACTGATTCGGTAGGCTTCAGTTCTGTGACATTATTGACTGAAATTTTTCTTTTTAATCTCCTAACTTTGAGTATGTTGCCACAACCATAAGGAAGGTTGATGTTATTAATGATATCATCCTCTGTATAATCAGCAGGGATACCTCTAACAATACCCATGCGTGTCACTAAGAATGATGGAATGAATGCTTTGTAATTATCCTTATCAAGTAGTGGTGATTTTAAGAAATTATTAGCATCATTGTAATGTTGAAATGCAATAGAAATTCTATTTCTACCTATCCGTTTAAGGCTGCCATTAATAATATTTTTAAAAGAATTATTTTTTAATAAACGACCAAATGTAACTGGATGCAAAGATATATTATCATCAGGACATAATACTTTTTTCTGTACATGAACAATAAATGGTGAAATATGGGTTCATATGACAACCTTGCAATTGCAACTGATGGGGATGAGTTAGATTTTGGCTTACTATTACTCTCCAGTTGGTTTGGTGTATTTTCTATGTTACCAACATTTTGTTGGCACTGTGATTCAGTCATGCATTCACAATCAATATCTTTTAACTTGCTAGTACCGTGTTTGCGTCGTCGCTTGTTACAGTGCTTGCAAATATGCTGACGAGATGGCCTTTTACGTTTAATACCACTGATGCTGGAACAGTCGGTATCCATACTATCTGTATTTGCAACATTGGTCAATGTTACATTGTATCCAACGTCAGGCGCGGTGCCCCCCGGATCATCCGGGGGATCCATATTAAGAAAAAAGACTTACCCAAATCACATATAAGATGAGCACTAACTACAGAAATAATGAATATACAAATAAATGAACTATATGTACAATAATATTTCACAAAACCACCAGAAAACAACAGTAAATCAAAATTTACAAAAAACTCACGACCGCCAAACTCAAAGATTCGCGCGCTTCTCCATGAAGTCATCATCATTCGTCTTCTTCTTTTTTTATCTTGGCAATCAGCTACAAATACGAGCCATTTTTGCCAGTGTCGAGTTATAATTATCTTTTCAAGTTATCAGTTTCTTCATGTCAGTAATGGTCTGTCAGTAATATAAGTCAAACTCATCAGTGTCGCCCTCAACAGTGTAATGGCCACTGTTAAGGGTATCTTCTGAGAATTTTGGTGGAAACAAAAAGGTATGTATAGCAGTTTTATATCATATTCACTACACCTCAGCAGTTCTGCCGCTATATATTACATAAAATGCCATCAAGATTATTGAATATAACACGTTAAAACACTACGATATTGAATATAATACAAGAACACCACAAGACACTTCCAGATTCCCGCCAAAAATCCGAAGTCATCATCATTAAAATAAAACTGCTGTTGCTGTACTCTGCTCTAGGGACACGAAAAAAGTATCGATACTTTTAGATATCGAGTACTTTTCTTTCGATACCGATACTTTTGCACTCGATAAGTACTTTTTGCCAGGTATCGTATCGAATAAAGAGTAGTGAGTATTCATGTTAAATTTGACCTTACAGCTTATATTCATGGTAACGCCATCTAGTTCAAACGTAATGAACCTTCTAAAAGGTGGCTCGCAATATTTTAATCCCGTTCACAGACGGTCATAGTTCCTAAAAAAAAAATATGAACGTGTGTACAAAGTTGAAAGTACGCATAGCAGAAGTGAAACTTCTTCATTCTTTGTCCCTTTGTTCCTTTGTCCCGCTGTTCCTTTGTCTCTTTGTCCCTTATCCCTTTACCTCCTTATCCCCTTTTCCCCTTATCCCCTTATCCCTTTATCCCCTTATCACCGTATCCCTTTATACCTTTATCACTTTATCCCTTTATGTCCGCTTAAACGACATGCTATCCCTACTCCACTGGAGAAAGTACTCTTTATTCGAATCGACCGTAGGGGGGGACGAGAAAAAGATGCCGCGTAACGAAAAAATGTGACGCGTAACCGAAAAATGTGATGGTAAATTTTTTCCAACGCCGATAAAGAAGTTTCACTTCAAAAAAGCTCATCACAACAGATACCAGGAAAAGTACTCAGTACTAGATACTTTGAGGTATCGATACTTTATTGAGTACGATACTTTTTCTTCGATACTACTCATGAGTACAGTATCGATACTTTCTGTTCGATATCGTATCCCTACTCAGTGTGCCTAATCTGGAAATCCATTCTAATTTCGAATCCGATTCAATTCCAATCTCACCAAACTTATATTTGGTACTCTTGAACAAAATCGAGAATGAATTCTTCGCGTTTGGCGTTGTTATTTTCATCAAATGTGTTCTATTTTCTTATCTTAAATTATTAACGTTATCGAACTCGATCAATACCAAGACGCTTTCGTGCAATTGTGCAACATTAACGATTTTAAACTACATCAAAATCGCGTTGGGAGTAGCAAATATTTGATTTAATCGACGAGAGTCGAATTCATTTAGTTCAAAAATATTCCACCGAATTTGATTCCAATCGTGCGCTAGTGTCGCTTTCAAGAGTACCAAATTTGCTCAAATTCGAGCTGCGATTGGATTTAGGATTGGAATCGAGATTCAAGAGTAGGCATACTGTTATATGCATATCACCTTAGGGCTGTTGATATTTTTTAAAATATCTTTTTTTCGATATTTTTAAATATATCGTTTTTTTTAAATACATCTCTATCGGAGTTCAGTATATTGAAAAATATCGATATTTTGCCCTATGACCTCATTAATTACGGGGTTTGCGTGATAAGGATTTTTATGGTAATTTTGTAGGCTAAATACTTTACAAGATAAGATAAAACAACAAATTTATTAAAATAAATATCAACTTTCGATTTTACTTTTTAGTATGGAACTTTCGATATATCGTCCAAAAAAATATCAGTAATAAGTGTCGATATTTTTAAATAATAATATCGATATTTCGATGTATCCATATTTTACCGCAGCCCTATAGCACATCTCTTAGTCGATTTTTAGGACACCGGGTATTCGAAATTTATTCAAAAACGTAACGCAATTTATCTTTCCACCTTTAACTTGTCCATTAATTAAATATAAATTAACCAATTCAATGATATAATTTTTAAATATTACAATGTATACAAAAAATTTTATATTCTGAGATATTGTAACGAAAACTTAGTGGCTTATTTCTAATTTGTAAATGGTAAATGAATAAAAAACAGCAACGATATTTTGTTAAAAATATCGTCACAGACGTTTACATGTTTTTTAAACTATACTTTAATATCGATATTATACTTTAATATCGATATTTTTGACTATCATATCAATATCTCACTAAGGTCGACAAATATTATTGCCCTTCCCTAAGAAAGCATTATTGATTAGTTGCAGCCTTGTAGACCGAGCTCTGTATTTTGAGAGTAAGGTCTTATTAATCTGCCGGAAATATTTAAAGTATTAGTTAAATTACACCAGCTTTGGCTTGGTAAGTAAAAAATATTTCCATTTTTATATTAAATAGTCGAAGATGCTTGGCGAAGATAATAATCACAACAAGTGGGTTGTGATTATTACTTGCTTTGAATCTACCTACAAATTAATTTTGATGAATACTAAGTAGAGGAACTAAAGGTCTCTTCTAGATGATTCTATTAGCATATTACACCAAGGCTTTTAGATACTCTTCCGTTTGCCAGGCGCAAATATCGCCATTGGCGAACCAAACGCAAGCTAAGTCGCCAAGCGAAGCGAATGAAGAAACAGAAAATGAAATAAAAGTGGAAAAATTCACCCCAAAAAAAACTTAAAACCTACTTCTCCGTTAGCCAGGCGCATTCGATTTTTCGCTTGGCAAGGTACTAGTTTTCATTTAGACTTGCTATTCTTACTGTGATGTTATCTGCTTCATCACATCTCACATATGTCCCATCCCTGAGCTCGAGCCTCCACAATATTAGGGTTATCGTCACATGGGTTGTTATAAGGTATTATTTTGAGTTTTCCATCTTGTGCATATATTCCCTTAGTAACCTATATGACATTCACGAACAAGAAATGAGGTGGTGAATTATATTCTAACTTGTGCTACAAAGAAAATTTTCTATTATCTGCTTATATCACTTAAATTAGTATTTAAAATATCCATGGAACGGGCTGATTGGTGACCGTGATTGTATTATTACTTTGCAAACACGTGGCTTTATTTCATAGACAATATTCCTATACCCGTAAGCATTATATAAGATATAGATAGACTAATAATCCATTTAATAATTCTATTTAGTCCAATTATAATCCACATAAATGATGTTTATTCAATTAATTTTGCCTTATTTTCATATAAAATATGATTTCAAAATTGCAAATGGCGGAAGCCCTCTAGGTTAGTAACATATGTTACATAGCCATATGGCTAACCTAGTGTATCATATGCATATTATAATTTCCAAAACTCTATACAATATTTTACGGTTTTAGATATTTATTTCTCTAAAAGAATACAATTCACAAGAGAAATACAAAATAAATTTAATACTAGGAAGTGCACGGAGCTAATAACAAATTAAACTTAATGTACTAAACAAATTTAAAGAGTGGGTAAAAATAAGTAGGTACCTACATAATAACATGCGACGAAGAAATCTAATATAAAACTGTTCAAATACCTTATTACATATGGTTTACTATTCTTATGCAAGTTGCGTTTGATAGACATTTCAGTCGCTTCATAAAAATTAAAATTGTGAAAAGTAGCTTAAAATATGACGCTTTAATTTATTTTTAAAGGACAATTTTAGCTATTGTTGCTATGAATGTAACTACAGAGTCAACATTACAATTACATCAATCATCCAATAAAGGGAATTCAATTCAAACCCTTAAAGCAAC
The DNA here is from genome assembly GCA_032191425.1 of Lymantria dispar. Lineage (NCBI taxonomy): Eukaryota > Metazoa > Arthropoda > Insecta > Lepidoptera > Erebidae > Lymantria > Lymantria dispar. The sequence goes on from CM063440.1 coordinate 11,265,744, forward strand.
AAAAATAATAACTGTTATAATCTCTTTTTCAGTTATTAGCAATAGTTTCAGGGTTGGCCATCTGAAAAAAAAAACTTAAACGCAGTTTGTTTATCCGATCTTTGTTACAAACATGATGAAACTAATCTATACAATAGCCCATTTATTGATGAATGCTACATGCTAATAATATTGCAAAATATAGACTACATTTACTTTCTTTGAGAGTTCACATTGTGTGCGCTGTGTTATAGGTGCTTAAGCCATACTCTCTCTGAAGAGTAAGAGACTCTTAATTTTATATGATGCAAACAAAATTTAATGAATCAGCTAGTGGCTTTGATATTTCATCTTGTATTCTACCCTCATGTTGTACAATAACCTATATTTACTAGCTTAACCTTTCAATTGTTGTAAAACTTTTGAAATGTTTTAATTTGAATCCTATTTATTAGTACATTGTAAATGAAACTATTTTTAGGGACTTTGTCATGATAAAATCGGTAAAAAATTAAATTTTCTGACATTTTAAACAATGTTATAATGTCATTTTAAACAATAAAAAACATTTTAAATAATGTAATGTAAAATGCCTGGTATCTTAATACCAGTTGCCCAAGAGCCTGATAATTTGAATCCTTATATCCCATCCCATTTCTAATTTTTGGTCAGTCATTGATAGCTTTCAATAAGTTTATGTAAAAACTAATTGATAAATATTTTTACATAGTAATCAATTGTCTGTATAGTTTACTCATTTGTAATATTCTCTTGTAAATAGGTTATAGTTTTCATGAGGCAAATCATTTATCATTGAAATTAATAGCAGAGAGTTATAGAAATATTACATATCTTGTATATTCCACATTGCTTCAACAATATGCTTGACTAATATCCATAATCGGATTTGATCATTGCCATTCTGTTGTACATTTATGAAAAATCAAAGCCCGTTACGCTCACATCTCTGTAATTTTCAGGGTTTGGCATTTCCTACTCATACATATGTAATTATCTTCATCATCTCAGCCCATATACGTCCCGCTGTTGGGCTCGAGCCTCCTCCACTATGGGAGGGAAATTGACCTACTATACCACACTGGACAGACATGTTGGCATAGGGTTCCGTTTCGAGTTTGCCTTCTCTTGCATAGATGTTGTATGCATATTATAATCCTAGTAGTCGCCTCTTACGACACCGACGAGCAAGGGAAGGGGTTGTGAATTGTATTCTTACTCTGTCACCACATGGAAATCCACACGGATCCTCCTCCGTCACCACACGTGATATCTTATGGAGTATAAATTTAAATTGTACATGAATTAATATCATATCATCCTACATATTTAAATAACTTACAAACTGTAATTGTGCTCCTGTGTCGTTCATAGTACTTTTTTAGAGTTGCCATTCACAGTCAATTTGTAACTATGTACATCATTGTACTGCTTGTTTCAGGTTCATCCAAAATTTTCATTGAAAGACTTTCATTGTAAAAACTGTCATTGCTAGTGTAATGATGACTATATAACTTTGAAACAACACATAAATCTAATCACATAAAAAAAATTAAAGCTTGAAACAGTCTTAATTCTTCATCTAGGTGCCAATTTACAAGTAACAACAAAGAGCCAATATGACTGTAAATAAAACGATTGCTCATAACCGTCTTATTTCAAGTGTCGACAGGGAGAAGTTTAAGGACCTCCTGAGAAAACGGTTAATTGAATGTGGTTGGAGAGATCAAGTAAGAATGCTTTGTAGAGATATAATTAAAGAAACTGACCGTAAGAATCTAAATGTAGAGGAATTGGTTTCAAAGGTAATACCACAAGCACGGGCATTGGTGCCGGATGCAATAAAAAAAGAATTATATGAGAAAATCAAAGAGCATCTCATTACCCAAACGGAAACTCAACAGAAGATTAAAGAAGAATAAATGTAGAAAAGCTTTGTTAATTAGACTAAATTGTGATATAGAAATTGTATAACAGCTTCAACTTCTTGTAGAGTTTGAGGGCGGGAGTGGTTGAGGGCATGATTTCATTACTATATTATACAATTTAGTCTAATAGTTACTAAGTGTGCCACGCACCTAGTTAAAAGTAGTTTGGGTAATCCTTTAATTCTAAGTAATTATTTTGTTGTACTTTAACTATATTTTATTTATAATCTAATCTGCAAAGACTAAGCCAGATCTCATTCATAATGGCAGGGCCAAGCATTTAGACGTGCCTATCTAGTTGATTCGCAGTTATAAATAAGTATATGTGTATATTTTCTACATCTTCATGTTAAAAAGGACAAGCAGGCCAATAAACTATACCTTGATGGCAGTGATGAGAATAATTGATCCTTTATATACTTAAATTAAACTTTTTTATATTCTTAACATTGATTTTATTTAATACACCATACTTGTATCTTGACAAATGTCATATCTAATGCTCACGTTTTCGATCTGGTATTGATATAGTTGGGAACTCAATCTTCACTGTTGCCGGTCACTATGTAGGGCTAGAATTTGCTTATAGACAGTCCAACTTAATATAACCAATATTCAGAAACTCGGCTAGGTAGCATTCAGGCAACTTAGGATATTCTGTTCTGATATTCTGAAACAAGCAAAGTACTTTGATTCTATATTATTTGTATGCCTTCCCTTCTTGAGGTATGTGCAAAGGTATAGCTATACGGTGGTAGTGTGTCACAAGCCCTCGACAAAACGGGCGTCCCCAATCAGACAGACCATGGGCTCAAAAGTAACCTAACATGATTACCAAAATTTCATAATAAGTGAACTTTTAAAATTAAACTATAAATTGATGATTTTTAACGGGTGGGCCTCATGCAATCAATTTGCCACAGGGCCTCAGATGTTTATAGTTGTCATTGGGCGACCGATGATATACTGATATTCATTAATTGTGGAAAGTACGGAGTTTCTCTTCCTCCATTTCAAAATGCATAGATGAGTATACTTAAATCTAACAAATTATTAACTAAAATAGATTTCTACTTATTTATCGGATTGTACCTACGTCACTTCTTAGTAATTTAACTTAAACTTCGTAGTATAACTAATGCTATGATTATCTTATATGATACATCATTACAAAATGTAGGTAGGGTGTCTAATAGAATCTATCATTACGTGTACAAAATATATTGATTGGATTCAAATTATAGTATTAAAATATCAATACATTGTCATAATTTATCCGTAGAATGACGGGGAATTATTTGTAGTTTCACTGTTCTCTGCATTTACTTGTCAAATGTAGATAATCCTTTTGTTGTCGTTTTTAGAATCAAGATTCGCACTCCTTACTACCTACATCATTTTGTTATGCCGAGTCGCTCGGTTAACCGCACGTCGATCAGTTAATGAGTTAAAGGAAAGAAACATCAATTAGTGAACAAAATATGGTTATGTCCACGTAAGGTTTATGATTATTGTGAAATTAACTATAGCTTTGATGTGGCAATTTGTAATTTACTTATATGTAGTAATAATATCAATGTGAAATAAACGTTATATATTAAATGTATTGAATTTTATTGACACACCCTTATGTGCGATGACGGGTAAGATTAAGAATACAATATGTCGCTATACTTTATGTAGACATAAAAGATGCCTAAGGGTCATGAAAGCTTTGCCTTATACCGCTATAGCCGTGGCAATGGGTGACTAGATCTCCTCGACCGCTGGGCGTCGACTGGAATCAATACATAAAATTAATCAATGACCATCGTCGCGTATGCTTGAAACGATTTAAGGCCATTGTTCTTAAGTAGAAACCCTACGTTCATCCCACTGTCCGCCTTTCAAGTAGGTACTTATAAGAAACGCGGCCTCAACCTCTGGCAGTCTCGTACCGTCTACTAAACGGAAACCGCTAGAGAACTCTTGGTGGCGAAACAGAATATATTATCGATAAAGTTTTGGATAAAATGTGACCTATACGTACAACTATGAGCTTAACTAGTTGATTAATTGCAAAGCTGTGTGGCGGCGGTAATGATTACTATCTTTACATTTTTCGTCGGTGTCGTAAGACGACTAAAAGTTTTCCATTGATCTGGCCAACTTTAGCTGCGACCAGGTCAACAATTACATTATCAAGGAGGGTTGACGTCTGGCAGGAGAAGGATCATTAAACTAGGGCCAAAACTTTGCCAGTAAAAGGGATAAGACTAGGCTGACACTGAGAACAGAAGAAAATACACCTAACCTAATATACTCTTGTGTGAATGAGAATCATGTACCTCAAGTTTACACCGCAAGTTGGATTCCAATTGATATCTGTAAAGCGATATAAAGTCCCCGGGGTCAAGATAGAAGGCTGGCTGGGGCGGAAAAAGCCTGCGCATTGCTATCGTGGCCAAAACTTCAGACATTCAAGACACTGGGTCGTCCTCGTACATGGCGGCAGTGAATGACGCCAACCCTCGTAGTGCTCTTACGAAGGCAAGAAAAAATTAAAGAAGAAAGGAAAAATTGACCCTATTTCATCCCAGGGGAGGGGTACAGCAACCACTGTCGCACCCGCTTCATCTTCACCTGCCTCATCTACTGCAACTGCAGAAGATTCGACGGTGGGCAAAAAAAATTTTGTCATTTATTATTATACATTTTTCGTCAGATCTATTACCCCCTCTATGGATAGTATACCGCTAAGGGTTATACATTGGAATGCCCACGGTTTATTGTCTAAGGTCGCTCTATTCAAAGTTATCCCACAGGAATAGATAATAGACGTGGTGCTCGTAAGTTAGAAGCACGTAACTTCTGCTGATCGCATTAGATTGCCGGAATACTTTATCTGTAGGAGTGATAAAGCAATAGATTCATCCAGACGATACCGCGGTCTGGTGGTATTGGCCAAGAGTAAAGTCGCACCCCTGCAAGCAGTACTCATCAATACGTGAGCCGTACCTCTGCCTATGCTACCATGCAGTTAACCCTCTATATACATTCTCCATCGAGCTGCACTGGGTTAACAACCAGTTACAGCTTTATGTAGCTTTACAACACACAATGTCACGGTATCAGCAACTCTGATGTGAGCTTGTTATTAAATGTTCCACGTCCGGTAATAATCGCAGGCGATCTAGATTTTAGATGAGAATATTCCTAATGCCACTAAAACTTCAGAGAGAAGAGATAGCTTGGATGAAAGTGATAAAGTACCAAGGCATATCTTCTGAGCGACAACAACCTTAAGCCACACGTAGTCTCTCGGACGGTTACAAATATCGGCGAAGTGCGTGCTCTCTTACACCCCGTTGTCACGTCTGTCCTCCCATCAGTGTGAAGCGCGAGTATATAAATTATATGTAGATTCCCAGTGCACTTACACAACTCCAGCGTGGTTCCGCCTTACGGCTGCAACAGTACGCAAATGCCTTCAAGCTCAGGAGTCACTGGCGCTGAGGACTCTCGTGGCAGCCCCTAGGGTGTGGGATTACGTTTGTGGTCTTACACCTCTGCGCGCTCGTTTAATGGCTCGAGCCACCCTTCGGACCACCTCTCCCTCGCGATTTTATTTGTGTACCACAACCTCCTTCGTGAAGTGTTAGTTAGATACAATCTCACAACCAGTGGTGGACTAACTACTACTGTGGAAGGGGCGGACCGCCCTGGACCTCCGGTCTCTTTCTTCCCAAATGCTTCCGCGTTCCCCTGATCAAGTCATAAATAAGACTTTAAAAATGTGTTTAGTATCTTTATAACTTCATCAAGATCAAAACACTACAGCCATCTAGAATTTTTACGCGGTACTAATATTTTTTTAACTTTGCTGAACGCGTCCAATACCCTGGGGGAATTCCCATCTTTGATTCCTGAATGAATGAAGTGCATGCAAATAATTGAGTCCTGTACGCCTACATTCACATTCCCTACTTCGCTTATACTTCAATACTTTTTGACCATTTGTATCTAGGTTGCATCATGCGAGAGGAGTTTTTCTAAACTTAACCCATTGACGACCGAGAACTGTATTTTTTTCATCACTTTTAAGGCAAATTCTCATCAGCAAGAAATGAGAATTTTGAAATGAAAAATATGGTCTCCCGTACTTTGCAGTGTGCTCTTTCAGAATCTGGATGCTGGGGTTGAAATGGCGATTTTTCAACTACAAAAAAAATATGGCCGATGATATAAAAAACAATATTTTTTTATGATTTTTTAGAAATAGAAATCGCCGAATGACCCTCTCATTTTTTTAACCATGATTGCACTAAATAGTTATAGTTGAACGATGATTTTTTAAATTTGTAAAAATCTATGTTTTTACCCAAAAATGGCGTTTTTCACCCCATAAGTGGTGAGCGAAATTTCACGTTTCGCATGAAATAGAAAATAAATCGGATCTTCATGAAAATTGGTATTCCGTTTTTAGGTTGCTGATTACGATTCTGCCATTAAATTTTGAATATTCAAGATGGCGGATGCAATATGGCCAAATGAAAATCCAAAAAGTTATTTGAATCAGGTGAAATTAACCACTCAGGAGTTATCGAGGTTGGCGCTTACGATGCTGCCCTTAAAATTTGAAAATTCAAGATGGCGGATCCAATATGGCCGACCAGATATCTAAAAACTTAATATTTATTTTATTTTTAGTATTTGCTGTTATAGCGGCAACAGAAATACATAATTTGTGAAAATTTCAATTGTCTTAGCTATCGCGTTTCTTAAGATACAGCCTGGCGACAGAAAGACGGACGGAAAGACAGCGAAGTCTTAGTAATAGGGACCCGCTTTTACCCTTTCGGTACAGAACCTTAAAAATGATGAAAAAATATACGATTCTCGGTCGTTAATGGGTTAAACTAATTAAAAATTATCTTCGATCTACAATGGAGCAAGACCAACCGGTTAATCAAGGCCTGCTTCTTAGAATAATAACGTATAGAAGGATAGTGTCAGTACTTCAAATACTAATGGCGGGCAGACGATTACACACGTACACACGGAAACCACTATACAAATTATAAAATCAAATTTTGTTTTTATTAACATAAATCGTCGAAATACTTTTAAAAGTAATTTTAAAAACCTTTTTATGTTTTTCGAATGTGTTGTGGCACCATTTGAATGCACAAGCCGTCATAATTACCTACTTATTTTTTAAGAGTTGCGTACGTTTGTGCAGTGCAATGACTTGTACATTACGGGACTGTTCCGGCGTAGGCTCCAATTGAAATGCCTCACTCTTTGTGCGTGGACTTACCTTCTATATGTTATTATTCTAAGGCCTGCTTTCAAAGAATGCAAAATTTCAAATGAAATCGATTTCACATAAATTATTGAGGAGTTCAGTAAATTGAAGGCACGAAAACACATATAGGTATAACATATGCTACAAAAATAAAAAATAAAAATATTATATCTAATTTTTTTGTCGGTCGATTCGTATTTTATTTTCCTCACCCATATCCATTCCATATTGTAGGTATACATATTGTATGCAGGTAATGTTTATTTAGCCTAAATAATTTAAGTTTCATTTAAATGTGACTTGCCAGATTTTAACGAAATAAATATAAAAACTTAATATACATACAAATATGAACTGAATAAAAAGCTTGTAAAACTATTTTTTTTTAAAGTTGGGAGGCCTCACTCAGCTTTGCCGCCCTGGGCCTTTGACGGGCTTAGTCCACCACTGCTCACAACTCATCCAGAATTCGCATCCCTTCAGTGGGCCTAGTCTTGAAATTAATTCTAATTTCGAATCGGATTCGATTTCAATCTCACCAAACTTATATTTGGTACTCTTGAACAAAATCGAGATTCAGGAGTGGTAGGACCACACTGTCGACAGTTATCTGTCTACAGCCGCGGGCCGGTCCGTCCGGGGCAGTACCATGTTCTCGCAGAAAATCGACGTCTGAGTAGTAGCAATTTGTTACTGCGCTTCGTTCGGTGAGTGAGAGAGCCGGAAGCCCAACTTTCTGAGGGTGATTGCGTGTGGAGGGTTTTGGTGGTGCCCTTGGTATCACCAAGCCTCAATGCACGCATTCACACTCCCTTCGCTTTCTTCGCGGTAGGCAACGGCCTTGTAAAGGCCCATGAGCGGCAGCAACACTTACCATCAGGTGTACTGTTTGCTCGTTTGCCACCGTTTGCAATAAAAAAAATAATAATAATTCGACTCTCGTCGATTAAGTCAAATATTTGCTACTCCTGACGTGATTTTGACGTAGTTCAAAATCGTTAATGTTGCACAATTTCAACACAGCATCTTTGTGGTGATCGAGTTCGATAACGTTATTAATTTGAAGTAAAAAAATACGGCACATTTGATGAAGATAACAACGGCAAAAACGAAGAATTCATTCTCGATTTTGTTCAAGAGTACCAAATATATATAAGATTGGTGAGATTGGAATTGAATCGGATTCGAAATTAGAATTGATTTCAAGAGTAGGCCCACTGAATGTTTTTTTTTAATATGTGCGAGAATATACATATATCTTAATATATATAAATTACGTGTCACGTTGTTTGTCCGCGATGGGCTCCTAAACTACTTAACCGATTTTAATCAAATTTGCACACCTTGTGCAGTTTGATCCAACTTGAAAGATTTGTAAAAAAGACATTTGTAAAAAAATATGACGACCTCCATGACAGATGTTCTCCTACAGTTCCACTTAAATAGTTTAATAAAATGTAATATAACAAACATCAGCCACAGCAACGCGTGGCTGATGTTTGTTATATTACATTTTACTCTGCTCGGCTGGGTCTGCTAGTACGTAGTATTATTTTACTTTGTGAGTCTGTGGTAATACATTATACGGCTGGCAATCCTGGTCTTAGGCAACGCTCAAAAACAGTTCGTGTTCGTGGGAATTGTAGGTAAAATAGGTTGTCGCAAAATAATGTCACGTTTATTGTTTATAAGGGCTACCATTTTTGGATAATATAAGTTTACGCGTCACATATACGATTAAAAAGAAGAGGTAAGTAATATTTGTTTCTATTTCAAAACAACCTTTTCTAAATAGTTATTGTATCTATCAGTATGCTATTTTCTCTTGTTTCTGCCCATAGGTTTGGTGTTTTCCCTATTTTATTGCATGTCAGTTTTTAATATCTGATTTAGGTTATATTAACAATTTATCAGTGCTATAAGTTATTACCAAGATATTGAAAAGGCTACTTGATCCATTGTATAAAATCTTAAGTTATCTAAAAAATGTTATAATTGATGCTAAGATTTAAAAATAGTTATCATCATCATCTTGCTCTTATCCCAATTACTTGGGTCGACGCAATATGTCATCTGTTTTGACATATTGCAAAAAGTTTCGGCAATGACTTTTATGACCGGCCGCCTGCCTGACGTCAACTCTCCTTGGGAATGTAATCGTTGACCCAAATGGTACCAGATGGAGTTGGACCAGGTCAATCTAGGGCTCTTAGTCGTCTTTTACGACACCCACGAGCAAAGCAAGGGTTGGTAGTATTCGAAGCCGCTATCACACAGCACTATTTAAAAATAGTTATCATACACTTATTTGTTTAAAGTAAAATGGATGGATCTTATATGATTAAAATTATTCGCAACAGCTAATATTGTATCACGCTATTAGTAAATTTGTGTGTGACGGAGTAAGAATCCGTATGGTGGTGGAATCACTTCAGTGTGGTGACAGAGTAAGAATACAATTCACCACCCCCTATCTTACCTGTGGGTGATCGTACGAGACGACTAAGGGAGATAAAACGCATATAACATCTATGCGAGAGAAGGCAAACTCGAAATAAAACCCTATACCAACATGTCTGACCAGCGTGGTATAGTAGGTCAATTACCCTTCCGTTATGGAGGAGGCCCGAGCCCAACAGTGGGACGTATATGGGCTGAAATGATGATGATGAAATGATGATTAGTAAATTAGTTTAACATTTACACAATAGACATAGTATTGCAAATTTCCCACTAATACAGGACTTGTGCTCACCAGTGGCCCTATAAAGAAAAAAAATTATAATCGCACTTTTGGTGTACCATAGAAAATGCTTGGAACCTGCAGGTTGCAAAATTTATTGCAATAATTCTGTATATTTTTTATTATTATATTTAACAATATTTTTTGTTTGTTTGCAGTTATGTCAAGAGATACAATTATTAATATACACGCAAAATAGAAGCAACTGAAAATGGGAAAAGAGTAAGTGGAATTTCTATTGTCTTATAGTCTGCGTTTTAAATATAAGATATGTAAGCCATGAAACTGAGATTAATCAGTTGTTACATTTAAAAAAAATGGAATGGAAAGATACAGATGGAAGGAAGAAAGGGAGATCTACCACTTTCAAATGGTTAATCAATATACCGCACACCACAATGGAATGGAAGGAATACGGTATAGAGTTAAAGTGGACTAGGAGATAAAGAAATCTTACTCTCACATGATGACCACCTTGTAGACCGTCAACTTGCAGTTTTCTGCAGAACTTCAAATATTTATACGGCACATGTTTCACTAAACAATGCATCTCAGCATCGTGTTTCTCCTCTAAATGTTGTACCTCAGATGTCATCCTCAGGATGCCTCGGCTTCAAATGCATTTGGGAAAGTGATAGTCACCCTTGCCTCCTTCCATTTTAAAATAGTAAGGCATACGTGCCATGCCATTCAATCAATTAATGAGTTTCATGTAAAATATTTCTATAAATAAATTGCAAGTAGGCAATCCAATATATAATAATATCATCAAATTACCGATATTAAGTATTCAATGTGTTAGGCACATTGTTAAAATTTGTTTGTGAGCAAAAAATGATTACTACATATCATTTATCATCAAATAACATCCTGGTTTCCCACATTTGATTCCACATGTGTTATGCACATTGAAATGGATTTTCAATAGACATGGGTTTAATTTCAAATAAGTTTTTATTTGTTACTATCCTATTACCTCAAGTGTTTGCTAATAGAGTGTGTCTAGTACAGACTTTAGTCTGTATCAAAGTATGTATCAAACCCTAAGTAAATATTGAGTGAGCCTTGAAACAGAAGATAACCCAACATGAAATTAAAAATAGGTAGTTTGATACATACTCTCATTTGGTCCATGTCATGAGACTGCATCTGGGATATTTTCTTGCCTCTAACCAGTGAGGCTGAGGAATTTCAGCAGTACCAATATTTTGTGCCTCCTTTTTAAGAGGTCCAAAAGATGGATTATGGATTCCAAATTTAGCAGATTTTATTAGAGCCCCATCCAGTTTGGGGATTTACTAGTCTAGTGTTTTGTTATTAGTTTTTTATCTTTATAAATATCCACTTCAAAGTATCTTTTCTTTTCTTGTCAACAAAGTCTTTTTTAGAATTATGGAAAGATCCATAATTCTAAAAAAGACTGCATAAGAATGCATTCATGTGTGAGAAAGGCCTCTCTATGAACTCTGCCATAATTGGAGTGGATCTTTTTATTGTTTGCCATAGTAAGGATTATGGTGGATTCAATAGTCACAACTAACATAACTTAAATAGCATGTTGGGCAGCTTAGAAGTAGGTACTTGTGCGGCATCATCTGCCATTTTCGAGGGGACATACAGATTGGATCATAGAATCCATCCAATAATACTATACCATTGATGGAATGGGTTCAAGTCTCTCATTCTTAAATATGGGGTGAAGATCTTCACTGCGAGGAAATGACAGGATATATCCCTGAAGATTATTGTGTTCAGTGATTTTCTCACACAATATTTCAGCTATGTGGACTGTCAACAATTATGGAGATGCCAAAAGTAGCATTGAGTGCAGGACAACTATTAAATTAAACATGCTATGTTTGCTGCTTATGCAGCATCCCATGCAGTTATTAAATTTTATGGTTTCTGCAACTGTCAATCTTATTGTGTTAAATGAGACTGAGATATTTTATTATGCCACATCAGCGTGTTAATTTTTCGTGCTATGTCGGTTACACCCGTTCTTCTGCGGATTGCCGTATGCTGCATTCTAACTCGTAGAGAAATCCCAAGCATAGCTTGTTCTATAGCACATTGAGTGACATGAGCTTGGTTATGATGCCAACATTTAGAGACTATGTTTCCGTGTTGCTAGTCATCACTGGTAATCCACATTGGTTTAATTTCATCGTTAAAAGTAAGATATTTCATAATTGCATCAAGAAGACGAGTCGAGTCTTCATTTATTTTATTGCACACCATAGAGAGCACATCCATATTCTGAAAATTGATAATTTGCGATTACAGATGCTATATATGGTGTATGAATATAGTTATTTTATTCCTTTTACTATTTCATTTAACATTCACTGCGCTTCAAATTATTGCAGTCTATTTCAAATGATACAATATAGCTATAGGCTGTATTATCATGCAGCCTATACATGCTTACTAATATAATAAATGCGAAAGTAAGTTTGTTTGTTAGGCTTTCACACTTAAACCACCGAACTGATTTCAAAAATTCTTTCACTAATGGAAAGCTATAATATCAGGGAGTAACATAGGCTATATTTTATCCGGGTATTCCCACGGGAATGGGAACTACGCGGATAAGGCGACTGCAACCGAAGCGAAGCGAGGGAGTGTAGCTAGTACATTATATAGATTTATAATAGCAGAGTATATCCATCACATTTGTGAAGAAAATGAGCAAACATTATCTATACCAATAAATAAAATTGGAGTGTCTGTAATGTCAAAATAATAGGCTTTTTTCATGCTCACACGGTTATTTGCACGACACCTATGCCTAAAATAGCGATTAAAAAATTTTTGTCTGTCTGTCTGTTTGTTCTGGGTAATCTTCAAAACGGCTGAACCGATTTCAAAAATTGTTTCATCAATGGAAAGCTATAATATCAGGGCGTAAACTAGGCTATATTTTATCTCGGTATTCCCACGGAAACGGGAACTACGCGGGTAAAACGACTATAACCGAAGCGAAGCGAGGGCGGGTTGCTAGTGTACTAATATTACATTAATACTGATACATTGTAATTGTTTTATCTATGTATATAATAGTTTAACTTTTAATTAATAGAATCTTCTTGCTCTTATCCTAATAACTTGGGGTTGGTACATTATCTACTTTAATCATAAAGCAAAAAGTTTGTACAATAGTTTTATGGCAATTTGCCTGCTTGTAGTCAAATCTTTGGAATGTAATTGTTAACGAGATGTCAACAGATGTGCCCTAATTGATTTAAAGATCGTAGTCATCTTTTATATCAAGCAATGTAAGGGTTGGTAGTATTTGTAGTCGTTACAAAACAGCAATTTTAATAACAAAATATAGTATAAAACATGAATAGTGATTCTCAAGTACATAAGAGTTACGAATCTGACCTACTAAATTATGTGTTTTAGCTATAATAAGCAAAATATATAAAACATGAATAGTGATTCTCAAGTACATAACAGTTATGAATCTGAACTACTTAATCATGTGTTTTAGCTATAACAAGCAAATTATATTAAATTTACTCATAAATCTAAAAAAGAAATCAATGAATATAATGTAGAAGTAATAACTACTAAACTAACTCTAAACAATTAATAATTTTACAAACAATAGACTGTATACATTTATATATATATATACATTTATTTTAATACAGTTAATAATGTCTGTTTATCTGTTTATTTTACGAAAAAATGATATCAGACCTTTTTTGTAGATCGTTTTTTAAGGAACAACTTTTATAGGTAACTTTTTGTCATTAAGTCAATAGCTAAGACTTTACAGCGCTCCGAAGTGAGTACTATTTTTCAGTACTCTTAATTATACATACTACTTGTGTACTAATAACACCGGCACACAAAAAACAAAAGTGGAATGTACTTTGGACCGGACCTACCTACCGACATGTTTTCGACCCGCTGAATCTGAATTTCAAGTCCGTTTGGCCCGGTCACCCTCCAGTTTTGAGTAAAATGCAAAAAACCTCAAAAAAAGGCCAAAAATTGCAGTCACAGCAATTAAAAATTTTTGTGGACCTGGATCACGTATGATTTTTGTTTATTTCAAATAACTAATCTAAATCTAAAAGTTAATTAGGCCGGTGAGTCGTCCAAATTTGCAAAAAAAAATGAAAAACCCAAAAAAAATGGCAATAAATCATAAAAATTTAAGTTTTCGAAATAAAAATTTTTTTGGACTCAGGTTGAGTATGATTTTCATGTATTTTGTTCCGCTGAGTTTAAATCTGAAGTTTTCTTGCCCCGTTAACGTTTTAAAATTAAAAAAATCTGAAAAAACCAAAAAAATCGGGACAATTGCAATTAAAAATATGCAAAAAAAATGAAAAAAAAAAATTTTTTTTCACGCATAAAATACAAGTTAAGAAATTGAAAACATAAAAAATTGTAATATCTATAAAAAATGACGTATAACTAGTATAAAGAGAACGATTTTCTCGAATTTCAGACTGTTCTTCGTTGGTATCGAACTCTTTTGTTCTCAAACGATGTACGCAGTGGATTTTTCTTCAGTTTGTTATTATATCTTAGTGTATCCCTTTTAAGTGTCCGTTCCATCAGTTTCCTTGATATCTAGTCTCCATTTCACTTATGTCTTGATGAAATCGTTCTCCCCGTTCTTTGCAATTTTGGCCTTTTTTTTGAGGTTTTTTGCATTTTACTGAAAACTAGAGGGTGAACGGGCCAAACGGACTTGAAATTCAGATTCAGCGGGTCGAAAAACATGTCGGTAGGTAGGTCCGGTCCAAAGTACATTCCACTTTTTTTTTTGTGTGCCGGTGTAATCAACAGTTATTGTATTTTTTTTATTGTAATTTTTTTAATTATTAATTTGCAATATTATTAATAATTAATTATTGACTCTTCCCCACCACCCACGAGGTAGAGGCCATACTTTCCGAGTCTACCATCAGGTCCAGTCGTGGCTTGGTAATAATAATGATCCTGAAGACTGGGGCTGGAAAAAATGTGGAAATTTATTGATGCCAGTGTAGAGCCCTAAACCTCCAGCACCCCCTGACCTTCTAAAATTGATCTTTTGCAAATTCAAAGAAAACTGTGGAGCGATATGTGGATGTCGAAAATCAGGCCTGAAATGTTCTGCAGTGTGCTTCCATTGTTCTAGAGAGACTTGCAGCAACGTAATGGAGCTCTCAGAATTAATAAATGAAAATGACTTTGATGATGAACCGCCGACATTAACACCCCTTCATTCTCCAGTTCTCACACCGATATTTAATTCAAAAAGCCGATCAGATGCTGAGCCACAGCCTGGTCCATCGAAAAGACTGAGGACGGAGTAGTTCAAATTACAAAATCACCTTGGATTATGCCTCTTGGGGATACCACGTAAAAGAAAACGCGCCTCCAGTACTCACTTCGGAGCGCTGTAAAACCTTAGCTATTGACTTCTTGATTAAGATGGCGGCCGTGGGACAAGGGTGGCGATCCCACAAACTTGGTTTTAGCTTTACACTTGGTTTTAGCTTAGCTTTTGTAGGGGGGGTGACCCCCCCTACAAAAGCTAAGCTAAAACCAAAACAACCAAAACATCAAAAAAATTAAAATTGCGTCCTCTAAAAAACGCAACCCCAAATGTAACTTTTCAATGGACTATAGATCATTCTAGCTTTTCTTTTCTCACAAAGAGAAAACTATTACGCCGTAATTAATTGTATTTAATTGTTATGTACCGCCGATATTAATTTAAGGTACTTACATTATTAAAGTTTATGCAGAGATCTAATAGGGGTAACCTCCTTCGTATTTTGAAATAAATTGATACATGCACAAAACTGATTAGACTAGTTGGCATAGACATATAATTTGAGATTTCTTTAATTTGTAACAGACTCTATTTATCTTACTGGGTCGGTTATGTCATCTGTAAGAAATGAAAAGATCATATCACATTACTACATTACATTACTAGTCTGCCACCAAATAGATAACGTTTTATAAATTAAAACATCTTAGCAAGATAATGTGAGCCGACTTCAAAATTAATATTAATTTAGCATCATATCCCCCTGAGTTTTCTTGCCGGATCTTTCTCAGTGTGGCCGTGTTCCGATCTGGTGGTGGTATACTAGATTGTTAGATTTTAAATATAATTACTATTAATTTTAATGTTAAATAATTACTAACCATAAACAATATAATTTTTTCATATAGAATCATTTTCTTATACTGGAATGAATTTGTATCAAAACATCGAGCAATCAAATATCAAATACAAACGCGATAAAATCCGTAGTTTTATTTAAAACTAGCAATCCGCCCTCGCTTCGCTTCGGTTTTAGTCGTTTTTCCCGCATGGTTCCTGTTCCCGTGGGAATACCGGGATAAAATGTAGCCTAGGTTACTCCCTGATATTATAACTTTCCAATGGTGAAAGAATTTTTGAAATCGGTCCAGCTGTTTTGAAGATTATCCGGAACAAACAGACAGACAGGCAAAAAAAAAATAAAATGATTTTTAGACATGTGTATAGTGCAAATAACCGTGTGAGCATGAAAAAAGTATTATTTTGACATTACAAACAGATACTCCAATTTTATTTATTGGTATAGATATAGTATCTATCTATCTATATCTATAGATATAGTATCTATCTATATCTAAAACGTGTTTGTAACATTTTTTATTTCCGATTGATTTTATTATTACAGTTGCAACTTGCAGAGATAAAATCAACATCAAGTTAGTTTGTGAGTATAAATATATTCGTTTTTGTTCGCAGTATTATCGAAAAAGAAAATGGGGGAAATGTAGATGACGAAAGCAAAAGAAAGAAAAAAAGTAAAAAATACAAAAAGAATAGACATGTATCAGAAGATAACAGCGATAAAGTCCATAAAAAGAAAAAAAAAACAAAAAAGGAAAAATATAAAAGTCCGAAAGTAGAAAGTGAGACTTCACTGTCCGATGTTGAAGAACTTATAAAGAAGACTAAACAAATAAAAGAAACGAGACGGATACAGGTAGACGAGACAAAAGTTAAGAATGGCGATACCTCAGGTAAATCCCACACTCGACATAATAGCAAAAAATTAGAAACATTAGCGGTAATATCATCAAATTCAGAAAGTGAAAACTACCAAGACGACTGTGCTAGTCCTGAACTGACACTCATAGAAGATGATCTCAATCTCGAAGATCTTATGAAGCAAAAAGAAATGCTTCAGGCTCGTCTTGTCGCGTATTTTTCAGAAAAGAGTGACGATGACGTTAAAGAAAGTAAATCTAATGAAATCGTATGCATTAATGATGGAACCAGATCGCCTCCCTATAAGAAATCAAAAAGAGAACCAGAGCGCAGTAAACATAAATCATGTAAGGAACGTTCATCCGAGAGAGATAAACACAAATCAAAGAAAAACGAGAAAGACTTGAGGGAATTAATAAATAAAGAAAGAAAAGAAGTAGAGCGAAGGTTAGAAGAGAGAGAAAGGAGAGAGAAAGAGCGTCGTAAATTGGAGGAGCGTGAAAGGGAGAAGAGACGTGAGCGAGAAAAAGAGAGAGATAGAGAGCGAGAGAGAGAACGAGAAAAAGAAAAGGAGAGAGAAAGAGAGAAAGAGCATCGGTCATCGGAATTGAGACGAAGAGATAGAGATAGGGATAGACATCGTAGGTCTCGGGATCGGTCACCAGCAATGCGACGTGATCATAGGTCGTCGGAACGTGACAGAAGATCTCGCGATCATCACAGAGAACGCTCTAGAGATAGAAACTTAAGGCTAGACCATTCATCTAAACCGAAGGTAGATTTGTAGTAATATTTGTATATTTAAAAGTCCTGCAATAATAAGTGCACCAAATCTATTTTAATTAACTGGTTCAAATATACTTATAGACCAGGGTTGAAGCCTTTGAAAATGGTAAAAAGAGAAAAAAATAATAGAATATAACAAAAGTGAAAGGAAAAATAATTTATGGGCGATCTGATGCCGGGAAGGGGTGAGTTTTTAAGGGTATAAAACGGTTCGATTTCTGGCAAAACTACAACTCCTGTGGCAAAAAATTAAATGACAAAGTTGTAGGTAATAAAAAGATCTACCGCTTGTATTTACACTTTTTTCACATAACCTCAAAATTTATATGAAAAACTCAAATAACCAAGTTTTTCCATTTTTATTTTATATTGTACAAAAAGAATTTTTTTCTTTACGAAATTTGCTGAAAGCTTACCTTTTCATGTCCTAAATACACTGTAATTTTTTTGATTTAAAATGTTTATTTTTCACCTTATTTTGACTTAATATCGAAAAATTACATTTTTTATTTTTATCTTATACAAAAAAAAAATTCACGTAGTTTAGTGAAAACTTACCTTTTATGTCCCAAACACATTGTATTTTTTTTATTTAAAATATTTATTTCTTTACCTTATTTTGACTTATACGTCTAATTTTTTTAATTTGGCAGAACCATCAGCCTATTAATACGTCTAAACATCAGACATCAAAATATCAGCTGTTTTAAAAAAGTCTAGGTTTTTTGTTCGTTGAAATCTCTTCTTTCTGATGATGTAAAAAAAATATACATTACTATGGTAAATGTTCTCAGATAATGCTTTTACAGCTGCTATATATGAAGTATATTTTTTTAACCTACCGACTTTTTAAAAAGCTGATGTTTTGACGTGAGAATTTTCGGTTGAAAATTAGGGTGCTTTTTCGATATTAAGTCAAAATAAGGTAAACAATAAATAATTTACATACAAAAAAACCTGTGTGTTTGGGACATTAAAAGGTACCTAAGTTTTCACCAAATTTCGTGAAAATATTATTTTTTTGTATAAGAAAAATAAAAAATGAAAACTTGGTTATTTGAATTTTTCACATAAATTTTAAGGTTATGTGAAAAAAGTGTAAATACAAAAGTTGTTAATTAACAACTTTGTCATTTATTATTTTTCCATAGAACTTGCAGTTTTGCCGGAAATCGAGATAAACTGTTTTCATCATCGCAGCCCACACTCGTCCCACTGTTGGGCTCGGGCCTCCTCCATAATGGGAGAGAATTTGACCTACTATATCATGCTGGTCAGACATGTTAGTATAGGGTTTCATTTCGAGTTTTCATTCTCTTGCACAGATGTTATGTGCATATTATATCCCACAGTCGTCTTGTACGACATCCACGGGCAAGATAGGGAGTGGTGAATTGTATTCTTACTCCGTCACCACACGGAAACTGTTTTATACCCTTAAAAACTCACCCTCTTCCAAATCCCGTCCTCAGATCGCCCGTAAATTATTTTTCCTTTCACTTTTATTATATTCTCTTCGTTTTCCAACGAGTTTCATCCTACTATTATTTTTTTTGTTTCAGAAATTATTGACTCTGGTCTATTAGTTGAAATATAAAATGAAGTTGTGAAATAAGTTACTAATTCAATATCCCATTTTGTTCCTATCTTTGGGTGTTATAACGCAACGGTATTATAATAGTCGATTGGTTATGTTACAGAGTTCAACAACCGAGGTAGCACAGATAGTTCCGAGCTCGAGTGATGAAGAACTTAACATATCTATCAACACTGATGATGATGAAGAGACAGAAGAGCAAATTATTGAAAGGAGAAGGAAACAGAGAGAACAACTTATGAAGGTAACTTATATCATATTTTTAACATACTAAAAGGTAATTGAATTCACACGTGATCGTGAATTCCCTAAAGTACTTATTTGAAATGTAGTCTTTGTAAAAATTAAAATTGAAGGCGACTAAATTAGAAAATAGGAATTTTTAGTTCGAGTCAATGCTTGATTCCGGTAAGCCCAAAATACCTACCTCAAATTGCTTGTGTTATGAGGCGTGCTATATAGTTTAATTGTTTTTTAGAAGAAAGGTTTGTTAACTGTAATGAGACGTCAGAAAGATTTTTGCCTATTAGGAATATCTGTATGTATTTTATCATTTCTAAGGAGTTGATATGTGGTTAGAGATGTTTTAGTAATAGAAATTTACTTCAGTGCAGTGTTTGCTGTTTTTATTATAGACTATGCATAGTCAGATTTATCTTTGCTATTCTATTTTAAGATTCCGGTTCCGTAAAACAGATTAGTAGGTCAGGGATTAATAATGTAGAAAAAATCAGAGGCAGCCATAATCTCAGTTTTGGCTTTGCTGAATCTCGAGTTCCAATTGTTATTCTACCAGTTTATTCTGTACTGTTTCCTTCTCATCGATCATGAATGATAAAGGGTGAAGGCGTCTCTATTTATTTGATCTCGTCTCGACTCATCCGAACTTTTGTGTGTGATTAATTGATTCACATGTTTCTAGGACTTTTTTTAGAAGATCCATTACAATTACTTACCTACTCATTTCTTGTAAGTCCAGAGTTTTTTAATTTTTGTTATCTTATATCTTTAAACGAGCAATTCTTGTATCTATACCAATAAATAAAATTGGAGTGTCTGTTTGTAATGTCAAAATAATAGGCTTTTTTCATGCTCACACGGTTATTTGCACGACACCTATGTCTAAAATAGCAATTAAAAAATTTTTGTCTGTCTGTCTATCTGTCTGTTTGTTCCGGGTAATCTTCAAAACGGCTGGACCGATTTCAAAAATTCTTTCACCAATGGAAAGCTATACTATCAGGGCGTAAACTAGGCTATATTTTATCCCGGTATTCCCACGGGAACGGGAACTACACCGGTAAAACGACTAAAACCGAAGCGAGGGCGGGTTGCTAGTATATATATATACTAGCAACCCGCCCTCGCTTCGCTTCGGTTATAGGTTCCATTGGTGAAAGAATTTTTGAAATTGGTCCAGCCGTTTTGAAGATTACCCGGAACAAACAGACACAAAAATTTTTCAAAACACTATACTAGAGGGGCCAAAAAATCGATCTAGCTAGGTTGTATTTATAGAAAATGTTGTTTTGTCGGTGTTTTTAGCCAATCTAAATACAATGACAAAATGCTATTGACATTCTCTGAATAGGGATTCGAATTTCGTCGTCGTTGTCGAGAGTGACAATAGCTCAGTTGGGAAGTTGTCCAGTATTTTTTGGCATTCAAACAGCGTGGGATCGAATCTCGGTATTATTATTATTCTGTTTTTGTAATTTTTTATATTTTTTCATTATTTCATTTTTATGTTTTATTAATATATATATATATATATAAATATATTCAGCAAAAATACAACAAAAATATACCGAGCAAAGCTCGGTCAACCAGATATTGCAAATCTAACTACGCAGACTCTGTGTCCGAAGTTACCTCATTACTCCAATTATACAGATATTCCTACATCTGGTCAGTAGAATCTATAGCTGCTTTGAGAAAATATTTTTAAGGTTATACAGCTTTTTGATTTTCCGCCACGAAACTATCAATATCAAGTATGAAATTTGAGACTACTAGGCAACTACCGTATATGTACATATATGGTCGTCTTTTATTACAGAGGTGCGACAAGTTATAATACAAAGTGTACATTACATATGTGTCTACTGTTCTGAACGCTCTTGTGAGACTATAAAATATATTCTTTCTTTCAGTTATTTAAACTGTTCCTGCCGGCTGCACCATCTGACAGTCAGTCAGTCCTGTATTTATCTGAGAGTCTATTGTCATCTATCATTGTTGCACCTAGGTCTTGCCATGCAAACCGATGACAATTTGTTACAATAATTTTATTGTTCTCTGTCTTCAACTCTCACATTTGTCATTCATAGTGTACCTTAATATGAATGTTAAAGAAACTTTCCTAACATTATCATTCATTAGTTATCGCATGTCTATAAAGACTGCGAAATGCAGTATGAGACATCGTTTTAAAATTTCAGTGTTTTTGCAGCGGCTTGGTGCTAATGCTACTACAGCTAATGAGAAAACAGAAGGGAAGGTGGCCACCTCACCGCCTTTACTTAGGACTGATCGTTACATAAATACCACACAGCAGACATCTGATGACCGATTACATCATTCCGATAGAGATAAAGAAAAGGCCAAAGATAAGGAGAAAAGTAAGGAAAAGACAGAGGAATCGTTATTGGATACAAGATTGAGTGGCAAAAACAATCAAAATGAATCGATTAGTGATGACAAAACAGAGATTACTAATAAGAGCCGTGAATGGGACATGTTTGCTGATCAGGACAACTTCAGCCTTGATGTGAGTATGCTAATGTGTTAACGATAAATGGTGGTACAATTTTCATAATGAACGCGGACTGTCAGCAAGATCATTAATATTCACTTGTGTTTATAATAATCTGACAATTTATTTGTACGAACAAGGTAGGTAGTCGAGTCCGTAGATATCGAAACTGACGACATAACGCTCACAAAGATCTCCAGTGTATGCATAGTTTGAAGATCTTATTAATATTGCAATTGTGGCTCTGTGGATATGTTTTAACTTATTCTGAATAGGGTAGCGCAAGGGAAAATTTAGATCTTCTCATATAATATTCAATGTTCGAAAGCTCAGGTTTATGACTATTTTTAAATAAAAGACGGGCAGACTGCCCGTGACCATGAACGCTGCAAAGTGTTCGAAACGTCGAGTAATCAAAAATGAAATACAAGCGCGATAAAATCCGTAAAGTAGTTTTATTTAAAATGTGTAATAATCGCGTAAACATCAGAAATCTTTATGACAATTTTACTAGCGACGACACATGACCGAAATGGTCTGCTACTTAAGTGTGCTATGGACTGGGCTCTGCTCTGATTTCTTTCTAAGATCCAAAATATAAATATCCTTAGGAGACCCATCACCAGATGGTTTGTCGATTGTGAAACTCACAGGGAGCCGTTGGATGGTGGACAAGGCTTATATTAAATTCCAAGGTCTACATACAACGTTGGACGCCGTTGGTATGATAGTTGAATCTATCATTGTACGAAATCCCCGACAGACTGAGATGTTTGACTTGGTTCTAACGTCACGTTATACGAACATACCATTTGACACCACAGCAGGGTTTATCCATTTTAAATAAAACTACTTTACGGATTTTATCGCGTTTGTATTTGATTTTTGATTAAATACAAACGCGATAAAATCCGTAAAGGGTTTATCCATTTCATCTCAAAACGTTATGGTTTACAACTATATATACATTTGCAGCGATTATTTCTGTGACGTATGTTCAGGATCAAATGAACTACCTTTTTTTTTGTACGTACGCTACGGTCAGCGCCCCCCTACTAGGCCGTCCAGGGCGACAGAGGTGCGGCACGCGGCCCCGTAACCCATCCATAGCACGTCGCCGTCGTCGTTGGGCCGACCACCGGAGCAGAGTTCCTTGTCTTCAGTGGTCGACCCGACGAAATGAAATGAACTATCTGCTGCTGCTGTCCAAAACCTATGACATGTCCATTTCTAAACGAGGTTTAATAAGAGTACTTTCTTCGCTGTATGCAGCGGCCTAGTGCACACCCCTGGTATTGGAAAGGTCGATGTGCGGCGATATCACTTATCATCACTTCCCCTTTTGCCAACATTAGCAATAAAAAAAATAAGTATAGTTTCAAAAAACTAAAAAACACGTTTTCAACTAAAAAGTGTAAAATAATTTTCAACATAGGCAGAAAATAATAATGAACGAAATCCTTACTTCCTTACTAATATTATAAATGCGAAAGTAACTTTGTCTGTCTGTCTGTTACGCTTTCACGTCTAAACCACTGAACCGATTTTGATGAAATTTGGTACAGAGATGGACTAAAGCTTGAGAAAGGACATAGGCTACTTTTTATCGCGAAAAAATGGGTATAAGGGGTTGAAATAGGGGATGATATTTTGTATGGAAATTCGTCATTTTCGATGATAGAATCGTGAATCTTTGTATTAAGGCACTTGATAATATATACATAAATATTTGTTCGAGCGTTTTGGAAATTTCATTTATATGGGGATGAAATTCAACCCCTAAAAGACAAAAAAGCATAAAGCCGAAACCACTGGGCCTAGAAACGTAATTCTTTTATTACACCGTAGAATTTCTTAGGGTACACGAGCTCTAGCAAAGAAATCGTGAACAAATGAGTATAAGGGGTTGAAATAGGGGATGACATTTAGTATGCAAATTTATCATTTTCGATGATATAACCATGAATCTTTGTATTAAGGCACTTGATAATATATAAATAAATATTTATTCTAGCGTTTTGGAAATTGCATTTATTTGGGGATGAAATTCAACCCCTAAAAGACAAAAAAGCATAAAGCCGAAACCACTGGGCCTAGAAGCGTAATTTTTTTTTACACCGTTGTGTTTCTTGAGGAACACGAGCTCTAGCGAAGGATTTTTGGAAAATCACCCCTTAAGGGGGTGAAAATCGTATAGCCGAAACTATTGGGGCTAGGAACGTGAAACTATGTATTTCTGTGTATTGTGATTCACCTTCTTTTGTTGTAAATGAGCTCTAAAAAATTAGTTTTTGAAATTCAATCTCTAAGGGGGTGAAAAATGTATATCCGAAATCATTAGGCCTAGAAACTAGGGATGTGAAAAATAATCGTTTCTTATAATAATCGATTATTAATCGATTTTTTTTGTAATAATCGATTTTTACAATCGATTTTCAAAATAATAGAAAATCGATTATTTTTATAATAAAATCGATTTTCCTAAAAAAAATAAGGTCATCACAATACTGCGCGCAGTATTTCATACTATATTAGAAGATGAAGCTCACATTTCCTAAAAAAAAGTCATCATAATCCTGTTGGGAAAAATCGATTATTTTATAATCGATTATTTATTTTTAATTAATCGATTATTTTATAATCGATTTATTTTGAAGAACAAAAAATCGATTATTTAAAAAATCGATTATTTTCCCTCCAAGTCACATCCCTACTAGAAACGTGAAATTTTGTACAAAGTTCTCTTTCTTGGGGAAAGTGCTCACTAAAAAAGAGTTTTTGCAATTTTACCCCTAAGGAGGTGAAAAGCGTAAAACCGATATCACTGAGCCTAGGAACGATCATTTTAGTACACGAACGGCTTTCTTGGGTTACCCCATTATTTTTTCTTAATGCTCGCTTATCAAGATTACTTTGGATCGACGCAATATGTATTCGGCCCTCTGCCATCGTAGATATATTGCAAAGGTTCTTTTAGCAACATTTTATGACCAGCTGCCTGCCAGACGACATAGCTGGCTAGATGGCATCACCAATTGGTCCAGGTCAATGTAAATCTTTGTCTTAGTAGTATTTTGCGACACCCACAAACAATGAAAGTGTTATAATATTCCTAGCCGCTACCAGACAGTAAGTTAAAATCAAGATATTAATCCAATTTTCTATCTCTAGAAATAAACAAATGTGAAGCGTCTATTTGTTGTCAAAATAATAGGTTTTATTTATGCTCACACAATTATTTGCACGATACCTATGTCTAAAAAACCGGCCAAGTGCGAGTCGGGGTCACGCACGAAGGGTTCCGTACCATTATCTATAAAAAAGGGGAAAATTGCGTTTGTTGTATAGGAGCCCCCTTAAATATTTATTTTATTTTGTTTTTAATATTTATTGTTATAGCGGCAACAGAAATGCATAATTTGTAAAAAATTCAACTGTCTAGCTATTGCGGTCCTTGAGATACAGCTTGGTGACAGACAGACAGCGAAGTTTTAGTAATAGGGTCCCGTTTTTACCCTTTGGGTACGAAACCCTAAAAACGGCTCAATTTTTTTTGTCTGTCTATTCGATACGGGTAATCTTCAAAACGGCTGGACCAATACTGATAATACTTTACCACCAGGTCTACCAAGCCTTACATAAGGAATAACTTAGGCTATATTTTATCCAAGGCTATATTTTATCCCGGTGTGGCTGGAGCAACTGTGAGAATTTAATCGATTTTAAAATTATTTCACTAACGGAAAGCTAATTTTAAGCGAGTAACATATTTAGGTTTTATTCCGTGTGGTGACGGAGTAAGAATACAATTCACCACCCCCCTCTCTTACCCGTGGGTGTCGTAAGAGACGACTCAGGGATATATTACGCATATGACATCTATGCAAGAGATGGAAAACTCGAAACAAAACCCTATACCAACCTGCCTGACCAGCATGGTATAGTAAGGTTAATTTCCCTCCTACTATGGAGGAGGCACGAGCCCAGCAGTGGGACGTCTATGAGACGAAATGATGATGAACATATTTAGGCTATTTTTTTATCCCAATATTACTACGGGCCCGGGCACAATGCGGGTGAAATCGCGGACATTTAATGGATATAAAAATTAATTTACGAATGAAAATCTACATTATCAGCGAATAACAAATAAAGGCTATTTTCATCCTGGTGTTTGCCCAGAACGAGAAGTCTGCGAGAGAAAGCGGTGGATGTTGACCAATCTTTAAAATTCTTTCAACAAGCTACGTTATCAGCGAGTAACATAGGCAATTTTTATCTTGGATATTTGTATGGGATTTGTTAGTACAATTTTTTTTTCACCTATGTAGACTTATAATATCAGCGAGTAACATAGGCAATTTTTATCTCGGCATTCGCATGGCAATGGGGTCTACGTGGGTGAAACTACAGGAGTTTGATCAATATTATTCTTTTTCACTAATGGAAACCTATCATGGATGGATGGCCATATTTATCATCGTCTTTCCACGTGAATTTGAAGGGTGGAAGTAATATTCAAATATAAAAATTTGTGAAGTTATTTGGACCTTTCTTACTCGATCACGCGTAAACTGTTGACCAGATTTGGATGAAAATTGACACACAGATAGAGTATTTCTTAAATTAAGAAATATCATCATCATCATCATCATCGCAGCCCACATACTTCCCACTCTTGGACTCGGGCCTCCTCCATAATGGGAGGGAATTTGACCTACTATACCATGCTGGTCAGATATGTTGGTATAGGGTTTCATTTTTCGAGTTTTCCTTCTCTTGCATAGATGTTATGTGTATATATCCCATAGTCGTCTTGTACGACATCCACGGGCAAGATAGGGAGTGGTGAATTGTTTTCTTACTCCGTCACCACAATAACACAATAAAAAGAAATATGCAAGCCAACTTTTACGCGGGCGAAGCCGCGGGCAAAAGCTAGTATATTAATATTATTGTGAAATAAGCGTGGGGCGCTTTGTGTCACATTTTCGTAAATCGAGCACCCCACGCTTTATTATTTCTGTCTATATTGAAAATTATTTTACACATTTTAGTTGAAAGCGTGTTTTTAGTTTTTTTTTAAACTATATTTATTTTTCACTTTTTAGTGAATAGCCACCGAAATGTAATTAGTATGCATGTTAGATTTGTCGGTACATCGATGAATGTATACGTCTCAAGACGCAATTATTACCATAGGAAAGTCTCTACGCGTTTGTGTTATGCCGAATGCCCGACTAGCTCTATCTCTCTTACTCTCATGCAAAGGATTCGGAAAGAAGTTGATGAATCCTGACGAATCTAATTAGGACAATCGTTTTTTTAAGCGGATTATTGCATCTGATCCCTGAAGTCAAGTCACCTGCGGGTGGGTTACGGGCGTGCGCGCTTACGTCCCTCTGTCGCCCCGGACGGAGCAGGCGAGGAGTGCGCCGACCGTAACCCACCTCCAAAAAAGCAACCAAAAAAATATCGCTCAAAGTAGGAAAAAATCAAGCTCAAGGAGTTTGATTACAAGCATACATACAGGTGAAACATTAGTTACGCTTTTATTAAAAAGCGTGTTAAAAAAACAAAGGTGAATTTTATACTGAGATAGCAAGCGTCGAATTACAATCTATTTATTATACCTTACTATGTCATAGTATGTCATAGACTTACAGCTAAACTCTGTAGCCGCTGGCGGCAGTCTTTTAATGTTCAAAACATTATCCAGTCAACAGCAGCAAAGTTAAAAGATCCCAAGTGTCTATCTTAAACATTTTTTGTAACTATTTTCTACTACCTCTAATGCATAATAATGTGTTTTTAAGCAGTCACCAACACTCGGCAATGCACACAACAGAAATGCATTAGAAAATCCTTCCTTGACGGATAACTGGGATGATGCTGAAGGCTATTATAGGTAAGTTTTCTTTTAATTTACTTAGGCGTTTTTAATTTACTCCAGATTTACATTGGTCATTGTTCGTTCCTAGAGTACACTCAGCCCCCCCAACTAAGCCAAGCATGGTCATACTATCCTCTCCTCGAAGCGACTCAAGGCACTTTTACAGCATTATTTCGACACGGCATGATAAATTTAATGGAATCTTTAGTGTCATAGGGGATAGCCCCCCTTGATCGCTAAAAATTTCTATAAAGAGTGGTCCGTTTAGATTGGTCTTTAGGAGCAGGTCTTAAATTATAAGATTTGTTCTTAGGAACCACGTCATTTATTTTGGTGAGAAGAAAAAGTGCATACATAGATTTAAAATGAACTTGTTCTTACTTCGGAAACTACTGAAAAATGAAGCTTACATTATTTGTATTTGAATATCGATTGTGTCCGTCATAAGCAGCAAATATTACTACGAAATATTACATCTAAAATGAATGAAATGCGTTATATTTCGTGTCTTCTAATTTAATTAAGTAGGTCTGCGCAATGACAACCATTTTCTGCGGTACATCATTCAACGCGTTTAGATAACGATTTTGGTATTGCACTCTATGACTGCTTTTAGGTCTTCAATGGTGTAGCTTATTTTGTACACTTGTTTAAGTTTTTTTAAATGATGTCTCCCTCTAAAATTGTTAAACCATCTTGTCAAATGGCCTGCTAGTTTGCCTGATTTAATAGTGCTCGTCTATTTCTTGCCATCGCAAGAAATATGGTTAAGTGGCAAAAAAAAAAATGGTTAAGTTATGCAAGCATCCTGTTCTGGTGTAAAAAAGGGCCCTTTGTCTACCCAACCCTACATCCAACAGTGAATGTTGAGAGGCTGATGTATGATCGTATCATTTTTCAGTTATATTTCGGCAAAGGATAGTATGGCGTCATTATACGAGTCTCACCAAATTAGAGCTAAGCTAGCTCTCACAAAAATATAATTTTTTACTTTGAGTTAAAAAATATTATATATTTTATTTAGGGTGCGTATTGGCGAGTCATTGGATAACAGATACATGGTGTATGGATATACGGGACAAGGCGTGTTCTCCAATGTCGTCCGAGCTAGAGACAAAGCACGTGGTAACACAGACGTTGCAGTGAAAATCATAAGGAACAATGAAATTATGTAAGTACTGCCCCTGTCATGTATATTACTGACCCGGCAAATATTGTTTTGCCATAAGTATAATTATAAATTATTTCTAGTGAATGTTTTTGTTGTTAGCGTGATAATGTCATTGATTAGTCACAAATTCCCAGAGCAATTATTGGATAGGTTGTTAGCATCCAATCAATTGTGGGTATTAAGAAGAATATTAAAACTTGACAATAGCACCAATAGCTCATATTATTGTAACTTATTGCCAATACAAAGAAGAAGTCTCCCCGGCAACACTATTGTTTATAGCTGGGGCGTCGAGAGCGGATGTTACATGAGAGGGTAATTCGCTGGGCCAGCCACGCCTGTTGTGGAATCGGTACCAGTGGTTAACAAAATAGCGATAGGAACACGGTGGGTTAGGGAGTTGCGCGCCATTCTTTCGCGGCTGCGGGTGGAATGGATAGGGTGTATACAGACCGTAGCGAGCCAAAAAAAAATTATATGTCTTAGTCGTCTGTTAAAACATTAATTAACCGTACGGTCATGTTTCATTATATTCTTAGTCTTTCACAATATGTAATATTATAAACTCAACTTCTTTTACAGGCACAAAACTGGTCTACGTGAATTAGAAATACTCAAACGTTTGAACGACGCTGATCCCGAAGACAAATTTCATTGTCTACGTCTATTTCGTCATTTCTTTCACAAAAGACATTTGTGTATGGTACTTGAACCTCTTTCTATGAATTTGAGGGAGGTGCTAAAGAAATATGGTAAGAATAGCGGTATACACATCAAAGCGGTCAGAAGTTATACTCAACAGATGTTGTTGGCGCTCAAATTATTGAAAAAGACTGGAATTTTACATGCAGGTAGGTTTGACAAGCTACTTTTCTCATTAAATTGAATAGATTACTTTTATTTCAATGTATAGCCATTTTGATAATCACAGGAATCGAAGTGTATCCTTATTACTATGTAGTTACTAGGTGGCAATTTTTTTTATTCGTTTACATTTGATTAAATCGTTTGGGTTCACAGAAGAAATGTAAGTCGATAAGTCAAGTGCCATTTGTTTCTGGAAGTTGAAAACTTGCTGCTGTGTAGGAATTCTTTTTTTTTTAAAAGCTCAGTACAAATTCAGCACAAAATAAAAGCATGAAGAAAAAGTTAGTGCTTCAATATAACTTACAAACTGCTTGGAATATTTATTGTACACAAGCTAACCCGACAGACGTTGTCATGTCTTAACTATGAATATTGAATTCGAATTGAATTAAAAAAAATGTTTATTATTCTAATTCATATATACAACATACTTATTCTTTTTCCTTATGCGTATGAAACCAATGAATGTAATGGCTCTGACGGCGGTACCAATGGCGTCAAGTGCGCTCGCGCAACACAATCCAGGACAGGACCTTAATTTTTAAACTTAAATGCCTTGCAATATTGGCATACCTACAACGTTCATTGACCCAATACTTACAACTTAAGTTTGTACGTCTAATTGCTGGCATTTTCAAAAATGAAAATTCAACTGTAAATTAAAGAAAACTATTGTATTCTTCTTAATAACTAAGTAGGTATATCACTTGTTATATTAGTAACATGTATCTTAATTACCAAAACTCCATATTAAATTGACTTTTTATATTAGGCGTGATGGCTCTGAACTTACCTACCCTGATGGCTCTGAACTTACCTACCCTGATGTGCACTAAGAAATTCAGTTTACTTACATCATTTCTGTAAGAAATAATGAATTAATTGTTTTACATGTATTTTATTAATAAGATAACTCCAACCGAAGCATCTGTTTTAAAGAATTTTCAGTTTTTTACATCCTCTTTGACGATATTTGCAGCACGCGTTCTGTCAATTCTATGTTAAACGTCATAAGGTTACATTAAAAAAGTTTATATTATCCAAAGCGGTTAGATTAGAAATAATTTTATATGATGGTTAAGTATTCTTAAATTTTCTAATTTTCTGGGCGTTTTTCTTATTTTTTCTTTCATAAGAATCTTTTCCTGACAATAACAAATACAACAAAAAAGAATTAATGAAATTGGTCCAGCCGTTCACGCGTAATGGCGTGACCAAGGAAAACAGGGATTCATTTTTATATATATAGATTTGGAGCGCAAACAAATTTTAAAATCTTTAAAAGTATCACAAGAACCATAGTTCTGTTTTCTCTTTAACACTATGACAGATGCTTTTATGTCTTATTGCCGCGGGTTAGAGCAAAGTTTTATTTATTTAGGAGTAAGTGGCGCAGACAAGCATTTGTGCTAGTATATCTAGTAAACCAACATAAGCCCCATGAATCTGTCCAAGGTGAAGCGCCAGAGATTCGTCTTTTCAACATATTGATACCCTAATTCTCGTCCAAACTGTAATACTATTTGTTTCAGATATAAAACCTGACAATATTCTCGTTAATGAAAGTAAGTTATTGCTCAAGATCTGCGATTTTGGTGCTGCGGGCCATATTTCAGACAATGAAATTACTCCTTACCTAGTTTCACGTTTCTATAGATCACCTGAAATTATCCTTGGAGTTCCTTATGATTTTGGAATAGACCTGTGGTCCACAGCTTGCACGATTTACGAATTGTCAACGGGAAAAATCATGTTTAGTGGCAAATCTAACAACGAAATGCTTAAATACTTCATGGATCTAAAGGGCAAGTTTCCTAACAAGATTATCAAAAAAGGTCAGTTTAAAGACCAACATTTCGACGGGAACTGCAACTTTTTGTATCATGAAGTAGACAGGATAACGGAGAGGGTGAGTAGTTTAGTTAATATTGCTATAAATATACAAGCTAATTTCATCATTCTTAGGCTTCCCAAATGATTCCGAATTAAGCAAAAAATTTGTTACGGATAGCCTAAATATCTATATTTCAAGGCTTTACCAGACATCAGGACGTATGGCGGCAAAGGTATTAACCATGTTTCTGGTCAAAAAAATTTTTGACACTCAATAGATCTGGGCAGACGATGGAAACTGATTTGATAACTTCATTATCATCATTCTACGCCAATTACTTTTAATTGACGCCTTTTCCTCTTCCCAGTAAATTTCCTCGACATTGGCAAAACAATGCGCTGGTATTACAATGCCTGGCGGCAAATATTGGACATCGACTCTTGAAAATTGACAATCGAATAAGTTCAGCTTCGCATTGTCTCTGTCGAACACTAGCTATGCGACTTCATACAAAACTTTACAGTCTGCTATCTATTGGGGGGCTAATAGAAATAAATGTACCAAGACAAGCTATTTTCTGTAAAAAGCACAGACTATTTTCTGTAAATTGTTGGGGTTTTAAAACCCTTTTTTATACTGGATGCAACTGTTCTATCGCATTTATACGACTGACAAATGTCATGCAAATGAAGTGCAAAGCGATTGTCTCTTTTCAAAGATCGATGTACAATATTTATCGGCGGTTACTGTAGTTAATTCCTAAAACATGGGGGTTAAATTATTTGTGAAAATTTTATTTCATGTATTAATACATTTTTCAACATTCATCATTTCAGTTGATATATTTCCCATTGGTGGACTCGAGCCTCCTCCACAGTAGGAGGGAAATCGACTTACTATGCCACGCTGGTTAGGCATAGTAAGTCGTTTTCATTTCGAGGTATAAGGTACCGTGGTATAAGGTTTCATTTCGAGGTATCTTCTCTGGCATAGATGTTATATGCATATTAGATCCCTTGGTCGTCTTTATAGATTAGTAAATTATATTCTTACTCCGTCACCACACGGATAGTAGTAATACATTTTTACATTAATTGTTAAATTATTTGTTATAGGAAAAGATTGTAATTATTTCAAGTATTAAACCGAGTCGAGATTTACAAGCGGAACTCGCGCCTCCACATCATAGATTGCCACCACCTGAAGCTAAAAAGATAACACAGTTGAAGGACCTTCTCGAACGTATGCTCATACTGGATCCCGCAAAACGTGCTTCGGTAAATCACTGTCTAGCACATCCGTTCATACAAGAAAAGATTTAGCTTTACACGTACGTAATAATAAATTAATGTTTTAAAAATAGTTACTCAAATATAATTTGCCTCTTAATATGGCAGTCTGAATCGTTGATGTTTTCTGTACATACAAGTGCGATTTATATACAATTCGTAGTTTGTTTAATTTTATTTATATATTTTAACTGGTAATAAATTTTAATGTTGACATACGATTTTAGGGCTGACGGTACTTTTTGTAAGACTTATTCTATTGAACTTTATTTATTAGGAAATGTTATAATAGTTATTTTCTATGTAACTTGTACGTATTACCATCATAAGTTGGTTGAAATTGTGTAAAATAAATTAATTAAATTTACAATAATTAGTATTGATTGAAGTAATCTTGGATATAATCTCCATATTATCAACGATTTTTGCTATTATGGTTATATGGAGAAGTTATGTAGAATTAAATGAAAATGTTATCGAATAAATAATTTTCTATTAAATATTTATAAAATTAATACAATGATATACATATATTACTTAGGTTGCTTTTTTTCGGAGCATACTTTTAACATTTTGACATATAAGCAATTTGTTGTTTTAATCCACTGATTTCATTAATTTCTTACAACGGTTTGGTCATGATCGAGATCAACTATCAAAACATTTTTTATAAACTAAATTGACTCAAATAGATATTAACTACAAGGCCCGTGCGAATACTTTGCACCATTAAAATAGTATTTCTTGCGTAAACAATAGTAACCCAACAAATGCATGTTTTGTATACTTTGATGTATGTAAGTTCAAAGTAAGAGAATCAATTGATGAATAAACATTTTTATATATTTTTGCAATTAGAGTAAAAATATTCATAATGACAAAACCACATTTGAGAAATAATATATGAAAATAGGATATTAGAAAAATTAAAGACAAATAGTCAAAGTGATTATCTTCCCTTACTTCAGCTCGTACACGTCCAACCCTGGGTTTGAGCCTCCTCCAGATTAAATTGACCTGTTATACCATACTATTTAGACGTGATGGCATAAGGTTTTATTTCGAGTTTTTCATCTCTAGCATAGACGTTATCTGTATGTCAAATTCCTTGATGTCTATTATGACACCCACCGGTAAGATACTGATGACTTATATTCTTACTCCTTCACCACACGAAATCCTTAATATTATTTCATATTATCAATAGTATTGTATATTGAAATTGTTGCTTCCAAGTCTGCTTAAAAGTTATTGACAGTGTCGCGAGACAAAATAAAGCTAATCTGTAATATATCAATTTACTGTGGATTTTTTTTTTTATTGCAAACGGTGGCAAACGAGCAAACAGTACACCTGATGGTAAGTGTTGCTGCCGCTCATGGACCTTTACAAGGCCGTTGCCTACCGCGAAGAAAGCGAAGGGAGTGTGAATGCGTGCATTGAGGCTCGGTGATACCAAGGGCACCACCAAAACTCTCCACACGCAATCACCCTCAGAAAGTTGGGCTTCCGGCTCTCTCGCTCACCGAACGAAGCGCAGTAACAAATTGCTACTACTCGGACGTCGATTTTCTGCGAGAGCATGGTACTGCCCCGGACGGACCGGCCCGCGGCTGTAGACAGATAACTGTCGACAGTGTGGTCCTACCTACTTTAAGGATGAGGCTTACAGTGCAACGTATATGTATTGATGAAGATAAAATAGATAATAATTGTTTTTATAATTTTAATGATTAATAATTTCAAAATAATATAGATAATTTAAAAATTTTAGGCATTTTATTTTTTGGACGTCTTGAGAGAATTCATAGAAAATATTGACTTATTTACCATAAGGTATAGATTATAGTATTCTATTTAAATGTTTTTTTTTATTTATGTCTATAATTTTAAAGTGCAGAAGTCGGACAAATCAATCTTTTTATTTTTATGCATTCTCAGATAATTCTTATCGTTCAATTTATAATTATTCATTGTGTATTTTCTTGTTAATATATGAATGTTATTTATATCACAGTTAATATAATAATATTAATTGCATAAATCTCTGTTTCATGAAATATTGCTATGAAAATATCCAGATCTCTAAGGCGTCTAAAATGTATTAAGTAATTTGGAACTGAAATAACACAAGTCAACAAAAAAAATATTTTTCTTTGAGTCTGTTATTTAGTGAATATTTTCTGATTGTATACATCGAAAAAAAAGCAGAAACTCCATTTATAATAAATAAAGTTTGCTTTTGTACCTTTACACAATGTAAAACGAATATTGCCGTTGCATATAAGATACAGGAGAGGGGCAGGGGGGGTTGTAGGTGTGAAGCGGGAGTGACAAACTGTCAACGGCAGTGTGCGCGTGCGCTTTGCAAAGGAATAACCTATTTTGTGTCATGTGGCCTAAAATGTCTTCCAAAAAGTGCAAAAATTCCGTGGACTCTTTTTGTTATATTTGCGGCGAATTCATTAAAGTGAGAGCCAAAAAAATTTGTTTGTCGTCAAATACGAGACTTTGTGAAGCCTATGAAGCGTATTTTAATTTACCCGTACGAAGTCAAGATAAAGTATGGGCACCTCATTTCTCATGTAGTAACTGCAAAAACACTTTAGAGGGTAAGAAAATACATCATACTTTTCATTAAAATTTATAAATATAACTATACCTATTCTGACTCATACATTAAATGTGTTATTCGTTATTGAATAATGTTAATTTTTTTCCAGCCTGGTACCGAGGAGAAAAAAAAAGTATGAAGTTTGCAGTACCAAGAATATGGAGGGAACCAACTGACCATATCCATGATTGCTATTTTTGTGTAGTAAATCCAAGAAAGCGCCGCGCTGGTAAAAATGCCAAAAAGATTGAATACCCAAACCTACCATCGACGTCTGCTCCAGTACCCCACAGTGAAAATTTCCCTGTGCCTTCGAACCCAAAGCAGAAGGCACAAGGGCAGTTACCGCTATCACAAATATCTAGTACTAGCGAAGACAGCGAGTTCGTGATCACACCACCGTCTGTTGAACCACATCTTATTAATTCAGAAGAGTTTGATGACTTAGTAAGAGATTTAAATCTACCTAAACTTAAAGCAGAAATATTAGGTTCACGACTAAAACAGTGGAATTTGCTCAAGAACGATGTTAAAATAAGTGACCAAAGAAAACGTCATAAAACATTTTCTGGATTCTTTACAAAAGAAGACGGACTTTGTTATTGCAATGATGTGAAAGGTTTGTTTGAAGCAATCGGAATCCCTTGCATTTCTTCTGAATGGCGTCTTTTCATCGACAGCTCTACAAGAAGCTTAAAGGCAGTTCTTCTTCACAATGGAAATACATTTCCATCTCTTCCCCTTGCTCATTCTGTAATGCTAAAAGAAAATTACGAGAGCGTTAAAATGGTGCTTCAAGTTTTAAAATATGAAGAGTACGCCTGGCCAGTGATAGGGGATTTCAAAATGGTTGGATTTCTGATGGGAATGCAAGGCGGGTACACTAAATATCCGTGTTACATTTGCTTATGGGACAGTAGAGCCGATGCACTTCACTACCAGCAGCACTCATGGACACAACGGAGCGAGTTTCAAATAGGACAACATAATGTCAAAAATGAACCAATTGTGAAGCCCGATCATATTTTAATGCCTCCATTGCACATTAAATTAGGTCTGATCAAGCAGTTCGTAAAGGCTCTGCGTCAAGACTCTGAGGCCTTTCAATATTTAAAATCATTTTTCCCGAAATTGTCAGAGGCTAAAATTAAAGCTGGTATTTTCATCGGTCCACAAATAAAGAAAATAATGGCCAGTGAACAATTCCTAGGGCTCCTCAGTACCCACGAAAAACAAGCGTGGCTCAGCCTTAAAGCAGTGATTCATGGCTTTCTTGGCAACAGAAAGGCAGAGAATTACACGGAGCTTATTACTGATATGCTTCACAGCTTCAAAATTATGGGTTGCAGAATGTCTTTGAAAGTCCACATGCTACATGCTCATTTGGATAAATTTAAAGACAACTTAGGTGCATATTCAGAAGAGCAAGGGGAACGTTTCCACCAAGATGTAATGAACTTTGAAAAGCGTTATCAAGGACAATATAATGAAAACATGATGGGCGACTACATTTGGGGGCTCATACGAAAAAGTCCCAACTTACACAGAAGAAATACCAAATCTGTTCATTTTTAAAGTCTTTTTTGTATTCTTTTCTGTATTTGTGGGTTTATTTATGCCGTCTTGTATAATTAAAGTCAATAAAAATATGTGAATTCAAAACTGTTTTCCTTTTACATATAATTGAAATTAAAAAATAGAGCTTTTTCATAAAAATTAAAATTTCGTTTTAGTAACTACAAAAGCAAACTTTATTAGATAAAAATATTTTTTCTTTAATTAGTTAGGCATAAGTAATCAAAATCAGAGGTACAGAACTCAGACTCAAAACTCGTGTTGACTTGTGTAATATTTTGACTCTAACTGAGGTAATTTCGAACCGCTTAATGTATAAGGCCATTGTTCTGTAAAATTACACTTGTTTATTTAGACGTAAAGTTGTATTTTCTTTGTGTACATCTCGTATGTCAGATGAAAAGATTCTTTATAGTCGAATGAAACTTAACGCCTTATTTAGTTATGAAAGAAACTTATTTATAGGTTATTTTACTCAAAGATAGCAAGGGACTTTCGTCTCAGTCTGGATACGAAATCGTTTCAGATACAATAACTAGTTAACATGTCAGTATAAATCTAACAATAATTAACAAGGCATATGACTAGTTTTCACCTGTTTTTTATGACTTTTTTATATCAACACTTTTGTAAGATACTGCTGACGCCACGGGCAGCGTAGGTGCGTATACCTATGCTTGATGCTGCTTTTGCCGTGGTAGCGGGTGATCGGAGCGGGGATTAGTTTGTTATCTTCGGAGAGGGCGACGTGCAAGGGTAACCTGTCTGGACGGACCACTGATGACAAGGATAGGGTACCGGTAGCGCGCCCTTACGCTTAGAGAGGTACGCTCATGACCTGTTAACTCGCATGTCGCACACTGTACCGGACATCTTAGCGACGGAGGGGACAAAGATTGGGACGTGATTATACCCTGTCGCCAAAAAATGAACATAGGCAAATAACCTTATTACAAAAGACGACTCTCGATATAAAATCCTACATCAAATGGTTTGTTTTGGTAAAATAGTCCTATTTCTCTCCTATTATGTTAGGGGCCGCTGTCTAACTTAAAATTATACTAGAGCTAACGACCAATATGAACAATGAAGTATTCATAGTCTTCTAGTAAAATTAAAACGCATTTATGTATGTTTCTACTAGGGATATGGTGACTTAATAAATGTTAAGAATTGGAATAGGCAATTTATATTTTGAATATAATGTTATTTAAACACGCATAATGAAATTTCTATGTTCATCGTCACTGATATTAATGAAAACTTCCAATTTAGATGATTGATACAATTATTCAATTATCTTTTGAATTTTATACATATATAATAAATTTGTTATCACACCATTTCAGTGCTGGATTTGCCTAAGGCAAAAGCGATTAGTGCCCAAGACGACAAATTTTCAGGGGCGGTACAAGTTTTGAGGAAAATGTTCTTAGCATTATCGACAATGCTTTTGTTGTTATCCAAAAAAATAATTATAAAGAAATATATTAGTATATATTATAATGATGTCTCATGTTTACGTGAGTATTACACATTGTAAATAAAACTACTTTACGGATTTTGTCGCGTTTGTATTTGATTTTTGATTGCCCGACGTTTCGAACACGTTGCAGCGTCTCTGATCACGGGCGGGCTAAGATGTCACACGTCCAACTAGTCATTGTTATTGCAGAGATTTATAATTATATACCCTATACAGAAAATTAGCTATTAAATTTGACCCACATTTTGGTACAAAGACGGAAGTCTTTTGAAACAAACGAAAATAAAAACAAACGCATAAAATCCGTAAAGTAGTTTTATTTACAATATATATTATTATTAGAAAAGTATATTCCTCAATAATATACGTTAGTGTGTATATTATTGGGAAATTAAAAACAAAATCATTTTTAATTCATTTGCAAAAACGAATTAATGAATTTTCTTTACAATTTAATAATGGAAGTAATTGCAATTATTAATTTAAGAATTTTTTCCAATTTATCAAACATTACGATAATGAGACAGCATATTTAACAGGGCTCAGGGGTGGTGCCGAGTTTAAATACGACACTGTACAGGTGATCTACAATTTTATTCCAAATTTAATAAGACTAAGCGTTGTTCGCGCCTAGATGATTGTTTTGACCGTAAACAGCCTAATTTTGTACTAGCATCAAGTTTACTACATCATACAAAGATGTGTGTTATAATTGTTATTACTATTTTATATTGTTCAAGGTTCCGTTAAAAGTCGACGATTGATAACGCTCGACGCTAGTGCAAAGTTACGCCGTATACTATCGATAAAAGCTATCGCTTTTATTCTATTCTTTTGTGTTTTTGTAAATATCATTGTAACACTGTGTATTTGTAGGTACAGATTTCGAACTAGTAATTTAAGTTCTCATTAGAATTGATGTACAGAATGTATTTTATTACTACTGTGCTACAAGAAAGTTGAACTTATTACTGGTGTAAATGTTGAAAATAAATTATTTAGGTATTTATCGTGATTTTATTTGCCATCTTATCTATATTATATACTAGCTGACCCGGCAAACTTCGTACCGACTTTTCTTCGTAATTATTTTCTTTTAGTATTTCTCAGTTTGGTTATAGTAAGTATTATCCATGCGGTGACGGTGTAAGAATATAATTCACCACCTGCGTGTCGTAAAAGACGACTAAGTGGTATAGTATGCATATAATATCTATACAAGAGAAGAAAATCTCACAAGAAAACTCTATACCAACACGTCTGACCAGCATGGTATAGTAGGTTGATTGCCCTCCCATGGTGGAGGAGGCCCGAGCCCAACAGTGGAACGTGTATGGGTTGAGACTATGATGATGATTTATCAGCCTCCTACAAATGGCGTAAAATTGCGAATAAAGGAAATATAACACTTTCCGTAAATTCAATCCAGTTAGATTATTATTAATAATACCATTATATCGACATGTTTGTTGCCGAGGGCGGAGATCGTCCCCCCTTCGGCAGGAGCACCAGCCTCTCTTCCTTCCAACATTCAGGGAACTGGCCAAACGCTATTCAAGCGTTGTACAGACACGTGAGATGTGGTACCAGGTGCTCAAGGACCAGTGCCAGCACCCATTAGGGCTAACCGTCTGGCCGAAGAGTGATAGATTTAACACGTATATGCGCCACTGCCGCTCTATCTCCGTCTTCGTGGCAGGGCGGTTTCCGGTTACTGTCCAGCAACGCAATGATTGGGGGGGCTTTCCGCGGTGGGAAAAGGTCCGCGACAACCCTGATGGGGAGGTCGGGGTGAATAATTTCGATGAGGGGAGGAGGGCGTAGCTTACTCAGCGCTCCGCGATAGAGGCGGCCCAGGGGTCACATTCAAAACTGTCCAGAATTTCCTACTGATTGATCTGAAGACGAAGTGAAATCTCTACTTAGTGCCGCACAATAAGGACGACCCCAGAGGTCACGTTCGACACTCCAGCATCTCTTGATGGGTGCTGGCGCTGGGCTTTGAGCTCCTGGTACCTTGACTGTACATTAACGCTTGAATAGCGTTTGGCCAGTTCCCTGGATGTTGAAAGAAGGGGAGGCTGGTGCTCCTGCTGAAGCTGGGGCGGTCTCCGGACTCGGCGTCAAACGGATCCATATAATGGAATTATTGATAATCCAACTGAATTGAATTTACGGCAAGTGTGTGTTAGTATTTTAAAAATATTGTGTTCTAATTAAATGAACATTAAATAAAAAATCTATGTGCTGGATGGACTTTGCATGCTATTTTCCGTCTAGAGCAAGAAATGTGATGAATTCATGCATGAAAACCAGAAGCAGAAAACAATTTCTTTTTTGCAGACGAATTTTTTAATTCCATTAACTTCAAATACGTATTCAATTGGAGCACCACGATAAGGTATGACGCAATTTGTAGAACAAATATTTTTTCGAATAATTTAGATAATTATCTTGAGGTTTAACAAAAAAATTCTAAGGAGGATCATCAAATCGACATATTGTATCC